>CM068377.1:47692182-49072670 GCA_034770075.1 Aralia elata | reverse complement strand
CTGATCGACGGGGGATCGGCATTGAATATATGCCCTCTCAGTACGCTAAAGAAAAATGAACATCAGTTCCAAGCGCCTACGGGCCAGTCATGTGGTTGGTCCGGGCTTTTGACGGATCCCGGAGGGGATACCATTGGAGAAATAGAATTATCGGTGGAGACAGGGCCCTGTACTTTCGACATCTCTTTCCAAGTTCTTGACATCACGGCCAGCTACAACCTGCTGTTAGGGAGGCCATGGATACACATGGCCGGGGCAGTTCCCTCCACGCTCCACCAACAAATCAAGCTAATCATCGATGGGAATCTGGTCACAATCTCTGGCCGAATGTGATGACCTTTCTCCTCCTTAGAAGTGACCTGCCAGTGATCAATGTGGATGAGTCGGTGAGCACCTGCCAGCTTTCAAGCACTAGAGATTAGCACCCCCCCCACTATAAATACCTGGGAGCTTCAAACTGTGAAACCTAGGGTCTCTCCCGAACTTACCTTTGTGGCAAAGGAAATGATAAAAAATGAACTTTCCAGCCTGGGGCAGGGGTTAGGAAGGAGCAGTCAGGGAATTCACCGAGCCCATCCACCTACCGCATCAGATAGGCAAGGCAGGGTTGGGGGGGTACCACGAGGGGCGCAGTACGGAGACACCGTCGGGGTGCGGCTCCGATTCGACTAGCTAGCAGCCCAGTGACCCAAAGTCGACAACGAGCAGGGGATCAACGAGCCTGTGATTGGGGCAGGGAATGAAGAGTTAACCCCCGCAAGTAGTGAGTCGGCCCGGAGGGAAAGTTTCCTGCAGGAGGTCGCAAAGGAGTTTGAAACCAAATGCTACATCCACGAACAATCAACAAGCAGTAGGGAGGGGACGAATATTATCGCCACCACCCGTAGCCCAGAAGGTTGTGACTGTCATCGTTTGGGCAAGTCTGATCATTCCTAAAGAGAATATGAGGGAGGACTCTGGCTAGGTATCTGTTATTATGGGGGAAGTTTCCGATGTAAAGCCCCCTTTCATCCAGCGCATTTCATCTGACCTGACTGTCGACAACTGGACCATGAAACCAGTAGTATCCAAAAAAGGGTAAAAACCCGACGTCAGGGTGGTGGACCCCAGAGGATGGGGGAATGAAGAAGTTTCATTTTGTTGTTGTTTTATTTCTGCATAATTTATGTCGTTTCTTCGTGTTATTTTGAAAATGCGATCGTCGTGAAAAATGATTTATATATGACAAGTATTTTGTTTCATGTCAGGTGTACCAATTTGAGTAATCCTTGCCTAACAAATGGTCTCTCAAATTTGAATGATGATTATGATTTTGACATTGAGCTGGATTTCGATTTAATGGGCATTGAACAAGACGAGACAGATTACGACGACGCGCCTGATGAGATCAAAGGATGGGTCGAGGATAAACCCAAACCCAATTTAGACCAAACCGTCACCATTGATATTGGAACCCCTGATAAGCCAAAAGAACTCAAGATAGGGACGGACCTTACCCCCAACCAAAAAAGCTGAAATGACTGAGCTACTAAAGCAATATGAGGATGTCTTTGCCTGGTCTCATGAGGATATGATCGGATTATCCACCGACATCGTGGTACACCGATTACCCATCAAGGAGGGTTTCCGGCCTGTCAAACAAAAATTAAGAAAGTTGAAACCGGAGTGGAGCTTTAAAAGTAAAAGAAGAAATCATCAAGCAGTTCAGGGCGGGAATCATTATGGTGTCCACTTACCCGGAATGGCTGTCCAATGTAGTCCCAGTGGCTAAAACCTGGAGGAAAAGTAAGGGTATGTGTAGACTACAGAGATCTAAACAAGGCCAGTCTCAAGGATAACTTCCCGGTGCCCTTCATACACATTCCTGGTGGATAACACAGCCCAGTACGAAATGTACTCTTTTGTGGATTGCTTCGCGGGGGTATCATCAGATAATGGTGTGGCAGAGGAAGATCGGGAAAAAGACCGCATTTCATCACCCCTTGGGGCACTTTCTGCTATAGGCGATTGGCTTTTGGCCTCACAAACGCGGGGGCTACTTATCAGAGAGCCATGATGGCCTTGTTCCACGATATGATGCACCAGGAGATAGAAGTATACGTGGATGACATTATTGTGAAATCGAAGGTAGAATACGATCATATAACCCATCTCAAAAAGCTGTTCGATCGGCTCAGAAAGTATAATTTGAAACTCAATCCAGCTAAGTGTGCTTTCGGAGTGCAGTCGGGTAAGCTCTTGGGATTCCTGGTGAATGATCGGGGCATTGAACTGGACCCAGCAAAGATTAAGGCCATTGTGGATATGCCGACAGCTCACACAGAAAAGGAGATAAGAGGATTCCTCGGGAGGATAAACTTTATCAGCCGTTTTATATCCCACTTGACGACTACATGTGAGCCGATTTTTAAACTGTTAAGAAAAGGGGTGTCCCAAGAATGGAATGAGCAATGTCAGAGCGCGTTTCAGACCATTAAAAAGCAATTGACTGAAGCACCAGTGCTGGTACCCCCGAGGGATGGGATCCCTTTGTTTATGTATATATCGGTAAATGCCATCGCGATGGGATGTATGTTGGGACAGAAAAATGAGGCGGGTAAAGAGCAGGCCATCTATTACCTCAGCAAAAGATTTAGCCAATGTGAGCAGAATTACACTCCCATCGAGAAGACCTGTTGTGCTCTGGCCTGGGCTGCAGGGAGATTACAACACTACCTCCATGGGCATACAACGTACTTGATATCAAGAATGGACCCCCTAAAATATATTTTTGAAAGGCCCATGCTGAATTGTCGATTATCAAGATGGCAGTTAATCTTACAACAGTTTTGACATGGTGTACGTGACCCAGAAGGCCATGAAAGGGCAGGGAATTGCAGATCAATTGGCGGAAAACCCCATCAGGAGGGATGGAGCCGTTAGAAACCCCTTTGCCGGGCGAGGATATATTTTGGGTATCACACACCAAATGTGATGACGAGGGACAGTTCTGGAAGCTGTTATTTTGATGGTGCCATGAATGCCGAGGGGGCAGGAGCCGGAGCAATCCTGGTCTCTATCACCGACGAACAGTACCCTGTGGCCACTAAACTGCATTTCAGCAATTCAAACAACACCGCTGAATACGAGGGGTGTATCTTGGGACTTTGCCTGGCCCCGCGACATGGTGAGTGAATAAGACTAGCGGTGTTTGGGGATTCGGAATTGGTAATCAGACAGGCAATCGGGGTGTACAACACTAAGGAGCTTCGGTTACTTCCATACCATCGTTATGTTACCCAGTTGATGCAAGAGTTCGAAGATATCGCTTTTCGACATATTCCCCGGGGGGGCGGAATGATTTTGCATATGCATTGGCAACCCTGGCTTCCTTAATCCATATAATCAAAAGGAAAGATATTCCACAGATCGAGATAGCCGTTACAGAATGCCCCGGCATATGAGGAACATGTGGCAGTGTTATCAAATGAGGTGGTGTTGCCAAAGCAGCCCTGGTATCACGACATAAGGGAATATCTGAGAGATAGGTCCATTCCCGACCAGGCGAGTCGAACTGAGAGGATGAGAATTCAAAGGATGGCAATGAAATTTTACCTGAGTGGGGATTCACTCTACAAGAGGGATGCTGGGTGGGTTGGGGACTATTGCAGTGCGTAGAGGAAACACAGGCCCGAAAGATTATGAATGAAATACATGGTGGAGTGTGTGGGCCCCATATGAGTGGACCGGATGCTTGCCAAAAAGATTTTGAGGACAGGGCATTATTGGTTGACGCTGAAGGCCGATTGCGAAGATCATGTCAAACGGTGTTATCAATGTCAGGCGCACGGTAATGTGATCCATACGCCTCCCAATGAACTGCACTGTATGACCTCCCCGTGGCCATTTTCAATGTGGGGAATGGATGTAATCGGACCAATAGAGCCCAAGGCAAGCAACGGGCACCGATTCATTTTCGTCATGATCGATTACTTCACCAAATGGGTAGAAGCAGCTTCTTTCCCCAAAGTAACTCAGGAGGTCATCGTCGGGTTCATCAGGAATAATGTCATTTGTCGATACGGGCAAGCCTGAGGTTATGGTCTCTGACACTGCCAAGAATTTAAACCACGCCCTCATGAGGGGATTGTGTGACCAGTTCCAGATCAAGCACCTCAATTCCGTCATTTACCGTCCTAAGATGAATGGGGCAGTGGAGGCTGCAAACAAAAACATCAAGAAAATCATGGCCAAAAATGTCTGCTAATCATCGGGGATGGCCGGATTTGTTACCCCTCACCCTGCTGGCGTACCGGACGTCAACGCGTACGTCTACAGGGGCAACCCCTTACGCTTTGGTATATGGAATGGAGGTTGTTTCTACCAGTTGAGGTTGAGATGGCATCCCTCAGAGTAATGATCGATGCTCAGATAAGTGAGGAGGATTTGGATGCAAAATCGATACGACCCAATTGGGCCCTAATCGATGAAAGAAGGGTGGCTGCCGTTTGGCACGGTCAATTATATCAACAAAGGATCTCTCGATCGTATGACAAAAGGATGAGACCTCGGAAGTTCAAAGAAAATGATTTGGTGTTGAAGAGAGTCATGCCTTGTCAAGACGAAGCCAAGGGGAAGTTCGCCCCAAACTGGGAGGGGCCGTTTGTGATTAAGAAGGTGCTATCCGGAGGAGCCCTCATATTGCAAGAAATGGATGGTGAGGTATTTCCACAACCCCTCAATTCTGACTCGGTGAAGCGGTTCTATGCTTGAATCATCAGGTCCTTTTTCCTTGATAGCGAACTACGTAGGACCTGATCTCCCAACTTGTGGGGGTACGTAGGCAGCCATCATGGCACGGTCCGATCCCTTAAAAAAATAATCCTTTCCCTAACCAAAACCAATTTTCGATAACCAGATAAAACCCTCCTACACCCTCAAAACCTTCCCGAACCCAGCTGCCCAACCAGCTTCATCCCAAGGACATAGCCCGGATCCAACCAAACAGTTATCCAAAAATCTGAGATTCAATCCGATGAAATCAAAAGGTGTGCGACGGTATCTGTCAAATCTCCATCAAGACTTGAGAAGAGAAGGAAAGCGAAATGTCAAAATCAGGATCAGCTGGATTAAATGGGGATCCAATGAAAGGCAATGGGACGACAAAAGGGAAAATGACTAAATTTAAATGCATGTCTATATATATAAGTCATTTTATTACAAGATTGCTTTTCGATAACTGATGGAACTAACATAGTCTATGCAGGAAATAAAATAACCTACAAATCTGAAACTAGCTGATGCAGGATGGTCAAGGTGGTGGATAAATCTGAAGCATCAGCATCTCCTGCAATCTGCTGCCCCATCATATCAATACGATCCAATAAAGCGGTGGCTCGACTGACGGTCCCAAAATGAGCATCTACAACTGCCCTGGTCTGGACTACAATGGTCTCTCTATCAGCAATGGCAGCGTCTCTAGCCCGAATAGCGTCATCTCTCTCGGACAAAGGCGGCATCCCTCTCAGCCTCGGCAGTAATCAAGGCCAGGCGGAGTCGGGTATCTTCAATAACCCGACTTGGAGCAGAACCGACAGAGATGGAGTGGTATGTAGTATCACTTGGAGAAATCATCCCCAAGTCATCAGGGCCCCTAGACTGACTCAAACCAGCCGGATCCAAATCTCCGCGTAGCCACTGCACATAAGCAAATGTCTGGAGGTGGCAACCCTCACAATATTCGGCGGAGATCCTACGAGGCCAAAGAGCATATACCTGCAGTAGATCTCTCTCTGTCTGGGATGATGTAGGGAATCGGTAGTCGGCCGCACCCGTGAAGGGGTGGAAATCCTGTGTTTGATCAAACTGCCCCATGACCGCCAGGGGATGATAAGTCGTCACGCCCCTCAAACCAGCAATGGGAATGAAAATCCAGGTCGGGGCACATGAGTCAAGAAGCTCCTAAAGGAGCAATAACCCGAATAGATCAGGAGATGAAAAGGATCCTCGATAACCGACAGAAATGCTGTCCAGGAGGCCGCGTCAGTACAGCTCGCAGGACGAAATGAAAACTGCTTGGTTATGTCATGACTGAAGCAAAAACCCCTGGCGACGGAAATGGCCGATGGGACTAAGGTGACTCATGAACCACACATACAACAAAGTCAAGCTCCCTCGGAATATTCTGCCCCGGAAGGACTGACAGTATGAGGCTGACATGTAAGTATCCGCCAATATCATGGGAAGAATGGTGTGATCCTCCTGAAGGGCCCTGACGGCCGCGACCACCCGCATGTCCAAATGATCAGGTCCCGCGGGCAAGTACAGAACTGAAAGGATACAGGCCATCAGAACGTCTACTCTTGAAACGCCCCAGCGCTCCTCAGACACAGAAAAATCACCGAGGAAAAGACGAAAGCTGTCGGTTCTTGAAACCAAATCGGTCGATCAAGAACTGAAGGGGAACCATATGGTCTGATGTGATCACCGGTAACAAGACGGCCCTCCGCAAACCGGTAAAGGTCAAAGAACTGACGGCGCATGGAACCAGCCATGACCCTGGCACAAGGTCTATCCAAAGGCAAGCCTGTGAAGCGAGCATACTCCTCGAGGGTGGGGGTCAGCTCTACTGTCCCTAATCTGAACACTTGACGAGCGGGGGCCCAATATCTCAAAATACCATCCACGAAGCCCGCTGGCACCTGAAAGGTTAATAAGGACCGAGAGTGTCCCAAAAGACCATCTGCGATGACCCTGTCGGCCGGCGATAAACTGTCTAACCAACGGAGGAGGCTGCCAACCAACCCTGTAGGAGGCATGGAATCCAAGCATACCACGACATCTGAGGACGTCATCTGTGAAAAATAGTATCAAAAAGACTGTACAGGGGTCATTTTTTATCCATGAATAAAAAGCATGCATCGTATAGACAATAATAAAGCAAAATGAATTTCATGGAGATAAAAGATAAAGAACTGTGCGTAAATAAATAAATGAGTTCAGTACATAGTGCATGAAATGAAAAATAAATCTAAACAGGTACAGGTACAAAAGCCCTATCCTATCCTGATCTAGATAAAGTCAATCTCGTCGATGAAATCGGGGTCCTCAAACTGATCCCCCCGGGTCGTCGAAGTCGAGGGCCCAAAGTTCATGTCGGGGATGTATGGCCGAGCGGTGGCATCAGATGAGCTCGGGCCTGCATCATAACCCGCACCGTCAGGATCGTAGGCGTAAGCCTCCTCCGGGGTCCGGCCTAACACCCGAAGAAATAGCAACAACTGCTCCACCTGGCGGGTCAAAGTGTCTATCTGCTCAGTGTGAGTGGGACTCCGAACGCAGGCAGCCCAATCGGTCATCGTCACCGAGCCTGGAACCATGTCTCCAAGAAAGAAAGTGGCCCGAGTCTGGGGACCGATGGTACGAGGTACCCACCAAGTCCTGAAGGCCTCGCTCGTACTGGGGCCTGTGGAAAGCATCCGACCATCCTCCCCGGCGAGCATGATCTCCGAGGGCTAAGAAATCCAGCGGCCAGAAAGTAGTGAAAGAAAGGGAATGCGGGATGCGGATCTCTCCAGTGACGCATCTGAATGCGCGCTCTCCCAGATACATCACCCAGCCTCCAACACTCTGCAAAGTGAGGCGACGGGTGGAAAGCTCGAACTCCAGGCCGGAAGGATGCCCGTCAGCAAACCCCACAGTCAGATGCTCGGAGAGGTAGGGAATCCAGACGACGTCGGCAGCCGTGATCAACTCCAGCTGAATACGACAATGTGCAAAGCTGCCCGACACGGGGACCTCCTCCAAAGTGCTGTGATGCCACCGTCGACCCCGGGGATAGGTGTCCAGGCCGAGAGTAGTGACAGGCCTCAGGCATGGAAGACGCTCGTAGGCCCAGAACTGCGAACAGAAACAGTGAAAAGCATGAGAAACCGACAGACGCAGAAAGAAAAGAAATGAATTGACGGGAAATACATTAAGAAAAAAGAAAGAAGTCTCACCAGCAGAAAATGATAGAATCCAAGCCAAGCGTCTGTCTGGCCCTCCGAGCGTAGACGCATACCATGGAGGAAATAGGCAAAGGTGAATGACCCCCAGTCATAGTCACTGATGCGATCCACGTCTCTGATCGCTCCCACGACGCTGAAATGAATGGTGGAGGAATTGTTCCCTAGGAAACAACCCCTCATGATCGTCAGGAACAAGCGTCGGAGCAAGATGTCCCGGGTACCCTGATCCGCTGGAATGGGCAGCGCGTAGAGACCCCCGACTGCATCGACAGCTAACGCTCCGGACCGGATACTGCGGGCCTTGAAGACCCGGTCATCGGCAGCAAAGCCCAAAAGAGCGCGGACCTCTGCTGGAGTAATATCGAGGTCCAGAGGGACACGGGACCCGATGAACTCGATCCCCGTGATATACCGCCAATCCCAAGGGGTCAGCACAACCTCACAGTCCAGAAGATGAAGGGACTGGGTCTGATGAAACCACCTCTCGGACAAAGCCCGCATATAGCCCTAGGGGCACTGGCGGGGAATGATGGTGAAGAAGTGGCGAAAACCCCAGGAGTCCACCACCACGCGGTAATCATCGTGTAGAGCCGTGTAGAGGGAGTAGATGTTGAACCAGTTGCCCCTCGGCTGGGTAAACTCGGGCACCTGTGAAAATCACCAAATGGGTCAATCCAGATAGAACCGGAAATTGAGAAATCGAGAACAAATGAAGAGCCAAATCGAATATACCTCATTAGCAACAAGAGATGCCGAGGGGTGACGACTATGATCCCGACCCAATAGATCGGGTATCTGGACAGAAGCGCCAGATAAGGCGCGATGAGAGGGGGAGCCGATGTGCTGGAAGACGGCTCCTCCACCGCAACCTCCGGAGGAACAACCTCCTCAACGTCCGGGTGATCAGGACGGATGACAGCCTCCGCCAAGCGACGAGCCTGATGGGTACGAGGGGGAATAGGGGCAGGTGCCGCCCTGCGACGACGAACACCCGAAGTCCGAGAGGCGGAAGAGCTACTGGGCGCATCACGATCCATAGCTGGAATAGAACGGGCGAGAAAGAAGGTAAGTTCCCTTTTAAAATTATGTAATGAATATTCTAAATTTCTATCCTCATCATATAATTAATGCAGCATGATGCATGTAAAAAAAAAAAAAAAAAAATTTCAGCAGAGTTTCGTCTGTAAAATGGACATCCCATGCATATCCAAGCATGTTTTTTCAAAGAACTCAAGCCACAGCAGATCATATTTGCATTCATATGTGTAAATAAAGCGAGTAAAATGCCATAAATGCATGATTTTCTTTCAAAAAGGAGCAAACATATACGTGGGACCGCCTCATGAACATAAAATAGGACTCACACAGTTAATACATAGCATGTATATATGATAATACATTACATAGCATTGTAAAGCATACATTTTATCTCTAAACATGCAAATAGTCCAATGTATAGCAAAAAATTGACGAAATTGAAAAGTGACCGGTCAAAGTGTTACCTGTAGCGCGTAGATCGATCCTACCGGAGCAGTTTTTGCAGGAAAGTTGAAAAAATTGACAAAAGGCCCTTGCAAACAAGCAAAAATCGCGAGAATCTATGTGAGTTGGAAGTTGAAAGTGACAGATCTGGAGACGGCGCGCCGCTTATACATCCCGATCTTGGCCGCAGATCCATCCGCGGCTGGCCCCGGTGGGTCCCACCTTGCTCCCTAGCCATTTGACGTGTTGAGTGAAAAAGATTACGCGATGGGTGACCGACGACGATACCCGGCCCCGACAAGACGATCGACCGGCGACGATAACCGGCGATCGCGAGACGGATGTCCGGCGACGAAAATCGGCTCCGACAGGATAACCAACCGGCGACGATAACCGGGGGTTACGCGATGGGTGACCAGCGACGATACCCGGCCCCGACAAGACGATCGACCGGCGACGATAACCGGCGATCGCGAGACGGATGTCCGGCGACGAAAACTGGCTCCGACAGGATAACCAACCGGCGACGATACCCGGCCCCGACAAGACGATCGACCGGCGACGATAACCGGCAATCGCGAGACGGATGTCCGGCGACGAAAACCGGCTCCGACAGGATAACCAACCGGTGACGATAACCGGGGGTTACGCGATGGGTGACCGGCGACGATACCCGGCCCCGACAAGACGATCGACCGGCAACGATAACCGGCGATCGCGAGACGGATGTCCGGCGACGAAAACCGGCTCCGACAGGATAACCAACCGGCGACGATAACCGGGGGTTACGCGATGGGTGACTGGCGACGATACCCGGCCCCGACAAGACGATCGACCGGCGACGATAACCGGCGATCGCGAGACGGATGTCCGGCGACGAAAACCGGCTCCGACAGGATAACCAACCGGCGACGATAACCGGGGGTTACGCGATGGGTGACCGACGACGATACCCGGCCCCGACAAGACGATCGACCGGCGACGATAACCGGCGATCGCGAGACGGATGTCCGGCGACGAAAACCGGCTCCGACAGTATAACCAACCGGCGACGATAACCGGGGGTTACGCGATGGGTGACCGGCGACGATACCCGGCCCCGACAAGACGATCGACCGGCGACGATAACCAGCGATCGCAGGATGGATGTCCGGCGACGAAAACCGGCTCCGACAAGATAACGAACCAGCGACGATAACCGGGGGTTACGAGATGGGTGACCGGCGACGATACCCGGCCCCGAACGAGATGATAGATTGGAAGAGTGAACCCAACGAACAACAAATACGGTCAGAGGGTTGATGCATTGACACTCTTTCAAATATTTTGCATGCGCTACATCTTGTGTTGTACCATAAACTACATGTGTTGCATCGTGTGTGTATTATCATATCTGTGCACTGTCATTCATACATCGGGTGTCTGTTTCTTTATCCTGTTCATTTCATTTAACATTTCATAAACATGATAAAGAGGGGCAGCTGTAGACACCCAAATTTTGCACTTCGTATACTAACCTTGACAGGTGGGCAAATTCGTCAAATGGACTGGCCTGCGAGAGCAAAAGATGGAAAAAGTACAGGCGCTCGACGCCACCATGACAATTTACAACCGAAATCGACGTGACAGCAAGGTTATCCGAATTTGGCATTCCCGGGAGGTGTGGCACGCCTCCCAATGATTCCCGGACTGTAAAATACGAGCCTGTCAGCGAAAACCAGTGTCATGGCACGAGAATCGAGGCGTAGCACGACAATCGAGAAAGTCAAGCCAGCCAGCCGCGGATTGATCTGCGGCCAAGTGAGTGCGACAGCACGGAAACCAGGAAATCAGCACTATCAGCTGAGTGCGATGGGAAGTGGGCCAGCCAGCCGCAGATGGATCTGCGGCCAGCCGCAGATCAATCTGCGGCTGGCTCTGGCCAGCCTATTTCAGCCCAGTTTCGTGCAGCATACAGGAGGTTCAGCAGTTTGGCGGAAGAAGAAGAAAATCAGCAGCAGTTTTAGCTCGGAAATAGAAAGAAATAGCAAAAAATTCTTGCAACAATTGAGAGAAAAAGGAGAGGAATTTCCTTTGTTGTTAGATTATATCAATACATCTCATATTTCATTCAATACACAAGTTTCTACACAATTTTGGTATCATTTGCAAGGTGAAAATCTCATTATTTTTGCAACTTCTATAATGTCATTTGGCTAAATTTAATTGTAATTTTCAAGAATATTGTTGAACAATCATGGATTAAGGATTATTGGTGAGGGTTCCATTGGAACAAAATCCTTCCTAACAATCCGATGATATCTAATTGGTGAAATTTCTAGCTTGTTTATGGATATATATTAGGCGTAGTTTAATTGATTGTATTTTTAGGATGTGTTAGGAAATCTACGTTGTTATTATTGTAGTATTCATTTTGTGAGTGTGTAGTAATCGTGGTTGTGAGCCTAAGAAAGCGACCCCGTGGTTCAAATCCGATGATGGACGTTTTGGTGTATGTAATAGATTCAAGATGTTTGTTTTGTAATGTGTAACTGTCGGGCCTTAAAACGACGCTAAGGCGAGAATCGGGTTTAAGGCCCCGTATTAGTGGAATATGTGATTGTTGGCGTTCGGGGATATTTTGATGGCTCACATGCCCACGGATAGCCCCGACGCATGTTTATGCTTGATTAGATTTTGAGACGCCAAAAGAATTTCAAAAAGATTAAACGATAAAGATCTTTTCTAAAATCAAATCAAAGTAGGATATTAGCATCACGAGGCTAAAAATTTGGAAATGCTAACGAAAGTCGATTCCTATCCTATGGGAAAGCTAAAAGAGGTTATTTTCAAATGTCACGAAAAATGGTTTTTATAAAAGAACGAAACGTTTTATTAAACCTTGATACATAGGGTGAAGGAGATTCTAGAAATTGCCTATCAATTATGAAAGCAACGTATAAATCTCGATTCCTATTTGGCTAAGGTTTAACGAATTCATGTCTTCCCAAAACGACACTTAATAAAAATCTCATAATTTTTGCCATTTAAAATCAAACCTTTCCCGTAAAAAATAAAGCTTTCTCGTATTAAAGGAAAAGACATCCTAAAGCACTCTCCAAAATAAAACACGCCTCTTTCATAAAATACCCAAAAGAATTTCTTCCATACAAACTCACCACAACATTCATTCAGGCACACATACACACACACACACGCACACATACACATTTTATGAAATAAAGGATAGGAAAGCATCAAGATTGCGGTAACCGTGTTTCACGGAAGTCGAGGGGTGCCTAACACCTTCCCCTCACTTAAGCAAGCCCCCGAACTCTATGAATCTCGATTCACAGACCAATTAATTCGGAGTCACATATGAGCCAGCGACTTATAAAAAACGAAAACTCGGATGAGTTGGTACATCCATTTCAAATATACCAACTGGCGACTCTGGTTAATTGGCTCATCATAAAAAAACAATCTTTCAAAACCCCGTCGACCTCAATGCCGACCTTTTCCAAAAATCATCTAAACCAAAAGGCTAAAGATTGGAAAAGACAAAAAAAGACAAGCGGATAAAACCGGCGTCGACAATCACAGATGGTCTTTTGGGACATTCTCAGTCCTTATTATCCTTTCAGGTGCCAGCGGGCTTTGTGGAGGGTATTCTGAGCTATTGGGCCCCTGCCCGTCAGGTGTTCAGATTAGGCACAGTGGATCTGACCCCCACTCTCGAGGAATAAGCTCGCTTTACCGGCCTGCCTCTGGATGGTCCTTGTGCCAGGGTCACAGCTGGTTCTATGCGCCGTCAGTTCTTGACTTTCACTGGGTTGCGGAGGACAGCTCTGCTATCGGTGATCACATCAGACCATCTGGTTCTCCTTCATTTCTTGATTGACCGATTCGGCTCACCTGACAGTTTTCGTCTATTCTCTGGTGACTTTTCCGTATCTGAGGAGCGCTGGGGCGCTTTGAGGGTAGACGTTTTGATGGCCTGTGTCATCTCAGTTTTGTATCTGCCCGCCGACCCGATCTGTTGGATATGCGAGTCACTGCGGCCGTTAGAGCCCTCCAGGAGGATCACGCCATCATTCCCATGATACTGGCAGACACCTATATGTCCGCCTCATATTGTCAGTCTTTCCGAGGCAGAGTATTCAGAGGGAGCTCGACTTTGTTGTATGTATGGTTTATGAGTCATCTTAGTCCCATCGGCCATTTCCGTTGCTAAGGGTTTTGCTTCAGTTATGACATAGCCACGCAGTTTTCGTTTCGTCCTGTGAGCTGTACTGATGCAGCCTCCTAATAGCATTTTTGTCGGTTATTGAGGATCCTTTTCATCTCCTGATCTACTCGGGTTATTGCTCCTTTATGAGCTTTTTGACTCACGTGCCCAACCTGGATTTCATCCCTATTGCTGGCTTGAGAGGCGTGACGACTTATCATCCTTTGGCGGTTACATGGCAATTTGATCAGACACAGGATTTTCACCCTTTCACGGGCGCAGCCGCCTACCGGTTCCTTATATCATCCCAGACAGAGAGAGATCTACTGCGGATATATGATCTCTGGTCTCACAGGATCCTTGCCGAGTACAGTGAGAGTTGCCCCATCCAGACGTTCGCTTATGTGCAATGGTTGCGCGGAGACTCGGATATGGTTGGTTTGAGCCAGACTAGGGCTTTTGATGACTCTGGAGTGATTTTTCCAGATGATACCACAGATCATTCCATCTCAGCGGATTCTGCCCCTAGTCAGGTTACTGAGGATACCCGACTCCGTCTGGCCTTGATTACTACTGAGGCTGAGAGGGATGCCGCTCTTGTTGAGAGAGATGATGCCATTCTGGCTAGAGACGCTGCCATTGCTGACAGAGAAGCCATTGTATTTCAGACCAGGGCAGTCATAGATGCTCACTCTGAGACTGTCAGCCGAGCCACTACTTTATTGGATCGTATCGACATGATGGGGCAGCAGATTGCAGGGGATGCTGATGCTTCAGATCTATCCACCACTTTATCCATCCTGCTCCAGCTAGTTTCAAATTTGTAGATTATTTTATTTCCTGCATAGACTATGTTAGTTTCATCGGTTATCGAAAGAGAAATCTTGTAACAAAATAACTTATATATGTAGACATGCGTTTAAATCTAGTCAATTTCCTTTTTTGTCGTATCGTTACCTTTCATTTGATCTTCACTTTATCCAGCTGACCATGATTTTGACATTTCGCTTTCTTTCTTTTCTCAAGTCTTGATGGAGATCTGACAGATATTGTCGCACCCCTGTTGATTTCATCGGACTGAGTCTTAGATTTTGGCTAACTGTTTGGTTGGACTAGGGTTATGTTACTTGGGATGAATCTGATTAGGGGCTGGTTTCGGGAAGGTTTCGAGGGTATAGGAATGTTTTTTTTTAAACTGTTGGGAATTGGTTTTGGTTAGAGAAAGGATTATTTTTTTAAGGAATCGGACCGTGCCATGATGGCTGCCTACGTACCCCCACAAGTCGGGAGATCAGGTCCTACGTAGTTCGTTCCTCAAAGAAAAAGGAGAAACTGATGATTCAAGCGTAGAACCGCTTCACCGAGTCGGAATTGAGGGGCTGTGGAAATACCTCACCATCCATTTCTTACAATATGAGGGCTCCTTCGGATAGCACTTTCTTAACCACAAAAGGTCCTTCCCAGTTCGGGGCAAACTTCCCTTTGGCTTCGTCTTGACAAGGCATGACTCTTTTTAGCACTAGGTCATTTTCCTTGAACTTCTGAGGTCTTATCCTTTTGTCGTATGATCGAGAGATCCTTTGTTGATACAATTGACCATGCCAAACAGTAACCACCCTCTTTTCATCAATTAGGGCCAATTGGTCGTATCGACTTTGCATCCAATCCTCCTCGCTTATCTGAGCATCGATCAATATTCTGAGGGACGCCATCTCAACCTCAACTGGCAGAACAGCTTCCATTCCATATACCAAAGCGTAAGGGGTTGCCCCTGTAGAAGTACGCATTGACGTTCTGTATGCCAGCAGGGTGAGGGCTAGCAGATCCGGCCATCCCCAATGATTAGCAGACATTTTTGCCATGATCTTCTTGATATTCTTATTTGCAGCCTCCACTGCCCCATTCATCTTAGGACGGTAAATGACAGAATTGAGGTGTTTGATCTTAAATTGGTCGCATAATCCATTCATGAGGGCGTTGTTCAAATTCTTGGCATTATCGGAGACCAAAACCTCAGGTTGCCCGTATCGACAAATGACATTATTCCTGATGAAACCGACGATGATCTCCTGAGTTACTTTGGGGAAAGAAGTTGTTT
Source organism: Aralia elata (assembly GCA_034770075.1). NCBI lineage: Eukaryota > Viridiplantae > Streptophyta > Magnoliopsida > Apiales > Araliaceae > Aralia > Aralia elata. The sequence goes on along the minus strand of CM068377.1, from coordinate 49,056,895 downwards.
CTACCCATTTAGTGAAGTAATCGATCATGACGAAAATGAATCGGTGTCCGTTGCTTACTTTGGGCTCTATTGGTCTGATTACATGCATTCCCCACATTGAAAAGGGCCAAGGGGAGGTCATACAGTGCAGTTCATTGGGAGGCGTATGGATCACATTATCGTGTGCCTGGCATTGGTAACACCTTTTGACATGATCATCGCAGTCGGCTTTCAGTGTTAACCAATAATGCCCCGTTCTCAAGATCTTTTTGGTCAGCATCGGTCCACTCATGTGTGGCCCACACACTCCACCATGTATTTCGTCCATAATATTTTGGGCCTGTGTCTCATCTACGCATTGCAACAGTCCCAAACCAGCATCCCTCTTGTAGAGTGAATCCCCACTCAGGTAAAACTTCATTGCCATCTTTTGAATTCTCATCCTCTCAGCTCGGTTTGCCTGGTCGGGAATGGATCTATCCCTCAGATATTCCCTTATGTCGTGATACCAAGGCTGCTTTGGCAGAACCACCTCGTCTGATAATACTGCAACATGTTCCTCGTATGCCGGGGCATTCTGTACTGCTATCTCAATCTGTGGAATGTCCCTGCTCTTGATTACGTGGATCAAGGAAGCCAGAGTTGCCAATGCATCGGCAAAATCATTCTGTCCCCGGGGGATATGTCGGAAAGCAATATCTTCGAACTCTCGCATCAGTTGGATAACACAATGATGGTATGGAAGTAACTGAAGCTCTTTAGTGCTATACTCCCCGATCGCTTGTCTGATTACCAGTTCCGAATCCCCGAACACTGCTAGTCTCTTCACTCCCATATCGCAGGCAAAACGGAGTCCCAATATACATCCCTCGTACTCAGCTGTGTTGTTCGAATTACTGAACTGCAATTTAGTGGCCACAGGGTATTGCTCTCCGGTGATAGAGACCAGGACTGCTCCGGCTCCTGCCCCCTCAGCATTCATGGCACCATCAAAATACAGCTTTCAGAACTGCCCCTCGTCATCACATTTCGTGTGTAATACCCAAAATACATCTTCGCCCGGCAAAGGAGTTTCTAACGGCTCCATCCCCCCTGATGGCGTTTCTGCCAACTGATCTGCAATTACCTGCCCTTTCATGGCTTTCTGAGCTACGTATACAATGTCGAACTGCTGTAAGATTAACTGCCATCTTGATAGTCGACAGTTCAGCATGGGCCTTTCAAAGATATATTTCAAGGGATCCATCCTCGATATCAAGTACGTAGTATGCCCATGGAGGTAGTGCTGTAATCTCCCTGCAGCCCAGGCCAAGGCACAACAGGTCTTCTTGATGGGAGTGTAATTCTGGTCACATCGGCTAAATCTCTTGCTGAGGTAATAGATGGCCTGCTCTTTACCTGCTTCATTCTTCTATCCCAGCATACATCCCATTGCAATGGCATTGACCGATATATACATAAATAGAGGGATCCCATCCTTCGGGGGTACCAGCACTGGTGCCTCTGTCAGCTGCTTTTTAATGGTCTGAAAGGCCTTCTGACATTGCCCATTCCACTCTTGGGAAGCATCCTTCCTTAATAGTTTGAAAATCGACTCGCATGTAGTCGTCAAGTGGGATATGAAACGGCTGATGAAGTTTATTCTTCCAAGGAATCCCCTTATCTCCTTCTCCGTGTGAGGTGCCGATATATCCACAATAGCTTTAATCTTCGCCGGATCCAACTCAATGCCCCGATCACTAACCAGGAATCCCAAGAGCTTGCCCGACTGTACTCCGAAAGCACACTTTGCCGGATTGAGCTTCAAATTATATTTTCTAAGCCGATCGAAAAGCTTTTTGAGATGGGTTATATGATCAAATTCTACCCTTGATTTTACGATAATGTCATCCACGTAGACCTCTATCTCCTTGTGCATCATGTCGTGGAACAGGGCCATCATGGCTCTCTGATAAGTAGCCCCCGCATTCGTGAGACCGAAAGCCAATCGTCTATAGCAGAAGGTGCCCCAAGGGGTGATGAAAGCGGTCTTTTCCCGATCTTCTTCCGCCACCATTATCTGATGATACCCCGCAAAACAATCCACAAAAGAGTACATTTCGTACTGGGCTGTGTTATCTACCAGGATGTGTATGAAAGGCACCGGGAAGTTATCCTTGAGACTGGCCTTGTTTAGATCTCTATAGTCGACACATACCCTCACCTTCCTCCAGGCTTAGCCATCGGGACTACAATGGACAACCATTCTGGGTAAGTGGACACCATAATGATTCCAGCCCTGAACTGTTTGATGATCTCTTCCTTCACCTTCAAGCTGCACTCCGGTTTTAACTTTCTTAGCTTCTGCTTGACAGGCCTGAAACCCTCTTTGATGGGCAACCGGTGTACCACAATGTCGGTGGACAATCCGATCATGTCCTCATGCGACCAGGAAAAGACATCCTCATACTGGCTTAGCAACTCAGTTATTTCTGCTTTTTGGCCAGGGGTAAGGTCTGTCCCTATCTTGAGCTCCTGGGGTTTGTCAGGGGCTCCGATATCTATGGTGATAGTTTGGTCTAAGTTGGGTTTGGGTTTATCCTCGACCCATCCTTTGATCTCTTCAGGCGCATCGTCGTAATCGGTCTCGTCTTGCTCAATGCCCATTAAATCAAAATCCAGCTCAATATCAAAATCATAGTCATCATTCAAATTTGAAAGACCATTTGTTAGGCAAGGATTACTCAAACTGGTACACCTGACATGCAACAAAATATTTGTCATATATAAGTCATTTTCCACAACAATCACATTTCCAGATAACGTGACGAAATGACATAATTATGTAAAATACAAAACAAAAAATGAACTTCTTCATCCTCCCATCCTCTGGGGTCTACCACCCTGATGTCGGGTTTTACCCTTGTTTGGATATCACTGGCTCCCTTTTCCAGTTGTCGATGGTCATATCAGACGGAATGCGCTGGATGAAAGGTGGCTTCTCATCGGATACTTCCCCGATGACTACGGCCACATCGCCTGAGTCCCTCTTCCTACCTTCTTCAGGAATAATTAGCCCTGCCCAATCGATGACAGGCACATCTTGTTGGGCTACCGGTGGCGTGGCGACATCCCTCCCCTCTCCATTGCTTGTTAACTGTCCGGGGATATAACATCTGGTTCCGAACTTTTGCGCGACCTCCTGTAGGAAACTTTCCCTCTTGGTTGCCTCATCATTTGTGGGGATCAATTCTTCACCCCCTGACCCAATCACGGGTTTGCCAGTCCCCCGTTCACTGCTGACCTTGGTCATCGGATCTCCGGCCAAACGAATCGGGGTTGCGCCTTGACGGCGTCTCCGTGCTACGCCTCCATGATATCCCAACCCTGCTTTGCCTATCTGATGGGGCAGTTGAATGGGCTCGGTGATTCTGTGACTGCTCTTTCCTAACCCATGTCCAGGTTGAAATTTCATTTTCATCATCTCCTTTGCAACAAAGGTAAGTTCTGGAGAGACCTTAGGTTTCACGGCTGGAGCCCCCAGGCGTCTGTAGTGGGGAGTGCTGATTTCCAGTGCCTGAAAACTGGCAGGTGCCGCCGACTCGTCCACATTAATCACAGGCAGGCCATTCCTGGAAGGAGAAGGGTCATCACACTCCGCCGAGATCGTCACCAGATTCCTGTCGATGATAAGTTTGATTTGCTGGTGTAGCGTGGAAGGAACTGCCCCGGCCGTGTGTATCCACGGCCTCCCCAATAACAGGTTATAACTTGCCGCAATGTCTAGGACTTGGAAAGAGATATCAAAAGTACAAAGTCCTATTTCCACCGGCAATTCTATCTCTCCAATTGTATCCCTCCGGGATCCGTCGAAGGCTCGTACCACCACATGACTGGCCCGTAGGCGCTTAGGATTGATGTTCATCTTTTGCAATGTACTGAGGGGACAGATATTCAACGCCGACCCCCCATCAATCAGCACCCCATTCATGATATATCCTGAGGAGATCACCGCAATATGCAACGGTTTTCGATGCCCCCTTCCCTCTTTGGGGATATCATCATCTGTAAATGATATTACATTACTTTCCAACAGATGGTCCACCAGATGGCTGAAACTTTCCTTGCCGATCTCTTTGGGAACGTATGCCTCCTCCAGGACTTTCGCCAGAATTTTGCAGTGATCACTGGACGATAACACCAAATCCATGATTGATGTCAGGGTCGACTCCTCGCTTAATATCTGGATCCCCCTTGCTTCCGGATGATCCATCTTCCTCAAGAACTCCATGGCTTTCTCCTCGGAGATCTCTTCATTTTTCTTCGTTTTGCTTTCAAGGACTCGTCCAGGAAGATATAAGGGATTCCCCTTTGTTGTTATAGAAGCACAACTGGCCGCTTCCTCTGATACTCCCCCGTAATTCCATAGTACCGTTTTCAAACTGTTGACAGGGATTTGCGGTCTTGCTGCAAGGGTGAGGGGTTTCGGAGCCGATAACTTGACAGGCCCCTCTATGATATTTCTGCTTACACCTACCAACCTAATTGGCGCTCCCCGTGTACTCTCGTGATCACTTATCATGCTGATCATTTCATCAATTTTCTTTACATAATTCAGCCTTGGCGGCCCCTCGGCTTCACTGGCTTCTACCACATTGACCCCCCCTCCATCATGCCTAGGTAGGGGATTGACTTTAACATTTGGGGAGTCTGGCTGTTCCACCACAATTTCCCCACTATCAATCAAGTTCTAAATTCTGTGTTTCAGCGTCCAACATTCCTGCGTATCATGACCCGGGGAACCTGAATAGTATGCGCATTTCTTGCTTGGGTCAAACCTTCTTCCATTCGGGTCACTCGGGGGTGCCAAATCGACTATTTTCCTCTGGGCTATCAATACTGCCAACACCCGCTTAAGAGGATCCCCGAGTGGGGTGAATACTCGATTTTTCGAGGCTTCGAATCTCCTTCGCCCATCTGCCCTCTGATCAGTAAAGTTAGGCTGTCGGGATGGCCCCACTCTCTGCACCTGTACTGGAGGATTGTTTTCTGCCTTTCTAGATGATCCCTGCAAGATGAGGGAAACATCTTCTTCCTTTTTCTTTTGGACCCTACGGGAAGTGTTGTCATAGTTTCCGCTCTGGATTTGCTCTGCAGCTGTTTCCAAAGCCGTGAAATCCCGAATTTTGCCGGACTTCAACCCCATGTCCACCATTTCTCCGTGTTTAATCATCTCGGCAAAAGGTCTTCCAATCCCTGATATAACCCGCTCGTAGTAAGGTGCCTCTTGAATGTCCACGAAGGTCATCACCATCTCCGACTCGCTCATTGGGGGATTCACCTGTGCAGCCATACCCCTCCATCGCTGTGCATAATCCCTGAAAGATTCCTTTGGTTGCTTCTTAATCTTCGTCATTTGATATCTATCAGGGGCCATTTGTGCCTGGAAGCTATATTGTGTTAAGAAGGTGTGGGCCAACTCCTCCCAATTGTGGATCCGGGCATTATCAAGACGGGCATACCAGATTCTCGCTTCTCCCGTCAGGCTTTTTTGGAATAGTTGCATCCTTAGACCCTCGTCTTCTGCATAAGATCCAAGCTCCCCAATGTATATTTTCAGATGTGTATAAGGATCCCCCTTCCCATTGTATTTCTCAAATTCGGGAATTTTAAACTTCTCCGGGTATCTAGTTCCGGGGAAGACACATAGATCTGAATGATTAACCCTGCCTAGGGAACCTATGCCCTTTAGAGATTGGATGGTCTCCTCCATTTATTTCATCTTCTTCCGAAGGTCGACAGTGTCTCCTTCCTCTAGGATAGTAATCACTATTTTGTTAGGTATAGGAATGGCCCTTGGGACGACTGGCTCGCCCTTAGGTTGGGGTGGATCCTCTTTAGGTGGATCCTGTCTAGGTAGCAATTGTTCCTTTAGCATCATGGCCATTTCCAACATCTGTTTCTTAAAATCATCAAATTCCTCCCTAGATATGGAACCAGGATTAGTAGATGGAATATCAGCCATTTCAGATGTAGAGTCCTGGGCTCTCTTAGATTGCGAACGTGTTTGAGGAGCAATCCTACAGAAACAACGGTTTGAAGTTTAGTCCTGGGCAACAAAAAGATATGGATGCATGCTAAAGCTGTAACTTTTGTGTTTTTGGGTTTTTTAATCTTTCTCTGCAAAACAACATGTTCGTAGTCCCTTATTGCAATAATAATTGATAGCCACGACTTATTATGCCTTCCCAGCTATTCCCTACAAAACATGATAAGACAACAGGGAAGGTATATGACAGTTGTATGCCATTTACATGACATTTATTTATTTGACTGAATGATAAAAGGGTATGAAGAAGCTTCCCTTTCGTTAGGTTTATCAGAGGCTGACCTACCCTAGGGTTACTCTCACGGGCTTTTCGGCATGAAGGTTCCCATATCTTTGCAATCTACTCGTCTGAATCCTTTCGATTGGAGCGGATATGGGTGGTGTGTTTCCTGAGCCATCTCCGGGGAGCAGCCCCTTCGAGTCCAGTAATAAGCAACCGACAGGTTCGCCTCAGGAGGAGGTACTCTCTCAACATACATTCACATTCATCGTCCTCACCGTATGTAGATGATTACTTTAAAGTAAAAACAAATCCATTCAAATCATTCATTTATTGGGCAAAACACACATTCACACAACAAAAGTAAAAAAAAAAATCAAAATATCGTACACACACATATTTTATGAATTTTTAAAGGATAGGATAGCATCAAGATTTGAACGCGGCTTAAGCCCTCTAGGATCCCCAGCAGAGTCGCCAGTTGTCGACGCCAGGAAATGTCGCCTCTTTGGCGATATCTTGTCCTTTCTAATTTTAGCCTTTTGATTAGATGATTTTTTTGGAAAAGGTCGGCATAAATGTCGACGGGGTTTTGAAAGATCGTTTTTTATGATGAGCCAATTAACCAGAGTCGCCAGTTGGTATATTTGAAATGGATGTACCAACTCATCCGAGTTTTCGTTTTTTATAAATCGTTGGCTCATATGTGACTCCGAATTAATTGGTCTGCAAACCGAGATTCATAAAGTTCGGGGGCTTGCTTAAGCGAGGGGAAGGTGTTAGGCACCCCCCGACTTCCGTGAAACACGGTTACCGCAATCTTGATACTTTCCTATCCTTTAATTCATGAAATATGTAGGTGTGTGTGTGTGTGTGTGTGTGCCTATGTGAATGTGATGGTGAGTTTTGCATGAAGAAACCAATTGGGTTTTCGGAAAAGTCGTGTTTTTCTTTTGGGGATTGCTTTTAGAATATCCTTTGATTTATACAAGAAAGCTTTATGAGAAAATGTTTGATTTTAATTGTCAAAAACTGTGAGATTGCATTAGGTGTGGTTTTGGCAAAACAAGAGTTTTCTAAATCTTTGTCAAAATAGGAATCGAGATCTATACGTTGCTTTCATAACTCAAATGATGGGCAACCTCTAAGATCTCTTTAGACCTATGCACAATGATTAAATAAAACATTATTTATTTTTATAAGACCATTTTTGTGATGTTTGAAAACGATTTCTTTCTTTTGCCTTCTCGTTAAGATAGAAATCGACATTCCTTAGCACCCCCAATTCCTTATCCTCATGAGGCTAATAACCTAGTTTGATTGATTTTATGAAAATCTTTATCGTTTAGCTTTGAAATCCTTTTTGGTGTTGTCATTCAAATCAAACATTATAATGCGTAGGGGATTATTCACGGGCATGTAAGCCATCAAAATAACCCCGAACGCCCACAATCACATATTTTCACTATGACGGGGCCTTAAACACGATTCTCGCCTTGGCGTCGTTTTAAGGCCCGACGATTACATATTCACAATGAAGACTACATCATTCCTACTACTTACATCAAGAGATGTCCATCATCGGATTTGGACCACGGGGTCGCGTTCCTAGGCTCACACCCGAATTTTTCCACACACCACAAAGCGGAGCTTACAAAAAAATAACTAACACGAATAATCTAACAATGCCAAGACATCCTAAATAGCAACCTAAGGGAACCACGCCCAATATATTACCGTAAAACAAACAAAAAAATCAATAAACGACTATCATCGGGTTATTAGGAAGAATTTTGTTCCGATGGAACCCTCACTAATAATCCCTAATTCATTGTTCCATCATAAATTACATGAAAACTACATTTAATTTGACCAAATGGTATGATAGAAATTGCAATAATAAGGAGATTTTCACCTTGCAAATGATATCAAAGTGGAATGTAAACTTGTGTATTTGAATAGATTGGAAAGTATATGTGATACAACCAAATCAAAGAATATGAATCTCCTCTTTTTTTTCTCCTTTCTCTCCTATTTTTGTTGCAAAATTCTCCTATTTTTCCCTCTTTTTCCGAGCTGCTGCTATTGCTGTTTTCTTCTTCTCTCCGCCTGCTAACCCCCTATATGCTGAATGAGGGATGAGCTGAAATAAGCTGGCCAAAGCCAGCCGCAGATGGATCTGCGGCTGGCCGCAAATTGATCTGCGGCTGGCTGGCCGCCACCCCTCCACTCAGCTGATTTTCGGTTTCCGTGTTTCGAGTTCCGTGTTTTCAAAAGGCGCACTAATTGGCCGCAGATCAATCCGCGGCTAACTGGCTTGACTTTCTCGATTTTCGTGCTATGCCTCGATTCTCGTGTCGTGACGTCGGTTCTCGCCGACAGCCGGGTATTTTGCAGTTCGAGAATTACTGGAAGGCGTGCCACATCCTCCGGGAATGCCCAATTCGGACAGCCTTGTTGTCACGTCGGTTTCGGTTGTAAATCGTCGCGGTGGCGTCGAGTGTTCGTACTTGTCCATCCTTTACTCTCGCAGGCCGGTTTATTTGCCGAATTTGCCCTCCTGTCAGGGTTAGTATACGCAGTGCAAAATTTGGGTGTCCACACTCCTGACCCACAACAGTGATCAATGGAGATGGCTCTCTCTGTATCAACTGCTCCCGGATAACATGGATATCACGGGGCTCCTCCTCTCTAGCCACTCGGGGCTCAATATCCCTAAGCTGACTGAATCCTCCAACATCTGACATCCTGACAACAAAGTTTAAATTTTAATTAATACTCAGCACTAGTCGTAGCACATAGGTTGTTAACACATAAGCACATAACATATAAAGTCTTTTATTATCTTTAATGAATTCCTTCATTCATTCCTTAGAACTCGATAAGAGTTTATCACCACTATATTCTCTATCTCTTAAAAGGCTACTACCCTAAGGTTTCCCCACCTAAGGTTCATAACCTACAACTCTGATACCAACCTGTGACACCCCCAAATTCGGGTACTTTGTTTCCTCAGGATTTGGTGTTCACTATCCAAATACATCATATCACATCTAACTACCCATTCAAATATAAAGGAAAAACTATTAATTAAAATAGGAATCTCCCATTAAAGGGTTACAACATCATTAATAAATAAATCCCAGGTCATCTAGCCTTAACATAACATCAATGCGGAAAACATACTTAAGTCTATTACATAAACATCATTTAAATAAATATAACAAGTCTTCATCACTTGTTTGCTTTTCCTTTGCCCTTACTAGTGGATGGCTCATCAATTCTTTCAACCTTAGCTGCAATGTTATTATGCAAGGGTGAGCAATGATTGCCCAGCAAGTACAACAACAACAATAATAATAACATGCGAAATAATCAACGGATATTGAATAATCGAAGATTCAACTTTTGAGTCAAGAATGTAAGACAAGATTCAAAAGAACATCTGAGAGTCTTAAGACCACGAACTATGTCCCAGGTTATCAAGTATTTCTACTTTAAACCTTTAACAATCGTAAGATTATATGGACCTTACTTCTCGTACTCAGGGGGATCAGCCATTTATACCATGTATGTGCACAATATCTTAACGCTAACGCGTAAATAATATCCCTTATATAAGGGTTGTTCATCTCAGTTTGACATCGGAGTCTGCACCAAAGGAAGTTTGGTTTGAATTTACTTCAATAATGTTTCTAGAATTTAGAACGCTCATCAACTAGGGACTAGTCGAATCAATAAGGGTTTGCTAGTCAATCAAGGTTCAATAAAAATGTAATTAATATTCAAGAATCAAAGACTAAATCTCGCAAAAGGTACAATTGGGTAAATTTTGTATAACTGAAGTATTACAAAAAGGAAGTTAGAACTTCTCATTGAATTCATGAAATTGAATGGAATAGGAATAATAACTTGCTCAAGTAAGTAATAGCATTATGAAGCTTGCATTCTAAGATAATGAAATTTAGGAACTTGCGTAATTGAAATCACGCTAGTATTAGGTAGCTTGCTTTCAAAGAAATAATAGATCAAAGTAGAAAACTTGTGTAAACGTAAAAGTAAGGATAAGATACTTGCCTCGTGCGTAGACTATAAATTTAAGACTCACGTTCTTTAATCAACCTATACATTCGGTTTATAAAGAAGTAACAATAATTAGTTATAGTATTATAAACACTTTAGGATTCATTCTTATCCAAATTTTCATTTTAATATCTCAGTTGACACCGAACAATCAATGGGTATATGCTTACCACCCATCACAGTACCTTAACATTCATTTCATACATTAGTCTAAACTCTAGATATGTCTATGATATCATAACATGACTACAAAGAAAGAATAAGATTTTTACTCTCTTCTTTTTACTCTTTTTTTTGTTCCACCGCCAGGGCGGTGGGTTTCTTCACAAAATCCTTGCCGGGGCGAGAAATGTAGTTCATTTCTACTGCTGGGGTGGTGGACCTGAAACTCAATTCCTGCAGTTCGCGAAAAACACAGAAAAATGCCAAATTTGGCCAAAGTTTTCACAATTAACCAATTAAATTACTACTCATTCATCACATTTGGTATGAAATCAAAACTCATTCTATAAACAGTGATTTTAACATTACAGATAACCTAAACAACCCGATTAAAGGCTAAAATTTAACTGTTCATACTTTATTATCAAGTTTTGATACAGTTAACAAAGTTAATCACTGTAAATTCGTTTGTTAACCAAATCTAACCGTTTAATCATTGTTTTCTCTGTTTTTACATGCATAAACACAATTAGTCATCAATTTAACCGATTAACTAGCAACACAGACATCAATTTCATACATACAGTTCATATTCATATGTAACTACTCTGTAACTTCCAGAACACTAACATAAATATGATTTCATGGATTTAATTACTCTAAATCATATATAAATCATATAAAATACATATATACATGCTTACTAACATCTAATATCAAGTTATTTAAAGATTTAACCATGGAATTCAAATTACAGAAAATACAGAGAACTCAAAAACATACGTTCATGGATGAGCTTCAAGAATGTAAATTAAAACTTAAATTAGAAGAATTACCTTCAATTAGATGCTTTAAATTAAGCAAGCAGATGAATGATTTCTTCAATTCTCCAAATTTCTCTCTGGCTTAGTTATTAGAACTGATGAAATAAAACACGTACTAAAGAACTGACATAATATGGATGTCAGTTAATTCCATAATGGGTTAACTAACTCCAATTCCCCTTAAGGCCTCATTTGGCTAATCACATTTATCCTCCCTTCTATTTATTTTAATAAATAGCTTATAATATAGTTCATGTCACATATTTAAATTAATAAATAATCTCATTTAAATCAATTAAATAAAATAGAATAATTTTACATTAAATCACATAGTCACATAAATAAAAATTCTCCTTTATTAGTAATGACAAATTATTAAATCTCTAATTAATATTAAATTAATTAGAAATAACATTATACTTATTCAAATAATGCATTTAATCAAATAAACTCAATTAAACACATATTTTGAATATAAAAATTCTCCACGTCAATTTTACTAATGTAACAGATATAATTAAATTAATCTACCCCAAATTCATCAATTAATCAATTAATTCAACAATCAAATCATCGAAAAATATTTATTCAATTTAATAAATATTTAAATTGAATTACAATAATCTCGTTCGTCACATCTTTCCTCCTTTAAAAGGATTCTGTCCCCAGAATCATGACTCAATTAACTCGTCTCGTTACAGACATTGTATGGTAGAAGGATTGAATTGTACGGTAACTATACACTGAAAGGTTCTTTTGTGATTAATGTTGAAATCTATATTATCTGGGAAGTCGTTGATTGCTAAGGGAGCTTACCCTTATTGTAGAATAAATATTATTTATTTAAATGAATTAAATAGTTTAATTTATTTAAATATAATTAGAATTGTTCTAATTGATTTATTCACAACCGGTTTAATATGGAGAACCTAAAGGGTCACACCGCAAAAGAAAAATATTTATTTAAGACGTAAATGGCATAATTGTAATAATAAGTTAAGTGTATTTAATTTAGTCTATAGAGATAGAATAAATTAAATAGCTTAATATTTATTATTTAATATTTTGGAAATATTAAATATAAATTAATTAGAGGAGTCTTATTATTATTATTATTATTATTATTATTATTATTATTATTATTATTATTATTACTATTACTATTATTTAATTCCTAATAGGGATTAGGAATTAATTAATAGAAGTACTCTTTCATGAATTCCTAATTGGATTAGGAGCATAGCATAATTAATTAAAGGAGTTTAATTATAATAGAAACCCTAATCCTAAATAGTTTAGGGAAAGATTTTCCTACATCTATAAATAAGATGAGTCTTATCATAGATTAGGGTTACACACTTTTGCATTAGATTGTGGAGAGTACTTGCAAATTCTATAGAGATAGAAACTAGGGTTTTGCCAACACCCAACTTCTTGAATACCTATTCTTCCTTGGTGGATCACCGTTAGAGGCCAAACACTTGGGTGGCTAACGTTGATTAAAAGAAGGAATTTCATCGGTGGAATTCGAGGAGAACACGTAGGACTAGGAGTTGAACTTGTACCCGATGAATCTTTGATCTACGAGGCTATAATTCTTATTCTCTTTCTCTTTCCTATAATTGATAATTGAACACAAGGATAGATCATGGTGATGGTTTGTATTAAAATTTTAAAATCCGTTTTATCACGCTTCTGCCCTAGTTATATAATTTAATTGCATGCTTGCGTTATATACAAACTTAACACTTCTACATCACTAACACCAGTCAGAGTGGCTCCAAACGAATCAGACATGTAATTTTCTGAGAATACTTCATTTACTGCTTTATCAATCACATCGACCCGGAAACAATCTTCAGAGGTATTGGGGAACTTCATAGACCTGAAGATATTAAAAATCACTTCCTGGTCTTGCACTCTCATTATGAGTTCTTCTTTCTGCACATCTATAAGTGTTCTGCCTGTGGCTAAAAATGGTCTGCCCAAAATAATAGGGACCTCCCTGTCCTCCTCGAAGTCAAGAATAATGAAATCTGCAAGAAAGATGAACTTGTCCACCTTGACAAGCACGTCTTCCACTATCCCCTTTGGATAAGTTAGGGATCTGTCGGCCAACTGCAGTGTGACACTTGTAGGCTTAGCCTCATTTAACCACAGCTTCTTATAGATAGACCACGACATTAGATTTATACTTGCTCCTAGATCACATAGGGCTCTGTCGATGAACTGGTCCCCAATGGTGCAAGGAATAGTAAAACTTCCAAGGTCTTTAAGCTTTGGTGGAAGCTTTTTCTGTAAAATAGCATTACATTCCTCTGTCAGTGCTACAGTAGTTAGAGACATATTGAACTGACTCAGCGCTAATGGCACACTGATCAGTCGGGTGGCTCCCGACACACAATTCACATGGCACAGCTACACCTTGCACCGTCTGCCTGCCCATGGTATCTATTTTATTTGCAAGGACATCAACCTGTGCAGATAATACAGTTCCTGCGTCTACCTCATAAACACCTACCACTTTACTTGGCATTTTCCTCTCCGTAGGCCATTAGTAATTGTTTGCTGCCATAGTTTCCAATAACTCATAAGCTTCATCATACTTCTTTCCCATAAATGTTCCTCCAGATGCAGCATCAATACTCGATTTGATATACCCTGACACCCCGTTGAAGAAAGTTTGCACTAATAGCCAATTTGGCAAGCTGTGGTGAGGACACTTCCTTAACAGATCCTTGTATCTTTCCCACGTTTCATAGAGAGTCTTAGAGTCTAATTGTGAGAAAAACATGATGTCGTTTCTGAGTTTGGCAGTTTTCGTTGGTGGAAAGAACTTTGCCACAAATTTCTGGGCCAAATAAGCCCATATGGTAATCGAGCTCGAGGGAAACGAGTGCAACCAACTCTTAGCCTTATCCTGTAGGGTGAAAGGAAACAGTCTGAGCCTGATTGCATTATCAGACACTCCGTTATATCTGAAAGTGTCACAAATCTCCACAAAGTTGATTAAATGATCGTTGGGGTTGTCATTCGGCATCCCCCCAAACTGTACATTGTTTTGGATCATTTGAATCGTGTCAGGCTTAATTTCAAAGTTGTTCGCTTGAATAGCTGGCCTTTGTATACTGGCTTGTATATCTGTGACATGAGGCATAACATATTCTCGCAGTGATTTCTGAATTTCTTCTACCATTAGTTCTGGATTTAATGCCACCTGAACTTTTTCCCTTCTTAGTTTTTGAAAGGTTCTATCAACCTCAGGATCTAAAGGTATAAAATTCTGATTTTTTCGTGGTGGCATACACAATCAAGAATTCCTGAAAAATTGAGCAGAAAAAACACGTTTAAATTAAGATCGTCTTGAGTTAGTATTAATATTTAAAGACAATTAATATTCAATTTCACCGGCAATGGCGCCAAAAACTTGTTGGTCATTTTCACGATCCAATATAACACGCACAAGTATACGCGGTCTAACAAGTAATAGAGTAATAAGTTGAGTGTCGAACCCACAGGGAAATAATACTAAATCTATTCAAATGCTAAAACTGTATTAATTCGATCTTATCCAAACAGTTGATTAAAGATGGTTTGTTTAAAGCAATATAATTAAAACAGTAAATGGTGAGCAAAGATTTGTATCAAATAAAATAAGCTAAGACTACAACTCCCCTAATGATTCGTAAAATCTTCTAACTCTCCCTCTTATCTAACAAATCAGTGGAATGGCCAACCGAGAATTCTATGTATGCATAAACCTCTTCCGATGGTTAAATGAAATCCCTTAGCTAAATAAATCACTATATTCCTATGGTGAAATAAGTTAGACTAGGAGTCATTAATCTTTAATTCTCAAAAGCTACACAAGGCAAATAGATATATTCTTATTATATTATACAAGATATGCTCTCAACCCATTAGGCCTGAGCATAACAAATGTTATCATATTTAGGGCTAAGCATTAAAGTCCATTTTCCAATATCAAATTAATACTCATATCAATCGCTTGACCGGGCAATCAATAAATAAAGCATGAAGTACAATAACCTATTCAAACATGATTTATTATGATATATAGGAGAGAAAGTCAACTAAACTAATCATTAAGTTACATTGCAATCCTAGAAATGGAGTTAGTTCATAACTATAGAACCAAACAACATTATCAATGTGTTCAACATACTCAGATTACATAAATAAATGAAAGAGCTAGATAAAGAAAACCCCTGTTAAGAAGTATTCAAGCTCTAACTCTTCTCTTCCGGTGTAGAATCCAAGATATAAAGGATGTAATGATCTTTTTCTCCTTAATATTGAAGCTCTACTATCTTTAACTGTGTTGCGCCGCCTTCTCTCCCTTCCTTCTTAGTATATATAACTTAGGTCACTTGAACTCTCTTCTCTGCCTGGGAACCGGAGGTGGCGTTACAGCTCAGGGATTTATGACAGCGCATTAATGAGGCACTGCAACACCAGTTTACTGAAGAACTGGAGCGCTGCAGTGCTTGAACTGGCTGAGCTGGCAGATCATTGGCGCTGCAACTCCAGTAAATGACTAGGAATAGGCGCTGCGCCGGTAGTGATAAAATGACAATTAAACCCTTTAAATGCTGGAAATGACCTAATACAACACCTGCAAAGCATATTAGCACAAAATAACAACAATACTATAAAAGCAATATAAAATAAGATGAATAAGCAACTTCTTAAGTCTTAATGGGTCCGATTCGCGGGTATAAATTCCACTCATCATATATCAAATATGATTAGCTTGTGTGCATATTACTTTCAGATAATTCCAGCCTTGAACTGCTTGACGATTTCGTCTTTAACCTTCAGGCTCCATTCTGGTTTTAACCTCCTCAATTTTTGTTTAACTGGCTTGAAACCCTCTTTGGTTAGCAATCGATGAACGACTATTACAGTGGACAGCCCGATCATATCTTCGTGCGACCAGGTGAATACATCTTCGTATTGAGTTAAGAGCTAGGTCATTTATTCTTTTTGGTCAGGGGTAAGGTCGGATCCTATCTGGAGTTCTTTGGGGTTTTCCAAGGTTCTAATATTGATAGCTTGAGGTTGGGTTTGGGCTTGTCTTGGACCCATCTTTTGATCTCTTCGGGAACCTTCTCGCCATCCACCTCCTCTTGTTCGATCTCCATTAAATCGAAATCATAATCATCCTTCGGATTTGGCCAATCATCAATGGGGCTAAAATCATTCAAATTAAGACACCTGACAATAAAACGCAAATACTCATTATATAACAACTGTTTCTCAATACATAAGCTTTCATTAGATGAAATGATTATAACATAAATGTGAAGAAAGTAAAATAGATTAGAGATAATGTCATTTTATATTATGGGGATCTCTACAACCAATCTCCCGTCTTTTACTGTTTGTGAACTATTTGCGACTTGACTTTCCTATTGTCTATGGTCATGTCGTCGTCAATAGCCGAGATGGAGGCGACATTCCGGTGGGTGATGTCTTCAATAACGGCTGAGACTTGCTCATTCTCAGAATCTCCATATTCCCTGGGAATGTCTACCTTAGTCCAATCAAGGAAAGTGATGATTTCCTAAATGGTGGCTGGCATGGTACTGTCATTACCTTCTTCCTCCTCATCTCCTCCTTGGCCTTGGGAGAGACATAATTGCCTTTCAAATTGTTACTGTATCTCTTGCAGGAATCGCTCATTCTTTGTTTTCTGCTCATTGGTCGAGATTAAGCTGTCATTATCACCAATTATTTCTTCAGCTTAGTCACCGGTCTTGGGTATCAACAGACCTGACATGTGCGTATGAATCTTCTTTAGCGAGTTCCTGGGGTTGAAACCGCTAGACTTTGGCATAAGGATGGTGGCGAGCTGAGGTGGAACCCTTTTTGAGGATTTTTTTGCTTGAAACCACCAGCATAACCTAGCCCTACCTTTCCAAATTTAGTGCGCATTTGGATTGGATCTTTAATTTTTTGGCCATTCTTTCCTAATCCTTGACCTGGCTGATATTGATGGGTGATCATTTCTTGAGCTGCCTGAAAGTAGCATGCACACAGGCCAATCATATTGGATATGATGTAGCATATACTTTGTAATCTTATTCATTTATTAATAAAAGTATTAAAGACATTTTACATTATCTACATGGTGCTGTTATTTTATATGTGATAAACCCGTAGTTTTAAGCAATGCTTTTAGAATCATGATGATGATCATGCTAATGAGATCTAAATTCTTAGAAAACTTAAAATGAAAATCATTCCTAATCGTTGCATTACTAAAAGGGGATTAGTGAATCCGGATAGATTAGTGCATACGTTGCTTGCTCTTAGGAAGAGGAAGATTGATCCCATAATCATTTGTGTGAAGATACTAAAGCAAGTATGTAGGTGCTTATTAGAGAATAAGTGTGACGCCCCCAAATCCGGGTCCCTTGAACCTCGGATCTGGTATGTCACGATACATCATCTTCATACGTACTCTATAACTAATGCAGAAAATATAAACATATATTATTTATTTCAGAGTATTCTACAATATTTTTCAAGGTGTACAACCTTTATCTTGATACATTCCCTTAATAACGTACATAAGGTTTACATAAGTAACTTACATCCAAATAACTTAATAGTTAACGTGCGTATCAACTTAATCTGGTCCTTTGCATTTGCCTCTATCCTTCCTCGAACATTCATTTTAATCTGAAATGTTTTATCATGATATAGCAAGAGTGAACAACTACTTTACTCAGCAAGTTTAAATACAAAGAACATATATCATGATTGAAGAAAAGAATATAGCTTTAGAATTTTTTTAACAATATAATAATTGTGAAAGAGCATGAATTAAAATTTCAGTGATTGAATGACTGAATTCAATAATATAAAGTGTCAATAATGACCATGAACCAATTTAACTGAACCTTAAGGTAATGAAGGTGATCAGCCTTTCATACCTGATGAACATATGCAACATGCACTAAGTGCGAATCAATAATCATAGATGTGAAATAATCAACAATAATTATCCACTAACATGCTTGAAAGATAATAACTCGAGTTTGAGTTAGGGAACTTGCAATAATGTAAGAAGTTTAGGGTTAGGAACTTGCCTGTTCGACGAGCTATAATTATCTAGCTTTAATTACAACTCTTCGAATGACCTATCATTGATAATGTCGGTCTATCAATTAGCATTGTGTATAATTAAATATTTATACTCTATCATATACTATTTAAATAGAAATCAATTAATCACATAACACTTATCGTTTCTTATACTATCATGAAGTTTATTGGACATTTAATAGACCGTAGGTTAATAATTTAATTAAGTAATACTATTTTCCTTAGGTGATAATCACTTATTAAACCTTTAAATAATTTATTATAATTGTTTAATTAAAGTGTTATTTAAATTTCACTTTATTTTTCTAACTCTGTCTTCATTTAATTACTATTTAATAATAATTAAATAGTAACTAATTAATTACCTTTAGTTATTATAAATAATAACTAATTACATCTATTTATTATTTAATGTTAATTAAATAATAAATAATCAAATTATTAATCTCATTTGTCTTTAATTATTATTTAATATTAGTCAAATAATAATTAATTAATTTCGTATCCTCAATAATAATTTGTTTACTTTATTAGTCTTTAACTATTCCTTACTATTAAAGAATAGTTAATTAACATATGAACTTATTTATTATTTAATATTAATTAAATAATAAATAATTATTTGTTTTCATTGAAAAATAAATAATTCACTTTATAAATCTTTAATTATTCTTTCTCCAAAAATAATTAATTAGCATTTGCACATATTTATAATGTAATATTAATTAAATAATAAATAATTAATTTAATATTAATGAAATTAAGTAATTACATCATTATTACTTAATATCACTTAAACACTTTTTAATCATTATTTAATATTAATTAAATAATAATTATTCACTTATTTCACTTTACTTTTAATTTCTATTATTTCTAACTTTTCTTTACATTTTCAGTTTTCACATGCTCTTTCGTTTATTTTTAATTCTCAAATTATTAAATGTATTACAACGAATTTTTGATATGTTTTTCATATCATATGAGCTATTTTTACAAAATATGAAACCCCCATTTTGGGTTCATTAAACAGTCCAAATAATTAGCTAAAACTGTACGTTCGTAACGATTTTCATCTTTTTTGTAGTTTTACCCTCTCTCACTAAAACAGTCATAACTTTTTTATTTTAAAATATTTTTGAGCGATTCTTGAGCCCACGCAAAGTTAACGTCTAGGACTACAACTTTTACTTACTGACTTTTTTCCAAATTTCGAACACATCAGTTCAGAAATTTCGTGCAAGGGGACTACTTCGAATTATTTGGACAGTTTTGACATTACTATTTTGAACGGTCATAACTCTTTGCTCCGAAGTCAGAATTAGTCCGTTTCAGAGTCTATAGAAAGCTTATTCAACATACTATAACATACCAAAAGTCCAAAAAATTTGGAGCACTATAGAAAATCTCGAATTTTCCTTTTTGGGGCAGCAACTTTATTTATTTATTTTTTTCCATCAACAAGTTATTTTAGTACAAATCCCATATATTTCTCATCTCTCAACATTTTTGAGTCTAACCAAAGGACTTTTGCTCAATACTTAAAGATCTAGTATACCCAACAAGGAAATCACATAAATCATACATAGATCTCAAAATAAATCACATGGATCTCATTTACTTAACTAAAAATTTCCATAAAAACTTACCAACTAGCTTTTCCCCAAAATTTGCAATATAATCTCATATATACTAACATGATACATAATATAACATCATGATCTAACCTTTTCATAAGGTTTTACCAACAAGAACATAAAAATTCATAGATCTAATATATGAATATCAAAACTACACAAAATATTAACTAAACTTGAAATCTTTTTATTTTTATACCTTCCTTTGTTTGCTATTTTCCTCTTTCTTCCAAAATAGGAGATAAATTTTGAATGCATGTAATGTTTGAAGTTTCTCTTCCTTTTCTCCTCCTTAACCGTGGCCCCTTTTCTCTCTCTCTAATTTTTTTTTGCTCTCTTTTAGAACAAAGGAAATAAAATGGAAGAAATGCAAACTAGCTAATAAAGTATGCTTGCTTTAACATTAGATATAGATTATATATCTATTATTATCCTCCTAGCATCTCCCTCTCTCTCTCTCTCTTTAATCCTTATCTTGTTACTTAGAAGCAAAATTTAACAAGTGGTTAAATAGTTTCATGACACCTAGCCAACAATAATAAACTTGAAAGAAAAATAATAATAATTTCTCTCTTTCTCTCCTATATACCCGGCCACTTAAGGGATTTTTATCCCATTTTTGTTTTTTTTAATTGCTAAATTATGCTAGCAAATGACAAAAAATTCCTCTTTAAGTGGGTCAAAAACAATTGGGCCATAAAAATAATTCAATTGGGCTTGTAATATATTAGCTTGGGCCACTAGAAACCAAACTTAATTAAATTATTAGGCTCCCAAATGTGTTGGTTAATTATTTTAATTCATATACTAATCTTTCCAGTCCATAATTAATTCATTAAGTGGGCTCGATAGATAATTCAATTGGGCTAGTCCTCTAATATTATTTCTAATTGAACTATTACATAATTTCTCATTAATTAATACTCATATTAATTAATTTACAAAATTAGTTACTTACTATATTCAATTTAATTGAATATTAGTTTATTATCTTATCAATTTCCTTGATATTAATTAACTTAGGTTAGTCCACTAATTTAAATAACTATTAGTGGGACCTTCTTTAAACTATCAATTTATTTACATATATAATTAAAATAATATTCTCTCTTTCTTAAAATAATTCAATGCTAGAATGTATTTTAATAACCTTTATTTAAATTATACAATAATCTTTGTATACTTAAACTAATTATTTTCTTTTCCCTTCTATAAATTGTTTTCAACAATTTAACTTTAATAAATATAATAATATATTTACTACATTAAAACACATGTATACATTGCACTCAATAATGTAATATATATATTTTTTTCAATAAAATGATGGGTATACATTAAGTATATTTAATGCTACCAATCTACCACATTAAAATAACTTAATATAATAAATTATTTTAATTTACTTATTTTAATATTACCCATATTACTCTTTGCAATAAATTGCTCCTACAATTTACGTACATATAATAAATATAATACTAATACATTTATTATACACAAAAATCGCATATTGCATAGTTAATACTCACTTATGCAATAAAATTTCACATACTATAGTTTAACCTTGACTTTCATATATTTGGCTAGACATTTAATTCAATGTCTAAATAAAATCTCTTAATACAGTTTACTGCATTCAATAAGCCTTTATCATATGGCTTGTCATATATTTCTTTTAGTAATCTTACTCTTCAACCTTTCTATCGTTCACATCTAATTCTCTTTACATTCTTTTAAATATCAAACCATATAGGTTTTTCTGAAAATTTTAATCAGTCCTCTATTTTCAATCTAGGTTTTATTTTTTAACCCCTATTTTAATCATTCAAGATCTTATTTATAAATCTTATATTTTTTTTTGGGTTGTAACATTCACCCTTTCTTCTAAGAATTTCGTCCTCTAAATTATAGCATAGTAATCTCTGCTCATTCCATTGATCAAAACTAGATTTTCAACATAACCTTTACATTTTCCTCCTCTGAGAATTTCTCTTCTATCATCACATTCTACAATGACTTCTCTCTAAGGAGTTTAATCCTCTTAATCATTCAGGAATCTTCACAATTGTTCAATAACTGTGAAACAGTATAAATAATGTAAAAAGTTTTATTCAAGAAAACTTTTTATATCGGGCTGAGGGGTCATATAGACCATGAACCTTGAGATTTAAGAATATTATTACCAACTTTCAATTATGAAAAAGGTAATCTACCTCTTAAAAGTTAACGTATGTTTACAATCACAAGAAAGTAAACTACCTAGGCGGGTACGTCAGGTGATCAGTCTATCGTACCTTAATTTTCAGAACGACTATTTGCGTTCTTAGATTGGAATATTTTATCCAACCGGTATATCCTCATTTTTCGGGGTTGTTCACCTCAGTCTTAACACAAGATTCCGCACCAAAACAATTTGGTTTGGCATAAATTCTCAAAGAACACTTGAATTTTTATAAACATTTGTCTAGCTGAATCAAATAGCTTAGACGTATACCAATAATTAGAATATCAATCGAAACATGTGTCTGGCCAAATTCAATTGGCAATAATTTATCTTTAAAATTCTTAAAAATCGTTTTATGACGTCATGATACCGCACTGTATTTACAGTCCGTTTGAAGATTCCATCATTTTGTGACTTTGTCATACTACATCATACCATAGTGGGCTGACGATCCTTAGATCACATCCAACACTAGATTAATCTGTATTGATGACTCCATCATCTGTCATTCTACATCAGGTTCCATGATGCATTGATGACTATTTAAAAATACATTTTGATATTTTAAATCATTTTTGTCTAGACGAAACAAATAACATAGACTCTTCTATAAACGGTTTGAAATCATTAAAAATCATTTTTAGTGTTATCATGTCGCAACATGTAACGATGTGATAATGGCTTGAAGTCCGTCTCCACACCCTTGTTGTCACGCCCCCAAATTCGGGTCCCTTGAACCTCGAACTTGGTGCGTCACGATACATAATCTTCGTATACATTCTATAAACTAACGCGGAATATATAAATATACATTATTTATTTCAAATAATTTTACAACATTTCCCAAGGTCTACAACCTTAATTTAATACCTACCTTAATAATTCAAAAGATTTACATAATCACTTTCATAACATAACATAATAGTTGACGCCTATTAAGTTACTCTTGAACTTTTCCTCTTGTCTTTGTCCTTCCTGAAGCACTCGAGCTTAACTGAAATATTATCATGATATAACAAGAGTGAGCAACTACTTTGCTTAGCAAGTTTAAATACAAGAAAGATATATCATGATTGAAAAAGAATAGGCTTTCGAATTTTTAACAATATATAATAATTGTGAAAGAACGATCATCAAATTTCAATAAATGAATAAATGAATCAATAACGTTGAGTGGCCAACAATGACCATGAACTAATTTGGTAATCAATGTGACGCCCCCAAATTCGGGTTTCCAGATACCCGGATCCGGTCATCACGATCCAATACAATTATTCACCTCTAACAACATATGGTAACTAAAATGCGGAATATAATAAACATACGTTGTTCATTTCAAAGGTGTTACTAGTCCCAGAATACAATAACCTTAAACACCTACACAAATCCATACCCTAAATAAATGTCAGGGTTTAAATTACATTAACAGTAATTAGTTACACATAAATTTGAAATCGGCTACATGAAGTCTATCACTTCATCTTTTCTTTCCCTTTGTTCTTCCCTGACGTCTCGGGTTTAGCTGCAATGAAGTCATGATATAGCAAGAATGAGCAACGAGTTTGCCCAGCAAGTTTAAAGTACAACAATAAGGATATATCATGATGAAAGGGGTATAGAAAGAGATTTCAACAATAGAATTATCAGAAGCAAGATAATAAATGCTTTTTAGAACAATTGATACTCAAGTAGACTTTGAACAATAACTTCCAAAGGAGTCAATAGCTAGTTGACCCTCTGGTTACTGGCTACAGAATAAGTACTTGAGGGGATCAGCCTCGCGTACGCTATGTTTATGCATAACATTTAACTATGCTAATTGTACCTTATATACGGTACCTGGGGTACTTCCCTCTAATAAAAGGGTGTTCATTCAGTCTAAGAATCCTTACCATTGATTGATTCGGATAGCTTTTATAAATTCTTACATACGTGCCTGACCGAGACAAGGGTTCAGACTTAGTCATGAATAGTTCGTGAATTTCAGAACTTAAATAATTATACGAATTCAAATGCACAAGTGCGAATGCCAATGAATACATAGATGTGGAATAATTTTAAAGGTAATTAGACCACTTAAAGCATGCTTGGAGATAAGATTCAAGCTTAAAGAATAACTTGCAATAATATATACCTTTTGCACGAATTAAAAATAATGCATAAGGTTTAGAAATATTGCTTCAAATGTAACAGTGGGTAAGATAGAACTTGCATTCAATATACTGAAAGAATGGAATTAGGGAACTTGCCTGTTGACTCAGCTACAATTAAATCTTAGCTTTAATTAATTGACCTTGGATAACCTATCAGTTGATAAAGTCGGTTTATCCATTAGCATTGCATACTCTATATCGATGCACCCACTTATGCTATTTATTTAGCAAAATAAACATTTCGCATTCCTTTATTAATTCTATTAACATTAAATTACTAATCAATATTGTGCTACTCAGAAATTACTTAATGACCCTTAGTCATTATCTCAGTAACTAATCATGCTTATTGGATATTCAACTTAGCAATATTTAGTAACCCAAGTTATTATTTACAACTCTAAATAATAAACTGATTAATGCATTACTAGCTAATAGTGGCAACAAGTAAGTAGGTTATTTAATATTCATTCATACTTAGCTATTATTCCCTTTCAAGCGAATTTACGAAATTATTTCTCTTATTTAACATTAACTAGAAAATTAATGTATCACTCTACCCATACTTAATTGTTAATAAGAATTAAGTTCTTATTATCTTTATTTATTACTCAATAATAAATAATTATTTTATTAACTTATTCATACTTAATTATTATTTAATATTATTTAAATAGTAATTAAATATTTGTTATCTTTATTTATCACTTACTGACAAATAATTAAATTATTAACTTTATTTATACTTGATTATTATTTAATAGTAGGTAAACAATAATCAAATGTTTATTAGCTTTATTTATTATTTAAGGATAAATAATAAATAATTAAATTATTAACTTTATTTAAATATTTCTTATCTTTACTTATTACTCATTGGCGAATAATAAATAATCATTTTAGTAACCTTGTTCATACTTAATTATTATTTAACATTAATTAAATAATAATTAAATATTTATTATTTTTATTTATTATTCATTGATAAATAATAAATAATTATTTTATTAACTCTATTCATACCTAATTATTATTTAATATTAATTAAGTAATAATTAAATATTTATTATCTTTATTCATATTTAATCATTATCCCATAATAATTAAATATTTATTACCATTATTTATTATTTAATGTTAAATAGTAAATAATCAAATTATAAATTTTACTCATACTTGGTTATTATTTAATACTAATTAACTAATAATTAAATAATTAACTTTGTTCACACTTATTTATTATGGTTTTAGCTAACAAATCACTACCCAGTTACAAGGAAAAAAAATTGGGCAGAGTACTGCCTTAAGATGTGCGGATTTCCCCTGTTTTCCAAGGTTTGCAAAGCAACGAAAACACACCCAAAACCACAGTTGGGACTCATACACGGCTACAATTAACACTGATTTTCACAGTGTAATTTAGCCAAACATTATCACGTCAACGAATGCCACAGTTTGATTTATAACTATATTACTCACAGAACAATTTTATGCTAAACTGAAGAACAAGTTTGGTTTAGGCATCACAGCAACATATTTCCAGTTTCTGTGATCAGCCCAAATTTCTAGCACATACTAAACCCAGGTTAAGTTTTATCTAAACAAGGTTGTTGGCAGCATAATTAACGCTAATAAGGAACAAATCCCATTCAGGCATTATCACAGCAACTTGGTGGGCAACCTGAGACTCGACTCAACTAACCTTTGTTCCTAATGGAGCTGCCATAGAATACAACCCAATAAAAAAAAGAACAACACAATACAAATTTCCCAAAATAAATCCAAACAAAATTTACACAAACTGATACCAGATTTTGAAACCCCAAAATTATAATAAAGTTTCCAATTTCATACCAACAATACAATTATACACTGTGTAATCCAAATCGAACAAACTAATACAGTCGCTCTATAACTTGGTGCTGACCGATTTGCCGTTCTTCTTCTCCTCCCAAAGTAAGACACAAAATCGGACATTCAGTGACCAGCCTTCCTTCTGTGATTTCTCTCTGTTAAATTTTGAACCCTAAAATATCTTTCTGATTTAGGTCTCACCAAGCAAAGAGAATCGGCAGCTTTTGGGGGTTAATTTATAGGAAAATCTTTACCCAAAATGGTTGGGTATTACCTTAATTGTTTTGCCAAAAACCAGCGGTAGGAAGGGAGTAGGCGTTCGACCGTTCCCATCACGTCGCCTGAACTTCGCCGGCAAATCCTCGAGTGTCGAACCCCCACCGGTCCAATCGCCCACTGTTTCGAACCTTTGGTCCGAACGATGGCACTCGGTTGCGTCGATTATCCGCCTCGATCGTTGGTCAGTCCGCCGGTCCTCTTGCTACTGTCGGCGCATGGTTGACAGCTCCTTTTCTTTCCCCCGTCGCGCGCTCGTCCGCTTCGACTGATTGATTGGCTGATGGATTGCTTCGATCTTCCCTTGCTTGGCTGTTTGCTTTGAGGGCTTGAGGATTTTGGCTTTCTCTCGGTTATCCCCAATTGACATACCGGTTAATTTTGTTTCCCCCAAACCCGATTGTAACATGGTTTAACCCAGCATGAGATTGGACTCGACCCAAAGGGGTTGGGTCGGACGAGTTTAATAGAAACGACCCAATATGAACTAAAAGGAAATTGGGCTTAGTTAAAATTTGGGTCCGATTCCAGAAATAATTAAAAGCAATGGCCAATCTAAATAAGAAAAGTGGGCTAAATTAATTTAACCGCATTGTATTCCTAATATTTTAAATTAAGTAGCTAACCCAATTAATTATTTATTTAAGATATTTATTTTTAACCATAATTCTTTATTTAAAAGAATTTATTTATTAATCTTCTTTCCAAATTTTTTTGCAATTAAATTCTTAGGGTTAACTCACCAATTATTCAACTTTTAATGAGTCCTTTTAATGCGAGAAAATTATTGGACCATATATTTAGATAATTAATTAATAATACCTACATGGGTCCAATTAAATTCATTAAATAAAATGAATTTCATATATTAGAATAAATCAATACAATGTTTAAAAATTCTCGGACATTACAATCAAGGTTATCAGCCTTTCATACCAGGTAAACATATGCAACTTGCACTAAGTGCAATTAACAATAAATTTCATTGAGGTGGAATAATTGACAATAATTAAACCACTAACATGCTTGAAAATATTAACTCAAGTTTGAGTTAGGAAACTTGCAATAACATAAGAAGTTTAGGATTAAGAACTTGCCTCGTCCGTCGATTACTGCTACACAATCTAATTTAATCTCTTATGAAAGACCTATCATTTATAAGATTGATCTTTCAATCAACATATCATATTATACCACATAATACCTATCATTCTCCAATTACTAGGAAACTTCCTAGCAATTTCCTTCTTAGGACACATGAGTCATTAATCACTTTCTCTTGGATAATATAATCATTTCTCACAATTTCCTACATTTAACTCAAACATGGCTAGTTCCTAACCATAATTACTAACACATGTCCTATTATTTTGGGCTACTAAATTAAATTCTCATTGGGCTTCTTCATTGGACTTGTCACAAGTTTTTAATTAAATAACTTGGGCCATCTTAATTCTTTAAAATTTGGACTTGACACTATAATTTTTGGACTTTTCTCATATAAAGTTAGACCAAAATTTGGGCCAACTAAATTCTCCACAACTATTTTATACATTGGGCTTGCAACCTAGATTAATTTCTTACTAGCAAATACATAACACACATACTAGCAAATAAATATATATCACATATATTTATTTACTCATCACACTTACACAAAATATTATCCATATAAACTTCATTTTATTAGAACAAAGTACATACATTAATTCACTAATTTTAACTAAGTGAATTAATTAACTCATATATGAAAATTTAGTTCATAATAATTCTATCATCGTCTAAGGCTCAATATTCAAATTATATTATTTCATAATATAATTTCAATTTAATCTCAATCAATTAATATTAATTAATTAATTAATTTTACCCAATATACGTATATATATTTCACATCTATATATACACATTTAATCTATTACACAAAATCACATACTTCACATTATATGAAACACATATATACATATATGTCCAAATCTACTTAATCCCTTAATAAGAATTTTATTTATTAAATTGTTATTTTAAAATTTTGGAATATCTGGGATATTATATTCACCCATTCTTCTAAGCATTTCGTCCTCGAAATTAAGGCATAATCATCGCTATTTATTATACTCCTTTATTTTCAAATCTAGGTTTTATTCTTTAAATCTTTATTTAATTATTCGAGATCTTATTTACAAGTCTCATAAATTTTTGGGTTATCACATTCACCCCTTCTTCTAAGAATTTCGTCCTCGAAATTATAACATACTAATTTTTTTGCTGCTCATTCTATTGATCAAAACTAGGTTTTCAAATCAACCATCTTATTCACCAAACTAGGTTTTCAAATCAACCTTTACATTCTCACTTTAATAACTACTAAACTCTTTCCTTTTTTAAAGATTTCTCTTTATTCGTCACATTCTATAGTCATTCTTCTCTAAGAAATTCACATCTTCTAAACTTTTAACTTTCAAAATAGTGAAATATTTTTCAGGAGTCTTCAACAATTGTTCAATAATTGTGAAGCAGCTTGAACAAATAGGAAATAAAAGAAATTCCTTTAAAAACTTTTCAAATCATGCTGAGTGGTCATAAAGACCGTGAGCCCATCTCGAGATTTAACAGATATTTTCACTATAAACCTTTAGAAATTTTAACAATCACAAAGACTGCAAAATATTCTATACATCCGCGCGCATGGTCGGATTTTCCCGACAAAATTACCCCTTTTATCAGGGTTTTTTCATACTGGCTCAAAAACATTCGATAAATCATTCCAACATCCGTCTAGCCGAAACAATTGGCCTAGACTAGCATCAATAAACTGTTCGTATATTACGAATTGAAAATCATTTTAGGTATTTAATGTAACTGAAATTCATTTTTTTTAGGACGTCATAATGCTGCACTGTTGCAATCAGTGTGTTAGGATTCCGTCATTTTATCATCTCTACACCACGGCTTTAATGGTAAGTGATGATTAAATACATTTTGAAGTTTTCAAAACAAGCTTTGTCCAGCCAACACAATTAGCATGAACATATTTCATAAAACGGTTCATATAACTAAAATTCATTTATAGGACGACATAATGCTACACTGTTGTAACAGTGTGTTAGAATGTCGTCATTTATCATCTCAACACCATGCTTTGCAATATCATCTCAATACCATGCTTTGCAATGGTGCATTGACGATTTTAAAATACATTTTGATGTTAAAATAATTTTTGTCTAGCTGAACCAAGTAGCATAGACATACAAATAATAAGACTTTTCAAAGGCGTATAAGTGCGAATATAAGCACGATTTAGGATCTAGCATAACTAGAAGATTTGGAATACCTATGCCTCCACCATCAACTTCAATTTCTCCAATGATTCATTACTTAATAATTCTATCTATTTCTATCATCCTTAAAGCTTACTATACTAAAAAAAATCCTCACTTCTTCATGCACAACTTTTCTATACCCTAGTATAGTTCATCAAACATACCACACATTATGAGTTCAGGAACTTACCACAATCATATGAGTTTAGGAACTTATCCTAGTCAGACCAAAGACGTCCATTCGCTGAGGGGTTCAAAAACGTACCATATGATTATGAGTCACGAACTTACCATAAGTATGAGTTTTAAGAACTCGCTCCTAATCTTACATCCTCTACCTATCCGTTATATACATGAGAAAAGAATCACCTTCTCAACATACATATAGCGAACAACGCGACACTAGGTTCCAATGATTATCAATATAGGAAGCTAAGTGGTTGTTGAACCAAACACAATCCCCTGCCCATACAAGGAATTGGTCAACTCGGCCACTAATCAATATAGGAAGCTAAGCGGTTGTTAGACCAAGGACAAATCTCTTGCTTATACAAGAAATTGTTCAACTCAACCACTATATCGATATAGGAAGCTAAGTGGTTCTCAAACCAAGCACAAATTCCCCGCCCATATAAGAAATCGTACAACTGAGCCACTAACATGAGTCCTCAATTGAAATCCCACATAATTCTAATTTTAGCTTACTCTTGCTTAACACAAACTTTTAATTCGTATCCCATCATTTATAACTCCTTCTGAATTTTATCTTCGTACTATCCTCTAGTACCTTTTTCGTACAACAATTCTGCTATAAAGTTTTCAATCATTCGATTGGTCATCTATCATTCCATATCTTAATCAGATCACGTTGTGATCTTTCTTATAATCGTATTATATTACGATTCTTTTCTATCTCATGATCGTTTTGTTTTGCGATCTTCTTATCTTTCACTTTAAATATATATTATGATTTTATTTAAGCTTTTTATCTTTACTACTAGAGTCAGGTAACTCTAGATTCTTATCTTTATAACTTTTCAAGATTCTTCTTTGAATCTCAATTATCTTTTTTCTTTAATTAATAATGAATTTTCAAAATTAATCTCTTAGCACTTAAACTCTATTTAAGTTTATTCCTTATCATTCTTATCATCATTTCTACGGTTATAGCCTAACGTACTTTTACCTAAAGTTTATAACCTATCAGCTCTGATACCAACCTGTCACGCCCCCAAATCCGGGTCCCTTGAACCTCGAACTTGGTGCGTCACGATACATCATCTTCGTATACATTCTATAAACTAACGCGGAATATATAAATATACATTATTTATTTCAAATAATTTTACAACATTTCCCAAGGTCTACAACCTTAATTTAATACCTACCTTAATAATTCAAAAGGTTTACATAATCACTTTCATAACATAACATAATAGTTGACGCCTATTAAGTTATTCTTAAACTTTTCCTCTTGTCTTTGTCCTTCTTGAAGCACTCGAGCTTAACTGAAATATTATCATGATATAGCAAGAGTGAGCAACTACTTTGCTCAGCAAGTTTAAATACAAGAAAGATATATCATGATTGAAAAAGAATAGGCTTTCGAATTTTCAACAATATATAATAATTGTGAAAGAACGATAATCAAATTTCAATAAATGAATAATTGAATCAATAACGCTGAGTGGCCAACAATGACCATGAACTAATTTGGTAATAAAGGTGATCAGCCTTTCATACCAGGTAAACTTATGCAACTTGCACTAAGTGCGATTAACAATAAATTTCATTGAGGTGGAATAATTGACAATAATTAAACCACTAACATGCTTGAAAATATTAACTCAAGTTTAAGTTAGGAAACTTGCAATAACGTAAGAAGTTTAGTATTAAGAACTTGTCTCGTCCGTCGATTACTGCTACACAATCTAATTTAATCTCTTATGAAAGACCTATCATTTATAAGATTGATCTTTCAATCAGCATATCATATCATACCACATAATACTGCTATTTCTTCTATAAATAAATTATCTAACATTTAGTCACATAATCAAATGTTAGATAACACCTTAAACCATCAATATTATTATTGTCCTTTGATAATATTTCAATCACTTTATCATCATTTTAAAACTCTCATCTAATATTATTAATCATTTAATAATATCTTAGTCAGTTACAAATATTATTAATCATTTAATAATATTTTAATCACACTTTAATATTATTAATCATTTAATAATATTCAAATCGTTTACTAACATTATCAATCATTTAATAATATTCAAAATCACTTCTTAATATTATTAACCATTGAATAATATTTTATTCACTTTCTAATATTATTAATCATTCAATAATATTTTAATTCACTTTCAAATATTATTAACCCTTTAATAATATTTTGATCACTTAATATCATTTATTAATGTCTTAATCATTACAAATATTATTAATCATTTAATAATATTTTAATCATCTAATAATAATTTAATCTAATATTATTAATTATTTATTAATATTTTAATCATTTATTAGACTCATGAACAATTTAATTTAATTGTTTATCCTTACTATTTAATTTAACATACATATTTGGTCATACACATAATATTTAATTAAAAATGACCAAATTACCTATATAAAATCTTAATATAACATATTAAAGATTATTAAGTAATAAAATCGCATTAACACATTTTTCAACTTAACATAACTTAATTTACTCATTTATTCTTAACTTGATTAAAGATATGAAAAATACCAAAACAACTTATTATTTTTTATATCTTCTGGGGAATATCAGTATATGGTATTTTAGTTACAAAATAAGTTTCCTGCAATTTTGCAATTTCGTTTCCTATTTTTAAATAGGCTAAAACAGTCCAAAATGCCTATATTTATCATAAATTATCCTTTTGTTCAAAAATTTTGAAATTTATACGGTAGACTCATACTACCATATACTACTTCCAGTTAAATTTTCACAATTTTCTGGGTTGTATTCAGTGAGTTATAATAATTTACTTTTAAAATCGTATTTTCTTATAAAAGTCATAACTCCCTCTCAGGACATCGAAAACTTCTCATCTTTGGACAGAATCTAGTTAACTTTATATACTAATATACCAAAAAAATTAGAATTTTTAGAGCTTCAAAAGTGGCCAAAACAGCCCTCAACATAAACTGGCCAGGAAACTTTTAAGAATTTTCCAAATTTTTGCAGCAGGAACTGTTTTACTAAAAATAACACCACGGTTGATCCGTTTAATCTTTTTGAGTGATTCCACTTGGGTTCCTGATAACTCATAGATCTAACACCACTCTTTGACGGATCACAAAAAAAGTTATAGATTTCAAATGGTAAAAGTCCAAAATAGACTGAAATTTAGAACTTTTGAGCTTAAAAACTGTTTTTGTTCTTCTTTCATTTGGTTTGATTTCTTGATTTCTGTAATATCCTGGATAGTTATGAGATTTGTAAATAAGGTCTCAAATCTTGAATAAAGGTTAAAGTCAAAACCTAGATTATTAACAGAGAAATGTGTAGAGAAATAACTCAATATTTTCTTTGGTTTTGAAAGAACTTATATGAATTGAGGACGTATTCAATAAGATTATGCGATGAAATAAATGTCGTAAGAGTTTAGAAGTTAACCGAACTTGAGCGTTTCGGTAGTAGTGGTTCTGATGATGAAATCCTTATAAGGGTTGAGTTTAAAACCTAGTTTTGAAGAAGATGATTGTGTAGAGATGATTAAACACTTTAACCTAATCTCTGTGTTAGAAATTAAATATGTGAAATGATATGTAAGGGATTGAAACCCTAGAATTGATAAGGTGGTATACAGAGATATATGGGTATACAAACATGTATAAGCTAGATGGGGTTAGAGAAGCTACCCTAGACACTTTCCATAAGTAGAAAGTTTAAAGAAGCAATGACATATTTCTGTATTATGATTTTAAGTGATCAATGAAGATGGATTTCTGCGATCTAATCAATGTGTTATGTGATACGATATAAGCATTAATGAATCGTAGAGGAAAAATATTTTCTTAGAAAATAACGCGAGAAACACTATTCACGCGAGAAACGTTTCTTCATTCTTTTCAAATTTTCACATTCCCGAATAACGTTTATATAGAGTATAAGAGCGTATTTACTATTCAAAAATACGAGAGGAGAAAAATTCCATAAATGGAAAGTTTGAGAATTCTCTATAAAAGGAAAGTTTTGGTGTATAGATGTCCACCAATAAGAAGAGGTCAGAGACCTTCCATAAATAGAAAGTGTAGGATGAAGAAAGTGTAGGATGAAGAAACTGTAGGATGGAGGGTAGGATGGTAATAATCCAAGCCTAGATGAGTAATTAATTAGGTTAATTAATGAGAAACAAGATAAAACTATGTTATGAATTAACATAGCTTGAATGTTGGCCTTGATTGGCAAACGAGAAGGGTGATCATCATTAGGTAATTAACTAGTGTGATTAATGTAGGGAATTTGAATAAGAGGATTAATTATGGTAGCCCAATATGGGATTGCCTAGATGTGAAGTGGGTAATTTAAATATAAGCCCAAATGTATGATAATTGATAGTCCAAGAGGAATTTATTATAAGCCAAGCTATGAGTAAGGATTTAATGTGTTAGGGTTTTATGAGTAACCCAACAAATTAGCCAAAGGATGAGTAAACTAGGTTGACCATATTTTAACCAACCTTGAGTTAAAGAAGCCCAAAGAAATGGAAGGGTAGAAACTTTCCATAAATGGAAAGTTTGGAAACTTTCCATAAATGAAAGGTTTAGATAACAAAGAGAGAGAAGAGTATGTATTGATGTATTTATATATATGCATTAGTATATTTATACATATATATAATTGTGCAAGTATTCTTATTAAAAGAAAAGGAAAAAAAAACTAAAACAAGTGGGTAGACTTTTGCTTTTGTTTTATCCAAAGTTGCATTGGTAGGAGCAAAAAGGGAATGAAAGTGACAAGTTGGTGATGTGTGTGAGTAGTGTAAGAGAGCTATGATGTGCTAGGTTGGTAGCTTGTATTGGAGAAATGAAAGGTTGTAGAGAATTAACCAATGTAAGGTTAATTGAATAATCCTACTTGGTAAACAAGAGAGGGCATTGAACAAACATTGGTTAAATGCTAGATGAATGCATGCGATGATGAGAATTAACCATAGATTGTTTAATTGAGTATCCCTAGGTGGTAACTAAGTTAAATCTTTAACCATGCATTGGTTAGTTGCTAGCAAAATGTGTATAAATATATAATTGTATGTATACATGATAGATGAGACTTAACTAAGGTGGAGTTAGTGAATTCACTCTAGGTTAATTCTTATAAGGGAATAATTGACCAACATGGAATTAGTAAGTAACCATGGGATTACATGTTTGTAGAGAATTAACCATACCTTGGTTAATTGTTGGGAGAAGGAGAATAAGTTGATAACTAACTAAGGTTGATTGAATTCTGACCTTGAGGTAATGTTAGAAAGTTAACTACAACTAAGTTAAATGGTGGAGGGATTAGATAGATACACATATGTGTATGTAATATTATTGCAAGTATACTTATATATAAATTAAATGAATAATAAAAATAAAAGTGTGGGGAAATGGAGCATGGAGAAACCGCCCATCTTGGGCCAAGAGAGGGCTATAGCTAGCCTCTCACCTCTTACAAAGTAGCCCCAAATGTCTTGTCCCATCTACTTTAATAAATGTCTTGTCCCATCTACTTTAATTAATGCCTTGTCCCCTAGTTTATTTAACCACCTTTGTTTACCTAGCTTTGGTTAAGTGGTGGGAGAAAAGAATAGATATACATTATGTATGTAATGTTATTGCAAGCATAATTGCAAGAGGAGAGAGAAGCTTGGTTGATTAACCAAGGCTTGGCAATTTTATTTCATTCATTTTCATTTCTTTTCCTTAAGCTAAATAGCTAGAAAAATAGAGAGAGAAGAAAAGGGAGAAGGCTACCAATAATGGAGAAAAAGGAGGAAGAAGAAAGCTTAGGAAGAAACCATGGAAGAAGATCCATAGAAGGAAAGAAAGAAAAAATGAAGAACGCAAGGTATAACTCAAAACTTTACCCACTTTATTGTGATTTAACTTAGATCTAGTGTTGGGTTGTTGTTTCGTTTGGTGATAATCATGTAGTCAATACATAGTGCTTACAGGAATCAACCTTTAGTCTATGTTGGTATTATGGTTAATACTAGAACTGAAAATTGTGATAAAACAGTTGGGAGTTCTTTTTCCTATTGTGTGGGTAGTATTCCTAAACTAAACTTTGTTCTTCTGTTTGGGATGGTTACTGAATTTCGAAGTTAAGAATTGCTATGAATCTATTTAGGATTGTTGCCTATTGTGTTGGGTAAAATTTTTGGAATGAAATTTGGCAGGAGCTGGATATAATTGTGTCTGTGATTTTGGCAGCACAAAGCTATTAACTGAGTAATATTATACAACAATGAAAATTTTCGAATGGGTTGTGTAATTCAATGGAGATTAATTGTTAGTCAAGTGTACTATCATTGGCTTAACTATTGACTATTAATTTGAGCTAATAATGCTCTTGTAAATTAACTAGTTATTATAACTAATAAATAAAATTAATCAAATAATTATTTATTATTTATCAATAAATAATAAATAAAGATAATAAATATTTAATTATTATTATTAAATAATAATTAAGTATGAATAAAGTTAATCAATTAATTATTTATGATTTAATAAATAAAGATAGTAAATATTTAATTATTATTTAATTAATATTTAATAATAATTAAGTATGAATGAAGTTAATAAAGTAATTATTTATCAAATAATAATAAATAAAGGTACTAAATATTTAATTAAGTATGAATAAAGTTATTTATCAATAAACAATAAATATTTAATTATTTAATAATAATTAAGTATGAATAAAATTAATAAAATAATCATTTATTATTATTTATTTAATAAAGATAATAAGTATTTATTGTTTAACATTACATAATAAATAAAGGTAATAGATATCTAATTATTATCTAATTAATATTAATAATAATTGGGTATGAATAAAGCTAATAAGGATAACACTTACTTAATCATTAATGAAATAATGATTAAGTATGAGTGAGATTAATAAATTGATTATTTATTTTTGGCATTAATAAATAAAGATAATAAAGATACTTAATGATTATTTAATTAATATTTAATAATGGTTAAGTGTGTGTAGAATTAATACATTAAGTATTTTATTAATGTTGAATAAGGAACAAGGAATAATAATTACTCAAGTACCCTTAATGGTGAATGGTAATTAAGCGCTAACATGACTAAATAAGTGATCAATTATTATTAAACCATAATAAATTTATTTATTATGGAAAATAAGGATTATTAGCCCATCTTTTGAGACAAATAAAGGTAATAGTTGAGTACTCAAATGATAAGTAACCATAATTAGCTATCATTTATCCAAATAGCTAAGAGTCATTAATTAATTTCTGTTTAGCTAATGTTAAATAGTAATGGTGAATTGTTTATCTGCTAAATAAATAGCATAAGTGAGTGTATCGATATACAGTTATGCAATGCTAATGGATAAACCGATTTTATCAACTGATAGGTTATCCAAGATCAATTAGTTAAAGCTAAGATTTATTTGTAGCTGAGCAAACAGGCAAGTTTCCTATCCTTGAGCAAATTCTTTACCCTGAAACTTTAAATGATTGCAAGTTCCTTAAACTCTACTCAAAGTTGTTGTGTTGCAAGTTATTCTTAAGGCTTGAATCTTATCTCCAAGCATGCTTTAAGTGGTCTAATTACTTTTAAAATTACTCCACCTCTATATATGTATGGACATTCGCACTTGTGCATTTAAATTCGTACATTTATTAAAGTTCCGAAATTTACGAACTGTTCATGATTAAGTCTGAACCATTGTTCGGTCAGGCAAGTATGTGAAAATTTATAAAAGCTATCTGAACCAATCGATGGTAAGTATTCTTAGACTGAATGAATACCCCTTCTATTATAGGGAAGTACCCCAGGTACCATATATAAGGTACAAACAACAGAGTTAAATGTTATGAATATACATAGCGTACGCGAGGCTGATCCCCTCAAGTACTTATTCTGTAGCCAGTAACCAGAGGGTCAACTAGCTATTGACTCCTTTGGATGTTTTTGTTCAAAGTCTACTTGACTATCAATTGTTCTAAAAGCAATTATTATTCTTGCTTCTGATAATTATATTGTTGAATTCTCTTTCCATATTTCTTTCGTCATGATATATCCTTTATTGTTGCGCTTTAAAACTTGTTGAGCAAACTCGTTGCTCACCCTTGCTATATCATGACTGCATTGCAGCTAAACCCGAAACATCAGGAAAGAGCAAAGGGAAAGAAAAGATGAAGTGATAGGCTTCATGTAGCTGATTTATCATAAGTGTAGTAGATTATTCTTAATGTAATTTAAACCCTGATAGTTATTTGGGTATGGATTTGTGTTAAGTTTTTAAGGTTATTGTATCTTGGGACTAGTAACACCTTTGTAATGAACAACATATGTTTATTATATTCCGTATTTTAGTTACCATATGTTGTTAGAGGTGAATGATTGTATTGGATCGTGATGACCAGATCCGGGTAGTTGGAGACCCGAATTTGGGGGCGTCACAGGTTGGTATCAGAGCTGATAGGTTATAAACCTTAGGTAGAAGTACCTTAGGCTATAATCGTAGAAATGATGATAAAGATGATAAGGAATAAACTCAAATAGAGTTTAAGTGCTAAGAGATTAATTTTGGAAATTCATTATTAATTAAAGAAAAAGATAATTGAGATTCAAAGAAGAATCTTGAAAAGTTATAAAGATAAGAATCTGGAGTTACCTGACTCTAGTAGTAAAGATGAAAAGCTTAAATAAAATCATAATATATGATTAAAGTGAAAGATAAGAAGATCGCAAAACAAAACGATCATGAGATAGAAAACAATCGTAATATAATACGATTATAAGAAAGATCACAACGTGATCTAATTAAGCCATGGAATGATAGATGATCAATCGTATGATTGAAAACTTTATAGCAGAATTGTTGTACGAAAAAGGTACTAGAGGATAGTACGAAGATAAAACTCAGAAGGAGTTATAAATGATGAGATACGAATTAAAAGTTTGTGTAGAGCAAGGAGCAAGATAATATTAGGATTATGTGGGTTTTAAATTGAGGACTCATGTTAGTGGCTGAGTTGTACGATTCCTTGTATGGGCGGGAAATTTGTGCTTGGTTTGAGAACCACTTAGCTTCCTATATCGATATAGTGGTTGAGTTGAACAATTTCTTGTATGGGCAAGAGATTTGTCCTTGGTCTAACAACCGCTTAGCTTCCTATATTGATTAGTAGCCGAGTTGACCAATTCCTTGTATAGGCAGGGGATTGTGTTTGGTTCGACAACCACTTAGCTTCCTATATTGATAATCATTAGAACCTGGTGTCGCGTTATTTGCTATATGTATGTTGAGAAGGTGATTCTTTTCTCATGTGTATAACGAATAGGTAGATGATGTAAGATTAGGTGCGAGTTCTTAAAACTCACGCTTATGGTAAGTTTGTGACTCATAATCATATGGTATGTTTTTGAACTCCTAAGCGTATGGACAGTCCCTGATTAGTTCTTGGACTACGTATTGCTAGGACAAGTTCCTAAACTCGTATTATTGTGGCAAGTTCCTAAACTCATAATGTGTGGTAAGTTCGATGAACAGTGTTTGTGGTATATCATTACAGACCATAAAAGAGGGTTATAAATTAAAGTGTGATTTAAGAGTTCTAAGTGATGGGCGAACATTTGTAGAATCAGAAATGAATAGAGATTTTAAGTAAAGTTGAGATGATAAATTGAAGATGATTGAGGATTCTAGGTATTCCCAATCTTCTAGCTATGCTAGATCCTAAATCGTGCTTATATTCGCACTTATACGCCTTTGAAAAGTCTTGTCATTTGTATGTCTACGCTACTTGGCTCAACTAGACAAAATTTATTTTAACATCAAAATGTATTTTAAAATCGTCAACGCACCATTTCAAAGCGTGGTGTTGAGATGATAAATGACGGCATCCTAACACACTGTTATAACAGTGCAACATTATGTCGTCCTATAAATGAATTTTAGTTATATGAACCGTTTTATGTAGTATGTCCATGCTAGTTGTGTTGGCTGGACAAAGCTTGTTTTGAAAACTTCAAAATGTATTTAATCATCACTTACCATTAAAGCCGTGGTGTGGAGATGATAAAATGACGGAATCCTAACACACTGATTGTAACAGTGCAGCATTATTACGTCTTTAAAATGATTTTTAGTTTACATGAACTGTTAAGAAATTCCTGTTGCACATAGAGTTACTATGGTGAGACTCAGGAATCCATGTTTCAGTACAAGTTCTGTAAACATAACAATACTTTTGAAATTACAAGTTCTTGACATTCAAGAATTATTTTATGAAATGAGTCGATGCTATTTGATTCGGCTAGACAAATGTCGAAATATGTTTATGCAAGCATTACTTGAGAATTTATGCCAAACCAAATTGTTTTGGTGAGGAATTTTATAGTAAGCTTAGGTGAATCTCGACTGACCCTATGGTGGTCAAGCAAACGCATATAGTCGTTTAGCTAGAAAGTTGTGCACAACGTGAGAGTACAAAGGGCTGATCACCTGACGTACGGAGGTAGATTACCTTTTTCTTAATAGAAATCGGTAGGGGTAGTAATACCCGTAAACCTCAATTTTCATGTTCTTTATGGCCTCCAGCAGGGGTAGATTACCTTTTTCATAATTGAAATCGGTAGGGGTAGTAATACCCGTAAACCTCTGTGGTCATGGTCTTTATGACCCCTCAGCATAATATGAAAAGTTTTTAAGGAATATTTTATTCCCTGTTTGTTCAAGCTGCTTCACAATTATTGAACAATTGTTGAAGACTCCTGAAAAATATTTCACTATTTTGGAAGTCGAAAGTTTAGAAGGTGTGAACTTCTTAGAGAAGAATGACTATAGAATGTGACGAATAAATAGAAATCTTTAAAGAAGGAAAGAGTTTAGTAGTTATTAAAGTGAGAATGTAATGGTTAATTTGAAAACCTAGTTTGGTGAATAGAATGAGTAGAGATGAGTATGATGTAATTTCGAGGACGAAATTCTTAGAAGAAGGGGTGAATGTAATATCCTGGATAGTTATGAGATTTGTAAATAAGGTCTCAAATATTGAATAAAGGTTAAAGTCAAAACTTAGATTATTAACAGAGAAATGTGTAGAGAAATGACTCAATATTTTCTTTGGTTTTGAAAGAACTTATATGAATTGAGGACGTATTCA
Source organism: Aralia elata (assembly GCA_034770075.1). Lineage (NCBI taxonomy): Eukaryota > Viridiplantae > Streptophyta > Magnoliopsida > Apiales > Araliaceae > Aralia > Aralia elata. The sequence goes on along the minus strand of CM068377.1, from coordinate 49,015,521 downwards.
ATAAGATTTTGCGATGAAATAAATATCGTAAGAGTTTAGAAGTTAACCGAACTTGAGCGTTTTGGTAGTAGTGGTTCTGATGATGGAATCCTTATAAGGGTTGAGTTTAAAACCTAGTTTTGAAGAAGATAATTGTGTAGAGATGATTAAACACTTTAAACTAATCTCTGCGTTAGAAATTAAATGTGTGAAACGATATGTAAGGGATTGAAACCCTAGAATTGATAAGGTGGTATACAGAGATATATGGGTATACAAACATGTATAAGCTAGATGGGGTTAGAGAAGCTACCCTAGACGCTTTCCATAAGTAGAAAGTTTAAAGAAGTAATGACATATTTGTGTATTATGATTTTAAGTGATAAATGAAGATGGATTTCTGCGATCTAATCAATGTGTTATGTGATACGATATAAGCATTAATGAATCGTAGAGGAAAAATATTTTCTTAAAAAATAACGCGGGAAACACTATTCACGCGAGAAACCCTTCTTCGTTCTTTTCGAATTTTCACATTCCCGAATAACGTTTATATGGAGTATAAGAGCGTAGTTACTATTCAAAAATACGAGAGGAGAAACTTTCCATAAATGGAAAGTTTGAGAATTCTCTATAAAAGGAAAGTTGTGGTGTATAGATGTCCACCAATAAGAAGAAATCAGAGACCTTCCATAAATAGAAAGTGTAGGATGAAGGGTAGGATGGTAATGATCCAAGCCTAGATGAGTAATTAATTAGGTTAATTAATGAGAAACAAGATAAAACTATGTTATGAATTAACATAGCTTGAATGTTGGCCTTGATTGGCAAACGAGAAGGGTGATCATCATTAGGTAATTAACTAGTGTGATTAATGTAGGGAATTTGAATAAGAGGATTAATTATGGTAGCCCAATATGGGATTGCCTAGATGTGAAGTGGGTAATTTAAATATATGCCCAAATGTATGTGTAGACACCCAAATTTTGCGTTCCCTGTACTAACCATGACAGGAGGGCAAAATCGTCAATTGAACCGGCTTGCGGGAGCGAAGGAATGGGCACAAGTGCGAGCGCCCGACACCACCGCAATGTTTGGCGACCAAAGCTGACGTGACAATAAGGCCATCCGAAACAGACATCCCCGAATGAGGTGGCACGTCTCCCGGAAATTCCCGGACTGCCGAATACGAGCCTGTCAGCAAAAACCGACGTTACGGCACGAAAATCGAGGCGTGGCACGGAAAACGAGAAAGTCAAACCGTCCAGCCGCGGATTGATCTGCGGCCAAATAGTGCGCCTTTTGAAAACACGGAACTCGAAACACGGAACTCAAAATCGGGGTGAGTGGAAGGAAGGCGGCCAGCCAGCCTATTTCAGCCCAGTTTCGTGCAGCATACAGGGACTTCAGCAAGTTGAAAGTTTGGGAAGAAGAAGGGATTTCAGCAGCAGCACAAGCACGGAAATAGAGAGGATAAAGAGCCAATTTTGCAACAAAATAGGGAGAAATGAGAGGAAAAAAGAGAGGATTTAATTCTTTTGATTTTGATTGTATCAAATACACTCCTTATCCTATTCAAATACACAAGTTCACATCCATTTGAGATCAATTGCAAGGTGAAAATTTCTATTTGTTCTAGTAATTCATGTCATATTGATTGGGTAAATTAGATGTGACTTTCATGTATCTTGTTGAACAATCATGGATTAGGGATTATTGGTGAGGGTTCCATCGGAACAAAAAATTCTTCCTAATAACCCGAGGATATCCAATTGATGAAATTTCTAGCTTGTTTATGGTGATTCATTGGGTGTAATTTATTTAGATTGTCATTTTCGGATATCATGGTGTATTAGATAAATTCGGGTTGGTTAATTATGTAGTATTCATTTTGTGGGCATGTCATAATCTCGTGTGAGCCTAGGAACGCGACCCCGTGGTTCAAATCCGATGATGGATGTTTTGATGTATGTAATAGATTCAAGGTGCTCGTTTTTGTAATATGTAACCGTCGGGCCTTAAAACGACGCCAAGGCGAGAATCGGGTTTAAGGCCCCGTAGTAGTGAAATATGTGATTGTTGGCGTTCGGGGATATTTTGATGGCTTACATGCCCGTGAATAGCCCCGACGCGCGTTTATGCTTGGTTAGATTTCGTGACGCCAAAATGATTCCAAAGGATTAAACGATAAAGATCTTTCTAAAATCAATCAAAGTAGGATATTAGCATCACGAGGCTAAAAATTGGAAATGCTAACGAAAGTTGATTCGTATTCTACGAGAAAGCTAAAAAGAAGTTATTTTCAAATGTCACAAAAATGGGTTTTATAAAAGAAATTAAATGTTTTATTAAACCTTGATGTATAGGGCGAAAGAGATCCTAGAAATTGCCCATCATTTATGAAAGCAATGTATAAATCTCGATTCCTATTTTTGCTAAGGCTTAATAAACTCCTATTTTTGTCAAAACGTCACCTAATGAAAATCTCCTAGTTTTGACAAATAAAATCAAACCTTTTTTCATAAAGCTTTCTCGTGTATACCGAAAAGACATTCCGAAGCGTTCCCAAATTAAAGCACGACTTTCCCTAAAAATCCAAATGATGCTCTCATACAAACTCACCCCAACATTCATATAGGTACACACACGCACACACTCGCACGTATACACATTTCATGAATCAAAGGATAGGAAAGTATCAAGATTGCGGTAACTGTGTTTCACAGAAGTCGAGGGGTGCCTAACACCTTCCCCTCACTTAAGCAAGCCCCCGAACTTTATGAATCTCGATTCGCAGACCAATTAATTCGGAGTCATATATGAGCCAGCGATTTATAAAAAGCGAAAACTCAGATGAGTTGGTACATCCATTTCAAATATACCAACTGGCGACTCTGATTAATTGGCTCATCATAAAAACGATCTTTCAAAACCCCGTCGACATTAATGCCGACCTTTTCCAAAAATCATTTAATCAAGAGGCTAAAATTGGAAAAGACTAAAAAAGACACACGAAGTGGAAACCCAGCGTCGACAGCTGGCGACTCTGCTGGGGAGTTTTTGAGGGCTTAAGCCGCTTTCAAATCTTGATGTTATCTTATCCTTTAAAATTCATGGATATGTGTATGTGTGCGATATTGTGATCTTTTGTACGTTTTGTTGTGTGAATGTGTGTTTTTTCCCAATAAATGAATGATTGAATGGAATTGCTTTACCTTTTCATTTGCATACGGTGAGGGCGATGAATGTGAATGTATGTTGAGAGAGTACCTCCTCCTGAGGCGAACCTGTCGGTTGCTTATTACTGGACTTGAAGGGGCTGCTCCCCGGAGATGGCTCAGGAAACGCACCACCCAAATCCGCTCCAATCGAAAGGGCTCAGACGAGTAGATTGCGAAGATTTGGGGACCTTCATGCCGAAAAGCCCGTGAGAGTAAACCTAGGATAGGTCAGCCTCAGATTAACCCTACGCAGGAAAAGTTTCTTCATGCCTTTTTACATTGCACGCGTAAATGTCATGATCTCATTCATATATGCCTCCCTTTTCGTCAAGAAGAAATTACTAACCTCTATCTTTCGCAGGGAACGACTGGGGAGCTTAATAAAGCCATGTTTATCATTTGTCATTGCATTAGAGGACTACTAACTTTCTGTTTTACAGGGAAAGATTAAAAAACCCCAAAACACAAAAGTTACAGCTTTAGCATGCATCCGCATTTTTACTCCCCAAGACTAAACTTCGAACCTTGGTTTCTGTAGGATTGCTCCTCAAACCCGTTCGCAGTTTAAGAGGGCCCAAAACTCTATATCTGAAATGGCTGATATTCCATCTACCAATTTCGGTTCCATATCCAGGGAGGAGTTTGATGACTTTAAGAAGCAGATGTTAGAAATGGCCATAATGCTAAGAGAGCAGTTGATGCCCAGGCAGGAACCACCTAAGGAGGATCTACCTCAACTTAAGGGCGAGCCAGTCGTCCCAAAGGCCATTCCTGTACCAAACAAAACAGTGATTACTATCCTGGAGGAGGGAGATACAAATGACCTGCGGAAGAAAATGAGACAAATGGAGGAAACCATCCAATCTATGAAGGGCATAGGGTCTCTCGGCAGGGTTAACTATTCAGATTTATGTGTCTTCCCCGGAGCCAGATACCCGGAGAAATTTAAAATCTCCGAGTTTGAAAAATACAATGGGAAGGGGGATCCTTACACACATTTGAAAATATACATTGGGGAACTCGGGTCTTATGCCGAGGACGAAGGGTTGAGAATGCAGCTGTTCTAGAAAAGCTTAACGGGGGAGGCAAGAATCTAGTATGCCCACCTTGACAACGCCCGAATCCACAACTGGGAGGAATTGGCCCATACCTTCTTAACCCAATACAGCTTTCAGGCCCAGATGGCCCCTGACAGGTACCAAATGACAAAGGTTAAGAAGCAACCCCGGGAATCCTTCAGGGAATATGCGCAATGATGGAGGGGCATGGCCGCACAGGTGAACCCCCCGATGAGCGAATCAGAGATGGTGATGACCTTTGTAGACATTCAAGAGGCACCGTATTATGAACGAGTCATCTCGGGGATTGGAAGACCCTTTGCTGAAATGATTAAACATGGAGAGATGGTAGATATGGGGTTAAAATCGGGTAAAATCCGGGATTTTACTGCTTTAGAAACTGCTGCCGAGCAAATACAGAATGGAAACTATGGCAGCACTTCCCGGAGGGTCCAAAAGAAGAAGGAAGAGGATGTCTCCCTCATCCTACAGGGGTCATCCAGAAAAATAGAAAGCCATCTTCCGGTACAGGTGCAGAGGGTAGGGCCATCCCGACAGCCAAACTTCACAGATCAAAGGGCAGAGGGGCGAAGAAGATATGAGGCCTCGCAAAATCGAGTATTCACCCCGCTCGGGGAGCCGCTTGAACGGGTATTAGCAGTATTAGTAGCCCAAAAGAAGATAGTTGGTTTGGCACCCCCGAGTGACCCAAAGGGTAGAAGGTTTGACCCGAGCAAGCGGTGTGCATACCACTCCAGTTCCCCTGGCCATGATACACAGGACTGTTGGACGCTGAAGCATCGAATCCAAAACCTGATTGACAGTGGGGAAATTGTGGTGGAACGGCCAGACTCCCCGAATGTTAAGGCAAATCCCCTGCTAAGACATGATGGAGGGGGGGTCAATGCGACAGAGGCAAGTGAAGCTGGGGGGCCGCCAAGGTTGAACTATGTGCAGAAAATTGAGGAAATGATCAACGTGATACATGATCATGGGGGTGCACGGGGAACGCCCATCCGGCTGATAGGGGTAAGTACGAATAGCACGGAGGGACCTGTCAAGTTGACGGCTCTGAGGCCCATCATCCTTGCGGCAAGGCCGCAAATCCCTATCAGTAGTCTAAAGACTGTACCCTGGAATTATGGGGGAATGCCAGAGGAAGCGGCCAGTTGTGCTTCGGTGACGACAAAGGGGAACCCCTTGTATCTTCCCGGGCGAGTCCTTGAAAGCCAAAAGAGAAAAAATGAAGAGATTTCCGCGGAAAGGGCCATAGAATTCTTGAAAAGGATGGATCACCCGGAATCAAGGGGGATCCAGATTTTAAATGAGGAGTCAACCCTAACATCAGTCATGGACTTGGTGTTGTCATCCAGTGAGCATTGAAAAACCCTAACGAAGGTTCTGGAGGAGGCATACGTGCCCAAGGAAATTAGTGAGGAGGGTTTCGGCCAGCTGGTGGGCCACCTATTGGAGAACGATGTAATATCCTTTACGGATGAGGACATACCCAAGGAGGGAAGGGGACACCGGGAACCGCTACATATTGCGGTAATCTCCTCGGGTTATATAATGAATGAGGTGCTGATTGATGGGGGATCGACATTGAATATCTGTCCCCTCAGTACCTTGCAGAAGATGAACATCAACCCCAAGCGCCTACGAGCCAGTCATGTGGTGGTGCGAGCATTCGATGGTTCCCGGAGGGATACAATTGGAGAGATGGAATTAGCGGTGGAGATAGGACCCTGTACTTTTGATATCTCTTTCCAGGTCCTAGATATTGCAGCCAGTTATAACATGTTATTGGGGAGGCCATGGATACACATGGCCGGGGCAGTTCCTTCCATGCTCCACCAACAAATCAAGCTAATCGTCGATGGGAATCTGGTAACAATCTCGGCCGAATGTGATGACCCTTCTCCTCCCAGGAGTGGCCTACCAGTGATCAATGTGGATGAGTCGGCGGCACCTGCCAGCTTCCAAGCACTGGAGATTAGCACTCCCCACTATAGATGCCTGGGAGCTCCAGCTGTGAAACCTAGGGTCTCTCCCGAACTTACCTTTGTGGCGAGGGAGATGATGAAAATGAACTTCCAGCCTGGACAGGGACTAGGGAGAAGTAGTCAGGGAATCACCGAGCCCATCCACCTACCACAGCAGATAGGCAAAGCAGGGTTGGGATACCATGAGGGCGTAGCACGGAGACACCGTCGGGGTGCGACTCCGATTCGACTAGCTGGCAGTCCAGTGACCAAAGTCGACAATGAATAGGGGATCAGCGAGCCTGTGATTGGGGCAGGGAATGAAGAGTTAACCCCCGCACGTGATGAGTCGGCCCGGAGGGAAAGTTTCCTGCAAGAGGTCGCAAAAGAGTTTGAAACCAAGTGCTATATCCCCGGACAATCAACAAGCAATAGGGAGGGGACGAATATTATCGCACCACCGGAAGCTCAACAAGTTGTGCCTGTCATCGATTGAGCAGGGCTGATTATTCCCGGAGGAGATAGGAAGGAGGACTCAGGCGACGTATCCGTAATCATCAGGGAAGTGTCCGATGTGAAGCCCCCTTTTATCCAGCGCATTTCATCTGACCTGACCGTCAACAACTGGACCATGAAACCAGTAATATCCAAACAAGGGTAAAACCCGACGTCAGGGTGGTAGACCCCAGAGGACGGGGGATGAAGAAGTTTATTTTTGTTGTTGTTTTATTTTTGCATAATTATGTCGTTTCTTCGTGTTATTTGAAAATGCGATCGTCGTGAAAAATGATTTATATATGACAAGTATTTTTTTTCATGTCAGGTGTACCAATTTGAGTAATCCTTGCCTAACAAACGGTCTTTCGAATTTGAATGATGATTATGATTTTGACATTGAGCTGGATTTCGATTTAATGGGCATTGAACAAGACGAGACAAATTACGACGACGCGCCTGACGAGATCAAAGGATGGGTCGAGGATAAGCCCAAACCCAACTTGGACCAAACCGTCACCATTGATATTGGAACCCCTGACAAGCCAAAAGAACTCAAGAGAGGGACGGACCTTACCCCCAACCAAAAAGCCGAAATGACTGAGTTGCTAAAACAATATGAGGATGTCTTTGCCTGGTCTCATGAGGATATGATCGGATTGTCCACCGACATTGTGGTACACCGATTACCCATCAAGGATGGATTCAGGCCTGTCAAACAAAAATTAAGAAAGTTGAAACCGGAGTGGAGCTTAAAAGTGAAAGAGGAGATCATCAAGTAGTTCAGGGCGGGAATCATTATGGTGTCCACTTACCCGGAATGGCTATCCAATGTAGTCCCAGTGGCCAAGCCTGGAGGAAAGGTGAGGGTATGTGTAGACTACAGAGATCTAAACAAGGCCAGTCTCAAGGATAACTTCCCGGTGCCTTTCATACACATCCTGGTAGACAACACAGCCCAGTACGAAATGTACTCTTTTGTGGATTGCTTCGCGGGATATCATCAGATAATGGTGGCGGAAGAAGATCGGGAAAAGACCGCATTCATCACCCCCTGGGGCACTTTCTGCTATAGGCGATTGGCTTTTGGCCTCACAAACGCGGGGGCTACTTATCAGAGAGCCATGATGGCCTTGTTCCACGATATGATGCATAAGGAGATAGAAGTCTACGTGGATGACATTATTGTGAAATCGAAGGTAGAATCTGATCATATAACCCATCTCAAAAAGCTATTTGATCGGCTCAGAAAGTATAATTTGAAACTCAATCCAGCCAAGTGTGCTTTCGGAGTGCAGTCGGGTAAGCTCTTGGGATTCCTGGTTAGTGATCGGGGCATTGAGCTGGATCCAGCAAAGATTAAGGCCATTGTGGATATGCCGGTGCCTCACACAGAGAAGGAGATAAGAGGATTCCTCGGAAGAATAAACTTTATCAGCCGTTTTATATCCCACTTGACGACTACATGTGAGCCCATTTTCAAACTGTTAAGAAAAGGGGCTTCCCAAAAATGGAATGAGCAATGTCAGAGGGCTTTTCAGACCATTAAAAAGCAGCTGACAGAGGCACCAGTGCTGGTACCCCCGAAGGAGGGGATCCCTCTGTTCATGTATATATCGGTCAATGCCATCGCGATGGGATGTATGCTGGGGCAGAAAAGTGAGGCAGGTAAAGAGCAGGCCATCTATTACCTCAGCAAAAGATTTAGCCAATGTGAACAAAATTACACTCCCATCGAGAAGACCTGTTGTGCTCTGGCCTGGGCTGCAGGGAGATTACAGCATTACCTCCATGGGCATACGACATACCTGATATCAAGAATGGATCCCCTGAAATATATTTTTGAAAGGCCCATGCTGAATTGTCGATTGTCAAGATAGCAGTTAATCTTACAACAGTTCGACATGGTGTACGTGACTCAGAAGGCCATGAAAGGGCAGGGAATTGCAGATCAGTTGGCGGAAACCCTGTCAGGAGGGATGGAGCCGTTAGAAACTCCTCTTCCGGGCAAGGATATATTTTGGGTATCCCGCGAGAAATGTGAGGACGAGGGACAGTTCTGGAAGCTGTATTTTGATGGTGCCATGAATGCCGAGGGGGCAGGAGCCGGAGCGGTCCTGGTCTCTATCACCAGAGAACAATACCCCGTGGCCACTAAACTGCATTTCAGCAATTCAAACAACACCGCTGAATACGAGGGATGTATCTTGGGACTCCGCTTGGCCCGTGACATGGGAGTGAAGAGACTAGCGGTGTTTGGGGATTCAGAACTGGTAATCAGACAAGCGATCGGGGTGTACAACACTAAAGAGCTTCGGTTACTTCCATACCATCGTTGTGTTACCCAGCTGATGCAAGAGTTCGAAGATATCGCCTTCCGCCATATTCCCCGGGGACGGAATGACTTTGCCGATACATTGGCAACTCTGGCCTCCTTAATCCACGTAATCAAGAACAGGGACAGTCCACAGATTGAGATAGTCGTACAGAATTCTCCGGTATATGAGGAACATGTGGCAGTGTTATCAGACGAGGTGGTGTTGCCAAAGCAGCCCTGGTATCACGACATAAGGGAATATCTGAGAGATAGGTCCATTCCCGACCAGGTGAGTCGAACTGAGAGGATGAGAATTCAAAAGATGGCGATGAAATTTTACCTGAGTGGGGATTCACTCTACAAAAGGGATGCTGGTTTGGGACTGTTGCAATGCGTAGATGAAACACAGGCCCGAAGGATTATGAATGAAATACATGGTGGAGTGTGTGGGCCACATATGAGTGGACCGATGCTGGCCAAAAAGATCTTGAGAACGGGGCATTATTGGTTAACACTGAAGGCCGATTGCGATGATCATGTCAAACAGTGTTATCAATGCCAGGCGCACGGCAATGTGATCCATACACCTCCCAATGAACTGCACTGTATGACCTCCCCGTGGCCATTTTCAATGTGGGGAATGGATGTGATCGGACCAATAGAGCCCAAAGCAAGCAACGGACACCGATTCATTTTTGTCATGATTGATTATTTCACCAAGTGGGTGGAGGCAGCTTCTTTCCCCAAAGTAACTCAGGAGGTCATCGTCGGTTTCATCAAGAATAATGTCATTTGTCGATACGGGCTGCCTGAGGTTTTGGTCTCTGACAATGCCAAGAATTTAAACAACGCCCTCATGAAAGGATTGTGCGACCAGTTTAAGATCAAACACCTCAATTCTGTCATTTATCGTCCTAAGATGAATGGGGCAGTGGAGGCTGCAAATAAGAACATCAAGAAGATTATGGCGAAAATGTCTGCTAATCATCGGGGATGGCCGGATTTGTTACCCCTCACCCTGCTGGCATACCGAACGTCAACGCGTACTTCTACAGGGGCGACCCCTTACGCTTTGGTGTATGGAATGGAGGCCGTTCTGCCAGTTGAGGTTGAAATGGCGTCCCTCAGAATAGTGATCGATGCTCAGATAAGTGAGGAGGATTGGATGCAAAGTCGATACGACCAATTGACCCTAATTGATGAAAGAAGGGTGGTTGCTGTCTGGCACGGTCAGTTATATCAACAAAGGATCTCTCGATCATATGACAAGAGGATAAGACCTCGGAAGTTCAAAGAAAATGATTTGGTGTTGAAAAGAGTCACGCCTTGTCAAGATGAAGCCAAGGGGAAGTTCGCCCCGAACTGGGAAGGGCCATTTGTGATCAAGAAAGTGCTATCCGGAGGAGCCCTCATATTGCAAGAAATGGATGGGGAGGTATTTCCACAACCTCTAAATTCCGATTCGGTGAAGCGGTTCTACGCTTGAACCATCAGGTTCCATTTCCCTTTGAGAGCGAACTACGTAGGACCTGATCTCCCAACTTGTGGGGGTACGTAAGCAGCCATCATGGCGCGGTCCGATCCCTTAAAAAATAATCCTTTCCCTAACCAAAACCAATTTTCAATAGCCAGATAAAACCTTCCTACACCCTCAAAACCTTCCCGAAACCAGCTGCCTAACCAGCTTCATCCCAAAGGACATAACCCTGATCCAACCAAACAGTTATCCAAAATCTGAGATTCAATACGATGAAATCAAAAGGTGTGCGACAATATTTGTCAAATCTCCATCAAGACTTGAGAAGAGAAAAAAGGCGAAATGTCAAAATCGTGGTCAACTGGATAAAATGAGGATCCAATGGAAGGCAATGACACGACAAAAGGGGAAAATGACTAAAATTAAATGCATGTCTATATATACAAGTCATTTTATTACAAGATTTCTCTTTCGATAACTGATGAAACCAACATAGTCTATGCAGGAAATAAAATAATCTACAAATCTGAAACTAGCTGAAGCAGGATGGACAAGGTGGTGGATAGATCTGAAGCATCGACATCTCCTGCAATCTGCTGCCCCATCATATCAATACGATCCAGTAAAGCAGTGGCTCGGCTGACAGTCCCAAAATGAGCATCTACAACTGCCCTGGTCTGAAATACAATGGCCTCTCTGTCAGCAATGGCAGCGTCTCTAGCCCGAATGGCATCATCTCTCTCGACAAAGGCGGCATCCCTCTCGGCCTCAGCAGTAATCAGGGCCAGGCGGAGTCGGGTATCCTCAATAACCCGACTCGGGGCAGAATCAGCCGAGATGGGGTGGTCTGTGGTATCTTCTGGGAGAATCACTCCAGAGTCATCAAAGCCCCCAGTCTGACTCAAACCAGCCGGAGCCGAGTCTCCGCGCAACCACTGCACGTAAGCAAATGTCTGGATATGACAGCTCTCACTATATTCGGCAAGGATCCTGCAAGACCAAAGATCGTATACCCGCAGTAGATCCCTCTCTGTCCGGGATGATATAAGGAATCGGTAGGCGGCTGCACCTGCGAAAGGGTGTAAATCCTGTGTCTGATCAAACTGCCCCATAACCGCCAGGGGATGATAAGTCGTCACACCCCTCAAGCCAGCAATAGGGATGAAATCCAGGGTGGGCACGTGAGTCAAGAAGCTCATAAAGGAGCAATAGCCCGAGTAGACCAATAGATGAAAGGGATCCTCAATGACCGACAAAAAGGATGTCCAGGAGGCCACATCAGTACAGCTCATGGGACGAAACGAAAACTGCATGGTTATGTCATGGCTGAAGCAAAACCCTTGGCGACGGAAGTGGCCGATGGGACTGAGATGACTCATGAACCACACGTACAACAAGGTCGAGCTCCCTCTGAATACCCTGCCTCGGAAGGATTGACAGTATGAAGCTGACATATAGGTATCCGCCAATATCATGGGAAGAATTGTGTGATCCTCCTGAAGGGCTCGAACAGCCGCGACAACTCGCATGTCCAACTGATCAGGTCCTGTCGGCAAGTACAAAACTGAGATGACACAGGCCATCAGAGCGTCCACTCTCAAGGCATCCCAGCGCTCCTCAGACACGGAAAAATCACCGAGGAAAAGACGAAAACTGTCAGGTGAGCCAAATCGGTCAATCAAGAACTGAAGGGGAACCATATGGTCGAATGTGATCACCGGTAACAAGACAGCCCTCCGTAAACCGGTGAAGGTCAAGAATTGACGGCGCATGGAACCAACTGTAACCCTAGCACAAGGTCTATCCAAAGGCAAGCCGGTGAAGCGAGCATACTCCTCGAGGGTGGGGGTCAGCTCTACCATCCCTAATCTGAACACCTGACGGGCAGGCGCCCAATAGCTCAGAATACCGTCCACAAAGCCCGCTGGCACCTGGAAGGATAATAGGGAGCAAGAATGGCCCAAAAGACCATCTACGATGACCCTGTCAGCCGGCAATAAACTGTTCAACCAGCGGAGAAGACTGCCAACCAACCCTATGGAAGGAATGAAATCCAAACGCACCACAGCATCAGAGGACGACATCTGTGGAAAAATAGTATCAAAAAGACTGTACAGGGGTCATTTTCTATCCATAAATAAGAAAAGCATGCATCATACAGTTAATAATAAAGCGAATAAAGTTCATAGAGATAAAAGAGAAATACTGTGTATGAGTAAATAAATGAGTTCAGTACATAGTGCATAAAATGAAAACAGTAAAAAAATAAAACTAAACAGGTGCAGGTACAAAAGCCCTATCCTATCCTGATCTAAATGAAATCGATCTCATCTATGAAAGCGGGATCCTCAAACTGATCCCCTGGGGTCGTCGAGGTCGGAGGACCGAAATTCATGTCAGGGATGTATGGCTGCGCTGTGGCATCAGATGAGCTCGGGCCCGCATCATAACCCGCACCGTCAGGGTCGTAGGCATAAGCATCCTCTGGAGTCCGGCCCAGCACCCGAAGGTATAGAGACAACTGGTCTACCTGGCGGGTCAAGGTGGCGATCTGCTCAGCATGAGTAGGGCTCCGAACGCAGGCTGCCCAGTCCGTCATCATCACGGAGCCGGGGACCATATCCCCGAGGAAGAATGTGGCCCGGGTCTGAGGACCGATGGTGCGGGGCACCCACCAAGTACGGAAAGCATCACTCGTACTGGGACCCGTGGATAGCATCCAGCCATCCTCCCCTGCAAGCATGATCTCCGAGGGCTGAGAATCCAGCGGCCATGAGGTAGTGAAAGGAAGGGAATGCGGGATGCGGATCTCTCCAGTAACGCATCTGAATGCGCGCTCCCCCAGGTACATCACCCATCCTCCAACACTCTGCAAAGTGAGGCGACGGGTGGAAAGTGCAAACTCCGGGCCGGTAGGATACCCATCTGTGAACCCCACATCCAGATGCTCAGAAAGATATGGCCTCCAGACGACCCCTGCAGCAGTGATCAGCTCCAGCTGAATGCGGCAATGGGCAAAACTGCCGGACACTGGGACCTCCTCCAGGGTACTGTGATGCCATCGCCGACCCCGAGGATAGGTGTCCAAGCCGAGGGTGGTGACGGGCCGCAGACAAGGTAGGCGCTTGTAGGCCCAGAACTGTCGAACAGAATAAGGCAGAGCATGAGTAACCAGCAAAAGCAGAAAAGAGAAATGAAATGACGGGAAATACAATCAGAAAAAGGAAGAAAACCTCACCAGCAAGAAGTGATAAAATCCGAGCCAAGCATCTGTCTGGCCCTCCGAGCGTAGACGCATACCGTGGAGGAAATAGGCAAAAGTGAATGACCCCCAGTCATAGTCACTGATGCGGTCCACGTCTCTGACCGCTCCTACGACGCTGAAATGAATGGTGGAGGAGTTGTTCCCCAGAAAACAACCCCTCATAATGGTCAGGAATAGGCGTCGTAGCAGAATGTCCCGGGTGCCCTGATCCGCTGGAATAGGCAGTGCGTACAGAACCCCGACAGCATCGACAGCCAAGGCACCGGACCGAATACTGCGGGCCTTAAAGACCCTGTCATCCGCAGCAAAGCCTAATAAAGCCCGGACCTCCGCGGGAGTGATGTCAAGATCCAGAGGGACGCGGGATCCGGTGAACTCTATACCGGTAATGTACCTCCAGTCCCAGGGAGTCAGCACAACCTCGCAGTCAAGGAGGTGAAGAGACTGCGTCTAGTGGAACCAGCGCTCAGATAAGGCCCTCATGTAACCCCAGGGGCACTGGCGGGGAATGATGGTGAAGAAGTGACGAAAGCCCCAGGAGTCCACCACCGCCCGATACTCACTGTGCAGAGCTGTATAGAGGGAATATATGTTAAACCAGTTACCCCTCGGCTGAGTAAACTCGGGCACCTGGGACAATCACCAATGCGTCAGTCCAGATAAAAGGAGAATTGAGAAATTGAGAATGAAGTAATAATGGAATTGAATATACCTCGTTAGCCACGAGAGATGCTGAGGGGTGACGACTGAGATCCTGACCCAATAGGTCGGGGATCTGCACAGGGGCGCCAGAGGGAGCAGGATGAGGAGATGGAGCCGGTGTGCTGGAGGATGGCCCCTCTGCCGCGACCTCCGGAGGGACAGCCTCCTCAACGTCCGGATGATCAGGACGGATGACAGCCTCCGCCAAGCGGCGAGCCTGACGGGTCCGAGGAGGAACAGGGGCAGGTGCAGCCCTACGACGGCGAACACCCGAGGTCCGTGATGCAGAAGAGCTACTAGGAGCATCGGGATCCATAGCTGGAACAGAACAGGCAAAGAGGAAGGTAAGTTCCCTTTTGAATTATGTCACGAATATTCTAAAATTCCTACCCTCATCATATAATTAATGGAACATGATGCATGTTTATGGTATGTACATTTAAAAAAAAAAAAATATCGGCAGAGTTCCGTTTGTAAAATGGACATCCCAGGCATAAGCCAGACATATTTTCCATTAATCCAAGCCACAACAGATCCAAGTTGCATTCATATGTGTAATTACAGCATGTAAAGTACCATAACGCATGATTTTCTTTCAGAAAAGGAATAACAGTATGTGGGACCGCATCATGAGCATAAAATAGGGTTCACACAGTTGATACATAACATGTATATATGATCATACATAGCATAGCGTTGTAAAGCATACATTTCTATCTCTAACATGTAAATACCCAAATGTATAGCAAAATATTGACGAAATTAAAAAGTGAACGGTCAAAGTGTTACCTGTAGCGCGTAGAACGATCCTACCGGAGCGGTTTTTGCAGAAACGTTGGGAAACTCGACAAAAGGTCCTTGCAAACGAGCAAAATCGCAGGAATCTATGTGGGGTACGAAGTTGAAAGTGACAGATCTGGAAGTGGCGAGCCTCTTAAGAAACCGATCTTGGCCGCAGATCTATCTGCGGCTGGCCGCAGATCCATCTGCGGCTGGCCCTGGTGGGTCCCCTTGGTTCCCTTGCAGCCGTTTGATGTGTCTAGTGAAAATGAATTACGAGATGGGTGACCGGCGACGATACCCGGCCCCGACGAGACAATCGACCGGCGACGATAACCGGCGATTACGAGATGGATGTCCGGCGACGAAAACCAGCTCCGACAAGATAACCAACCGGCGACGATAACCGGGGGTTACGAGATGGGTGACCGACGACGATACCGGCCCCGACGAGACAATCGACCGGCGATGATAACCGGCGATTACGAGATGGATGTCCGGCGACGAAAACCGACTCCAACAAGATAACCAACCAGCGACGATAACCGGGGGTTACGAGATGAGTGACCGGCGACGATACCTGGCCCCGACGAGACAATCGACCGGCGACGATAATCGGCGATTACGAGATGGATGTCCGGCGACAAAAACCGGCTCCGACAAGATAACCAACCGGCGACGATAACCGGGGGTTACGAGATGGGTGACCGGCGACGATACCCGGCCCCGACGAGACAATCGACCGGCGACGATAATCGGCGATTACGAGATGGATGTCCGGCGACGAAAACCGGCTCCGACAAGATAACCAACCGGCGACGATAACCGGGGGTTACGAGATGGGTGACCGGCGACGATACCCGGCCCCGACGAGACAATCGACCGGCGACGATAACCGGCGATTACGAGATGGATGTCTGGCGACGAAAACCGGCTCCGATAAGATAACCAACCGACGACGATAACCGGGGGTTACGAGATGGGTGACCGGCGACGATACCCGGCCCTGACGAGACAATTGACCGGCGACGATAACCGGCGATTACGAGATGGATGTCCGGCGACGAAAACTGGCTCCGACAAGATAACCAACCGGCGACGATAACCGGGGGTTACGAGATGGGTGACCGGCGACGATACCCGGCCCCGACGAGACGATCATCAGCCTCGACACCCTTTTCTGAATGTGTTGCATCAATGGCATCTTGCGTTGCATCATGAATCATATGTGTTGCATCACGTATCCATTGTCATCCTTGTGCATTGTCATTCATGCATCGAGTGTCTATTCTTTAGCCTGTTCATTTCATTAAATATTGCATGAACATGATAAAGAGGGGCAGCTGTAGACATCCAAATTTTGCGTTCCCTGTACTAACCATGACAGGAGGGCAAAATCATCAATTGAACCGGCTTGCGGGAGCGAAGGAATGGGCACAAGTGCGAGCGCCCGACACCACCGCAATGTTTGGCGACCAAAGTTGACGTGACAATAAGGCCATCTGAAACAGACATCCCCGAATGAGGTGGCACGTCTCCCGGAAATTCCCGGACTGCCGAATACGAGCCTGTCAGCGAAAACCGACGTTACGGCACGAAAATCGAGGCATGGCACAGAAAACGAGAAAGTCAAACCGTCCAGCCGCGGATTGATCTGCGGCCAAATAGTGCACCTTTTGAAAACACGGAACTCGAAACACGGAACTCAAAATCGGGGTGAGTGGAAGGCAGGCGGCTGGCTCTGGCCAGCCTATTTCAGCCCAGTTTCGTGCAGCATACAGGGACTTCAGCAAGTTGAAAGTTTGGGAAGAAGAAGGGATTTCAGCAGCAGCACAAGCACAGAAATAGAGAGGATAAAGAGCCAATTTTGCAACAAAATAGGGAGAAAGGAGAGGAAAAAAGAGAGGATTTAATTCTTTTGATTTTGATTGTATCAAATACACTCCTTATCCTATTCAAATACACAAGTTCACATCCATTTGAGATCAATTGCAAGGTGAAAATTTCTATTTGTTCTAGTAATTCATGTCATATTGATTGGGTAAATTAGATGTGACTTTCATGTATCTTGTTGAACAATCATGGATTAGGGATTATTGGTGAGGGTTCCATCGGAACAAAAAATTCTTCCTAATAACCCGAGGATATCCAATTGATGAAATTTCTAGCTTGTTTATGGTGATTCATTGGGTGTAATTTATTTAGATTGTCATTTTCGGATATCATGGTGTATTAGATAAATCCGGGTTGGTTAATTATGTAGTATTCATTTTGTGGGCATGTCATAATCTCGTGTGAGCCTAGGAACGCGACCCCGTGGTTCAAATCCGATGATGGACGTTTTGATGTATGTAATAGATTCAAGGTGCTCGTTTTTGTAATATGTAACCGTCGGGCCTTAAAACGACGCCAAGGCGAGAATCGGGTTTAAGGCCCCGTAGTAGTGAAATATGTGATTGTTGGCGTTCGGGGATATTTTGATGGCTTACATGCCCGTTAATAGCCCCGACGCGCGTTTATGCTTGGTTAGATTTCGTGACGCCAAAATGATTCCAAAGGATTAAACGATAAAGATCTTTCTAAAATCAATCAAAGTAGGATATTAGCATCACGAGGCTAAAAATTGGAAATGCTAATGAAAGTTGATTCCTATTCTACGAGAAAGCTAAAAAGAAGTTATTTTCAAATGTCACAAAAATGGGTTTTATAAAAGAAATTAAATGTTTTATTAAACCTTGATGTATAGGGCGAAAGAGATCCTAGAAATTGCCCATCATTTATGAAAGCAACGTATAAATCTCGATTCCTATTTTTGCTAAGGCTTAATAAACTCCTATTTTTGTCAAAACGTCACCTAATGAAAATCTCCTAGTTTTGACAAATAAAATCAAACCTTTTTTCATAAAGCTTTCTCGTGTATACCGAAAAGACATTCCGAAGCGTTCCCAAATTAAAGCACGACTTTCCCTAAAAATCCAAATGATGCTCTCATACAAACTCACCCCAACATTCATATAGGTACACACACGCACACACTCGCACGTATACACATTTCATGAATCAAATGATAGGAAAGTATCAAGATTGCGGTAACCGTGTTTCACGGAAGTCGAGGGGTGCCTAACACCTTCCCCTCACTTAAGCAAGCCCCCGAACTTTATGAATCTCGATTCGCAGACCAATTAATTCGGAGTCATATATGAGCCAGCGATTTATAAAAAGCGAAAACTCGGATGAGTTGGTACATCCATTTCAAATATACCAACTGGCGACTCTGATTAATTGGCTCATCATAAAAACGATCTTTCAAAACCCCGTCGACATTAATGCCGACCTTTTCCAAAAATCATTTAATCAAGAGGCTAAAATTGGAAAAGACTAAAAAAGACACACGAAGTGGAAACCCGGCGTCGACAGTATGATAATTGATAGTCCAAGAGGGATTTATTATAAGCCAAGCTATGAGTAAGGATTTAATGCGTTAGGGTTTTATGAGTAACCCAACAAATTAGCCAAAGGATGAGTAAACTAGGTTGACCATATTTTAACCAACCTTGAGTTAAAGAAGCCCAAAGAAATGGAAGGGTAGAAACTTTCCATAAATGGAAAGTTTGGAAACTTTCCATAAATGAAAAGTTTAGATAACAAAGACAGAGAAAAGTATGTATTGGTGTATTTATATATATATGCATTAGTATATTTATACATATATATAATTGTGCAAGTATTCTTATTAAAAGAAAAGGAAAAAAAAAATTTAAAACAAGTGGGTAGACTTTTGCTTTTGTTTTATCCAAAATTGCATTAGTAGGAGCAAAAAGGGAATGAAAGTGACAAGTTGGTGATGTGTGTAAGTAGTGTAAGAGAGCTATGATGGGCTAGGTTGGTAGCTTGTGTTGGAGAAATGAAAGGTTGTAGAGAATTAACCAATGTAAGGTTAATTGAATAATCCTACTTGGTAAACAAGAGAGGGCATTAAACAAACATTGGTTAAATGCTAGATGAATGCATGTGATGATGAGAATTAACCATAGATGGTTTAATCGAGTATCCCTAGGTAGTAACTAAGTTAAAGCTTTAACCATGCATTGGTTAGTTGCTAGCAAAATGTGTATAAATATATAATTGTATGTATACATGATAGATGAGACTTAACTAAGGTGGAGTTAGTGAATTCACTCTAGGTTAATTCTTATAAGGGAATAATTGATCAACATGGAATTAGTAAGTAACCATGGGATTACATGTTTGTAGAGAATTAACCATACCTTGGTTAATTGTTGGGAGAAGGAGAATAAGTTGATAACTAACTAAGGTTGATTGAATTCTGACCTTGAGGTAATGTTAGAAAGTTAACTACAACTAAGTTAAATGGTGGAGGGATTAGATAGATACACATATGTGTATGTAATATTATTGCAAGTATACTTATATATAAATTAAATGAATAATAAAAACAAAAGTGTGGGGAAATGGAGCATGGAGAAACCGCCCATCTTGGGCCAAGAGAGGGCTATAGCTAGCCTCTCACCTCTTACAAAGTAGCCCCAAATATCTTGTCCTATCTACTTTAATAAATGTCTTGTCCCATCTACTTTAATTAATGCCTTGTCCCCTAGTTTATTTAACCACCTTTGGTTACCTAGCTTTGGTTAAGTGGTGGGAGAAAAGAATAGATATACATTATGTATGTAATGTTATTGCAAGCATAATTGCAAGAGGAGAGAGAAGCTTGGTTGATTAACCAAGGCTTGGCAATTTTATTTCATTCATTTTCATTTCTTTTCCTTAAGCTAAATAGCTAGAAAAATAGAGAGAGAAGAAAAGGGAGAAGGCTACCAATAATTGAGAAAAAGGAGGAAGAAGAAAGCTTAGGAAGAAACCATGGAAGAAGATCCATGGAAGGAAAGAAAGAAAAAATGAAGAACGCAAGGTATAACTCAAAACTTTACCCACTTTATTGTGATTTAACTTAGATCTAGTGTTGGGTTGTTGTTTCGTTTGGTGATAATCATGTAGTCAATACATAGTGCTTACAGGAATCAACCTTTAGTCTATGTTGGTATTATGGTTAATACTAGAACTGAAAATTGTGATAAAACAGTTGGGAGTTCTTTTTCCTATTGTGTGGGTATTATTCCTAAACTAAACTTTGTTCTTCTGTTTGGGATGGTTACTGAATTTCGAAGTCAAGAATTGCTATGAATCTATTTAGGATTGTTGCCTATTGTGTTGGGTAAAATTTTTGGAATGAAATTTGGCAGGAGCTGGATATAATTGTGTCTGTGATTTTGGCAGCACAAAGCTATTAACTGAGTAATATTATACAACAATGGAAATTTTCGAAGGGGTTGTGTAATTCAATGGAGGTTAACTGTTAGTCAAGTGTACTATCATTGGCTTAACTATTGACTATTAATTTGAGCTAATAATGCTCTTGTAAATTAACTAGTTATTATAACTAATAAATAAAATTAATCAAATAATTATTTATTATTTATCAATAAATAATAAATAAAGATAATAAATATTTAATTATTATTATTAAATAATAATTAAGTATGAATAAAGTTAATCAATTAATTATTTATGATTTAATAAATAAAGATAGTAAATATTTAATTATTATTTAATTAATATTTAATAATAATTAAGTATGAATGAAGTTAATAAAGTAATTATTTATTATTTATCAAATAATAATAAATAAAGGTACTAAATATTTAATTAAGTATGAATAAAGTTATTTATCAATAAACAATAAATATTTAATTATTTAATAATAATTAAGTATGAATAAAATTAATAAAATAATCATTTATTATTATTTATTTAATAAAGATAATAAGTATTTATTGTTTAACATTACATAATAAATAAAGGTAATAGATATCTAATTATTATCTAATTAATATTAATAATAATTGGGTATGAATAAAGCTAATAAGGATAACACTTACTTAATCATTAATGAAATAATGATTAAGAATGAGTGAGATTAATAAATTGATTATTTATTTTTGGCATTAATAAATAAAGATAATAAAGATACTTAATGATTATTTAATTAATATTTAATAATGGTTAAGTGTGTATAGAATTAATACATTAAGTATTTTATTAATGTTGAATAAGGAACAAAGAATAATAATTACTCAAGTACCCTTAATGGTGAATGGTAATTAAGCGTTAACATGACTAAATAAGTGATCAATTATTATTAAACCATAATAAATTTATTTATTATGGAAAATAAGGATTATTAGCCCATCTTTTGAGACAAATAAAGGTAATAGTTGAGTACTCAAATGATAAGTAACCATAATTAGCTATCATTTATCCTAATAGCTAAGAGTCATTAATTAATTTCTGTTTAGCTAATGTTAAATAGTAATGGTGAATTGTTTATCTGCTAAATAAATAGCATAAGTGAGTGTATCGATATACAGTTATGCAATGCTAATGGATAAACCGACTTTATCAACTGATAGGTTATCCAAGATCAATTAGTTAAAGCTAAGATTAATTTGTAGCTGAGCAAACAGGCAAGTTTCCTATCCTTGAACAAATTCTTTACCCTGAAACTTTAAATGATTGCAAGTTCCTTAAACTCTACTCAAAGTTGTTGTGTTGCAAGTTATTCTTAAGGCTTGAATCTTATCTCCAAGCATGCTTTAAGTGGTCTAATTACTTTTAAAATTACTCCACCTCTATATATGTATGGACATTCGCACTTGTGCATTTAAATTCGTACATTTATTAAAGTTCCGAAATTTACGAACTGTTCATGATTAAGTCTGAACCATTGTTCGGTCAGACAAGTATGTGAAAATTTATAAAAGCTATCAGAACCAATCGATGGTAAGGATTCTTAGACTGAATGAACATCTCTTCTATTATAGGGAAGTACCCCAGGTACCATATATAAGGTACAAACAGCAGAGTTAAATGTTATGCATATACATAGCGTACGCGAGGCTGATCCCCTTAAGTACTTATTCTGTAGCCAGTAACCAGAGGGTCAACTAGCTATTGACTCCTTTGGATGTTTTTGTTCAAAGTTTACTTGACTATCAATTATTCTAAAAGCAATTATTGTTCTTGCTTCTGATAATTATATTGTTGAATTCTCTTTCCATATTTATTTCGTCATGATATATCCTTTATTGTTGCGCTTTAAAACTTGTTGAGTAAACTCGTTGCTCACCCTTTCTATATCATGACTCCATTACAGCTAAACCCGAAACATCAGGAAAGAACAAAGGGAAAGAAAAGATGAAGTGATAGGCTTCATGTGACGCCCCCAAATTCGGGTTCCCAAACACCCGGATCCGGTCATCACGATCAAATGCATCATTCACCTCCAACAACATACATTGACTAAGATGCGGAAAATAAACATATGTTGTTCATTAAAAAGGTGTTACTAGTCCCAGAATACAATAACCTTAAATACTTAACACAAATCCATACCCCAAATAAATGTCAGGGTTTAAATTACATTAATAGTAATTAACTACACATAGAATGAAATCAGCTACGTGACGTCTATCACTTCATCTTTTCTTTCCCTTTGCTCTTTCCTGATGTCTCGAGTTTAGCTGTAATGGAGTCATGATATAGCAAGGGTGAGCAACGAGTTTGCTCAGCAAGTTTAAAGTATAACAACAAAGGATATATCATGATAAAGGGAATATAGAATGAGAATTCAACAAATATCAGAAGTAAGAACATTAATTGCTTTTAGAACAAGAGATAGTCAAGTAGACTTTGAACAATAACTTCCAAAGGAGTCAATATCTAGTTGACCCTCTGGTTACTGGCTATAGAATAAGTACTTGAGGGGATCAGCCTCGCATACGCTATGTGTATGCATAACATTTAATTCTGCTATTTGTACCTTATATACAGTACATGGGGTACTCCCCTATAA
This sequence comes from Aralia elata, assembly GCA_034770075.1. NCBI lineage: Eukaryota > Viridiplantae > Streptophyta > Magnoliopsida > Apiales > Araliaceae > Aralia > Aralia elata. The sequence continues at coordinate 48,992,312 of CM068377.1, read as the reverse complement.
TAAAAGGGGTGTTCATACAGTCCAAGAATCCTTTCCATCGATTGGTTCGGATAGCTTTTATAAATTCTTACATATTTGCTTGACCGAACAAGGGTTTAGACTTAACCATGAATAGTTCATAAATTTCTGAACTTAAATAAATATACGAATTCAAATGCACGAGTGCGAATGTCAATAAATACATAGATGTGGAATAATTTTAAAAGTAATTAGACCACTTAAGGCATGCTTGGAGATAAGATTCAAGCTTAAAGAATAACTTGCAATAATATATACCTTTTTTTTGCACGAATTAAAAATAATGCATAAGGTTTAGAAACTTGCTCAATGTAAAAGTTGAGTAAGATAGAACTTGCCTGTTTGCTCAGCTACAGATAAATTTTAGCTTTAATTAATTGATCTTGAGTGACCTATCATTGGATAAAGTCAACTTATCAATTGATATGACATAGTTGTATATTGGCACACCTTACTATATCATTTATTTAGCAGGTAACAATTTACCATCTACATTTAATTACTATTTAACATTAGCTAAACATAAATTAATTAATAATCTTTAGCTATTAAAATGATGGTAGTTAATCATGATTACTATTCTTCGATTACTCAGATTTATTACCCTTATCTGTCTCTAAATATGGTTTAACAATCCTTATTTATTATTTATAAAATAAATAATAAATTTATTTTGGTTTAAGGACAACAGAAAAATAATTGATCACTTATTTAGTTTTATTGCGCTTAATTACTATTTACCTTAGGGGTAATTGAGTAATTATTAATCTTGTTCCTTATTCAACATTAATTAAATACTTAATTCGACACACACTTAATTGTTATTAAATAATCCTTAAGTGTTTATTATCATTATTTATTAAGGCCAAAAATAATTAACTTATAAATCTTACTTATACTTAATCATTATTTCATTAATGATTAAGTAATTGTTATCCTTATTAGCTTCATTCATACCAAATTATTATTAATATTAATTATATAATAATTAAATATTTAGTACCTTTATTTATTAATAATTGATAAATAATAAATAATTATTAACTTTACTTATACTTAATTATTATTTAGGATTAAATAATAATTAAATATTTATTACCTTTATTTATTATTTATGGATAAATAATAAATAATTATTAACTTTACTTATACCTAATTATTATTTAGGATTAAATAATAATTAAATATTTATTATCTTTATTTATTATTTATGGATAAATAATAAATAATTATTAACTTTACTTATACCTAATTATTATTTAGGATTAAATAATAATTAAATATTTATTACCTTTATTTATTATTTATGGATAAATAATAAATAATTATTTGTTAACCTTGTTCATACTTAATTGTTATTTAATATTAATTAAATAATAATTAAATATTTATTATATTTATTGGTAAATAATAAATAATTATTATTTTATTACTTATATTCATACTTAATTATTACATAATATTAATTAAATAATAATTAAATATTTATTTATTATTTGGTGATAAATAATAAATAATTAATTTACCAATTTATTTATATTTAATTATTATTTATTAATCAAATAAAAATTAAATATTTATTATCATTATTTATTATTTATTGATAAATAATAAATAATTACTTATTAATTTTATTTATTAGTCATGATGACTAATTAGTTTGCAAATGCATTATTAACTCAAATTAGTTCACCAATAATTGAGCTAATGTTAATCGTTTGGTTTCTATTAGACAACAGTGGTTTAACAACCATTTACCTCCAATGAATTGCACAACCTACTTTAGACATTAATACCATTACTACTTAACAAAACTGGGATCATGTGTTCGTAATCAACAGTATAATCAATTTCCTGCAATTTCATTCCAACTAACCAAAATTTATTTCCCAATACAGTAGACAACAAATCCTAAACATATTATAGTAACACTGATATCCTACCCATAAGAAAACTAAGGTTTGATTTGCTATAAACCATATTGCTGGCCTAATTGCACTGTACAATCAAATTACCAGAACTTGAAGTTCCTTAATACACAGAGTCTGCAACCCAAGTAATACAGTACAAGCAACAACAGGGAATATACTTCCCAATACCATTAATAACACAATACTAGATTTCTAAATCAAATAAACCAACACAATACATTAGCAGACTTGTTAACCCAAGCAAGAACAACATAATTCAACCAAACTACGATTATTATAACCAATACAAGCACCGTCGGCAACCCAAATCCAAGTTCATAAGAAAGAAATTTATACAAAACCTAAATAGAAAACTATCACAGTGGTTTAATGATCCCGTTGCTATACCTTGGGCTCGATCGGACTGCAATCTTTCTCCTTCTACCGAAATAATCGATCACGCCGGACATTCACCGCCGAACGACTGACCTCCCCTGGCTCTCTCTCTATTAGACTCGCTCCCAATTTTTGGACTCACAATCAAAGGAATCGGCAACTTTGTTTTAGGGCAAGGGGGTTTCAATTTATAGAGGAGCTTTTACCCAAATTGGCTGGGTATTACTCTGTTTGGCCAGTTAAAGACCATCGGTCGGAAAGAGATGGGTGACTGATGGTATACATCGCCGACTGTGAATTCGCCAGTCAATTCCTCGAGCGTCGTGCCCCCACCGGTCGCGTCGCCGAATTTCTGGGACCTTGGTCCGATTGAAGTCGCTCGGTCGCTTATGCCGCCCCTTTGCTTAGCCCGCTGGTCAATTCATGCTGTCGCCGGTCTTTCCTTCACGTCGTCCGCTAGCTTCGAGCTGTCGCCGGCCTTCCTCCCGTCTCTCATCTCTGACTGATCGATTGATGGAGGGTTTGGGTACGCTAGCTCAATTTGGTCTGACTTGAGGAGTTAGCTTTTAGGCTGCTAAATCCCCCAAATCGATTTTGCTGCCTTGAAACTCTTCCCAAATGAAATTGCTGGTTGCCCCAAATTAAAAGAAACGGATCGACCCAGTGTATTACCCAACCCGACCGGTAGAAGAAATAAGGAATGGGCTCAACCCAATAGGGTTGGGCCAGCTGAATTAATTAAAAAGGCGGCCCAAAAAGGAATTTTAGAAGGAATCTGGGCTCAGCCCAATTAAAGATTTGGGTCAGCTAAAAATAAAACAAAAATAAAAGAGATGGTCCAAATAAATTAACCACCTTATATTTCTAACATTTTAAATTAAATACTTAACCAATTAACTAATTATTTAAAATATTTATTTTAACCATAATTCTTTATTCGAATTATTTAATCCGATAAAATTATTTATTTAATTTCCCCAATTTTCTTGTCAATCAACTGTTAGGGTTAACTCATTAATTTACTCAAACTATTAGTGAGCCCCTTTAAGGCAAAGAAAATTATTGGACCACGTATTTATATATTTAAATAATAATACCTACATGGATCCAATTAAATTCGTAAAATTAAATAAAACGAATTTCATATATTAAAATAAATTAGTACAATGTTAAAAATATTCCTGGACATTACACTTCATGTAGCTGATTTATCATAAGTGTAGTAGATTATTCTTAATGTAATTTAAACCCTGATAGTTATTTGGGTATGGATTTGTGTTAAGTGTTTAAGGTTATTGTATCTTGGGACTAGTAACACCTTTGTAATGAACAACATATGTTTATTATATTCCGCATCTTAGTTACCATATGTTGTTAGAGGTGAATGATTGTATTGGATCGTGATGACCAGATCCGGGTAGTTGGAGACCCAAATTTGGGGGCGTCACAATTTCTCTCGTTTGATTCTTGTTTATACAAGTTTAAATCATCCCAAATATACATAAACATATTCTTTATACAAAAATTTTATAAAACTTAACATCCATACGAAAATCAAAGTATTTTTATAAGGGTTTATATATATACCTTTAGCTAGTTTTCTTCCTTTTCTTTGTTTCATAGCTTTGCTTCCTCTATCATGCTCCATGGTTACATACCATTTGAGATATAAACAAAATACCTAAACATAGTTAGAATTTTCAAATTTTTAAAGAAAAGTATCCAAGAAATTTTTATGAATCTAAATTTAAGAATTACCTTAATTAGATTTTTCCTTCATTTCTTCTTTCTTCCTCTCTTCTTCTCTCCCTTCTCTCTCTCTCTCCCTCTCTCTCTCTCTCTCTCTCTTACTTTGCTGAAAATTTTGGTTCGGGAAGGAGAAGTGCTGAAATTTTTTGCCTTATTAGGCTCAATTACATAAGAAACATCAAGGGAAAAATGGTCATCAACCATTGCTAGGGAAGGACATAATGTTCTTTAAAACATCTCAAGGAAATTTCATAGAAATTTCCTCCTAGGACACAATGGTCATAAGCAATTTTTTTCAAGGATAAAATTGTCATTCCCCCATTACTAGGAAACTTCCTAGCAATTTCCTCTTAAGACATAATGGTCTTTAATAATTTTCTCTAAGGACAAAATAGTCTTTCCTTCATTATTAGGAAATTTCCTAGAAATTTCCTTCAAGGATACCATGGTCATTAATACTTTTCTTTTGGGACAAAATAGTCATTCTCCAATTACTAGGAAACTTCCTAGCAATTTCCTTCTTAGGACACATGAGTCATTAATCACTTTCTCTTGGATAATATAATCATTTCTCACAATTTCCTACATTTAACTCAAACATGGTTAGTTCCTAACCATAATTACTAACACATGTCCTATTATTTTGGGCTACTAAATTAAATTCTCATTGGGCTTCTTCATTGGACTTGTCACAAGTTTTTAATTAAATAACTTGGGCCATCTTAATTCTTTAAAATTTGGACTTGACACTATAATTCTTTGGACTTTTCTCATATAAAGTTAGACCAAAATTTGGGCCAACTAAATTCTCCACAACTATTTTATACATTGGGCTTGCAACCTAGATTAATTTCTTACTAGCAAATACATAACACACATACTAGCAAATAAATATATATCACATATATTTATTTACTCATCACACTTACACAAAATATTATCCATATAAACTTCATTTTATTAGAACAAAGTACATACATTAATTCACTAATTTTAACTAAGTGAATTAATTAACTCATATATGAAAATTTAGTTCATAATAATTCTATCATCGTCTAAGGCTCAATATTCAAATTATATTATTTCATAATATAATTTCAATTTAATCTCAATCAATTAATATTAATTAATTAATTAATTTTACCCAATATATGTATATATATTTCACATCTATATATACACATTAAATCTATTACACAAAATCACATACTTCACATTATATGAAACACATATATACATATATGTCCAAATCTACTTCATCCCTTAATAAGAATTTTATTTATTAAATTCTTATTTTAAATTTTTGGAATATCTGGGATATTACACTTATCACCATGTTTTAGAAATAACAAAACAAAATAATTTATTTTTATTTTCAAAGGCACATCAGTGCGAATTTAGCTAGATTTCAAAAATTTCGAAGTCTAGCATAGCTAGAAGATTTGGAATACCAATGCCTCTACTGTTAGGTTTGTACATAGCGCGAACATGCAATCAAATTACATTAATAAAGCGGAAGCGCGATAAAATCAGATTTTAAAATTTTATACAAACCATCACCATGATCTTTCTTTATGCACAATTATTAATTAAACGAAAGAGATGGAGAATAAGAATTATACCCTTGTAGAATTCTAGCATCCTCAGGTACAAGTTCACCTCCAATTCTTTCGCGTTCTCCTTGAATTCTACCGATTAAATTCCTTCCTTTGATCAACGTTAGCCACCCAAGTGTTTGGCATATAGAGGTGATCCACCAAGGAATAATACTTATTCAAGAAGATGGGTGTTGGCAAAACCCTAGTTTCTATCTCTATAGAAATTGTAAGTGCTCTCTACAATTCTTATGTAAGAGTGTGTAACCCTAATCTATGATAAGACTTCTCTTATTTATAGATGTAGGAAAACCCTTCCCTAAACTATTTAGGATTAGGGTTTCTATTCTAATTAAACTCCTTTAATTAAATTAAACTCCTAATCCAATTAGGAATTCATGTGAGAGTACTTCTATTAATTAATTCCCAATCCCTATTAGGAATTAAATAATAGTAATAGTAATAATAATAATAAGACTCCTCTTATTAATTTATAGTTAATATTTCTAAAATATTAAATAATAAATATTAAGCTATTTAATTTATTCTATCTCCATAGACTAAATTAAATACACTTAACTTATTATTACAATTATGTCATTTACTTCTTAAATAAATATTTTCCTTTTGCGGTGTGACCCTTTAGGTTCTCCATATTAAACCGGTTGTGAATAAATCAATTAGAACAATTCTAATCTTATTTAAATAAATAAATTAAACTATTTAATTCATTTAAATAAATAATATTTATTCTACAATAAGGGTAAGCCCCCTTAGCGATCAACGACTTTCCAGATAATATAGATTTCAACATTAATCATAAAAGAACCTTTCAGTGCATAGTTACCGTACAATTCAATCCTTCTACCATACAATGTCCCAATTAAATATAAGACATGGAATTACTGTCAAGTCTTATTTTATTTAATTATATGTATTTCGATTCTCAAATGCACAACTCTAATTAATGCAAATTAGAAACTCCTTTCTAATTTCATTCTGCTTTGGCCAAAGACTTCTGAGTCGTCATTTATCGAATCACATAGGACATTCTCTCCTTTTACTAGAAGTGGTAGATTCTTTATTGATCATTCACCTATCTCCATGTATAACTTATTATACCCAATCATACCCTTTGATATACCCTAAAGGTCTTAAGGGACATGTCAAAGTATAACTCATCATACACAAGATACTATGATGATCTCAAGTCCAAGGATCACTTGTACTACTATCACTAGAGGAATTCCTATTGACAGGCGAGTAAAACTCCATTAGGTATTCCTTAGCGAGCCACGTTCAGTGAACTTATTCTCTAATAAGCACCTACATACTTGCTTTAGTGTCTCCACACAAATGATTATGAGATCAATCATCCTCTTCATAAGAGCAGGCAACGTATGTACTAATCTATCCGGATTCACTAATCCCCCTTTTTAGTAATCCAACGATTAGGAACAATTTTAGTTTGTGAGCTATCTAGAATTTAGATCTCATTAGCATGATCACCATCATGATTCTAAAAACATTGCTCAAAACTATGGGTTTATCACATTTAATATAACTGCACCATGTAGATAAAGTAAAATGCCTTTAACAAACGAATAAGATTACAAAGTATATGCTACATCATATCAAATATGATCGGCTTGTGTGCATACTACTTTCAATCTCCCACTTGCACTAAAGCCAATCGCCATGGTATCTAATACCCTTCTTCTCTAATTGACGATTATCCTGCTGTTGGATAAAGCTTCAGTAGATGGATATGCAATGCTGTTCTCGAGAGTCCACTATCTCTATAGTGACTTTTCTTCTTTCGATGATTTTACTAATCAAATGAAAATGCCGCAACACATGTTTGAATCCAAGATGAGACTTAGGAACTATTCCTAGTTCTGTAATGAACTTTTCATCCAAACAATCAACTTGTAACTTCATTTACAGCTATATACTTTGTCTTTGTCATTAAACCAACAACTCTTTGTTGTTTGGAACTTTTCCAATTCACTGCACCACCTTTCAAGGTAACGTTTTACCCTAAAGTGGATTTGTTATCGTCTTGGTCAGTTTGAAAAACTTGAGTCTGTTTAGCCCTCTAGTTTTAATTCAGACCTACCATGAACCATAATCACATCTTCAGTACCAGTTAAGTACCTAAAGATGTTTATCACTGTCTTACAGTAATCTTCTCCAGAATATGACTGATCAACATCAAGCCTAGTATATTCATTGCATACATGATAGTAACTCATGCGATCTCTCTTTCAATTGGGGACAATTTTAGAGAGATTCTCTCCATGGCTCATCATCATGAGACCTCTCTTGGAGTTTGCCATGCTAAACGCCTTTAGCATCAAATGAATATACATTCCTTGGGTCAAGCCGAACATCCTTTTAAATCTATCTATATAGACTTATATCCCCAATTTATAGGATGCTCCTCCCAAGTCATTCATGGAGGAATGTTTAGACAATTTTATCTTTACTGATTGTAGCATTGGTGTGTTATTCCTTGTCAGTAGTATATCAACATATAATACCAAGAATGTCACAACGCTCCCACTGACCCTTTTGTATACACTAGGTTCATTCCCGTTTTTTATAAAATCAAACTCTTTTGATTGTCTCATCAAAATGAATGTTCCATCTTTGAGAAGCTTGCTTCAATCCATCAATGGATCATTGTAGCTTAAAACACGATTTGCTTCAACCTTTGAAAAAAATTCCTCTGGCTGTATCATACATACATTCTCCTCAAGTCTTCGTTGAGGAAGGGTGTCTCCACATCCATTTTTGCCAGATTTCGTAATAAGCTGCAATCACAAGCAAAATCCAAATGGACTTGAGCATTACCCAGTAATAAGGTTTTATCACAGTCAACTCCTTGACTTTATTTGAAACCTTGTAAACAGGCCTGGTCTTATAGGTCTCCACCTTGCCATTTGCCCCAGTCTTTCTCTTAAAGACCCATATTCACACTCTAGGCACTATGCCCTTTTGTGGAGTAACCAGAGTTTATACTTGGTTCTCATACATGGAGTCCATTTCGAATTTCATGGCCATCTGCCATTTCTCTGAGTGTCTTCTACTCATAGCCTCATCGTATATAACTGGATCATCATCATTTATGATGCGTACCTCATCATCATCCTCTATGATGAATCCATACCTCCCAGGTATCTTCGGTACTCTTCCAGATTTACGATTCGGTTGTGGTACAATAGGTCTATCTACAGGTTCCTCGGTTCGACTTAAAGTGCTTTGTGGTTCTTGAACTCCTTCAAGATCTATTACCCTCCCACTAGCTCCTTCAATGATAAACACCTTTATCTAAGAAGGCAGCGTGTAGGATTATAGTAATAATACCCTAAACTTTCTTTAGGATATCCCACAAATCTGCACTTGTCAGATTTTGTCCCAAACATATCTTTGAAACCTTTTCACATAAGCTGGACAACCCTTATCTTAACATACTTAAGATTAGGAATCCTCCCTATCCATAACTTTTATGGAGTCTTGGGGCCAGATTTTTGAGGTTACCTTATTTTGTAAATATGCAGCCGTTTCTAGGGCATAACCCCAGATGGATACTAGAATGTCGGTAAAAATTATTATGGACTGCACCATGTCCAACAAGGTACAATTTCTCCTTTTAGATACACCAATCAATTATTGCGTATCAGGAAGTGTCCATTATGAAAAAATACCATTTTGAGATGATCTAGAAACTCATTGTACAAGTATTCTTTCCTCGATCTGATCAAAGAATCTTAATACTCTGTCAATATGTTTCACTTCTGAATTCTTTGAACATTTCAAATGATTCAGACTTGTATTTCATCAAATACACACATTCAACTCTTTGAATGACCATCCCCTTTTCTTTTACTAGTTTGTTCAATTTGCAAAATAATTTTCATGTAAGTCAAGTGTACAAAGTCTATCAAGTAATCTTCCAGTTTCAAACAAAATATTATCATTATAAATAGAACAACAATTGTTCTTAAATATAATACCAGAACTTTCCTTGTCCAACAACGGAAGTAATAATGTTTCTAAAGAGAACTGGAACATAATAACAACTTATTAACTTAATAGACTTGCCCGTAGGCAATGCTAAACTATAAGTTCCTACGGTTAATGCAGCAACCATTGCTTCATTCTCCACGCGTAAGATTACTTATTCTTTGTTTAGCTTTCTACTTCTGCTTAGTCTCTGCATTGGATTGCATACGTGAGAACTACAGCCGGTATCCAATACCCAAGTAGAACCTTGACTTATAGAAAAATTTATTTCAATCATGAACAAACTCATATTTGTAACCGAAGCTTCACTAAGCTTCTTCTGGTTACCCTCTAGTTTTAATTCTAGTATCCACGTTTATTGCAGTGGAAGCAAACTCCTTTGCTATCTGCATCAGTCTTGTTCTTATTATCCTTTATTTTTACCCTTCCATTTACCTTCTTTGAATTGTTCTTCTTTTAAGAAGATCCTTTGGCCCTCTTCCGCTTCCTGGAAGAATCATCTACCAGTAAGACTTGGTCTTTCTTGGTTGGAAAGTGACTCTTTACAGTTTTCAACATGTTTAAGCAACTCAGGCAGGCTGACATATAGCTTGTTCATGTGGAAATTCACAACAATTTGTGAGAAAGAGTCCGGAAGTGATTGCAAGATCAAATCTTAGATCAACTCTCCATCCATTAAAACCCAGTTGTCCCAATTGTTCAATCATATTGATCATTTTAGGACATTTGTCTATACTGTAGTGTCATCGGTCATTCTAGATCGGAAGAGCTCCTTAGATATCTGATATCTAATAGTCCTACTTTTCTCACCCTTCAACTCCTTGAAGGTGCAGGAGTATAGTAGGAGCATCCATAGTTTCATGCTGACGCTGAAGCTCGTTACTCATGGATGCGAGCATGATGCATTGAGCCAACTGTGCATCATCTTACTACTTTCTAAAAGTAGCAATCTCTTCCTCAGAGGCATTGTCTGCAACCATTGCAAGGATAGGCATATTAAGGACATAAGATAGCTTTTCAGCCTTGAGAACTATTCTCAAATTCCTTAACTATTCCGTGTTATTTGGTCCAGTTAATTAGCATCTAATATGCTCCGCAGTGATAGTAAATTAGACATTGTAAAATTCTATAAATGAATTTGTAATTTAACAACATTTCAGCATACATTCATTTTTAATTAATTACCAAAATAAATTAGGTCTTTATTTTAAATTGGTATCTCCCACTATTTTCATCAAACTATATTACCCTCAATATACAGTTCGCCAAATCTAATTAAAGATTTGCTAGTGAGAATAAGGATCCCATTTCAAATGTATATAGCCTTGTGTGTGCACAACAAACTATATATAAATAAATAGGTAGACAACTATTGTCAATTACATCACTATGTAACTCCTTGTATTTTGCCTCTTAGATTATAATGGTCAAGTGTGTGCACATCCGAACTAAAATAATCTAAGTTAAGTCCAACCTAGCACTTCCATATATTCGAAAGAAAAACACTGTCCTTGTGTGTGCACAACAAAACAGCATCGTTCAGTCTATTTATAAGCATCAAATGTGATAAAACAACATCTTAAATATTTAATACTCGCCTTGTGTGTGCACAACAAACTCATATTAAATATTTAATACTCTATTGTTTTACCATGCTAGAAGGCGACGTTCGATATTCCTAATATCTTTGAACGCTTAGGACTTAATATAATTTCTTTGAGGGGTTTGTTATTATTAGTCTTAGCTTGTTTAGCGCGCATGCACATATATATATAAAATACGCGTCATATTATTTGACATGCGAAGCATGTTGTATAATATATAATATATACATAGTAAACATGCACATATAGAATACTATATTCTACCCGGATTGATTATGGACTTTTATTCTAGTTTGGTTCACTAGAGCCACCAAGTGAACCAAAAGGTCAAACCTAGGGTGCAAGAATTAAATTTAAATATGACTATTACATTTAAACCCGGGCTCCATTACAAACGGGTCTTCAAGCGCTCCTTGCTCCTTTGTCTCCAATTCTTCAAGTAATTCTAACTAAACCTATTACATAAACTATTTACAATAAATAGAAACCTTGATCAGCAGTCAAGGGGAGGTACATAGGAGGAAGATAGAATTTACATCAAGAAAAACTAGAGAAGACGAGTTACGCAGACCCCATTTATAAAAACCCATTCATTCAAGCATCCACTAAAATAAATCCAATCACACATTGGTCAGTAGTCCATAATCAATCTCTATTTATTATCATACATATCTCCATATGTATCAATAAATAACATTCATCTCATGAATAATAAAACCATTCCATATATGCATTGATATCATTTAATGGACAATTAAAAGTTTACTAGAAATCCAATTTTGAAACAAAAAATAAACTCCTTTATTTTGATCAAAATTTAAATTATAATAAACTTATTTATTTTATTTTATCCAATTTTGATTAAAAATAAACTCCTTTATTTTTAATCAAATTCCAAATCAAAATAAAACACCTTTATTTTAATTAATATGGAAACCAATTTCAAGTTTAAAATAAACACCTTTATTTTTAACTTAAAATTGTTGGAAAATAAAATATGTTGAATCTTATTCCTTATCAAAATAAACATCTTTATTTTTTAAGGAAACATGGAATCCTATTCCATATGTGAATAAACTCCTTTATTCTAGGAAACATGGAATCCTATTCCATATGTGAATAAACTCTTTTATTCTAGGAAACATGGAATACTATTCCATATATGAATAAACTCCTTTATTCTAGTTAACGTAGAATCCAATTCCAAGTTCAAAAAAAACTTTAAATTTTAATTATATTCCAATTCAAAATAAACTTTTTATCTTAATTGAAAAAAAAATAAAATCAAAATAAAAAAAAATAAAATAATTTTACACAAACAATTATGCCCAATTAAATTGTTCTAAACACATATCAATGTATATACAGAATCAAAACAATTAATAATTCGCATAAAGTTTGGCTCTTGATACCACTGTTAGGTTTGTACATAGCGCGAACATGCAATCAAATTACATTAATAAAGCGGAAGCGCGATAAAATCAGATTTTAAAATTTTATACAAACCATCACCATGATCTTTCTTTATGCACAATTATTAATTAAACGAAAGAGATGGAGAATAAGAATTATACCCTTGTAGAATTCTAGCTTCCTCAGGTACAAGTTCACCTCCAATTCTTTCGCGTTCTCCTTGAATTCCACCAATTAAATTCTTTCCTTTGATCAACGTTAGCCACCCAAGTGTTTGGCCTCTAGAAGTGATCCACCAAGGAATAATACTTATTCAAGAAGATGGGTGTTGGCAAAATCCTAGTTTCTATCTCTATAGAAATTGTAAGTACTCTCTACAATTCTTATGTAAGAGTGTGTAACCCTAATCTATGATAAGACTTCTCTTATTTATAGATGTAGGAAAACCCTTCCCTAAACTATTTAGGATTAGGGTTTCTATTCTAATTAAACTCCTTTAATTAAATTAAACTCCTAATCCAATTAGGAATTCATGTGAGAGTACTTCTATTAATTAATTCTCAATCCATATTAGGAATTAAATAATAGTAATAGTAATAATAATAATAAGACTCCTCTTATTAATTTATATTTAATATTTCTAAAATATTAAATAATAAATATTAAGCTATTTAATTTATTTCTATCTCCATAGACTAAATTAAATACACTTAACTTATTATTACAATTATGTCATTTACTTCTTAAATAAATATTTTTCTTTTGCGGTGTGACCCTTTAGGTTCTCCATATTAAACCGGTTGTGAATAAATCAATTAGAACAATTCTAATCTTATTTAAATAAATAAATTAAACTATTTAATTCATTTAAATAAATAATATTTATTCTACAATAAGGGTAAGCCCCCTTAGCGATCAACGACTTTCCAGATAATATAGATTTCAACATTAATCATAAAAGAACCTTTCAGTGCATAGTTACCGTACAATTCAATTCTTCTACCATACAATGTCCCAATTAAATATAAGACATGGAATTAGTGTCAAGTCTTATTTTATTTAATTATATGTATTTCGATTCTCAAATGCACAACTCTAATTAATGCAAATTAGAAACTCCTTTCTAATTTCATTCTGCTTTGGCCAAAGACTTCTGAGTCGTCATTTATCGAATCACATAGGACATTCTCTCCTTTTACTAGAAGTGGTAGATTCTTTATTGATCATTCACCTATCTCCATGTATAACTTATTATACCCAATCATACCCTTTGATATACCCTAAAGGTCTTAAGGGACATGTCAAAGTATAACTCATCATACACAAGATACTATGATGATCTCAAGTCGAAGGATCACTTGTACTACTATCACTAGAGGAATTCCTATTGACAGGCGAGTAAAACTCCATTAGGTATTCCTTAGCGAGCCACGTTCAGTGAACTTATTCTCTAATAAGCACCTACATACTTGCTTTAGTGTCTCCACACAAATGATTATGAGATCAATCATCCTCTTCATAAGAGCAGGCAACGTATGTACTAATCTATCCGGATTCACTAATCCCCCTTTATAGTAATCCAACGATTAGGAACAATTTTAGTTTGTGAGCTATCTAGAATTTAGATCTCATTAGCATGATCACCATCATGATTCTAAAAACATTGCTCAAAACTATGAGTTTATCACATTTAATATAACAGCACTATGTAGATAAAGTAAAATGCCTTTAACAAACGAATAAGATTACAAAGTATATGCTACATCATATCAAATATGATTGGCTTGTGTGCATACTACTTTCATCTACCATCAACTTCAATTTCTCCAATGATCCATTGCTTAATAATTCTATCTATTTCTATCATCTTTAAAGTTTACTATACTAAAAATCCTCAATTCTTCATGCACAACTTTTCTATACCCCAATATAGTTCATTAAACATACCACACGTTATGAGTTCAGGAACTTATGTTTGTCGATTTAGCAATCAATACATACGTGCAAGTGTACACGATCAACAAGTAATAAAGTGATAAGAGAGTGTCGAACCCACAGAGAATTATTTAATAATAATTACCAAATACTAACTCATAATCAAATTAATTTTATTTAAACAATTCAATAAAAGATTTTGAATTTTGAAAATAAAGTACTAAACTAACTAATTACTAACTACCGCGAATTGAATTCAGATAAAAAGGCTTAAGATTACAATTTCCCTTAATGTTTCACTTGAATTAATACACTTCCTATTAAATTATATTAATTATTCCGGATTGTTAATCAAGAACTCATCAATATTTATAATCATCTCTCGATGTATCATAAACGAATCAACTTAAATCCACAAAAGATAGAATTAAGATGAACACCCTAGTTAACTAATTCATTATATCTCTATGTGAATTATAATTAAAAAGGATTTAAAGCACAGATTCTCTTTCAGATTACATGCGGCGTATAGGTATATCTCTATCCTAAACACAAATCATGAATTCCATCGACAACAGAATACACAATCACATGCTATTATGATTAGGTCTAAATCTATAATCCATCTCTCGAGTTCATATAGATTACCACGGTAATTGTTGATCAAGCAATTAAGCAACTAATCACAAATCATAATAGACAATCTGATAATAATCAACAATAATTAACAAGGAAGCATATCAATAAAAGCTACGCATTAAGATCCTTTGTAATCTTAAAAAGAAATTAGTTCATGATTGAATTAAAATCCATAATCCACAATTGATAAAGCATTCAAGAATACAAAATAAGAGATAGAGAAGAGAATAGAATCTGTAATTGCAATCCTTGAGTCTCTCCTTCAGCTCCTATGATGAATCCTTCTTGCTTGCTCAATTGCTTCAAGCCTCCCTCTCTTTCTCCCAAACTAGGGTTAGCAAAAAGTAGCAAAATCTCCCTATTCTATGTCTCACATCATGTATTTATAGGTTCTAGTTAAAGTCCTAAACCAATTAGAAGTTACAATCCTTGTTCCATTCAATTTAGGTCAAAAATAAGCTTTTTAAAAACCCGACCTAGCGCGACCGCACCCATATTTGGCATAGGAAGCAGCACGGCCGCGCCCAAGTGCCAAAAATCATGTTTTCCACTCTACAGACCAGTGCGGCCGTGCCCAAAATACACTTGGAAACGGCGCGCCCGCGCCCGACCAAATTCTGCTCGGACATCTATTGGTAAAATGGTCATAACGTTTAGTCCGGGAAGAGTTACGGGGCCTGCCACATATCAAATCGAAGCTCTCGACGAGATCTACGACTTGCATTCTTTAAGAATTGAGAGATTCAGACTGGAGCAAGGTCGAAATTGGGCTTGAAGTGAGTGCTATGCAAATGACAACTCCAAACTTTGAGGCTCAACGTCCGTTGGTAAAACGATCATTACTTTCTCATCCGAACTCCGATTGTGACAATTCAAGATATTCCGGAAAGCTAAGAAGTAGCTCTACAATACAATCCAAGTTCCAAACCAAGAACATGCATCCAACTTAGTGTTAAAAGCCCTGCAATCTTTCCTTTTTGCGTTTGCTTGCTTATTGTACTCCAAAAGATGTTCGGATCGCGTTTCCTTGTTTCTTCCTACAAAATAACATAAAAACACTATAAATACCTAATACTAACTTAAAATACTTAAGAACTCACAAATTATCAAGCCAAACGTACTCAATTCATAGATGTAAAACCCACTCATCAACTTACCACAATCATATGACTTTAGGAACTTATCCTAGTCAGACCAAAGACGTCCATTCGCTGAGGGGTTCAAAAACGTACCATATGATTATGAGTCACGAACTTACCATAAGTATGATTTTTAAGAACTCGTACCTAATCTTAATATTCTCTAACTATCGGATATAAATATGAGAAAAGAATCACCTTCTCACCATATATATATATCGATAGCGCGACACCAATATTTCAATAATTATCAATATAGGAAGCTAAGTGGTTGTCGAACCAACACGACCACTAATCAATATAGGAAGCTGAGCGGTTGTTAAACCATGGACAAATCCCGTCCCATACCAGGATTTGTTCAACTCGTCCACTATATTAATATAGGAAGCTAAATGGTTTTCAAACCAAGCACAAATTCCCGTCCTATACCAGGAATCGTACAACTCAGCCACTAACATGAGTCCTCAATTGAAATTCCACATAATTCTAACTTCCCCTTTACTCAATACGAATTTTATTTAATCCGTATCTCAACATTAATTAGTCTTTCATAAGCTTACATAGTACAATTTTATAGTACAACTTTTGTACAATAATTCTGCTATAAAATTTTAAATTAATCGATTGCTCATCTATCATTACATGTCTTAATCAGATCACGTTGTGGTCCTTCTTATAATCGTATTATATTACGATTCTTTTAAATCTTATGATCGTTTTATTTTACGATCATTTTATTTTTCACGCTAATCATATATTTGATTTTATTTAAGCTTTTTATTTTTTTTCCTTATTGGAGTTAGGTAAATCCAGATTCTTATCTTTATAACTTTTCAAGATTCTTCTTTGAATCTTATTTATCTTTTTCTTTACTTAATAATGAATTTCTAAAATTCATCTCTTAGCACTTTAAACTCTATTTGATTTTATTCTTTATCCTCATCTCTGCGATTATAACCTAAGGTACTTTTACCTAAGGTTTATAACCTATCAGCTCTGATACCAACCCGTGACGCCCCCAAATCCGGGTCCCTTGAACCTCGGATCTGGTATATCATGATACATCATCTTCATACCTACTCTATAACTAATGCAGAAAATATAAACATATATTATTTATTTCAGAGTATTCTACAACATTTCCCAAGGTCTACAACCTTTATCTTGATACATTCCTTTAATAACGTACATAAGGTTTACATAATTAACTTACATCCAAATAACTTAATAGTTAACGTGCATATCAACCTAATCTGGTCCTTTGCATTTGCCTCTATCCTTCCTCAAACATTCGTTTTAATCTGAAATGTTTTATCATGATATAGCAAGAGTGAGCAACTACTCTGCTCTGCAAGTTTAAATACAAATAACATATATCATGATTGAAGAAAAGAATATAGCTTTAGAATTTTTTTAACAATATAATAATTGTGAAAGAGCATGAATCAAAATTTCAGTGATTGAATGACTGAATTCAATAATACAGGGTGTCAATAATGACCATGAACCAATTTAACTGAACCTTAAGGTAATGAAGATGATCAGCCTTTTATACCTGATGAACATATGCAACATGCACTAAGTGCGAATCAATAATCATAGATGTGGAATAATCAACCATAATTATCTACTAACATGCTTGAAAGATAATAACTCGAGTTTGAGTTAGGGAACTTGCAATAATGTAAGAAGTTTAGGGTTAGGAACTTGCCTGTTCGACGAGCCATAATTATCTAGCTTTAATTACAACTCTTCGAATGACCTATCATTGATAATGTCGGTCTATCAATTAGCATTGTGTATAATTAAATATTTATACTCTATCATATACTATTTAAATAGAAATCAATTAATTACCTTTAGTCATTATAAATAATAACTAATTACATCTACTTATTATTTAATGTTAATTAAATAATAAATAATCAAATATTAATCTCATTTGTCTTTAATTATTATTTAATATTAGTCAAATAATAATTAATTAATTTCTTATCCTCAATAATAATCTATTTACTTTATTAGTTTTTAACTATTCCTTACTATTAAAGAATAGTTAATTAACATCTGAACTTATTTATTATTTAATATTAATTAAATAATAAATAATTATTTATTTATCATTGAAAAATAAATAATTCACTTTAGAAATCTTTAATTATTCTTTCTCCAAAAATAATTAATTAGCATTTGCACATATTTATAATGTAATATTAATTAAATAATAAATAATTAATTTAATATTAATGAAATTAAGTAATTACATCATTATTACTTAATATCACTTAAACACTTTTTAATCATTATTTAATATTAATTAAATAATAATTATTCACTTATTTCACTTTACTTTTAATTTCTATTATTTCTAACTTTTCTTTACATTTTCAGTTTTCACATGCTCTTTCATTCATTTTTAATTCTCAAATCATTAATTGTATTACAACGAATTTTTGATATGTTTTTCGTATCATATGAAACTATTTTTACAAAATATGAAACCCCCATTTCGGGTTCATTAAGTAGTCCAAATAATTAGCCAAAACTGTACGTTCATAACGGTTTTCATCTTTTTCGCAGCTTTACCCTCTCTCGCTAAAACAGTTATAACTTTTTCATTTTAAAACATTTTTGAGTGATTCTTGAGCCCACGCGAAGCTAACGTCTAGGACTACAATGTTCACCTACTGACATTTTTCTAAATTTCGAACACATCAGTCCAGAAATTTCGTGCAAGGGGACTGCTCTGAATTATTTGTACAGTTTTGACATTACTACTTTGAACAGTCATAACCCTTTGCTCTGAAGTCAGAATTAGTCCGTTTCAGAGTCTGTGGAACGCTTATTCAGCGTACTACAACATATCAAAAGCCCAAAAAATTTAGAGCATTATAGAAAATCTCGAATTTTCTTTTTTGGGGCAGCAACTTTATTTATTTATTTTTTTCCATCAAAGAGTTGTTTTAGTACAAATCCCATATCTTTCTCATCTCTCAACATTTTTGAGTCAAACCAAAGGGCTTTTGTTCAATACTTAAAGATCTAGTACACCCAACAAGGAAATCACATAAACCATACCTAGATCTCAAAATAAATCACATGGATCTCATTTACTTAACTAAAAATTTCCATAAAAACTTACCAACTAGCTTTTCCTCAAAATTTGCAATATAATCTCATATATACTAACATGATACATAATATAACATCATGATCTAACCTTTTCATAAGATTTTACCAACAAGAATATAAAAATTCATAGATCTAATATATGAGTATCAAAACTACATAAAATATTAACTAAACTTGAAATCTTTTTATTTTTATACCTTCCTTTGTTTGCTATTTTCCTCTTTCTTCCAAAATAGGAGATAAATTTTGAATGCATGTAATGCTTGAAGTTTCTCTTCCTTTTCTCCTCCTTAACCGTGGCCCCTTTTCTCTCTCTCTATAATTTTTTTTTTGCTCTCTTTTAGAACAAAGGAAATAAAATGGAAGAAATGCAAACTAGCTAATAAAGTATGCTTGCTTTAACATTAGATATAGATTATATATCTATTATTATCCTCCTAGCATCTCTCTCTCTCTCTTTAATCCTTATCTTGTTACTTAGAAGCAAAATTTAACAAGTGGTTAAATAGTTTCATGACACCTAGCCAACAATGATAAACTTGAAAGAAAAATAATAATAATTTCTCTCTTTCTCTCCTATATACCCGATCACTTAAGGGATTTTTATCCCATTTTTGTTTTTTTAATTGCTAAATTATGCTAGCAAATGACAAAAAATTCCTCTTTAAGTGGGTCAAAAACAATTGGGCCATAAAAATAATTCAATTGGGCTTGTAATATATTAGCTTGGGCCACTAGAAACCAAACTTAATTAAATTATTGGGCTCCCAAATATGTTGGTTAATTATTTTAATTCATATACTAATCTTTCAAGTCCATAATTAATTCATTAAGTGGGCTCGATAGATAATTCAATTGGGCTAGTCCTCTAATATTATTACTAATTGGACTATTACATAATTTCTCATTAATTAATACTGATATTAATTAATTTACAAAATTAATTACTTACTATATTCAATTTAATTGAATATTAGTTTATTATCTTATCAATTTACTTGATATTAATTAGCTTAGGTTAGTCCACTAATTTAAATAACTATTAGTGGGACCTCCGTTAAACTATCAATTTATTTACATATATAATTAAAATAATATTCTCTCTTTATTAAAATAATTCAATGCTAGAATGTATTTTAATAACTTTTATTTAAAGTATACAATAATCTCTGTATACTTAAACTAATTATTTTCTTTTCCCTTCTATAAATTGTTGTAATAAATATAATAATATATTTACTACATTAAAACACATGTATACATTGCACTCAATAATGTAATATATATGATTTCTTCAATAAAATGATGGGTATACATTAAGTATATTTAATGCTACCAATCTACCACATTAAAATAACTTAATATAATAAATTATTTTAATTTACTTATTTTAATCTTACCCACATTACTCTTTGTAATAAATTGCTCCTACAATTTACGTACATATAATAAATATAATACTAATACATTTATTATACACAAAAATCGCATATTGCATAGTTAATACTCACTTATGTTATAAAATTTCACATACTATAGTTTAACCTTGACTTTCATATATTTGGCTAGACATTTAATTCAATGTCTAAATAAAATCTCTTAATACAGTTTACTGTATTCAATAAGCCTTTATCATATGGCTTGTCATATATATCCTTTAGTAATCTTACTCTTCAACCTTTTTATCGTTCACATTTAATTCTCTTTACATTCTTTTAAATATCAAACCATATAGGTTTTTCTGAAAATTTTAACCAGTCCTCTATTTTCAATCTAGGTTTTATTCTTTAACCTTTATTTTAATCATTCAAGATCTTATTTATAGATCTTATTTATAAATCTTATATTTTTTTTTTGGGTTGTCACAATAAGTTCACTGAACATGTCAATAGAAATTCCTCTAGTGATAGTAGTACAAGTGATCCTTGGACTTGAGATTATCATAATATCTTGTGTATGATAAGTTATACTTTGACATGTTCCTTAAGACCTTTATGGTATATCAAAGGGTATGATTGAGTATAATAAGTTGTACATGGAGATAGGTGAATGATCAACAAAGAATCTATCACATCTAGTAAAAGATGTGAATGTCCTATGTGATTCAATAAATGACAACTCAGTAGTCCTTGCGCAAGACAAAATGAAATTAGAAAGGAGTTTCTAATTTACATTATTTAGAGTTGTGCATTTGGGAATCGAAATACATATAATTAAATAAAATAAGACTTGACAGTAATTTCATGTCTTATATTTAATTGGGACATTGTATGGTAGAAGGATTAAATTGTACGGTAACTATTCACTGAAATGTTCTTTTGTGATTAATGTTAAAATCTATATTATCTGGAAAGTCGTTAATCGCTAAGGGGGCTTACCCTTATTGTAGAATAAATGTTATTTATTTAAATAAATTAAATAGTTTAATTTATTTATTCACAACCGGTTTAATATGGAGAACCTAAAGAGTCACACCACAAAAGGAAAAAATATTTATTTAAGAAGTAAATGACATAATTATAATAATAAATTAAGTGTATTTAATTTAATCTATGTAGATAGAATAAATTAAATAGCTTAATATTGATTATTTAATTTTTTAAAAATATTAAATATAAATTAATAAGAGGAGTCTTATTATTATTATTATTATTATTATTATTACTATTATTATTATTTAATTCCTAATAGGGATTGAGAATTAATTAATAGAAGTACATTCATAAATTTCTAATTGGATTAGGAGTTTAATTAATTAAAAGAGTTTAATTAGAATAAATAAAACGTAATCCTAAATAGTTTAGGAGGGTTTCCTATATTTATAAATAAGAGGAGTCTTATCATGGATTAGGGTTACACACACACTTCCATTAGATTGTGGAGAGTACTTGTAATTTATATTGAACTTGTACCTGAGGAAGCTAGAATTCTACAAGGGAATAATTCTTATTCTCCATCTCTTTCGTTTAATTAATAATTGTGCATAAAGAAAGATCATGGTGATGGTTTGTCTAAAATTTTAAAATCTGATTTTATCGTGCTTCCGCTTTATTTATGTAATTTGATTGCATGTTCACGTTATATACAAACCTAACAGGGGTATCAAGAGCCAAACTTTATGTGAATTATTAATTGTATTGATTCCTTATATGAATGGGTATATATTTAGAACAATTTATTGGGCATAATATGTTGTATAAAATCATGAGTTTTGAAAACAATTGCAGAAAATCGAGTTTTGGATGAAAAATTGATCAAATTCGCGACTGTAGGAAAAACTGAAAAACAGTTTCTGGAAGTCGACGCCGCAGCGCCGTGTCCCTTTGTTGGACATGGAGCCGCAGCGCCGTATCCCTGCGTCGGACAAGCCCGGACGTCACAGTGCTGTTTTGCTTCACAAAACCGGCGCCGCAGCGCTAATGTAGCATATTGTGCAATTTTGATTAAAATTTTGCAATTTTTCAAGAATTAAAATAAAGAGTTATTTTACATGGTTATATAATTAAAATAAAGAGTTATTTTAAACATAAAATCAGATTTCATGTAACTTTAAATTGCCCATTAAATGATATCAATGCATGTAGACACCCAAATTTTGCGCTTCGTATACTAACCGTGACAGGAGGGGCAAAATCGTCAAATGAACCGGCCTGTGAGAGCGAGGGATGCACAAGTGCGAACACTCGACGCCACCGCAACGATTTGCAAATCAAAACCGACGTGACAGCAGGGCCGTCCGAAATGAGCATGCCCGAATGATGTGGCATGTCTCCCAGTGATTCTCGGACTGCAAAATACAAGCCTGTCGGCGAAAACCGACGTCACGACACGAGAAACAAGGTGCGGTTCGGAAAACAAGAAAATCAGCCCACCCAGCCGCGAATTGATCTGCGGCCAAACGATTAAAATAATGGTGGTGCGCACGGGACTCGAAACCAGGAAACCAGCTGAGTGCGATGAGGGGTGGGCCAGCCAGCCGCAGATCAATCTGCGGCCAGCCGCAGATCAATCTGCGGCTGCCCTAAACCAGCCTATTTCAGCTTAGTTTCGTTGCAGCATACAGGGGGTGGGAAGAATTTAAAGGAAGAAGAATTCTGCAGCAGCAAGAACACGGAAATAGAGAGAAAAAGGAGCAAATCTTGCAATCAAATAGGAAGAAAAGAGAGGAAAAAAAGAGAGGATTTATATTCTTTGATTTTGATTGTACCAAATATACTCCTTATCTTAGTCAAATACACAAGTTCACATCCATTTGAGATCATTTGCAAGGTGAAAATTCCCTTTGTTCTAGCAATTTATATCATATTGTTTGGTTAAATCAAATGTAGTTTTTCTTGTATATTGTTGTGGATCCATGGATTGAGGGCTATTAGTGAGGGTTCCAAATGGAACGAAATTTCTCCTAATGGCCCGATGATATCCATTTGGTGAATTTTTAGCTTGTTGTAATGATGTATTGTGCATAGATTGTTTAGATTGCTATTTTTAGGATCTTGTGGGTGTGTAGCCATTTTGGATGTGAGCCTAGGAGCGCGACCTACCCCCGTGGTCCAAATCCGATGATGGACATCTATTGACATATGTAATAAATTCGATGTATCTTTCATTGTAAATATGTAATCGTCGGGCCTTAAAACGACTCCAAGGCGAGAATCGTGTTTAAGCCCCCGAAATAGTGAAACTTGTGATCGTAGGCGTTTGGGGTTATTTTGATGGCTTACATGCCCATGAATAGCCCCAACGCATTTTAATGCTTGATTTGATTTATGAGACGAAATTGATTTCAAAGCTAAATGATAAGATTTTCATAAAATCAATCAAACTAGGTTATTAGCATCACGAGGTTAATAAATGAGAAGTGCTAATGAATGTCGATTTCTATGTAAACGAGAAAGCTAAAGAAAATCGTTTTCAAACGTCACACAAAATGATTTTATAAATAAATGACGTTTTATTAAACCGTTGTGCATAGGGTTAAAGAGATTCTAGAAGTTGCCCATCATGGTATTTACGAAAGCAACGTATAGATCTCGATTCCTATTTTGACGAAGGTTTAGAAAACTCTTGTTTTGCCAAAACGACACCTAATGAAAATCTCATAGTTTTGACAATTAAAATCAAATCTTTCTCATAAAGCTTTCTTGTGTATGCCGAAAAGACATTCCGAAGCATTCTCAAATTAAAGCACGACTTCCCCTAAAAATCCAAATGATTCTTTCATACAAACTCACCACGATATTCACATAGGCACACACACACACACGCGCGCACACACACACATTTCATGAATTAAAGGATAGGAAAGCATCAAGATTGCGGTAACCGTATTTCACGGAAGTCGGGGGGTGCCTAACACCTTCCCCTCGCTTAAGCAAGCCCCCGAACTCTATGAATCTCGGTTTGCAGACCAATTAATTCGGAGTCACATATGAGCCAGCGATTTATAAAAAACGAGAACTCGGATGAGTTGGTACATCCATTTCAAATATACCAACTGGCGACTCTGGTTAATTGGCTCATCATAAAAAAACGACCTTTCAAAACCCGTCGACATTAATGCCGATCTTTTCCCAAAAAATCATTCAATCAAAAGGCTAAAAATTGGAAAAGACAAAAGAAGTGAAAAACCGGCGTCGACAGCTGGCGACTCTGCTGGGGACATTAGAGGGCTTAAGCCGCGTTCAAATCTTGATGCTGTCCTATCCTTTAAAATTTATGAATGTGTATGTATGTGCGATATTTTGACTTGTTTTACTTATTGTTGTGTGAATGTGTGCTTTTGTCCAATGAATGATTGATTGAATGAATGGAATGACTTTACTTTAAAGAAATCATTTGCATGCGGTGAGGACGATGAATGTGAATGTATGTTGAGAGAGTACCTCCTCCTGAGGCGAACCTGTCGGTTGCTTATTACTGGACTCGAAGGGGCTGCTCCCCGGAGATGGCTCAGGAAACGCACCACCCAAATTCGCTCCAATCGAAAGGATTCAGACGAGTAAATTGTGAAGATTTGGGGACCTTCATGCCAGAAAGCCCGCGAGAGTAACCCTAGGGTAGGTCAGCCTCTGATAAACCTAACGAAAGGGAAGTTTCTTCATGCCTTTTTATCATTCAGTCAAATAAATAGATGTCATGTAAATGGCATACAACTTTCATACCATCATCATCGTAATAAATATGTCATGTATCATGTGATCACGCCACCTGCAAATGTAAAGAGAATACTGACATTGGTTTTGCAGGAAGGCTATTCATACCACGTACCAAGGTTTTCTAAAACTTCTGAATACTATCCTGTCATCAAACACTGACCTTGTTTTGCTGGATAAGATTAGAGAACCGAAAAAAAAAAGAAAAAAAAAAGAAAAAAAAAAGAAAATAAAAGAATAATAATCAGGCATCAGTGTTGACATGCATCTGCCAACTTGTAACTGGCACAGTACTAAACCACAACCCTTGTTTGTTTTGTGAGATTGCCCCTAGGACCCAACTGAGAGGTCGTAAAATCCATACTGCATCAATCCAAATGGCAGAGGCCGATAACCATGAAATTACAGTTCTGCCACTCCAACAATACGGCCGAATACAAGGAATTCATCCTAGGACTGAGATTAGCCCTGGGAATGGGAATCAAAAGGATGATAGTAGTTGGAGACTCCGAATTGGTCATCCGGCAGGCCATGGAAATATACAGCACCAAAGGGCATAAATGGGACCTAGCCACGGGACTGCTGAGATATATGGAAGCCGAGGAAGCCCACAGACAAATAAATGAAGTACATGGCGATGTGTGCAGAGCCCATATGAGCAGAGCATTTTTGGCAAAGAAAATCATGTGAACGGATCACTATTGGCTAACCATGAAAACTGACTGCGATGTTCATGTCAGGAAATGCCATCAATGCCAGATCCATGCCAATGCGATCCATGCACCTCCTAATGAGCTCCATTGCTTGACCTCACCGTGGCCAGTTGGACCGTGCAGCAGGTGATATCCAGGAAGGGGTAAATCCAGGAGTGTGGCAGTGAATCCTGGCCAGTGGAAGATCAATGGGTTTTGAAATTCTGAGTTTTATTTCAAATCCCTGCACGCTCATGTCATTTTGTCATGTTATCTATAAAAAAAAAAAAAAAAAAAAGGGGGGATCATGTGCTGAAACGTTTTATATATATGACAAGCATTTTTGTTTTATGTCAGGTACCCCGATTTGAGGCATTCTAGCCTGACAAGCGATAGGCCAAATTTGAAGGAGGAACACGATTTTGGTATAAAGCTAGAGTTCGATCTGATGGGGATTGAGCAGGACGAGGCAGATATCGACAATACGCCTGACGAGATCAAGGGATGGGTCGAAGGTAAACCCAAAACCGACTTAGACCAAACCATCGCCATCAAACATCAGAACCCCTAACGATCACAAAGAACCCGGAGTAGGGGCAAATTCGAACACACAAAAAAAAAAAAAAAAAAAAAGAGAAAAAATAGCCGAGTTGTTGAGCCTGTATGGAGATATGTTCGCTTGGTCCCATGGCGACGTGAGTGGATTGTCCACAGACGTTATAGGACATCAACCGCCCATCAAGGAGGGTTCCGACCAATTAAGCAAAAGTTGAGAACGTTGAAGCCTGAATGGAGGATGAAAATAAAGGACGAGATTGCCAAGCGGTTTAAGGCAGGAATCATCACGGTGTCTATTTACCCTGAATGACTTTCCGACAGAATCCTAGTACCACAGCCTGGAGGAGAAGTGAGGGGCCGCATCGACTATAGAAATCTGAACGATGCCCTCAAGGAGGAGATATATGACAAATTCAAGATCAAACATTTTGATTCAGTCATTTACCGGCCCAAGATGAATGGGGCAGTGGGGGCTGCAAATAAAATACAAGGACGATCATGAGAAGAATGTCCGTCAATCATCGAGGATGGCCGGATTTATTGTCGCTCACCCTGTTTGCCTGTCGAACCTCAGTTCGCACATTTGCAGGGGCAGCCCCTTACGCATCTCCCGGGCATACGACAAGAGGATAGGATCCCGGAAATTCAAAATGAACGATTTAGTCCTCAAAAGGATCGCGCCCTACCAAGACGGAGCTATGGGATTTCGCTCTAAATCAAAAGGAGCCGTCACGATAAAAAAATCCTCTCTGGGAGAGCCCTCATCTTACAAGGAATAGACGGAAGGCGTTCCCCAGCCCGTTATTTCTGACTCGTTGAAACCACTCTTAAACAAAAAAAAAAATCAAAAAATCAAAAAAAAAAAAATCAAAAATCCCCCAAACCTTTCAACAAATCAAAGGACCGGATTTTTTGTCAGCCCAGCGAGATACCGAGGCAACCAGTATGAGGGAGATCACAAGAAAAGCAACTTAACACTGGGGCATTTGTCAACTACCCAGGAAATGATGACGTGCAAATTGGTACCCATGCAACAATCCCATCAACATGCACCATCATCATCAAATGCTACCTCATGGCAATTCAATCTTCAACGGTACGATCATCTGGCATTTGTCAAGCATAATTTTCCCGGGATACGATGATCCGCATGAAAGAGGATTTTATTTGGCTTGATAGGAATCGGATTAATTCTGACAAGCAACCGTGGAGCACGACCGTGAGTATGATTAGACGAAGAAGGCTATTCAACCTTTTGATCAGGTACAAAGCCTTAATTCCAAGCAACGTTTGCGACAGAATCGACCTCATGTGACAGCCTTCACTTTGCGTTTGCACAAACTTTCAGTTGTGGGGTATAAAACTATGACGACGTTGATGGCAATTAACACGTAGTCAGACAGTCAATGATTATCAAGCTAAAATCAAGAAGTCAGACGATAAATGATTATCAAGCTAATGTCTCGAATCGTGGCCTGGGTTATTCGAGTAATTAAGCCCGAGGGGTGTCTCTACACCTGGTGCCCTAAAGCCATCTGGTTTGGAAATCGCTGGCCCAACACTCGTTACATGGGTAACTCAGAGCCTAAGAAAACGAGCATTACAGTAGAGGAGGCCGAGCAGATTCGAATCGTGGCATGGGCTACTCGAGTAATTAAGCCTAAATGGTGTCTCTGCATCTGGTGCCCTAAAGCCGTCTGGCTTGGGAGTCACCGGCCTAACACTCGCTACATGGGTAACTCAAGCCTAAGAAAACAAATCTTGCGCAAGGTCAAGTAAAGAATGAATGGTGCAGACCACCAGCTTGTCTCGAACCGTGGCCTTTGTTACTCGAGTAAATAAACCCGAAGGGGTGTATGTACACCTAATGCCCCAAAACCGTCTGGTTCGGGAGTCATTGGTCCAAAACTCGTTAAATGGGTAACTTTGAAAAGCCTAAGAAAACGAGACAAGTGAAGTGGACTAATAAAGAGAAAGGATAATGCGAAAAACTCTCGGCCTTAAACAATGAGTCATGGAAGAGAAACCCCTACTGAATGCTGCATCGCATAGTGCATTTGTCACATGACGTCAATCCTGCTAAGGATGTTGTCGAGAATGGAGACAGAATACCTTTGACGAGGGAAGGTAGTTCTTTTGAATTCGACCTTACTCACGTACAATGACCATGAATGCTTGAAGGTCTTCTTACGATTTCCTAACTCGTTAAATAGAAAATCATCAACTTACGGGGGATTGAAAAAAAAAAAAAAAAAAAAAAAAAAAAAAAATTCCAATCTAGTACATTCACGGTTCACAGTTTGCTAAATTGTGCGATCAACATATATTCAATTTCATGTGCTTTAACTGCATTTTTGTCGTGATTATAATATCTTTGTGTTGAACTAACGCTAACAGCCCGAGCCTTCAAGTTTTGGCGTTTGTTAGTCATCTGATATGCAGGATCTTGCAGAGCTGTGGATAACTCAGCACGGTCAACATCGCGAGCTTTCGATAGAAATTCTTGGCAGCGACACGCGCCAAGACAGGGCAGTTAAGAATCGTGAAATGGAAGGAAGCTGAGGCTGCACAGAACTTCTCGTCATTGGGCCTCTCCCCAATCCTGACTATCATTGCCTCGACATCCCAATGATCAGCGTGCATGAGCATATACAGGGACGTTATAATGCGGGACGACAGCATATCGGCCAGCAGAAATGATCAAAAGGCCAAGGAGCCCAACATAGCTGTCGATCATCACAGAGAGCGAAACAGACTGCCTCAACTCGATGAAACGAAGACGACCAAGAACAGGCAGAGTACAAAACCAATGTTGAAGTCTAGAAACTACACTTCACGACGAGGCGTGATCCAATCAAATGTTGGCAAGCAAACGACGATTGTCGAATCGTATCATTTGACTGAACAGGGGTCATTTCTATCTAAAACATATGTTGTGCACATGCATCTGTCCATACCATATTTGCTAGATCATGTGTAACATCTTTTTCATGCATGCAGGTACGATCAAAATGAAAATCTTCAGGAAAGTACAAGCACGTCGCCTTCAACCTCACAAATGATCAGACCGTGATGGCTTTTGCGGCATAATACGTGGACGATGATTGGTAGGAGATCCGGGACAGAAGCCGATCACACATCCCACTTCAAGAAATCCCTCAGAATCAAATAAAAAAAAAAAAAAAAAAAAAAAAAAAAAGACAAAAAACAACAAACCCTTGGAAGGGCTGAGATCCACGCGAACCACAACAAGATGGTGAGCAACCCTGGGAAGGGCTGATATCCACAAAAAGAAAAAAGACAAAAAATAACAAACCCTGGGAAGGGCTGAGATCCACGCGAACCACAACAAGATGGTGAGCACCCCTGGGAAGGGCTGATATCCACAAAAGGAAAAAAGACAAAAAACAACAAACCCTGGGAAGGGCTGAGATCCACGCGAACCACAACAAGATGGTGAGCAACCCTGGGAAGGGCTGATATCCACAAAAGAAAAAAGACAAAAAACAACAAACCCTGGGAAGGGCTGAGATCCACGCGAACCACAACAAGATGGCGAGCAACCTTGGGAAGGGCTGATATCCACAAAAAGAAAAAAGACAAAAAACAACAAACCCTGGGAAGGGCTGAGATCCAAGATAACCAACCGGCGACGATAACCGGGGGTTACCAGATGGGTGACCGGCGACGATACCCGGCCCCGACGAGACAATCGACCGGCGACGATAACCGGCGATTACGAGATGGATGTCCGGCGACGAAAACCGGCTCCGACGAGATAACCAACCGGCGACGACAACCGGGGGTTACCAGATGGGTGACCGGCGACGATACCCGGCCCCGACGAGACAATCGACCGGCGACGATAACCGGCGATTACGAGATGGATGTCCGGCGACGAAAACCGGCTCCGACGAGATAACCAACCGGCGACGATAACCGGGGGTTACCAGATGGGTGACCGGCGACGATACCCGGCCCCGACGAGACAATCGACCGGCGACGATAACCGGCGATTACGAGATGGATGTCCGACGACGAAAACCGGCTCCGACGAGATAACCAACCGGCGACGATAACCGGGGGTTACCAGATGGGTGACCGGCGACGATACCCGGCCCCGACGAGACAATCGACCAGCGACGATAACCGGCGATTACGAGATGGATGTCCGGCGACGAAAACCGGCTCCGACGAGATAACCGACCGGCGACGATAACCGGGGGTTACGAGATGGGTGACCGGCGACGATACCCGGCCCCGACAAGACAATCGACCGGCGACGATAACCGGCGATTACGAGATGGATGTCCGGCGACGAAAACCGGCTCCGGCAAGATAACCAACCGGCGACGATAACCGGGGGTTATGAGATGGGTGACCGGCGACGATACCCGGCCCCGACGAGATAATCGACCGGCGACGATAATCGGCAATTACGAGATGGATGTCCGGCGACGAAAACCGGCTCCGACAAGATAACCAACCGGCGACGATAACCGGGGGTTACGAGATGGGTGACCGGCGACGATACCCGGCCCCGACGAGACAATCGATCGGCGACGATAACCGGCGATTATGAGATGGATGTCCGGCGACGAAAACCGGCTCCGACAAGATAACCAACCGGCGACGATAACCGGGGGTTACGAGATGGGTGACCGGCGACGATACCCGGCACCGACGAGACAATTGACCGGCGACGATAACCGGCGATTACGAGATGGATGTCCGGCGACGAAAACCGGCTCCGACAAGCGGTGACACCTGTAGAATCGTATCAAAAGACTGTACAGCGGTCATTTTTCATTTTAAATGTTGTGTCACATGCATTGAATAAGTGATAATTCTGTACGTGATCCATGCAGGTTAGGTGTCAAGGTCCTAGCCTATCAGAGTCAAAAGCAATGGTTGCCAAGAACGATGTGCGAGGACGAATTCCAAGGAGGCCCTTCAAAGCTAGTCAGGAGAATAACTTCCTTTGATGATAATGGGATGGAATAAGGTGATTACGAGAGGGGTGACCGGATATGAGACCCGACGTTCACAGGACAATCGACCGGATACGAGACCCGGCGATTACGAGACGAGAGACAGGTTAGGGATTGATGCATTGACACCTTTACAAATGTGTTGCATGCCTTACATCTTGCGTTACATCATAAGTTGTATGTGTTGCACTGTCATTATTATGCACTGTCATTCATGCATCGTGTGTCTACTTCTTTATCATGTTCATTTCATTTAACATTTCATAAACATGATAAAGAGGGGCAGCTGTAGACACCCAAATTTTGCGCTTCGTATACTAACCGTGACAGGAGGGGCAAAATCGTCAAATGAACCGGCCTGTGAGAGCGAGGGATGCACAAGTGCGAACACTCGACGCCACCGCAACGATTTGCAAATCAAAACCGACGTGACAGCAGGGCCGTCCGAAATGAGCATGCCCGAATGATGTGGCATGTCTCCCAGTGATTCTCGGACTGCAAAATACAAGCCTGTCGGCGAAAACCGACGTCACGACACGAGAAACAAGGTGCGGTTCGGAAAACAAGAAAATCAGCCCACCCAGCCGCGGATTGATCTGCGGCCAAACGATTAAAATAATGGTGGTGCGCACGGGACTCGAAACCAGGAAACCAGCTGAGTGCGATGAGGGGTGGGCCAGCCAGCCGCAGATCAATCTGCGGCCAGCCGCAGATCAATCTGCGGCTGCCCTAAACCAGCCTATTTCAGCTTAGTTTCGTTGCAGCATACAAGGGGTGGGAAGAATTTAAAGGAAGAAGAATTCTGCAGCAGCAAGAACACGGAAATAGAGAGAAAAAGGAGCAAATCTTGCAATCAAATAGGAAGAAAAGAGAGGAAAAAAAGAGAGGATTTATATTCTTTGATTTTGATTGTACCAAATATACTCCTTATCTTAGTCAAATACACAAGTTCACATCCATTTGAGATCATTTGCAAGGTGAAAATTCCCTTTGTTCTAGCAATTTATATCATATTGTTTGGTTAAATCAAATGTAGTTTTTCTTGTATATTGTTGTGGATCCATGGATTGAGGGCTATTAGTGAGGGTTCCAAATGGAACGAAATTTCTCCTAATGGCCCGATGATATCCATTTGGTGAATTTTTAGCTTGTTGTAATGATGTATTGTGCATAGATTGTTTAGATTGCTATTTTTAGGATCTTGTGGGTGTGTAGCCATTTTGGATGTGAGCCTAGGAGCGCGACCCCGTGGTCCAAATCCGATGATGGACATCTATTGACATATGTAATAAATTCGATGTATCTTTCATTGTAAATATGTAATCGTCGGGCCTTAAAACGACTCCAAGGCGAGAATCGTGTTTAAGCCCCCGAAATAGTGAAACTTGTGATCGTAGGCATTTGGGGTTATTTTGATGGCTTACATGCCCATGAATAGCCCCAACGCATTTTAATGCTTGATTTGATTTATGAGACGAAATTGATTTCAAAGCTAAATGATAAGATTTTCATAAAATCAATCAAACTAGGTTATTAGCATCACGAGGTTAATAAATGAGAAGTGCTAATGAATGTCGATTTCTATGTAAACGAGAAAGCTAAAGAAAATCGTTTTCAAACGTCACACAAAATGATTTTATAAATAAATGACGTTTTATTAAACCGTTGTGCATAGGGTTAAAGAGATTCTAGAAGTTGCCCATCATGGTATTTACGAAAGCAACGTATAGATCTCGATTCCTATTCTGACGAAGGTTTAGAAAACTCTTGTTTTGCCAAAACGACACCTAATGAAAATCTCATAGTTTTGACAATTAAAATCAAATCTTTCTCATAAAGCTTTCTTGTGTATGCCGAAAAGACATTCCGAAGCATTCTCAAATTAAAGCACGACTTCCCCTAAAAATCCAAATGATTCTTTCATACAAACTCACCACGATATTCACATAGGCACACACACACACACACGCGCACACACACACATTTCATGAATTAAAGGATAGGAAAGCATCAAGATTGCGGTAACCGTATTTCACGGAAGTCGGGGGGTGCCTAACACCTTCCCCTCGCTTAAGCAAGCCCCCGAACTCTATGAATCTCGGTTTGTAGACCAATTAATTCGGAGTCACATATGAGCCAGCGATTTATAAAAAATGAGAACTCGGATGAGTTGGTACATCCATTTCAAATATACCAACTGGCGACTCTGGTTAATTGGCTCATCATAAAAAAACGACCTTTCAAAACCCGTCGACATTAATGCCGATCTTTTCCCAAAAAATCATTCAATCAAAAGGCTAAAAATTGGAAAAGACAAAAGAAGTGAAAAACCGGCGTCGACAATGCATATATAGAATGATTTTATTATTCATGAGATGAATGTTATTTATTGATGTATATGGAGATATGTATGATAATAAATGGTATTGATTATGGACTATTGACCAATATGTGATTGGATTTATTTTAGAGGATGCTTGAATGAATGAGTTTTTCTAAAAATGGGGTCTGCGTACCTCGTCTTCTCTTATTTTTCTTGATGTAAATTATATCTTTCTCTTATGTTCTTCCTCTTGACTACTGATCAAGGTTTCTATTTATTGTAAATAGTTTATGTAATAGGATTAGTTAGAATTATTTTGAAGAATTGGAGACCAAGGAGTAAGGAGCGCTTGAAGACCCGTTTTGTAATGGAGCCCGAGTTTAAATATAATAATTATATTTAAATTTAGTTCTTGGACCTTAGGTTTGACCTTTTGGTTCACTTGGTGGCTGTAGTGTGACGCCCCCAAATTCGGGTCTCCAAATACCCGGATCCGGTCATCACGATTCAATATAAACATCCACCTCTAACAACATATGATATCTAAAAGTGCGGAATATATAAACATACGTTGTTCATTACAAGGTGTTACTAGTCCCAGAATACAATTAACCTTAATCAAGTACATCAACCCATACCCCAAATAACTATTAGGGTTTAAATTACATGAACAGTAATTAAATTACACATGATTATAAAGTCTGCTACAAGGAATCTATTGTTTCATCTTTTCTTTTCCTTTGTTCTTCCCTGAAGTCTCGGGTTTTGCTGCAATAAAGTCATGATATAGCAAGAATGAGCAACGAGTTTGCCCAGCAAGTTTAAAGTACAACAATAAAGATATATCATGATGAAGGGATGATAAAAAGGGATTTCAACAATAAAATAATCAGAAGCAATGACAATGAATGCTTTTAGAACAATTGATAATCAGATAGACGTTGAACGATAACTTCCAGAGGAGTCAATAGCTGGTTGACCCTCTGGTTACTGGCTACAGAATAACGTACTTGAGGGGATCAGCCTCGCGTACCCTATGTATATGCATAACATTTAATTCTGCTATTTGTACCTTATTTACGGTACGTGGGGTACTCCCCTATAAATAAAGGGGTGTCCATACAGTCTAAGAATCCTTACCATTGATTGGTTCGGATAGCTTTTATAAATTTTCACAAAATTGTCTGACCGAACAAGGGTTCAGACTCAACCATGAATGGTTTATAGATTTCTGAATTTAAGTATACGAATTCGAATGCACGAATGTCAATAATTATACAGATGTGGAATAATTCTGAAAGTAATTGGACCACTTAAAGCATGCTTGGAGATAAAATTCAAGCTTAAAGAATACTTGCAAGAATATATACCTTTTGCATGAAATAAAATATTGCATAAAGTTTTTAGAAGTATTGCTCAAGGTAAAAAGTTGAGTAAGGAAGAACTTGCAATAATGTAAGAAGTTTAGGGTTAGGAACTTGCCTGTTTGCTCAGCTACAATTTAAATTCTAGCTTTAATTACTTGACCGTGGATAACCTATCAGTTGGTAGAATTGGTTTATCCATTAGCATTGCGTAATTATACCCACTTATGCTATCCATTTAGCAGATAAATAATTCACCGAACTTAATTACTACCTAGCCATCAGCTAACAAAAATTTAATGACCTCTATTTATTATTTAAACAGATAATAATTAATCAGGGTCACTTATCATTTGAATACTCCAATTATTACCTTTAATTGTTTCCAGGTATGGTCTAACAATCCTTATTTATCATTTATAAAATAAATTCATTTTGGTTTAAAGATAACAGAAAACCCTTGATCATTTATTTAGTTTACTCTTAATTACTATTTACCTTAGGGGTAATTTAGTAATTATGACCCTTGTTCTTTATTAACTAAATACTTACAGTATAAATCCTACTCACACTTAATTAAGCAGTCCTTAAGTGTTCATTAACCTTATTTATTAAGGACTCAAAAATTATTAATTAATTTAATAATTTCCCTTATACTTAATCATTATTTCATTAATGATTAAGTAATTACCACCCTTATTATTAAGTAACTTTATTTATACTTAATTATTATTATTAAATAAGAATTAAATGTTTATTATCTTTATTTATAACAAATAATTATTTTATTAATTTTATTCATATTTAATTATTATTATTATTAAATAATAATTAAATATTTATTATCTTTATTTATTATTTATTGATAAATAATAAATAGTTATTTTATTAACTTTATTCATATTTAATTATTATTATTATTAAATAATAATTAAATATTTATTATCTTTATTTATTATTTAATGATAAATAATAAATAATTATTTTATTAACTTTATTCATATTTAATCATTCTCAATTATTTATCTATTGTTCAAGTAACAAAATTCAGATTAAATCTTCATTATCCTTACTTATTATTTGTTGCTAAATAATAAATAATTATTATTTGTAATGTATATTCATACCTATTTTTTTTTTTTTTTTTTTTTAATACTAATTAGACCCTAGTTATTATCTTTGTTAGGCACTAGTGGTTTAACAGACATTAAACCCCAATGAACTTCACAACCCTTTTTAAATGCTTCCCTGTATGTACTAGGTGTTGACTACATGACCATCATCAATGAAAACAGCTACCTGCAATGGACCTTAATGTTCCTACAATATCAGATTGTCCAAACAGACACCACACAATACAATGTCAACTGTTGAAAACTAAGCAATATCATACAATCCCAAATAATGTACATCATAACCACTACCATCGGCTGCTACAACCCAACACAATAGTAGCTTCCTAAACCAAATAAATCAACAAGGTATTGACAGAATGCTAAACACTAAAAGGAAGCAACAATTTTGGCTTGGCATTACCACAAACACCTGGTGTGCGTTTTACAGCACATCACCAGCCTAATTACAGTATACAACCGGCATGCCAGAACCTTAAGGTTCCCTTTTTACACAAAATTTCCCAATTCCGGAACAACACAATCAATAACAGAAGAAGAAAAG
The DNA here is from genome assembly GCA_034770075.1 of Aralia elata. Lineage (NCBI taxonomy): Eukaryota > Viridiplantae > Streptophyta > Magnoliopsida > Apiales > Araliaceae > Aralia > Aralia elata. The sequence continues at coordinate 48,954,996 of CM068377.1, read as the reverse complement.
AGGAGTACAATCTAAACACGATTACACGGCAGTGGGTCAAAACTTAATAAAGTCCATTTATACCTTAAGGCTGGGGTGACCACGACTGAGCTCCTAGTAGCTGTTCTTCTCCTCCTTCCGAAATAGTTGATCGTGTTGGACATACCCTATTGATCTCCCCTGTTTCCCCCTCCTTGCTGCGACTTCTCTCTCTTTTTTTTTTTTTTTTTTTTTTTTCCTAAATTTGGAACCCTAAATTTTAGACTCACAGCAAAGGGTTCGGCAGCCTTGGGGTCAATTTATAGGCAAATCTTTACCCCAATTGGCTGGGTATTACCTCCGTTGGCCGGTTAAGGACCGTCGGTAGGAAGGGAGAGGGCTGTCGGTCGCTTCACATCAAACCCAGCTGTGTTTTTTTTTTGCCGTCAGTTCCTCGAGCCGCGCATCTCGCCGGTCGTTTTCGCCGGATTTCTGGGACCTCCGGTCCGGTCCTTGTCATTCGTTGCTTGGTCGCTCGTGGTTCTCCTCCTTTCCCCGCTGGTTGCTTCCTTCGTCGCCGGCGCACGCCTGGCGACCCGCCCTTGTCCCGTCTCCTTTGCTCCGCTCGATTGAAGGTTTTTGCTTGATTGATTGAGTTAGGGCTTGGGTCTCTCTCTCTCAATTGATTTCACTGGTCCGAGCTTCCTTCCAATTGATTTTGCCGGTTATACCCATTTGAGCTACTGGTTCCTCATTCCAACTGAGGCAACCCGACTGGAAAGAAAGGAATGGGTCGACCCGCTTGAAAAGAATTGGAATGGGCTCAGCTTAATAGGGTTGGGCCAGCTAAATAAATTAAAGAGGCGGCCCAAATGAAATTTAAGATGGGAATTTGGGCCAGTCAAATAAAATGACCCGATTTAATCCAACCACATCGCACTTAAATTAATTAACGAACCCAATTAATTATTTACCTAGAATATTTATTTTCAACCATAATTCTTTATTTACAAGAATTTATTTATTCATCTTCTTTTCCAATTTCCTTGCAAATTTAAATTCTCAGGGTTAGCCCACTAATTTAAATAAAACTACTAATGAGTCCCCTTAATGCACATAAAATTTTTGGATCATGTAATTATTTATTTAAATAATAATAATAATAATAATGATGATAATAATAATAATAATAATAATAATAATAATAATAATAATAATAATACCCCCATGGATCCAATTAAATACGTAAAATTAAATAAAATGAATTTTATTTATTAAAATAAATTCGATACAATGTTTAAAAGTTTTCTGGACATTACATCCTCTCCCCCTTATAAAAATTCCGTCCTCGGAATTTCTACCTAAGGTTACTCGAATAATTGGGGTTAATTCGCTCTCATTTTCTCTTCGAGTTCCCACGTGGCTTCTTCCACCGCGTGATTTCTCCAGAGAACTTTCACCGAGTGAATGATTTTATTCCTCAACTTCTGCTCTTTTCTATCCAGTATTTGAACAGGAACCTCCTCGTACGATAAATCCCTTTCGACTTGAATTGGTTCATAGGAGATGACATGTTTGTAGTCTGGCTTATACGGACGCAACACTGATACGTGAAACACGTTGTGAATGTGCTCAAGTTCAGGAGGTAATGCTACCTCATACGCCACTTCGCCGATCTGTCTCAAAATTTCGAACGGTCCTATGAACCTAGGGCTTAGCTTGCCCTTTCTCCCAAAACGGATCTTTCCTTTCCAGGGAGATACTTTCAGAAACACAAAACTACCAACTTCAAAGTCTCGTTTCTGGCGATGTAAGTCGGCGTACTTCTTTTGGCGATCCTGGGCTGCTACTAACCGTTGTCTTATTACTTTAATGATCTCCACGGTTTGTTGTACCATTTCTGGTCCCAACAATCTCCGTTCACCAACTTCATCCCAACACAACGGCGTCCGACACTTTCTTCCATACAATGCTTCGTACGGTGGCATACCAATGCTAGCATGGTAACTATTGTTGTAAGCGAACTCTACCAGTGGCAAGTGATCGTCCCAGCTGCCACTTAAGTCCATCACCACTGCTCGGAGCATATCCTCTAGAGTCTGGATTGTTCGCTCACTCTGACCATCAGTCTGAGGATGATATGCCGTACTCATTCTTAACTGTGTTCCCAGTCTCTCCTGCAGACTTCTCCAAAAATTTGACGTGAAGCGCGGATCTCTGTCAGACACAATAGATACCGGCACTCCATGTCGTGATACTATCTCCTTCACGTAGAGCTTCGCTAACTGCTCCAATTTGTACCTGATCTTGATCGGTAGAAAATGGGCAGATTTGGTCAATCGATCTACGATCACCCAGATGGCGTCTAGACCCTTCTGTGTTGTTGGAAGTCCTACCACAAAATCCATAGTAATGTGCTCCCACTTCCATTCTGGAATCTCCAAGGGTTGCAACAATCCGCTCGGCCGTTGGTGCTCAGCCTTGATCCTCTGACAGGTTAAACACCGGCTGACGAATTCTGCAACTTCCCCTTTCAGATGCGGCCACCAATAATGTTGACGAAGATCTTGATACATCTTGGTGCTACCTGGATGTACCGAAAATCTCGTATTATGGGCCTCCTGCAAAATTTCTTCCCTTAGGTCCGGTACATAGGGTATCCAGATCCTTCCCTCGAATCTCAGCAATCCTGCGCTGTCAACCTTATACTTCGAGGCTTTTCCCTCCGATAACTGTTTCTTAATGCCAATACATTCCTCGTCAAATTCTTGAGCCTCCTGTATCTTATCCAGTAGAGTTGGACCTACCGTCACGGCGAACACCTTTTCGTCCACCTCCATTGGATACCTAACTTCCAGCTCCAGACGTTCAAAGTCCCGTATCAATTCTTCCTGGACTGTCAGCTGCATCAACTTCACCTTGCCTTTCCTACTTAAGGCATCAGCCACTACATTTGCTTTGCCCGGATGGTACAGAATTTCACAGTCGTAGTCCTTGATCAATTCCAACCATCGGCGCTGCCTCATATTTAGCTCCTTCTGAGTGAAGATATATTTCAGACTTTTGTGATCTGTATATATCTCGCACTTCTCCCCATATAAGTAGTGCCTCCAAATCTTCAAGGCGAAAACTACCGCTGCCAACTCCAAGTCATGAGTCGGATAACCCTTCTCGTAATCCTTCAGCTGACGTGATGCGTACGCCACGACCTTGCCGTGTTGCATCAGTACACAACCAAGACCTTTGTGTGATGCATCGCTATACACTACAAAACCCCCAGTGTTGTCTGGTAAGGTCAACACCGGTGCTTGGCTAAGTCTCTTCTTCAATTCCATGAAACTTTCTTCACATTTCTCCGACCAAACGAACTTAACTGTTTTCCTGGTGAGATTGGTCAATGGCGATGCTATCTTGGAAAAATCCTGTATGAACCTTCGATAGTATCCCGCTAATCCCAAGAAACTCCGGATCTCTGTCGGCGTCTTCGGCTGTTCCCAGTTGATAACTGCTTCCACTTTTGCTGGGTCCACCGAAACACCATTCTTGTCTATGACATGACCCAGGAATTGTACTCTCTGCAACCAAAACTCACACTTAGAAAACTTTGCATACAACTTCTCCTTCCTGAGAGCTTCTAATACAATCCTTAAGTGTTCAGCATGCTCCTCCTCTGTCTCCGAATACACCAAGATGTCATCGATGAATACGACTACGAACTTATCCAAGTACTACTGCTTGAACACTCTGTTCATCATATCCATAAATGCTGCTGGTGCATTTGTCAATCCAAAAGACATTACCAGGAACTCGAAGTGTCCATAACGAGTCCTGAATGCAGTCTTCGGGATATCTTCCTGTCTCACCTTCAGCTGATGATAGCCTGTTCTCAGGTCGATTTTTGAAAAGTACTTCGCTCCCTTGAGTTGATCAAACAGATCGTCAATTCTAGGGAGTGGATACCTATTCTTAATCGTAACTTTGTTCAAACTCTCGATAGTCGATACAAAGCCTCATTGAACCGTCTTTCTTCTTTACAAACAGAACGGGCGCTCCCCACGGGGACACGCTCGGTCTGATATAACCCTTATCCAACAGTTCCTGCAGTTGCACCATCAACTCTTTCATCTCTACAGGTGCCATCCGATACGGCGGCTTCGATATTGGTGCGGTTCCCGGTGCCAAATCGATAACGAACTCGATTTCCCTGTCCGACGGCAGTCCCGGAAGCTCTTCGGGAAAGACATCGGTGAATTCTCTCACGACTGGTATTTGACTCATCTCATCCCCTACTCGACGAGTATCAACCACATGGGCCAAATAACATTCGCAACCCTTCTTGAGTAATCTTCTTGTTTGCATCATAGTAAGACAACAAGATTGGCTTGGTGACTTACTGCCGTAAAATACCACCTTTGACTTATTAGGAGTCTTTAGGTGTATACATTTCTTCTTACAGTCAATAACTGCTCCGTGGGTTGATAGCCAATCCATTCCCAAGATTACATCAAACTCTCCTAGTCGAATGGGTATCAAATCCACGTTGAGCTTAAATCCTCGCAACTCAGCACAACAATTCCTATGAATGTATTCTACGGGGACAATTTCTTTGTTTGCTACTTCTACGTTCATAGGGTGTTCTAACTCCTCACAAGGTACATTTAACTGACTAGCAAATTCTTCGGAAACAAAAGAGCAAGTAGCACCCGAATCAAATAGCACATATGCATTTATATCATTGATTGGGATGATACCTGACACCACGTCCTTGGATTCCATTGCATCCTGGACCGTCATGTTGAACGTGCGAGCTGTTGGCCTGTTAGCTTGACTGGCTGGTGCCCCATAGCTCAGCCGGTTATTGTTCCCGCTGTTGCTGTTGTTGTTCCTGTTGCCACTCCCGAGGTCACCTTTCCTTTTCGGACAGTCCTTGATTTGGTGGTCGGGTGCTCCACATGAATAACATCCCCCCTTTGGTTTGTTCTGACATTGGGGAGCCATGTGCCCCGGTTGCCCGCATTTGTAGCAAACGCTTTTTTTTCCTTTCATACACTCCCCCGTGTGGTTCTTACCACAATTACTGCACCTGCCTGGTTTCCTTGCCTCCCCTCCAGACTGGTTCCCTCCGGGCTTATTGCTCCCGAAAGATTGGCTCTCACTCCATTTCCGTTTATTGGGGTTGCTGCCCCCGCTGCTTCCTGCCTTAGGGCCCTCATGTCCCTTCTTCTTCTCGTGATTGTATTTGGCCAGGGCCTCACTGCCACCTTCTGCAATGATTGCCCTCTCCATCAACTCTGCAAATGTTCTGATTTTCAATACCGCCACAGAACGGTATAACCATGGTTTCAACCCCTGCTCAAACCTGCGAGCTTTCCTTTCCTCGGTGCTGACTTGGTGAGCTGCAAACCGTGCCAACTCATTAAACTTAGCCGCGTACTCGGCCACAGACATGTTTCCTTGTTTCAGCTCCAGGAACTTGATCTCCATCTCCTGCTTCATGCTCTCTGGAAAGTAATTTTCCAAGAACATCTCCTTAAAACGATCCCAAGCGACAGTGCCTTCTTCAACTCGGCCCCGATTGGCCTTCCACCAATAGTTGGCTTCTCCTTTTAGCATGAAAGTGGCAAAACTTGTTTTCTGCTCCTCTGCCACCCTTGCTACTTCAAAGACCTTCTCTATCTCTTCTATCCAGGTCTGCGCCTCGATTGGGTTAAGAGTTCCCTTGAACTCAGGTGGTCCGACCAATTTGAAATCTTTAAAGTTTGCAAGATGATGCGCTGGTTCAGCTGCTGCTTGAGTCACTACAGGTGGTGGTCTGGATTGCATAGCCTCGGCCAGCATCTCCGCGAACATTCTCATGGGGTTGGTTTGGTCTCCAACCTCACTTTCTGACTCTTCGACCCGTCGGTTACGTGGCCTTCCCCTTGGCATGGTTTAGAATAAGGAACTGATGACTTTTACCTATAGATTCACATTTTACATCATATGTTATTGAAATAAACAATTAAAGGTAAAATATTTATCAACACATTTGATTTAAGTGAAACATCTGCATTTATATTCATATACCACCGTTTGTTACAATACGAAACCTGTGGCATACTGCTATAAATGCGCCACTGTGTCCTATTCATCAATAACCCTTCCCCCTAGACAAAAGTGGGGAATCCTAACCTTCCATCCCTCAAAACACAAAAGTTGGGGTTTTAACTGCTACCCCAATCATAACAACAAATATAAAATTTCATAAACAAACATGAATATGTCCCTAACATAAACAAAAGTGGGACTGACTGTACTAACAACTAAACAACCATCCTATCCCATCACTATACATCATGACGGATCCGAGCCTGCTGACCAGAAGAGACTGCTCCGTCCCCGATCCTGCGGCGAACCGAGCGGCTGGACTCCCCTACCTCAGTCCGGGGTCTGTGGTAGGCTGCATCCAAGGCATGCCCCAGGGTCTCTATCCTCACTGCCCTGGCCTCTAGCCGGTCCTCCAGCTGATCAACCCTCCTGGCCTCCCTGGCCCAGGCCTCCCTGACGCGCATCCTCGCAGCCACCTCCAGTCCGGCCTCAAACCTCATGGCCTCCTGTTTCGCCCTCAGGTGGGCGATCTGCAGATCCCGCTGCTCTAGTCTCTCCCTCAACTCAGCGTTTCGGGCCACTAGCTGATGTAGCAGTGGTCCGACCTGCTGTGCTGAGGACTCGTAGCCCTGCAGCTGTACCTTGGCCACCCCTAAGTCGTGCTCGAGCTGGTAGGCCAGGTCTCTATACTGGTCCTCCATATACTGATGGGTTTGGTTTTGCTCCTCCAAATGAGCAATCCGAGCCTCCAACTCCTCGTTCCTGTCAGTCAACCCCTCGATGATATCATCAGCAGTGGACCCCATGCCGTCGATACCAGCAGGTGGCTCCTCCCCCTCAGCCTCGGGATCCTCCTCCTCAGTATCAGGGTCCTGACTACCGGACCTCATCACCCCACCTACCACTGGCTCTGGTAGCTCTCTATGGTAGTCCTCCTCCGGCTCGGACTCCTCCTGTAGCCATCCCGGGGCAATAGGAGCATAGCCCACCAGCTGCTCCGCCACTACCGGTATGTCTATAAATAATTCCTCCTCACGGGCTCCACTGGTCCCTCCTATATCAGCCATCCTACAAACACACAAAAACTAACATTAGTACAGCAATAAAATATATTCATTGAAGAAATGAAGTTATATTTCATTGGGTACTACTCGACTCGATGAATTCCCCAATTCATCAAAACCACATATGATAAATCTCCTCGATTTATCCCCTAACACTCGATACGAGTTTACTATGAAGGTTATAACCTAGGTTTCGCGATCCTAAAGTTTATAACCTACAGCTCTGATACCAACCTGTGACGCCCCCAAATTCGGGTCTCCAAATACCCGGATCCGGTCATCACGATTCAACATAAACATCCACCTCTAACAACATATGATATCTAAAAGTGCGGAATATATAAACATACGTTGTTCATTACAAGGTGTTACTAGTCCCAGAATACAATTAACCTTAATCAAGTACATCAACCCATACCCTAAATAACTATTAGGGTTTAAATTACATGAACAGTAATTAAATTACACATGATTATAAAGTCTGCTACAAGGAATCTATTGTTTCATCTTTTCTTTTCCTTTGTTCTTCCCTGAAGTCTCGGGTTTTGCTGCAATAAAGTCATGATATAGCAAGAATGAGCAACGAGTTTGCCCAGCAAGTTTAAAGTACAACAATAAAGATATATCATGATGAAGGGATGATAAAAAGGGATTTCAACAATAAAATAATCAGAAGCAATGACAATGAATGCTTTTAGAACAATTGATAATCAGATAGACGTTGAACGATAACTTCCAGAGGAGTCAATAGCTGGTTGACCCTCTGGTTACTGGCTACAGAATAACGTACTTGAGGGGATCAGCCTCGCGTACCCTATGTATATGCATAACATTTAATTCTGCTATTTGTACCTTATTTACGGTACGTGGGGTACTCCCCTATAAATAAAGGGGTGTCCATACAGTCTAAGAATCCTTACCATTGATTGGTTCGGATAGCTTTTATAAATTTTCACAAAATTGTCTGACCGAACAAGGGTTCAGACTCAACCATGAATGGTTTATAGATTTCTGAATTTAAGTATACGAATTCGAATGCACGAATGTCAATAATTATACAGATGTGGAATAATTCTGAAAGTAATTGGACCACTTAAAGCATGCTTGGAGATAAAATTCAAGCTTAAAGAATACTTGCAAGAATATATACCTTTTGCATGAAATAAAATATTGCATAAAGTTTTTAGAAGTATTGCTCAAGGTAAAAAGTTGAGTAAGGAAGAACTTGCAATAATGTAAGAAGTTTAGGGTTAGGAACTTGCCTGTTTGCTCAGCTACAATTTAAATTCTAGCTTTAATTACTTGACCGTGGATAACCTATCAGTTGGTAGAATTGGTTTATCCATTAGCATTGCGTAATTATACCCACTTATGCTATCCATTTAGCAGATAAATAATTCACCGAACTTAATTACTACCTAGCCATCAGCTAACAAAAATTTAATGACCTCTATTTATTATTTAAACAGATAATAATTAATCAGGGTCACTTATCATTTGAATACTCCAATTATTACCTTTAATTGTTTCCAGGTATGGTCTAACAATCCTTATTTATCATTTATAAAATAAATTCATTTTGGTTTAAAGATAACAGAAAACCCTTGATCATTTATTTAGTTTACTCTTAATTACTATTTACCTTAGGGGTAATTTAGTAATTATGACCCTTGTTCTTTATTAACTAAATACTTACAGTATAAATCCTACTCACACTTAATTAAGCAGTCCTTAAGTGTTCATTAACCTTATTTATTAAGGACTCAAAAATTATTAATTAATTTAATAATTTCCCTTATACTTAATCATTATTTCATTAATGATTAAGTAATTACCACCCTTATTATTAAGTAACTTTATTTATACTTAATTATTATTATTAAATAAGAATTAAATGTTTATTATCTTTATTTATAACAAATAATTATTTTATTAATTTTATTCATATTTAATTATTATTATTATTAAATAATAATTAAATATTTATTATCTTTATTTATTATTTATTGATAAATAATAAATAGTTATTTTATTAACTTTATTCATATTTAATTATTATTATTATTAAATAATAATTAAATATTTATTATCTTTATTTATTATTTAATGATAAATAATAAATAATTATTTTATTAACTTTATTCATATTTAATCATTCTCAATTATTTATCTATTGTTCAAGTAACAAAATTCAGATTAAATCTTCATTATCCTTACTTATTATTTGTTGCTAAATAATAAATAATTATTATTTGTAATGTATATTCATACCTATTTTTTTTTTTTTTTTTTTTTTTAATACTAATTAGACCCTAGTTATTATCTTTGTTAGGCACTAGTGGTTTAACAGACATTAAACCCCAATGAACTTCACAACCCTTTTTAAATGCTTCCCTGTATGTACTAGGTGTTGACTACATGACCATCATCAATGAAAACAGCTACCTGCAATGGACCTTAATGTTCCTACAATATCAGATTGTCCAAACAGACACCACACAATACAATGTCAACTGTTGAAAACTAAGCAATATCATACAATCCCAAATAATGTACATCATAACCACTACCATCGGCTGCTACAACCCAACACAATAGTAGCTTCCTAAACCAAATAAATCAACAAGGTATTGACAGAATGCTAAACACTAAAAGGAAGCAACAATTTTGGCTTGGCATTACCACAAACACCTGGTGTGCGTTTTACAGCACATCACCAGCCTAATTACAGTATACAACCGGCATGCCAGAACCTTAAGGTTCCCTTTTTACACAAAATTTCCCAATTCCGGAACAACACAATCAATAACAGAAGAAGAAAAGAGGAGTACAATCTAAACACGATTACACGGCAGTGGGTCAAAACTTAATAAAGTCCATTTATACCTTAAGGCTGGGGTGACCACGACTGAGCTCCTAGTAGCTGTTCTTCTCCTCCTTCCGAAATAGTTGATCGTGTTGGACATACCCTATTGATCTCCCCTGTTTCCCCCTCCTTGCTGCGACTTCTCTCTCTTTTCTTTTTTTTTTTTTTTTTTCCTAAATTTGGAACCCTAAATTTTAGACTCACAGCAAAGGGTTCGGCAGCCTTGGGGTCAATTTATAGGCAAATCTTTACCCCAATTGGCTGGGTATTACCTCCGTTGGCCGGTTAAGGACCGTCGGTAGGAAGGGAGAGGGCTGTCGGTCGCTTCACATCAAACCCAGCTGTGTTTTTTTTTTGCCGTCAGTTCCTCGAGCCGCGCATCTCGCCGGTCGTTTTCGCCGGATTTCTGGGACCTCCGGTCCTTGTCATTCGTTGCTTGGTCGCTCGTGGTTCTCCTCCTTTCCCCGCTGGTTGCTTCCTTCGTCGCCGGCGCACGCCTGGCGACCCGCCCTTGTCCCGTCTCCTTTGCTCCGCTCGATTGAAGGTTTTTGCTTGATTGATTGAGTTAGGGCTTGGGTCTCTCTCTCTCAATTGATTTCACTGGTCCGAGCTTCCTTCCAATTGATTTTGCCGGTTATACCCATTTGAGCTACTGGTTCCTCATTCCAACTGAGGCAACCCGACTAGAAAGAAAGGAATGGGTCGACCCGCTTGAAAAGAATTGGAATGGGCTCAGCTTAATAGGGTTGGGCCAGCTAAATAAATTAAAGAGGCGGCCCAAATGAAATTTAAGATGGGAATTTGGGCCAGTCAAATAAAATGACCCGATTTAATCCAACCACATCGCACTTAAATTAATTAACGAACCCAATTAATTATTTACCTAGAATATTTATTTTCAACCATAATTCTTTATTTACAAGAATTTATTTATTCATCTTCTTTTCCAATTTCCTTGCAAATTTAAATTCTCAGGGTTAGCCCACTAATTTAAATAAAACTACTAATGAGTCCCCTTAATGCACAGAAAATTTTTGGATCATGTAATTATTTATTTAAATAATAATAATAATAATAATGATGATAATAATAATAATAATAATAATAATAATAATAATAATAATAATAATAATAATAATACCCCCATGGATCCAATTAAATACGTAAAATTAAATAAAATGAATTTTATTTATTAAAATAAATTCGATACAATGTTTAAAAGTTTTCTGGACATTACATGTAGTGAACCAAACTAGAATAAAAATCCATAATCAATCCGGGTAGAATATAGTATTTTATATGTGCATGCTTACTATATATATATATATTATATATTAGACAACATGCTTCACATGTTAATTAATATGACGCGTATTTTATATATATATATGTGTGCATGCGCTAAACAAGATGAGACAAATAATAATAAATCCCTCAAAGAAATTATACTAAGTCTTAAACGTTCAAAGATATTTGGAATATCGAATGTCACCTTCTAGCACGGTAAAGCAATAGAGTATTAAATATTTAATATGAGTTTGTTGTGTCACCACAAGACAAGTATTAAATATTTAAGATGTTGCCTTATCACATTTGATGCTTATTAAGGAATTGAACATTACTGTTTTGTTGTGTCACCACAAGGACGATATTTTTCTCTTCACAAATATAGAAGTGCTAGGTTGTACTTAACTTGGATAATTTTGATTCGGATATGTTACCACTTGATCAAAATAATCTAAGAGGGAAAATACAAGGAGTTACATAGTGATATAACTGATAATAGTTGTCTACCTATTTATTTATATAGCGTTTGTTGTGTTACCACAAGGCTATATAAATTTGAAATGAGATCCTTAATCTCACTAGCAAATCTTTAATTAGATTTGTTGAACTATATATTGAGGGTAATATAGTTTGATGAAAATAGTGGGAGATACCAATTTAAATAAAGACCTAATTTATTTTGGTAATTAATAAAATAAATGTATGCTAAAATGTTGTCTATTTCACATGCAGAATTTGAAAAATGTCAAACTCACTATCACTGCGTAGCATACTTGATGCTAAAAAACTGACCGGACCGAATTACATGAACTGGTTAAGAATTTGAGAATTGTTCTCACTACTGAAAAGATTTCTTATGTACTAAATTCGCCTATCCCTGCAACTGTTGCAGAAACAACCTCTGAGGAAGAGATTGCTACTTTCAAAAAGTGGCAAGATGATGCTACCTTGGCTCAATGTATCATACTCGCATCCATGAGTAACGAGCTTCAGCGTAAGCATGAAACTATGGATGCTCCTACTATATTGCTGCACCTCAAAGAGTTGTATGGTGAGCAAAGTAGGACTGCTAGATATCATATATCTAAGGAGCTCTTCCGATCTCGAATGATTGAGGGCACTACTGTTGAGACTCATGTCCTAAAGATGATCAATCTGATTGAACAACTTGGACAGTTAGGTTTCGTAATGGATGGAGAGTTAAGTCAAGATTTGATCTTGTAGTCACTCCTAGACACCTTCTCACAATTTGTTGTGAATTTTCACATGAATAAGTTGGACGTCAGCTTGCCTGAGTTACTTAACATGCTGAAAACTGCTGAAGGTCACTTCTCATCCAACAAGAACTAAGTCTTGTTAGTTATTGATTCTTCCAAGAAAAGGAAGAGGCCCAAGGTATCTTCTGAAAAGAAGGAAAAGAAGAAGGCTAAGGGCAAGGCAAAAGTTAAGGATAATAAGAAAGCTGATCCAGATAGCAAAGGAATTTGCTACCATTAAAATAAGTCGAGTCACTAGAAGAGGAACTACAAGGATTATCTTGCGGATCAAAAGTAAAAGAAGCTTGGAGAAGCTTCGACTTCCAATTTAGGTTTGTTCATGATTGAAATTAATTTTTCTGAAAGTGAAAATTCTGCGTGGGTATTGGATACCGGCTGTGGTTCTGACATATGTAATAATATGCAGGGACTAAGCAGAAGTAGAAAACTGAACAAGGAAGAAGTCGTCCTACGAGTGGAAAATAGAGCAAAGGTTCCTACATTAGCTGTAGGAACTTATTGTGTAGCACTGCCTACGGGCAAGTCCATTAGTTTAAATAATTGTTATTATGTTCCAACACTTATAAGAAATATTATTTCAGTTTCTGTATTGGATATGGATGGTTTTGATATTATAATAAAGAACAACAGTTGTTCTATTTATAAGAAAAATATTTTATATGGTGTTGGCAATTTACCGAATGGACTTTACATACTTGACTTATATGAAAATATACTTCAAATTGAATAAACTAAGAAAAAAAAAGAGATGATATTAATTATACCTTTATGTGGCACTGTAGACTCAGTCATATCAATGAAACAAGATTAACCAAGTTGCATAATGATAGGCTTTTAGAGCTATCTAATTTTGAATCATATCCAACTTGTGAATCTTGTCTCATGGGTAAGATGACTAAATCTCCTTTTATTGGAAAAGGAGAAAGAGTTACACAGTTGTTAGCGTTGGTACACAGACGCATGTGGACCTATGACAACGACTACACGAGGAGGGTATTCTTATTTTATTACTTTCACTGATGATCATTCTAAATTTGGATATGTGTATTTAATAAAATACAAATCTAAATCGTTTGAAATGTTCAAAGAATTTAAAAGTGAAGTAGAGAAGCAAACTGGTAAGAGTATTAAGATTCTTCGATCGGATCGAGGAAAGGACTACTGTACCAATGGGTTTCTCAATTGTCTCAAAGAAAATGGTATAATCTTACAATGGACTCCACCAGGGACGCCACAATTAAATGGTGTATCTGGAAGGAGAAATCCAACATTGTTGGACATGGTTTGTTCTATGATGAGTTTTACCGACCTTCCAGTATCCTTCTGGGGTTATGCCCTAGAATCGGCTGCATATCTACTTAAGAAGGTACCTACCAAATCCGTCCCAAAGACTCCATATGAGTTATGGACAGGGAGGAAACTAAATCTTAAGCATGTTAAGACTTGGGGTTATCTAACTTATGTTAAAAGGTTTGAGCATGATAAGCTGAAGACTAGATTCGATAAGTGTAGACTCGTGGGATATGTAACACTCCCAAATCCGGGTTCCTTTGAACCTCGGGCTTGGTGCGTCACGATACATCATCTTCGTACACATTCTATAAACTAGCGCGGAATATATAAACATACATTGTTTATTTCAAATGATTTTATAACATTTTCCAAGGTCTACAACCTTAACTCAACACCTACCTTAATAACTCAAAAGGTTTATATAATTATTTTCATAAGATAACATAATAGTTAACGCATATTAAATTACTCTTGAACTTTTCCTCTTCACTTTGTCCTTCCTGAAGCACTCGAGCTTAACTGAAATATTATCATGATATAGCAAGAGTGAGCAACTACTTTGCTCAGCAAGTTTAAATACAAGAAAGATATATCATGAGTGAAAAAGAATAGGCTTTCAAATTTTCAACAATATATAATAATTGTGGAAGAACGATAATCAAATTTCAATAAATGAATAACTGAATCAATAACGTTGAGTGACCAACAATGACCATGAACAAATTTGGTAATCAAGGTGATCAGCCTTTCATACCAGGTAAACATATGCAACTTGCACCAAGTGAGATTAAGCAATAAATTTCATTGATGTGGAATAATTGACAATAATTAAACTACTAGCATGCTTGAAAATATTAACTCAAGTTTGAGTTAGGAAACATGCAATAATGTAAGAAGTTTAGGGTTAGGAACTTGCCTTGTTCGTCGATTACCGCTATGTAATCTAATTTAATCTCTTATGAAATACCTAACATTTATATGATTGATTTTTCAATCAGCATATCATATCATACCTCATATTACTACTACTTTATAAATAAATCATCTAACATTTAACCACATAATCAAATGTTAGATAACACCTTAAACCATCAATATTATTATCGTCCGTTGATAATATTTCAACCACTTGATCATCATCTTAAAACTCTCATCTAATATTATTAATCATTTAATAATATTTTAATTCATTTCTTATTATTAAGCACTTAATAATATCTTAGTCACTTACAAATATTATTAATTATTTAATAATATTTTAATCACACTTTAATATTATTAATTATTTAATAATATTCAAATCATTTACTAATATTTTTAATCATTTAATAATTTCCAACTCATTATCTAATATTATTAATCATTTAATAATATTTTAATTTACTTTCAAATATTATTATTAACCCTTTAATAATATTTTGATCACTTAATATCATTTATTAATGTCTTAATTATTTACAAATATTATTAATCCTTAAATAATATTTTAATCATCTAATAATACTTTAATCTAATATTATTAATTATTTAATAATATTTTAATCATTTATTAGACTCATGAACAATTTAATTTAATTGTTTATCCTTTACTATTTAATTTAGTTAACATACATATTTGGTCATACAAATAATATTTTATTAAAAATAACCAACTTACCCATATAAAATCTTAATATATCATATTAAAGGTCATTAAGCAATAAAATCACATTTACATATTTTTCAACTTAACATAACTTAATTTTCTCATTTATTCTTAACTTAATCATAGGTATGAAAAATATCAAAATAACTTATTATTTTTTTTTATCTTTTGAGAAATATCAGCATATGATATTTTAGTTATAAAATAAGTTTCCTGTAATTTTTCAATTTTGTTTCCTATTTTTAAATAGGCTAAAACTGTCCAAAATGACTACATTTATCATAAATTCTCCTTTTGTTCAAAACTTCTAAAATTTATACGGTAGACTCATACTGCTATATACTGATTTCAGTTAAATTTTCACAATTTTGTGGGTTGTATTCACTGAGTTATAACAATTTTCGTTTAAAATCGTATGTTCTTATAAAAGCCATAACTCCCTCTCAGGATATCGAAAACTTCTCATCTTTGGATAGCATCTAGTTATCTTGATAACTAGCTTACCACAAAATACAAGAATTTTTAGGTCATAAAAAGTGGCCGAAACAGCCCATGAAAAAAACTGGCCAAAAGACTCATTTATTTTTCCAGATTTTTGTCGGTAGGAAGTGTTTTGCCAAAAATTATATCACGGTTGATCCGTTTAATCTTTTTGAGCAATTCTACTTGGGTTCATCAGATAAGTCATATATCTAACACCTCTCTTTGACGGATCACAAAAATAAGTTACGGATTAAAAACAGTACTTGTCCAAAGTGGACTGAAATTTAGGGTTTTTTTATGGGTAAAAACTGTTTTTTGTCTATATTTGTTTTTCAAGCTTATCAACACATAAATTGGTAACATCTAAGCATAAAACATCATAAAACATGTAGATCTACTACTATAAGGTTTAAGATCATGAGTTCATCATTTAACCCAAAACAACCACAAAATAATCATAGATCTAGCTAGGGTTTTGAGATAAGAACACTTTTAAACCTTCTCTTAGATGCTCTTCTCCTTCTTCCTTCCAAGGGTGTTATGAAGCTTTAAAAAACAATCAAACTCTCATCTCCTCCTCTACTACAAGCCCACAACAGCCCCATTTGCTCTCATTCTCACTCAATTTTTATTTTATTTTTTTTCATACGGTATTTTAAGTTTTGCAAAATTTTGGGCAAAGGTTTAGGAAGAGAGTATTTATAGAAGTTACTAGGTGACCTTTGATCTTCCTCCAACTCTTCATATTCTTCATCAAATGGATTTCAAGAAGAAGTTGAAAGGTTTTTTTTTTGGAATTTGAAAGTTTTCTTGAATTTCAAAGGTTTCTTTTTTTCTTTTTCCTTTTCTTTCTTCACCATCCGTTGGTATTCTTCTTCCATTCCTTGATAATTTACTGAATTATTTTTTTGTCTCCTCCAATTTGATATTATCAGCAGCCCTCATGGGCTCACCTTCATTAATTACTCCCTATTTATCCATTTAATGACCATTTGGCCATTTCGGATACTAAAACTTAATTTTTTCGAACTTACAGTTGATTCTTACTAATTTCGACGTTCTCAACGTCATGGGAATATCCGTTTCTTCAAATTCATCTCTGAATTCTGAGTTTGACTTTTTACCGAAAAGTCAACAGTTAATTTTTTTGACCAAAAAGTCAACCCCGACACATTTTGTGTTTATAATCTATTCTTACTAATTCCGACGTTCTGGACTCAAATATCTAGCCCGCGTATCAAAATTCTATTCCGAACTCAAATTCGAGTTTTTACCTTAATAATCCAAATTATATTATTTTATAATATAATTTTAATTTAATCTCAATTAATTAATATTAATTAATTTTCTTCGCCTTCATACTTCATTTCGTAATTAACTTCATTCACTTTCTTTAAGAGTTTAATTAACTATTGAATCTTATTTTTCTAATATATGTATATATTTCACATCTATATATACACATTTAGTACATTACACAAAATCACATACTTCACCTTATATGAAACACATATATATGATGAGTAGGTTTTATACCTACGAATCAGATGCCAATGAATGCGAATTATTGTTTATTTCCATGGTTTGTAGTTACGTTTCATGCATTTTATGTGTTTTTGTAGGTTGCACGTGTTGGGAATTGGTTTAGCGAGAATTGGTTGGACTTTGCTGTTGCAGGTGCTAAGTTGCTGAGGTATTACTGCAGCGCGGCCGCGCCCAAAATGAACTAAGGTACAACGCGGTCGCGCCTGTCTCCAGGTTTTGGAAAAAATTGGCTGCCAGGGTAGCGCGGCCGCGCGCCATTCAAGCCTTTTCCCAGCGCGGTCGCGCCAGTTCGAGATGGGGCAAATTTATCTTTTCAGCAGATTTAAGCAGATTTGATTTGAATTGGGATTTGAAACTTTGTAATTAATTAGGGTTTTTATCAGATACTATAAATAGTTGTTTTTAAGTTACTTTCAAGGTTGTTGAACTTATTATTAGCAAACCCTAGTTTAGAGCAATTTGAGAAGACTTGAAGCAAGCTAATAGCAGGAAGGAAGCAAGGAGGAGCAAGATAAAGATTCAAGGATTACTTTACAGTGTTTCTTCTTCTCTCTTCTTTTTACTCTCAACTTTTGAATGTTATTAAACTTGTGGTTGTTGAATTCTAGTTTAATTATGAACTAAATTTCTTTTTAAGGCTATAATGGATCTTATTGCGTAATTTTGAATAGCATGCTTCCTGGAATATTATGATTAGTTACTTTTGGATTGTCTATTATGGTTTTTGCTGAATTGCTTAATTATCTGGCCAATAATTACTGGGATATTCTATATGAACTCGAGAGATGAAGTATAGAATTAGATCTGACCATAGTAACATGTGTTTGTGTATTCTGCTGTCGATGGAATTCATAATTTGTGTTTAGGATAGAGATATACCTATTCACCGCATATAATCAAAAAGGGAACCTGGACGTTAAATCCTTTTTAATTGTAATTCACATATAAATATAGTGAATTAGTTATCTAGGGTGATTAACTTAGGTCTATCAATTGTGGATTTGAGTTGAGTTGTTTATGAAACATTGAGAGATGATCATAAATAGTGATGAGTTCCTGGTTAACAATCCAAAATGACTAGCATGATCCAAAGGGAAGTTTTTTGAGCAAAATAAAGCATTAAGTGAAGTTGTAGTCTTAAGTCTTTAAAAATCTGTTTTCAAACTAGTGGTAGTAATCTAATTTAGAATTAATTAGTTAAATTCAAAACTTTTGAAGTCAATAATTATTTGTTTACTAAAATTGATTTGATTTAAAATTAGAAATTGTCATTATAAACTCAGTTTTTCTCTGTGGGACGATACTCTACTTTCACTTTATTACTTATGGACTGCGTATACTTGCGTATTTGTGCTAGTATAGAATTAGGCAAACAAGTTTTTGGCGCCGTTGCCGGGGAACAATTGTGTCTATAATTTCAAGTTTTAATTTAATTAATTCAGTTTTAGTTAAACATTGTTTTTCTTGTTACTTCCTGTTCCAGGTGATCTCCGTTCGTTTATGCAAACACGATCAAAGCAGCCGGAACTTGTGCAGAGTGAAGACGATCTTGAAAACAAGTTACGCAAGTTAAGAAAGTTTTGCCGTGAGACAATCGAGAAAGAAAAAATGGCTAACGAAGAACATAAATCATTGAGGGAATAAGCCATGCCTGAGCTTGATGAAATCAGGTCAAGCATCACGAGGCCAGCCATCACTGCTAATTCCTTCGAGATCAAGTCGGGTACAATTCAAATGATTCAGAATGCGGTACAGTTTGGGGGATTAGCCAACGATGATCCTAATGAACACTTAGTTAGCTTTCTTGAGATTTGTGATACATTCAAATATCCCAATGTAACTGATGATGCGGTGAGACTACGTCTGTTTCCGTTTACACTAAGGGATAAAGCAAGGAGTTGGTTGCACTCACTTCCACCGGGGTCCATCACAACTTGGGATGACTTGGCTCAGAAATTCCTAGCAAAATTCTTTCCGCCGACTAAGTCTGCTAAGTTGAGAAACGAGATTTCTACTTTTGAGAAAAGTCATGGAGAGTCACTGTACGAGGCTTGGGAATGGTTCAAAGAGTTGTTGAGAAGATGTCCACATCATGCGTTACCCAAGTGGTTGCAGGTTCAGACATTCTACAATGGGTTGAGTAGTAACACGCGAACAATTATAGATGCAGCTGCGGGGGGAGCACTTTTGGATAAGAATTTTGATGAAGCTTTCACCTTGTTAGAGACTATGGCTGCAAATAACTATCAATGGCCGACGTCGAGGATGAATCATCAAAAGGTAGATGGGGTATTGGAAGTCGACGCAGTCACAGCATTAGCGGCTCAGATGGCAGCAATGTCTAAAAAGATCGATGCTATAGCAGATTCAAAAACTCAGCAAGTGCTTTATGTTTGTGAGCTATGCGCAGGTGCACATCCTACAGAGTATTGTGCCATTAATCCTGAAGCAGTTCAGTTTGTGGGTAGCTACCAACGTCCTCCAAACCCATACCAAAACACTTATAATCCAGGGGCAAGAAACCATCCAAATTTCTCATGGAGCAATAATCAGAATCAACAACAAGCTCCTAGAGCATCATATCCCTCTGGATTTCATAATCAACATCAGCCGGTAGCTTCACAACCGCAAACAGAAAAGAAACCAGATTTGGAAGAGCTCTTGATGAAGTATATGGCAAGTAATGACGTGTTAGTAAAGAGTCAAGAAGCTGCCATCAGAAATCTGGAAAATCAAGTGGGACAAATGGCCAATATATTGAACAACATACCTCAAGGATCTTTGCCAAGTGATACGGAAGTTAACCCCAAGAGAGAAGGTAAGGAACAATGTCAAGCTGTCACACTTCGAAGTGGGAAACAACTGCAACAGAGCAGCGCGGCCGCGCCTGAAATACAAAGGGATGAAGCGCAGCCGCGCCCTTCCCCAGTCTCAACTTCTGCAGAGAAATTGGTAGAAAAAGAAAAGGAAACAGAAACTGAGATGAAAGAAAAGGAGAAAGCAAATCAATCAGTAGTATACCCTCCCGTTCCATATCCATAGAGATTTCAGAAGCAGAAATTAGACAAACAGTTCTCCAAATTCCTTGAAGTCTTTAAGAAGCTACAAATCAACATACCGTTTGCAGAGGCTTTAGAGCAGATGCCAAGCTATGCCAAGTTCATGAAAGGAATTTTGTCGAGGAAGAAAAAGCTGGAGGATTATGAAACAGTTGCGTTAACTGAAGAGTGTAGTGTTATATTTAAAAGAAATTGCCACCGAAATTAAAGGATCCTGGTAGTTTCACTATCCCTTGCACCATTGGCAACTTATCAATCAACAGATGTTTGTGTGATTTGGGTGCTAGCATCAACCTTATGCCGTTATCGATATATGTCCAGTTGGGTTTACTTGCACCGAAACCAACCAACATCTCTCTTCAGCTTGCAGATAGGTTGGTTACATATCCTAGAGGTATTGTGGAAGATATTTTGGTAAAAGTGGATAAATTCATATTCCCAGCTGATTTCATCATTTTGGACTATGAAGAGGACAAAGACATTCCTATCATACTTGGGAGACCTTTCTTGGCAACTGGTAGAACACTTATAGATGTGCAAAAAGGAGAACTGATTATGAGGGTGCAAGATCAAGAAGTGACATTCAATGTGTTCAAAGCCATGAAATTTCCTACGGATGAGGAAGAATGTTTCCGGTTGGATGTGGTGGAAAAAGTGTTGGATGACGAGTTTTTAAGGAAATTGACTGAGGATCCGCTGGAAACTACTTTATTGGGGGAGGCTGACATGGATGATCCAGAGATGATGGAGTTTCTTCAAATTTTAGATGCAGTACCGAGAGTACGCAAATTTCAAATCCCGTTTGAATCATTGGAACTTACTGATAAATCCTTAGATCGCTTGAAGCCATCTCTTGAAATACCACCCACACTTGAACTTAAACCTTTACCTAGCTATCTCAGGTATGCTTATTTGGGTGAATCATCTACTTTTCCTATTATTATTGCATCTGTACTTAACGAATTGCAGGAAAGTAAGTTGATACGTGTTCTCCGGGAGTACAAATCAGCAATTGGTTGGACCATCGCAGACACTAAAGGGATTAGCCCATCATTTTGTATGCACAAGATGTGATGCCCCCAAATTCGGGTCTCCAAACACCCGGATCCGGTCATCACGATCCAATACATCATTCACCTCCAACAACATACATAGACTAAAATGCGGAAATAAACATATGTTGTTCATTAGAAAGGTGTTACTAGTCCCAGAATACAATAACCTTAAAAGCTTAACACAAATCCATACCCACATAATTGTCAGGGTTTAAATTACATTAATAAAAATTTACTACACTTAAGGTATAATCAGCTACATGAAGTCTATCACTTCATCTTTTCCTTCCCTTTGTTCTTCCCTGACGTCTCGGGTTTAGCTGCAATGGAGTCATGATATAGCAAGGGTGAGCAACGAGTTTGCTCAGCAAGTTTAAAGTACAACAATAAGGATATATCATGATGAAGGGAATATAGAAAGAGAATTCAACAATTATCAGAAGCAAGAACATTAATTGCTTTTAAAACAGAGATGGTCAAGTAGACTTTGAATAATAACTTCCAAAGGAGTCAATAGCTAGTTGACCCTCTGGTTACTGGCTACAGAATAAGTACTTGAGGGGATCAGCCTCGCGTACGCTATGTGTATGCATAACATTTAACTCTGCTGTTTGTACCTTATATACGGTACCTGGGGTACTCCCCTATAATAAAAGGGGTGTCCATTTAGTCTAAGAATCCTTACCATCGATTGGTTCGGATAGCTTTTATAAATTCTCACATACTTGCCTGACCGAACAAGGGTTCAGACTTAATCATGAATAGTTCGTAAATTTCGGAACTTTAATAAATGTACGAATTCAAATGCATCGAATGCGATTGTTAATAATATCATAGATGTGGAATAACTGTAAATTAATTAAACCACTTAAGCATTCTTAGAATAAAATTTCAAACTACAATACGATAGTAGCCTGCTCGAATGAAAAGAACTTGCAACAGTTAAAGTTTCGATATAAAGGACTTGCTCAATGTAAAAGTTGAGTAAGATGAACTTGCCTGTTTGTTCAGCTACAGGTAAAATTTAGCTTTAATTAATTGATCTTGGATAACCTATCAGTTGATAAAGTCGGTTTATCCATTAGCATTGCATAACTGTATATCGATACACTCACTTATGCTATCTATTTAGCAGGTAAACAATTTACTATATATATTTAATTACCATCTAATCATTAGCTAAACAGAAATTAATTTAATGGCCTCTAGCTATTATTTAAAAATAAATAATAGTTAATCATGGTTACCTATCATTTGAGTACTCAACTATTACCCTTATTTGTCTCTAAATGTGGGTTAATAATTCTTATTTATTATTTATGAAATAATAAATTTATCATGATTTAATAGCAACTAAATAATAGTTGATCACTTATTTTATTTTATTGCGCTTAATTACTATTTACCTTAGCAGTAATTGAGTGATTATTAATCCTATTCCTTACTTAACGTATTAATTCTACACACACTTAGTTATTATTTAATATTAATTAACTAATCCTTAAGTATTTATCATCTTTATTTATTAAGGGCCAAAAATAATTAACTTATTAATCTCCCTCGTACTTAATCATTATTTCATTAGTGATTAAGAAATTGTTATCCTTATCAGCTTTATTCATACCTAATTATTATTAATATTAATTAGATATTATTATCTTTATTTATTATTAACAAATAATTACTTTATTACTTTTATTCACACTTAATTATTATCTAATACTAAATAATAATTAAATGTTTATTGTTTATTGATAATTAACTTTATTCATACTTAATTATATATTTGGTATCTTTATTTATTATTATTTGATAAATAATAAATAATTACTTTATTAACTTCATTCATACTTAATTATTATTTAATAATGATTAAATGATAATTAAATATTTATTATCTTTATGTATTACTTATTGATAAGAAGTAAATAATTAATGAATTAATTTTTTTTATTCATACCTAATTATTAATTAAATAATAATTAAATATTTATTATCTTTATTTATTATTTAGTGATAAATAATAAATAATTAATTGATTAACTTTATTCATACATAATTATTTTTCAATAACAATAATTACATATTAATTATCTTTATTTATTATTTATTGGTAAATAATAAATAATTAATTTATTAATTTTATTAGTTAGTTAAAATAACTAGTTAATTCCCCAAGTGCATTAATTGCTCATTTTAATGACCAACAGTTAAGCCAAAGATTGCACATTTGATCAACAGTTAACCCCAGTGAGTTACACAACCTATTCGAACAAAACAGTTCAGTTATTGTATAACACTACTCAGTTAATAGTTCTATGCTGCCAAAATCCACAATCATAATTATATTCAACTCCTGCAATTTCATTCCAAACTGACCAAAGATTTTTACCTAGCATAGTAGGCAACAAATTCTAAATAGATTATAACAATACTGATTTCGAATTCAGTACCATCCCAAACAGAAAAACAAGGAAAACCGAGATTAATCTAGGCATTATACCCATCATCTACTGGGCATCCCAAAATTCTAGGCCTAAATACAGCACAAAATTGATTGCTAGAACCTTTAAGGTTCATCGCAACAGATTCCCAAATCAAACCATACAATACCATACACTGTATAATATAACCAATACCAACACAGCACAATCGGCAATACAAATCTAAGTACACAAGAAAGAAATTTATACAAAACCCAATACAGAGAACCATCACAGCGGCTTGAGAAATCCTTGTTATACCTTGTTGTCGATCGCGTTGCAATCCTCCTTCTCCTCCCAAATTACTCGACGAATTCGGACATCCACAGCTCTGCGATCTCTTTTTTTTTTTTTTTTTTTTTCTAATTTGGACTCACAAACAAAGGGATTCGGCAGCTTGGTCTAGGGCAGGAGGGGTTAAATTTATAGAAGGAAATTTACCCAATTTGGCTGGGTATTACCCCAATTAGCAAATTAAGGACCGTCGGGTAGAGGGAGGTAGCCGTCCGATTGTACCTATCAAGTCCACTGACGTCGCCGGCATCCTTCGAGCTACGTATCTCGTCGGTCGTTTTCGCCGAATTTCTAGGACCCTTGGTCCGTGCCGCGCTTGCTCGGTCGTCGACGCCTTTCCCCGCTCCGACCGCTGGTCGCTCACGCTGCCGCCAGTGCACGCCTGGCGTCTCTTTCCCGTCAGTCGCTGGGTCTGGTTGATTGATTGAGGGCTTAGACCGCTTCTTGCTCGACTATTGATTTGAGGTGTTAGGGTTTCCCCTTTTTGCTCGGATGATTTCCCCCAAATTGATCGCTCGGTTGCAACTGATGTGAGGGTTAGATGGCTGGGTTTGATTTCATTAGATTATCTGATATTGAGAGGCTTGCTCGGTTAATGGTTATTGAAATCAAATAACCGGTTCCCCCAAATTGATTGGATCGACCCGTTTGCTAGTGTTATAACCCGGCTGGTAAAAGAGATAAGGAATGGGCTCAAATTGGGCTGGAAGGGATTTGGGCTCAACCCAATAGGGTTGGGCCGACTGAATTGATTAGGAAAATGGCTCAATAGAGAACTAAAAAGAAATTGGGCTCAGCCCTATTAAATTTGGGTTAATTGTAATAAAAGAAATGTGGCCCAAAAGGAATTAGAAGGAAAATTAATCCTACCCAATGATGTTGGGCCATTTAAAATAAAGAGGAAGATGGCCCAATACACTAACTTAATATTTATATTATTAGCATCTAATTTAAATAACCAACTTGATTAATTATTTAAAATATTTATTTTAACCATAATTCTTTATTCGAATTATTTAATTCGATAATGATAAAAGTATTTATTTACTTTCTTCCCAATTTTCTTGCCAATCAATTCTTAGGGTTAACTCACTAATTGATTCAAACTATTAATGAACCCCTTTAAGGCAAAGAAAATTAGGACCACGTATTTATATAATTAAATAAAAATACCTACATGGATCCAATTAAATTCGTAAAGATATATAAAATGAATTTTATTTATTAAAATAAATTCGATACAATGTTTAAAAATTCCTGGACATTACACAAGATCCTTTTGGAAGACGATGCCAAACCAACAATTAAGCAACAAAGGAGGCTGAACCCAATCATGAAAGATGTGGTGAAAAAGGAGATTTTGAAGTGGCTTGATGCAGGTATCATTTACCCCATCTCCGATAGCTGTTGGGTGACTCCAGTATAGTGCGTGCCTAAAAAGGGTGGCATGACGGTTGTAGAAAACGAAAATAATGAATTGATACTGACTAGGACAGTGACCGGATGAAGGGTTTGTATGGACTATAGAAAACTAAACAAGGCGACCCGCAAGGATCACTTTCCTCTACCCTTCATTGATCAGATGTTAGATAGACTGGCTGGACACGAGTTTTATTGCTTATTGGATGGCTATTCAGGTTATAATCAGATAGTGATTGCCCCCGAAGATCAGGAAAAGACTACCTTCAAGTGCCCTTATGGTACTTTTGCTTTTAGAAGGATGTCTTTTGGCTTATGTAATGCACCAGCGACGTTTTAATGATGCATGATGGCTATTTTCTCAGATATGGTCGAACGCAACATGGAGGTGTTCATGGACGATTTTTCCGTGTTTGGTGACTCTTTTGATAGTTGTTTGAAAAATCTGGTCCTGGTTTTGAAACGATGCGTGGAAACTAATTTAGTGCTCAATTGAGAAAAATGCCACTTTATGGTGCAAGAGGGGATCATTCTTGGGCACAAGGTGTCATCAAACGGGTTAGAGGTAGATCGAGCCAAGCTGGAGACAATAGAAAATCTACCTCCACCAACTTCAGTAAAGGGAATACGAAGCTTCTTGGGACACGCCGGATTTTATAGGAGATTTATAAAGGACTTTTCTAAAATCTCTAAGCCTTTATACAGTCTATTGGAGAAAGATGTTCCCTTCAAGTTTGATGATGAGTGTCTTGTGGCTTTTGAATTGTTGAAAAAGAAATTGACCATAGCGCCTGTAATAGTAGCACCAGATTGGTCAAGACCGTTTGAGTTAATGTGTGATGCTAGCGACTTAGCTATTGGGGCTGTTTTGGGCCAACGAAAGGAAAAGGCTTTTCACGCCATTTATTATGCTAGCAAAACATTGTCCGATGCCCAACTCAACTATACGACTACCGAGAAAGAGTTGCTCGCGGTAGTTTATGCATTTGACAAATTCCGGTCGTACTTAATTGAAACTAAAGCGGTGGTGTTCACTGACCACTCTGCCATAAGATATTTGATTTCGAAGAAATATGCGAAGCTAAGGCTAATTCGATGGATACTTTTACTCCAGGAGTTCGACTTGGAAATCCGGGATAGGAAAGGGACGAAAAATCAAGTGGCAGATCATTTCTCGAGATTAGAAAACAATGACCATGTCAAGGGAGACAAAACGGTGATCAATGAGTTCTTCCCGGATGAGCAGTTATTTGTGATACATTCAGAAGTTCCTTGGTATGCCGATTTTGTCAATTATTTGGTTAGCAACGTACTTCCCCCAGATTTAACCAGCCAATAAAAGAAAAAGTTTCTACATGATGTAAAAAGGTACATGTGGGATGAGCCGTTCCTGTTCAAACATTGTGCCGATCAGATTATTCGACGGTGTGTGCCACAAAGTAAAATAGAGAGTATCTTACATCATTGTCATGATTCGCTATATAGAGGTCATTACGGAGGCGAAAAGACAGCTGCCAAAGTGTTACAGGCAGGATTTTTCTGGCCCACGTTGTTTAAGGACGCCCACCACTTCCTTCAGAGCTATGATAGATGTCAAAGGGTGGGAAATATTTCCAAACGTCATGAGATTCCTTTAAATGCTATTTTAGAAGTTGAAGTCTTCGACGTTTGGGAAATAGATTTTATAGGACCATTTCCATCTTCCTTTAACAACCTCTACATCCTTTTGGCAGTCGATTATGTGTCTAAATGGGTGGAAGCAAGTGCTTTGTCGACTAACGATGCTAAGGTGGTTTTAAAATTTCTGCAGAAAAATATCTTCACACGATTTGGCACCCCAAGGGCAATTATCAGTGATGAAGGGAGCCACTTTTGCAATAGGTATTTCACGGCTCTCTTAGCTAAATATGGGGTAAACCACAGAATTGCTACAGCTTACCATCCCCAAACCAGTGGTCAAGCCGAAGTTTCAAATAGAGAAGTGAAGAGGATTCTGGAGAAGATTGTTAATCCGAACAGAAAAGATTGGTCAACAAAGTTGGATGATGCGCTTTGGGCTTATTGGACAGCTTATAAGACACCCATTGGCATGTCACCGTACCAATTAGTCTATGGCAAGGCACGCCACCTTTCGGTTGAGGTTGAACAAAAATCATATTGGGCCATCAGAAAGTTGAACTTTGATCTCACGGCTGCGGGGGAAAAGAGACTTCTTCAGCTTAATGAACTCGATGAATTCCGTCTACAAGTATATGAGAACTCAAAGCTATACAAGGAAAAAGTCAAGAAGTGGTACGATCAGAAAATCATCAACAGGAAGTTTGAGTCGGGACAAGCAGTGCTTCTATACAACTCTAGGCTGAAATTATTTCCAGGGAAGCTCAAGTGTCGGTGGTCGGGACTTTTCATTGTCAAACAAGCATTCCCTCATGTCGCCGTTGAAGTTTTTGTGAATAATCCGGAAGAGTCATTCAAAGTTAATGGTCAAAGATTAAAAAATTATTGGGGTGGTGATGTTGATCGCCAGAAAACCTCAATCACTCTTGCCGATTAAAGTTTGAAACAGGGAGTAGTCAGGCTGAAAGACTTTAAATCAAGCGCTAGTTAGGAGGCAACCCAATTTTTAAGTGTTTTTAGTTAAAATTTTATGATTTTTAGGAATAATTATTAGACTTAGTTTTGTTTTTATCTAGTAGTAATTAGTTACTTTATTTCTTTGTCTTTGCTTATAGGTCATACATCAAGGATTGCACATGAAGAAATCAAAAAGAAGGGATTTAGAATTCAATTCCAGATTTTTAAACTAGCGCGGCCGCGCCCTAAGTGTTCAGAAATCAAGCGTAGTCGCGCCCTACTTCAGGAATCAAAAAGGCTTCAGCTGGCATACTAGTGCGGCTGCGCCCATATTGTGAAGGAAAGTAGCGCGGCCGCGCCTAACCTCAGAGCTTAAAAAGTTCCAGCTGCCACACTAGCACGGTCGTGCCCTACTCAAGCCAATTCCTAGCGCGGCCGCGCCGCGATCGGATCCCAGGTTTTAAAACCCAGTTTAAACCCGACCCATTGATTACTCCTTCTTTTATTTTCCCGCTTGGAGTCTCATTCTTAGTAACCTCTCCCAATTAGCATCAGTCACTTCTCTTCTTCTCTTCTTTTTCCAAATCCAAACCAATTTCCTACCAATATAAACTCCTTCTCCAAATCAAACACTTCCAATTACAAACCCTAACTTCTGTTTTCTCTTCATCTTCATTCTTTCTCCAATTCGTCACCTCTTACAGCCTACTCTTCTCTTTAAACCCTAAAATCCAAATCATTCAACAATCTAAGTGTGATCCAAGAAGGTTTTCAGTGCATTGTAGTGGGATATGAAGGAAGTGCAGTGGTTCAGAAAGAAGTAAGTGCATTGTGGTTTAGGGTTTTGCTTCGTATCAAGGTAATACTTCCAATTGACAGATTTTAGGCTTGGGATTGCATTGTATTGGGAATTTTAACTATACACTTCCAGATATTGTGTTATTATTGTTGGATTGAATTGTGCATGTAAGTGCATTGGATTGAAATAGTTTTTTAAAACCAAGTGTGATTTCTGTCAAGTTTGGGGGTCTTCACGTTGTTGTGCGTTGGGATTGAATTATTATGGCTTCTAAGAGATAACGTGGGGAATCTTCTAGTTCTTAGGCCCCTGTTGAGTCAGTGGAATTCGATAAAAGTCGGTTTATTTCTGCAGAGGCTGAGGAATTCTATCATAAGGTTTTGCTTAGGAAGACGTTTGTCTTGGAACATGGGCTAAAGCCTGATCCTAATTTAGATGGTCAAATGATGAGCATGATCCGAGCTAAGGGTTGGTTGTTGTTTGTGGAATCATCGTTGGCAGCCCCGATATCAGTCGTTCAAGAATTATATGCTTACGCAAAGATCACTAAGGACGGGACCGCTTTTGTGTGAGGTTACCAGGTGCCATACAATAGCAAGAGTATCAATGCCATATACCACTTGCCTTCTATTCACCACACCGATCCAGAAAGTTTATACTCTACGAATTGGGACACTAAATTGGAGCGCATCAAGAATATTTTGTGCAAGCCGGGTACAGTATGGACAACGAAGCAAGGGACGGATCAGAAACTCCACTTTCCTCACACAGCCTTGAGTCGTTATGGAAAGGCCTAGTACAGTTTTATTTGTGCCAATCTCATGCCAACCAGGCATCAAAATGACGTGACCAAGGATCGGGCGATTTTGTTATATGGAATTGTGCAAGGAAAGAAGATTGATGTGGGGTATGTTATCCATCAGTCCATACGCCGGTACCTTCAAGGTGGTACATCAGGCGGTCTCCCTCACGCATCGGCGATCACTCGTTTATACTTGGCCACTGGGGTGGAATGGGGTGATAGTGAGCCCATACAGCTCCCGATGAATACTATTGATCATGCTACTATTGCTAAGTACAAGGTTTGGGCTGGTGCTCCTTCTCATGCCCGTGGAAAAGGATGTCTATTGAGGGATCACAGTGAGAGTGAGGAGGCATCCGATCAGCCGTTGACTGAACCTGAACAGCCATTTCATGTGTCTGAGGCTAGATTGGATCGAATGGAGAGGCGTATGACTCGGCGGATGGATGCTATTCATACGAGTATGACCGAGCTTCGATTTTTCTCCACTCAACTCTCAGACAGTTTTTCGCAGGCCTTTTCTCAATTGGGCGTTCAAGTTCAATTCCTAACGTTTGGTGAAGCACCAACTTATCCGCCTCCGGACACACCTTCAGATGGGGAGGATGCAGATGATGTTCCCTCAGATTAGGGGAGTTTCTCTTTCCTTTCCTTTTACTGTTTTATCCAATGAGGGCATTATCTATTTTAAGTTTGGGGGAGTTCTTTTAGGTTTTTGTTTAGCATGTTTGCTAGTTTTGTACATTATATCTGTTAGTATGTTGGCATATCATTGTGATCATTGTGAATCTTGCATAGTTATGGTTGGTTGTGTTAGGTGTATTTAGTTAGTTTGCATGAATCCAAGTGATTAGTTGGTATGATTTTGGCTAGGCCAATGATGAGATGGGTATTACTGTGTTAGCTTGGACAGTGTGAAGGTCGTTAGGGATGATATAATTTAGATCATGAGAGTAATTATGCCTGTCATAACTTGCGTTATTGGATAGCACGAACAATTTGATTAATTTGACTGTTGGAGTTTAAAGTGTTGCATAATTGACTTTTACATGAGAATTGGGTAAAACATTTGTTAGGTGAATCAACAAGGAAGGCTGAATAAGGTAAAAGCTGAGTTTGGGGGTTTCTTTTCAAAAAAAAAAATGGCAAATCCAAAAATACAATAAATGCGTTGACTAGTTGGGTTCTGTGGCCTTTATCACTCGGGTAATTAGATTCTTAGGGGTATCTTAACACCTAGTGCCCTAAAGCCGACTGGTTTGGGAGTCACTGATTGAACGCTCGCTACATGGGTGATTTTGAAAAGCCTAAGAGAACTTGACATTGCACAGTTAAGCATAAATACGAGATGGAGCGTAAAACGCACTCGTAGAAGAATAAAGATAGAAATAAGCCTTGTTAGAACCTTCATGCTCAGTATTTGCTTAATTTTGGTTGGATTTGTTGTATTTGCTTGAATTGAATGTAAAATAGATTATTCTTGTCATAGAGTTGGTTATGTGGCTTTATTTTGAACTATGGTCAGTTAACTTGATTAATGAACACACACGCACAACTTGGGTGATGATAGGTGTATATTGTTTGATTGATTGGGATTATTAATTCCTATTGACTGGATTTACTGTTTCAAGTTACTTGTTGATATCTCTGAGGCATACAGTTAAGATTCATATTGGCTATTGGTTGGATTCGTAGGCATGGTAGTTCTTAGTATATTCATGGCATTGTGTTGCATTGTGTTAGTTATATTGCATTGTGTTGCTTGGGGACAAGCAATAGTTTAAGTGTGGGGGAATTTGATGAGTAGGTTTTATACCTATGAATCAGATGCCAATGAATGCGAATTATTGTTTATTTCCATGGTTTGTAGTTACGTTTCAGGCATTTTATGTGTTTTTGTAGGTTGCACGAGTTGGGAATTGGTTTAACGAGAATTGGTTGGACTTTGCTGTTGCAGGTGCTGAGTTGCTGAGGTATTAGTGCAACGCGGCCGCGCCCAAAATGAACTAGGGTGCAGCGCAGCCGCGCCTGTCTCCAGGCTTTGGAAAAAATTGGCTGCCACGGTAGCGCGGTCGCGCGCCATTCAAGCCTTTTCCCAGCGCGGCCGTGCCGGTTCGAGAAAGGGCAAATTTATCTTTTCAGCAGATTTAAGCAGATTTGATTTGAATTAGGATTTGAAACTTTGTAATTAATTAGGGTTTTTATCAGATACTATAAATAGTTGTTTTTAAGTTACTTTCAAGGTTGTTGAACTTATTATTAGCAAACCTTAGTTTAGAGCAATTTGAGAAGACTTGACGCAAGCTAATAGCAGGAAGGAAGCAAGGAGGAGCAAGATAGAGATTCAAGGATTACTTTACAGTGTTTCTTCTTCTCTCTTCTTTTTACTCTCAACTTTTGAATGTTATTAAACTTGTGGATGTTGAATTCGAGTTTAATTATGAACTAAATTTCTTTTTAAGGCTATAATGGATCTTATTGCGTAATTTTGAATAGCATGCTTCCTGGAATATTATGATTAGTTACTTTTGGATTGTCTATTATGGTTTTTACTAAATTGCTTAATTATCTGGCCAATAATTACTGGGATATTCTATATGAACTCGAGAGATGAAGTATAGAATTAGATCTGACCATAGTAGCATGTGTTTGTGTATTCTGCTGTCGATGGAATTCATAATTTGTGTTTAGGATAGAGATATACCTATTCACCGCATGTAATCAAAAAGGGAACTTGGACGTTAAATCCTTTTTAATTGTAATTCACATAGAAATATAGTGAATTAGTTATCTAGGGTGATTAACTTAGGTCTATCAATTGTGGATTTGAGTTGAGTTGTTTATGAAACATTGAGAGATGATCATAAATAGTGATGAGTTCCTGGTTAACAATCCAAAATGACTAGCATGATCCAAAGGGAAGTTTGTTGAGCAAAATAAAGCATTAAGTGAAGTTATAGTCTTAAGTCTTTAAAAATCTGTTTTCAAATTAGTGGTAGTAATCTAATTTTGAATTAATTAGTTAAATTCAAAACTTCAGAAGTCAATAATTATTTGTTTACTAAAATTGATTTGATTTAGAATTAGAAATTGTCATTATAAACTCAGTTTTTCTCCGTGGGACGATACTCTACTTTCACTTTATTACTTGTGGACTGCGTATACTTGCGTATTTGTGCTAGTATAGAATTAGGCAAACAATATACATATGTCCAAATCTACTTCATCCCTTAATAAGAATTTTATTTATTAAATTCATATTTTAAATTTCTAAAATATTTGGGATATTACATTCACCCATTCTTCTAAAAATTTTGTCCTTGAAATTAAGGCATAGTCATCTCTATTCATTATACTCCTCTATTTTCAAATCTAGGTTTTATTATTTAAACCTTTATTTAACTATTCGAGATCTTATTTGTGACGCCCCCAAAATAGGTCCATACAACCCATTTTGAGTCGCCAATAACATTCCACAAAATACAAATACAAATATGAATCTTCCCATTTACAACTAATAAGTGTTGTGCAAAATACGACAACACAATACAAATACATCTTAAATTCTCAATACACTTATTGGCACACTAATAATAAGGTATTGAGACACTTCTATTATCTCGGACCATCACTCCATTCCTCGGCTAGTCCCTGCTACACTCTCTTTTCCTGAGGAGAACAATGGAACAAAAAGGAAAAGGGTGAGCACAAATAGCCCCGTAAGAAATATCATGACTAAGATAATGAAGAATAAAAATTATCTTTAGTCTTCAACAGAATTAAATCAGAGATTTAAAGATATTTTAATTGTTCAACAACAACAATTGCAGCGGAACAAACAATCCATTAGAAGAGTCAAGTAGATTATAATATCCACCATCTTCTATAAATTAAAGGATCACCACCAATATTTTATCCCTGTAACACCAATCAACAATTCCTGCTTATGAACATCCAAATCAACAGTTTATATTTAACAGCCTCTCTTTGCACTACGTGCCAAAGATATTTATTTGTAACATCACCGGTCATGATCATGCCAAACGCCAGTTCATCTTTGCACTACGGGCCAAAGAGAACTTTCACCATACGCCTTTGTTTGTAACACCAAAAGTCATGATTATACCAATACACCGTTTGGTCAAAATCATGTCACGCCAGTTCATCTTTGCACTACGGGCCAAAGAGAACTATCACCATAATTTAAGTATGAAGATGAGGATGATGACAATGATACAGTGAGATTAAGGATAAGAAAAGCTTTATAATTTAATCAGTATCAAAGATTGACCAAATTGCAAACACGATGACCAAATTGTGGAGTCAAATTCAAGAATAATATTTAAGAAATTATTTCATGCTTCAACTATGACGTATAAAATGAAATAGAAAGATTCAAGTGAAAAGATATTAGATGAAGCACAAACTATTAAGGATATTCTACTAATTTTCAGGGATTCTCTCCATTTAAAAAATGAGGTTTTGGAAACAAACAAAGATTTCTTATCATAAATGGAGAAATGTGAAAGAAAAAGATATCCCTTAAAGAGTACAAAAGAAATGATACGTTATACGAGTATAACAGAATATATGAAACTGCAAATG
Organism: Aralia elata; assembly: GCA_034770075.1. Lineage (NCBI taxonomy): Eukaryota > Viridiplantae > Streptophyta > Magnoliopsida > Apiales > Araliaceae > Aralia > Aralia elata. Next base: position 48,920,401 of record CM068377.1, on the reverse strand, counting down.
GATTTTCACCCGTCATGCGATAATCCGCGTAGACAAATTATTTCCACAATAGGTTAATAAGTAATTAATACAAAGGGTTATTCACCAGGTACGACACTCGTACATACAGGTTATTCCCACAGAGTAATAAGGAATGAATACAGAAGGGTATTCACCAGGTACGACACTCGTACATACAGGTTATTCCCACAGAGTAATAAGGAATGAATACAGAAGGGTATTCACCAGGTACGTCACTCGTACATACAGGTTATTCCCACAGAGTAATAAGGAATGAATACATAAGGGTATTCACTAGACATGCGTCATACCGCACGGACAGGTTATCCCCACAAATTAATATAGAATGAATAACAACCTTTATGAGTATAATATCACTTACGAACATGAAAGCAAATGATATTATTTATGAGTATGAAAGAAATGATATTCCCTACCTTAGTTAACAAGTGACTGGATGTTACTTTCTATGAAGTTTACTAACTTCGGATACTACTAGTATTCTCACAAATACTCACAATAGCCTAGCACACTAAGAGAACTTAAGAAATTTAGAGACAGAGAGGAAGTATAAGCAATGAAGGTGTGAAGATTTCTTAAGATAACCCCTCCTATTTATAGGAAAACCAAGTTTCATTAATTGCACAATAAGGGCTCGACTTATTACACTTTAGTACCTCCATCTTTGCCTCTACTTTTTAATATAATCCCTCAAGTATTATCAATCTTGCATAACATCCCCTAATAGTTCCCACATGTGAACCAATAGTTCTCACATGTGAACCAATAGTTCACAACATGTGAATTCAAAATTTTAATTAGATACCCCTAAGTTAGACTCCACCTTTAATCAGTCAATAATGCAAAAATATCATAACAAATAATATGAGTTACAATGTCATGATAAATAATAAAAAGTACCATGCGAATGCTATTGTAATTATTGAATCAAAATAGTGTATAATTGCTACTTTATCAATTATTGAATCAATAATTTAAAATACTGTGCAATACCGTGTGCCTGTGAAATACCGCGTACTACTGTGGAATAACGCGTTTTACTGTTCTTTTTATTACCGGGTATTTCAACAGTTGCCAGTGATAACACTGTTGACAAAATACTGTCGCTTTCCGTATCTGACAATGGGGCCCACTATCGTTGACAATTTTGTCATTTGTGGGGCCTACTAATATTTGATATTTCGACGCCGTCGTACGGTACCGAATATAATATTCTCTGACAAAAAGAATATTCCCCGACATACACTGTTTATCAGATAATTCGCATATAACACCCTTAACTATCATTTATAACAATTAAGCACCTTACTATAAAAAAAAATAATCATAAAGAAAATAATAAACTTTTATTTCATAAAGTCAGGATCTTACAATCTCCCCTCCTTATGAAATTTCTTCCTCGAAATTGACGTACGTACCTGGCATTTCGAAGAGGTGAGGATACCTTGCTCTCATTTCAGATTCTAACTCCCAGGTCATTTTCTCAACATCATGGTTTCTCCATAAAATTTTGACTTGAGGTATAACCTTTGATCGTAGAATTTGTTCCTTCTTATCCAAGACCTTGATAAGTATCTCTTCGTACGTCAAATCCTCTGCTATCTCGTCTAGTTCTAACTCAATAATGTGGTTTGGATCTTTCACATATTTACGTAGCATAGATATGTGAAAAACATTATGAACACGAGACATGCTTGGCGGTAAGGCGAGTCTGTAGGCCACAGTTCCTACTCGGTCGAGGATTTCAAATGGGCCGATAAATCGAGGGTTAAGCTTTCCTTTCTTTCTGAATCTCGTAACTCCTTTCCATGGGGCAACACGTAAAAATACATGATCTCCGACACTGAATTCCTCGTCTCTTCGATGAAGATCGGCATAACTCTTTTGTCGATCTTGAGCTGTTTGTATACGTTGCCGGATCATTTGGATCTTTTCCGTAGTTATACGTATCAACTCGGGTCCCAATAATTTTGCCTCACCTACTTCATCCCAACATGCTGGAGATCGACACCTTCGTCCATACAACGCCTCGAAGGGAGCCATGCCTATACTTGCTTGATAACTGTTATTGTAAGAGAATTCCACCAATGGCAAGTATTTGTCCCAACTTCCTTTGAAGTCTAGTACGCAGAGTCTTAATAGATCTTTAAGGGTTTGAATAGTCCTTTCCGATTGCCTGTCTGTTTGGGGATGGTATGCAGAACTGAATCGTATTTCAGTGCCCATAGCTTTTTGCAAGCTGACCCAAAATCGTGAAGTGAACCTAGGATCTCGATCAGAAACGATGGATACTGGCATGCCATGCAATCTGATAATCTCGCTTATATACATACTAGCAAGACGCTCAAGTGAATAGTTTTCTCGTATAGGCAAGAAATGAGCAGACTTGGTCAATCTATCTATAATGACCCAAATTGCATCTAAGCCTTGAGAAACTTTGGGAAGACCTATCACGAAATCCATGTTGATGTGTTCCCACTTCCATTTTGGAATCTCAAGTGGTTGCAATGGACCCCTTGGTACTTGATGTTCCGCCTTGACACGTTGACAAGTTAAACATCTTGCGATAAACTCTGCAATCTCTCTCTTCATATTGTTCCACCAAAATGTATGTCGAAGATCACGATACATTTTGGTACTACCAGGGTGGATTGCAAATGGTGTGTTGTGTGCCTCCATCATGATTTTGTATTTCAAGTAAGGGTCGTTAGGAACACACAGTCTAGAGTTGACTCGAAGTATTCCGTCTTCGTCGACTCTTGCTTCTGGAATAGCACCTTCTTGTACCTTTTTCTTCATATTCATCAACTCCGGGTCTGTAACTTGAGCAGCTTTAATTTTGTCGATTAAAGCCGGTTCTACCTGTATATGTGCGACCTTCACGTGGGTTCCTGGAGTCTTTAACTCTATCTCCATCCTTTGTAAATCATCCAAGATGAGCTTTTGCGATGTCAGTAACGCACTCGTGCTTGCATATGATCTTCTACTCAATGCGTCAGCTACTACGTTCGCCTTTCCAGGATGGTATTGGATGGTATGGTCGTAATCTTTCAACAGCTCGAGCCAACGCCGCTGTCGCATGTTGAGTTCCTTCTGGGTGAAGAAATATTTGAGACTTTTGTGGTCTGTATAGATCTCCACTTTCTCTCCATACAAGTAATGTCTCCAAATCTTCAACGCGAAAACGACTGCTGCCAACTCTAGATCATGAGTAGGATAATTCCTCTCATATTCCTTGAGTTGTCGAGACGCATAGGCTATAACCTTCCCATGTTGCATGAGAACACAACCTAGTCCTTTGCTTGAAGCGTCGCTGTAGATGACAAATCCTTCCGATCCTGATGGTATTGCCAATACAGGTGCTGAAATGAGCCTTCTTTTGAGTTCTTGAAAAATCTTCTCACATTCTTCGCTCCATTTGAATGTTGTGCTTTTCCGAGTCAGTTGAGTTAATGGAATGGCTATTCGAGAAAATCCTTCTACGAATCTCCGATAATAACCAGCTAGACCCAGAAAGCTTCGTACTTCGGTTACTGACTTAGGTTGTTCCCAATTTGATACTGCTTCAATCTTCGCCAGGTCAACCGAGATTCCTTCTTTAGAAACCAAGTGACCAAGGAATGCAACTTCCTCAAGCCAGAATTCACATTTCTTCAACTTAGCATATAGCTTGTTTTCACGAAGCTTTTGGAGTATCAGCCTCAAGTGTTGCTCATGATCTTCACGACTTTTAGAATATATGAGAATGTCATCAATGAAGACAACCACGAAATGATCCAAATATTCCTTGAATATCCAGTTCATCATGTCCATGAAAGCAGCAGGAGCATTAGTCAATCCAAAAGACATGACTAGGAATTCATAATGCCCGTACCGAGTTCTGAAGGCAGTCTTTGGAATGTCATCAGCTTTAACTTTCAACTGATGATATCCAGAATGAACATCGATCTTTGAAAAGAATTGAGCACCTTTTAACCGTTCGAACAGGTCATCAATGCGAGGTAACGGGTACCTATTTTTGATGGTGACATGGTTTAGCTCCCGATAGTCAATGCAAAGTCTCATACTCCCGTCTTTCTTCTTTACGAATAAAACAGGAGCACCCCAAGGCGATGTACTCGGACGTATGAAACCGCTGTCTAACAACTCCTGCAGTTGGACTTTTAACTCTTGAAGTTCAATAGGAGCCATTCGATATGGGGTTTTGGAAATAGGTTTCGTACTGGGTTCAAGGTCGATACAAAATTCAATTTCACGGTCTGGGGGTAGGCCAGGAAGTTCTTCGGGAAATACGTCAGGAAACTCATTAACAACAGAAATATTTTTCAAATCTGACGTACTTTTATTTAAATCCGTTACATGGGCTAAGAAGGCTTGACATCCGTTTTTCAATAAACGAATGGCTTTATGACTAGAAATGATGGTTATTGATTTCAATGGTTTGGTTGCTTGAATTCGCATAATAGGTTGATTAGGAATATGAAAACTAATGACCTTACGAAAGCAATCAATTTTATCATGATGAGCAGTTAACCAATCAATTCCTAAAATCACATCAAATTCATGCATGTTCAAGGAGATAAGATCAACAGGTAATGTGAGGGTGCCGATTTGAACAAAGCAAGATTTATAGACTGTAGATGTAACAAATGTTTGTGCTAATGGTGTTTCGACAGATAAGTCAAAATCTAACTTTTCAGGAGTCAAATTCAGGCGTTGAGCACATGTTGGTGAAATAAAAGAGTGGGTAGAACCAGTATCTAATAAGGCATAGACTTCACAAGAGTTAATAAGTAGTTTACCCGTAATAACCTCGTTCGGATTCTGCGCTTTTTGTGACGTCACGACAAAAGCTCTCCCTTGAACCACAGACTTTGACTTGTCCGTGACCGCCTTCGGTGTCATCATTGCAGGTGGACTTGACTTTGCTGCATGACAAAAGGGAGCTATATGGCCTTCCTTTCCACAATTGTAACATACTTGGGATGACGATTGTGTACAATTTGGACTGATGTGTCCTTCTTTCCCACACCTGAAACATCTAACAGGTGGTCGTTCTCCTTCCTTCGAAACTGGTACTGGTGCTGGTGCTGACGTTGGTGCCTTTCCATGGTTGTTGTTGAATCTCCTCTTCTTGGAATTGTTGCCACTTGACTCACTCCTTCTGTTATCCGGGCCAGGATTACCACCGAAGTGGTTACCATTTCCGGTGTTGTGATTCCCTCCTCGCTGATTATCATTATTTCGATAATTGCTGCCACCATTACGATTATTACCGTGATTTTGCTCTCGTGGTTGGGTGTTGCTTCCTGGTTGTAGTAGTCCTCTTTCCTGCTCCACTACTTGAGCCCTATCCACAGCATCTGCGTATATACAAATCTTATGAGAAACGAGATATTGGCGAATCTCTGGTTTCAAACCTCGTAGGAACATTCGTGTCATCCGTTTCTCAGTGTCCACTAAATGGGATGCAAAATGCGACAGCTCGACAAACTTTGCTTCGTACTGTGACACCGTCATGTTGTTCTGTTCCAGTTTGATGAATTCTACCTCTTTCATATGACGAATACTTTCCGGGAAATACTTCTCGTTAAATAATTCCTTGAACTCGACCCAAGACATCTCGAGTGCCGAATGATGGGTACGTTTCACAGATTCCCACCAATGATCCGCTTCTCCTCATAACATAAAGGTGGCAAAAGGAACCTTTTGGTCGTCCGTGCAACGTAGTACATCAAATATCTTTGTTAATTGTTTAAGCTATGCCTCTGCCTTGAGTGGATCTGGCTTGCCGAAAAATTCAGGTGGTCCCAATTCTTTGAACTGCTTAGCGGTGACCATCCGTACATTATCAACGTTTCTGCCAGTATTGTAGACAGGAGCTCTTCTCGCCTGGTTCTGCATGTATTGCATGAAGTTCCTAAACATTTCATCATTCATTCTGTTGTTAGCATCATGATTAGCATCATGATGTTCTGAGTTTGCACCCGTATTATTTGTGGCTTCCTGGTTTTCAGCCACAATGGTCTCACAGTGAATCTCTTGGTTTTCAGATGCCATTCTGAAATGTGATCACAAAACAAATATTAGTTAAAGAAATAGACATGCAACATCTTGTCCCTATAACCAAACCAATTACTTAAATATCCAAAAATAGCTTAGGTAGGATACACTAGCGAAGGATTTTACTCGTCTCTCCCCTCCTAGTTCTAATCCCAGATCTCTACCAGAGATTATATCCCTAAGCTCTGATACCAACTGTGACGCCCCCAAAATAGGTCCATACAACCCATTTTGAGTCGCCAATAACATTCCACAAAATACAGATACAAATATGAATCTTCCCATTTACAACTAATAAGTGTTGTGCAAAATACGACAACATAATACAAATACATCTTAAATTCTCAATACACTTATTGGCACACTAATAGTAAGGTATTGAGACACTTCTATTATCTCGGACCATCACTCCATTCCCCGGCTAGTCCCTGCTACACTCTCTTTTCCTGAGGAGAACAATGGAACAAAAAGGAAAAGGGTGAGCACAAATAGCCCCGTAAGAAATATCATGACTAAGATAATGAAGAATAAAAATTATCTTTAGTCTTCAACAGAATTAAATCAGAGATTTAAAGATATTTTAATTGTTCAACAACAACAATTGCAGCGGAACAAACAATCCATTAGAAGAGTCAAGTAGATTATAATATCTACCATCTTCTATAAATTAAAGGATCACCACCAATATTTTATCCCTGTAACACCAATCAACAATTCCTGCTTATGAACATCCAAATCAACAGTTTATATTCAACAGCCTCTCTTTGCACTACGTGCCAAAGATATTTATTTGTAACATCACCGGTCATGATCATGCCAAACGCCAGTTCATCTTTGCACTACGGGCTAAAGAGAACTTTCACCATACGCCTTTGTTTGTAACACCAAAAGTCATGATTATACCAATACACAGTTTGGTCAAAATCATGTCACGCCAGTTCATCTTTGCACTACGGGCCAAAGAGAACTATCACCATAATTTAAGTATGGAGATGAGGATGATGACAATGATACAGTGAGATTAAGGATAAAAAAATCTTTATAATTTAATCAGTATCAAAGATTGACCAAATTGCCAACACGATGACCAAATTGTGGAGTCAAATTCAAGAATGATATTCAAGAAATTATTTCATGCTTCAACTATGACGTATAAAATGAAATAGAAAGATTCAAGTGAAAAGATATTAGATGAAGCACAAACTATTAAGGATATTCTACTAATTTTCAGGGATTCTCTCCATTTAAAAAAATGAGGTTTTGGAAACAAACAAAGATTTCTTATCATAAATGGAGAAATGTGAAAGAAAAAGATATCCCTTAAAGAGTACAAAAAAAATGATACGTTATACGAGTATAACAGAATATATGAAACTGCAAATGGATTTTCACCCGTCATGCGATAATCCGCGTAGACAGATTATTTCCACAACAGGTTAATAAGTAATTAATACAAAGGGTTATTCACCAGGTACGACACTCGTACATACAGGTTATTCCCACAGAGTAATAAGGAATGAATACAGAAGGGTATTCACCAGGTACGACACTCGTACATACAGGTTATTCCCACAGAGTAATAAGGAATGAATACAGAAGGGTATTCACCAGGTACGACACTCGTACATACAGGTTATTCCCACAGAGTAGTAAGGAATGAATACAGAAGGGTATTTACCAGACATGCGTCATACCGCACGGACAGATTATCCCCACAAATAAATATAGAATGAATAACAACCTTTATGAGTATAATATCACTTACTAACATGAAAGCAAATGATATTATTTATGAGTATGAAAGAAATGATATTCCCTACCTTAGTTAACAAGTGACTGGATGTTACTTTCTATGAAGTTTACTAACTTCGGATACTACTAGTATTCTCACAAATACTCACAATAGCCTAGCACACTAAGAGAACTTAAGAAATTTAGAGACAGAGAGGAAGTATAAGCAATGAAGGTGTGAAGATTTCTTAAGATAACCCCTCCTATTTATAGGAAAACCAAGTTTCATTAATTGCACAATAAGGGCTCGACTTATTAGACTTTAGTACCTCCATCTTTGCCTCTACTTTTTAATATAATCCCTCAAGTATTATCAATCTTGCATAACATCCCCTAATAGTTCCCACATGTGAACCAATAGTTCTCACATGTGAACCAATAGTTCACAGCATGTGAATTCAAAATTTTAATTAGATACCCCTAAGTTAGACTCCACTTTTAATCAGTCAATAATGCTAAAATATCATAACAAATAATATGAGTTATAGTGTCATGATAAATAATAAAAAGTACCATGCGAATGCTATTGTAATTATTGAATCAAAATACTGTATAATTGCTACTTTATCAATTATTGAATCAATAATTTAAAATACTGTGCAATACCGTGTGCCTGTGAAATACCGCGTACTACTGTGGAATAACGCGTTTTACTGTTCTTTTTATTACCGGGTATTTCAACAGTTGCCAGTGATAATACTGTTGACAAAATACTGTCGCTTTCCGTATCCGACAATGGGGCCCACTATCGTTGACAATTTTGTCATTTGTGGGGCCCACTAATATTTGATATTTCGGCGCCGTCGTACGGTACCGAATATAATATTCTCCGACAAAAAGAATATTCCCCGACAAAAGGAATATTCCCCGACATACACTGTTTATCAGATAATTCGCATATAACACCCTTAACTATCATTTATAACAATTAAGCACCTTACTATAAAAAAAATAATCATAAAGAAAATAATAAACTTTTATTTCATAAAGTCAGGATCTTACATTATTTACAAGTCTCATAAATTTTCGGGTTATCACATTCACCCCATCTTCTAAGAATTTCGTCCTCGAAATTATAGTATATTAATTTTTGCTCATTCTATTGATCAAAACTAGGTTTTCGTATTAGCCTTTATTCTTTTCTTCTCTAAAAGCTTATCTTTTAGTCATCGCATTCCACGACCACTTCTCTCTAAGAAGTTCACATTTTCTAAACTTTCAATTTCCGACACCATGGAATATCTTTCAAGAGTCTTCAACAATTGTTCAATAATTGTGAAGTAGTCTGAATAACTAGGAGTAAAAGATTCCTTTAAATAATTTTCAAATTATGTTGAGTGGTCATAAAGACCCATGAACTTGTTACCGGGCTTAACAGTTATTCAACTGCACACCCTTATAAAATATCTATTGGTACTTTAGGGGATCCACCTATTGTACCCTGTGTTGTGCACAACACTTATACATGATTTTCGCGCATGAAGTCGGATTTTCCCGACATAAATTACCCATTTTTCCAGGGTTGTGCACCTCAGCCATTTTGATAAAAACATTTCAATATCCGTCTAGCCGAAACAGTAGCTTAGATGTATACCAATAATTAGAACATCAATCGAAATATTTGTCTAGCAACTAAAATTGGCATTGACTTTTCTTTAACTGGTTCAAAATTCTGAAAATCATTTTATGACGTTATAATACTGCACTGTATTTACAATCCGTTGAGGATTCTGTCATTTTGTGACTTTGTCATACTACACCATACCATAGTGGGTTGACGATACTATGATCACATCCAACACTAGGTTAATCTGCATTGATGAGTCCATCATCTGTCATTCTACACCAGGTTCCATGATGCATTGATGACTATTTAAAAATACATTTAGATATTTTTCAAATCATGTTTGTCTTAGCTGAAACAATTAGCATAGACATATAAAAAATAGAACTTTTAAAACTCATTGGTTCAATAATCTAACCCAATATTTTTCAAAAAAATACTTTTATTAGCACGATGTCAATAAATTTTCAAATCTAGCATAGTTAGAAGATTTGGAATACCCATGCTCTCTCCATCAACTCCAATTTCTCCCCTGATCTATTGCTTAATAATTTTATCTATCTCTATCATCCTTAAAGTTTACTACACTGAAAATCCTCAGATCTCAATACACAACTTTTCTATACCCCAGTACAGTTCATCAAACATACCACACGTTATGAGTTCAGGAACTTACCACAATCATATGGGTTTAGGAACTTATCCTAGTCAGACCAAAATCGTCCATTCGTTGAGGGGTTCCACCATACGATTATGAATCACTGATGAGTGTATTTTATACACATAATTTGGGTACTTTTGACCTAGATAATTTGCAAGTCTTTGGGTATTCGATGTGCTTTTTATCTATTTTTATTTTCTTTCTAGATAATTTAGTTTTATATTGTGCTTATGTGTTTTGTATTTCTTTTATGTGTTTTTGCTTTGTTTTGTAGAAATTTGAATAAAAGCTAATTGGTTCAATGTTTGGAAGTGCTTTGTTTGCCATTTTTAGCGCAACATTGACATAACAGTTGCTTCTCACCTAATTTTGCCCATGATCCAGCCGTTATCTCTCAGAACTCAAAGAATGAAAGTTGTAGAGCTATCTCCTAGCTTTCCGTAGCATTTTGAATCACCTCAATCTAAGTTCGGACGAAGAAGTTATGGCATTTTTCCCAACTGACGTCAATGCTGAATTTTCCAAGCAAGGCAGCGGGGCCTTGCCACAAACCAGCGAGGCCTCGCCAGGGCATACAAGGAGTTACAGCAGACCAGCAGGGCCTCGCCAAAAACTAGCGAGGCCTCGCCAGGGCATACAGGGAGTTGCAGTAGACCAGCGGGGCCTCGCCACAAACCAGCGAGGCCTCACCAGGGCATACAGGGAGTTGCAGCAGGGCAGCGGGGCCTCGCCACATACCAGCGAGGCCTCGCCAAGTCGGTCCTGAGTGCGATCTGACACAGTTTCAGTGCGATCTGAGCTCCATTTTGTCCGACTTTGGCTAGGGTTTCTTGAAGGAGGCTATATATAATCTCTTCTAAGCTTCATATCAGATATCTAGAGAGAGGGAGGCTACAAATACATCAAACAACAGGGCTAAAGGCTGCAAATCAAGCTGAATCAAGCCACAAGCTAAGGAACTCAGTCAACAAGAATTACAAAACTAAGGAGGAGAGCTAGAAACCAACAGCAACCCAAGGAATAACAGCTGAACAACTTCAAAAGTGGTTTTATTTCTAGATTTTTAACTCCTTTGTAATTTGAATTTGACAATGTATAAATTGAAATTGATGTTTATTGTAGCTATCATGAACTAACCTTCTATTCTAAGATTGCAATGGAACCCAACACTTAAATTGAATTGAATTCTCTCTCTATTGATTTTAGTTATTCATTTGTGAATTGATTATCATAACCTTTGCTTTATAGATTAATTGCTTGGCCCGTAATTACCTTGGGAACCTATATGAACTTGACGAACGGATTATAGGTTAAGACCTAGTTATAATAACATGCGAAAGTATAGATTATTGTGGTTATTAATCGGATTAAGTGACGTGTGTCTTATTAATTATCTGCAATAATAGGTATCTTGATAGTAGTTGGGATAGACATATACCTAATTACCACTTGCAACCAATTGAGAATCTAGTCTTAATGACTTCCGATGTGAAAGTTGGTAATTGAGGGGACGATTAATTAGATTTAGTGACACGTGTCTATTAATCATTCTTAAAATTAGTCTCTTGATAGTGTATAGGATAGACATATACCTATGCACCGCTTAGGAAGATTTGTTATTAACCATCGATAGAGGCTCTTATGTAGTTTTGATTTCTCGGTTGTCAATTCGTATGATATAACTAATTGAAAAGAGAGAGTTAGGAGATTCCAATGATGTGTTGGGGGAAATTGTAATCTTAGACCTTTCTATCTTGATATTTTACCGCGTTTTATTCATTACTTGACTTGTGAACTCAACCAATCAACAAACAATCAAACATTCATCGTTTAAATTAGATCAAATTGATATACGATTGGTACTTGGTTATTATTTGTCATAATTCCCTGTGGGTTCGACTCATATCTTATCATATATTACTTGTGGACCGTGTAATCTTGCACGTGTGTGTTTATCGTTTGCTAAATCGACCAACAAGTTTTTAATGCCGTTGCCGGGGAATTATTTTCTAATAATTATACCAATATCAGTTCCAATCGACTTGGTCTCTTTTTAGACTTGTATATAATTTTCATTTTGTTTTGTAGGTATTCTTGATTTGTATGCCACGCTCACGTGCTCTTGAGTTAATTCCTTACGATCCCGAGATTGAGAGAAATATTCGAAGACTACGAAGAGACAAAGTTCGGGGTATACCTAATCAAAATACCATGGCTGAGGAGGAGCCTAAATCCTTGAGGGAGTATGCCATGCCTCTTGTCATATATTTGCACTCAAGCATTTCCAGGCCAGCCATTGAGGCCACCCACTTCGAAATTAAACCAGGCACCATCCAAATGGTCCAAAAATGTTTGCAATTTGGTGGGTTGCCCAATGACGACCCAAATGCTCATTTGGTGAGTCTTCTGGAAATATGTGACACATTTAAGTACACTTAAGTTACTGATGATGCAATTAGACTCCGATTATTTCCTTTCACGCTTCGTGACAAGGTAAAGAGTTGGTTGCATTCGCTTCCCTCGGGCTCGATTACCAAATGGGATTACTTAGCCCAGAAATTTTTGGCAAAGTTCTTCCCACCCGCGAAAACTGAAAGATTGAGGAATGACATCACTTCATTTGTTCAGTATGATCCTGAGTCCTTATATGAAGCTTGGGAACGATTCAAGGATCTAATAAGGAGATGTCCACACCATGGTTTGCCTCAATGGTTGCAAGTTGAGATCTTCTATAACGGGTTAACCAATGCCACCCGATCAAGTGTCGACGCAGCTGTATGTGGTAGTTTAATGGGAAAGAGTTTTGCGGATGCCTATAAATTATTGGAAACTATGGCTGCTAATATTTATCAATGGCCTTCGGAGAGGAAAATGCCACAAAAAGCAGCAGGAAAATTTGAGGTTGATCCTTTCACTACAATAGCCGCACAACTAGCCGCGCTTACAAAGGAAGTGAGAATGTTAGGAACTCAATCTATACAGAGCATTTCTGAAACCTGTGATTTATGTGTTGGGAATCATCCTATCGAGCAATGTGCAATCAATGCAGAATCCATACAGTTCATTGGTAATTACAATAGGCAGCAAAACAGCCCTCACTCTAATCTCTAAAATCCTGGATGGAGAAATCACCCAAATTTCTCATGGAGCAACAACAACACCTAAAATCAATATTCAGCTCCTAGGCATCAATATCCTCCAGGATTTCAAAATCAAGCTCAACCACATCATCAACCCCAATCACACCAACAAGCCTCAAACCCACCTTTGCCACAACAAGAGAAAAAGCCTAGTGGGGATGATTTATTGGCTCAAATGGTTGCAGAAAATAGCACTTCGATACGGAATCTTGAGCTTCAGCTAGGACAAATAGCTAGTGCTATAAATATCCATCCTCCTGGTGCCTTACCTAGTGACACTGAAGTCAACCCGAAGAGATAAGGTAAGTAGCATTGCATGGCTATGACTTTGAAAATTAGGAAGGAACTACCGGAAGTTGTGAATGATGTTCCATCAGAAACAGTGATTTAGGATGTAAATGTGGAGAAAGAAGAAGAAAAGAGAAACGAAGTAGAAAAGAAGGAAAAGGAGCCCATGTCAAAACCAGAGGGGAGAAAGCAAGGCCCTATGTATCCACCATGCCCGTTCCCTCAACGTCAGCAAAAACTAAAGTTGGACAAGCAATTCTCTAAATTTTTGGAAGTTTTCAAAAAATTGCACATAAACATCCCATTTGCTGAGGCATTGGAGCAAATGCCTAGTTATGTAAAGTTTATGAAGTACATTTTGTCAAGAAAGAGAAGGCTTGAGGATTTCGAAACTGTAGCTCTCACCGAAGAATGTAGTGCTATTTTACAGAGGAAGCTCCCACTGAAGTTGAAGGATCCAGGGAGTTTTAACATTCCTTGTTCAATCGGAAATCAATTTGTTGGGAAAGCTTTGTGCGATTTGGGAGAAAGTATCAACCGTATGCCCCTATCCATTTACAAGAAATTGGGGTTAAAGGAAGCAAAGCCGACAAATGTCACTTTACAGCTTGCTGATAGATCAATCACGTATCCAATGGGTATAGTGGAGGATGTTCTGGTGAAGGTTGATAAATTGATTCTTCCAGCAGATTTTGTGGTTTTGGATTATGAGGAGGATCGAGATATTCCAATCATCTTGGGTAGACCATTTTTAGCGACTGGAAGAACACTGATCGACGTGCCAAATGGTGAATTAACTATGAGAATGAACGACCAAGTAGTGAAGTTTCAGGTGTTCAAAGCAATCAAACTCCCAAGCAACACTGAGGATTATTATTTGATCCCGAAAAGGGATGACTTGGTTCATAATGACCCTCAAGGAAGGGTTGGTCTTAAAACTCTGCTTCTTGAAGAATTGCATAATAGAAAACAAACAGTGTGTGGGAAGGGACAAATGATGACACACTATTGGGTATGTGCAGCTGCGAGCAAGAGCAACCATAAGATCCCAGCAGAGCCCGATTAAGCAACATAAAATGAGGGAGTAGTCAGGCTGAGGACTTTAACTCAAGCGCTATTTGGGAGGCAACCCAAATCTCTATTTTATTTTTCGAGCTATTTTGTTTTTATTTTTATTTTTTTTATCTAAAAAAAAGAGTTTGGTGTGGTTTGTTTTTGATTTAATGATCAATTGTGATTAATGTGTGTAATATTGCTTGCTGCAGATTGACGTTTAAATTCAACATTGAAAATCATAACAGCAGCATAACAACACTATTGCAGCACGCTGAGCAGCACAATGGCAACTCAGTAGCTCGGCAGCCCATGCAGCAGAGCAGCAGCCAGCAGTGCAGCAGACCAACCAGCTGATGCTTGTCCTTAATTGCAGCCCATATGAAATTTTTTGGTATTCCACTCTTTTGTCTCTCTCCTCCATAGCCAAGAGCCAACGTATTGCACATCATAACAAAGTTAAAATCCACCACCCATTGTCCAAATTAGCATACAAGGCTTGCAATTCATCATCAAATTCACCATCTTAGCCTTCAATTCACCAAGGGTTTCAAGGATTTGGCTAGTTTTGCTTGGTTTTGCTCTTCCTCCCTAAAAGCGAAGGTATTAGCGTTTGAACTCGAATTTTGCTTGCTTGGTGTTGTGTTTGGGTTGAGTTTTATTGCAGGAACGCTCTATTTCTCCCATTGCAAGACTTTGTGGAGGGTTAGGCTTAATTCCAACCGCACTTACAACTGAGATTTTGGGAGGTGCATGCCATATGTTTGATAATTGGCCTGAGATAGTTTCTTAGCTAATATGGGCTGTTCTTCATGAGGCATTGATCTGGTATGGCTTCCAAGCAACAAATGGGGTGAAGCTTCATCGTCCAAGCCAACCAAAGCCCATGACAAGAATTTTGTTAGTCCTGAAGCATCCAAGCGACACCACACTATAATGATGTTGCTTGATTACCCTCAGTGAAGTTCTCTATTTTAATTTTGTCTATTATAAACATCGAGGACTATGTTTATTTTCTAAGTTTGGGGGTGTTGTAGTATAATTTAGTTATTTTATTTTGTCTAAGTCATGTTGTGCTACAAGAATGGCCAATGAGATTTTGCTGGTTAGTGTGTTTTTATCTAAAGTAAGGCTTGAGCATGCTTAGTTACTTCTTAACATTTTGGCTAACCACCCTACTCTTGGTTGTTTAAGCTCTTCACGTACACAATGTACTTGTTTAGTTAGTTAGTATTGAGAAATCTCATTTACTTAAATGCTTGGGAGATTATACTTAAAATGTACTGAACTCGCGTTAACAGCCTTTTATGCTTATTTTAGACTTGCATATAAGTTTGGGGGAATTACAAAAAAAAAAAAAAACAAAACAAAACAAAAAAAGAAAAAAAAAAGAAAAAAATTATTATTATTTGTTGACCAAGTTTAATTACGTGGCCATTGCTACTCGAGTTAATAGATCCTCAGGGGTGTTTTTACACCTAATGCCCTAAAGCCATCTGGTTTGGGAGTCATTGATCAAACACTCGTTACATGGGTAGCTCTGAATAGCCTAATGTAATTAGACATCGCACGGTCATGCGCTTAGTTAAGGTGAGATGGAGCGTAAAACGCACTCACTAATGTGATTACTCGTTAGTGTAATAATCCTTTGGGAACCCCCTTCTTATATGGTCGTCTTGTTTAGTATTTATCAAGGTAATGATGAGTTTGTAGATTTATAGTATAATCCCTCATATATTGAGTTCATGCGTTAGCTCTTTCCTAACTCGCATAAATAGATAGCACACTCACACACAAACATTGCAGAGATCTTGGTAGCTGTGAGCTTAGAAATTTTGTTAAATTGTAACTTTACGTTGTTCTTGGGCCCCTTTTGATCTTTATTCTTTGAGGCCAGTTCTTGAGTCGTTCTTTCCTAATTCAGTTGTCATTGTGCTATGTCAATAAATTAATGTATCTCTGTTTGCTTGAGGATAAGCAAAGGTTTAAGTTTGGGGGTATTTGATGAGTGTGTTTTATACACACAATTTGGGTACTTTTGACCTTGATAATTTGCAAGTCTTTGGGTATTCGATGTGCTTTTTATCTATTTTTATTTTCTTTCTAGATAATTTAGGTTAATATTGTGATAGACTCACGGCACGCTTGCGTGAGGTGGTCGTCGCCCGGATCGTTTCTACCAAAGTTGAATGGTGGATAGCTTGCAACACCTTAACCCCTCGCCTATATGTAGATAGTAATCTTGGTACAATTGCTCGCCTTGGAAATCTGCGTTGAATGGACACCAACGACACCTTGACCCCTCACTTATATATAAGCGGTAATCTTGGTACAATCGATGATTAGTGCGGTAGAAGACGCCACACACAACTATGTATTGTTGTATGATAAGTCAAACTTGAATCTCAAAGAAAAACTAGAAATAACCTAGAAATTCTCAATGAACCAAAAGATGAGAAAACCTCACAAATAATTGTATTGAATAAATATGATTGAAGTGTATCAAGTACATCATCTATGTCCCCTATTTATACTACTCAAAAGTAATTCAAATCCTAATAGGAATTATAAAATCAACTGGAAACCAAATCCTAACTTACCAAATTAAATTGGAAACCAAATCCTAACTAATAAATAATAAGGAAATTAAATCCTACTTATCAAACATTCTAATTACATTAGGAATCTTAAACATGCTGAAAATACCCTAATAATTAAGGAAATCCGCGTCCAAATTTGAATTAGAAATCTGAAGCCTTCCTCCATTTGGAATTAGAAACCCATTAATTGTTAGGAACTCATTAATCAGTGTGATTGACTGATTAAAATTGGAATGTCCGTTGCCCGCATGCGAATTTTGCTAAAATGTAAATTTCCACATGAATTAATTAAAATTGGTCTTGAATTGAACTTCATTTTAAGCATCTTTGAATAAACTTTAGCCCAAATATTAAAAATCGCTTGATAAATCCCTGGGATTTGAGTTGAGTTATTAAGGTTTGATGTGAGCCTGATCAGGATTGTATCATTCCCCTCCTTTTGAAAAGGATTTGTCCTCAAATCTGGCATCCCCTTCTCTTGAAAAGGATTTACCCACAAATCTGATCCTACATGAAAACAAATTAAATTAATAGCATCAAACAAATCATAATCACAATTCTCACTTTGTACATAACATATAAAAGCAATATCACAAGTAAGAATATGAAAATAATTATCAAAAACTCCAACTCCTGCAAAGAACACTTCGTCGTCTGGCAACTTTCCCGAATTGACATAAACAACTTGTAAACATCTCTTTCCAAGCAATGCTCGAATCGATATAGCATCCTGCAAGCTCCTCGTATCATAACTTGGAAACTTAAACTTTTGAACTCCTCTAATCAAGAACCTGTCCACATCAACACGATACTTTTCCACACGTAGACCAAATACTTCCACAATGCTAACTACATTAAAACAAACTAAATTAGCAACTATTGCAAAATTGCAATCAAAATTTCTACCTAAAAAATCAAATGTATATATAATAAAATAAATGTAAATAAAACTATGAAAAACTCTATATCCCCCTGGATCAAAACTCAGTATGTAGAACTCTTCACATTGCAGCAACTTCCATTCACGAATTCCTGAATCAAAAGACAATCTGATGATCTCGTCCATCCGTAAATATATCCATTGACGAATACCCGGATCAAAAATGATTCTTATGATCTCGATCATTTGCACCAACATCCATTCCATTGCACCTGGATCAAATAACAATCTTTGAAACTTTCCGTGGCGCAATTGCAAACATACTTGAATTCCTGGATTAAACACAAAACAAAACAAATCAACAAGTTCCTTTTATCTAATCACAAAGAAATCAAATAATTCAAATTCACATGCATAGTCTACTAGAACAATATTCAAAACACTTCCCTGTAGACTCTCAATGCATTGTCTGAATGGATTTATCCAACGATCCATGCTTTTCTCCTAAATGAGTAAGAATTCATCTTGAATCTGCAAAACAAAATTAACCTTTCTCTTTGCATTGACATTAACAAATTTAAAATCACGTAATATCATCAATGAAATAAAAAGGTCATTTCCAACTTCACAAGATGAAAACTCAATAGCATATTGACGATGATCACAAACAAACTCAACAAGTGCTAAAGAATTTTCCCAAGCATTGACAAAAATAGGAATATCATCAAAACAGATATTAACTAATTTCTCCAAAAAAGAATGTAAAATATAATTTAACATGAAAACATTTAATACATTAGTTAATCCCAACGATTTAACTAAACATGTATGTAAACCATATCTTAATCCCATTCGATGATAATCACTTTTCAACCCAATACCAAATTCCTTTCCAATCAAGACAGTTTTCTCAAAATCATGCAATGATAACAACTCTAATGAAAAGAAATTACCAAATGATAGCAAATCATGCAATGAAAATATCTCTACTGAAGAACAATGATCACTACCATTATCAATTAACGACATGTCATGAAAAGATTGATCAAAATCTAATTCAACATGTGAATGAAAAACCCTAGAATGAGTTTCATGCAAGTACAAATGATGAAAACGAGAATACCCACAATAATCACTAGAATAAATTCTACGAAGATATGCACTTTGACAATGAGAATTTACTAAATGATAGTAGGAATATTGACAATGAGAATATAACGCATGCTCATAAACTAACTCAACAAATATCAAATATCCTCCATAATTTATGATAAAGACGATTTTACCCTCAAAATAACCAAACACAAATTTATCCATGGAAGCATGCAAAACATGTTTTAAATAACTCATGAAAATACTAGATGCATTAGTTAATCTAACAGAAATAACTACCCACCTATACAATTCACGTGTTAACAAAACTTTCCATTTATCACAATATCTCACGCTAATTTGATTAGACAATATCATCACATGGTCATTTTCCACCGTAGATAAAACATAAGCACTATGCAATTTATCAAGCATATTATCTAAGTAAAGAAAATAAAAGCGATACTTGTTTACCAATTCGAAATCGATGCACAAGCTAGACGTCTTATCCTCTTTAGGTACTATGATCTCATGAATAGCACACGAACTCATGTCTTCACCCACGATACCCGCCTTGATGAAGATGGGCTCCATTAATTCTCCAACCCGCCTTTGTAACTCCGTCGTCTCCTCGGGAATACTACAAGCTGGCTGATATGGAATGATAGCTCGGGGTATATCCTCAATCACCTGTATAAGAGAAACAACAGAAATACATAAAGAAGAGTTAATCTGGTTAGTATTCAAAAGCGCCGTCTTGTATAAATGTATAGTCATTGGCTTTTCAAAATACAACTCACTTTCTAACTCACTCTCCTCTCTTTTTTCACTGTTACTCTCCACTATTTCTTTCTCTCGTTTATTTTCACTCTCATTCTTTTTATTCTCTCGTTTCTTTTCATTCTCTTTTTCACACTTTTCTTTTTCACACTCAATCTTTTTTTTAATTTCTTTTTCACTTTCTTTTTGTCGTTTAATTTCACTTGTATTTTCTTCCTCGGGATCATGGAATTCATCTCGGACATTGGAATCTAACAACTCTCCTTGGACCGCATATTCTATTATCTTTTCTTCCATCTGCCTCGATTGATCTTGCTCCTTTTGCGCCTGTCGGGCGTTTTGTAGTTGCTTCGCCATCTCTCTAAATGATCCCATGACTTCTTCTTTTTTTTCCTTGGAAAATACTGGTTCCCTATACACCTTAGGAGTGTCTCGTGATTGTCTCCAATGCGAATCTCCATGCCTATAATCCTTCCTTTCATCATCCCAATTTGACCGCCTTGAAGGTTGATCGTCATATCTTGGAGTTGCATATTCATTCCTCTGATTAAGCTGTCTTAGGGCATACCGCTTTCTCATCACGGTTTTTAACTCTTTCCATGTATCGATCAGATGCTCTCCACATCTTCTCCTTTCACGTTCAAATTGAGCCCACCATGTAACTGCATGACCGGAAAAATCTTGAACTGCAAGTTTGAACTTCTTGTGCTCAGAATAATTATGATAGCCAAACTCTCGTTCCTTCCTTTCCTCCTAACTCAAATATGCTTCTGGATCCGCTCTACCTTGAAAAGATCTCTTTTGCCACTCATAATTATTTTCACAATTATATCCATACATGATTACTGCAAAACAAAGGTTAGTAGGTAAAGAAAATTTTCCTCACACACTCCCTTACGTGTTTCGCTCAAACAGTATATCCCACAATTATAAAAAACGCTCGTGTATCACACAATTAGGCTTTTACCCTCAATTTATCTCACACTCTTGCCTTTTACCACTCTAATTCCTTCTTATAGGTTCTATTTGAATTCACCAAAAAAATATCACAGTATTTCTTTTTAATTCAATAAGAAATTATCACAAGACAAAATATAGCAAGTGTGACGTACGATAACCACCAAAATTTCACGATCACCAATTAGAATCCTCTTGAGTGAAGTCCCAATATCCTCAAAATTCACAAATTCCAATAATAGAATCAAATAATAATTTCTTCAATAAGATCCCAATAACACGAAACTTATGAAACCCAGGCAATTTGCAACAATAATAATTTTTTTTTGTACTCACGATTTTTTTTTTTTGCATTAACAATTTTTTTTTTTTACTCTTCAACAAGAAAAATAATGGATAAGTAATCTGCTAGAAAAAGTAGCTTTCATACCAAATGATAGACTCCACAGCACGCTTGCGTGAGGTGGTCGTCGCCCGGATCGTTTCTAGCAAAATTGAACGGTGGATAGCTTGCAACACCTTAACCCATCGCCTATATGTAGACAGTAATCTTGGTACAATTGCTCGCCTTGGAAATCTGCGTTGAATGGACACCAACGACACCTTGACCCCTCGCTTATATATAAGCGGTAATCTCGGTACAATCGACGATTAGTGCGGTAGAAGACGCCACACACAACTATGTATTGTTGTATGATAAGTCAAACTTGAATCTCAAAGAAAAACTAGAAATAACCTAGAAATTCTCAAAGAACCAAAAGATGAGAAAACCTCACAAATAATTGTAATGAATAAATCTGATTGAAGTGTATCAAGTACATCATCTATGTCCCCTATTTATACTACTCAAAAGTAATTCTAATCCTAATAGGAATTATAAAATCAACTGGAAACCAAATCCTAACTTACCAAATTAAATTGGAAACCAAATCCTAACTAATAAACAATAAGGAAATTAAATCCTATTTATCAAACATTCTAATTACATTAGGAATCTAAAACATGCTGAAAATACCCTAATAATTAAGGAAATCCGCGTCCAAATTTGAATTAGAAATCTGAAGCCTTCCTCCATTTGGAATTAAAAACCCATTAATTGTTAGGAACTCATTAATCTATGTGATTGACTGATTAAAATTGGAATGTCCGTTGTCCGCAAGCGAATTTTGCTAGAATGTAAATTGCCACATGAATTAATTAAAATTGGTCTTGAATTGAACTCTATTTTAAGCATCTTTGAATAAACTTTAGCCCAAATATTAAAAATCGCTTGATAAATCCATGTGATTTGAGTTGAGTTATTAAGGTTTGATGTGAGCCTGATCAGGATTGTATCATATTGTGTTTATGTGTTTGTATTTCTTTTACGTGTTTTTGCTTTGTTTTGTAGGAATTTGAATAAAAGCTAATTGGTTCAATGTTTGGAAGTGCATTGTTTGCCATTTTTAGCACAACATTGACATAGCAGTTGCTTCTCGCCCAATTTTGCCCATGATCCAGCCGTTACCTCTCAGAACTCAAAGAATGAAAGTTGTAGAGCTATCTCTTAGCGTTCCGTAGCATTTTGAATCGCCTCAATCCAAGTTCGGACGAAGAAGTTATAGCATTTTTCCCAACTGACGTCAATGCTGAATTTTCCAAGCAAGGCAGCGGGGCCTTGCCACAAACCAGCGAGGCCTCGCTAGGGCATATAGGGAGTTGCAGCAGACCAGCGGGGCCTCGCCACAAACCAGCGAGGCCTCGCCAGAGCATACAGGGAGTTGTAGCAGACCAGCGGGGCCTTGCCACAAACCAGCGAGGCCTCGCCAGGGCATACAGGGAGTTGCAGCAGGGCAGCGGGGCCTCGCCACATACCAGCGAGGCCTCGCCAAGTCGGTCCTGAGTGCGATCTGACACAGTTTCAGTGCGATCTGAGCTCCATTTTGTCCGACTTTGGCTAGGGTTTCTTGAAGGAGGCTATATATAATCTCTTCTAAGCTTCATATCAGATATCTAGAGAGAGGGAGGCTACAAAATACATCAAACAACAGGACTAAAGGCTGCAAATCAAGCTGAATCAAGCCATAAGCCAAGGAACTCAGTTAACAAGAATTGCAAAACTAAGGAGGAGAGCTAGAAACCAACAGCAACCCAAGGAACAACAGCTGAACAACTTCAAAAGTGATTTTATTTCTAGATTTTCAACTCCTTTGTAATTTGAATTTGACAATGTATAAATTGAAATTGATGTTTATTGTAGCTATCATGAACTAACCTTCTATTCTAAGATTTCCATGGAACCCAACACTTAAATTGAATTGAATTCTCTCTCTATTGATTTTAGTTATTCATTTGTAAATTGATTATCATAACCTTTGCTTTTTAGATTAATTGTTTGGCCCGTAATTACCTTGGGAACCTATATGAACTTGACGAACGGATTATAGGTTAAGACCTAGTTATGATAACATGCGAAAGTATAGATTATTGTGGGTTATTAATCGGATTAAGTGACGTGTCTTATTAATTATCTGCAATAATAGGTATCTTGATAGTAGTTGGGATAGACATATACCTAATTACCACATGCAACCAATTGAGAATCTAGTCTTAATGACTTCCGATGTGAAAGTTGGTAATTGAGGGGACGATTAATTAGATTTAGTGACACATGTCTATTAATCATTCCTGAAATTAGTATCTTGATAGTGTATAGGATAGACATATACCTATGCACCGCTTAGGAAGATTCGTGATTGACCATCGACAGAGGCTCTTATGTAGTTTTGATTTCTCGGTTGTCAATTCGTATGATATAACTGATTAAAAAGAGAGAGTTAGGAGATTCAAATGACGTGTTGGGGAAAATTATAATCTTAGACCTTTCTATCTTGATATTTTACCGCGTTTTATTAATTACTTGACTTGTGAACTCAACCAATCAACAAACAATCAAACCTTCATCGTTTAAATTAGATCAAATTGATATACGATTGGTACTTGGTTATTATTTGTTACAATTCCCTGTGGGTTTGACTCATATCTTATCATATATTACTTGTGGACCGTGTATACTTGCACGTGTGTGTTTATCGATTGCTAAATCGACCAACAATCACAAACTTACCATACATATGAGTTTAAAGAACTCGTACCTAATCTTAATATTCTCTAACTATCAAATATAAATATGAGAAAAGAATCACCTTCTCGTCATACGTATAGTGATAACGTGATACCAACATTTCAATGATTTGTCAATATAGGAAGCTAAGTGGTTGTCAAACCAAGCACAAATTCCCCGCCCATACAAGGAATTGTACAACTCAGCCACTAACATGAGTCCTCAATTGAAATCCCACATAATTCTAAATTTTCCTTTACTCAATACGAATTTCATTTAATTCGTATCTCATGATCTACAACTCTTTCCTGAGTTTTCATAGTATAATTTCATAGTATAACTTTCGTACAACAATTCTGCTATAAAGTTTTCACTTAGTCGATTGATCATCTGTCCTTGTATGACCACATCAGATCACGTTGTGATCTTTTCTTATAATCGTGTTATATTACGATTCTTTTCTATCTTAAGATTGCTTTATTCTACGATCTTCTTATTCTTCTCTTTAATCATATTATATTATGATTTTATTCACGCTTTTCATCTTATAGACATCGTCTATTTATCTTTACTTTTCATCTTTATTAGTTGAGTCAGGTAACTCCGAATTCTTATCTTTATACCTCTTCAAGATTCTTCTTTGAATCTTCTTGATTTATTTTCTTCATTACTTAATAATGAATTTTCTAAATTCATCTCTTAGCACTAAAACTCTATCCAAGTTTATTCCTCATCATCCTTACCATCATTTCTATGATTATAGCCTAAGGTACTCCTACCTAAGGTTTATCACCTATCAGCTTTGATACCAACTTGTAACACCCCCAAATCCGAGGTCCTTTGAACCTCGGGCCTGGTGCGTCACGATACATCATCTTCGTACACATTCTATAAACTAGCGCGGAATATATAAACATACATTGTTTATTTCAAATGATTTTACAATATTTCCCAAGGTCTACAACCTTAACTCAATACCTACCTTAATAACTCAAAAGGTTTACATAATCATTTTCATAAGATAACATAATAGTTAACGCATATTAAATTACTCTTGAACTTTTCCTCTTCACTTTGTCCTTCCTGAAGCACTCGAGCTTGTAATACTCCGAACCCTAATAAGATTTGTATATGTAAATGATGTGTTTATTAAATTAAATTTCATGTTCCGACTTTGTGTTATGTGATTTTATATTTTATTTAAGAATTAGGTCAAATAAAAATTTTTCGCCAAGCAGCTATGTCGTGCTTGCACGGACAAAATGATTTGTCGTGCTTCCGACGATTTCACCGAGAAGCGTCTCGGCAAATTATTTTTGTAAGCTGCTGTGTCGTGCTTAGAAATGACGAAGTGATTTGTCGTGCTTTGGAGTTAATATAATATTATATTAACTGATAAAATTTTAAAATAAGTTAATTAGGGTTTAAAATGATAAACTGAAATAGAAACCCTAATTTGAAAACCCTAATCGGTAAAAGTTATTCGAATTGGTCAATTAAAACCCTAATTACTGTACAAGAATCTTAATTGATATAATTAGATTCTAAATAATGAATCATAATATTAATTATGAATCATTGAACTTATATTAACACCCTAATTGAAGATTGAAAACCCTAAGCCCTAATTAGGAAACCCTAAACCCTAATTATAAAACCCTAATTCTAATTATGTTATCCAAATGCTAATTTATGAAATGTAGAATCTTAATTATGATATATAACCTTAATTAAGATATTACTAAACATAATTAAACATCCTAAACATGATTAGCCAAAATCTAATTTTAATTAGTAAGGAAATAAATCAAAAATAAAAGTTAAACCAATCAAAAAAGGATAAGAACACAAGATCAGATATTTGTTAAAATCTCCAGCACAAGCATGTCAACCAGATCAGACCATAGCAGCACAAGTATCAAGGCAAGATATTTGTGGAGGCAAAATTTGGAAAAAAGACCTTAAAACCCCTAATTTACCATTCCTATAAATACAACACCAATCTGATCATTAGGCCACGAAATTTTTGAAGCTTAAACACTTATTTATCAAGCCAAAACAAGCCTCTGCAATTACAAGAACATAATCAAAGATCAGAAATCAAAAGAAGTTCAAAAAGTGCAAAAACCCTAATTTTATACTAGATCATTAAAACTTTGTTAGATGTTATGTTTAAATGTTTAAAGATATGTAATAACATGTTATTTAGTGATCTGTGTTGGTTAAACAAGGATCCATAACATTTAAATGGTCAAAATTGATGAAAAATATGAACTGACTTTGGTAGCCCAAAATGGTCTGACAGGCTATTTTGTCAGACATTTTGATCGACTTAAATTGGTTGTTTCATCTTTTTTAAAGTTTGTATATGTAGTATGTCATATTAACTATAATATCCAATTAGTAGAATAGTAAAAACATGTCTAGGATGAAAGTTATTAATGGTCAAAACTCGTTGACCGATCACGGATGCTGAATTCTGGGCAACCCAGAAAATTCTAAGTAAATCTGACAGCCGTCTGACAAGATTTGACCGGCTTTAATCTTGCTTATATGATGTTTGTAAATGTTATTTCTTGGCTTAAACATGTTCTATGCCATGTATACTACAACCTTGAATCATTAAACCACATAAATAACAACGACCATGAAAGTTATTAACGGTCAAACATGGTTGACCGACCATGACCGGGCTGCTTCTTGGCAACCCATAAACATGAAGAACAGCATGAACATGCTAGTTTGACTATGATTTATCTACCATCATATGATGTTTTATGAGCTAAGTTAATACATGGCGTTATACTCTGCCATGTAGGCTACAACAAGAAACAAAGATCCAACCCAAATCATTAACCAACTGGAATTAATTTGAGGTCAGAAGTCCCAATTGGACCATAACCGGTTGTTCTTCAATGAAGAACACCTTTAGCGACACTCTTCTTCCTAAACCCAGAACACTAAGTTTATATGCAGTCCGTCGCTAAAGGCCTTTTGCAACGGTTTTTAATAAAAATTAATAAAAAGAATTAAATAAATTATATAAAATTATAAATAAATATTAAATATTCATATTAATTAATAATAAATATTAAAAAATTCATTTTTAATTATATTTAATATTTTTATATATTCTGATAAATATTTTTATATAATTATTTAATTTAATTAAATATTAAATTATTTAATAAATATTTTAAATAAATGATTTAAAAATTATATTAATGTATTTAAAATATTTTAAATGATAATTAATTCATTTAAAAATATTACCAACTTTCCAAAATTATTTTAAATAATAAATAAATTATTTAAAATAAAATATTAAATATTTAATAATATTACAAATGATAATTAAATCATTTAAATATTAAACTAAGTTTTAAAAATTATTATAAATAATAATTACCTCATTTAAATGATAAAATAAATTCTAAAAATATTACTAATGATAAAATAAATCATTTAAATAATATTCTATCTATTTAAAAAATTATAAATGATAAATAAATCATTTAAATAATATTTTAAGAATCAAAAATTATTCTAAATGATAAATAAATCATTTGAATATCATATTAAATGTTTTAAAAATATTCTAAATGATAATTAAATCATTTAAATATTAAATTAAGCTTTAGAAATTATTATAAGTAATAATTAAATTATTATAATGATAAAATAAATTATAACAATATTATTAATGATAAAATAAATTATTTAAATAATATTCTATCTTTCTAAAAATATTATAAATGATAAATAAATCATTTAAATAATATTTTATGTAACGACCGAGAATTCTGAAATTTGTCTTGTAAT
This sequence comes from Aralia elata, assembly GCA_034770075.1. Lineage (NCBI taxonomy): Eukaryota > Viridiplantae > Streptophyta > Magnoliopsida > Apiales > Araliaceae > Aralia > Aralia elata. The sequence goes on along the minus strand of CM068377.1, from coordinate 48,892,586 downwards.
TCGAATTTTTGAATATTAACGGATATATTATATTTTATTAATATTATATTTGTGTTACGTGTTTAAAGGTTGTGTGACAACCTAGATTATGTGAATGCATGAAATTTTAAGTGTTATAGTTTTGTTTAAGTGAATAATTGATTTTGCGTAGCGTCGCTAAATCACTATTCACGGGGCACGTTTCCCGATGCACTATTTACGCCATAATTTTTTTGTGTCTTTTTCGACTATAATAAATTTCATAAATACGTGTATGCGTACGAATAATTTTTCCAAGTATCGAAAATTTTATTCAACCTGATACGTGATTTTACCCGTATCCGAAATATATTATATGAGTGTTCCGAATACTTGGAAAAATCCCATAATAATTATTTTTATGCATCCCAATAATTTATGGGAGTACCCATTTTAATTTTGGGTAGAGTTATTTACCAGTTTCGCTACAAAAGTGGGAGTTTTCGGATATATTTTTGTGTATTTGGGTATTTATTTTGGCTGATTACTCCAAGTGGGAACCACCAAACCATTTTCAACCAATCAAATTACTAGGAAATGAGAGAGTGGAGAGTTGCCGGCGCCACCTTGAGCCTCACTCCCATTTTCTCCCAAAATTCCTCCACTTCTCCCAAATCATTCAACCATTTCATTTCTCTCTTGCAATCCATCAGCTCCTCATTCAAACCCATTTCAAATTCTGCAGAGAGAGAGAAATAGAGAGCAGAGGAAGAAGTTCACGGGAAGTGAAGGAGAAGAACAAAGAAGGAGGAGAATAAGAGAGGAAGAAGGAGCGTGCGGGAGCAAGAAAGAAAAGAAGAAGAAGGCTAGCCAATCTCCACAACTCCATTTGTAGGAATAATCAGAGGTAATCCAACCTCAATCCATCCCATTTTCATTTTTTTCGAGTGTTCTTGAGTTATTGAGCTCAAACCGTTGGGTTTGAGCATTTCTTGGAATTATTGATGTAATTGTTGGTTGTGGTTAATTTTTATTATTACCAAGACATATTGTAAGGTATTAATAACCTCAAAGTGGAACAAAATCAATGAATGATTCGAACCTTGGCTTAAAGGATGAAACTTTGAACTTTTTGGACAAAATGACTATTCGGACGATTTAGAGGACTGTAAAGCCTTGATTGAATAATTGTTTGGTTAAATTGTTGTAGTGATGTTGTAGTTCTATGGGTTATCTTCATAACCCAATTGGAATGGAGTTAAAAAGAAGTTAAAACAAAGATTTGGTATTGATTTTGGTGAAGAACACCAAGAACACGAAAACAAAGTTTTCATTTTGTGCTATGGCTCAAAACTTGGTCGTGTTAATGTTTATGGGTGTTGGTCGATTTCGCAACCGAAAAATACGCGCAAGTATACGCGGTCAACAAGTAATAAAGAGTAAGTAAAGTATCGATCCCACGAGGAATTGTTTCTAATGTTTACTAAGTATTAACCTTTTTCATTTCAATCTTATTTAAACAATGAAAACATGAATTGTTTGATTAACTAATTAACAAGCTTTTAAGATAATAAAAATCTAATATTAACAAGTCTAAGATTACAATTTCCCCCAACACTTCATTTAAATCTCATAACTCTCTCTTTTTCAACTAGTTAATACACAAGAATTGTTAACTGAGAAATTCACCTTATTCATAAGCCTTAGTGTATGGTCATATGAAAATCACCCATACACGACACATAGGTATATGTTTATCCCACATGCCAACAATCCATTCAATTCCATGAATAATCAACAAGACACACGCCACATAATCTTAGTCAATCTACCCATCAAACGAATGAACCTCCGTGTAGGGAGTCATTAAGTTTGTAATCTCATAATGGTTACACACGACATTTAGGTATATCTCTATCCCAAATACTAGCAAGTCATCCATTCTTGAAGACAATGAATAAGACACACGCCACATAATCTCATACATCACCCACAAAAATTTCTAACTTTCGTATGATATCAAAATTAAGTCTCAACACTATAATCCACTTTTCAATTTCATATAGGTGATCAATCAATTATACTTTCAGCATAAATCATGCTAGACATTCAATTCGCAATTTATTACGTTAGAATGTTGGTCGAGAACACGAATGTAAAATATGGCCATCTCTCGATGCACCATATTCGTATCACATTAAATCCACAATTGATAGAATGAATGTGAACACCCTAGATGACTAACACACTATATCTCTATGTGAATTACAATCAAAAGGGTTGAAGCATAAGTTCTCAATTGGCCACATATGGTGCTTCGGTATATCTCTATCCTAAGCACGAATCATAACTTCACGAGGAATGTAAAAATTATGAACATATGCTAGCATAATCAGATCTCAATTTAAATTTCCTTTCTCAATTCCATATAAATTATCATGGTAATTGATGATCAAGATAATTAATACATGAAGCGCAAATTATGATATCCAATTCTAAAATGACAACTAACATCAAAGAGAGATAATTTGATTCAAACTAGGTGTTGGGTTCCATTGAAATCTTAGAATAAAAATCTAGTTCATGGTAGCTACAAATAACATCATATTCAATTTATACATCATGTTGGATTACAAATTAGAAGGGAAATTAGAGATAAAACCACTTTTGATGGATATTCAGATGTTGCTTGTTGGTTTGATGATGATCTCTAGCTTTTCCTCCTTGATTTTGCAATCCTTGATGCTTTAGCTCATTGGCCTTTGCTTGATATAGCTTGATTTGTAGCACTTTGGCCTTCCTTGGTGATGAATTTGGTAGCTCCCCCCTCTCTTGAATCTGATTTCTAAGGTCTAGGTCTCATAAAAATGGAGGCTACATAATGTATTAATAGTTCCTTAAGCAAAAACCTAGCTTAGCCCACCAATTTAGACCAAAAATGAGCTGAAATCGCGAAATCTGGCGAATCCGGCTCAGCTGCGCGCTTGGATGCGCTGAATACTGAACTCCCTGGATGCCGGGCACAGCTGCGCCGCCTTTGGCTTGCGTCCGGGCGCAGCTGCGCCGCCCCAAATCTACGTTTTCTGCATAAGGGCGCAGCTGCGCCGAATTTGTACTAGGAAGGGGCGCAGCTGCGCCGGGCACTGCTTCTGCACTGTTTTCCAGCTCTGACGTTTGTTGCAAACATGGACATAACTTCTTCGTCCGAACTCGAATTAAGGCGATTAAGTAGGCTATGGAAATCTAAGAAGTAGCTCTACATCTTCCATAACTGGAGCTCGTCGAGATATAGACTGGAGCAAGGGTCAAATGGATCCCGAAGCAACTGCTGTGTAAAATGCATGCAAAATCCGACGGTAAAATGAGCATAACTCTCTCATACGAACTTCAAATTGGATGATTCCAAATGTTCTGGAAAGCTAAGATCAAAATCTACAACTTTTGTTCATTGAGTTTTGAGAGATTCGGATTGGAACATGGGTGAAATTGAGAAACAAGCAGCTGAAATGCCAACTTCACGTCGAAAACGCATTTATTCCAAGGGGCCTTTATTTCAATACCTACAAAACAACGTAAAAACACATAAAAGCACCCAAATACATATAAAAGTAATACAAAACTACATTACACAACAATAAGATGAAAACACATAAAATCAAACGAAATAGCTAAAGACTTACAAATTATTAAGGCTAAAAGTACCCAATCTGTGTATATAAAACACACTCATCAATGGGTGTTTCTAAATTTTTGATATGTTGTAGCCCCATGAGTTAGGAATCCATAGAGTCCGAAATGAACCAATTTGAACATGTATGGAAGAAGTTATGGAGATCGGAGTGGAAAGAGGTCAGAAATTCGCGTCTGAAGAAGTCTGCAGATTGTGGCATGTATACATGGCGTAGCGGCGCTGTTCATAAGGCCAAATTGGGCGCAGCTGCGCCGTACACGTGTCAGGCGCAGACGTGCCCGAGTGGACTACTTTGACCTCCTGTAGTAAAATGTCCATAACATTTGCATACGAACTGGAAATTAGGTGATTCAAGATGATTCAGAAAGAGGAAGAGTAGACCTACAACTTTCGTTCTTTAAGTTTTTTGATTTGAGGCATGTATCATGGCCTAAATTAGCCATTTATAGGACTGATGCGTAATTAGGGTCAATCGGAGGGCGTCGGGCATGCGCATTTGCACACGTAATGCCCCCGACCCTGTAAAGTGATGTTCTAACTTTCATAACATGATTATTATGATTTATAATGATACTTAGCATTAACCAATAAGTATTAGATAAATCGAATGGGCGTGTTAGGCGTACGCAATTGCGTGTCGTTTGGGCATTCGAATAGTCAAGTTGGGCGTATAGACGTACAAGCGTCGTAACGCCGTAACTAGTGGGCATAACCTTGTTTAATATTTTGTTTCTTATTTGAATGGGACATTATATAGTTGTAAACAAATATTTGGTATCCCGTATGTGACTAATTGTATGTGAATATGTACCTAATTGTGTAGGATATTAAGGAGTGTATGTTGTAATATTGTAGCAGCGCTTCAGGCAAGTTCCCTAACTTCATTCTTTCTACATATTGAATGCAAGTTCTTTCTTAACCCTTGTCTAACCCTTGTGTTGGGCAAGTTTCTTTACCCCAACTCAATTTAATATTGGACAAGGTTTTTTTCAATCGCACAACTTTCATTTAATGTGCGAGTTTATTTATTAATTGAGCAATCAATCTATATTATTGCAAGTTTCCTAACTCAACTCGAGTTATCATATTTCAATTATGGTTAGTGATTTAATTATTGTTAATTACTCCACATCAAGGATAATTATTGAAATTCGCACATTGAGCATTTGAATTCGAATTCTATTGTTAGACTATAAAACATAAGTTCTTCATTCATGAACTATTTAAGGGAATAGTCTACGCCACTTGTTTCGGCTAGACACGTGCAGGTTATTATTTTAAAAGCTATCCAAACCGATTGTTGTTGCGGATTCTTGGACTGAGAGAGCAACCCTTATATAGGGAATTTTAATGTGTCGATTATTCGATGCAGTCAGAGCTAAATTTTATGCATATACATAGGGTACGAGAGGTTGATCCCCTCGAGTACTACTAACGGGCCAGGCGTTTAAAAGGGTTAGTTGAATAACTGATCCTTTGGCCAAATAGTTCATGGTCTATTGGACCACTCAGCAGTAAATAATCAATATTCTTCATTTCTTTTGAACTTTGATTATATTGCCAGCTATTTCTTCAATGTTTTAAATTGTTGAACTATGCGATTATTGTTCTCATTCATTCATGATATATCCTCTTTATTCATTTTAAACTTGCTGAGCAAAGTAGTTGCTCACCCTTGCTATATCATGAACCTATTGCAGTTAAGCCGGGAAGTTCCAAAGCGGACAAGGGCAAAGGAAAGCTTACGGAGTAGTTATTTGTACTATCTCCTTATGTAATCGTGGAATCGTTTTGTATTATTATTATATTCTGTGATGTATTCATTTAAGGTTATAAACCTTGGGACCGTAGTAAACCTTTTGTAATGAACAACATATTTTATTTATTCCGCACTAGTTGATTTATGTTGTTTAGAGGTATATGGATGTATTTTATCGTGAGCACCAGATTTGAGGTATTGGTACTTGAATTTGGGGGCGTCACAGGTTGGTATCAGAGTTTTAGGTTATAAAATTTAGGATTTGCGAAACCTAGGTTACCTTAGTATTAAACTCGTATTCAGTACGTTAGGTGATGGATCGAGGAGATTCATTTGAATATCATGTCTGGAGGTGGATTGTGGAAATCCATCGAGCCGAGTTGTGCATGATAAAATATCATTTCATTCTATCAATGAATATATTTTATTGTGGCACTGACATCTTGCTGTCTATTTGTTTCTGTTTGTGGCTGTAGGATGTCTGAGATGGGAGAGTACAGTCCTGCTAGAGAGGTAGAGTTCACAGACATTCATATGGACGCAGGGCATTTAGTGGAGGTGCAGCCGAGTGAGCCAGAGATGATGGACATTAGGGATGAATCTGAGGCCGAGTATGGTTCTGAGGAGGAGCCAGTTACCAGAGGAGTACTGAGGTTAGTAAACGATGAGGGGGAGGATGAGGACCCCGAGGAGGATCTAGTAACGGAGGATGATGAGCCACCTGAGTATGCAGATGGCATGGGCACTACTACTAGTGATATCATTGAAGAGCTGACAAATAGGAATGAAGAGCTCGAGAATCGAGTAGCTCACTTAGAGTAGCAGAACCAGGATCACCAGGACCGAGAGGAGCAGTACAGGTCATTAGCTTATCAGACTTTAGGGGAAAAGGCTGAGTTGACCCAGAAGCTACAGGAAAAGGACCAGAGGATTGCCGAGTTAGAGGCAGAGGTTCACGGTCGGCGTGGGGCTTCTGTTCAGCTTGGTGTGATGGTTTATAACCTCTTAGAGAGGAATGTGGTATTGGTAGGACAGATAGAGCGGGTAGAGGATCTGCTTGAGACTACTCGTCTAGAGCGAGATGAGGCTATGGAATAGTTGGCAGCCCTGACTGCAGAGATTGATTCCCTCCGTTTAGGCTGGACCACTTCTATTGGCAGGCTGAGGGACAGGGTGAGGAGGTACCCCAGGGATGAGGGGAGCAGCAGGCACGTGATTAGGCGCCGAGTGGTCGACAGGCTAGCTCGACGGGAGCTCAGGATTGCAACTCGCCGCAGCAGGCGGTGATGTGTTATTTTTAGCATTATGTTTGTAGTAGGTCCCACTTTTGTTGTATTAAGGGCTTACTTATGTTGTAAATCCCTCTGCTTGTAGCGTGTTTGGGATAGTAGTTGAACCCCAATTTTGCTTCTAGTATAGGGGTGGAAGGTTATTATTCCCCACTTTTGTTTGTTAGGGGATAGTTAATGGTTGGCAGACTATGTCATTTAGCGTTTATAGAAGTATGCCACATGTTGAGTCTGGTTGTATTAAAATAGTGGTGTATGATTATAAATGCAGTTGTTTTATTTAAATCAAACGTGTTTGATAGATGCTTTTACTTTTAATTGTTGACCTAAATGACTTATTGCATGAGACCTAGATCTATAAGTAAAAGTCGATGGTTTTCTTTTATCAGATCATGGCGCCAAGAGGACGACCGCGAAATCAAAGGATTGAGGAATCGGTTAATAACACTCAGGGTCATCCAGACCCAATGAGAGCATTTGCTGAGTTGCTGGCAGAAGCAATACGAAATAGACCCCCACCTGTTGGAGAACAGCCAGAGCAGCAGCCCGCGCAACATTTGGCTAGTTTCAAAGATTTTAAGCTAGTAGGACCTCCCGAGTTCAAAGGAACACTAGACCCGATTGAAGCCCAAACTTGGATCGAAGAAATAGAGAAAGTGTTCGAGGTTGCAAGAGTAGCTGAAGAACAGAAGACAGGGTTTGCCACTTTTATGATGAAGGGTGAAGCGAACTATTGGTGAAAGGCCAACAAAAACCGTGCTGGAGATGGTGTGATACCATGGGAACGTTTCAAGGAGCTATTCTTCGAGAACTATTTTCCAGAGAGTATGAAGTAGAACATGAAAGTGAAGTTTTTGGAGCTCAAGCAGGGGAGCATGTCAGTCGCAGAGTATGCAGCTAAATTCAATGAGTTAGCCCGATTCGCACCGCACCAGGTAGACACTGAAGCCAGAAAGGCAAGGAGATTTGAATTAGGCCTGAAACCGTGGGTGTACAGTAGGGTGGCAGTTCTAAGGATTGACACATTTTCTACGCTGTTGGAAAGAGCAATCATCGCCGAAGGAGGCAACGAGGCTCTAGCAAAGTTTAATCAGGACAAAAAGAAGGGTCACGAAGGAAGCAAGGGAGGAAGCAGCAGGAGAAGTAACCCGAATAAAAGGAAATGGAGTGATAGCCAATCTTCTGGTGGTAACAAGTCCGGAGGAGAGGTTAAGAAGGGTAATAAGTGCAATAATTGTGGAAAGAATCACTCTGGAGAGTGCATAAAAGGAAAAGGAGTTTGTTACAACTGCGGGCAACAGGGACACCTTTCTAATCAGTGCCCAAAAAGAAAGAAAGCGGGATGCTTCTCATGTGGAGGATTAGACCATCAAATCAAGGATTGCCCAAAAAGGAAGGGGGATGAAACAAGTGGCGACAAGAATAACAACAACAACAACAACAACAAGAAGCTGAGCATTGGAGGGCCAGCTAGTCAAACCAATAGACCGATGGCACGCACTTTCAACATGATAGTGCAGGATGCTGTGGAGTCAAAGGACATGGTATCAGGTATTATTTTAATCAACAATATCAGTGCATATGTATTATTTGATTCGGGTGCTACCTGTTCATTTGTTTAGGAAGATTTTGCTAAACGGTTAGATTTACCTCGTGAGAAACTAGGGAATCCTATGAATGTGGAAGTAGCTAATAAAGAAATTATCCCCGTAGATTTCATTTATAGGAATGGTTGCGCCGAATTGAGAGGGTTTAAGTTTGACGTGGATTTGATTCCGATATGACTAGGAGAATTTGATGTAATTCTTGGGATGGATTGGTTGTCTAGTCACGAGGCTGTGATTGACTGTCAGGAGAAATGTATACACCTGAAGACTCTAGATAAGTCGAAGGTCATATTCTACGGTAGTAAATCGCCGAGACAATCTTGTTGTTTGACGATGATGCAAGCGAAGAAATTGCTAAGGAAAGGTTGCATAGGTTATCTGGCTCATGTGGTAGATACTCAAAGAGTAGGGAGTGAAATGGGTCAGATACCTGTAGTAAGGGAATTTCCAGATGTTTTCCCAAATCAGATACCGGGTTTACCGCCAGATAGAGAAGTGGAATTTGTGATCGACTTGGTACCGGGAACCGCACCGATTTCAAAGGCACTGTACAAAATGGCACCGGTGGAAATGAAAGAACTGATGGTTCAATTGCAGGAGTTGCTAGATAAGGGGTATATTCGTCCAAGTGTATCTCCATGGGGAGCGCCAGTACTGTTCGTAAAGAAGAAAGACGGATCGCTTAGGCTTTGCATTGACTATCGGGAGTTGAACAAAGTCACGATTAAGAACAAGTACCCGTTGCCCAGAATTGATGATTTGTTCGATCAATTAAAGGGAGCAAAATACTTCTCGAAGATTGACTTGAGGACGGGATATCACCAACTGAAGGTGAGGCAGGAGGATATTCCAAAGACAGCATTTAGAACTCGATATGGACACTTTGAGTTTTTGGTGATGTCGTTTGGGCTAACGAACGCGCCAGCAACATTTATGGACATGATAAACAGAGTGTTCAAGCAATACCTAGATAAATTTGTCGTCGTTTTCATAGATGACATTCTTGTCTACTCGAAGACGGAGGAGGAACACGTCGAGCATTTGAGGATAACCCTGGAAACACTGAGAAGGGAGAAGCTTTATGCAAAGTTTTCTAAGTGTGAATTTTGGCTACAAAGGGTGCAGTTTTTGGGGCACGTGATTGACAAGGATGGTGTATCGGTGGATCATGCGAAGGTAGAAGCTGTGATAAACTGGGAACAACCAAGGACGCCGACAGAAGTCCGAAGTTTCTTGGGATTAGCGGGTTACTATCGGAGGTTTATTCAGAACTTTTCAAAGATAGCGACACCGTTGACAAATTTGACAAGGAAGACTTTGAAGTTTGTATGGACGGATAAACGCGAAGAGAGTTTCTTAGAGTTGAAGAAGAAACTTAGTGAAGCACCTGTGTTATCACTGCCAGATAATACAGGGGGATTTGTGGTGTATAGTGATGCGTCACACAAAGGCCTTGGATGCGTATTGATGCAGCATGGGAAGGTCATTGCGTACGTGTCACGACAGCTGAAGGATTATGAGAAGGGATATCCGACTCATGACCTTGAACTAGCGGTGGTGGTGTTTGCTTTAAAGATTTGGAGACACTATCTGTATGGAGAGAAGTGTGAAATATACACAGACCACAAAAGTCTGAAGTATATTTTCACTCAAAAGGAACTAAACATGAGGTAGACGCGATGGTTGGAGTTGACCAAGGACTACGATTGTGAGATTCTATACCATCCTGGTAAAGCCAATGTGGTAGTCGATGCTCTAAGTAGGAAGGGCAGAGATAAGTTGATGATGTTGACAGCTCAAGAGGAACTGATCAAGAATATGGAAAGACTGGAGTTGGAAGTCAAGTATCCGACAGATGCAGATGAGAAACTGTTCGCAGTGGAGGCGAGTCTAACTTTATTAGACAAGATAAAAGAGGCTCAAGAAAAGGATGATGAATGTATCGCCATAAGGAAGCGAATCTCAGAAGGAGAGGAATTAAAGTACAAAATGGATAGCATAGGACTACTAAGGTTTGAAGGGAGGATCTAGATACCGATGGTTCCGGAGTTGAGAGAAGAGATTTTGCAAGAAGCTCATTCTACAAAGTATTTAATACACCCTGTTAGTACCAAGATGTATCAAGACTTGCACCAACACTTTTGGTGGCCGAACATGAAAAGGGAGGTCGCGGAATGTGTTGGACGATGTTTGACATGTCAGAGGGTAAAAGCAGAACATCAGAAACCGGGTGGACTGCTACAACCGCTGGATATTCCGGAGTGGAAGTGGGAGCATATTACGATGGATTTTGTGACGGGTCTTCCACTAACTCAGAAGGGTTACGACGCGATCTGGGTGATCATGGATCGTTTAACTAAATCTGCACATTTTCTACCGATCAAGATAAGGTACAATCTGGAGCAGCTAGCAAAGTTATATGTGAAAGAAATTGTGTCGCGACATGGAGTGCCGGTATCTATTGTATCTGACAGAGATCCGCGTTTCACGTCAAATTTCTGGAAGAGCTTGCAAGAAAGATTGGGAACTCAGTTGAGGTTAAGTACGGCGTATCATCCTCAAACGGATGGGCAAAGCGAACGAACGATTCAGACGCTTGAGGATATGCTTAGGGCATGTGTGATGGATTTCAAAGGCAGCTGGGATGATCACCTACCATTGGTGGAGTTTGCCTACAATAATAGTTATCATGCAAGTATTGACATGCCGCCATACGAAGCATTATACGGGAGAAAGTGCCGAACACCACTGTGTTGGGACGAAGTTGGTGAACGGAGACTGTTAGGACCTGAATTGGTGCAGCAGACCGTGGATGTCGTCAAAGTGATAAAAGCTCGATTAGTAGTAGCTCAGGACCGACAGAAGAAATATGCCGATTTGCATCGTCAGAAACGAGACTTTGAAGTTGGCAACTTTGTGTTTTTGAAGGTATCTCCCTGGAAAGGGAAGATCAGATTTGGAAAGAATGGGAAATTGAGTCCCAGGTTCGTAGGGCCTTTTGAAGTTTTAAAGAGGGTAGGTGAAGTGGCGTACGAGGTAGCTCTACCTCCTAAACTTGAGCACATTCACAATGTGTTTCACGTTTCTGTGTTACGACCATATAAACCTGACTACAAGCATGTGATATCCTATGAACCGATTCAAGTTAAGAAAGACTTGTCATATGAAGAGATTCCTGTCCAGATATTAGATAGGAAGGAGCAGACGTTAAGAAACAAGGTCATTCATTCGGTCAAAGTCCTTTGAAGGAACCACGCAGCTAAAGAAGTTACGTGGGAGCTAGAAGAAAAGATGAGGAAGAACTATCCGCATCTTTTTGAGTGAACCCATGTTAAGTTTTCCGTACCTAGACTGTAATTCTGGGGACATAATCCTTATAAGGAGGGGAGGATGTAACGACCGAGAATTCTGAAATTTGTCTTGTAATTCGAATTTTTGAATATTAACGGATATATTATATTTTATTAATATTATATTTGTGTTACGTGTTTAAAGGTTGTGTGACAACCTAGATTATGTGAATGCATGAAATTTTAAGTGTTATAGTTTTGTTTAAGTGAATAATTGATTTTGCGTAGCGTCGCTAAATTACTATTCACGGGACACGTTTCCCGAGGCACTATTTATGCCATAATTTTTTTTGTGTCTTTTTCGACTCTAATAAATTTCATAAATACGTGTATGCGTACGAATAATTTTTCCAAGTATCGAAAATTTTATTCGAGCTGATACGTGATTTTACCCATATCCGAAATGTATTATATGGGTGTTCCGAATATTTGGACAAATCCCATAATAATTATTTTTATGCATCCCAATAATTTATGGGAGTACCCATTTTAATTTTGGGTAGAGTTATTTACCAGTTTTGGTACAAAAGTGGGAGTTTTCGAATATATTTTTAGGTATTTGGGTATTTATTTTGGCTTATTACTCCAAGTGGGAACCACCAAACCATTTTCAACCAATCAAATTACTAGGAAATGAGAGAGTGGAGAGTTGTCGGCGCCACCTTGAGCCTCACGCCCATTTTCTCCCAAAATTCCTCCACTTCTCCCAAATCATTCAACCATTTCATTTCTCTCTTGCAATCCATCAGCTCCTCATTCAAACCCATTTCAAATTCTGCAGAGAAAGAGAGAGAGAGATAGAGATAGAGAGCAGAGGAAGAAGTTCACGGGAAGTGAAGGAGAAGAACAAAGAAGGAGGAGAACAAGAGAGGAAGAAGGAGCGTGCGGGAGCAAGAAAGAAAAGAAGAAGAAGGCTAGCCAAGCTCCACAACTCTATTTGTAGGAATAATCAGAGGTAATCCAACCTCAATCCATCCCATTTTCATTTTTTCGAGTGTTCTTGAGTTATTGAGCTCAAACCGTTGGGTTTGAGCAATTCTTGGAATTATTGATGTAATTGTTGGTTGTGGCTAATTTTTATTATTATCAAGACATATTGTAAGCTATTAATAACCTCAAGGTGGAACAAAATCAATGAATGTTCCGAACCTTGGCTTTAAGGATGAAACTTTGAACTTTTTGGACAAAATGACTATTCGGACGATTTAGAGGACTGTAAAGCCTTGATTGAATAATTGTTTGGTTTAATTATTGTAGTGATGTTGTAGTTCTATGGGTTATCTTCATAACCCAATTGGAATGGAGTTAAAAAGAAGTTAAAACAAAGATTTGGTATTGATTTTGGTGAAGAACACCAAGAACACGAAAATAGAGTTTTCATTTTGTGCTATGGCTCAAAACTTGGTCGTGTTAATGTTTATGGGTGCTTCTAAATTTTTGATATGTTGTAGCCCCATGAGTTAGGAGTCCATAGAGTCCGAAATGAACCAATTTGAACGTGTATGGAAGAAGTTATGGAGATCGGAGTGGAAAGAGGTCGAAGATTCGCGTCTGAAGAAGTTTGCAGATTGTGGCCTGTATGCATGGCGCAGCTGCACTGTTCATAAGGCCAAATTGGGCCCAATTGTGCCGTACACGTGTCAGGCGCAGACATGCCCGAGTGGACTGCTTTGACCTCCTGTAGTAAAATATCCACAACTTTTGCATACGAACTCGAAATTAGGTGATTCAAGATGATTCGGAAAGATGAAGAGTAGACCTACAACTTTCGTTCTTTAAGTTTTTTGATTTGAGGCATGTATCATGGCCTAAATTAGCCATTTATAGAACTAATGCGTAATTGGGGTCAATCGGAGGGCGTCGGGCATGCGCATTTGCACACGTAATGCCCCCGACCTTGTAAAGTGATGTTCTAACTTTCATAACATGATTATTATGATTTATAATGATACTTAGCATTAACCAATAAGTATTAGATAAATCGAATGGGCGTGTTAGGCGTACGCAATTGCGTGTCGTTTGGGCATTCGAATAGTCAAGTTGGGCGTATAGACGTACAAGCGTCGTAACGCCGTAACTAGTGGGCATAACCTTGTTTAATATTTTGTTTCTTATTTGAATGGGACATTATAGAGTTGTAAACAAATATTTGGTATTCCGTATGTGACTAATTGTATGTACCTAATTGTGTAGGATATTAAGAAGCGTGTGTTGTAATATTGTAGCAGCGCTTCAAGCAAGTTCCCTAACTTCATTCTTTCTACATATTGAATGCAAGTTCTTTCTTAACCCTTGTCTAACCCTTGTGTTGGGCAAGTTTCTTTACCCCAACTCAATTTAATATTGGGCAGGTTTTTCTCAATCGCACAACTTTCATTTAATGTGCGAGTTTATTTATTAATTGAGCAATCAATCTATATTATTGCAAGTTTCCTAACTCAACTCGAGTTATCATATTTCAATTATGGTTAGTGACTTAATTATTGTTAATTACTCCACATCAAGGATAATTATTGAAATTCGCATATTGAGCATTTGAATTCGAATTCTATTGTTGGACTGTGAAACATAAGTTCATTCATGAACTATTTAAGGGAATAGTCTACGCCACTTGTTTCGGCTAGACACAGGCAGGTTATTATTTTAAAAGCTAACCAAACCGATTGTTGGTGCGGATTCTTGGACTGAGAGAGCAACCCTTATGTAGGGAATTTTAATGTGTCGATTATTCGATGCAGTCAGAGCTAAATGTTATGCATATACATAGGGTACGAGAGGCTGATCCCCTCGAATACTACTGACGGGCCAAGCGTTTAAAAGGGTTAGTTGAATAACTGATCCTTTGGCCAAATAGTTCATGGTCTATTGGACCACTCAGCAGTAAATAATCAATATTCTTCATTTCTTTTGAACTTTGATTATATTGTCAGCTATTTCTTCAATGTTTTAAATTGTTGAACTATGCGATTATTGTTCTCATTCATTCATGATATATCCTCTTTATTCATTTTAAACTTGCTGAGCAAAGTAGTTGCTCACCCTTGCTATATCATGAACCTATTGCAGTTAAGCCGGGAAGTTCCAAAGCGGACAAGAGCAAAGGAAAGCTTACGGAGTAGTTATTTGTACTATCTCGTTATGTAATCGTGGAATCGTTTTGTATTATTATTATATTTTGCGATGTATTCATTTAAGGTTATAGACCTTGGGACCATAGTAAACCTTTTGTAATGAACAACATATGTTTATTTATTCCGCACTAGTTGATTTATGTTGTTTAGAGGTATATGGATGTATTTTATCGTGAACACCAGATTCGTGGTATTGGTACTTGAAGTTGAGGGCGTCACATTTTAGGTGTCTAAAAATATTCTAAATCACAAATAAATTATTTAAATAACATATTAATGTTTTAACAATTATTCTAAGTGATAATTAAATCATTTAAAAATATTCCTAAGCTTGTAAAATTATTTAAAAATATTTCTAAGCTTATAAAAATTATTTAAAAATAATAGTAAGCTTCTAAAAATGTTATAAATGATAATTAAATTATCTAGGCTAATATTTAAGCTTCCAAATGAAGTTTTATTGATAAACCTATGTCTTTAGCTATCTAATGACGCGACCGAGATACCGAATCGATGTCGAACCTTCGTGAAACTTGTCTAGTTTAATTAGATAAGTATTATTATAGATTCTAATGTTTATTATTGATATGAATAGACATAAATAGACTATCCAACGTTGATAAACAACGTAAACTTAATGTGCTACGCACATGCAAGTGTCTTAACCTTATTCAACTTATATTTATGCAAGTCCTCTATATTTTGCTATCGATTATTGTAAAGTTATTGCTTCTTGTTCAGCATAACTTAAAAATGAATCATTGTTCATATATTAAAGCTTAAATTTGTTGTGTCAAACCAAATTATTTTGGTACGACATCTTATACTGAGTAAAATGAGACACCTTGGATAGAAGGTGATCTCGAAAGCCTTATGATAAGGTAGTGTGACGTCAATGAAATAAAATTGACATAAATGGTAGGATGATATGCATACTCCTAGGATATTGGTGAGGCTGATCCCCTACCAGATATTCGAAATCAAATGGTTCTAAGTCATTGAAGACTGATAGAACTAAATGAAATATATGGTTCAGGTACAGAACCCTCAGTTATACATCAACTGTCATCTTTCAAATCAAACACATTGTGTTTACATATTCAAATGAACTTGCTGAGCATTTGTAGCTCATTCTTGCGCATATCTTCCTTGCAGCTTTAAATGATAATCCCAGCACCTCTAGTACAGACAAAGGAAAAGGACATGTTTATTAGTTTTACTTATTGTTGTGAATAATTCAAGTATTTTATAAGGCTTTGTTGTAATAACTTAGTATTGGGAACGATGTAACTGAACTTAATGATATAAAATATATTATCATCCTTTATTATATCGAATGCATTATACTCTGATCTTTAAATTGTTAGAATAGTTGTACTAAGTTAGTACAGTATCCATACGAACTATACATTTGAATGAGGGTATTGAATGATATTGAGAGTTCTATAAGCTCTGGGGTTACACTTAATGAGCGCCGGTAAGGTGCCATCTTTACCGGAATGCGCCCCTCAGTTCTAGGGACAATCTTATCATTGATACTATGAATGTCAGATAGATAGGGAATATCAATATGAAAGAGATATCCACAAGATATGAATCTATACATCCAAGTGAGGGTATCCAAACGCAGATAACGTTCTGACGAGAACTATTATCTGTTATGGGATATTGTGAACCTTGGATAGATAGAAGTTATATATTATGGAATATTTATAGTTAAATAGTATCACGTGAGCACCAAATCTGCTACAGGAGCTGTAGAGAATTTGGGGGCGTCACAGGATGGTATCAGAGCTGTAGATTATAGCTCTAAGGTAGTTAGGAAATACCTTAGGATATAATCTTTGAGTCCGTAAAATACTTAATACACATAAGATAACCTTAAAAGCCTTATATTTTTGTGTAAACATGCTTCATAATAATACTAAACAAGTAAAAAAAAATTTTAGAATGGCAGACCTAGATTGGGGAGATATTTTAAGGGAGATACATTCACAAGTGATAAAGCTCGAGAAGGGCAGTGATCCTGAAAGACAAGAAGTTCAATATAACTTAGAATTCCATGATGCGGTAGCGACAGGACCTAATGAGGACACTGCAGAGGTTCAGATTATAGAAGAAGGAGAGGATGAAGAAGAACCAATATGGATGGATATATCACAAGTTCGAAATCAATCTATAGAAGAGTTAGAAGAAGGAAACCCAGAGGAGGAAAACCTACTAGAACAAGCCCAGATGGAAATACATACCTTAAACAATAGGGTAACGTATGTGGAAGAAAGGTTGGAGAATGAAGAACGATTAAATATCCGACTTCAGACACTGTTGTCAAGAAAGGAAAGAGAAAGATATCAAATCCAAACAAGGCTTGGTATAACTAATAAAGAATTTCGTGAAACACTTGTGGATCTGGATAAGCGAGTAGAGGATTATCCCGTAGAGAATGGAAAGACTGGATACGACATCAATAGGTGGGTGGTATCCAGTATGTTGTGTGGTGAATATCGTAAGATTAAGCTTTAGTTAAACCTGGTCACCAAAGTGTGTATGTAAATAGTAGTATCTAAACTACTTTACCCAAGTTTTGGGAAACTGGTTTGGGAATGCTAGTAGTACTTATATAAACTACTAGCCGAATATGTAAACCTTCTGTATGAATATACAAATTATGTTTGAACAATATGTGCATTACATACTTGTAATTATACTAGTTTTCTCACTTATATAGCTTAACGCCGCTTGAAAGAGGACCATAGACATTAGTAGAGGCAG
The DNA here is from genome assembly GCA_034770075.1 of Aralia elata. Classification (NCBI taxonomy): domain Eukaryota; kingdom Viridiplantae; phylum Streptophyta; class Magnoliopsida; order Apiales; family Araliaceae; genus Aralia; species Aralia elata. The sequence goes on along the minus strand of CM068377.1, from coordinate 48,875,029 downwards.
AAAATAGAGAAGTAAACCCAATAGTTAATAAATTTAGATATACCTTTTAAAACGTAAAAATTGCAAATAGAGAGATAATTCCCGTTAAAACCATATATAGAAATTGTAACATAGAAATTAAGGGACACAAGTTTCTTGTGAACCTTATTCATATACAGCTAGGGGAAATTCGATATAATCTTATGCATGGATTGGTTGGTTAATCATAATATAATAATTGAGTGCCACCGGAAACATGTAAACCTATTGACTGCGTCGAAGTCAAAGGTAGTGTTCAACGGTGGTTGTTCACCTAAATGATCTTGATGTCTAACAGTAATGCAAGCAGAGAGATTGCTTAGGAAGGGTTGTACAGGTTATTTGGCATATATAATAGATACTCGAAAGGAAGGAGTAAAACTAGATCAAATACCTGTAGTTACAGAATTTTCGAATGTGTTTCCAGATGACTTACCAGGTTTACCTCCGGATAGGGAGATCGAGTTTGTTATCGATCTTGCACCTGGTACGACGCCAGTTTCGAAGGCACCGTACAAGATGGCACCAGTAGAGTTGAAGGAGTTACTTGTACAGTTACAAGAACTCTTAGACAAGAAGTATATACAACCTAATGTTTCACCTTGGGGAGCACCGGTGTTGTTTGTAAAGAAGAAGGATGGAACGTTGAGGTCATGCGATTGACAAGAATGGAATTGCGGTAGATCTAGCAAAGATAGAGACGGTTGTGAATTGGGAACAACCAACAACTCCCACAGAAGTAAGAAGTTTTCTCGGCTTAGCAGGGTACTATCGACATTTTAAACAAGAATTTTCAAAAATAGCAACCCTGCTATCCAATTTAACTCAAAAGACGGTAAAGTACGTCTGGATAGATAAATCTAAAGAAAACTTCCGAGAGTTGAAGAAGCAATTGAGAATAACACCAGTGTTATCTTTACCAGATGATACAGGAGGCTTTGTTGTTTATAGTGATGCATCGCACGAGGGATTAGGTTGTGTGTTGATGCAACATGGGAAGGTGATTGCATATGCGTCAAGACAACTCAAAGATTATGAGAAGAGGTATCATACGCATGATCTTGAGTTAGTTGTTGTAGTATTTGCCTTGAAAATTCGGAGGCATTACTTGTATGGGGAGAAGTGTGACATATACATAGATCATAAAAGTCTGAAGTATATTTTCGCGCAGAAAGAGTTAAACATGAGGCAGAAAAGGTGGCTAGAGTTGATAAAGGATTTCAACTGTGAAATATTATATCATCCCGGGAAAGCTAACGTCGTAGCAGACGCGTTAAGTAGAAAGAATCAAGAGAAGTTGAATGTAATAACCAATAACAAGGTACTAATAAAAGAGTTTAACAAACTTGAGATAGAAATGAGAGTTCCAGTTAATTCTACCCAAAAGTTATTCATTGTGGAGAATGGTTCAACTTTGTTGGAGAGAGTCAAAGGACTACAGGAGACTGATGTAGAGTGTCAGAAGGGTAAGACTGAAATAACCCATACGAAAAATGACAAATTCAGAGTGGACAAGGATGAAGTAATGAGGTACGAAGATAGAATTTGGGTACCCTCAGTACAAGAACTGAAAGATGAAATACTGAATGAAGCCCATAGTTCTAAATTTGTCGTACATTCAGGGAGTACAAAAATGTACAAAGATTTAAGCCGACACTTTTGGTGGTCTAACATAAAAAGAGAAATAGCGGAATGGGTAAGTAAATGTTTAACGTGTCAAAGGAAACCCAGCTGAACACCAGAAGCCGAGTAGATTATTGCAGCCCTTAGAAATTTCGTAGTAGGTCTTCCAAATACACTGAAAGGTCACAATGCCATTTGGGTAATTGTAGATCGTCTTACCAAGTCTACTCATTCCCTACCTATAAAAGTTAACTTCACTCTTGACCAGTTAGCCAAACTTTACGTCAATGAAGTTATTTCTAGACATGGAGTCCCTGTTTCTATAGTATCAGATCGAGATCCACGATTTACTTCCAACTTTTAGACAAGTCTCCAAAAACACTTAGGACCAGTTGAGATTAAGCATAACTTATCACCTACAAACAGACGGTCAAAGTAAGAGGACGATTCAAACACTAGAGGACATGTTGCGAACTTGCATCATGAACTTCAAAGGAAGTTGGGAAGATCAGTTACCTTTGGTAGAGTTTGCCTACAACAATAGTTACCATGCAAGCATAGGAATGCCACCATTTGTAGCTTTGTACGGAAGGAAATGTAGGACACCGAAGAAGTCAGTTGTAAATTGATAGGTACGCTTGTAAGATGATATCTTTTTCGGATATGAGTCACAAGTTGGTGTCATAGATAGGAAAGAACAAAATCTACGGAATAAAGTGATACCTTCAGTCAAGGTTATTTAGGGAAATCAAAACATAGAGAAAACTACGTGGGAGTTCGAGAGAAAAATGCGAGATAATTACCCACACTTGTTTTTATAACCCATACCATAATTTCGAGGACGAAATTCTTATTAGTGGGGGTGAATGTAATACTCCGAACCCTAATAAGATTTGTATATGTAAATTATGTGTTTATTAAATGAAATTTAATGTTCCGACTTTGTGTTATGTGATTTTATATTTTATCTAAGAATTAGGTCAAATAAAAAAATTTTGCCAAGCAGCTATGTCGTGCTTGCACGGACAAAATGATTTGTCGTGCTTCCGACGATTTCACCGAGAAGCGTCTCGGTAAATTATTTTTGTAAGCTGCTGTTTCGTGTTTAGAAATGACGAAGTGATTTGTCGTGCTTTGGAGTTAATATAATATTATATTAACTGATAAAATTTTAAAATAAGTTAATTAGGGTTTAAAATGATAAACTGAAATAGAAACCCTAATTTAAAAACCCTAATCGGTAAAAGTTATCTGAATTGGTCAATTAAAACCCTAATTACTGTACAAGAATCTTAATTGATATAATTAGATTCTAAATAATGAATCATAATATTAATTATGAATGATTGAACTTATATTTAAACCCTAATTGAAGATTGAAAACCCTAAGCCCTAATTAGGAAACCCTAAGCCCTAATTATGAAACCCTAATTCTAATTATGTTATCTAAACGCTAATTTATGAAATGTAAAATCTTAATTATGATATATAACCTTAATTAAGGTATTACTAAACATAATTAAACATCCTAAACATGATTAGCCAAAATCTAATTTTAATTAGTAAGGAAATAAATCAAAAATAAAAGTTAAACCAATCAAAAGAGGATAAGAACACAAGATCAGATATTTGTTAAAATCTCCAGCACAAGCATGTCAACCAGATCAGACCATAGCAGCACAAGTATCAAGGCAAGATATTTGTGGAGGCAAAATTTGGAAAAAAGACCTTAAAAACCCTAATTTACCATTCCTATAAATACAACACCAATCTGATCATTAGGCCACGAAATTTTTGAAGCTTAAACACTTATTTATCAAACCAAAACAAGCCTCTGCAATTACAAGAACAGAATCAAAGATCAGAAATCAAAAGAAGCTCAAAAAGATGCAAAAACCCTAATTTTATACTAGATCTTTAAAACTTTGTTAGATGTTATGTTTAAATGTTTAAAGATATGTAATAACATGTTATTTAGTGATCTGGGTTGGTTAAACAAGGATCCATAACATTTAAATGGTCAAAATTGATGAAAAACATGAACTGACTTTGGCAGCCCAGAATGGTCTGACAGGATATTTTGTCAGACATTTTGATCGGCTTAAATTGGTCGTTTGATCTGTTTTAAAGTTTGTATATGTAGTATGTCATGTTAACTATAATATCCAATTGGTATAATAGTAAAAAATGTCTAGGATGGAAGTTATTAATGGTCAAAACCCGTTGACCGATCACGGATGTTGAATTCTGGGCAACCCAGAAAATTCTAAGTAAATCTGACAGCCGTCTGACAAGATTTGACCGGCTTTAATCTTGCTTATATGATGTTTGTAAATGTTATTTCTTGACTTAAACATGTTCTATGTCCTGTATACTACAGCCTTGAATCATTAAACCACATAAATAATAACGACCATGAAAGTTATTAACGGTCAAACATGGTTGACCGACCATGACCGGGCTGTTTCTGGGCAACCCAGAAACATGAAGAACAGCATGAACATGCTAGTTTGACCATGATTTATCTACCATCATATGATGTTGTATGAGCTAAGTTAATACATTTCGTTATACTCTGCCATGTAGGCTACAACAAGAAACAAAGATCCAACCGAAATCATTAACCAACTAGAATTAATTTGAGGTCAAAAGTCCCAATTGGACCATGACCGGTTGTTCTTCAATGAAGAACACCTTTAGCGACACTCTCCTTCCCAAACCCAGAACACTAAGTTTATATGCAGTCCGTTGCTAAAGGCCTTTTGCGACGGTTTTTAATAAAAATTAATTAAAAGAATTAAATAAATTTTATAAAATTATAAATAAATATTAAAAATTCATATTAATTAATAATAAATATTAAAAAATTCATTTTTAATTATATTTAATATTTTTATATATTCTGATAAATATTTTTATATAATTATTTAATTTAATTAAATATTAAATTATTTAATAAATGTTTTAAATAAATGATTTAAAAATGATAGTAATGTATTTAAAATATTTTAAATGATAATTAATTCATTTAAAAATATTACCAACTTTCTAAAATTATTTTAAATAATAAATAAATTATTTAAAATAATATAATAAATATTTAATAATATTACAAATGATAATTAAATCATTTAAATATTAAACTAAGTTTTAAAAATTATTATAAATAATAATTACCTCATTTAAATGATAAAATAAATTCTAAAAATATTACTAATGATAAAATAAATTATTTAAATAATATTCTATCTATCTAAAAATATTATAAATGATAAATAAATCATTTAAATAATATTTTAAGTATCTAAAATTATTCTAAATGATAAATAAATCATTTGAATATCATATTAAATGTTTTAAAAATATTCTAAATGATAATTAAATCATTTAAATATTAAATTAAGCTTTAGAAATTATTATAAGTAATAATTAAATTATTATAATAATAAAATAAATTATAAAAAATATTATTAATGATAAAATAAATCATTTAAATAATATTATATCTTTCTAAAAATATTATAAATGATAAATAAATCATTTAAATAATATTTTAGGTGTCTAAAAATATTCTAAATCACAAATAAATTATTTAAATAACATATTAATGTTTTAAAAATTATTCTAAGTGATAATTAAATCATTTAAAAATATTCTTAAGCTTGTAAAATTATTTAAAAACATTTCTAAGCTTATAAAAATTATTTAAAAATAATAGTAAGCTTCTAAAAATGTTATAAATGATAATTAAATTATCTAGACTAATATTTAAGCTTCCAAATGAAGTTTTATTGATAAACCTATGTGTTTAGCTATCTAATGACGCAACTGAGATACCAAATCGATGTCGAACCTTCGTGAAACTTGTCTAGTTTAATTAGATAATTATTATTATATATTCTAATATTTATTATTGATATGAATAGACATAAATAGACTATCTAACGTTGATAAATAGTGTAAACTTAACGTGCTACGCACAGGCAAGTGTCCTAATCTTATTCAACTTATATTTATGCAAGTCCTGTATATCTTGCTATCGATTATTGTGAAGTTATTGCTTCTTGTTCAACATAACTTAAAAATGAATCATTGTTCATATATTAAAGCTTAAATTTGTTGTGTCAAACCAAATTGTTTTGGTACGACATCTTATACTGAGTAAAATGAGACACCTTGGATGGAAGGTGATCTCGAAAGCCTTATGATAAGGTAGTGTGACGTCAATGAAATAAAATTGACATAAATGGTAGGATGATATGCATACTCCTAGGATATTGGTGAGGCTGATCCCCTATCAGATATCCGAAATCAAATGATTCTAAGTGATTGAAGACTGATAGAACTAAATGAAATATATGGTTCAGGTACAGAACCCTCAGTTATACATCAACTGACATCTTTCAAATCAAACACATTGTGTTTACATATTCAAATGAACTTGCTGAGCATTTGTAGCTCATTTTTACGCATATCTTCCTTGCAGCTTTAAATGATAATCCCAGCACCTCTGGTATAGACAAAGGAAAAGGACATGTTTATTAGTTTTACTTATTGTTGTGAATAATTCAAGTCTTTTATAAGGCTTTGTTGTAATAACTTAGTACTGGGAACGATGTAACTGAACTTAATGATATAAAATATATTATCATCCTTTATTATATCGAATATGTTATACTCTGATCTTTAAATTGTTAGAATAGTTTTACTAAGTTAGTACAGTATCGATACGAACTATACATCTGAATAAGGGTATTGAATGATATTGAAAGTTCTATAAGCTCTGGGGTTACACTTAATGAGCGCCGCTAAGGTGCCATCTTTACCGAAATGCGCCCCTTAGTTCTAGGGAAAATCTTATCATTGATATTGTGAGTGTCAGATAGATAGGGAATATCAATATGAAAGAGATATCCACAAGATATGAATCTATACATCCAAGTGAGGGTATCCAAACACAGATAACGTTCTGACGAAAACTATTATCTGTTATGGGATACTGTGAACCTTGGATAGATAAAAGTTATATATTATGGAATATTTATAGTTAAATAGTATCACGTGAGCACCAAATCTGCTACAGGAGCTGTAGAGAATTTGGGGGAGTCACGGAGCTTAATTGAAATATTATCATGATATAGCAAGAGTGAGCAACTACTTTGCTCAACAAGTTTAAATACAAGAAAGATATATCATAAGTGAAAAAGAATAGGCTTTCGAATTTTCAACAATATATAATAATTGTGGAAGAACGATAATCAAATTTCAATAAATGAATAACTGAATCAATAACGTTGAGTGGCCAACAATGACCATGAACAAATTTGGTAATTAAGGTGATCAGCCTTTCATACTAGGTAAACATATGCAACTTGCACTAAGTGCGATTAGACAATAAATTTAATTGATGTGGAATAATTGACAAAAATTAAACCACTAGCATGCTTAAAAATATTAACTCAAGTTTGAGTTAGGAAACTTGCAATAACATAAGAAGTTTAAGGTTAGGAACTTGCCTTGTTCGTCGATTATCGCTACGCAATCTAATTTAATCTCTTATGAAATGCCTAACATTTATAAGATTGATTTTTCAATCAGCATATCATATCATACCTCATAATACTACTACTTTATAAATAAATCATCTAACATTTAGCCACATAATCAAATGTTAGATAACACCTTAAACTGTCACGCCCCCAAATCCGTGTCCCTTGAACCTCGAACTTGGTACGTCACGATACATCATCTTCGTATACATGTTCTATAACTAATGCGAAAAATATAAACATACATTGTTTATTTCAGAGTATTCTACAACATTTCCCAAGGTCTACAACCTTTATCTTGATACATTCCTTTAATAACTTACAAGGTTTACATAATCATTTTCATAAGATATCAAAATAGTTAACGCATATTAAGTTACTCTTGAACTTTTCCTCTTGTCTTTGTCCTTCCTGAAGCACTTGAGCTTAACTGAAATATTATCATGATATAGCAAGAGTGAGCAACTACTTTGCTCAGCAAGTTTAAATACAAGAAAGATATATCATGATTGAAAGAGAATAGGCTTTCGAATTTTTAACAATATATAATAATTGTGAAAGAACGATAATCAAATTTCAATAAATGAATAACTGAATCAATAACGCTGAGTGGCCAACAATGACCATGAACAAATTTGGTAATCAAGGTGATCAGCCTTTCATACCAGGTAAACATATGCAACTTGCACTAAGTGCGATTAACAATAAATTTCATTGAGGTGGAATAATTAAACCACTAACATGCTTGAAAATATTAACTCAAGTTTGAGTTAGGAAACTTGCAATAACGTAAGAAGTTTAGGATTAAGACCTTGCATGTTATGTTATTTAAATATAACGTTATTAACTTATCCTTCAATTGACCTACACATTTAAGTCACTTTGAACAACCGATTAATCATAATCCGACTTTAATAAATCACTTCCTTTACTAAACACTTTAATATATTTCTTTTTATTTGAAATATAACCTTTCACCCACATTGTTTTTTTTTTAATATTATTTCGGTCATTATAACCTCTTACAAATAAGACTCATTATACTATTCATGAAATAATTTAGCAGTATAACTGCTTATACAATGAATATTCATCAAATAAAAAAAATCGAACATAATAACTGTTTATAAAATGAATATTCATAAACTATATTTAAGAAAATCGGACATTATCACTGCTTGTAAATAGGACTTTTATACTATTTACATAAAATAATTTGGGCATTATAACTGCTTGTAAATAGGACTTTTATATTATTTACTTAAAATAATTTGGGCATTATAACTGCTTGTAAATAGAACTTATATACTATTTACTTAAAATAATTTGGGCATTATAACTGCTTGTAAATAGAACTTTTATACTATTTACTTAAAATAATTTGGGCATTATAACTGCTTGTAAATAGAACTTTTGTACTATTTACTTAAAATAATTTGGGCATTATAACTGCTTGTAAATATATAGAAGAATGAAAATAATAACCACTAGAGTAATACCTCTTGTAGTTGCTAGCTTTACTTCCAATCGCGTAACACTTTTATGCTTCGAAGTAATATATATCTATATATTATATTTTTTTCTCTCACTATAGCTCTCAAATTATTTGTGCAGAGTAACTCTAACTCTTGAAATGTATGAAAATAATGAATGGAGAGCTCTCTATTTATAGAAAAACTAAGTTTCATTAATTGCACATTAAGGGCTTGGCTTATTACACTTTGGTACCTCATTAATTACACCTTAGAACCTGTGACATCTTTATGATGACATCACCTTTGTGTTTCTTTGGACCTTATGTCATGCCACATCATGTGTACATCATCTTTTGTGCTTCTTTGAGCCTTATGTCATGCTACATCATGCTTACATCATTCTTTGCTACGATTGGTCGATTATATATCACGAAGATTGGCCCCCTTAAACTAATCTAACTTAACCCTTAATTAGGATTTAATTAGTTTAATTTAGTTTTTCTTTACTTATTTACTAAATAACTTAGTTAGTTAACTTTTGTTAACTTTTTCTCCAAATTCGACTTTTCGTATAAATGAGTAGTATTTTCGTATGAATAGTACTTTCGTATGAATAGTAATTTCATATTTATACCGTATAATTTTCGTGTCCAGCTCGTATTATTCTTGCATTCTACTCGTATAATATTTCATATTATACTCGCATTCTACTCGTATAATATTTCGTATTATACACAATTAACTTTCGTATTTTGATCGATTCGCCGGAAAAAAAAAGCTAATTCTTTTCTTTTGTAAATTTCTATTAGATATTACACCTCGTAACCTCATATAAACGCTATGACGTATTTCGAAAATCGAAGAAAGCATTTTTATCGTGAATAGTCCCCACGTGAATAGTGATCATGTGAATAGTGATCACGTGAATAGTGATCACATGAATAGTACCCACATGAATAGTGATCACGTGAATAGTACCCACGTGAATAGTGATCACGTGAATAGTGCCCACATGAATAGTGATCGAGTGAATAGTACTTACGTGAATAGTGATCACATGAATAGTACTTACGTGAATAGTCCCATGTGAATAGTGATCACGTGAATAGTACTTACGTGAATAGTGATCACGTGAAAATATAATTTCAATTTAATCTCAATCAATTAATATTAATTAATTAATTAATTTTACCCAATATATGTATATATTTCACATCTATATATACGCATTTAATCTATTACACAAAATCACATACTTCACATTATATGAAACACATATATACATATATGTCCAAATCTACTTCATCCCTTAATAAGAATTTTATTTATTAAATTCTTATTTTAAATTTTCGAAATATCTGGGATATTACATTCACCCCTTCTTCTAAGAATTTCGTCCTCGAAATTAAGGCATAGTCATCTCTATGCATTCTACTCCTCTATTTTTAACTCTAGGTTATATTCTTTAACCTTTATTTAATTATTCGAGATCTTATTTATAAGTCTCATAAATTTTTGGGTTATCACATTCACCCCTTCTTCTAAGAATTTCGTCCTCGAAATTATAGCATACTAATTTTTTTTTTGCTGCTCATTCTATTGATCAAAACTAGGTTTTCAAATCAATCATCTTATTTACCAAACTAGGTTTTCAAATCAACCTTTATATTCTCACTTTAATAATAACTAAACTCTTTCCTTCTTTAAAGATTTCTCTTTATTCGTCACATTCTATAGTCATTCTTCTCTAAGAAGTTCACATTTTCTAAACTTCTAACTTTCAAAATAATGAAATATTTTTCAGGAGTCTTCAACAATTGTTCAATAATTGTGAAGCAGCTTGAACAAATAGGAAATAAAAGAAATTCCTTTAAAAAACTTTTCAAATCATGCTGAGTGGTCATAAAGACCGTGAGCCCATCTCGAGATTTAACAGATATTTTCACTGTAACCTCTAGAAATTTTAACAATCACAAAGACTGCAAAATATTCTATACATCTGCGCGCATGGTCGGATTTTCCCGATAAAATTACCCCTTTTTATCAGGGTTTTTCATACTGGCTCAAAAATATTTGATAAATCATTCCAATATCCGTCTAGCCGAAACAATTGGCCTAGACTAGCATTAATAAACTGTTCGTATATGAGGAACTGAAAATCATTTTAGGTATTTAATGTAACTGAAATTCATTTTTTTTAGGACGTCATAATACTGCACTGTTGCAATCAGTGTGTTAGGATTCCGTCATTTTATCATCTCTACACCACGGCTTTAATGGTAAGTGATGATTAAATACATTTTGAAGTTTTCAAAACAAGCTTTGTCCAGCCAACACAATTAGCATGGACATATTTCATAAAACGGTTCATATAACTAAAATTCATTTATAGGACGACATAATGCTGCACTGTTGTAACAATGTGTTAGAATGTCGTCATTTACCATCTCAACACAATGCTTTGCAATGGTGCATTGATGATTTTAAAATACATTTTGATGTTAAAACAATTTTTGTCTAGCTGAACCAAGTAGCATAGACATACAAATGATAAGACTTTTCAAAGGCGTATAAGTGCGAATATAAGCACGATTTAGGATCTAGCATAGCTAGAAGATTTGGAATACCTATGCCTCCACCATCAACTTCAATTTCTCTAATGATTCATTGCTTAATAATTCTATCTATTTATATCATCCTTAAAGTTTACTATACTAAAAATCCTTACTTCTTCATGCACAACTTTTCTATACCCTAGTATAGTTCATCAAACATACCACACATTATGAGTTCAGGAACTTACCACAATCATATGAGTTTAGGAACTTATCCTAGTTAGACCAAAGACGTCCATTCGCTGAGGGGTTCAAAAACGTACCATATGATTATGAGTCACGAACTTACCATAAGTATGAGTTTTAAGAACTCGCTCCTAATCTTACATCCTCTACCTATCCGTTATACACATGAGAAAAGAATCATCTTCTCAACATACATATAGCGAACAATGCGACACTAGGTTCCAATGATTATCAATATAGGAAGCTAAGTGGTTGTCGAACCAAACACAATCCCCTGCCCATACAAGGAATTGGTCAACTCGGCCACTAATCAATATAGGAAGCTAAACGGTTGTTAGACCAAGGATAAATCTCTTGCCCATACAAGAAATTGTTCAACTCAACCACTATATCGATATAGGAAGCTAAGTGGTTCTCAAACCAAGCACAAATCCCCGCCCATACAAGGAATCATACAACTGAGCCACTAACATGAGTCCTCAATTGAAATCTCATATAATTCTAATTTTAGCTTACTCTTTGCTCAATACGAACTTTTTCTTTAATTCGTAACTCATCTTTTATAACTCTTCAAGATTCTTCTTTGAATCTTTTTGTTTATAACTTAATCCATTTCTTTATGGATTCATCTTAAACATCTGTTATAGATCTGTTCATGATCAGCTAGTATTCTTTCTGTTTTTTTTTCAAAAGTCTTATCATAAGATATCTCGTATCATTTATTTTCATTTAAGACCGGGTAGTCTTTCTCTATTCATTTCAAAGCACATTTATTAAACATACTTCTCGTAGTACATAATACTTTGCATGTTATAGCACTTACATAACATATCCCTCTAATACTATACATATGGGGATTTATAACAAAAACATATCTCTTAACTTACACAAAATTGGCAGTACATATTAATAACATTATAAGTACCGTATCTATATACGCCATTCACATCTCAACCTCCTAGACCACGCTCAATGGCCTCTTCTTGTTCTTCCTTGGTAATGATCATGACCTGGTCCCTACTAATGACGGGTCCAGTATGATCTTCCTCGGGGTAATTGGATACCCTATCCTGAATACGCCCGACTAACTTGTTAAAGGTGTACCTCATTCTATCCATCTTCCTGTTCTTGCATCTTACTTCTTCTTCCAATTCATGCGCCTGATCCTGCGCTCTCAACTTTTTTAAAATCTCATCTTCCAAATGGGCTTCTATAGCCTGCTTGTCTGTTCGGAGTTCTTCCATTTTTGCCTCTAGTTCTTGATTGTCTGATCGGAGTTCTTCCACTTCCGCCTTTAGTTCTTGCACCATATTTTCCAACTCAATGTTCCTATCTACCACTACTGTTAATAGATTCTCCACCGACTCCTCCCTATCCTCGGGTTCAGGAGCTACCGTAGATAAAGGCTCTACAGTTATCGGCTCCTCCGAAACTACCAGGATATCTCTAAGTGCTTCATCTCCTGACATCTTGCTTTTTTTTTATTAATCTTTCTCTCTAGATTACTCTTGCTTTTTCTTACTTCTAACTTGGAGAAATACGCAATTCTATGAAGGCTTATTTATAGGCCACTTCACAGACTCACAATTAATATTCTCTGTTCTTTTACCTTCCATTGACGATCCCACCAAGGTTCTCAAACTTATCTTCTCTAACCCTAATTATTCATTTAATAAGGTTAAAGCAAGGATTTATTAGTTAAAGCAAGGGGACAAGATCCGCTTTTTGGGGAATTAATTTCAACGAGTCTACTAAAGTTCTCGCCTCCTATATTCGGCCTATAGTTGGCTCCTACATCACTTGTGCCCTCTATTGGCCTACTTAGCCTCTAGGATTTTTAAATACGGCTTAATCTTTTTAGGTTATATCCTAAGATACTCTTACCTTAGAACTATAACCTACAGCTCTGATACCAACCTGTCACGCCCCCAAATCTATGTCCCTTGAATCTCGAACTTGGTGCGTCACGATACATCATCTTCGTATACATGTTCTATAACTAATGCGGAAAATATAAACATACATTGTTTATTTCAGAGTATTCTACAACATTTTTCAAGGTCTACAATGTGACGCCCCCAAATTCGGGTCTCCAAATGCCCGGATCCGGTCATCACGATCCAATACAAACATTCACCTCTAACAACATATGGTAACTAAAATGCGGAATATAATAAACATACGTTGTTCATTACAAGGTGTTACTAGTCCCAGAATACGATAACCTTAAATACTTACACAAAACCATACCCTAAATGAATGTCAGGGTTTAAATTACATTAACAGTAATTAAATACACATAGATTTAAAATCTGCTACATGAAGTCTATCACTTCATCTTTTCTTTCCCTTTGTTCTTCCCTGGCGTCTCGGGTTTAGCTGCAATGAAGTCATGATATAGCAAGGATGAGCAACGAGTTTGCTCAGCAAGTTTAAAGTACAACAATAAGGATATATCATGATGAAGGGAATATAGAAGTAGAATTCAGCAATTATCAGAAGCAATAACAATAAATGCTTTTAGAACAATTGATAGTCGAATAGACCTTGAACAATAACTTCCAAAGGATTCAATAGCTAGTTGACCCTCTGGTTACTGGCTGCAGAATAAGTACTTGAGGGGATCAGCCTCGCGTACGCTATGTATATGCATAACATTTAACTCTGCTATTTGTACCTTATTTACGGTAAATGGGGTACTCCCCTATAATAAAGGGGTGTTCATACAGTCTAAGAATCCTTGCCAATGATTGGTTCGGATAGCTTTTATAAATTCTTATATACGTGCCTGACCGAGACAAGGGTTCAGACTTAATCATGAATAGTTCGTGAATTTCAGAACTTAAATAATTATACGAATTCAAATGCACAAGTGCGAATGCCAATGAATACATAGATGTGGAATAATTTTAAAAGTAATTAGACCACTTAAAGCAGGCTTGGAGATAAGATTCAAGCTTAAAGAATAACTTGCAATAACATATACCTTTTGCATGAATTACAAATAATGCATAAGGTTTAGAAATATTACTCAATGTAAAAGTTGGGTAAGATAGAACTCGCACTCAATATAATGAAAGAATGAAGTTAGGGAAACTTGCCTGTTTGCTCAGCTACCGATAAACTTAGCTTTAATTAATTGATCTTGAGTGACCTATCATTGGGTAAAGTCGATTTATCAATTAATAGTGGTATATTGGCACCTATCACTACATCTTTCACTTAGGAGGTAAAATTCATCATCTACATTTAATTATTATTTAGCATTAGCTACACAGAAATTAATTAATAAATCTTTAGCCATTAAAATGATGGTAGCTATTCAGGATTACTTATTCTTTGATTATTCAAATTTATTACCCTTATCTGCCTCTAAATATGGGTTAATAATCCTTATTTATTATTTATAAAATAAATAATAAATTTATCGTGGTTTAATAGGAACTAAATAATAGCTGATCACTTATTTAATTTACTCATTATTATTTAATGTAAGTTAAATAATAATTCAATATTTATTATATTTATCAATAATAATCTTATTAACTTTGTTCATATTTAATTGTTATCTAATATAAAAAATTAAATATTTGTTATCTTTGTTAATATTTATTGCTAAAAATTTATTACTAACTCTAGTTATACTTAATTATTATTTAATATAAATAATAATTAAGTAATTTTTATCTTTATTTATTATTTATTGATCAATAATAAATAATCATTTATTAACTTTACTCATACCTAATTATTTAATATTAAGTAAATAATAATTAAACATTGCTTATCTTTATTTATTATTTATTAATAAATAATAAATAATTGTTTTATTAGCTTCATTCGTTAACAGTTGCTCAACCATTTATTACCCAGTAGCTGGGTTCGATTCCCAGCCACACCAAGCCATTCAAAAAAAATTACAGAGTTACTGACTTATAGTGTATATCCAGACTTGCAAAACACACACACCCTATTACGTTTACTACTCACAGTTGGGATTCATAACACAAGCCGAGATTGACAAATATGTATACCACACTAGTTTCACAGTCTGAAATTTAACCCAACATTACCACACCCAAAGACTACCAAGGTTTGATTTTATATCTATATTACTGTCAGAACAAATTAATACCAACAATGAAGGTCAAAGCTTGGTTTAGGCATTTCAGCAACCATCTGATGAGCACTCTTAAGACTAGACACTGGCCTAACCCCAGTGCTCCATCACGTTGCCAGAACCTTATGGTTCTTATTTACACAAAATTTCCCCAGTCAAGAACAACACAAGCCAATAATTCAGAGGAAAAGAAAAAGAGTGCAACCCAGTTCAGAAACGAAACTATTCAATACAAGGAAATAAAACACCTAGTACAGAGGAACAATTTAATTCCATATAGCACCAACCCAAAGTGTTCACATAATTTAATACCAGATTTCTGCATCAATTGAACTAACACAGTGCATTACAATGTATAGTATAACCACACAAACCATTCGGCAACACCAATCCGTGTACAGAGGAAAACATTTTGTACAGAGAAAAAAAAAACCCATACAAAACTCCTAACGAACTATCACAGACGCTTGTTGTATACCTGGGAGTGGTTCGAATGGCTGTCCTCCTCCTTCGTCCACAATAATCGACCCAACTGGACATCCATTTTAGCAGAATTTGAAACCCTCAACTAGCCACCCCTGTTCCTCTCTCGCTTAAGTTTTGAACCCTAAATTTTCTAAATTGGAAATTACACAGACAAAGGATTCAGTCGTTTGGCTAATTGGGCTTCAATTTATAGGAATTTGTTTACCCAATTTGCTGGGTACTACCTTAATTGCACGAGTTATTAACCTTCGGGTAGAGGGGGGATAGTGACTGATGGTACCTATCAGCTCCCCGCTGGGTTCAGCCGCCCCTCGAGCCTTGCGTTCCCACTAGTCACTTCGCCGGTCACCTTGTGTCCTTTGGCTTCTTCGATCGCCGCTCGGTCTTTGCCCGTTCCCAGCCGTGCCACCGGTTTCTCTTACGCTACCGTGCTGTCCATCTCGATTGATTGAGCCTATCTAGGTTTGGATAATTGAGAGTCTAGGGCTTGCTTGGTTGATTGAAAACCCATGGCTGATAGGCTCGCCTCACTCCAATCTCCTCCTTAGCTCGGCTGATTGATTTGAGTGTTAGGGTATTCCCCCTTTTCTTTTGCTCTGTTATCTTTCCCCAAATCAATTTCTGCCGATATGAACCCTACCCAACTGACCGGTTGTCCCAAATTAAAGGAAACGGGTTCGACCCGCTTGCTTGACCCAACCCGCTGGAAATTGGTTTAGGCTTACCCAATAGTTGGGCCGGCTGCACTACTAAAATAAACAACCTCAAGCGGCCCAATCAAGGAGAATAACAAGGGGATTTGGGCCTAGTCCAAATAAAAGCAAAAGAAATGGCCCAAATAAATTAACCACTTTGTTCCTCTTATGTCTTAACTTAAATAACTAAACTACCAAATTAATTATTTCAATTATTTATTTTAACCATAATTCTTTATTCAAATTATTAAATCTGAAAATGATAAAATCATTTATTTACTTCCTTAATTTTCTTGCCAATCAATTCTTAGGGTTAACTCACTAATTTATTTAAACTATCAGTGAGTCCCTTTAATGCACATAAAATTATTGGATCACATATTTATATAATTAAATAATAATACCCACATGGATCCAATTAAATTCGTAAAATTAAATAAAACGAATTTCATATGTTAAAATAAATTGTACAAGATTTAAAAATTCCTGGGCATTACATCCTCTCCCCCTTATAAAAATTCCGTCCTCGGAATTTCAATCTAAGGTTACTCAAATAACTGGGGGTAAATCGCTCTAATTTTCTCTTCGAGTTCCCACGTGGCTTCTTCCACCGCGTGATTCCTCCAGAGAACTTTAACCGAATGAATGACTTTATTTCTCAGTTTCTGCTCCTTCCTATCAAGTATTTGAACAGGAATCTCCTCGTACGATAAGTCCTTTTCGACTTGAATTGGCTCATAGGAAATAACATGTTTGTAATCTGGCTTATACGGACGCAACACTGATACATGAAACACGTTGTGAATGTGCTCAAGTTCAGGAGGTAATGCTACCTCGTACGCCACTTCGCCTATTCTCCTCAGAATCTCGAACGGTCCTATGAATCTAGGGCTCAACTTGCCCTTCTTCCCAAAACGGATCTTCCCTTTCCAGGGAGATACCTTCAGAAACACAAAGCTACCAACTTCAAAATCTCGTTTCTGACGATGTAAGTCGGCATACTTCTTCTGGCGGTCCTGGGCTGCTACTAACCGTTATCTTATTACTTTAATGATTTCCACGGTTTGTTGTACCAATTCTGGTCCCAACAACCTCCGTTCACCAACTTCATCCCAACACAACGGTGTTCGACACGTTCTTCCGTATAATGCTTCGTACAGTGGCATACCAATACTAGCATGGTAACTATTGTTGTAGGCGAACTCTACTAGTGGCAAGTGATCGTCCCAGCTGCCACTTAAGTCCATCACGACTGCCCGGAGCATATCCTCTAGAGTCTGAATTGTTCGCTCACTCTGACCATCAGTCTGAGGGTGATATGCCGTACTCATTCTTAACTGTGTTCCCAGTCTCTCTTGTAGACTTCTCCAAAAATTTGACGTGAAGCGCGGATCTCTGTCGGATACAATAGACACCGGCACTTCGTGTCGTGATACTATCTCCTTCACGTAAAGTTTCGCCAACTGTTCCAATTTGTACCTGATCTTGATCGGTAGAAAGTGGGCAGACTTGGTCAAACGATCTACGATCACCCAGATGGCGTCTAGACCCTTTTGTGTTGTCGGGAGTCCTACCACAAAATCCATAGTAATGTGCTCCCACTTCCACTCGGGAATCTCTAAGGGTTGCAACAATTCGCTCGGACGTTGGTGCTCTGCCTTGATCCTTTGACAAGTTAAACACCGGCTGACGAATTCTGCCACTTCCCCCTTCAAATGCGGCCACCAATAATGTTGACGAAGATCTTGATACATCTTGGTGCTACCCGGATGTACCGAGAATCTCGTATTATGGGCCTCTTGCAAAATTTCTTCCCTTAAGTCTGGTACGTAGGGTATCCAGATCCTTCCCTCGAATCTTAGCAGTCCTGTGCTGTCAACCTTGAACTTTGACGTTTTTCCCTCCGACAGTTGTTTCTTAATAACAAGGCACTCTTCATCAAATTCTTGAGCCTCCTGTATCTTATCCAGTAGAGTCGGACCTACCGTCACGGCGAACACTTTTTCGTCCATCTCCATCGGATACTTAACTTCCAGTTCCAGGCGTTCAAAGTCCCGTATCAATTCCTCCTGGACTGTCAGCTGCATCAATTTCATCTTGCCTTTTCTACTCAAGGCGTCAGCCACTACATTTGCCTTGCCCGGATGGTACAGAATTTTATAGTCGTAGTCTTTGATCAATTCCAACCATCGGCGCTGCCTCATGTTCAGCTCCTTTTGAGTGAAGATATATTTCAGACTTTTGTGATCTGTATATATCTCGCACTTCTCCCCGTATAGGTAGTGCCTCCAAATCTTCAAGGCAAAAACTACAGCTGCTAATTCCAGGTCATGAGTCGGGTAACCCTTCTCATAGTCTTTCAGTTGACGTGATGCGTACGCCACGACCTTGCCGTGCTGCATCAGTACACAGCCAAGACCTTTGTGTGACGCATCGCTATACACTACAAAACCCCCAGTGTTGTCGGGTAAGGTCAACACCGGTGCTTGGCTAAGTCTCTTTTTCAACTCTATGAAACTCTCCTCACACTTCTCCGACCAACCAAACTTGACCGTTTTCCTGGTGAGATTGGTCAATGGCGATGCTATCTTTGAAAAGTCCTGGATGAATCTACGATAGTATCCCGCTAATCCCAAGAAACTCCGGATCTCCATCGGCGTCTTCGACTGTTCCCAGTTAATAACTGCTTCTACTTTTGCTGGGTCCACCGAAACACCATTCTTGTCTATGACATGACCCAGAAACTGCACTCTCTGCAACCAAAACTCACACTTAGAAAACTTTGCGTACAACTTCTCCTTCTTGAGAGCTTCTAACACGATCTTTAAATGTTCGGCATGCTCCTCCTCCGTCCCTGAATACACCAGGATGTCATCGATGAATACAACTATGAACTTGTCCAAGTACTGCTTGAACACTCTGTTCATCATATCCATGAACGCTGCTGGTGCATTCGTCAATCCAAAAGACATTACCAGAAACTCGAAGTGCCCACAACGAGTTCTGAATGCAGTCTTCGGGATATCTTCCTGTCTCACCTTCAGCTGATGATAGCCTGTTCTTAAGTCGATTTTTGAAAAGTATTTTGCTCCCTTAAGTTGATCAAATAGATCGTCAATCCTAGGAAGCGGATACCTATTCTTAATCGTCACTTTGTTCAACTCCCGGTAGTCGATACAAAGTCGCATAGAACCATCTTTCTTCTTTACAAACAAAACTGGCGCTCCCCATGGGGACACGCTTAGTCTGATGTAACCTTTATCTAACAGTTCCTGCAGCTGCACCATCAACTCTTTCATTTCTACCGGTGCCATCCGATACGGCGGCTTTGATATTGGTGCGGTTCCCGGTGCCAAATCGATAACGAACTCGATTTCCCTGTCCGGCGGCAGTCCCGGAAGTTCATCGGGAAAGACATCGGTGAAATCTTTCACGACTGGTATTTGACTCATCTCATCCCTTACTTGACGGGTATCAATCACATGGGCCAAATAACATACACAACCTTTCTTAAGCAATCTTCTCGTCTGCATCATAGTAAGACAACAAGATTGTCTTGGTGACTTACTGCCGTAAAATACCACCTTCGACTTATTAGGAGTCTTCAGGTGTACACACTTTTCCTTACAGTCAATAACTGCTCCGTGGGTTGATAGCCAATCCATTCCCAGGATTACATCAAACTCTCCCAGCCGAATTGGTATCAAATCCACATTGAGCTTAAATCCTCGCAATTCAACACAACAATTCCTATGAATGTGTTCTACAGGGACAATTTCTTTGTTTGCTACTTCTACGTTCATAGGGTGTTCTAATTTTTCACGAGGTAAATTCAACTGACTAGCAAATTCTTTGGAAACAAAAGAGCAAGTAGCACCCGAATCAAATAACACATATGCATTTATATCATTAATTGGGATGATACCTGACACCACGTCTTTGGATTCCATGGCATCCTAAACAGTCATGTTGAACGTGCGGGCTGTTGGCCTGTTAGCTTGACTGGCTGGTGTCCCATAGCTCAGCCGGTTATTGTTCCCGCTGTTGTTGTTGTTGTTCCGGTTGCCGCTCCCAGCATCACCCTTCTTCTTCGGACAATCCTTGATCTGGTGGTCAGGTGCTCCACATGAAAAACACCCTCCCTTTGGCTTATTCTGACATTGGGGTGCCATGTGCCCCGGTTGTCCACACCGGTAACAAACACTCTTTCCCTTCATGCACTCCCCCGTGTGGTTCTTACCACAATTACTGCACCTACCTGGCTTCTTCACCTCCCCTCCTGATTTGTTTCCCCCGGATGACTGACTCTCAGTCCACTTGCGTTTATTGGGGTTACTGCCCCCGCTGCTCCCCCGCTTTCGGGCCCTCATGTCCTTTTTTCTTTTCTTGATTGTATTTGGCCAGGGCTTCACTGCCACCCTCTGCAATGACCGCCCGTTCCAACAGTTCTGCAAATGTTTTGATTTTCAGTACCGCAACAGAACGGTATAACCATGGTTTCAATCCTTGCTCAAACCTACGAGCTTTCCTTTCCTCAGTGCTGACCTGGTGAGTTGCAAACCGTGCCAACTCATTAAACTTAGCCGCGTACTCAGCCACAGACATGTTTCCTTGTTTTAGTTCCAGGAACTTGATCTCCATCTCTTGCTTCATGCTCTCTGGAAAGTAATTTTCCAAGAACATCTCCTTGAAACGATCCCAGGCGACAATGCCTCCTTCCACTCGGCCCCTGTTGGCCTTCCACCAGTAGTTTGCCTCGCCTTTTAACATGAAGGTAGCAAAACTTGTTTTCTGTTCCTCTGCCACCCGTGCTACCTCGAATACCTTTTCTATTTCCTCAATCCAGGTCTGCGCTTCAATTGGGTTAAGAGTTCCCTTGAACTCAGGTGGTCCGACCAATTTGAAATCCTTGAAATTTGCCAGATGATGCACTGGCTCGGCCGCTGCTTGGGTCCCTCCAGGCGGCGGCCTTGATTGCATTGCTAGTTGACCCTCTGGTTACTGGCTACAGAATAAATACTTGAGGGGATCAGCCTCGCGTACGCTATGTATATGCATAACATTTAACTCTGCTATTTGTACCTTATTTACGGTACATGGTGTACTCCCCTATAATAAAGGGGTGTTCATACAGTCTAAGAATCCTTGCCAATGATTGGTTCAGATAGCTTTTATAAATTCTTATATACGTGCCTGACCGAGACAAGGGTTCAGACTTAATCATGAATAGTTCGTGAATTTCAGAACTTAAATAATTATACGAATTCAAATGCACAAGTGCGAATGCCAATGAATACATAGATGTGGAATAATTTTAAAAGTAATTAGACCACTTAAAGCAGGCTTGGAGATAAGATTCAAGCTTAAAGAATAACTTGCAATAACATATACCTTTTGCATGAATTACAAATAATGCATAAGGTTTAGAAATATTACTCAATGTAAAAGTTGGGTAAGATAGAACTCGCACTCAATATAATGAAAGAATGAAGTTAGGGAAACTTGCCTGTTTGCTCAGCTACCGATAAACTTAGCTTTAATTAATTGATCTTGAGTGACCTATCATTGGGTAAAGTCGATTTATCAATTAATAGTGGTATATTGGCACCTATCACTACATCTTTCACTTAGGAGGTAAAATTCATCATCTACATTTAATTATTATTTAGCATTAGCTACACAGAAATTAATTAATAAATCTTTAGCCATTAAAATGATGGTAGCTATTCAGGATTACTTATTCTTTGATTATTCAAATTTATTACCCTTATCTGCCACTAAATATGGGTTAATAATCCTTATTTATTATTTATAAAATAAATAATAAATTTATCGTGGTTTAATAGGAACTAAATAATAGCTGATCACTTATTTAATTTACTCATTATTATTTAATGTAAGTTAAATAATAATTCAATATTTATTATATTTATCAATAATAATCTTATTAACTTTGTTCATATTTAATTGTTATCTAATATAAAAAATTAAATATTTGTTATCTTTGTTAATATTTATTGCTAAAAATTTATTACTAACTCTAGTTATACTTAATTATTATTTAATATAAATAATAATTAAGTAATTTTTATCTTTATTTATTATTTATTGATCAATAATAAATAATCATTTATTAACTTTACTCATACCTAATTATTTAATATTAAGTAAATAATAATTAAACATTGCTTATCTTTATTTATTATTTATTAATAAATAATAAATAATTGTTTTATTAGCTTCATTCGTTAACAGTTGCTCAACCATTTATTACCCAGTAGCTGGGTTCGATTCCCAGCCACACCAAGCCATTCAAAAAAAATTACAGAGTTACTGACTTATAGTGTATATCCAGACTTGCAAAACACACACCCTATTACGTTTACTACTCACAGTTGGGATTCATAACACAAGCCGAGATTGACAAATATGTATACCACACTAGTTTCACAGTCTGAAATTTAACCCAACATTACCACACCCAAAGACTACCAAGGTTTGATTTTATATCTATATTACTGTCAGAACAAATTAATACCAACAATGAAGGTCAAAGCTTGGTCTAGGCATTTCAGCAACCATCTGATGAGCACTCTTAAGACTAGACACTGGCCTAACCCCAGTGCTCCATCACGTTGCCAGAACCTTATGGTTCTTATTTACACAAAATTTCCCCAGTCAAGAACAACACAAGCCAATAATTCAGAGGAAAAGAAAAAGAGTGCAACCCAGTTCAGAAACGAAACTATTCAATACAAGGAAGTAAAACACCTAGTACAGAGGAATAATTTAATTCCATATAGCACCAACCCAAAGTGTTCACATAATTTAATACCAGATTTCTGCATCAATTGAACTAACACAGTGCATTACAATGTATAGTATAACCACACAAACCATTCGGCAACACCAATCCGTGTACAGAGGAAAACATTTTGTACAGAGAAAAAAAACCCATACAAAACTCCTAACGAACTATCACAGACGCTTGTTGTATACCTGGGAGTGATTCGAATGGCTGTCCTCCTCCTTCGTCCACAATAATCGACCCAACTGGACATCCACTTTAGCAGAATTTGAAACCCTCAACTAGCCACCCCTGTTCCTCTCTCGCTTAAGTTTTGAACCCTAAATTTTCTAAATTGGAAATTACACAGACAAAGGATTCAGTCGCTTGGCTAATTGGGCTTCAATTTATAGGAATTTGTTTACCCAATTTGCTGGGTACTACCTTAATTGCACGAGTTATTAAACTTCGGGTAGAGGGGGGTAGTGACTGATGGTACCTATCAGCTCCCCGCTGGGTTCAGCCGCCCCTCGAGCCTTGCGTTCCCACTAGTCACTTCGCCGGTCACCTTGTGTCCTTTGGCTTCTTTGATCGCCGCTCGGTCTTTGCCCGTTCCCAGCCGTGCCGCCAGTTTCTCTTACGCTACCGTGCTGTCCAGCTCGATTGATTGAGCCTATCTAGGTTTGGATAATTGAGAGTCTAGGGCTTGCTTGGTTGATTGAAAACCCATGGCTGATAGGCTCGCCTCACTCCAATCTCCTCCTTAGCTCGGCTGATTGATTTGAGTGTTAGGGTTTCCCCCCTTTTCTTTTGCTCTGTTATCTTTCCCCAAATCAATTTCTGCCGATATGAACCCTACCCAACTGACCGGTTGTCCCAAATTAAAGGAAACGGGTTCGACCCGCTTGCTTGACCCAACCCGCTGGAAATTGGTTTGGGCTTACCCAATAGTTGGGCCGGCTGCACTACTAAAATAAACAACCTCAAGCGGCCCAATCAAGGAGAATAACAAGGGGATTTGGGCCTAGTCCAAATAAAAGCAAAAGAAATGGCCCAAATAAATTAACCACTTTGTTCCTCTTATGTCTTAACTTAAATAACTAAACTACCAAATTAATTATTTCAATTATTTATTTTAACCATAATTCTTTATTCAAATTATTAAATCTGAAAATGATAAAATCATTTATTTACTTCCTTAATTTTCTTGCCAATCAATTCTTAGGGTTAACTCACTAATTTATTTAAACTATCAGTGAGTCCCTTTAATGCACAGAAAATTATTGGATCACATATTTATATAATTAAATAATAATACCCACATGGATCCAATTAAATTCGTAAAATTAAATAAAACGAATTTCATATGTTAAAATAAATTGTACAAGATTTAAAAATTCCTGGGCATTACATACAACATTTATCTTGATACATTCCTTTAATAACTTACAAGGTTTACATAATCATTTTCATAAGATATCAAAATAGTTAACGCATATTAAGTTACTCTTGAACTTTTCCTCTTGTCTTTGTCCTTCCTGAAGCACTTGAGCTTAACTGAAATATTATCATGATATAGCAAGAGTGAGCAACTACTTTGCTCAGCAAGTTTAAATACAAGAAAGATATATCATGATTGAAAAAGAATAGGCTTTCGAATTTTCAACAATATATAATAATTGTGAAAGACGATAATCAAATTTTAATAAATGAATAACTGAATCAAGAACGCTGAGTGGCCAACAATGACCATGAACAAATTTGGTAGTCAAGGTGATCAGCCTTTCATACCAGGTAAACATATGCAACTTACACTAAGTGCGATTAACAATAAATTTCATTGAGGTGGAATAATTGACAATAATTAAACCATTAACATGCTTGAAAATATTAACTCAAGTTTGAGTTAGGAAACTTGCAATAACGTAAGAAGTTTAGGATTAAGAACTTGTCTGTTATGTTGTTTAAATATAACGTTATTAACTTATCCTTCAATTGACCTACACATTTAAGTCACGTTGGACAACCAATTAATCATAATCCGGCTTTAATAAATCACTTCCTTTACTAAACACTTTAATATATTTCTTTTTATTTGAAATATAACCTTTCACCCACATTGTTTTTTTTTTAATATTATTTCGGTCATTATAACCGCTTACAAATAACACTCATTCTACTATACATGAAATAATTCAGCAGTATAACTGCTTATACAATGAATATTCATCAGATAAAAAAAATCGAACATAATAACTGTTTATAAAATGAATATTCATAAACTATATTTAAGAAAATTGGACATTATCATTGCTTGTAAATATGACTTTTATACTATTTACTTAAAATAATTTGGGCATTATAACTGCTTGTAAATAGGACTTTTATACTATTTACTTAAAATAATTTAGGCATTATAATTGCTTATAAATAGGACTTTTGTACTATTTACTTAAAATAATTTGGGCATTATAACTGCTTGTAAATAGAACTTTTATACTATTTACTTAAAATAATTTGGGCATTATAACTGCTTGTAAATATATAGAAGAATGAAAATAATAACCACTAGAGTAATACCTCTTGTAGTTGCTAGCTTTACTTCCAATCACGTAACACTTTTATGCTTTGAAGTAATATATATCTATATATTATATTTTTTTCTCTCACTATAGCTCTCAAATTATTTGTGTAGAGTAACTCTAACTCTTGAAATGTATGAAAATAATGAATGGAGAGCTCTCTATTTATAGAAAAACTAAGTTTCATTAATTGCACATTAAGGGCTTGGCTTATTACACTTTGGTACCTCATTAATTACACCTTAGTACCTGTGACATCATTATGATGACATCACCTTTGTGTTTCTTTGGACCTTATGTCATGCCACATCATGTTTACATCATCTTTTGTGCTTCTTTGAGCCTTATGTCATGTTACATCATGCTTACATCATTCTTTGCTACGATTGGTCGATTATATATCACGAAGATTGGATCCCTTAAACTAATCTAACTTAACCCTTAATTAGGATTTAGTTAGTTTAATTTAGTTTTTCTTTACTTATTTGCTAAATAACTTAGTTAGTTAACTTTTGTTAACTTTTTCTCCAAATTCGACTTTTCATATAAATGAATAGTATTTTCGTATGAATAGTACTTTCGTATGAATAGTAATTTCGTATTTATATCGTATAATTTTCGTGTCCAGCTCATATTATTCTTGCATTCTACTCGTATAATATTTCATATTATACTCGCATTCTACTCGTATAATATTTCGTATTATATACAATTAACTTTCATATTTTGATCGATTTGCCGGAAAAAAAAAAGCTAATTCTTTTCTTTTGTGAATTTCTATTAGATATTACACCTCGTAACCTCATATAAACGCTATGACGTAATTCGAAAATCGAAGAAAGCGTTTTTATCGTGAATAGTCCCCACGTGAATAGTGATCACGTGAGTAGTACCCACATGAATAGTGATCATGTGAATAGTACCCCGTGAATAGTGATCACGTGAATAGTATCCACATGAATAGTGGTCACGTGAATAGTACTTACGTGAATAGTGATCACGTGAATAGTACTTACGTGAATAGTGATCACGTGAATAGTACCTACGTGAATAGTGATCACGTGAATAGTACTTACGTGATAAGTGATCACGTGAAAATATAATTTCAATTTAATCTCAATCAATTAATATTAATTAATTAATTAATTTTACCCAATATATGTATATATTTCACATCTATATATACGCATTTAATCTATTACACAAAATCACATACTTCACATTATATGAAACACATATATACATATATGTCTAAATCTACTTCATCCCTTAATAAGAATTTTATTTATTAAATTCTTATTTTAAATTTTCGAAATATCTGAGATATTACATAAACCATCAATATTATTATCGTCCGTTGATAATATTTCAACCACTTTATCATCATCTTAAAACTCTCATATAATATTATTAATCATAATAATATTTTAATTCATTTCTTATTATTAAGCACTTAATAATATCTTAGTTACTTACAAATATTATTAATCATTTAATAATATTTTAATCACACTTTAATATTATTAATTATTTAATAATATTCAAATCATTTACTAATATTTTTAATCATTTAATAATTTTTAATTCATTATCTAATATTATTAATCATTTAATAATATTTTAATTCACTTTCAAATATTATTATTAACCCTTTAATAATATTTTGATCACTTAATATTATTTATTAATGTCTTAATCATTTACAAATATTATTAATTCTTAAATAATATTTTAATCATCTAATAATACTTTAATCTAATATTATTAATCATTTAATAATATGTTAATCATTTATTAGACTCATGAATAATTTAATTTAATTGTTTATCATTTACTATTTAATTTAGTTAACATACATATTTGGTCATGCACATAATATTTTATTAAAAATGACCAAATTACCCATATAAAATCTTAATATATCATATTAAAGGTCATTAAGCAATAAAATCACATTTACACACTTTACAACTTAACATAACTTAATTTTCTCATTTATTCTTAACTTAATTTTTATCTTTTGAGAAATACCAGTATATGATATTTTAGTTATAAAATAATTTTCCTGTAATTTTTTAATTTTGGTTCCTATTTTTAAATAGGCTAAAACAGTCCAAAATGACTACATTTATCATAAATTCTCCTTTTGTTTAAAAATTCTGAAATTTATACGGTAGACTCATACTATCGTAAACTAATTCCAGTTAAATTTTTACAATTTTCTGGATTGTATTCACTGAGTTATAATAGTTTACGTTTAAAATCGTATGTTCTTATAAAAGCCATAACTCCCTCTCAGGACATTGAAACATTCTCATCTTTGGACAACATCTATTAACTTGATATACTAGCTTACCACAAAATACCAGAAGTTTTAGAGTATAAAAAGTGGCGGAAACGGCCCATGAAAGAAAACTGGCCAGGAGACTCATTTATTTTTCCAGATTTTTGTCAGCAGGAAGTATTTTGCCAAAAATCATACCACGGTTGATTCGTTTAATCTTTTTGAGCGATTCTACTTGGGTTCATCAGATAACTCATATATCTAACACCTATCTTTGACGTATCACAAAAATAAGTTACGAATTAAAAACAGTACTTGTTCAAAGTGGACTGAAATTTATGATTTTTTTATGGGTAAAAACTGTTTTTTGTCTATCTTTATTTTTCAAGCTTATCAACACATAAATTGGTAACATCTAAGCATAAAACATCATAAAACATGTAGATCTACTACTATAAGGTTTAAGATCATGAGTTCATCATTTAACCCAAAACAACCACAAAATAATCATAGATCTAGCTAGGGTTTTGAGATAAGAACACTTTTAAACCTTCTCTTAGATGCTCTTCTCCTTCTTTCTTCTGAGAGTGTTATGAAGCTTTAAGAAACAATCAAACTCTCCTCTCCTCCTCTACTACAAGCCCACAACATCCCCCTTTGCTCTCATTCTCACTCAATTTTTATTTTATTTTTTTTCATACGGTATTTTAAGTTTTGCAAAATTTTGGGCAATGGTTTAGGAAGAGAGTATTTATAGAAGTTACTAGGTGACCTTTGATCTTCCTCCAACTCTTTATATTCTTCATCAAATGGATTTCAAGAAGAAGTTGAAAGGTTTTTTTTTGGAATTTGAAAGTTTTCTTGAATTTCAAAGGTTTCTTTTTTCTTTTTCCTTTTCTTTCTTCACCATCCGTTGGTATTCTTCCTTCATTCCTTGATAATTTGCTGAATTATCTTTCTCTCTCCTCTAATTTGATATTATCAGCAGCCCTTATGGGTCCACCTTCATTAATTACTCCCCATTTATCCATTTAATGCCCATTTGACCATTTCGGATACTAAAAATTAATTTTTTCGAACTTACAGTCGATTCCTACTAATTTCGATGTTCTCAACGTCATGGGAATATCCTTTTCTTCAAATTCATCTCTGAATTTCGAGTTTGACTTTTTACCGAAAAATCAACAGTTAATTTTTTTGACCAAAAAGTCAATCCCAACATATTTTGTGTTTATAATCTATTCTTACTAATTCTGACGTTCTGGACTCAAATATCTAGTCCGCGTCTCAAAATTCTATTCCGAACTCAAATTCGAGTTTTTACCTTAATAATCCAAATTATATTATTTTATAATATAATTTTAGTTTAATCTCAATTAATTAATATTAATTAATTTTCTTCGCCTTCATACTTCATTTTGTAATTAACTTCATCCACTTTCTTTAAGAGTTTAATTAACTATTAAATCTTATTTTCCTACTATATGTATATATTTCACATCTATATATACACATTTAGTATATTACACAAAATCACATACTTCACCTTATATGAAACACATATATACATATGTCCAAATCTACTTCATCCCTTAATAAGAATTTTATTTATTAAATTCTTATTTTAAATTTCTAAAATATTTGGGATATTACAGGATATCCTAAAGAAACATTAGGGTATTATTTCTATCATCCTTCTAATCAAAAGGTGTTTGTTGCGAAATATGCTGCCTTCTTGAAAAAGGAGTTGTTTTTGAAAGGGTCAGTGGGAGTAAGATATATATTGAAGAAGTTCAAGAACAACAAAATACTACGGATCAAAGTCAGGTACCTAACCAAGTGGAAAAACCTATTGTACCACAACCTATTCGTAAATCTGGAAGAGTACCGAAGATACCTGAAAGGTATGGATTCGTTATAGAGGATGATGATGAGGTACGCATCATAGGAGATGCAAATCCATTGACCTATGAAGAGGCTATGAGTAGTAAAGACTCAGAGAAATGGCTAGAAGCCATAAAATCCGAGATGGACACCATGTATGAAAACCAAGTATGTACTTTGGTTTCACCACCTGAGAGCATTAAGCCTATTGGGTGCAAATGTGTTTTTAAGAGAAAGACTAGAGCAGACGGCAAGGTGGAGACCTATAAAGCCCGACTGGTTGCAAAAGGTTTCAACCAAAGACAAGGAGTTGACTTAAATTCAGTTCTTGCACCATAAGTTTGACCTTTTGGTTCACTTGGTGGCTCTAGTGAACCAACTAGAATAAAAGTCCATACTCAATCCGGGTAGAATATAGTATTCTATATGTGCATGCTTACTATGTATATATTAGACAACATGATTCACATGTTAATTAATATGACGTGTATTATATATATATATATATATATATATATATATATATATGTGTGTGTGTGTGTATGTGTGTGTGTGTGTGCATGCACTAAACAAGATGAGACAACTAATAACAAATCCCTCAAAGAAATTATACTAAGTCTTAAACGTTCAAAGATATATTTGGAATATCGAATGTCGCCTCCTAGCATGGTAAAGCAATAAAGTATTAAATATTTAATATGAGTTTGTTATGTCACCACAAGGTAAATATTAAATATTTAAGATGTTGCCTTATCAATTTGATGCTTATTAAGGAATTGAACATTACTGTTTTATTGTGTCACCACAAGGACGGTATTTTTCTCTTCACATATATGGAAGTGCTAGGTTGGACTTAACTTAGATAATTTTGATTCAAATGTGTCACCACATGATCAAAATAATCTAAGAGACAAAATACAAAGAGTTACATAGTGATGTAATTGATAATAGTTATCTACTTATTTATTTATATATCGTTTGTTGTGTCACCACAAGGCTATATACATTTGAAATGAGATCCTTAATCTCACAAGCAAATCTTTAATTAGATTTGCTGAACTATATATTGAGGATAATATAGTTTGATGAAAATAGTGGGAGATACAAATTTAAATAAAGACCTAATTTATTTTGATAATTAATAAAATGAATGTATACTAAAATATTGTCTATTTCACATGCAAAATTTGAAAAATGTCAAACTCACTATCACTACATAGCATACTTGATGCTAAAAAAATGACCGGACCGAATTACACGAACTAGTTAAGGAATTTGAGAATTGTTCTCATTGTTGAAAAGATTTCTGATGTCCTAAATTCGCCTATCCCTACAACTGTTGCAGAAATAGCCTCTGAGGAAGAGATTGCTACTTTCAGAAAGTGGCAAGATGACGCTACCTTGGCTTACTGTATCATGCTCGCACCCATGAGTTACGAGCTTTAGCGTCAATATGAAACTATGGATGCTCCTACTATATTGTTACACCTCAAAGAGTTGTATGGTGAGCAAAGTAGGACTGCTAGATATCAGATATCTAAGGAGTTCTTCTGATCTCGAATGACTGAGGGCACTACTGTTGAGACTCGTGTCCTAAAGATGATCAATCTGATTGAACAACTTGGACAGTTAGGTTTCGTAATGGATGGGGAGTTAAGTCAAGATTTGATTTTGCAGTCACTCCCAGATACCTTCTCACAATTTGTTGTGAATTTTCACATGAATAAGTTGGACGTCATCTTACCTGAGTTACTTAACATGCTGAAAACTGCTGAAGGTTAATTCTCATCTAACAAGAACCAAGTCTTATTAGTGGATGATTCTTCTAAGAAAAGGAAGAGGCCCAAGGTATCTTCTGAAAAGAAGAAAAAGAAGAAGGCTAAAAGCAAGGCGAAAGTTAAGGATAATAAGAAAACTAATCCAGATAACAAAAGAATTTGCTACCATTGCAATAAGCTGGGTCACTGGAAGAGGAACTACAAGGATTATCTTGCGGATCAAAAGCAGAAGAAGCTTGAAGAAGCTTCGACTTCCGATCTAGGTTTGTTTCATGATTGAAACTAATTTTTCTGAAAGTCAAAATTCTTCTTGGATATTGGATACCGACTATGGTTCTCACATATGTAATAATATGCAGGGACTTAGAAGAAGTAGAAAGTTGAAGTCCTACGAGTGGGAAATGGAGCAAATGTTGTTGCATTAGTTGTAGGAACTTATTGTTTAGCACTGTCTACGGGCAAGTCCATTAGTTTAAATAATTGTTATTATGTTCCAACACTTATAAGAAATATTATTCAATTTCTGTATTGCATATGGATGGTTTTGATATTATAATAAAGAACAACAGTTATTCTATTTATAATAAAAATATTTTATATGGTGTTTGCAATTTACTGAATCAACTTTACACACCTGACTTGTATGAAAATATACTTCAAATTGAACAAACTAAGAAAAGAAAAAGAGATGATGTTAATTATACCTTTATGTGGCACTGTAGACTCAGTCATATCAATCAAACAAGATTAACCAAGTTGCCTAATAACGGGCTTTTAGAGCTATCTGATTTTGAATCATATATAACTTGTGAATCTTGTCTCATGGGTAGGATGACTAAATCTCCTTTTATTGGAAAAGGAGAAAGAGTTACAGAGTATGTGGACGTATGACAATGACTACACGAGGAGTGTATTCTTATTTTATTACTTTCATTGACGATCATTCTAGATTTGGATATGTGTATTTAACGAAATACAAATCTGAATCGTTTCAAAAGTTTAATGAATTCAGAAGTGAAGTAGAGAAGCAAACTGGTAAGAGTATTAAGATTCTTCGATCGGATCGAGGAGGGAATACTTAACCAATGAGTTTCTCAATTATCTCAAAGAAAATGGTATAATCTCACAATGGACTCCACGAGGGACACCACAATTAAATAGTGTATCTGAAAGGAGAAATCGAACATTGTTAGACTTGGTTCGTTCCGTGATGAGTTTTATCGATCTTCTAGTATCCTTCTAGGGTTATGCCCTAGAATCGACTGCATACCTACTTAACAAGATACCTACCAAATTCGTCCCACAGACTCGATATGAATTATGGACAGGGAAGAAACTAAATCTTTAGCATGTTAAGACTTGGGGTAGTCTAGCTTATGTCAAAAGGTTTGTGCATGATAAGCTGAAGACTAGATCCGACAAGTATAGATTCGTGGGATATCCTAAAGAAACATCAGGGTATTATTTCTATCATCCTACTAATCAAAAGGTATTTCTTGTAAAACATGCTGCCTTCTTGGGAAAAGGAGTTTGTGACAACCCGAAAATTTAGAAAATCTTGAATGATTAAATAAAGGTTAAAGAATAAAACCTAGAATGGAAATGAAGGATTTATTAAAAAAAAAAGAAAAAAAACCTATATGGTTTATTAGTTGAAAGAGAATAAAGAAAATACGGGTTACGAAATTTCAAAACCCTAGAAATAGATTTATATGTACTTGAATGAATATTAAGGATAAGGTATTATAATACCTTTAAATTTGATGTGAACAAAAGGATTATTTTTATTTAGTGGTCTTAGTATTTAATTATATACTAGTGACTTAATTTAAGAGATTTATTTTATTATCTCAATTTATTAAATTAGTTTGTGTGAATATGTGAGTAAATGAATATGAATATTATGTGTTTGTTTATATTTGTTTATTATATAAACAAATAAAAGAAGGTTTTGTAACCTAATTATATATTAGGTATGAAAATTTAATAACTTAAAAGTTATGGTATGTGAGAATAATAGTATTTAAAATATATACTAACCCTAAATATATATCTCTATTAATTAATTTTATAACCTAATTAAAGTAAGTCTAATTGAATTATAGAAATTAAATGTACATGAGTAAGGAATTAAATTCTAAAGGAGTGAGATGTATACCCTAATTAAATAATTAGGGAAAGATAAAATTAAAATATGGGGTAATGTTAAATTTATAAGCCTAACCAATTAATTATTTAAGGAGGCCCAAGTTCATTTTAACTAGTAGCCCAAATTAATTTAAAAGTGAGCCCAAATTAATTTAAAACAAAGACAATTGGTGACCCACTTGGAAGATATTTTTAGCAACTTGTTTGTTCCATGAAAGCAATAAAAGAACAAGGAAAAAATTGGGCAAAAAGGAGGGGGTAGTACACGGATGGAGAAAGGAGGGATAAATTGGCATATGCTATAATCATTACATTGTCATAGTTACTTACACACACAAGCCATGTGTCACCAAATTATTTGGCCACCTTATTATTGTTAAGATATGGAAATATTTGCTATTAATGCAAGAGATAAGAGAGAGAGAAGATATGTTGGAAGATTAGAATAGATATACAACAAATATCTATACATATTTCCTAAAAAACACAAAAATCTATTTTATTTTCTTTTTCCTCTCACTTCCTATTTTGCTAAAGAAAGAGAACTAAAGAAAGAGAAAGAGGAGAGGGAGAATTCGGATGGACCAAGGAGGTAAGGGGAAGATGATTTGATGTAATATCCTGAATGGTTATGAGTTAGTAAATCATGATATTAAATTATTATGATGATTGTGACATACAATGATCCTTAGAAAAGAAAATTGATGGGTTAAACATAGGATACTACTCAGAGTATATTTGAGTTGATAAATGTTATAGAATAAAACCTACAAGAATTTGTTAAGGAAGTTGTGACGCCCCCAAATCTCTACACTCCTCTGTAGCAGATCTGGTGCTCACGTGAAACTATATAACTATAAATATTCAATAAAATATGACTTCTATCTATCCAAGGTTCACAGTATTCCATAACAGGTACTATTTCCGGTCAGAACGTTGTTTGTGTTTGGATACCCTCACTTGGATGTATAGATTCATATCTAATGAATACCTCTTTCATATTTATATTCCCTATCTATCTGACATTCACAGTATTAATGATAAGATTGTCCATAGAACTGAGGGGCGAATTCCGGTAAAGATGGCACCTTACCGGTGCTCATTAAGTGTAACCTCAAAGCTTATAGGACTTTCAACATCATTTAGATACCCTCATTCAGATGTATAGTTCGTATAGATATTGTATCTAACTTAGTACAACTATGCTAAATGAAATAAAGATCAGAGTACACCGCAATCGATGAAATAAAGGATCATAATATATTACATAACATTTGGTTCGATTACATTGTTTTCAGTACTAAGTTATTACAACAAAAGCCTTTAAAAGACTTAGATTATTCAAAAGCAGTTAATAAAACTAGTAAGCATGCCCTTTTCCTTTATCTGTCCCAGAAGTGCAAGGGATATCATTTAAAGCTGCAAAAGAAAATATGCGCAAGAATGAGCTACAAATGCTCAACAAGTTCATTTAAAAATGTAAACACAGTGTGTTTGATTTGAAAGATGTCAGGTGATGTATAATTGATACTGAGGGTTCTGTACCAAAACCATATATTTCAAATTGTCCTGTCAGTCTTCAATGACTTAGAACCTCTTTGAGTTCAGATATCTGGTAGGTGATCAGTCTCACCAATATCCTAGGAGTATGCATATCATCCTACCACATTTTTGGTCAATTTAAGTTAATTGCCAATATTGGTCAATTCATTTAATTGCCAATTTAAACCTTATTCGAAGGTTTGTCGGACCACCTTCCATCCAAGGTGTCCCTTTTACTCAGTATAGATGTCGTACCAAAACAATTTGGTTTGACACAACAATTTTAAGCTCAAACAGTTAATAAATGATTTCATTTCTTAAGTTATGCTGAACAAGTAGCAATATCTTCACAATAATTGATAGCAAGACATAAATGAATTGCTTAAAAGTAACAAGGTTCGGAGACTTGCCTCGTATATCTTTTATAGATAAATATAACAGTCTACACGTTCGTCGTAAATCCTACACGATTATAAGTTCTGGTAGACCAATTAAGCGTTTAACGATTAAATATTTTAAGTTTTATTTCGGGTATCATAACCGCATATAAATAAGACTTCTTTTATATGAAATAATTTTAGCAGTATAACTACTTATAGAATGAATATTTTTCAATTATATTAAAAATAAATTGAGCATTATAACTGCTTGCAAAATAAATATTCGGCTTTTATATTTGAGAAAATTTCAGCATTATAATTGCTTGCAAAATGAATATTTTTACTAAAATAGTTGAAGAAATTCGGTCATAGTAACTGCTTATAAAAGTATATTTTCTAATATATAAGAGAAATAAATTGGACATTATAACTGCTGGTAAATAGGACTTTTGTACTATATACTTAAAATAATTTGGGCATTATAACTGCTTATAAAAGTATATTTTAACTAAATATATAAAGAAGAATGAAAATAATAACCACTAGAGTAAATACCTCTTGTAGTTGCTAGCTTTACTTCCAATCGGGTAGCGCTTCGATGCTTAGAAAGTAATTTTTTTATCTCACAATATCTCTCAGAATATAAATATAGAGTGTTTTTGCTCTTGAACTGCTCTTGAAAAGTAGTAAGGAATGAATGAACTAAGCTGGCTATTTATAGAAAAACCAAGTTTCGCTAATTGCATGTTAGGGGCTCGGCTTATTACACTTTGCACCCGGCTTATTACACTTTGGTACCTAGGTTAATTACACTTTAAGCTAATAAAAAGTGGTTAATTATACTTTAGTACCTAGGTTAATTACACTTTAGTACCTAGCGTGTGCCAGGCGTAAGCCGGCGTGTGCCAGGCGTAAGCCGGTGTGTGCCAGGCGTAAGCACGACAAAGCGTAAGCACGACAAAGCGTAAGCACGTCAAAGCGTAAGCATGACAAAGCAGCTTACTAAAAATAATTTGTCAGGACGCTTCTCGGTGAATTCGCCGGAAGCACGACAAATCATTTTATCCGTGTAAGCACGACACAACTGCTTGGCAAAATTTTTTTTTATTTGACCAAATTTATCGTTTACACGATATAATCACAAAACACCTGCTTCAAAATATCATTTGGATCTTTATTAAGCGCATATGTTGTAAACTTCAAATCTCATTTAAGGTTTAAGGTTTTAAACTTTTGGATATCTAGTTTTACGTTGTACGTTCTAATTCTAAACATATACGATAATGTTTTCGACTCATATTAAGTTTTCAAAGATTACCTGAACATCCGTTCATCAGAATATATCATCACATAACACAGAGTTGGAATAAGAAATTTCATTCAATAAACACATAATTTACATATATAAATCTTATTAGGGTTCAGAATATTACAGAAGTGGATTAAATAGGCGATGTAAAACATATGTTATAGTAATACGTTGAAATTATTCAACGATAAAATTTTAGAAGAAATTAGACAAAAACCGAGTAACAGAGGTTTGATATTTGTGATTCCGAGGACGGAATCCTTATAAGGAGGGAAGGATGTGACAACCCGAATTTTCGAGAATAATTATAATAAGAATTTAATATAGAATAATTCTTATTATGATTCGAGTTTGAATGTATATGTGTTATATATATTTATGTGATTTATTTGGTGAGCTTAATATGTATATATAAATGTGAAATATATATACATAGATTCAGAATGATTGAGTTACTAGTTAATAATTGTAACGATCGCAAGTCGTGGGTAGCTTGGTAATTCGAGCTTATGGATATTATTGAATAATAATAATATTATGTGTTAAGCGTTTAAAGGTTATATTATGACCTAGATTATGTGTAGGCGATGATTAGTAAGTATGAAAGTGTTTGTATAAGCTAATTTAGTTTCGAGAAATAGCTAGAGTACTATTTATTGGATTAAATAAATAGTTGAAGGATAATATTATTGAACGAGTTATTTGTTGTAAAGACGCTAACCCAAGTTATGGGCGAGATATATGTGCGATGATGTATATGATTATGGGGAGTTAATCGTGAAGAGCGGCGATCGCGAATCGTGAATACCCTTGTAATTTGGGTTTATTAATATTATTAAGTGGATTAAATATTATTTTTTTAGGTGACGTGTTTTAAGGTTATTTTATAACCTGGATGATGTCAATGTATGAAGTTTTATGCATTGTTGAACCGTATGAGTGAATAATTGATTTTGCAAAAGATCGCAAAATCACTATTCACGGGGCATGTTTCTCGAGGCACTATTCACGCCAAATATTTTTACGCCTTTTTTGATTTCTATTAATTTCGTTAAGATGCGTATGCGAAGGAATAATTTTTCCAAGTGTCAGAAATTTTATTTGAGCTGATACGTGATTTTATCCGTATCCGAAATGTATTATATGGGTGTCCCGAATATATGGACAAATCCCATAATAATTATTTCTACGCGTCTCAATAATTTATGGGAGTACCCATTTTAATTTTAGGTGGAATCATTTACCAGTTTTGGTACAAAAGTGAGAGTT
Source organism: Aralia elata (assembly GCA_034770075.1). Classification (NCBI taxonomy): domain Eukaryota; kingdom Viridiplantae; phylum Streptophyta; class Magnoliopsida; order Apiales; family Araliaceae; genus Aralia; species Aralia elata. Next base: position 48,836,299 of record CM068377.1, on the reverse strand, counting down.
TTTGGATATATTTTTGTGTATTTGGGTATTTATTTGGGCTTGTTACACCAAGTGGGAAGCAACCAAACCACTTTCAACCAATCAAATGCAAGGAAAATGAGAGAGTGGTGGGAGTTGCCGACAAGCCCCCTTGAGAAGCAAACCCACTTCTCCCTAAATTACTCCTCCACTTCTCCTATTCCATTTCCTTCTCTCCCATGCCATTTCCTTTGCTCTTCCATGCCAAGTTAGTCCATCAGTAGATAGAGAGAGAGAGAGAGAGAGTGTGAGGGAGAGAGCTGCAGAAGGAGGAAGAAGGAAGAAGTCGCCGGAACAGGGAGGAGAGTCGCCGGAAAAGAAAGGAGGAAGAAGAAGAGAGTTCGGGTGGAGGAGAAGAGAAGAAGAAAGTGCGGGAGCTCAAGGGAGGAAGTAGAACCTCCAAGAAAGCTCTATTTCATCTTCTCTAGCTTTTCAACGGATTAACAAGAGGTAAAATCCCAACCTCAAGCTCATTTCCTCCATTTTTGAGTTTTTCGAGCTTTTCAAGCTTTTGTGATGGGTTTTGATTTTTTGGAAATTTTTGGTTGTTATTGTTAGTTTTGGTTGCTTAATAATGTTACCAAAACACCTTATAAGCCATTAATAACATTAAAGTGGAACAAAAATGAAGAGAATCCGTACCTTTGCTTAATGGAGGATGAACTTTGGACAAAAATAGAACTTTGGACCTTCGGACGAATTTTAGAAGATTTGAAACTTAGATTTCGTATTGTTTAATTTGTTTAATGTTATGGTAGTGTAGTTCCATGGGTTACGAAGTTAACCCAACTGGAATGGATTAAAAAGAAGTTAAAACAAAGATTTGGTGATGATTCTAGTGAAGAACACCAAGAACACTAAGAACACGAAAATATATCATGAGTTGATACTTTGGCCTAAGATTTAGCCATGTTAGTGTTAGTGGATAGCTCTAAATTTTTGATATGTTGTAGCTCTATGTCTTAGGAGTCCATAGAGTCCAAAACGGACCAATTTGAATGTGTATAGAAGGAGTTATGGTGGTTGGAAGCAAGATAGGTCTAGAACACAAAAAAACAGAGCATCCGGGGAAGAAAACGAGCTAGGAAGCTCAGGCCGAGAGCCTAGGCGCTTGGCTAGGCACTGGCCAAGGGCCAAGATACTGTGAAAGAGTGCCTAGGCGCTGCCCAAAGGCCATTTTTGAGTGCCTAGACGCTGGTAAAGAAACTGTACAAAACAGCTCCGACGTCGTTTAGTAAAATGAGCATAACTTTCTCATACGAACTTGGATTGAGTTGGTTCAAGATGATTCAGAAAGAGGACGAGTAGACCTACGATTTTCATTTTTACGTTTTTTCCATTTGAGGTCGGGATCAATTTCCAAATTGACCATTTGTATGACTGATGTGTATTTGGAGGCAATTGAAGAGTGTCGAGCATGCACGTATGCACGCGTAATGCTCCCGACAATAATGTTCTAAGTTCTAAAATATAATTATTATAATTTATAATGATACTTAACATTAACCATTGGGTATTAGATAAATTCGAAGGGGCGTGCCAAGCGTACGCAATCGCGTGTCACTCGGGCGTTTGAATAGACAAGTGTGGCGTACGGACGTGCAAACGTCGTAACGCCGTAACAAGTGTGTATAACCTTGTTTAATATTTTGTTTCCAATAATAATGAAACATGATATAGTGTTATAACCCAATGTATAAGCATGCTAATCACATGTAAGTGAGGCGAATTAGGTGTGTGACGTGTAAATGCCGAAACGCCGCTTAAAGTGTTAAAGAACTTAAATAGTGTTTCGATTTTAAACAAAACGAACATTATAAGATATAGAGTGGGATTATAATATAAACCATTATATGAAGCCTTTTTAGTGGCTAATTGGCATTTTATTATTAAATAAATTGTGTAGGATATTTGAAGGACGAGCCATCATAATTTGGCAAGGAACGCTTAAAGGCAAGTCCTTTCAGTAACTTATTGACTTGTTTAAATGTATTGATATACATGACTTGATTACTAAATCTTTCACTATTATGTGGATTATATGCGAGCATGATTAAAGTGTGCACAATGTACAATTATGTGACTATATTGTTCTATGTGGAACTTGAATTATTGTAAACATATAATGTGAGATGCATGAGGTATGTTATGAGATACATGATGCATATATATTGATGAATTGCATAAGATTTATAATGCTTGAGTAAGATGCATAGTATGAGAATCATGATGCATGGATAAAATGCAAACTTATGTGCTACGTGAAGCATGAAATGTGAAAACTGTTAGTTCTTGCTGAGCCGTCGTGCTCATTCTTGCAAAATAAAACTTTTGCAGATTTACGATGCAATGCAATTATCTTGATATCGTGATGATAAGGATTAGAGGCGCAGGGATACGAGAAAGTTGCTAAATATTTCTTTATTGTAATTATTTAGCTGTGATGACGGTATATAATGTACATGAATTTGACTATGTAAACCTTGAGTTAGAAATGAAGGTTATCCATTATAGTATTTATGATGTGATTATGTTAGTTACTTGTTATAGTAAACTAGAAGGATGACAATGATGTACAAAGGACATTTTTTTAACGAATGTATATTTGTTGAATAACATTGTATATATTCAAGGATTGAATAAAGTCAGAATCTGAACCTTGCGTTCACATAGGAGATTTTGTAAATGATCATGGTATTTATTCAACCTTGATCATAAGTGTATTATTTAAGGTCTTCGTGCCTGGGATTAGATGAGAATATGTTGTAATATTATTGTAATTATATATTTGTAGTAAGCCTATGTTGCATGGGTTGTACCGTGATGCGCTGGAATCGGGTTCAAGGTAAGACCCGATTTTTGGGAGCGTTACATTTGATCTTCAAAATACTCAATATTATCATCTACTTGGAAGGATTAGGAAAGGCTAGCAAAGGATCAAGGTATAAAACACCTTTTATCTAAGTTATTTTTAGTTGTTTAAATAAAAACTTGGATCTTTGATTTCAAACATAAAAACTCTTGATCTATATTTTAATAAGTATATTATGCATAGATCTTACAAGTTTGGGTGTTGATTTGTTGAAAAGAAAAGAAAACTAGTTCGTTTTAAAAATATTAGATAACCCTAGTTTTCTTTCACTTTATATAGTTACCATTTACAATCTATACACTTTTTTTGCGATTCGTAGGGACTATTTTAGTCAAAACTGTCCAGATTGTTCAAAAATGGGAAAGAAAACTACTACAGGTCAGTCCCTTCCAAGGGCAGTTTCGTCAACTTTTTGTACTCTTAAAATTCTAGGAAAATTTGGAATGATAATATGGGAAGTATTTGAGCCGCATAAAAAATTGAGAATTTTTGGCCATGTAGAATGAAAGTTATGGATTTTATGGTAAAGGACTACTTCCAAAAGTACACCCGAATAACTCTTTATGGGTAATTTCAAAAATTATGAAATTTTTACTAAAAGTATATATATATGACAGGGACATACCTTGAAAATTTCAGAATTTTCTGACTAATTTTTCATTTATGATAAATGTAGCAATATTTTGTTATTTTGGACTATTTAAATATAGTAAATGAATTTCAAAAATTCTAGGAAATATATATGTTCGTAAGGGATTCATATTCTGTCAAATCTCAGGAAAGAAAATTTTTTGGAACTATTTTGGTATTTTTCATGGATGTGTTTGTGTTATGAATAAATAGGAATAATAAGTTATGTGATGTTAAACTTTGTGTAAATATGATTTTCTTGACAAAAGGTCCTTAAAATGATAGGATCAGATTTGTGGAGGGTGTTTTAATTATTTTTGATAATTTATTATATGTATGGCCTTTTATGATTGTTAAATGAATTAATTAGTAAAGTGTAACCAATTAAAATAAATTGTTTATTGGTTTAATAAATGATTAAAATATAATTAAGATATTAATAATATTAAATGAGCATTTAAAAGCGGAGTTAAGTTGTTGATTGGACATTCAATAAGCTATATTGAATAGTATAATGAATTGGAAATTTGATATGTTAAAAAAAAGGGATTACAGTTTGAATTCAGCTTGCTGGATTGTGGTATTCGGCTTGCTGAATTGTTGAATCCGGCTTGCTGAATTGGTGAATATGGTTTGCTGAATTAATGAATCCAGTTTGCTGGATTGGTATGTTTTGATAATCCAACTTGCTAGATTAGGTATTCAGGCTTAATGGATTATAAATAAGAACTTATAAAATAAAAAATTTTGTGTTAAGTTATAAGGTTTATGATAAAGTAGTGGTTTAGTCGTACTCTTTAATAGTTGATATATAATAGTTGGGCTAAACGATTCCTTCAGGGAGTGAAGGTATATACGAACTAGCAACCGATCTAATTCACTGTGAAAACAGTGTAGACGAGACGAAAACTAGTTTGTTAGTTGTTTGTGAGAAACCACTCAGCATACTATATTGAACACTGTTAAAGACCCAATGTATGCTAGTTTTAGAATTATGAATGCGTATGGTGCTAAGGTGTTATCTAATATTTGATTATATGGCTAAATGTTAGATAATTTACTTATAAAGAAGTGATATTATAAGGTGTTATATGTGATGCTAATTGAAAGATCAATCTTATAATTGATAGGTCTTTTATAAGAGATTAAGTTAGATTGCGTAGCAGTAATCGACGGTACAAGCAAGTTCCTTAACCTTACTCAAGTTTATATTGAGCAAGTTCCTAACCCTAAACTTCTTACGTTATTGCAAGTTCCATCTTACTCAACTTTTACATTGAGTAAGTTTCTCTTAACTCAAATTTGAGTTGTTATGTTTCAAGCATGCGAGTGGTTTAATTCTTTATAATTATTTCATCTCCTTAAATTATTGATTCGCACATAGTGTATGTTGCATATGTTTATCATGTATGAAAGGCTGATCACCTTCATTACCATAAAGTTCAGTTAAATTGTTCGTGGTCATTATTGACATCCAGAATTATTGATTCGGTCATTCAATTATTAAAATTATGATTCATGTTCTTTCACAATTATTATATTGTTGAAAAATTCTAAAGCTTATTCATTCTTTCAATCATGATATATCTTTATTATATTTCAACTTGCTGAGCAAAGTAACTGCTCACCCTTGTTATATCATGATAACAAATTTCAGATTTAAGGCGAATGTTCGAGGAAAGACAGATACAAAAGCAAAGGACAAGATTAGATAGTTATACACGTTAACTATTTAGTTATCTGATGTAAATGATAATGTAAATCTTTTAAGCTGTTGAAGGCATGTATTAAGTTAAGGTTAGAAACCTTGGGATATGTTATAAATTTAATTATATAAACAATTTATGTTTATATCTTTCGCACTAGTTATAGATTATGTTTGAAGACGATGTACCGTAACGCACTAGGTCCGAGGTTCAAGGGACCTAGATTTGGGGGCGCTACAGAGTGGTATCAGAGTTGTAGGTTATAAACCTTAGGTAGGGGTACCTTAGGCTATAACCATAGGTATGAGGATAAGCAATAAACTCAAATAGAGTTTAAGTGCTAAAAGATGAATTTTTTGAAATTCATTATTAAGTAAAAAAATAGATAAATAAGATTCAAAGAAGAATCTTGAAAAGTTATAAAGATAAGAATTTGGAGTTACCTGACTCCAGTAGTAAAGATGAAAAGCTTAAATAAAATCATAATATATGATTAAAGTGAAAAATAAAAAGATCGTAAAACAAACGATCCTAAGATAGGAAAGAATCGTAATATAACACGATTATAAGAAAAGGTAACAACGTGATCTGGTGAGGTCATAAGAGGACAGAGGATCAATCTATTGATTGAAAATTTTATAGCAGAATTGTTGTATGAAAGTTGTACTATAAAATTGTACTATGTAAACTCATGAAAGGGTGATTACTGTTGATATACGAATTAAATGAAAATCATATTGAGTAAATGGAAAGTTAGAATCATGTGGGATTTCAATGGAGGACTCATGTTAGTGGCTGAGTTGTACAATTCCTTATATGGGCGGGGAATTTGTGCTTGGTTTAACAACCACTTAGCTTCCTATATTGATAATCATTGAAATATTGGTGTCGCGTTATCGATATACGTATGACGAGAAGGTGATTCTTTTCTCATATTTATATTTGATAGTTAGAGAATATTAAGATTAGGTGCGAGTTCTTTAAACTCATACGTATGGTAAGTTCGTGACTCATAATCATATGGTGGAACCCCTCAGCGAATGGACGATTTTGGTCTGACTAGGATAAGTTCCTAAACCCATATAATTGTGGTAAGTTCCTGAACTCATAACGTGTGGTATGTTTGATGAACTATACTGGAGTATAGAAAGGTTGTGGATGAAGAATTGAGGATTTTTAGTATAGTAAGCTTTAAGAATGATAGAAATAGATAGAATTATTAAGCAATGGATCATTGGAGAAATTGAAGTTGATGGTGGAAGCATAGATATTCCAAATCTTCTAGCTATGCTAGACTTCGAAATTTTTGATATCAAGCCAAATTCGCACTGATGTGCCTTTAAAAATAAAAATGAAATTTTTGTTATCCTCAAAACAAGGTGACAAGGGTGTGTAGATGGACTTCGAGCCATTATCACATCGTTACTTGTTGCGACATGATAACACCAAAAATAATTTTTTTTTCAATGGTTTTGAACTATTTAAAGAAGAGTCTACGCTATTTGTTTTGGCTAGACAAAAATGATTTAAAATATCAAAATATATTTTTAAATAGTCATCAATGCATCATGGAACCTGGTGTAGAATTACAGATGATGGAGTCATCAATGCAGATTAACCTAGTGTTGCATGTGATCTAAGGATCGTCAGCTCACTATGGTATAATATAGTACGACAAAGTCACAAAATGACAGAATCCTCAAACGGGCTGTATATACAGTGCGATATCATGACGTCGTAAAATGATTTTTTTTTTTGCTATTTGTTGACACACACAAACACCACACACACCCTCCTTGCTGCCACCAAGGATTGAACCCTCGACCTCATGGAACCCATGAGGCGAGTCATACCATTGGGCCAAAGGCCTTTGGTTAAAATGATTTTCAGAATTTTAAAGATAATGTATTGCCAATTGAATTTGGGCAGACACATGTTTTGATTGATATTCGAAGTATTGGTATATGTCTAAGCTATTTAACTCGGCTAGACAAATGTTGTAATGATTTATTAAATCGATATAGTGGATGTCAGAATAACAAAATAGACACTGGTATTGTGTCATAAATTATTAGACACTGGTGTTATGTCATAAAAAGCCAGACACTGGTGATGTGTCATAACAAAAAGGACACTGGTGTTGTGTCATAAATTATTAGACACTGGTGTTGTGTTATAAAAAGCCAGACACTGGTGATGTGCCATAACAAAACAGACACTGGTGTTATGTCATAATAAAATAGATACTGGTATTGTGTCATAGAAAGATAGATACTGGTGATGTGTCATAATAGAACAGACACTGGTGTTGTGTCACAGACATTGGTGATATGTCATAAAAAGCCAGACACTGATGATGTGTCATAATAAAATGAAACAGACACTAGTAATGTGTCATAATAAAATGAACATTGGTTATGTGTCATAAGAAGCTAGTCATGGGTGGGGCTAGAGTAAAATAAAATGCCAAAAGGCTATCAAGTATTCGGAGATGCATGAATATGTGTATATTGAGACGTGCTAAGTTATAGTCAAACGTGATTAGATAAAGGTTAAATTGAAACTTAATTTTGGTGAATAAATGGAGTAGAGGTTAGTAGGCTATAATTTCGAAAACAAAATTCTTAAAAGAAGAGGTTAGATATTTTGTACTTTTGATACAATAGTGATTCCGGGGACAGAATCCTTATAAGGGGGAAGAATGTGAGAACCCGAAAATTTAGAAAATCTTGAATGATTAAATAAAGGTTAAAGAATAAAACCTAGAATGGAAATGAAGGATTTATTAAAAAACAATTATGGAAAAAAACCTATATGGTTTATTAGTTGAAAGAGAATAAAGAAAATATGGGTTACGAAATTTCAAAACCCTAGAAATGGATTTATATGTACTTGAATAAATATTAAGGATAAGGTATTACAATACCTTTAAATTTGATGTGAACAAAAGGATTATTTTTATTTAGTGGTCTTAGTATTTTAATTATATACTAGTGACTTAATTTAAGAGATTTATTTTATTATCTCAATTTAGTAAATTAGTTTGTGTGAATATGTGATAACCCGAAAATTTATGAGACTTATAAATAAGATCTCGAATAAATAAATAAAGGTTTAAAGAATAAAACCTAGATTAGAAGCAGATGAATAGTTAAAATTTTCAGAAAAACCTATATGGTTTGATATTTAAAAGAATGTAAAGAGAATTAAATGTGAACAATAGAAAGGTTGAAGAGTAAGATTACTAAATGATATATATGACAAGCCATATCATAAAGGCTTATTGAATGCAGTAAACTGTATTAAGAGATTTTATTTAGACATTAAATTAAATGTCTAGCCAAATATATGAAAGTCAAGGTTAAACTATGTTATGTAAGATTTTATTGCATAAGTGGGTATTAACTATGCAATATGTGATTTTGGTGTATAATAAATATTATATGTACGTAAATTGTAGGAGCAATTTATTACAAGGAGTAAGATGGGTAAGATTAAAATAAGTAAGTTAAAATAATTTATAATATTAAATTATTTTAATGTGATAAATTGGTGGCATTAAATATACTGAATGTATAACCACCATTTTATTGAATAAATCATATATTACATTATTGAGTGTAATATATGCATGTTTTTAATGTAATAAATATATTATTATATTTATTACAGTTAAATTGTTGAAAACAATTTATAGAAGGAACGAGAAAATAATTAGTTTAAGTATGCAAGAATTATTCTATACTTTAAATAAACATTATTAAAATAACTTCTAGCATTGAATTATTTTAATAAAGAGCGATTATTATTTTAATTATATATGTAAATAAATTAATATAAACAATTTATAATATGAGAAAATAAATTTATTATTTATTTTCTATATGTGATATATGATCATGCGCAGTATATTGAATTGTTGCGAGGTAATAAATATATATCTATATGTATATATTTATTACGCGAGGAAATAACGTGTTGAAAACAATTTGTGTAACAAAGCGAAAGAGGCATTTTAAGTGTATATAATATTTTATATACTTTACCCAAGAAAATTAAAAAAAAAAAATTCTTGTATGGAATTATTTTAACGAGTCAAGGAGTTATATTTTTAGTATAATATCTTAAGTGAATGAGTAATTTCTTTTGTATGGTAAATTATGCTTAACGCATTTATTTTGCATATATAAAATGAGAATGTAATAAAAATATTTTTTATGTTATGTTTTTATTTTGGAATACATAATTTATATATTAATGGTTATATATATATATATATATATTATGTATTTCCAAGAGGTAAAGGAGTTATTTAATATACTAAGTCAAATTTGGAATTTCCTTTATAAACCCTCACTGTTGAAAGATTAGGGAGCAAGCCAGATTTCTTCCTTATATGCCGTGAGTAAGAGAGAGAGAGAGAGTAGGGAGCAAGAAATTTTCATGGAGGCCATGGAAGGGAGGCCATCATCTCTTCTATTTAAGCTAGCAAACTAATCTTCTTCTCCTCTCTTAGCCAATTCTCTCTCTAAGCCCTAGAAACAAGGAAGCTGTGAATTCTCAACTTTTCAATTCTAAGTGAAGTCTAGCTTAAACCGAAAATTGAAGCTTGGGAGGCATTGGAAACTCTAATTCACCGCTCAAGAGGTATATAATCGCATTCAATTTCGAATTCTAGTAATAATTCATGAAATTTTGCTTAAATGATTAGAAAGTTGAATTTTTGAACAAAAGTTGGTTAGATTGTGAATTTAGACTAAAAGTCCATGTGTTAAATCTAGTTTGATCCTCGGATATCTAATGTACTATAAGAATTGGAATTGAATCAAGAAATGAGAAATTTGGAAAGTTAGTAAGCTATATAGTGTAAATATTAGCTTATGTATCGATGAAAAGTGAAATTAGAGCCTTGGAGACTAGGTTGATTTGTGTGGAGTAATAAGGATACGCATTACGAGGTATACGAGGGTAAAATGCGAAGAAATCGGATAGATTCGATAATATACGCGTTATACGCGATAAATGGCCATAAAGGGTAAAAATGGTAAAAACTTGGAATTTGATGAAGCCGATACTTTAAACGAGTCTTATTATGTTAAATAAGACTTATTTGTAAAGCAAGTTGGGTTAGAACGCGTCGAGGCGAGTTTTGACCTCTAAACGCGAAAATTGAAAATTTATGACCATAAAGAGTAAAAATGATGAAAAACTTGGAATTTTGCGAAGCCAAGACTTTAGACGTGTCTTAATATGTTAAACAAGACTTGGTTAGGTAGCAAAACGAGCCGGAACGAACCACGACGAGTTTTGATGTGTAAACGCGCGTTTTGAAAATTAGCCTCTGCAACCACTTTAGGGGCGTTGTTTAGGCAGCATAATGAACCCGGAATGGAGGGGTTATATTTTTTAAAAATAGTCGGATATACCATGTATAACATATCCGAAATTCAGATTAATCCGATAAACGAGCAAGGCGTGAGAAAATCGCAAAAAATGCACTAGCAGCATGAGCAGTAGCAGCTGGGCAGCGCGCACGCCGTGCTGCGCTGCTGGGCAGCTGCCTGACATGCTTTTGGCGTGCGGTTTTGAGCGGCTTTCGTGATTCCTTTTCGCAGTTAGAAATTTTTTAAACATACTACGCCATGAGGTCTATAATATGCCCAAAATTTCGCTGTTATGTGATTTATGGTTTGAGAATTAAAAATAAGCAAAAAGGCATGTCAGAACTAAAATTTGAGCGACGCCGAGCGTCGGCTCGCCGGGCTGTTTTGACATTCGTCGTTCCGAATCGCGTTCGGGCGAGATTTTAAGCAAAGTTAAGTTTAATAAAGTCCCAATATGAGAGTTTTGATGTTTTTGATGAATTTATGCCATGAAAATTCATTCCGGGCATAATTAATGCAATAAAAATATATTAAAAATATGAAAATTTATTTTTAAGCAAACGGAAGCCAGCGAGGGTATGTAAAATGGTTTTATTGCGAAATGAAAAGCATGAAACAGTTAAAAAGTGTAATAATCATAAAAGTAGCGAAATGGAGGTTTTCGGGGTTCAAAATGAAGGTTTTGAGCCGAGATTTATATTGCGATGCATATATATATACTTAAGCAAAAATGTGATTTATTCACTAAATGAAGCTCAAAGCTAATGTGTTGGCGAGATAAAATATTTATTTATTATGCAATGGTCCGAGTTGACACATGGACAGATAAAAAGATATAAAAATTATTTAAATTAAAGAAATAATATAAAAACCATGTATTAGCTGTTTAAACTCCGAATTTACGAGTAAAATTAAAAGATATTCTGAAATAGAATATAAATGGTTTAAGCTTCAAGATGTAAAATAATTACATCTTAAAATTTGTGTGACACTTATTATTTATATTAAGGATTAAAATGAATAAGTTTCTAAAGAAACCAAGATTGGTTTTGAATAAAGTACAAATAATATTAGTTTTTATTAACTAATATTTATTGATAAAGAATATACATGCATGTTTTGCAACATATTAAATTAGCTAATATGTATGTGCATGTAAATACAATTGTGTAGGATTTGTGGAGAGAAGTTAAGTTAAATTATAGTGGTAATATCCAATCAAGGCAAGTTCCTTAACTCAAACTCGAGTTATTATCTTTCAATTATGTTAGTGGATAATTATTGTTGATTATTTCACATCTATGATTATTGATTCGCACTTAGTGCATGTTGCATATGTTCATCAGGTATGAAAGGCTGATCACCTTCATTACCTTAAGGTTCAGTTAAATTGGTTCATGGTCATTATTGACACCCTGTATTATTGAATTCAGTCATTCAATCATTGAAATTTTGATTCATGCTCTTTCACAATTATTATATTGTTAAAAAAATTCTAAAGCTATATTCTTTTTTCCAATCATGATATATCTTCTTTGTATTTAAACTTGCTGAGCAAAGTAGTTGCTCACTCTTGCTATATCATGATAAAACATTTCAGATTAAGACGAATGTTCGAGGAAGGATAGAGGCAAATGCAAAGGACCAGATTAGGTTGACATGCACGTTAACTATTAAGTTATTTGGATGTAAGTTACTTATGTAAACCTTATGTACGTTATTAAAGGAATGTATCAAGATAAAGGTTGTAGACCTTAGGAAATGTTGTAGAATACTCTGAAATAAATAGTATATATTTATATTTTTCGCATTAGTTATAGAGTAGGTATGAAGATAATGTATCGTGACGTACCAGATCTGAGGTTCAAGGGACCCGAATTTGGGGGCGCCACAGAATATATGAGTAAATGAATATGAATATTATGTGTCTGTTTATATTTGTTTATTCTATAAACAAATAAAAGAAGGTCTTGTAACCTAATTATATATTATGTATGAAAATTTAATAACTTAAGGGTTATGGTATGTGAGAATAATAGTATTTAAAATATATACTAACCCTAAGAGATTTATTTTTATATATCTCTATTAATTAATTTTATAACTTAATTAAAGCAAGTCTAATTGGGTTATAGAAATTAAATGTACATGAGTAAGGAATTAAATTCTAAAGGAGTGAGATGTATACCCTAATTAAATAATTAGGGAAAGATAAAATTAAGATATGTGGTAATGTTAAATTTATAAGCCCAACCAATTAATTATTTAAGGAGGCCTAAGTTCATTTTAACTAGTAGCCCAACTTAATTTAAAAGTGAGCCCAAATTGATTTGAAACAAAGCCTAATTGGTGACCCACTTGGAAGATATTTTTAGCAACTTGTTTATTCCATGAAAGCAATAAAAGAACAAGGAAAAAATTGGGCAAAAGGAGGGGGTAGTACACGGATGGAGAAAGAAGGGATAAATTGGTATGTGTTATAATCATTACATTATCATAGTTACTTACACACACAAGCCACGTGTCACCAAATTATTTGGCCACCTTATTATTGCTAAGATATGGAAATATTTGCTTTTAATACAAGAGATAAGAGAGAGAAGATATGTTGGAAGATTAGAATTGATATACAACATATATCTATACATATTTCTTAAAAAACACAAAAATCTATTTTATTTTCTCTTTCCTCTCACTTCCTAATTTGCTAAAGAAAGAAAACTAAAGGAAGAGAAAGAGGAGAGGGAGAGTTCGGATGGACCAAGGAGGTAAGGGGAAGATGATTTGATCTTCAAAATACTCAAGATTATCATCTACTTGGAAGGATTAGGAAAGGCTAGCAAAGGATCAAAGTATAAAACACCTTTTATCTAAGTTATTTTTAGTTGTTTAAATAAAAACTTGAATCTTTGATTTCAAATATAAAACATTTTGATCTATATGCTAATAAGTGTATTATGCATAGATTTTACAAATTTGGGTGTTGATTTGTTGAAAAGAAAAGAAAAAAAACTAGTTCGTTTTAAAAAAAAAATTAGAAAACCCTAGTTTTCTTTCACTTTATATAGTTACCATTTACAATCTATACACTCTTTTTGCGATCCGTCAAAGAGAAGTGTTAGATATGTAAGTTAAGTGTTAAATTAAAGTGATAGTACTAAAAAATAATGAGTACAAAATTTGTTGAGACTGTTTTAGTCAAAACTGTTCAGATTGTTCAAAAAGGGGAAAGAAAACTACTACAGGTCAGTAGGGGTAGTTTCGTCAAACTTTTATACTCTAAAAATTTTAGGAAAATTTGGAGTGATAACATGGGAAGTTATCTGAGCCTCATAAAACGTTGAGAATTTTTGGCCATGTAGAATTAAAGTTATGGATTTTATGGTAAAGGACTACTTCCAAAAGTACACACGAATAACTCTTTATGGGTAATTCCAAAAATTATGAAATTTTTACTAGAAGTATATATATATATATATATATATATATACAGAGACATACCATGAAAATTTCAGAATTGTCTGACAAAGTTTCCATTTATGATAAATGTAGCAATATTTTGTTGTTTTGAACTATTTAAATATAGTAAATGATTTTCAAAAATTCCAAGAAACATATTGTTAGGCTTGTATATAGCGCGAATATTCAATCAAATTACATAAATAGTGCGGAAGCGCGTTAAAACGAATTTTAAAATTTTTCATACAAACCATCACCATGATCATCCATGTGCTCAATTATCAATTAAACGAAAGAGATAAAGTATGAGAATCATACCTTTGTAGAACCATGCTTCCACAGGTACGAGTTCACCTCCAAATCCTTCGCGTTCTCCTTGAATTCCACCGATTAAATTCTTTCCTTTGATCAACGTTAGCCACCCAAGTGTTTGGCCTCTAGAGGTGATCCACCAAGGAATAATAGTTGTTCAAGAAGATGGGTGTTGGCAAAACCCTAGTTTCTATCTCTATAGAAATTACAAGTACTCTCTCTCTCCAATTCATATGGAAGAGTGTGTAACTGTCTAACCCTAAATCATGATAAGACTCCTCTTATTTATAGATATAGGGAACCCTCCTAAACTATTTAGGATTAGGATTTTTATTTTAATTAAACTCATTTAATTAATTAAACTCCTAATCCAATTAGGAATTTATGAGAGAGTACTTCTATTAATTAATTCTCAATCTCTATTAGGAATTAAATAATAGTAATAGTAATAATAATAATAATAAGACTCCTCTTATTAATTTATATTTAGTATTTCCAAAATATTAAATAATAAATATTAAGCTATTTAATTTATTCTATCTCCATAGATTAAATTAAATACACTTAACTTATTATTACAATTATGCCATTTATTTCTTAAACAAATATTTTCCTTTTGCGGTGTGACCCTTTAGGTTCTCCATATTAAACCGGTTGTGAATAAATCAATTAGAACAATTCTAATCTTATTTAAATAAATAAATTAAACTATTTAATTCATTTAAATAAATAATATTTATTCTACAATAAGGGTAAGCCCCCTTAGCAATCAACGACTTTTCAGATAATATAGATTTCAACATTAATCACAAAAGAACATTTCAGTGAATAGTTACCGTACAATTCAATCCTTCTACCATACAATGTCCCAATTAAATATAAGACATGGAATTACTGTCAAGTCTTATTTTATTTAATTATATGTATTTCGATTCTCAAATGCACAACTCTGATAATGTAAATTAGAAACTCCTTTCTAATTTCATTCTGCTTTGGCCAAAGACTTCTGAGTCGTCATTTATCGAATCATATAGGACATTCTCTCCTTTTACTAAAAGTGGTAGATTCTTTGTTGATCATTCACCTATCTCCATGTATAACTTATTATACCCAATCATACCCTTTGATATACCCTAAGGGTCTTAAGGGATATGTCAAAGTATAACTCATCATACACAAGATACTATGATGATCTCAAGTCCAAGGATCACTTGTACTACTATCACTAGAGGAATTCCTATTGACAGGCGAGTAAAACTCCATTAAGTATTCCTTAGCGAGCCACGTTCAGTAAACTTATTCTCTAATAAGCACCTACATACTTGCTTTAGTGTCTCCACACAAATGATTATGAGATCAAATATCCTCTTCCAAAGAGCAAGCAACGTATGTACTAATCTATCCAGATTCATTAACCCCCATTTTAGTAATCCATCGATTAGGAACGATTTTAGTTTGTGAGCTATCTAGAATTTAGATCTCATTAGCATGATCCCCATCATGATTTTAAAAGCATTGCTCAAAACTATGGGTTTATCACATTTAATATAACAGAACAATATAGATAATATAAAATGCCTTTAATAACCGAATAAGATTACAAAGTATACGCTACATCATATCAGATATGATTGGCTTGTGTGCATACTACTTTCAATCTCCCACTTGCACTAAAGCCAATCGTCATGGTATCTAATACCCTTCTTCTCTAAGTGACGATCATCCTGCTGTTTGGATAAAGCTTCAGTAAATGAATATGAAGTGTTGTTCTCGAGAGTCCACTATCTCTATAGTGACTTTTCCTCTTTCAATGATTCCACTAATCAAATGAAAGTGCCGCAACACATGTTTGAATCCAAGATGAGACTTAGGAACTATTCCTAGTTCTGTAATGAACTTTTCATCCAAACAATCAAACTTGCAGCTTCATTTACAGCTATATACGTTGTCTTTGTCACTAAACCAGCAACTCCTTGCTGTTTGGAACCTTTTCAATTCATTGCACCACCTTTCAAGGTAACGATTTACCTTAAAGTGGATTTGTTATCGTCTTGGTCAGTCTGAAAAACTTGAGTCTGTTTAGCCCTCTAGTTTTAATTCAGACCTATCATGAATCATGATCACATCTTCAGTATCAGTTAAGTACCTAAAGATGTTTATCACTGTCTTACAGTGATCTTCTCCAGAATATGACTGATCAACATCAGGCCTTGTATATTCATTGCATACATGATAGTAACTCATGTGATCTCTCTTTCAATTGGGGACAATTTTAGAGAGATACACTCCATGGCTCATCATCATGAGACCTCTTTTGGAGTTTGTCATGCTAAACGCCTTTAGCATCGAATGAATATACGTTCATTGAGTCAAGCCGAACATCCTTTTAAATCTATCTATATAGATTTATACCCCCAATTTATAGGATGCTCCTCCCAAGTTATTCATGGAGGAATGTTTAGACAATTTTATCTTTACCGATTGTAGCATTGGTGTGTCATTCCTTATCAGTAATATATCAACATATAATACTAGGAATGTCACAGTGCTCCCACTGACCTTTTGTACACACTAGGTTCATTCTCGTTTTTGATAAAATCAAACTCTTTTGATTGTCTCATCAAAATGAATGTTCCATCTTTGAGAAGCTTGCCTCAATCCATAAATGGATCGTTGCATCTTATACACGATTTGCTTCAACCTTTGAAACAAATTACTCTAGCTGTATCATACATATATTCTCCTTAAGTCTTCATTGAGGAAGGACGTCTCCACATCCATTTTGCCAGATTTTGTAATAAGCTGCAATCATAAGAAAAATCCAAATGGACTTGAGCATTACCCGGTAATAAGATTTTATCACAGTCAACTCCTTGACTTGAAAAACCTTTTAAACAGGTCTGGTCTTATAGGTCTCCACCTTGCCATTTGCCCCAATCTTTCTCTTAAAGACCCATGTTCACACTCTAGGCACTATGCCCTTTTGTGGAGTAACCAGAGTCAATACTTGGTTCTCATACATGGAGTCCATTTCGGGTTTTATAGCCATCTGCCATTTCTCTGAGTGTCTTCTACTCACAGCCTCATCGTATATAACTGGATCATCATCCTCTATGATGCGTACCTCATCATCATCCTTTATGATGAATCCATACCTCCCAGGTATCTTCGGTACTCTTCCAGATTTATGATTCGGTTGTGGTACAATAGGTCTATCTACAGGTTCCTTGGTTTGACTTAAAATGCTTTGTGGTTCTTGAACTCCTTCAAGATCTATTACCCTCCCACTAACTCCTTCAATGATAAACACCTTTATCTAAAAAGGCAGCGTGTAGGATTATAGTAATAATACCCTAAACTTTCTTTAGGATATCTCACAAGTTTGCACTTGTCAGATTTTGTCCCAAACTTATCTTTGAAACCTTTTTCACATAAGCTGGACAACCCCTTATCTTAACATACTTAAGAATAGGAATCCTTCCTATCCATAACCTTTATGGAGTCTTAGGCTCGGATTTTTGAGGTTACCTTATTTTGTAGATATGCAGCCGTTTCTAGGGCATAACCCTAGATGGATACTAGAATGTCAGTAAAAATCATTATGGACTGCACCATGTCCAACAAGGTACAATTTCTCCTTTTTAGATACACCAATCAATTATTGTGTATCAGAAGGTGTCCATTATGAGAAAATACCATTTTGAGATGATCTAGAAACTTATTGCACAAGTATTCTTTCCTCGATCGGATCAAAGAATCTTAATACTTTGTCAATTTGTTTCACTTCTGAATTCTTTGAACCTTTCAAATGATTCAGACTTGTATTTCATCAAATACACATATTCAACTCTTTGAATGATCATCTCCTTTTTCTTTTACTAGTTTGTTCAATTTGCAAAATTATTTTTCATGTAAGTCAAGTTTACAAAGTCTATCAAGTGATCTTCTAGTTTCAAACAAAACATTATCATTATAAATAGAACAACAATTGTTCTTAAATATAATACCAGAACCTTCCTTCTCCAACAACGGAAGTTCTAATGTTTCTAATGAAAAACTGGAACATAATAACAACTTATTAACTTAATAGACTTGCCCGTAGGTAATGCTAAACTATAAGTTCCTATGGTTAATGCAACAACCTTTGCTCCATTCCCACACATAAGATTACTTACTCTTTGTTTAGCTTTCTACTTCTGCTTAGTCTCTACATTGGATTACATACGTGAGAACTACAGCCGGTATCCAATACCCAAGTAGAACCTTGACTTACAGAAAGATTTATTTTTAATCATGAACAAACCTGTATTTGTAATTAAAGTTTCACTAAGCTTCTTCTGGTTAGCCTCTGTAAGATTCTCCTTACAGTTTCCTTACTAGTATCCATGCTTATTGCAGTGGAAGCAAACTCCATTGCTATCTGCATCAGTCTTATTCTTATTGTCCTTTTTGTTTTTTTTTGCCTTTCCATATACCTTCTTTGAATTGTTCTTCTTTTCAGAAGATCCTTTGGCCCTCTTCCGCTACCTAGAAGAATCATCTACCAGTAAGACTTGGTCTTTCTTGGTTGGAAAGTGACTCTTTACTGTTTTCAACATGTTTAAGCAACTCAGGCAGGCTGACATATAGCTTGTTCATGTGAAATTCACAACAATTTGTGAGAAAGAGTCCGGAAGTGATTGCAAGATCAAATCTTGGATCAACTCTCCATCCATTAAAACCCAGTTGTCCCAATTGTTCAATCATATTGATCATTTTAGGACATTTGTCTATACTGTAGTGCCATCGATTATTCTAGATCGGAAGAGCTCCTTAGATATCTGATATCTAATAGTCCTACTTTCCTCACCCTTTAACTCCTTGAAGGTGCATGAGTATAGTAGGAGCATCCATAGTTTCATGCTGACGCTGAAACTCGTTACTCATGGATGCGAGCATGATGCATTTGAGCCAACTGTGCATCTTACTACTTTCTAAAAATAACAATCTCTTCCTCAGAGGCATTGTCTGCAACCATTGCAGGGATAAGCGTATTAAGGACATAAGATAACTTTTCAGCCTTGAGAACTATTCTCAAATTTCTTAACCAGCCCGTTTAATTTGGTCCGGTTAATTAGCATCTAATATGCTATGTAGTGATAGTGAATTAGACATCGTAAAATTCTATAAATGAATTTGTAATTTAACAACATTTTAGCATACATTCATTTCTTAATTAATTACCAAAATAAATTAGGTCCTTATTTTAAATTAGTATCTCACTATTTTCATCAAACTATATTACCCTCACTATATAGTTCGGCAATTCTAATTAAAGATTTGCTAGTGAGAATAAGGATCCCATTTCAAATGTATATAGCCTTGTGGTGACACAATAAACGATATATAAATAAATAGGTAGACAACTATTGTCAATTACATCACTATGTAACTCCTTGTATTTTGCCTCTTAGATTATTTTGATCAAGTGGTGACACATCCGAATCAAAATTATCCAAGTTAAGTCCAACCTAGCACTTCCATATATTCGAAAGAAAAACACTGTCCTTGTGGTGACACAACAAAACAACATCGTTTAGTCTATGTATAAGCATCAAATGTGATAATGCAATATCTTAAATATTTAATACTTGCCTTGTGGTGACACAACAAACTCATATTAAATATTTAATACTCTATTGCTTTACCATGCTAGAAGGCGACGTTCGATATTCCAAATATCTTTGAACGCTTAGGACATAATATAATTTCTTTGAGGGATTTGTTATTATTTGTCTCATCTTGTTTAGCGCGCATGCACATATATATATAAAATACGCGTCATATTATTTAACATGTGAAGCATGTTGTATAATATATAATATATACATAGTAAGCATGCACATATAGAATACAATATTCTACCCGGATTGATTATGGACTTTTATTCTAGTTTGGTTCACTAGAGCCACCGAGTGAACTAAAAGGTCAAACCTAGGGTGCAAGAACAAAATTTAAATATAACTATTACATTTAAACCCGGGCTCCATTACAAACGGGTCTTCAAGCGCTCCTTGCTCCTTTGTCTCCAATTCTTCAAGTAATTCTAAGTAAACCTATTACATAAACTATTTACAATAAATAGAAACATTGATCAGCAGTCAAGGGGAAGTACATAGGAGGGAGATATAATTTACATTAAGAAAAATTAGAGAAGACAAGGTACGCAGACCCCATTTATAAAAATCCATTCATTCAAGCATCCACTAAAATAAATCCAATCACACATTGGTCAGTAGTCCATAATCAATCCCTATTTATTATCATACATATCTCTATATGTATCAATAAATAACATTCATCTCATGAATAATAAAACCATTCCATATATGCATTGATATCAATTAATGGGCAATTAAAAGTTTACTATAAATCTAATTTTGAAATAAAATGAACTCCTTTACTCTAATCAAAATTTAAATCATAATAAACTTATTTATTTTATTTTAACCAATTTTGAATAAAAATAAACTCTTTTATTTTTAATCAAATTCCAAATCAAAATAAACTCCTATATTTTAATTAACATGGAAACCAATTTCAAGTTCAAAATAAACTCCTTTATTTTTGTAACTTAAAATTGCTTGGAAAATAAAATATTTTGAATCTTATTCCTTATCAAAATAAACATCTTTATTTATTTAAGGAAACATGGAATCTCATTCCATATGTGAATAAACTCCTTTATTCTATGAAACATGGAATCTTATTCCATATGTGAATAAACTCCTTTATTCTAAACTTATATCAATTAAATAAACCATTTATTTTAATTGAAGGAAAAAATTATTTTTCGGATCCTGCTGTCCGGCGCAGCTGCGCCCAGAATGAACTGGGAAACGGCGCAGCTGCGCTGAACCCCAGAAACGATTTTTTGGGTTTGGGCGCAGATGCGCTCCAGAATGAACTGGAAACGGCGCAGCTGCGCCGCGTAACAGATTCAGCAAAAAACAGGTTCTGCCCAAAAATTTCGATCCAATCGCATACCATACATACATGGAATCATCATAATCGATAATTAGCACAAGGTTAGGCTCTGATACCACTGTTAGGTTTGTATATAGCGCGAACATGCAATCAAATTACATAAATAGTGCAGAAGCGCGATAAAACAGATTTTAAAATTTTTCATACAAACCATCACCATGATCATCCATGTGCTCAATTATCAATTAAACGAAAGAGATAAAGTATGAGAATTATACCCTTGTAGAACCATGCTTCCACAGGTACGAGTTCACCTCCAAATCCTTCGCGTTCTCCATGAATTCCACCGATTAAATTCCTTCCTTTGATCAACGTTAGCCACCCAAGTGTTTGGCCTCTAGAGGTGATCCACCAAGGAATAATAGTTGTTCAAGAAGATGGGTGTTGGCAAAATCCTAGTTTCTATCTCTATAGAAATTGCAAGTACTCTCTCTCTCTCCAATTCATATAGAAGAGTGTGTAACTGTCTAACCCTAAATCATGATAAGACTCCTCTTATTTATAGATATAGGGAACCCTCCTAAACTATTTAGGATTAGGATTTTTATTTTAATTAAACTCTTTTAATTAATTAAACTCCTAATCCAATTAGGAATTTATGAGAGAGTACTTCTATTAATTAATTCCCAATCTCTATTAGGAATTAAATAATAGTAATAGTAATAATAGTAAGACTCCTCTTATTAATTTATATTTAATATTTCAAAAATATTAAATAATAAATATTAAGCTATTTAATTTATTCTATCTCCATAGATTAAATTAAATACACTTAACTTATTATTACAATTATGCCATTTACTTCTTAAACAAATATTTTTCTTTTGCGGTGTGACCCTTTTGGTTCTCCATATTAAACCGGTTGTGAATAAATCAATTAGAACAATTCTAATCTTATTTAAATAAATAAATTAAACTATTTAATTCATTTAAATAAATAATATTTATTCTACAATAAGGGTAAGCCCCCTTAGCGATCATCGACTTTCCAGATAATATAGATTTCAACATTAATCACAAAAGAACATTTCAGTGAATAGTTACCGTACAATTCAATCCTTCTACCATACAATGTCCCAATTAAATATAAGACATGGAATTACTGTCAAGTCTTATTTTATTTAATTATATGTATTTCGATTCTCAAATGCACAACGCTAATAATGTAAATTAGAAACTCCTTTCTAATTTCATTCTACTTTGGCCAAAGACTTCTGAGTCGTCATTTATCGAATCACATAAGACATTCTCTCCTTTTACTAGAAGTGGTAGATTCTTTGTTGATCATTGTAACGACCGTGAATTTTGTATGGCTTTGTAATACAAGCTTATGAATATTATTTAATAAAAAGAATTTTTATTAATATTATTCTATGTGATGTGATTAAAGGTTATGTAATAACCTAGATTATGTGTTTGCAATGATATTAAGTGTTGTTATTTGGTAGGACTTATTAAAATGATTTCGGAGAAATATCGCTAAAATTCTATTCGCGGGTTACTATTCGCGTGGGCACTATTCGCCCCAAAAACGTCTTTTTCGTTTATTGCAAATTTTCTAATTGTTGTCATAGTGTTAATGAGATTGATTAATGATCCAAGTGTTGGATTTTATTTTTTCCAAATTGGGATTTAATTAGAAGTTCCAAATTGCATAAAGGTGGACCAAACCCATGACCCACGACCCGACCCATGAGGGAAATGGGTAATAACCATCAGCTGAACAATTGAATGAAGAAGAAGAACATGGATGAGAGGAGAAGGAGTAAGAGAATAAGAACATTTTGGGTAAAGAAAATTCTTGCATTTGGGAGAGCAAAAGGGAGGAAGAACAATTGGGAGAATGAGAGGGGAGTTACCCATACATGGGAGAGGCCAACTTCAGCTTCCCATACATGGGGAGCTGATCACACCAAGCATGCTCAACCATTCCCTCCTCCAAGGAAGCTCAGTTCATCCCTCTATATATACTACCCCTTGCTTGCCTTCCATTCCTTTGTTCATTGCTAAGTTAGAGCAGAAAATTGTGAGAGTTGTGAGTGGTGAGTATACGGCTGATTTGAGGAAGAAGAAAGAGTGTGGGAGCAGCTACATTGATTCCCTTAGCATCCTAGAAGTTGCTTCAAGAGGTTAGTGTTATGGAACCTAGCTTATTTCCATTGTTGTTTCAAGTTTTTGGTTTGTTATTGATTGCTTGTGGGAGTATATGTTGCTGAAATTGCCTTGTTGGCTCATGAACATGTATGAATGTGTTAAACTCTGTAAAAGCCTCTTTAATAATCAATGAAAGTGGAACAATGAATGAGAATCAAAACATTTGCATAAGGAGCAAGAATGGACTGTTGGACATTTATGGACTGATTTGGACAATTTAGGTAGTTTGATGAAAATTTAGCTTATGGTTGGTTGTGTGCTTGTTTGTGTATGCCCATAATGTGTTATGAAGTTTTGGGTAATGATTTCATTTGGAAATCTGGACTAGAGCATAATTAAACTCTACTCCAATGTGAGTTTGTAAGCCATGCCCACCAACTATTTGGTTTAATGTCCAAGAGAATGATTTCTCTAAAGATCATGAGAACTAGTTATGATTAATTGTTGAAATGATGTTATTATGCATGGTGGAGTAATAAAAACATGTTTTTAAGTCAAGGGTATTGGTTGTATAAGGTTTATGAAGCAAAGAGGTGTAGACACCCAAATTTTGCGTTTCCTTCTACTAACCATGACAGGAGGGCGAAATCGTCAATTGAACCGGCTTGCGGGAGCAAAGGAGCGGGCACAAGGGCGAACGCCCGGCACCGCCGCAATGTTTTGGGCAGCCCAAGTCGACGTGACAGCAGAGCCGTCCGAAGCAGGCACTTCCGAATGAGGTGGCAAGTCTCCCGGAAATTCCCGGACTGCAGAACACGAGCATGTCAGCGAAAACCGACGTTGCGGCACGGAAATCGAGGCGTGGCACGAAAATCGAGAAAGTCAAGCCCGCCAGCCGCGGATAGATCTGCGGCCAAGTGGGTGCGCCAGCACGGAAACCAGGAAATCAGCACTACCAGCTGAGTGCGATGGGAGGCGTGCCAGCTGGCCAGCCGCAGATCCATCTGCGGCCAGCCGCAGATAGATCTGCGGCTGGCTCTGGCCAGCCTATTTAAGCCCAGCTTCGGGCAGCATACAGGAGGTTGGAGAATTTGAGGAAGAAGGAGAATACAGCAGCAGCCAACTCGGAAATTGAGGAAGAAATAGCATAAATTTTGCAATCAAATAGGAAGAAAAGAGAGAAAAAAGAGAGGAATAATTTTCTTTTGATTTGATTGTATCAAATAGATTCTTTCCTTCTATTCAAATACATCAAGTTCACATCCATTTGGATATCAATTGCAAGGTGAAATCTTTTTTTGTGATATCAATTTCTATCATATCATTTGATCAAATTAGATGCAATTTTTCATGTAATTTATTGATTGAACAATGAATTAGGGATTATGAGTGAAGTTTCCATCGGAATAAAACTCTTCCTAATAACCCGATGATATTCGTTCATTAATTTCTTTGTTTGTTTTAAGGTGTTATATTTGGTATCAATTCCTTTAAATCGTTATTTTAGGATGTCTTGGTATTGTTAGATTATCCGGGTTGGTTTATTTTCTTGTAATATCCGATTGTTTGTGTGTGGATACTTGGTTGTGAGCCTAGGAAAGCGACCCCGGGGTCCCAATCCGATGATGGACATATCTTGATGTAAGAAGTAGAAATGACGTAGTTTTCATTGTAAATATGTAATCGTTGGGCCTTAAAACGACGCTAAGGCGAGAATCGTGCTTAAGGCCCCGAAATAGTGAAATTTGTGATTGTTGGCGTTCGGGGACATTTTGATGGCTTACATGCCCATGAATAGCCCCGACGCGTGTTTATGTTTGATTTGATTTATGATACGAAATTGATTTCAAAGCTAAATGAAGATTTTCATAAAATCAATCAAAGTAGGATATTAGAATCACGAGGTTAAAATTTGAGAAATGTTAATGAATGTCGATTCCTATCTAACGAGAAAGCTAAAGAAAGATCGTTTTCCAAAACATCACACAAAAATGATTTTATAAATAAAATGACGTTTTATTAAACCGTTGTATATAGGGTTAAAGAGATTCTAGAAATTGCCCATCATTTTATGAAAGCAACGTATAGATCTCGATTCCTATTTAGACGAAGGTTTAAAACTCTTGTTTTGCCAAAACGACACTTAATGAAAATCTCATAGTTTTGGACAATTAAAATCAAACCTTTCTCATAAAGAATAAAGCTTTCTCGTGTATACCGAAAAGACATTCCGAAGCGTTCTCAAATTAAAAGTACGATTTTCCCTAAAATCCAAATGACTCTTTCATACAAATTCATCACAACATTCACATAGGTACCCACACACACACGTGCACTTACACACACACATTTCATGAATTAAAGGATAGGAAAGCATTGAGATTGTGGTAACCGTGTTTCACGGAAGTCGAGGGATGCCTAACACCTTCCCCTCACTTAAACAAGCCCCCGAACTCTATGAATCTCGATTCGCAGACCAATTAATTCGGAGTCACACATGAGCCAGCGATTTATAAAAAACGAAAATTCGGATGAGTTGGTACATCCATTTCAAATATACCAACTGGCAACTCTGGTTAATTGGCTCATCATAAAAACGATCTTTCAAAACCCCGTCGACATCAATGCCGACCTTTTCCACACGTCATCTAAATCAAAAGGCTAAAATTGGAAAAGACGAGAAAGCGAAAACCCGGCGTCGACAGCTGGCGACTCTGCTGGGGAACATTAGAGGGCTTAAGCCGCGTCAGGTCTTGATGCTATCCTATCCTTTAAAATTTATAAATGTGTATGTGCGTGCGACATTTTGACTTCTTTTCATTGTTGTGTGAATGTATGTTGTTGTCCAATGAATGAATGATTGAATGGGTTTGCTTTACTTCAAAGTAATCATTTGCATACGGTGAGGACGATGAATGTGAATGTATGTTGAGAGAGTACCTCCTCCTGAGGCGAACCCGTCGGTTGCTTATTACTGGACTCGATGGGGCTGCTCCCCGGAGATGGCTCAGGAAACGCACCACTCAAATCCGCTCCAATCGAAAGGGCTCAAACGAGTAGATTGCGAAGATTTGGGAACCTTCATGCCGAAAAGCCCGTGAGAGTAACCCTAGGGTAGGTCAGCCTCAGATTAACCCAACGCAGGAAAAGTCTCTTCATGCCTTTCTACGTTTATATGTCTAAATGTCATGATCTCATTCAATATTCATACATCCCTTTTCTGTGTCGAAAGAGATTACTAACCGCTGTGAATTGCAGGGAATAGTTGGGGGAGCATAATAAAGCATGTTTAGCATTGGTTATGGCACTAAAGGACTACTAACTTTCTCTTTTGCAGGGAAAGATTAAAAAAACCCAAAAAACACACAAAAAATTACAGTTTTAGCATGCATCCATTTTGCGTTTCCCCAAGACTAAACTTCGAACCATTGTCTCTGTAGGATTGCTCCTCAAACCCGTTCGCAGTCTAAGAAAGCCCAGGTCTCTACCTCTGAAATGGCTGATCTTCCCAATCATAGTTCCATATCTCGGGAGGAGTTTGATGATTTTAAAAGACAGATGATGGAAATGGCCACAATGCTAAAGGAACAGTTCTTAATCAGACAGGATCCGGCAAACCAGGGATCGCATAATGTTCCACCACCAGGGGATGATCAGAATCCTCCTAAAAATGGTACAAACTTGCTTAAAGAGGACCAACCCCGACTCAAGGACGAGCCAGTCATCCCAAAGCCCGTTCCCATACCTAGCAGGACAGTGATTACTATCCCAGAAGAGGGGGACAATGACGACCTTCGGAGAAAAATGAAATACATGGAGGAAACCATCCAATCCCTAAAGGGCATAGGCTCCCTGGGCAGGGTTAATTACTCGGATCTATGTGTTTTCCCCGGAGCCAGATATCCAGAAAAGTTCAAAGTTCCCGAGTTCGAAAAGTACAATGGAAAGGGAGACCCCTATACACACTTGAAAATATACATTGGAGAACTCGGGGCTTATGCCGAAGACGAGGGGTTAAGAATGCAACTATTCCAGAAAAGCTTAACGGGGGAGGCAAGAATCTGGTATGCCCGCCTCGACAACGCCCGAATCCACAACTGGGAGGAATTGGCCCATACCTTCTTAACCCAATACAGCTTTCAGGCCCAGATGGCTCTTGACAGGTACCAAATGACAAAGGTTAAAAAACAGCCTAGGGAATCCTTCAGGGAATATGCGCAACGATGGAGGGGCATGGCCGCACAGGTAACCCCCCCGATGAGCGAATCAGAGATGGTAATGACCTTTGTAGACATTCAGGAGGCACCGTATTATGAGCGGGTCATCTCAGGGATTGGAAGACCCTTTGCTGAAATGATTAAACATGGAGAGATGGTTGACATGGGGTTGAAATCGGGTAAAATCCGGGATCTTACCGCTTTAGAAACTGCTGCCGAGCAAATACAGAATGGAAACTATGGCAGCACTTCCCGGAGAGTCCAAAAGAAGAAGGAAGAGGATGTCTCCCTCATCCTACAAGGGTCATCCAGAAAAGCAGAAAGCCATCTTCCGGTGCAGGTACAGAGGGGAGGGCCATCCCGACAGCCAAACTTCACAGATCAAAGGGCAGAGGGGCGAAGAAGATATGAGGCCTCGCAGAATCGAGTATTCACCCCGCTCGGGGAGCCGCTTGAACGGGTACTAGCGGTATTAGTAGCCCAAAAGAAAATAGTTGGTCTGGCACCACCGAGTGACCCAAAGGGTAGAAGGTTTGACCCGAGCAAGCGATGTGCATACCACTCCAGTTCCCCTGGCCATGATACACAAGATTGCTGGACGTTGAAGCATCGAATCCAAAACATGATAGACAGTGGGGAAATTGTGGTGGAACAACCGGACTCCCCGAATGTTAAAGCAAATCCCCTGCCAAGACATGATGGAGGGGGAGTTAATGCGACGGAGGCAAGTGAGGCTGGGGGGCCGCCAAGGTTGAACTATGTGCAGAAAATTGAGGAATTGATCAACGTGATACATGATCATGGGAGTGCACGGGGAGCGCCCATCAGGTTGATAGGGATAAGTACAAATGGCATGGAAAGACCTGTCAAGTTGACAGCCCCGAGGCCCATCATCCTTGCAGCAAGGCCGCAACTCTCTATCAGTAGTCTGAAGACTGTACCCTGGAATTATGGGGGAATACCAGAGGAAGCGGCCAGTTGTGCTTCCGCGACGACCAAGGGGAACCCCTTATATCTTCCCGGGCGAGTCCTTGAGAGCCAAAAGAGAAAAAATGAAGAGGTTTCCGAGGAAAGGGCCATAGAGTTTTTGAAAAGGTTGGATCACCCAGAAACGAGGGGGATCCAGATTTTAAATGAGGAATCAACCCTAACATCAGTCATGGACTTGGTGTTGTCATCCAGTGAGCATTGCAAAACCCTGATGAAGGTTCTGGAGGAGGCATTTGTGCCCAAAGAAATTAGGAAGGAGGGTTTCGGCCAGCTGGTAGGCCACTTATTGGAAACCGATGCAATATCCTTTACGGATGAAGACATTCCCAAGGAGGGAAGGGGGCACCGAAAACCGCTACACATCGCGGTAATCTCCTCAGGATATGTCATGAATGGGGTGCTGATCGACGGGGGATCGGCATTGAATATATGTCCTCTCAGCACGCTGAAGAAAATGAACATCAGTCCCAAGCGCCTACGGGCCAGTCATGTGGTGGTTCGGGCTTTTGACGGATCCCGGAGGGATACCATCGGAGAGATAGAATTGCCAGTGGAGATAGGGCCCTGTACTTTTGATATATCCTTCCAAGTCCTAGATATTACGGCAAGCTACAACCTGCTGTTAGGGAGGCCGTGGATACACATGGCCGGGGCAGTTCCTTCCACGCTCCACCAACAAATCAAGTTGATCATCGATGGGAATCTGGTAACAATCTCGGCCGAATGTGATGACCCTTCTCCTCCCAGGAGTGGCCTACCAGTAATCAATGTGGATGAGTCAGCGGCGCCTGCCAGTTTTCAAGCACTAGAGATTAGCACTCCCCATTATAAATGCCTGGGAGCTCCAGCTGTGAAACCAAGGGTCTCTCCGGAACTCACCTTTGTGGCAAGGGAAATGATTAAAATGAACTTTCAACCTGGACAGGGACTAGGGAAAAGCAGTCAGGGAATCACCAAGCCCATCCACCTACCACAGCAGATAGGCAAGGCAGGATTGGGATACCATGTGGGCGCAGTACGGGGACACCGTCAGGGTGCGACTCCGATTCGACTAGTTGGCAGCCCAGTGACCAAAGTCGACAATGAGCAGGGGATCAGCGGACCTGTGATTGGGGCAGGGAATGAAGAGTTAACCCCCACACGTAATGAGTCGGCCCGGAGGGAAAGTTTCCTGCAGGAGGTCGCAAAAGAGTTTGAAACCAAATGCTATATCCCCGGACAATCAACAAGCAGTAAGGAGGGGACGAATGTTATCACACCACCGGGAACCCAACGAGTTGTGCCTGTCATCGATTGGGCGGGGCTGATTATTCCTGGAGAAGATATAGAGAAGGATTCAGGCGACGTATCCGTAATCATCGGGGAGGTGTCCGATGTGAGGCCCTCCTTTATCCAGCGCATTTCATCTGACCTGACCATCGATAATTGGACCCAGAAACCAGTGATATCCAAACAAGGGTAAAGCTCGACGTCAGGGTGGTTAACCCTAGAGGATGGGGGAATGAAGAAGTTTTATTTTGTTGTTGTTTTATTTCTGCATAATTGTGTCGTTTCTTCGTGTTATTTGAAATTGCGATCGTCGTGAAAAATGATTTATATATGACAAGTATTTTGTTTCATGTCAGGTGTACCCATTTGAGTAATCCTTGCCTAACAAATGGTCTTTCAAATTTGAATGACGATTATGATTTTGACATTGAGCTGGATTTCGATTTAATGGGCATTGAGCAAGACGAGACAGATTACGACGACGCACCTGATGAGATCAAAGGATGGGTCGAAGATAAACCCAAACCCAATTTGGACCAAACCATCACTATAGATATCGGAACCCCTGACAATCCAAAAGAACTCAAGATAGGGACAGACCTTACCCCCAGCCAAAAAGCAGAAATAATTGAGTTACTAAGCCAATATGAGGATGTCTTTGCCTGGTCGCACGAGGATATGATCGGATTGTCCACCGACATTGTGGTGCACCGGTTACCCATCAAGGAGGGTTTCAGGCCTGTCAAGCAGAAACTAAGAAAGTTGAAACCTGAGTGGAGCTTAAAAGTGAAGGAAGAGATCATCAAACAGTTCAGGGCGGGAATCATTATGGTGTCCACTTACCCGGAATGGCTATCCAATGTGGTCCCAGTGGCTAAACCTGGAGGAAAGGTGAGGGTATGCGTAGACTACAGAGATCTAAACAAGGCCAGTCTCAAGGATAACTTCCCGGTGCCTTTCATACACATCCTGGTAGATAACACAGCCCAGTACGAAATGTATTCTTTTGTGGATTGCTTTGCGGGATATCATCAGATAATGGTGGCGGATGAAGACCGGGAAAAGACCGCATTCATCACCCCCTGGGGCACTTTCTGCTATAGACGACTGGCTTTCGGTCTCACAAATGCAGGGGCTACTTATCAGAGAGCCATGATGGCCTTGTTCCACGATATGATGCACAAGGAGATAGAGGTCTACGTGGATGACATTATTGTGAAATCGAAGGTAGAGTCCGATCATATAACTCATCTCAAAAAGCTATTCGATCGGCTCAGAAAGTATAATCTGAAACTCAATCCAGCCAAGTGTGCTTTCGGAGTACAATCGGGCAAGCTCTTGGGTTTCCTGGTTAGTGATCGGGGCATTGAGTTGGACCCAGCAAAGATTAAGGCCATTGTGGATATGTCGGCACCCCACACAGAGAAGGAGATAAGAGGATTCCTGGGGAGAATAAACTTCATCAGCCGTTTTATATCCCACTTGACGACTACATGTGAGCCGATTTTTAAACTGTTAAGAAAAGGGGTGTCCCAAGAATGGAATGAGCAATGTCAGAGGGCGTTTCAGACCATTAAGAAACAATTGACGGAGGCACCAGTGCTGGTACCCCCGAAGGATGGGATCCCTCTGTTTATGTATATATCGGTAAATGCCATCGCGATGGGATGTATGTTGGGACAGAAAAATGAGGCGGGAAAAGAGCAGGCCATCTATTACCTCAGCAAAAGATTTAGCCAATGTGAGCAGAATTACACTCCCATTGAGAAGACCTGTTGTGCTCTGGCCTGGGCTGCAGGGAGATTACAGCACTACCTCCATGGGCATACAACGTACCTGATATCAAGAATGGATCCCCTGAAATATATTTTCGAAAGGCCCATGCTGAATTGTCGACTATCAAGATGGCAGTTAATTTTACAACAGTTTGACATGGTGTACGTGACCCAGAAGGCCATGAAAGGGCAGGGAATTGCAGATCAGTTGGCAGAAACCCCGGCAGGAGGGATGGAGCCGTTAGAAACTCCTCTCCCGGGCGAGGATATATTTTGGGTATCGCGCGAAAAATGTGATGACGAGGGACAATTTTGGAAGCTGTATTTTGATGGTGCCATGAATGCCGAGGGGGCAGGAGCCGGAGCGGTCCTAGTCTCTATCACCGGAGAACAATACCCCGTGGCCACTAAACTTCGTTTCAGCAATTCGAACAACACCGCTGAATACGAGGGGTGTATCTTGGGACTCCGATTGGCCCGTGACATGGAAGTAAAAAGACTAGCGATGTTCGGGGATTCAGAATTGGTAATCAGACAAGCAATCGGGGTATACAACACTAAGGAGCTTCGGTTACTTCCATACCATCGTTGTGTCACCCAGCTTATGCAAGAGTTCGAAGATATCGCCTTCCGCCATATTCCTCGGGGACGAAATGATTTTGCCGATGCATTGGCGACTTTGGCTTCCTTAATCCACGTGATCAAGAGTAGGGACAATCCACAGATTGAGATCACCGTACAGAATGCCCCGGCATATGAGGAAAATGTGGCAGTGTTGTCAAACGAGGTGGTGTTGACAAGGCAGCCCTGGTATCACGACATCAGGGAATATCTGAGGGACAGATCCCTTCCCGATCAGGCAAATCGGACTGAGAGGATGAGAATTCAAAGAATGGCGATGAAGTTTTACCTGAGTGGCGATTCACTCTACAAGAGGGATGCTGGGTTGGGACTGTTGCAGTGCGTAGATGAAACACAGGCCCGAAAGATTATGAATGAAATACATGGTGGAGTGTGTGGACCCCATATGAGTGGACCGATGCTTGCCAAAAAGATTTTGAGGACAGGGCATTATTGGCTGACGCTGGGGGCCGATTGCGATGATCATGTCAAATGATGTTATCAATGTCAGGCGCACGGTAATGTGATCCATACGCCTCCCAATGAACTGCACTGTATGACCTCCCCGTGGCCATTTTCGATGTGGGGAATGGATGTAATCGGACCAATAGAGCCCAAAGCAAGCAACGGGCACCGATTCATCTTCGTCATGATCGATTATTTCACTAAATGGGTAGAAGCAGCCTCTTTCCCCAAAGTCACTCAGGAGGTTATCGTTGGGTTCATCAGGAATAATGTCATTTGTCGATATGGGCAACCTGAGGTTTTGGTCTCCGACAATGCCAAGAATTTGAATAACGCCCTCATGAAGGGGTTGTGCGACCAGTTTAAGATCAAACACCTCAATTCTGTTATTTACCGTCCCAAAATGAATGGGGAAGTGGAGGCTGCCAATAAGAACATCAAGAAGATCATGGCAAAAATGTCTGCTAATCATCGGGGATGGCCGGATTTGTTACCCCTCACCTTGCTAGCCTACCGAACGTCAACGCGTACTTCCACAGGGGCAACCCCTTACGCCTTGGTATATGGAATGGAGGCTGTCCTGCCAGTTGAAGTTGAGATGGCGTCCCTCAGAATAGTGATCGATGCTCAGATAAGCGAGGAGGATTGGATGCAAAGCCGATACGACCAGTTGGCCCTAATTGATGAAAGGAGGGTGGCTGCTGTTTGGCACGGCCAGCTATATCAACAGAGGATCTCTCGATCGTACGACAAAAGGATCAGACCTCGGAAGTTCAAGAAAAATGATCTGGTGCTAAAAAGAGTCATGCCTTGTCAAGACGAAGCCAAAGGGAAGTTTGCCCCGAATTGGGAAGGACCATTCGTGATTAAGAAAGTGCTATCCGGAGGAGCCCTCATATTGCAAGAAATGGATGGTGAGGTATTTCCACAACCCCTCAATTCTGACTCGGTGAAGCGGTTCTACGCTTGAATCATCAGGTCCTTTTTCCTTGAGAGCGAACTACGTAGGACCTGATCTCCCAACTTGTGGGGGTACGTAGGCAGCCATCATGGCACGGTCCGATCTTTTAAAAAAAAATAATCCTTTCCCTAACCAAAACCAATTTTCGATAGCCAGATAAAACCTTCCTACACCCTCAAAACCTTCCCGAAACCAACTGCCTAACCAGTTTCATCCCAGAATACATACCCTGATCCAACCCAAACAGTTATCCAAAATCTGAGATTCAATCCGACGAAATCAAAAGGTTTGCGGCAACATCTGTCAAATCTCCATCAAGTCTTGAGGAGAGAAAGAAGGCGAAATGTCAAAATCATGGTCAGTTGGATAAAATGATGATCCAATGGATGGCAATGATACGACAAAAGGGGAAAATGACTAAATTTAAATGCATGTCTATATATATAAGTCGTTTTATTACAAGATTTCTCTTTCAATAACTGATGAAACCAACATAGTCTATGCAGGAAATAAAATAATCTACAAATCTGAAACTAGCCGAAGCAGGATGGACAGGGTGGTGGATAGATCTGAAGCATCAGCATCTCCTGCAATCTGCTGCCCCATCATATCAATACGATCCAATAAAGCAGTAGCTCGGTTGACAGTCCCAAAATGAGCATCTACCACTGCCCTGGTCTGAAATACAATGGCCTCTCTATCAGCAATGACAGCATCTCTAGCCCGAATGGCCTCATCTCTCTCGGCAAGGGCGGCATCCCTCTCGGCTTCAGTAGTAATCAGGGCCAGGCGGAGTCGGGAATCCTCAGCGACCCGACTCGGGGCAGAATCGGCTGAAATGGAATGGTCTGTGGTATCTTCTGTGGAAATCACTCCAGAGTCATCAAAGGCCCCAGTCCGACTCAAACTAGCCGAATCCAGGTCTCCACGCAACCACTGTACGTAGGCAAATGTCTGGATGTGACAGCTCGCACTATATTCGGCAAAGATCCTGCGATCCCAAAGCTCGTATACCTGCAATAGATCCCTCTCTGTACAGGATGATATAAGGAATCGGTATGCGGCTGCACCCGCGAAGGGGTGTAAATCCTGTGTCTGATCAAACTGCCCCATAACCGCCAGGGGATGATAGGTCGTCACGCCCCTTAACCCAGCAATGGGAATGAAATCCATGCCAGGCACATGAGTCAAGAAGCTCATGAAGGAGCAATAGCCCGAGTAAACCAATAGATGAAAGGGGTCCTTAATGATAGACAAAAATGATGTCCAGGAGGCCACATCAGTACAACTCGCGGGACGAAGCGAAAACTGCGTGGTTATGGCATGGCTGAAGCAAAACCCTTGGCGACGGAAATGGCCGATGGGACTAAGATGACTCATGAACCACATATACAATAAGGTCGAACTCCCTCTGAAGAATCTCCCTCGGAAGGACTGGCAATATGTGGCCGACATATAGGTATCCGCCAATATCATGGGGAGAATGGTGTGATCCTCCTGAAGGGCCCTAACGGCCGCAACAATCCGCATGTCCAAATGATCGGATCCTGCAGGCAAATGCAAAACTGAGATGACACAGGCCATCAGAACGTCCACTCTCAAGGCGTCCCAGCGCTCCTCGGACACGGAAAAATCACCGAAAAATAGACGAAAGCTGTCAGGTGAGCCAAATCGGTCGATCAAGAACTGAAGAGAAACCATATGGTCTGATGTGATTACCGGTAATAAGACAGCCCTCCGCAAACCGGTGAAAGTCAAGAATTGACGGCGCATGGAACCAACTGTGACCCTAGCACAGGGACCATCCAACGGCAAGCCGGTGAAGCGAGCATACTCCTCAAGGGTGGGGGTCAGCTCTACTGTCCCAAACCTAAACACCTGACGGGCAGGGGCCCAATAGCTCAGAAGACCATCCACAAAGCCCAATGGCACCCGGAAGGTTAATAAGGACCAAGAATGTCCCAGAAGACCATCTACGATAACCCTATCTGCTGGCAGTAGACTGTCCAACCAGCGAAAGAGGCTGCCAACCAACCCTGTGGAAGGAGTGGAATCCAAACGAACCACGGCATCTGAGGACGACATCTGTGAAAAAATAGTATCAAAAAAGACTGTACAGGGGTCATTCTCTACCCATAAATAAAAAGCATGCATCATACAGTTAATAATAAAGCAGGTGAACCCCATAAAGATGAAAAGAAACTGTGCGTAAATAAATAAATGAGTTCAGTACATAGTGCATAAATGAAAAAGAAATCTAAGCAGGTGACGATACAAAAGGCCCTATCCTATCCTGGTCTAAATAAAATCAGTATCATCTATGAAAGCAGGATCCTCGAACTGATCCCCTGGAGTCATCGAGCTCGGAGGACCAAAGTTCATATCAGGGATGTAGGGATGCGCTGTGGCATCAGATGAACTCGGGCCTGCATCATAACCTGCACCATCAGGATCGTAGGTGTAAGCCTCCTCCGGGGTCCGGCCCAACCCCCGAATAAACAGCGACAACTGGTCCACCTGACGTGTCAATGTGGCAATCTGCTCAGCATGGGTAGGGGTCCGAACACAGGCAGCCCAATCGGTCATCGTAACCGAGCCTGGAACCATGTCTCCAAGAAAGAAAGTGGCCCGAGTCTGGGGACCGATGGTACGAGGTATCCACCAAGTCCTGAAAGCCTCACTCGTACTGGGGCCTGTGGAAAGCATCCGACCATCCTCCCCGGCGAGCATGATCTCCGAGGGCTGAGAATCCAGCGGCCAAAAAGTAGTGAAAGAAAGGGAGTGCGGGATGCGGATCTCCCCAGTGACGCATCTGAATGCGCGCTCTCCCAGATACATCACCCAGCCTCCAACACTCTGCAAAGTGAGGCGACGGGTGGAAAGCTCGAACTCCGGGCCGGAAGGATGCCCGTCAGCAAACCCCACAGTCAGATGATCGGAGAGGTAGGGGATCCAGACGACGTCGGCAGCCGTGATCAACTCCAGCTGAATACGACAATGTGCAAAGCTGCCCGACACGGGGACCTCCTCCAGAGTACTGTGATGCCATCGCCGACCCCGAGGATAAGTGTCCAGGCCCAGAGTAGTGATAGGCCTCAGACATGGCAGCCGCTCGTAAGCCCAGAACTGTGAATAGAAACAAGGCAAGGCATGAGTCACTATCAAATACAGAAAAGAGATGAAAGGGAAAGAAATACAGTAAGAGAGAGGAGGAGGGGACTCACCAACAGAAAGTGGTAGAAGCCGAGCCAGGCATCAGTCTGTCCCTCCGAGCGTAGGCGCATGCCGTGGAGGAAGTAGGCAAAGGTGAATGACCCCCAGTCATAGTCACCGATGCGGTCCACGTCTCTGACCGCTCCTACGACGCTGAAATGAATGGTGGAGGAGTTGTTCCCCAGAAAACAACCCCTCATGATGGTCAGGAACAGGCGTCGTAGCAGAATGTCCCTGGTGCCCTGATCCGCGGGAATGGGCAGTGCGTACAGACCCCCAACAGCATCGACAGCCAAAGCGCCGGATCGAATGCTACGGGCCTTAAAGACCCG
This sequence comes from Aralia elata, assembly GCA_034770075.1. Classification (NCBI taxonomy): domain Eukaryota; kingdom Viridiplantae; phylum Streptophyta; class Magnoliopsida; order Apiales; family Araliaceae; genus Aralia; species Aralia elata. The sequence goes on along the minus strand of CM068377.1, from coordinate 48,798,955 downwards.
ATCCTCAGCAGCGAAGCCTAGCAAAGCTCGAACCTCCACAGGAGTGATATCAAGATCCAAGGGGACGCGGGACCCGGTAAACTCAATGCCAGTAATGTACCTCCAGTCCCATGGGGTCAACACGACCTCGCAGTCGAGGAGATGAAGAGACTGCGTCTGGTGGAACCATCGCTCGGATAAAGCCCTCATGTAACCCCAGGGGCACTGGCGGGGGATGATAGTGAAGAAATGTCGGAAGCCCCAAGAGTCCACCATCGCCCGATAATCACTGTGCAGGGCCGCGTAAAGGGAATAGATGTTGAACCAGTTACCCCTCGGCTGGGTAAACTCGGGTACCTGGGGCAATCACCAAGGGGTCAATCCGGATAAAAGGAGAATGGAGAAATTGAGAGTGAAATCAGAATAGAGCTGAAATATACCTCGTTAGCCACGAGAGATGCTGAAGGGTGACGACTGAGATCCCGACCCAAAATATCGGGTATCTGCACAGAGGCGCCAGAAGGAGCCTGATGAGTAGATGGAGCCGGTGTGCTGGAGGATGGCCCCTCTGCCGCGACCTCCGGAGGGACAGCCTCCTCAACGTCCGGATGACCAGGACGAATAACAGCCTCCGTCAAACGACGAGCCTGACAGGTCCGAGGAGGAACAGGAGTGGGTGCAGCCCTACGACGGCGAACACCCGAAGTCCGAGAGGCGGAGGAGCTACTGGGCGCATCACGATCCATAGCTGGAATAGAACGGGCGAGAAAGAAGGTAAGTTTCCTTTTAAAATTTATGTAATGAACATTCTAAATTTCTAGCCTCATCATATGATTAATGCAACATGATGCATGTTAAAAAAAAAAAAAAAAAAAAAAAAAAAAATTGGCAGAGTTCCGTTTGTAAATTGAACATCCCAGGCATAAGCCAAACGTGTTTTCCATCAATCAAAGCCTCAAACAGATTTAAATTGCATTCATATGTGTAATTACATCATGTAATGCATGTTTCTCTCGCAGAAAAGGAGTAACAATATGTGGGACCGCCGCCTCATGAACATAAAATAGGACTCACATAGTTGATACATAGCATGTATATATGATGGTACATTACATAGCATTGTAAAGCATACATTTTATCTCTAAACATGCAAATAGTCAAATGTATAGCAAAACATTGACGAGATTGAAAAGTGACCGGTCAAAGTGTTACCTGTAGCGTGTAGATCAATCCTACCGGAACAGTTTTTGCAGGAAAGTTGAAAAATCGACGAAAAGCCCTTGCGAACAAGCAAAAATCGCGAGGAATATGTGTGAGTTGGAAGTTGAAAGTGACAGATCTGGAAGCGGGACGCCGCTTATAAGCCCGATCTTGGCCGCAGATGTATCTGCGGCTGGCCGCAGATCCATCTGCGGCTGGCCTTGGTGGGCCCCACCTTGCTCCCTTGAAGCCATTTGACGTGTTGAAGTGAAAAGTTTACGCGAGGGGTGACCGGCGACGATACCCGGCCCCGACAAAACGATCGACCGGCGACGATAACCGGCGATCACGAGATGGATGTCCGGCGACGATAACCGGCTCCGACAAGATAACCGACCGGCGACGATAACCGGGGGTTACGAGATGGGTGACCGGCGACGATACCCGGCCCCGACAAAACGATCGACCGGCGACGATAACCGGCGATCACGAGATGGATGTCCGGCGACGATAACCGGCTCCGACAGATAACCGACCGGCGACGATAACCGGGGGTTACGAGATGGGTGACCGGCGACGATACCCGGCCCCGACATGACGATCGACCGGCGACGATAACCGGCGATCACGAGATGGATGTCCGGCGACGATAACCGGCTCCGACAAAATAACCGACCGGCGACGATAACCGGGGGTTACGAGATGGGTGACCGGCGACGATACCCGGCCCCGACATGACGATCGACCGGCGACGATAACCGGCGATCACGAGATGGATGTCCGGCGACGATAACCGGCTCCGACAGATAACCAACCGGCGACGATAACCGGGGGTTACGAGATGGGTGACCGGCGACGATACCCGGCCCCGACAAAACGATCGACCGGCGACGATAACCGGCGATCACGAGATGGATGTCCGGCGACGATAACCGGCTCCGACAAGATAACCGACCGGCGACGATAACCGGGGGTTACGAGATGGGTGACCGGCGACGATACCCGGCCCCGACATGACAATCGACCGACGACGATAACCGGCGATCACGAGATGGATGTCCGGCGACGAAAAACCGGCTCCGACAAGATAACCAACCGGCGACGATAACCGGGGGGTTACACGATGGGTGACCGGCGACGATACCCGGCCCCGAACGAGACGATAGATTGAAAGAGGGAACCCAAAGACTAACAAACACGGTCAAGGGGTTGATACATTGACACTATTACGAATGTCTTGCATGCATTACATCTTATGTTGCATCATAAGCTATATGTGTGGCATCATGTATGTACTGTCATTCTTACGCACTGTCATTCATGCATCGAGTGTCTATTCTTTATCCTGTTCATTTCATTTATCATTTCATAAACATGATAAAGAGGGGCAGCTGTAGACACCCAAATTTTGCGTTTCCTTCTACTAACCATGACAGGAGGGCGAAATCGTCAATTGAACCGGCTTGCGGGAGCAAAGGAGCGGGCACAAGGGCGAACGCCCGGCACCGCCGCAATGTTTTGGGCAGCCCAAGTCGACGTGACAGCAGAGTCGTCCGAAGCAGGCACTTCCGAATGAGGTGGCACGTCTCCCGGAAATTCCCGGACTGCAGAACACGAGCATGTCAGCGAAAACCGACGTTGCGGCACGGAAATCGAGGCGTGGCACGAAAATCGAGAAAGTCAAGCCCGCCAGCCGCGGATAGATCTGCGGCCAAGTGGGTGCGCCAGCACGGAAACCAGGAAATCAGCACTACCAGCTGAGTGCGATGGGAGGCGTGCCAGCTGGCCAGCCGCAGATCCATCTGCGGCCAGCCGCAGATCCATCTGCGGCCAGCCGCAGATAGATCTGCGGCTGGCTCTGGCCAGCCTATTTAAGCCCAGCTTCGGGCAGCATACAGGAGGTTGGAGAATTTGAGGAAGAAGGAGAATACAGCAGCAGCCAACTCGGAAATTGAGGAAGAAATAGCATAAATTTTGCAATCAAATAGGAAGAAAAGAGAGAAAAAAGAGAGGAATAATTTTCTTTTGATTTGATTGTATCAAATAGATTCTTTCCTTCTATTCAAATACATCAAGTTCACATCCATTTGGATATCAATTGCAAGGTGAAATCTTTTTTTGTGATATCAATTTCTATCATATCATTTGATCAAATTAGATGCAATTTTTCATGTAATTTATTGATTGAACAATGAATTAGGGATTATGAGTGAAGTTTCCATCGGAATAAAACTCTTCCTAATAACCCGATGATATTCGTTCATTAATTTCTTTGTTTGTTTTAAGGTGTTATATTTGGTATCAATTCCTTTAAATCGTTATTTTAGGATGTCTTGGTATTGTTAGATTATCCGGGTTGGTTTATTTTCTTGTAATATCCGATTGTTTGTGTGTGGATACTTGGTTGTGAGCCTAGGAAAGCGACCCCGGGGTCCCAATCCGATGATGGACATATCTTGATGTAAGAAGTAGAAATGACGTAGTTTTCATTGTAAATATGTAATCGTTGGGCCTTAAAACGACGCTAAGGCGAGAATCGTGCTTAAGGCCCCGAAATAGTGAAATTTGTGATTGTTGGCGTTCGGGGACATTTTGATGGCTTACATGCCCATGAATAGCCCCGACGCGTGTTTATGCTTGATTTGATTTATGATACGAAATTGATTTCAAAGCTAAATGAAGATTTTCATAAAATCAATCAAAGTAGGATATTAGAATCACGAGGTTAAAATTTGAGAAATGTTAATGAATGTCGATTCCTATCTAACGAGAAAGCTAAAGAAAGATCGTTTTCCAAAACATCACACAAAAATGATTTTATAAATAAAATGACGTTTTATTAAACCGTTGTATATAGGGTTAAAGAGATTCTAGAAATTGCCCATCATTTTATGAAAGCAACGTATAGATCTCGATTCCTATTTAGACGAAGGTTTAAAACTCTTGTTTTGCCAAAACGACACTTAATGAAAATCTCATAGTTTTGGACAATTAAAATCAAACCTTTCTCATAAAGAATAAAGCTTTCTCGTGTATACCGAAAAGACATTCCGAAGCGTTCTCAAATTAAAAGTACGATTTTCCCTAAAATCCAAATGACTCTTTCATACAAATTCATCACAACATTCACATAGGTACCCACACACACACGTGCACTTACACACACACATTTCATGAATTAAAGGATAGGAAAGCATTGAGATTGCGGTAACCGTGTTTCACGGAAGTCGAGGGATGCCTAACACCTTCCCCTCACTTAAACAAGCCCCCGAACTCTATGAATCTCGATTCGCAGACCAATTAATTCGGAGTCACACATGAGCCAGCGATTTATAAAAAACGAAAATTCGGATGAGTTGGTACATCCATTTCAAATATACCAACTGGCGACTCTGGTTAATTGGCTCATCATAAAAACGATCTTTCAAAACCCCGTCGACATCAATGCCGACCTTTTCCAAACGTCATCTAAATCAAAAGGCTAAAATTGGAAAAGACGAGAAAGCGAAAACCCGGCGTCGACAAGAGGGAGAAATCAAATTTTTGTACTAAGTTTCTGCAGAAGCAGGAAACTTTAAACTCCCTGGATGCAGAGTGGCGCGGCCGCGCCACTCCCAAGCTTAAAACCAGTGCGGCCGCGCTGGTCTGCAGAAGCGACAAGTTGTGCTGCTTTGTCTTATTGATTTGATGCATGTTTACATAGACCTAGCATGTTGTATATACCCCAAAACATATGTATGTTATGTTAGTATAATGTTAGAATGACCCCAAGCATCTAGAGGTTGGTTAGAGTAAGCAATAAACCAGAAATTTACTACAGGAGGAGTAGCGCGGCCGCGCTACTCCCAGGCCAAAAAGCAGCGCGGCCGCGCCGTGCTGCAGAGTCGCCAAGTTGTTTCTTTTGAGAACTGAAACTTGAGGCAAGTGTATATGAGCCTCTTAAGCAGTAACACATGAAGCATGCTATTAATTGGTTAGCCAAGAAGGAAACGACTTAGTCCTGTGAGGTTTTGCTTAATAAAATGAATAGCTTAGTTGCGTTTTTCGTTTGGTTTTCAGGGGGCGATTGCCGCTCGCTCACCGGGGAGCGAGACCCCCGTTTGGATAAGCGTAGTGGCAATCAATGTTTGTAATGATTATTATGTGTTGATTAATGTAAGCCAATATTTGGTGTTTATTATGAGACTAATTGGTATGTGAATATGTGTTTAAATGCGTAGGACATATTTGAGGGCGATTAACGTCAAATAATAGCAGCGCTTAAGGCAAGTTTCCTAAACCCTTGTCTAACCCTTGTGTTGGGCAAGTTCCTTAACTTCATTCCTTTTTTTTATATTGAATGCAAGTTTCTTATCTTATACAAAAGACGTATATTGTGCAGATTTTCTAATTCTTGTTTAAGTTGGAATTGTGCAAATATTCTATATTTTCCTAAAGCACACCAATGTGGTGTATTGAGCAAGTTTTCTAATCCTTGTCTAATCCTCGTGCTAGGCAAGCTTATCAACTTCATTCGATTATATTCTTACGAATGCTATTTAATGTTCAAAGTTCATATTTACGCAATACATATATTATTGTGTGAATTCCATACTTATGCAAATCTTTCATATTTGCACAAGCGTTCAAGATGTATTATTGACATAAACTGTTAAAGCTTTTAAGTTCACATTATGCATCAATGCCATTTGATTCGGCTAGACTAGTGTCCATGATTTAGAAAGCTATCCAAACCAATTGTTTTGGTGCGGACTCTTTGCAGAGATGAACAACCCTCATAGTAGGGAAAATATATTTTTAGTCGGGGAACCGACACGTGCGTAAGTAGAACGTTTGAGGCTTATGCATAACGCCGGGTATTTTAGGCTGATCACCTATTGTACCTGTATTTGTTGTTTTGGAGTTAATAATGTAATACTGTTAATTCTAATAAAAGGTAGGTGCCATGGTGGCCACTCAGTGATTCCTGCAATAGAAACAATTTGAAATCCTTGAATTCAGTCGATATTCATCCAGTCCATAGTGACTCATCAGTAATAGTAGAGATTTGTATTAAAACTTTAGAAATCGTACTTTTGATCATATATTATCTTTATTGTTATACTTGCTGGGCAAACTTGTTACTCACCCTTGCTTTCCTTAAAACATTTCAGTGGCTACCCATAGAGGCGAGAGCTCGGGAAAAGATAAAGGCAAAGGCAAAGCTACAGATTAGCTTTGTCCTACTATGTTATGATTATGCTATGTTTTAAGACTCGTTTAGAGATTAAGTATTAAGTTATGTCTTGTATTCGGACTTATGTATTAGACTTTGTGTATTATGTTATGTCAGGTATTTGTATTGGTATCGAGACTTGGGACGAGAGTATTTATGCTATATCAATGTAAATATTTCTATTATTCCGTAATTAGTTGTTAATAGTATGTGTATGAGTTGCATAGTGATGCACCAAATTCGAGGTTAAGGTAACCCAGATTTGGGGGCGTCACAATCATTCACCTATCTCCATGTATAACTTATATACCCAATCATACCCTTTGATATACCCTAAGGGTCTTAAAGGACATGTCAAAGTATAACTCATCATAAACAAGATACTATGATAATCTCAAGTCCAAGGATCACTTGTACTACTATCACTAGAGGAATTCCTATTGACAGGCGAGTAAAACTCCATTAGGTATTCCTTAGCGAGCCACGTTCAGTGAACTTATTCTCTAATAAGCACCTACATACTTGCTTTAGTGTCTCCACACAAATAATTATGAGATCAATCATCATCTTCCAAAGAGCAAGCAGCGTATGTACTAATCTATCCGGATTCACTAATCCCCTTTTTAGTAATCCATCGATTAGGAACGATTTTAGTTTGTGAGCTATCTAGAATTTAGATCTCAGTAGCATGATCCTCATCATGATTCTAAAAGCATTGCTCAAAACTATGGGTTTATCACATTTAATATAACAACACCATGTAGATAATATAAAATGCCTTTAATAACCGAATAAGATTACAAAGTATACGCTACATCATATCAGATATGATTGGCTTGTGTGCATACTACTTTCACATATATGTTCATAAAGGATTCATATTCTGTCAAACCCAGGAAAGAAGAATTTTTGGAACTATTTTGATATTTTTCATGGATGTGTTTGTGTTATGAATAAATAGGAATAATAAGTTATGTGATGTTAAACTTTGTGTAAATGTGATTTTCTTGACAAAAGGTCCTTAAAATGATAGGATCAGATTTGTGGAGGGTGTTTTGATCATTTTTGATAATTTATTATATGTATGGCCTTTTATGATTGTTAAATGAATTAATTAGTAAAGTGTAAATAATTAAAATAAATTATTTATTGGTTTAATAAATGATTAAAATATAATTAAGATATTAATAATATTAAATGAGCATTTAAAAGTGGAGTTAAGTTATTGATTGGACATTCAATAAGCTATATTGAATAGTATAATGAATTAGAACTTTTGTGACGAACGAGAATTTTGTAATTTAATTTAAATATTTATTGGATTAAATATATATTTTCCGATGATTTGATTGTTGAATTAATTGATTAATTGATGAAATTGTGGTAGAATAATTTAATTATATGTGTTACATTAATTAAATTAATATGGAGAATTTTTATATTTAAAGTATGTGTTTAATTGAATTTATTTGATTAAATACATTATTTAAATAAGTATAATGTTATTTTTAATTAATTTAATATTAATTAGAGATTTAATAATTTGTCATTATTAATAAAGGAAAATTTTATTTATGTGACTATGTGATTTAATGTAGAATTATTATATTTTATTTAATTGATTTAAATGAGATTATTTAATTAATTTAATATATGACATGAACTATAGTACAAGCTATTTATTAAAATAAACTAGAAGGGAGGATAAATGTGGTTAGCCAAATGAGGCCTTAAGGGTAAATGGAGTCAGTTAACCCATTATGGGATTAACTAACATCCATATTGCGTCAGTTCTCTAGTACGTCTTTTATTGCCTCAGTTCTAATAACCAAGCCAGAGAGAATACTTGAGAGAAAAAGAGAGAATTTTGAGAAATTGGAGAATTGAGAAGAAATCTTGACATTATCTTGCATAGTTTAAGCATCTAATTGAAGGTAATTCTTCTAATTTAAGTTTTTAATTTACATTCTTAAAGCTCATCCATGAACGTATGTTTTTGAGTTCTCTATATTTTCTGTAATTTGAATTCTATGGCTAAATCTTTAAATAACTTGATGTTAAATGTTAGTAAGCATGTATATATGTATGTTATATAATTTATAGATGATTTAGAGTAATTAAATCCATGAAATCATGTTTATATTAGTGTACTGGGACTTACAGAGTAGTTGTATACGAACATAGTTTGAATGTAGGAAATTGATGTTTGTTTTGTGTATTAATCGGTTAAATTGATGACTAATTATGTTTATGCATGTAAAAATGGAGAAAACAATGATTAAACAGTTAGATTTTGTTGAAAAACGAATTTACAGTGATTAATTTTGTTAACTGTATCAAAACTTGATAATATAGTATGAACAGTTAAATTTTAGCCTTTAATTGAGTTGTGTAGGTTATCTGTAATGTTGAAATCACTGTTCATGGAATGGGTGTTGATTTCATACCATATATAATGATTGGGTAGTGATTTAATCGATTAATTGTGAAAATCTTTGGCCAAATTTGGCATTTTCTACGTTCTTCGCGAACTGCAGAGTCTGGATTTCGTGTTTCTCGCCCCGGCGAGCTCATTGAACTGAATTTCTCACCCCGACGAGAACTCGCCCCGGCGAGCTCAGTGAACTGAGTTTCTCGCCCCGGCTGGAGCTCGCCTCAGTGAGCTCAATGAACTGAGTCTCTCGTCCCGACGGGAGCTCGCCCCGGCAAGAAATTTTGTGAAGGAATTCTCGCCCCGACGAGCTCAGTGCAGGAAGTGTTAAATTTTTTCTTTCTTTGTAGTTATATTATGTCACCCTATGCATGTTTAAAACTTAGATTAATGTGTTGAACGAATACCAAGATGTTGAGTTGGATGCTGAGCATATACCGCTGTTTATAATTATAAAGATCGATGAACCCTAACTTAACGTTGAGTTATAGGAATTCTTAAGTATGATATTGCTATGATTAAGTTTACAACTTCTGAAGTGATATTGATAACCAGAAAACGGTTTAGATATTAAAATGAAAATTGGATGTGAATGAATCCTGAAGTGTTTATAATACTGTAACTAATTTTATCACTGCTTTATAAACCGGATGTATAGGTTGATTAAGGAACGTGTATTTTATTTATAATCTACGCACGAGGCAAGTATCTTATCCTTACTTTTATGTTTACGCAAGTTTTCTACCTTGATCTATTATTTCGTTGAAAGCAAGCTACCTAATACTACCTTGATTTCAATTACGCAACTTCCTAAAATTCATTATCTTAGAATGCAAGCTTCATAATGCTATTACTTACTTGAGCAAGTTATTATTCCTATTTCATTCAATTTCGTGATTTCAATGAGAAGTTCAATCTTCCTTTTTGTAATACTTCAGTTATACAGAACTTACCCAATCGTACTTTTTGCGAGATTTAGTTTTTGATTCTCGAATATTTATTACATTTTAGTGAACCTTGATTAACTAGCGAAACCTTATTGATTCGACTAGTCCATAGTTGATGAGCGTTCTAAATTCTATAAACGTTATTAAAGTAAATCCAAACCAAACTTCCTTTGGTGCGGACTCCGATGTCAAACTGAGATGAACAACCCTTATACAGGGGATTTTATTTACGCGTTAGCGTTAAGATGTTGTGCACATACATGGTACAAAGAGCTGATCCCCCTAAGTACGAGAAGTAAGGTCCATATAATCTTACGACTGTTAAAGGTTTAAAGTAGAAATACTTGATAACCTGGGACATAGTTCGTGGTCTTAAGACCCTCAGACTTTCTTTTGAATCTTGTCTTCTATTCTTGACTCAAAAGCTAAATCTTCATTTATTCAATATCCGTTGATTGTTTCGCATGTTATTATTATTATTGTGTTGTATTTGCTGGGCAATCATTGCTCACCCTTGCATAATAACATTGCAGCTAAAGTTGAAAGAGTTGATGAGCCATCCACTAGTAAGGGCAAAGGAAAGGCAAACAAGTGATGAAGACTTGTTTTAATTGTTTAAACAATGTTTATGTAATAGACTTGATTACGTTTTTTGCATTGATATTATGTTAAGGTTAGATGACCTGGGATTTGTTTATTAATGATGTTGTGCGGAGCGTTTTCGTTCCTTCGGGGTTGCCCTTATATAACCAGGGAGACATCTTCTTCTTTCTTCTTATGGTCCCTCTTGGGCGCACTTCCATAATTCCCTGACTGGATGTGATCTTTAGTGTCTTTTTACTTGTTTTGTGTTTATTTTGTATGAAGCGGTTTCAGATTGGTGAATTGGAAAACTTGAAGTTTAGTGGAAATTTGGTAATTGAAAAGCAGAGTCTTCGCCGGGGCGAGCTCTTCAAAGCTTAATTCTTCACCTAGGCGAGACTTCGCTGGGGCACAATTCATCAGGTATAATTCCTCGCTTGGGCGAGGTTGTGCGGAAAGGAAAACATTATTAGAAAGGGTCAGTTATTTCGGGAAGTTGACAGGGAGGAGGATTCTTTCTATTAATCTGATGAGGAGATTATAAAACAGAAGAGAAGATAGGAACTAGGGTTACACACTAACGTTAACAAACACGCAAAGATTAAATTAAAGAACTGAACTTGGAGATTGGAGATTGGAGAAACATCGCAAAGAATTAAAAAAAGGGGATGTAGCTCAGATGGTAGAGCGCTCGCTTAGTGATGAATGGGTATTTTACCTACTAATTAGGTATTTTTAGACTTAATATTTTGTGTGTTTTAAAGTATTTTAGGACATTTTATTTGTTTAAGTTGGATTTTGTAGGAAAATGCGGCTGACTAGGCGAATCGGGCAATTTTGGGTAAGGAGTGGCAGTTTCGTAAATAAGCTGAAGTTGAAAGCTGGGGCTTTCAGTTTGTGAAGGATTTGAAAGCTGGGGCTTTGGGACGCAGAAAGTTATGAAGATTCTTTCCAACTGGATGAAGGATTGAAGAGTTCTAATTGTTTTTGGAGGCTCTAAACCTAATTTTGAAAGGGGAACTTCAAGTATAAAAGGGAGAGGAGCTTCTAACAAAAGAGAGCTTTTGATATTCAGAGATTGAAGCAGAGATTGGAACTTAGAGATCGAGGATTCAAGGGAAGCTCACAAGGAATTCAGACTGGAGACGTGAAGGCGGAAGGAGACTTTGACGGAGTTTTTCTTACTCCTTATATTTTTTAGTTTGTAATTAATTGTGATGACTTATTTTGGATATTTGGTTTTTAATTCTAGTATGAACTAAATTTATAATTAAGGCTACAATTGAACCATTATTGATTATGGATTAATTATTTATTTGATTCCAATTATTATTTCATTATTGAGTTGTCTATCATATCTGTGTTAATTAATTAATTGCCTGATCAACAATTAGTGGGATACTCTAGGTGAATTCGGGAGATGAAATCTAGGGTTAGATCTTGATATGATAGCATGTATTCTTGATTATTTGCATGGGATAAATAATTGGGGTTGTGAAGTGAATAGGGATATCTCTTCGCTGCATGTAACTTATGAGAATTGGTTCTTAATAAATTTAACTCTATTGTTTTGCATAGGAATATCGCATAATTAATTGAGTTAGATAAATTTATTTGATCACTTGGAAGAGGGCTCATAAATAAAGTGGAATTCCTGTTAACAACTCGGATGAATTTAATAATTGGACAGATTTGTTACATTGATTCATATGACATAATTGGGGATATTGTAGTTTTAAGCTTTAATCATTTGAAATTCAATTCTTAGTAATTAGTAATTAGTTAGTTTAGTATTTTATTTTTAAAATTCAAAATCTTTTATCGAGTTGTTTAAATAAAATTAATTTGATTATTTGTTAGTACTTGGTAATTATTATTAAATAATTCTCTACGGGTTCGACAATCTCTTATCACTTTATTACTTGTTGATCGCGTACACTTGCGCGTAATTATTGATTGCTAAATCGACCACAAGTTTTTGGCGCCGTTGCCGGGGAGTTAGTTTAATAATTTTTGCCATCATTAGGTTTAATTAAATTAGTTTTAATTTAATCATTTTGTTTTTATTTTAGTTCTCTTCCTATATTTCTCTCTTTTTAGATACACCATGGCTGACTACGACTCTCAATGGCCTTATACGAGAATGATTCAGCCAAGAGCGGTAGGGATTTATGAGTTTGATGAATTATCAGCACAGATTGAGACACTTTCGAGGATTATTGACGCTTTTGCAGTACAACGTATTCAAAGTGTGGCGGTAATTTGTGATTATTGTGCTGAAAATCATCTGAGTCATTACTGCGCCATCAATTTTAAGTCGATGCAGTATGGTGGCAATTTCGGCGATTACCCCAACAGTTATGCCTATCCCAACAACTATCATCAAGATTGGGGGTATCATCCGGATTTTTCATGGAGCTATAATAATCAAGTACAAATCTTTGCTCCAAGCCAATCATACACTCTAGAATTTCAGGATTCAGCTTATCTACATGAAGAAGAAAGGAAACTGAGTTTGGAGGAGGCCTTGACGAAGTTTATTACAGCTACGGACAAAAGAATGAGTGATCAAGATCAGCTGTTGAACTTAGTGGATTTAAATATAAAAAGCCAAGCAGTGTCGATTCGAAATCTTGAGTACCAGATGGGACAGCTTATCAATGCCTTCAAGAATAGTTATCATTGTGCATGGCCCAGTGACGTGGTTCTCGAGACTGATGGATTGCCCGCGCCAAAGCTGCAACCGGACGTGCTAATTGATGATAATTATAATATGGAGGAGAATAGTGGGGATCAAGAAAATACAGCCAAAGAAGGTCTAGCCGTGAGTTTCGACGCTGATGTACCGATTTTGTTATTGCCCCATATACCTTTTCCGCCAAAGCTCAAAGATCCGGGGAGTTTTGCAATTCTCTGCCCAATTGGTAGTCATGTCATTGGCAAAGCTCTATTTGACATCAGAGTTAGCATGAATCTGGAACCATGGTGGGATGAGAAAGAGAAGATAGAAGAAGAGCCCGTGGTGTTTGACAAGATTCAATGTCCCAATCTAATCACGAACACAACGGAGGAAGCACCTAGCTATTTGACATTCGTAATTAGGAACCTATCTACAAAAAGCAAACTAGGTGACTTTGAAACAATGGCCCCTACTGCAGCAAAACCTTCAAAAGTTACATGGTTATTAATGGATGGAGGGTTCCTCAATTTTCGAAGGGGAATTGGATAGAAATTGAAGCAGTCAGGCTGAGACTATAAAACAAGCACTTCTTGGGAGGCAACCCAAGTTTAATTTTTAGTTTTTAGTTTTATTTATTTTATTAGGTTTCATAGTAGTTAATAAATTTCCTTCTAATGTGTTTACAAGTTATTCGAGTCCAATTAAAGTGCAATGCCTTATTCATTCTAATGTGCCTAGCCTATTCTTCAGACTTATCAGACAAGGAGGAAGATTGTTATATTTTCAGGGAAGTCCTTTGCTTTACTTTTTCCTATTTTAGCCATTGAGGACAATGTCTGGTTTAAGTTTGGGGGAGTGGTCTTGTTTTGTGTTATTTATTTTAGTTTATTAAGGTTGCATGTTAGTTAGTATATTTTTAGGATAGGTGAGCAATGGTTTGATTTGAATTTGATTATGGCCAATGATAAGAAAAAAATGGATTAATTTTTTTTAACTCTTGTGAAGTTGAGAAGCATGCTTAGTTTATATTTTGACTTATAAGTTGGGTTTACACTATTTGTGATCTTTTTGAACTTCAAAGCATATATCCATCTGTTTAGCTAGTTGTGACTTAAAATTCTTTTTGGTTAAATGCTTGTGAAAGATATCATTGAAACTTTAAAATCTTATTTGAGCATCATTCAAAGCGAAATTTAGGCATTAACATAAGTTTGGGGGAAATCTTGGGTTATTGAAAATTTTAAAAATTGTGAAACATTCCTGAGTTAGAATGATGAATCATGTGGTGGGTTGAGATGGAGTGTAAAACGCACTCACCCATAAACACAAGCACAAGAAGGAGCGTAAAACGCACTCGTGCGAGAGAAAATGGGATGGAGCGTAAAACGCACTCGTTCAATGAGAAATGAGATGGAGCGTAAAACGCACTCACTAAAAAAGAAAAAAAAGGAAAGAAAAATTGTTTTTAAAGTACTTGGGAAGGGTTCAAGTGTGCTTAAATGTATGAAATATCTTTTTGATCCTCTAAATTTTATGTTTTGCCTTTATTAGCGAAGATTGATGTGAAAGCAGGTTTTTAGAGTTGATTTGAAAATCTTTTATGAGTATTTGATTATATGATCTAGTGTGAGTTACGGCTAGTTGAACATTTGGATGCACACACACGTACTTAAAGGATCATGAGTAGTTGTGGAACTGATGATTAGGTTAAAATTTTAGGCTTTGCATGTTTTCGAAAAATTTTCTTGAGTTAACATTAGAAGAAATCTTTGAGGCTATTATGCAAATTTGTATTGATTCATTGCTCGAGTCGTGTGACTTGTTATTTAGAATTAGTTGTTATAGTTGTTGTTCTTAGTGTTTGCTTGAGGACAAGCAAAGATTTAAGTTTGGGGGTATTTGATGAGTGGGTATTTTACCTACTAATTAGGTATTTTTAGACTTAATATTTTGTGTGTTTTAAAGTATTTTAAGACATTTTATTTGTTTAAGTTGGATTTTGTAGGAAAATGCGGCTGACTAGGCGAATCGGGCAATTTTGGGTAAGGAGTGGCAGTTTGGTAAATAAGCTGAAGTTGAAAGCTGGGGCTTTCAGTTTGTGAAGGATTTGAAAGCTGGGGCTTTGGGACGCAGAAAGTTATGAAGATTCTTTCCAACTGGATGAAGGATTGAGGAGTTCTAATTGTTTTTGGAGGCTCTAAAACTAATTTTGAGAGGGGAACTTCAAGTATAAAAGGGAGAGGAGCTTCTAACAAAAGAGAGCTTTTGATATTCAGAGATTGAAGCAGAGATTGGAACTTAGAGATCGGGGATTCAAGGGAAGCTCACAAGGAATTCAGACTAGAGACATGAAGGCGGAAGGAGACTTTGACGGAGTTTTTCTTACTCCTTATATTTTTCAGTTTGTAATTAATTATGATGACTTATTTTGGATATTTGGTTTTTAATTCTAGCATGAACTAAATTTATAATTAAGGCTACAATTGAACCATTATTGATTATGGATTAATTATTTATTTGATTCCAATTATTATTTCATTAGTGAGTTGTCTATCATATCTGTGTTAATTAATTAATTGCCTGATCAACAATTAGTGGGATACTCTAGGTGAATTCGGGAGATGAAATCTAGGGTTAGATCTTGATATGATAGCATATATTCTTAATTATTTGCATGGGATAAATAATTGGGGTTGTGAAGTGAATAGGGATATCTCTTCGTTGCATGTAACTTATGAGAATTGGTTCTTAATAAATTTAACTCTATTGTTTTGCATAGGAATATCGCATAATTAATTGAGTTAGATAAATTTATTTGATCACTTGGAAAAGGGCTCATAAATAAAGTGGAATTCCTGTTAACAACTCGGATGAATTTAATAATTGGACAGATTTGTTACATTGATTCATATGACATAATTGGGGATATTGTAGTTTTAAGCTTTAATCATTTGAAATTCAATTCTTAGTAATTAGTAATTAGTTAGTTTAGTATTTTATTTTCAAAATTCAAAATCTTTTATCGAGTTGTTTAAATAAAATTAATTTGATTATTTGTTAGTACTTGATAATTATTATTAAATAATTCTCTATGGGTTCGACACTCTCTTATCACTTTATTACTTGTTGATCGCGTACACTTGCGCGTAATTATTGATTGCTAAATCAACAACACTTAGCATGCGAGAGGTACAGAGATCGATACCCCGCATCTCCATTCTAAATATTAATGTTTTTCTAACCACGACAATTGGCGTTGTGGTTCAAATGAGGCCTCGGGGCGAACTGTAAACTCGGACGTCCTGGGATCGAATCCCACTTGCAACAATTGTTAGCGGCCACGGGTCGTACGTTTCAGGGCGAAGCCATGTCTTAGACGGAGCCTGTACGCAAAGCCTGGCCCGGGGTGGGGAGACTTGGTCCGACTGGGGTTGGGAAACTCCACATTATCAAAAACAAACATCGCAAAGAATTCAGATTGGAGATATGAAGATTGAAGAAACTTATTGAGTTTTTCCTAATCTTCTATCTCAGATTTGTAATTAATTATGATGGCTTATTTTAGAATTCTGATTTTTATTTTCAGCATGAACTAAACTTTTAATTAAGGCTACAATTGAACCTTTTATGTTTATGGATTAATAATCTATTTGATTTCAATTATTATTTCATATTAAGTTGTCTATCATATTTTGTGTTGATTGATTGATTGATTGTCTGGCCAACAACTAGTGGGATACTTTAGGTGAATTCAGGAGATGAAATCTAGAGTTAGATCTGAATGTGATAACATGTATTCTTAATTATTTGTATGGGATGAATAATTAGGGCTGTGAAGTGAATAGGGATACCTTTTTGCTGCATGCAACTATTGGGAATTGGTGCTTAATGAATTTAATGCTTTAGTTTTGCATAGGAATATCGTAGAATTAATTGGGTTAGATAAATTTATTTGATCACTTAGAAAAGGGCTTATAAATAAAGTTAAATTCTTGTTAACAACTCTTTTGGATTTGATGATTGGATGAATTGGATAATTAGTCTATATTACATAATTGGGGATATTGAAGTCTTAAGCTTTAATAATCTGAATTTCAACCTCTGTGTTAGTTTTTACTCTTAGTTTCAATTTAATTAGTTTTAATCAATATTCAAACTGAGATTGTTTAATAAAATAAGGTTAATATAAAATTGGTAGTTGAGAGTACAAATTGCAGTATTTCTCCGTGGGAACGATACTCTACTTATCATTATATTACTTGTTGACCGTGTATACTTGCACGTAATTGTTGATTGTGAAATCAGACAACAAGTTATTAGCGCCGTTGCCGGGGAAGTTAATTGTGTTTATAATTTTCAATATCAATTTTAATTAATTCAGTTTTAGTTAAACATTTTTTATTTTCTTTTATTTCTTGTTTCAAGTGACTTTTGGTTCGTTTATGCAAACGCGATCAAAACAACTGGAACTTGTGCAGAGCGAAGACAATCTTGAGAACAAGTTACGTTAGTTGAGAAAATTCTGCCAAGAGACGCTCGAAAAAGAGAAAATGGCAAATGAAGAGCAGAAATCATTGAGGGACTACGCCATGCCTCAAATTGATGAAATCAAGTCAACTATCACAAGGCCAGCTATCACTGCTAATTCTTTTGAGATTAAGCCGGGTACAATTCAGATGATTCAGAATTCAATACAGTTTGGGGGATTGGCTAATGATGATCCGAATGAGCATTTAATGAGCTTTCTGGAGATTTGCGATACATTTAAATACCACAATGTTACGGATGATGCGGTGAGACTAAGGTTGTTCCCATTCACATTACGGGAAAATAACAAAAAGTTGGTTACATTCGCTTCCACCGGGATCCATCGATCACTACTTGGGATGACTTGGCCTAGAAATTTCTAGCAAAATTCTTTTCGCCAGCGAAGACTACAAAGATGAGAAACGATATTACTACTTTTCAGCAGCAACATGGAGAAGCTCTGTATGAAGCTTGGGAGAGGTTTAAAGAATGATTGAGAAGATGTCCACATCATCGATTACCCAAGTGGCTACAGGTTCAGACGTTTTATAACGGGTTAAGTAGCAGCACTCAGACGAGTATAGATGCAGCTGCAGGAGGGACACTTTATTAGGTTTGTATATAGCGCGAATATGCAATCAAATTACATAAATAGTGCGGAAGCGCGATAAAATTAGATTTTAAAATTTTATACAAACCATCACCATAATCTTTCTTTATGCACAATTAATAATTATACGAAAGAGGTGGAGAATAAGAATTATACCCTTGTAGAATTCTAGCTTCCTCAGGTACAAGTTCTATTCCAATTCCTTCGCGTTCTCCTTGAATTCCACCGATTAAATTCCTTCCTTTGATCAACGTTAGTCACCCAAGTATTTGGCCTCTAGAGGTGATCCACTAAGGAATAATACGTATTCAAGAAGATGGATGTTGACAAAACCCTAGTTTCTATCTCTATAGAAATTGTAAGTACTCTCTCTCCAATTCTTATGGAAGAGTGTGTATGTAACGACCGAGAATTCTGAAATTTGTCTTGTAATTCTAATTTTTGAATATTAATGAATATATATTATATTTTATTAATATTATTTTTGTGTTGTATGTGTAAAGGTTGTGTGACAACCTAGGTTATGTGAATGCATAGAATTTTATGTATTATAGTTTTGTTTGAGTGAATAATTGATTTCGCGTAACGTCGCTAAATCACCATTCACGGGGCACGTTTCCCGAGGCACTATTCATGCCATAATATTTTTGTGTTTTTTTTCGATGTTGAATAATTTCATAAATACGTGTATGCGTACGAATAATTTTTTCAAGTGTCGAAAATGTTATTTGAGCTAATACGTGATTTTATCCGTATCTGAAATGTATTAAATGGGTGTTCCGAATATTTGGACAAATCTCATAATAATTATTTTTACCCATCCCAATATTTATGGTAGTACCCATTTTAATTTTGGGTAGAGTTATTTACCAATTTTGGTACAAAAGTGAGAGTTTTCGGATATATTTTTGGTGTTTTCGGGTATTTATTTTGGCTTGTTACTCCAAGAGAGAACCAATCCCTCATTTTAGACCAATTAGAATTGAGCAAGGAGGGAGGTTGCCGGTAAGGTCGTTGAGCAACCAACCCATTTTCATTTTTCTCCCAAAATTGCTCCACTTCTCCCAAATCATTCAACCATTTCATTTCTCTCTTGCAATCCATCAGCTCATCATTCAAACCCATTTCAAATTCTGCAGAGAGAGAGAGAGAGAGAGAGAACTCACCGAAAAAAAGAGAAGGAGGAAAAGTCGTCGGAAGTCGCCAGAAAAAGAGAAGGAACTCGCCGGAAAAGAAAGGAGGAAGAAGAAGAAGGCATGGGTGGAGGAACCAAGCAAGAAGAACCCTCAAAACAAAGCCTAGCCGAGCTTCTTAACCATCTAGGAGCGATTTACAGAGGTAAACACCAACCAAATCCTTTTCATTCGATTTCTTGTTAAGATTTTTAAGTTTTTCTTAGTTTTGAGCTCTTAAACTTGTGGGTCGGATTTATGGCGATTCTTGGTGTTTTTGTTTGTTGTGATTATTTGTAAATGTTGTTAAGAGACTATATAAGACATTAATAACATCAAAGTGGAACAAATACTTTGGCTTAATGGAGCAAGAACAATGGACTTTGGACATAAACTTGAACATTCGGACTTTTTAGAGGACTATAAAGCTATGATTTCGTGTTTGTTAATTTTGTTTGTTGTTATGGTATTGTAGTTCCATGGGTTACGAAGCTAACCCAGTTGGAATGGAGTAAAAAGGAGTTAAAACGAGTTCGTAGGAATGATTTTTGTAAAACTTGTCAAGAACTCGAAGAACAGAGTATGAACTTTGTACTTTGGCCTAAGATTTGGCCATGTTAATGTTTATGGATAATTCTAAATTTTTGATATGTTGCAGCCCCATAAGTTAGGAGTCCATAGAGTCCGAAATGGACCAATTTGCTTGACTATTGAAGGAGTTATGGAGGTTGGAGTGGCCGGAGGTCGGAGTCGCGAACTGGGAACAAACCCAGAATCCGGCTACAGCAGAATGGTGCCGCAGCGCCACTCATGAACCCTGCAGCTCACGCTGCAACGAGGGGCATTATGGGGAAAAACCGGGGTTCACGCCGCAGCGTGAGGCCCAAGCACTATGGCTCACGCTGTAGCGTGATGCCCTGTTATGGAGAAAACACGGGACTCACGCCGCAGCGTGAAGCCCAGTGCTTTGGCTCGGCGCTGCAGCGCCAGTTCCGTGTCTGGACCGGGTCGGGCAATCAGATCGGGTCAGGTCGGGTCGGACCTAATGAATCCTCTTCAACGGGTCCAACACTTATATATTTCTTTGTACTAAATGATTAGACAGGTTAACTAAGCATAGTTTGTTAAGCCCTAAATGCTTAATTGTTTTCCAAATGTCAACCAAATTGATATTGTCTTGAGACCCCCGACTGGGTAGTCATAGGGAAATCAATGTGTTTTAATGATGCAGCGTCCGTTTTGAACCATTATTTGGAATGTGACTAATTGTTATGTAAATATGTACTTAATTGTGTAGGGTATTAAGGAGTGTGTGTTGTATTATTGTAGCAGCGCTTTAAGCAAGTTTTCCTAACGCTTATCTAACCCTTGTGTTGGGCAAGTTTCCCTAACCTTACTCGAATTATATTTGAGCAGGTTTTATATTTTATACAGGTGTTGTATATTGTTGCAAGTTTCATGACTCAAATGGAGTTATTACTTTTAAATCATAGTAGTGGATTAATTATTGTCAATTATTCCACCTCCAAGATAATTATTGATATTCGCAGCTTATGCATTTGAATTCATTATCTGTTGTTGGATTGTGAAACGTTTAAGTTCTTCATTCATGGACTGTCTAAGGAAATAGTCTACGCCACTTGTTTCGGCTAGACACGTACAGGTTATTATTTTAAAAGCTATCCAAACCTATTGTTGGTGCGGATTCTTGGACTGAGAGAGCAACCCTTATGTAGGGGATTTTAATGTGTCGATTACTCGATGCAGTCAGAGCTAAATGTTATACATATACATAGGGTACGAGAGGCTGATCCCCTCGAGTACTACTGACGAGCCAGGCGTTTAAAAGGGTTAGTTGAATAACTTATCCTTTGGCCAAATAGTTCATGGTCTATTGGACCACTTAGCAGTAAATAATCAATATTCATCATTTCTTTTGAACTTTGATTATATTGTCAGCTATTTCCTCAATGTCTTAAATTGTTGAACTATGCGATTATTGTTCTCATTCATTCATGATATATCCTCTTTATTAATTTTACACTTGCTCAGCAAAGTAGTTGTTCATCCTTGCAATATCATGAACCTATTGCAGTTAAGCCGGGGAGTTCCAAAGCGGACAAAGGCAAGGGAAAGCTTAAGGAATAGTTATATGTACTATCCTGTTATGTAATTCGTGGAATCATTTTGTATTATTATGGTATTCTGTGATGTATTTTATTTAAGGTTTTAGACCTTGGGACCATAGTAAACCTTTTGTAATGAACAACATATGTTTATTTATTCCGCATTAGTTGATTTATGTTGTTTAGAGGTGTATGGATGTATTTTATCGTGCGCACCAAATTCGAGGTATTGGTGCCTGAATTTGGGGGTGTCACAGGTTGGTATCAGAGCTTTAGGTTATAAACTTTAGGAATGTGAAACCTAGGTTATAACCTTAGTATTAAACTCGTATTGAGTACGCTAGGTGATGGATCAAGGAGATTCATTTGATGGTCATGTCTGGAGGTGGATTGTGGAAATCCATCGAGCCAAGTTATGCATAATAAAATATCATTTCATTTTATCAATGAATATATTTTATTGTAGTACTGACATCTTGTTGTCTATTTGTTTCTGTTTGTGGCTGTAAGATGTCTGAGATGGGAGAGTACAGTCCTGCTAGAGAGGTAGAGTTCACAGACATTCATGTGGACGCAGGGCATGTAGTGGAGGTGCAGCCGAGTGAGACAGAGATGATGGACACTAGGGATGAGTCTGAGGCCGAGTATGGTTCTGAGGAGGAGCGAGTTACCGGAAGAGTGCTAAGGCTGTTAAGCGACGAGGGGGAGGATGAGGACCCCGAGGAGGATCCAGTGACGGAGGATGATGAGCCATCTGAGTATGCAGATGGCATGCACACTACTGCTAGTGATATTATCGAAGAGCTGACAAATAGGAATGAGGAGCTCGAGAATCAAGTAGCTCACTTAGAGGAGCAGAACCAAGATCACCGGGACTGAGAGGAGCAGTACAGGTCATTAGCTTATTGTCGAGCTAGATGCAGAGGTTCACGGTCGGTATGGGGCTTTTGTTCAGGTTGGTGTTATGGTTTATGACCTCTTAGAGAGGAATGTGGTGTTGGTAGGACAAATAGAGCGGGTAGAGGATCAGCTACAGACTACTCGTCTAGAGCGAGATGAGGCTATGGAGCAGTTGGTAGCCCTGACTACAGAGATTGATTCCCTCCGTTTAGGCTTGACCACTTCTATTGGCAGGCTGAGGGACAGGGTGAGGAGGTACCCTAGGATGAGGGGAGCAGCAGGTGCGTGATTAGGCGCCGAGTGGTCGACATACTGGTTCGACGGGAGCTCAGGATTGCAATTCACCGCAGCAGGCAGTGATGTGTTATTTTTAGCATTATGTTTGCAGTAGGTCTAACTTTTGTTATAATAGGGGCTTACTTATGTTGTAAATCTCTCTGCTTATAGCGTGCATGGGATAGTAGTTGAACCCCCAATTTTGTTCCTGATAGAGGGGTGGAAGGTTATTATTTCCCACTTTTGTTTGTTAGGGGATAGTTAATGGTTGGCAGACTATGTCAATTAGCGTTTATAGAAGTATGCCACATGTTGAGTCTGGTTGTATTAAGACAGTGACATATGGTTATAAATGCAGTTGTTTTATTTAAATCAAACGTTTTTGATAGATGCTTTTACTTTTAATTGTTGACTTAAATGACTTATTGCATGAGACCTAGATCTATAAGTAAAAGTCGGTGGTTTTCTTTTATCAGATCATGGTGCCAAGAGGACGACCGCGTAACCAAAGGGTTGAGGAATCTGTTAATAACACTTAGGGTCACCTAGATCCAATGAGGGTGTTTTCTGAGTTGCTGGCAGAAGCCATGCGAAATAGACCCCCACTTATTGGAGAACAGCCATAACGGCAGCTTGCGCAGCATTTGGCTAGTTTCAAAGATTTTAAGCTAGTAGGACCTCCCGAGTTCAAGGGAACACTAGACCCGATTGAAGCCCAAACCTGGATTGAAGAAATAGAAAAGGTGTTCGAGGTTACAAGGGTAGCCGAAGAACAAAAGACAGGGTTTGCCACTTTTATGATGAAAGGTGAAGCGAACTATTAGTGGAAGGCCAACAAAGGACGTGCTGGAGATGGTGTGATACCATGGGAACGTTTCAAGGAGCTATTCTTCGAGAACTATTTCCTGGCAAATATGCAGCAAAACATGGAGGTGAAGTTTCTGGAGCTCAAGCAGGGGAACATGTCAGTTGCAGAGTATGCAACAAAATTTAATGAGTTAGCCCGATTTGCACCTCACCAGGTAGACACTGAAGCCAAAAAGGCAAGGAGATTTGAATTTGGCCTGAAGCCGTGGGTGTATAGTAGGATGGCAGTCCTAAGGATTTACACATTTTCTACGCTGTTGGAAAGGGCCATCATTGCCGAAGGAGGCAACGAGGCTCTAGCAAAGTTCAATCAAGACAAAAAGAAGGGTCAAGAAGGAAGCAAGGGAGGAAGCAGCGGGGGAAGTAACCCGAATAAAAGAAAATGGAGTGATAGCCAATCTTCTGGTGGAAACAAGTCCGGAGGAGAGGTTAAGAAGGGTAATAAGTGCAACAATTGTGGAAAGAATCATTCTGGAGAGTGCATGAAAGGAAAAGGAGTTTGTTTCAACTGTGGGCAATAGGGGCATTTTTCTCCTCAATGCCCAAAAGGAAAGAAAGCGGGATGCTTCTCATGTGGAGCATCAGACCATCAAATCAAAGATTTCCTGAAAAGGAAAGGGGATGCAACAAGTGGCAACAACAACAACAACAATAGCAACAGGCTGAATATTGGAGGGCCAGCTAGCCAAACCAACAGACCGACGGCACGCACTTTCAACATGACCGTTCAGGATGTGGTGGAGTCGAAGGACGTGGTGTCAGGTATTATTTTGATCAACAATATCAGTGCATATGTATTATTTGATTTGGGTGCTACCAGTTCATTTGTGTCGGATGAATTTGCTAAACGGTTAGATTTACCTCATGAGAAACTAGAGAATCCTATGAATGTGGAAGTAGCTAATAAGGAAGTTATTCCTATAGAACAC
Source organism: Aralia elata (assembly GCA_034770075.1). Lineage (NCBI taxonomy): Eukaryota > Viridiplantae > Streptophyta > Magnoliopsida > Apiales > Araliaceae > Aralia > Aralia elata. The sequence continues at coordinate 48,774,514 of CM068377.1, read as the reverse complement.
ATCCATAGAAATTGTTGTGCTGAGATAAATGGGCATAAACTGAGCATAGATTTGATTCTGATACGACTAGGAGAATTTGATGTAATTCTTGGGATGGACTGGTTGTCTAGTCACGGGGCTGTGATCGACTGCTAGAAGAAGTGTATACACCTGAAGACTCCGGGTAAGTCGAAGGTCGTATTCTACGGTAGTAAATCGCCTAGACAATCTTGTTGTCTAACGATGATGCAAGCAAGGAGATTGCTAAGGAAGGGTTGCATAGGTTATCTGGCTCACGTGATTGATACCTGAAGAGTAGAGGGTGAGCTGGGTCAGATACCTATAGTAAGGGAATTTTCAGATGTTTTCCCATATGAGATACTGGGTTTACCGCCGGATAAAGAAGTGGAATTTGTGATCGACTTAGTACCGGGAACCGCACCGATTTTAAAGGCACCGTATAGGATGGCGCCGGTAGAGATGAAGGAACTGATGGTTTAACTACAAGAACTTCTAGATAAGGGGTATATTCGTCCGAGTGTATCTCCATGGGGAGCGCCAGTACTATTTGTAAAGAAGAAAGACGGATCGCTTAAGCTTTGCATTGACTACCGGGAGTTGAACAAAGTCACGATTAAGAACAAGTATCTGTTGCCCAGAATTGATGATTTGTTCGATTAATTGAAGGGAGCGAAATACTTTTCGAAGATTGACTTAAGGACGGGATATCACCAACTGAAGGTGAGGCAGGAGAACATACCGAAGACAGCATTCAGAACTCGATATGGACACTTTGAGTTTTTAGTGATGTCATTTGGGCTGACGAACGCGCCAGCAGCATTTATGGACATGATGAACAGAGTGTTCAAGCAATACCTAGATAAATTTGTTATCGTTTTCATAGATGACATTTTAGTCTACTCGAAGATGGAGGAGGAACACATCGAGCATTGAGGATAGCCCTGGAAACGCTGAGAAGGGAGAAGCTATATGCAAAGTTTTCCGAGTGTGAATTTTGGCTACAAAGGGTGCAGTTTTTGGGGCACATAATTGACAAGGATGGTGTATCGGTGGATCCTGCAAAGATAGAAGTAGTAATAAACTGGGAACAGCCGAAGACGCCAACAGAAGTCCGAAGTTTCTTGGGATTAGCAGGTTACTATCGGAGGTTTATTAAGAACTTTTCAAAGATGTCGACACCATTGACAAATTTGACGAGGAAGACTGTGAAGTTTGTATGGACGGATAAGTGCGAAGAGAGTTTCTTGGAGTTGAAGAAGAAACTTAGTGAAGCACCTGTGTTATCACTACCAGATGATACAGGGGGATTTGTGGTGTACAATGATGCGTCACACAAAGGCCTTGGGTGCGTATTGATGCAGCAAAGGAAGGTCATTGCATACGCGTCACGACAGTTAAAAGATTATGAGAAGGGATATCCAACTCATGACCTGGAACTAGCGGCAGTGGTATTTGCTCTGAAGATTTGGAGGCACTATCTGTATGGGGAGATGTGTGAGATATACACAGACCACAAAAGTCTGAAGTATATCTTCACTCAAAAGGAATTAAACATGAGGCAGAGGCGATGGTTGGAGTTGATCAAGGACTACGATTGTGAGATTCTATACCATCCCGGTAAGGCCAATGTAGTAGCTGATGCTCTAAGTAGGAAGGGCAGAGATAAATTGATGATGTTGACAGCTCAAGAGGAACTTATCAAGGATATGTAAAGACTGGAGTTGGAAGTCAAATATCCGACGAATGCAGATGAGAAACTATTCGCAGTAGAGGCGAGTTCGACTTTATTAGAAAAGATAAAGGAGGCTTAAGAAAGGGATGATGAATGTATCGCCATAAAGAAGCGAATCTTAGAAGGAGAGGAATTAAGGTACAAGTCTGATAGCACGGGATTGCTAAGGTTTGAAGGAAGGATCTGGATACCGATGGTTCCGGAGTTGAGAGAAGAGATTTTGCAAGAAGCTCATTCTACAAAGTATTCGATACACCCTGGTAGTACCAAGATGTATCAGGATTTGCGCCAACATTTCTGGTGGCCGAACATGAAAAGGGAGGTTGCAGAATGTGTTGGGCGATGCTTGACATGTCAGAGGGTAAAAACAGAACATCAGAAACTGGGCGGACTGCTACAACCGCTGGAGATTCTGGAGTGGAAGTGGGAGCATATCATTATGGATTTTGTGACGGGGCTTCCACCAACTCAGAAGGGTTACGACGCGATCTGGGTGATCGTGGATCGTTTAACTAAATCTGCACATTTTCTACCGATCAAGATAAGGTACAATCTAGAACAGCTAGCAAAGTTATATGTGAAAGAGATTGTGTCACGACATAGAGTACCGGTATCTATTGTATCTGACAGAGATCCGCACTTCACGTCGAATTTTTGGAAGAGTTTAGAAGAAGGGTTAGGAACTCAGTTGAGGTTGAGTACGGCATATCATCCTCAAACGGATGGGTAGAGCGAACGAACGATTCAGACGCTGGAGGATATGCTTAGGGCATGTGTGATGGATTTTAAAGGCAGCTGGGATGATCACCTACCATTGGTGGAGTTTGCCTATAATAACAATTATCATGCAAGTATTGGCATGCCGCCATATGAAGCATTATACGGAAGGAAGTGCCAAACACCTTTGTGTTGGGACGAAGTTGGTGAACGGAGACTGTTAGGACCTGAATTGGTGCAGCAGACTATGGATGTCTTCAAAGTGATAAGAGCTCAATTGGTAGCAGCTCAGGATAGACAGAAGAAATACGTTGATTTGCATCGTCAGAAGCGAGACTTTGAAGTTGGCAGCTTTGTGTTTTTGAAGGTATCTCCCTAGAAGGGGAAGATCAGATTTGGAAAGAAGGGGAAATTGAGTCCCAGGTTCGTAGGACCCTTTGAAGTTTTAAAGAGGGTAGGTGAAGTGGCATACGAGGTAGCTCTACCTCCTGAACTTGAACATATTCATAATGTGTTTCACGTTTATGTCCTACGACCATATAAACCCGACTACAAGCATGTGATATCCTATGAACCGATTCAAGTTGAGAAAGACTTGTCATATGAAGAGATTCCTGTCCAGATATTAGATAGGAAAGAGCAGACGTTAAAAAACAAGGTCATCCATTCGGTCAAAGTACTTTGGAGGAATCACGCAGCTGAAGAAGCTACGTGGGAGCTAGAAGAGAAGATGAGAAAGAATTATCCGCATCTTTTTGAGTGAACCCATGTTAAGTTTTTCGTACCTAGACTGTAATTCTGGGGACAGAATTCTTATAAGGGGGGGAGGATATAACGACCGAGAATTCTAAAATTTGCCTTGTAATTCGAATTTTTGAATATTAATGAATATATTATATTTTTTTAATATTATTTTTGTGTTGCATGTGTAAAGGTTGTGTGACAACCTAGGTTATGTGAATGCATGAAATTTTACGTATTATAGTTTTATTTGAGTGAATAATTGATTTCGCGTAGCGTCGCTAAATCACTATTCACGGGGTACGTTTCCCGAGGCACTATTCACGCCATAATATTTTTGTGTTTTTTTTTCGATGTTGAATAATTTCATAAATACGTGTATGCGTACGAATAATTTTTCCAAGTGTCGAAAATTTTATTTGAGCTGATACGTGATTTTATCCGTATCCGAAATGTATTAATGGGTGTTCTGAATATTTGGACAAATCTCATAATAATTATTTTTACCCATCCCAATATTTATGGTAGTACCCATTTTAATTTTGGGTAGAGTTATTTACCAGTTTTGGTACAAAAGTGGGAGTTTTCGGATATATTTTTGGTGTTTTCGGGTATTTATTTTGGCTTGTTACTCCAAGAGGGAACCAATCCCTCATTTTAGACCAATTAGAATTGTGCAAGGAGGGAGGTTGCCGGCAAGGTCCTTGAGCAACCAACCCATTTCCATTTTTCTCCCAAAATTTCTCCACTTCTCCTAAATCATTCAACCATTTCATTTCTCTCTTGCAATCCATCAGCTCCTCATTCAAACCCATTTCAAATTCTGCAGAGAGAGAGAGAGAGAAAGAACTCGCCGGAAAAAGAGAAGGAGGAAGAAGTCGCCGGAAGTCGCCAGAAAAAGAGAAGGAACTCGCCGGAAAAGAAAGGAGGAAGAAGAAGAAGGCACGGGTGGAGGAACCAAGCAAGAAGAACCCTCAAAACAAAGCCTAGCCGAGGTTCTTAACCATCTAGGAGGGATTTACAGAGGTAAACACCAACCAAATCCTTTCCATTCGATTTCTTGTTAAGATTTTCAAGTTTTTCTTAGTTTTGAGCTCTTAAGCTTGTGGGTCGAATTTATGGCGATTCTTGGTGTTTTTGTTTGTTGTGATTATTTTTAAATGTTGTTAAGAGACTATATAAGCCATTAATAACATCAAAGTGGAACAAAAACGCAAAAAAACCTTACCTTAGCTTAATGGAGCAAGAACAATGGACTTTGGACATGAACTTGGACATTCGGACTTTTTAGAGGACTATAAAGCTATGATTTCGTGTTTGTTAATTTTGTTTGTTATTATGGTATTGTAGTTCCATGGGTTACGAAGCTAACCCAGTTGGAATGCAGTAAAAAGGAGTTAAAACGAGTTCGTGGGAATGATTTTAGTAAAACTTGTTAAGAACTCAAAGAACAGAGTGTGAACTTTGTACTTTGGCCTAATATTTGGCCATGTTAATGTTTATGGGTAATTCTAAATTTTTAATATATTGTAGCCCCATAAGTTAGGAGTCCATAGAGTCCGAAATGGACCAATTTGCTTGAGTATTGAAGGAGTTATAGAGGTTGGAGTGGCCGGAGGTCGGAGTCACGAAGTGAGAACAAACCCAGAATCTGGCTACTGCAGAATGGCGCCGCAGCGCCACTCATGAACCCTGTAGCTCACGCTGCAGCGAGGGGCATTATGGGGAAAACTGGGGCTCACGCCGCAGCGTAAGGCCCAAGCACTATGGCTCACGCCGCAGCGTGAAGCACTGTTATGGAGAAAACACGGGACTCACGATGCAGGGTGAGGCCCAATGCTTTGGCTCGGCGCTGCAGCGCTAGTTCCGTGTCTGGGACTGTCCATACGCTTAGGGGACTGTCTGGGACTGTCTGGGGCTATTAATATGTAGTCCAAGAACAAATCAGGGACTGTCCATACGCTTAGGGGCTCAAAACATACCATACGATTATGGGTCACAAACTTACCATAAGCATGAGTTTCAAGGACTCGTACCTCATCTTATTATCCTCTATTATCAAATATAGATATGGAAAAAGAATCACCTTCTCATCATATATACATCGATACACGATACCAATATTTCAATGATTTACCAATGTGAGAAACTGAGTAGTCGCGAAACCAAGCACAAAACCCTGCCCATACAAAGATTTGTACAACTCAGCTATCACACGAGTCCTCAATTGAAATCCCACATAATTCTAGTATCTTTTTTTTTTCTCAATACGAAATTTCTTTAATCCGTATTTATCGTCTCAACTCTTCTTGAATTTTCCTTGTACTATTTCCTAGTACCTTATCTCTTTATAGCATCAAGCTATAACTGTTTAACAGATCATCTGTCATCCCATACTCTATCAGATCACGTTGTGATCTCATTTCATAATCGTCTTACATCACGATCTTTATTACCTTGCGATCGTTTCATCCTACGATCTCCTTTACTCTTCTCTTTAATCATATTATAATATGATTCTATTTATGCCTCTCATCTTATAAACCTCATCTATTTATCAATACTTGTCATCTTTATTATTGGAGTTAGGTAACTCCTGATTCTCATCTTTTATAATTCTTCAAGATTCTTCTTTGAATCTTTTTATTTATAAAATAATCCATTTCTTTATGGATCTTCCAAATTTATTCTTTGTTGTACAAACTATATATGAGTTTATTCTTTATCAATCTCATCTTTCTACTCTCAGGTTATAGTCTAAGGTACTCTTACCTAAGGTTTATAACCTATAGCTCTGATACCAACTTGTGACACCCCCAAATCCGGGTTACCTTAACCTCAGACCTGGTGCATCACGATACTACTGACATCTCAATAAATATAATCCATGTTCATAAATTAATGAACACAACCTCGCCTTGATACTAATAAATACAACCATTCACTTTCTATTCTTTCAGCATTAATAGGCAATGTAATAATTAAAATAATTAAATTAAATATATAAATAAATAACAATGCGGATAAATTAAAGCTTTTATGCTTTTCATTCATATTCTAAATTTTCATCACCCTTCGATTTTGTTCATGCTGTATATAACAGTCTATATCAATACAAGTATTAAAACTTATTATTAAAACTTTTCTCAATTCCAGGTTTCGTAACCTTTAACTGCTACATTTTTTTTTGGTTGAATAAATATCATGATCCTTTCCAAAGCTGTTTAAGCAAACCTACAATTCAATCTTTGAATTCAGTCGTCCCCCGAATATTCTTGAAGTTATTCAATAACCATACATTTGTTATATAAAAGTCCTTTATACAATATCGTCACTCTACTAGTTCACTATAACAGGTAACTAATATAATCACATCATAACTACCGTAATGGATAACCTCCATTTTTAACGCAAGATTTACATAATCTAATTCACATGCATTGTATACGGTCATCACGGCTAAATAATTACAATGAGAAAATAATTAATAGCTTTCCTTTTTCCATGCGCCTCTAATCCTTATCGTCATGATATCAAGAGAATTTGTCGCATCTAGAATCTGCAAAAATTTTATTTTGCAAGAATGAGCACGATGGCTCAGCAAGAACTAACAGTTATACCTTTCATACTACACGTAACATATAACTTACATTTTATTCATGCATTATAAATATTATGCAATGCAACTACATATGCACCATACATTTCTTAACATGCAAGTTTCATTTGCATCATATATGTCATAGTATACCTTATACATTTCATATTGTATGTCTATAATAATTCAAGTTCCACATATATAGATCATGTAATCACATAGTTGCACAACGTGCACACTTTAATTATGCTCGCACATAATTCACATAACAATAAAAGGTTTAGAAATCAACTTATATACATCAATGCATTTAAACAAGTCAACAAGTTACTGAAAGAACTTGCCTTAAGCGTTCCTTGCCAAAATATGATGGCTCGCCCTTCAAATATCCTACACAATTTATTTAACAATAAAATACCAATTAGCCACTACAAAGGCTTCACATAATAATTTACACTATAATAATTCTTATTCCATATTGTTCGCGCATTATAAATTAATAAACGCGATAAACCCTAAAACATCCTTTGACGTCACGTCGTTTGTAGACGACACGACCCTCATCATCATCCATCCTTATTGGTCTATAAAAACCCAACTCCATATCTTATAATATTCATTTCATCTAAATCGAAATATTATTTAAGTGCATTAGCACTTTACACGGCGTTTCAACGTTTATACATCCACACGCCTAATTTGTCTCTTTTGCATATGCTTGACATGCTCATACATTTATCTAATTAATTATTTATTAATGATAAGTATTACTATAATTCATAAAGTTCATGTTTTAAAACCTAGGATATCATTTTTTTAGCCTTGGAAATATTACACGATGCACAGGCGCATGACCGACGCCTTCTATTTACACAACAACCCTAAAAATGGCTAATTAAAAATTTGGTCCAGGTAGTAAATTTTAATTCTAATTAATGGAAGTTGTAGTTCTACTCTTTCTCTTTCTAAATCATTTTGAATCGCCTTAATCCGAGTTCGTATGAGGAAGTTATGGTCATTTTCCCAGCGGACGTCGAAGTTGAGTCTAGCAGCGCGACACCAGACATCGCGATTCGACCTCCTCCCGCTTCGATCACCATAACTCCTTCTATACTCGTTCAAATTGGTCCGTTTCGGACTCTATGGATTCCTAAGACATAGGGCTACAATATATCTAAAGCCCACAATTTTGTTGCAATTCTAATTACCCAAAATTGTGCCCCGAATCTCCCCTTCCCGAACTGATTTTCGCGATTTGACAGTTTGGACACTTCTTCTCCCAAATGCCATAACTCCCTCATCCGAGGTCGAAATGCGGTCATTCCAAAGCCTATGGCTTCCCAACTCATTGAACTATAGCTACACAAAAATTCAGAATTTTTCATCTAACACAACAATACCAGAATTGGTTTAACGTACACTGTTTGTGCAGTTTTCATGTTCTTGACACTTTTCACTAAAATCATTACTACGAATTCGTTTTAGCTTCTTTTTACTCGATTCCAATTGGGTTATCTTCTCAACCCATGTAACTACAATACCATAACGACAAACAAATTTAACCAACAAGAAAATTAGCTACAGATTGTCCAAAACAGTCCAAGGTCCAAGGCTTGTCCAAAATGTTCATTGTTCTTTATGTTCTTCATCCTCCTTAAGCATAGGTACGGATTCCTTCCATTTTTATTCCTCTTTGATGTTATTAGAGGCTTACATAACCTTTTAACAACATTATAAACCATCCATAACCAACCATAGCAACAAAAATCGCAACAAAGATCATTGGCAAGCTAAATAGCTCTAAAAACCAAAAAGCTTGGAAAACCTAACCAACATCAATGGAAAATAGATTTAGGTTGATGATTTACCTCTTCTAAGTCCTTCTAGATGTTTAGAAGATTAGCTAAGGTGCTTGACAAGAGCTTTTCATCAATTGCTTGGTTCACCCGAGCACTCCCTCTTTTTTCTTCTTCCTCCACCCGCTTCTTTTTCTTCTTCTCTCTCTACATGTCCTTTCTCTCTCTAAATATCTCTCTCTCTCTGAATATTTGCAGCCACAAGGAACTTGGGAATGAATGAGAATGGAGAGATGAAGAGCTTAGCAAATGGCTTCGGGAGGAATGTGAGTTCAACCCCCGAGCCCTTGGAAACCAAATTGAGAGAATAAATGTTTGGAAATGGGGAGTTCAATACATAGTGTACTGCACTCTCCCACACCTTGCCGGCTCCTTCCACCTAATTGGCCACTTGAAACACTTGCTTGATTTTTTATTGGTTGAAATTTTAATACCTTCTCAATTCATCCGAATATACCCAAAAATATACCTGAATACTCCCACTTTGTGCCAATTTTTCTCAATAACTCTACTCAAAATTAAAATGGGTACTCCCATAAAATATTGGGACGCGCAAAAATAATAATTATGGGGTTTGTCCATTTATTCGGATAACCCATATTAAACATTTCGGATATAATTAAATTCTGAATAAGCTCAAATAAAATTTCCAACACTTAGAAAAATTATTCCTTCGCACACGCGTCTTAGCGAATTTATTCAAAATCTAAAAAGACGTAAAACTATTTTGGCGTGAATAGTGCTCCTCGGGAAACGTGCCCCGTAAATAGTGATTTAGCGATTTTTTTTTGCAAATCAATTTATTCGCTCACACACGACCCCTACGCTTAAAAAATCAACCTGTGCACCAGGTTATAAAATAACCTTAAAACACATTTCAAAATATTTAATATTTAATCAATTTAATATTATTAATAAACCCAAATTACAAGGGTATACCCGATTCGCGATCGCTACTCTTCCTGATTAACTTCTCAAAATCTTGTACGTCAAAGTACACATATCCCACCTATATTTGGTTAACACCTTTACACCAAATAAATTATTCAATAATAATTTCATCAAACTATTTATTTAATCTAATAAATAGCTTTCGTGGGCGTACCTAGTGCCCACTCCAATAATACTCACGTATACCATACCACTTGATTAACACTTTAGCAATACTGCTTAAAATTACCGTATTCGCTTATACAAATTTTCATACTTACTAATCGTCGCTTACTCATAATTTCGGTCATGATATAACATTTGAACGCTTAACTCATAATATTATTAATAGAAATCCACTTCATTCAATAATATTAATCGGCTTAGATTAGCAAGCTACTAATTATACCTATTAATAAGAATTTGCTTATTAAATTCTTATTATAATAATTTCGAAAAATTCGGGTCGTCACATAACATCTGAATCATGCCATTCAAGCAACACATAACGTTACATTGAATCTTTAACCTGCAAAAGTGGTTATTTGCAAGAATGACCTCGACAGCTCAGCAAAACCTAACAGTTTGCATACGTCACATAGCACATAGATAACATGCTCATTATTTAAATCATAAACATTTGGCTAAACATGTCATACATAATGATCAACACGTAACAAATAGAGATTGAGTTCCACAACTCAATCAACATTCTTAGTTCAACGAACATAGTCATAATTTGACTTGGTCGTCTCATACTTGTAACATATATAAAATGCATCTTGCTTTCACATCATAGGTTTAAAACAATTAAGCATTTAGTTCACATAACAAATAGGAACTGAAAGACTTGCCTGGTTTGTAGATTACCAATTACCATATCCAACTTATATTTATCTGCACTTCATGTATCCTACACGATATATATAATCATGCACATCATTTATTAGTCACATAACAACACTTAGTATTAATTCTACTTAACATTTCATAATCCTTCATTTTATTCTCCATGAAATTCTCAACTTAGAAATTAAGTCCTCATAAAACTCTTCATTTTATTACATTCCACTTTAATCGACACTTAACATTTAGTTAAGTCTTAAACTTTTCTTTACATTAGATGTATAATGTTTATAAGTAAATCTTGCATAGGGAAACATATCATGACCAAAAATAAAAGAATTAAAAACAAGAAAATTTTTATTTTCTGCAATTCTCGCCGGGGCGAGGAAATTAAAACACAAAACTCTCGCCGGGGCGAGGATTTACAGCACAAAACTCTCGCCGGGGCGAGAATTTCTTCACAAAACTCTCACCGGGGCGAGAAATTTAGCTTAATGAGCTCGCTGGGGCAAGCTCCCTGGAATCCAGATTCTGCAGTTCGCGAAGAACGTAGAAAAATGCCAAAAATTCCTAATTTTCTTCATTTTATCAGCAAATTAAAATTACCCAGTCACTATAACTCATATATGATCATTACCCAAACCCTCTAGCACGATTCTAACATCTTAAACAACTTAAACAACCAATTTTAAAGGCTTAAAAATCACAATTCATACTAGTTTTACAAACTTTGACAAATTTAGCATAATCAATCATTACAAATTCGTTATTCAACAAAATTGGTCCGTACAACTTCCGTTGTTTTCGTTTCTTAATGTATTATCATAATCAACAATCAATTTCAGATTATAACATGAACTAACCCCCAATTTTTGACTCCAACATAAGCTAAAATGTACATATTCAACCAAAAACTCAAGAACACCAAAAAATAAAAATAAATTTTACAACCAAGTTATTACCTTTAATTTCTTCTTTAGATTGATTAGGAGAGCCTTGACTACCCTTCTTCTTCCTTCTTAGATTTTAGACCTTTTTCTCAATTCTCAGAGAATTCTCCCACTCTCTCTTTCTCTCTTTTCTCAGCTATATCAAAAATAAACTGACAAATACACTTTACGTGTATATCGGTTTCTCAGCAGTTAGGAAAATCAAAGGTTTAGGCCATGTTTGGCCAAACCCAATTAATCTCCTTTTTAATTTATTTTAATCATTCACTTATTATATAGTTCAGAATTATCACATCTAATTTAATTAAATCATATTTAATTAAATTATTTAACAAATATAACTTCAATTTTATTTAACAAATCATTATATTTCTAATTTAATTATTTAATTAAATTAGTATCTTATCATCACTTTAGCGTACTAAAATACGCACAAATTATAAATTTATTTATCATCAATTTATTTAATATCATCATAGTTAAACAAATTATTCTATAACAATTTTCATCGAATATTTATTCCATAAATATTCCGAATAAAATATTTATTCAAATCCATAAATATTTTTAACTATAAACAAAACTCACAATCTTATTACATTTACATATATATTAAACTCCAATTTTATTAAAACAAATATATTCACATTGATTCACTATTTTAATTAAGTGAATCGCTCACATTATTTATGAAACTTAATTCACAATAACTTCCATTGTCCACAAGACATAACAACCAAATTATATTATTTCCCAATATAATTTTAACTTAATTAAATTAACTAATACTATTCAACTAATTTCCTTTTCATGAAAATTTCATTTAATCTTTCCAATGGTTTAATTAATTATTAAACTATTACTTCCCAATTACACAATTATATAATTTCTTTCACACCGAACCACATATATTTCATAATATAAAACACATATATACACATACTCAAACTTAAAACGTCTCGTAATAAGAATTTTATTTATTAAATTCTTATTTAATAATTCTTTGAAAATCCGGGTTGTCACATCCTTCCCTCCTTATAAGGATTCCGTCCTTGGAATCAACGAAACCTCCCTTACTTAGTTTTCACTAAATCTCTTTCACAATTATCGATGAGTAACTAATACATTACCCTAGTGTAGCTTTTATTGGAACACTTCGAGTGTTATATATTCTTTAACCCTTTAACGCATTCATTTCCTTTTCTAAGCATCATTGCATATCACACTCGTTGTAATCATAAAATATCCTGATTTAGCCTCATACAAATACTCGGGATATTACATTCACCCCTTCTTCTAAGAATTTTGTCCTCAAAATTTTGATTTACTAATATTCGTTCCTTCCGGCTATCAAAATGGACTTTACGTTAATCTCTACTTATTTATTGGGTTCTACAACCAAATTCTTTCTCTAAGGCTCTTTCTAAGATCATTGCATTCTTCTCATCTTCCTCTTCTAAAAATTTCTCATCATTAGTAATCATCAACTAAATTTATCTCTTCCTTTTTTGGAATTTCATTCCTTTCTTGGATTTATTATAGTTTATTTAAATTACTCATCACCACATGTTGCATTCTATGACTTACACCTTTTTAAGAAATATTTTCTTTCCACTTCCACCTTTCAAGAGAATAAGAATCTTCCATAATTGTTCAATAATTGGGAAGCAGTATTGTGACGCCCCCAAATTCTCTATACTTCCCTGTAGCAGATATGGTGCTCACGTGAAACTATACAACTATAAATATTCAATAATATATGACTTATATCTATCTAAGGCTCACAGTATCCCATAACAGATGATAATTCCTGCCAGAACGTTATCTGCGTTTGGATACCCTCACTTGGATGTATAGATTCATACTCTTTCTTATCAATATTCCCTATATATCTGACATTCACAGTATTAACGATAAGATTGTTCTTGGAATTGAGGGGCGCATTCCGGTAAAGGTGGCACCTTACCAGCGCTCATTAAGTATAACCTCAACGCTTACAGAACTCCCAGTATCATTTAAATACCCTCATTCAGATGTATAGTTCGTATAGATACTGTATTTACTTAGTACAACTATGCTAAAAAAATAAAGATCAGAGTATAACGCATTCGATGTAATAAAGGATGATAATATATTACATATCATTAAGTTCGGTTACATCGTTCTCAGTACTAAGTTATTACAACAAAGCCTTATAAAAGACTTTAATTATTCAAAAACATTAAATAAAACTAGTAAACATGTCCTTTTCCTTTGTCTGTCCCAGAAGTGCCAGGATTATCATTTAAAACTGTAAAAGAAGATATATGCAAGAATGAGCTACAAATGCTCAGCAAGTTCATTTGGAAATGTAAACACAATGTGTTTGATTTGAAAGATGTCGATGATGTATAATTGAGAGTTCTGTACATGAACCATATATTTCAACTAGTTCTATCAGTCTTCAATGACTTAGAACCGTTTGATTTCAGATATCTGGTAGAGGATCTGTGACGCCCCCAAATCTGGGTCACCTGAGCCACGGACCTGGTTCATCACTATCTAACACAAGAATTATACAATCGATAACTTATAGCGAAATAAAGGAATATTTACATTGATATAACATAAATAACCCTGTCCCAAGTCTCGAAACCAAGGCTACAACAAGACATAACATAATAATAAGGGTAAATATGTCTTAATACATGACGTCAATAATAAGTCTTAATACAAACGGTAATTCTAGAACAACAAATTACAACTACTCCGTAGCTTTCCCCTTTCCCTTATCTTTTCCTGAGCTCTCGCCACGTGCCGCACTAACTGAAATATTTTTAATGAAAGCAAGGGGTGAGCAACAAATTTGCCCCGCAAGTATAATAGCAATGAATAATCGCATGAATAACTTTATAGCTCACAAGAGTAAAAATTTATCTGAATCAAGGAAATAAAAAACTTCTTTTTATCACCGTTATAGTGGTCACTATGGACCGAAGGATTTCTGAAGTATCCAAGGATTTCAAAGTTTCCCGAAGAAGGGAACTATTTAATACTGAGGGTGCACCAAGGCACAGAACTCTATTCTAGAATTACTGCAAATTCATCCAGTAATCCACAAACTGGTACAATAGGTGATCAGCCTAAAATACCTGGCGTTATGCATAAGCCTTACATTTTTCCATTTACACGCGTGTCGGTTCCCCGACATTTATACCATTTCCCCTACTACGAGGGTTGTTCCTCTCCGCTTTACACGGGAGTCCGGACCAAAACAATTTGATCGGACAGTTTTACTTAACAACAATTATAGTTGGAGGACTTAACCTCATTTCAATAAATAAATCAATAAGTGTCTAGCTGGAACAATTAGCTTCGACATAGCTTTCAAACAGTTTATAGAGTAAAGAATTTTAAGGTTCAACAACATGCACAATAGCATCAATAATATCTTAAATGAATAACAATTCATAATCTTTGGAATCACACAATACATAACATTGCATGAAATGGGCTTCCATTGCAATACTTGAATAAAAGTATGAATATTAGCACACTAATAGCTAATTTGATAAGTAATTTGAACGGGAGTAAAGAAACTCAACAAGCTTGCTCAATAAATAATATTTGCTCAAATATAATTTTGTGTAGCGTAAGTAAACTTGCACAATAATTACTTGAATAAGATAGGAGACTTTCTCGATAGATAAATGAGTTAAGGAAAACTCGCACAATTAAATAAGGGTTGAGTAAGGAACTTGCCTTGCGCGTGCGTTAAAACCTTGACGTTAATCGTCCTTTAAAAATAATACCCTACAGTTCATTAAAATCATCATAAATATTAGTCATGTGAGGACTAGGTTCAATATAGTCATCACATCATCAAAATACATTAATTTCCGCTACGACTACCCAGTCGGGGGTCTCGCTCCCCGGTGAGCGAGCGGCTGCCCAGACCAGGCGCGGAACAGCGGCATGCAGTAGCAGTTCTGCAGTTCCTGCAGAACCGCGAATTGGCAGACACTCGCCCGCTCCAACTCCTATATCTCCCTCTATACTCGATCAATTTGGTCCGTTACGGACTCTATGGATTCCTAAGACACGAGGCTACAACATATCAAAAATGCAAGATGACCCATAAACATTAACACAGCCAAATCCTTAGCAAAAGCATAACATTGATACTCTGTTTTTCGCAGTCATGATACATTTCACTAAAACCTTCGCTGTAACTTCATTTTAGCATCATTTTGGTTCATTTCAACTAGGTTATCATCACAACTCATGGAAGTACAATATTAAAACAACAAGCAATCAAAATAATTACACCATCAAGGCTTTACAGTCCTTTAAACAGTCCGAAGGTCTGATAGTCCAAAAATGTCCATAGTTCATCCTTTAAGCCAAGGTTCGGATTTCTCATCATTTTTGTTCCACTTTGAGGGTGTTAATGGTTTATATAGCTTCTTAAGAACCTCCATGATAGATTCAACACAACCAACAACAATAAAAATTAGCAAAATCCAACCCGCAAGCATGTAAGTGTAAAAACTCATGAAAGCTTCAAGTGGAAAAGAAATGGTTGTGATTCGTGGTTACCTTCTTGTTGCTAGCTTCATGTAGGTTGAAATGATTTCTAGAGTGCTTCTTTCCTTCCTCTTGCTTCTCTTCTCTCTCTTCTCCTCCTTCCTTTCTTTTCTTCTTCTTCCCGAACACTTCTTCTTTTCTTCCTTCTATTTCTTTCTTTCTCTCTCTAAGTTACTCTCTCTTTCTCTCTTCTGCAGAACACTCCCTACTAAGCAATGGAAAGTGAGCTGATGGTGTTAATAAGAAGAGGAAGGAATGTATGGGAGGATAAGGTGGCTTCAGAAGGAATGTATTGGTATGTAGAAAATGCTTCGCCCGAGCTCTTGAAAATGCATTTGAGGAGGATGTTTTGTGAAGTTAACATTCCCATATATGGTGTACACACGGTTTGTCCCCCTCATCTGATTTGACACTTGAAAAAATTATTCCTCCGCATATATGCGTCCTCTGAATTAATAAAAATCGAAATAGACGAAAAAGTTCGGGTGTGAATAATGCTCGTGAATAGTGCCTCGGGAAGCGGGTCCTGCTAATAGTGATTTTATAAATTTTTGCAAAATCGATTTATTCACTCCGACGACACAACAACACATAAAATTTAACACATACACATTTTCTAGGCTGTTACACAACTCTAAACACGTAGTGTAGATTAATATAAAAATAAAAAATAATAATAATAATTTGTTTTATTCATACATAACTCGGGTTACAAGGAAATCTAAAATTTCCGATCGTTACATTCTCCCCCCTTATAAGGATTCTGTCCCCAGAATCACCGTTCAAGGTTAAACAAAAAGTTGAGGGTAATTCTCATTCATCTTATCTTCCAATTCCCATGTAGCCTCATCAGCATTGTGGTTTCGCCAAACTACCTTCACAGAAGGTATAACCTTATTTCTTAATACTTGCTCCTTCCTATCAATTATCTGAATAGGAATTTCTTCGTACATAAGATCCTTCTCTATATGAACGGGCTTATAGGATATCACGTGCTTGTAATTAGGTTTGTATGGTCGTAACACTGAGACGTGAAACACATTGTGGACATGCTCCAGTTCAGGAGGCAAGGCTACCTCATACGCCACTTCACCCACTCTTCTCAATACTTCGAATGGTCCTACGAACCTTGGGCTCAACTTTCCCTTCTTCCCAAAACGTATCTTCCCTTTCCAGGGAGACACTTTCAGAAACACATAGCTGCCGACATCGAAGTCTCTCGTCTGGCGATGTTGATCAGCATACTTCTTTTGTCGGTCTTGGGCTGCAACTAGTCTTGCCCTGATCACCTTGACCACTTCGGCTGTCTGCTGCACCAACTCTGGTCCCAACAGTCGTCGTTCGCCGACCTCATCCCAACTTAACGGTGTTCTGCACTTCCTCCCATAGAGGGCTTCATACGGCGGCATACCGATACTTGCATGATAGCTGTTGTTATAAGCGAATTCCATAAATGGTAAGTGGTCATCCCAATTCCCTTTGAAATCCATTACACAAGCTCTAAGCATGTCTTCTAGCGTCTGTATCGTTCGTTCACTTTGTTTGTCAGTTTGAGGATGGTAAGCAGTACTTAGTCGCAACTGTGTTCCCATTCTCTCTTGCAAGCTTTTCCAAAAATTTGATGTGAAGCGCGGATCTCGATCTGAGACAATTGACACTGGTACTCCATGTCGCGAAACAATTTCCTTTATGTACAATTTGGCTAACTGGTTCAAATTGAATCGGATTTTTATCAGTAGAAAGTGTGCTGATTTTGTCAATCGGTCTACGATAACCCAAATGGCATCATAACCTTTTTATGTAACTGGGAGTCCCACCACGAAGTCCATAGTGATATGCTCCCATTTCCATTCTGGTATATTCAGTGGTTGAAGTAACCCACTCGGTCTCTGATGTTCCGCCTTGACTTGTTGACAGGTGAGACACTTACTAATGTACTCTGCTACGTCCCGCTTCATGTTGGGCCACCAAAAATATTGAGGAAGATCCCGGTACATTTTAGTGCTTCCAGGGTGAACAGAATATGCTGAATTATGTGCTTCTTGTAAAATTTCCTCTCTTAATTCAATCACGGCTAGCATCCACACTCACTCTTCATATCTGAAGATACCATCTTTATACGTCCGAAATTTCTCTTCCTTATTTTCTGTGATCCTTTCCCGAATCCTTTCACACTCTTCATCCTTTTCCTGTGATTCTCTCACTTTGTCGTGTAATGTTGGATGAGCTTCAATTACGAATAACTTCTCTACTGCCTCTGTCGGACTTTTCACTTCGATCTCCAGTCTCGCCATTTCCCGTATTAGCTCCTCGTGAGTTGTCAACATACACAATTTCTCATTCCCCCTTCTACTCAATGCATCTGCTACTACGTTTGCCTTCCCTGGGTGATAAATAATTTCACAGTCGTAATCATTGATTAATTCCAACCACCTCCTTTGTCGCATGTTTAGCTCCTTCTGTGTGAAAATATATTTCAGACTCTTATGGTCCGTGTAAATCTCACACTTCTCCCCATAAAGGTAATGTCTCCAAATCTTTAGTGCAAAAACGACAGCCGCTAACTCCAAGTCATGGGTAGGGTATCACTTCTCGTAATCCTTCAGTTGTCGTGACGCATACGCAATGACATTACCGTGTTGCATTAACACACAACCAAGACCCTTGTGTGATGCATCACTATACACTACAAAACCTCCCGTATCATCTGGTAAGGACAATACAGGCGCCTCACTTAACCGTTTTTTTAACTCTTAAAAACTATTTTCACACTTTTCAGACCACACAAACTTCACTGTCTTCCTCGTTAGATTGGTCATTGGGGTTGCTATCTTAGAAAAATCTTGGATAAACCTCCGATAGTACCCGGCTAACCCTAAGAAACTTCGTACTTCTGTTGGCGTCTTCGGTTGTTCCTAGTTACTAACTGCCTCCACCTTCGCAGGGTCCACTGAGATACCGTCTTTATCGATCATATGCCCTAGAAATTGCACCTTTTCCATCCAGAATTCGCACTTGGAAAATTTCGCGTATAACTTATCTTTTCTCAATGTTTCTAGTACCGCTTCTAGATGGTCGGCGTGCTCCTCTTTGGTCTTTGAGTAAATCAAAATGTCGTCGATGAAAACTACTATGAACTTATCTAAGTACGGCTTCAGAATCCGGTTCATCTAGTCCATGAACGTTGCCGGCGCGTTAGTCAAACCGAAAGACATCACCAAAAACTCATAATGACCATATCCTGTCCGAAACGCAGTTTTAGGTACATCTTCCTTCCTTACTTTTAGTTGATGATATCCAGTCCTCAAATCTATCTTCGAGAAGTGTCTGGCTCCCTTTAGTTGATCGAACAGGTCGTCGATTCTTGGCAATGGATACTTATTCTTGATCATCGATTTGTTTAGCTCCCGATAGTCGATGCAGAGTCTCATCGATCCGTCCTTCTTCTTGACAAACAAAACTGGTGCTCCCCATGGGGACACACTTGGCTGAATATACCCATTGTCCAGTAATTCCTGAAGTTGTATCAATAATTCCTTCATTTCCACTGGCATCATACGATACGGAGCCTTTGAAATCGGTGCAGTCCCTGGCACTAAGTCTATTACAAATTCAATTTCCCTATCTAGCGGAAGACCGAATAATTCACTTGGAAACACATCTGGAAACTCTCACACTATCGGTATATCTGTAATTTCTACCCCTCCTTTCTTTGTATCTACAATATAAGCTAAGTAGCCTTCACATCCTTTCTTTAGTAACTTCCTGGCCTGCATCATCGTGAGACAACATGAACGTCTCAGCGATGTGCTACCATAAAATACTACCCTCGATCGGTTCGGGGCCTGAAGGTTCACACTTTTCTTCTGACAGTCGATCACTGCCGCGTGGTCACACAACCAATCCATTCCTAATATTACATCAAACTCTCCCAACTTTATTGGGATTAAATCCACGCAAAAATTATATCCCCTAATCTCAGCGCAGCAATTACGAAGAATAAACTCTACAAGAATTACCTCATTATTTGCAATTTTTATACTCAAAGGATTTTCTAACTGTTCTTGGGGTAAATTTAACCGTTTAGGAAAGTCTTCAGACACAAAGGAACGGGTAGCACCCGAATCAAATAATGTGCAGGCATTTATGTTATTGATTGGGATAATACCTGACACCACGTCCTTAGCAATCACTGCATCCTGGACGGTCATGTTAAATGTTCGGGCAGGGGTGCGGTTCGGCGGAGTCGGACCTCCAATTGTCAGTTTGCTGCCTCCTCCTCGGTTGTCGCTTCCACCACTGTTTCTTTTCTTCGGGCAGTCTCTGAACTGATGCTCCATTGATCCACAAGAATAGCATCCACGGTTCTTCTTTGGGTTTGGGCAATGCGGTGCTATATGCCCTTCCTGGTTGCAGTTGTAGCAGACATTACGTCCCTTCTAGCACTCACCCCTGTGATTTTTTCCACATTTCGAACACGCTTCAATCTTCTTCTTAAATCCTCCCTGATTATTCCCTGCCTGATGAGTGTTGGTACTATTGTTGCTGTTGTTACCACCGTCCTATTTTCTCTTTCCCGAATTGCTTCCACCACTACTGCCACCTCCACAGTAGTCCCCTCCACTCTTCTTATTTTTCTTATGTTGATTCAGGGCCTCAATCCCTCCTTCGGCGATGATGACTTTTTACAGCAGCGCACTAAAAGTCTTGATCTGGAGAACAGCTACCTTGTTATACAACCACGGTTTCAGCCCTTGTTCGAACCTTTGCGTCTTCAGCTCTTCAGTACTTACTTGAAGCGGTGCAAAACGTGCAAGCTCATTGAATTTGGCGGCGTACTGAGCCACCGTCATGTCTCCCTGCTTCAGCTCTAGTAATTTCACCACCATTTGCCTTTCCATACTTTTTGGGAAATAATTCTCGAAAAATAATTCCTTGAACTTATCCCACGGTATCACTCCTTCGCCTGCTCGTTGTTGGTTAGCCTCCCACCAATAGTTTGCTTCTCC
Organism: Aralia elata; assembly: GCA_034770075.1. NCBI lineage: Eukaryota > Viridiplantae > Streptophyta > Magnoliopsida > Apiales > Araliaceae > Aralia > Aralia elata. The sequence continues at coordinate 48,753,569 of CM068377.1, read as the reverse complement.
TTTCATCATATACGTGGAAAATACTGTTTTCTGGTCATCCCCTACACGTGTGATGATGAAAGCCTTCTCCGTTTCCTTCACCCAAGACTGGGCTTCAATCGGATCAGTCGTTCCCTTGAACTCTAGGGGTCCAACGCTCTTGAAGTCTTTGAAATTTGTTATGGGTGCTACCGGGGGATGGGGATCCACGGGCCCCGTATTCCTCCCTTGGGTTATTCTCTCCAGTATATCCGCTAACCGCTGTATGGGGTCCACATGAACTCTTTGATTACTAACCGATCCTTGGGATGTTGGTGGTGGGGCCGGTATGTTACGTCTAGGTGGCATTCTCTGCTTAACGTAAGAAACTTAATGTCATCATTTCATTATACTAGGAGGAATATCTATCATGAATACTACAAGAAAACAACATATATAAAAACGACAATTACATTCAGTGCTACCAGCTGTTACAACATACATGACCATGCTATAGCGTACTACCACAGATGTCATCAACGTTCTTGATACAACAAAATGGTGAGGGGTCCACCAACATACTCCCCTTAAATAAGCACAAAAGTTACAATCTTACAATATTATCCCACACATGTAGCAAAATGTTGGGATTAACATATACAAGATTACAAACAGCTAGGCACATAAGTTAAGCAATCTATCCGAGCATACCGTGCTCCACAGCGTTGTCATACTCCCTATGACCCATATGGATCATCAAGTCTCGACTCAGGGTGTGACGAGTCTGTCCCTCTTCAGTTGGGTAGTGGTACACACCATCTATCCACCTGCTCATTGCCGAGTGGAAAGCATATCCCATTCGGTTCATCTTTCTCTTACCCCTCCTCACTTCACCCTCCAGGTCGTCCACTCGTTCTATGGCATCATCCCGTTGTTCCTTGATACGGACACAGTTTGCCACCTCCCTACCTAACTGGTTCTTCAGAATCTCATTATCCATTTACAAATTAACTCCTCGATGCTCTGACTGCTCCAGCTTTCCTTCCAATTCTGCATTCCTCGCCAAGAGGTGATGCAGCATGACTGCCAATTGTGTGGAGGCCCCTAGCTACCCTTGCACATCCGTCTCTAATTCTTGGATCCGGTTCTTACCCTCCTGGACCTCGCCTTCTAGTCCCTGAATCCTAGCCCGTTTCTCTCGGGCTTCACTCTCTAACTCCTGGATCCTATTTGCTTGATCGAGAATGCGGTCGGTATGTTCGTCCAACATCTCCATCAAAAATGTGGTGTCGACAGGGGGCACCTCCTCCCATTCCTCTTCTGGGTCCTTCTCCGGGTTAGACTCCAACTCGGGTTCCTCCTCAGCAGGGGCAATAGCTAGAATAGGCTCAACCATCAGCAGTGTCTCGGACACCACATGGATGTCACGTGGCTCCTCTTCTGCGACTCTACTAGGTTCTCCTGTGTTTGACATCCTACAAGCACAACCACAAACAAGCAGACTCTTATTAGTCTTTCAACAAAATATAAGTTCATTGTATGGAATGAAGATATATCTGATAACACTACAGGCTCTCTAAGACAAGTCTTTATCACGTAAAACTCTACAGGAGTTTTGTCTGCTCTTATTCTCTATACACTTCCTAAGGTTATAGCCTAAAGACCTCTCTCTAAAGGTTTATAACCTAAGGGCTCTGATAACAACCTGTGACGCCCCCAAATCTGGGTCGCCTGAGCCACGGACCTGGTTCGTCACTATCTAAGACAAGAATTATACAATCGATAACTTATAGCGGAATAAAGGAATATTTACATTGATATAACATAAATAACTCTGTCCCAAGTCTCAAAACCAAGGCTACAACAAGACATAACATAATACATAAGGGTAAATATGTCTTAATACATGACGTCAATAATAAGTCTTAATACAAACGGTAATTCTAGAACAACAAATTACAACTACTCCGTAGCTTTCCCCTTTCCCTTATCTTTTCCTGAGCTCTCACCACGTGCCGCACTAACTAAAATATTTTTAAGGAAAGCAAGGGGTGAGCAACAAATTTGCCCTGCAAGTATAATAGCAATGAATAATCACATGAATAACTTTATAGCTCACAAGAGTAAAAATTTATCTGAATCAAGGAAATAAAAAACTTCTTTTTATCACCGTTATAGTGGTCACTATGGACCGAAGGATTTCTGAAGTATCCAAGGATTTCAAAGTTTCCCGAAGAAGGGAACTATTCAATACTGAGGGTGCACCACGGCACAGAACTCTATTCTAGAATTACTGCAAATTCATCCAGTAATCCACAAACTGGTACAATAGGTGATCAGCCTAAAATACCTGGCGTTATGCATAAGCCTTACATTTTTCCATTTACAGGCGTGTCGGTTCCCTGACGTTTATACCATTTCCCCTGCTACGAGGGTTGTTCCTCTCCGCTTTACACGGGAGTCCGGACCAAAACAATTTGATCGGACAGTTTTACTTAACAACAATTATAGTTGGAGGACTTAACCTCACTTCAATAAATAAATCAATAAGTGTCTAGCTGGAACAATTAGCTTCGACATAGCTTTCAAACAGTTTATGGAGTAAAGAATTTTAAGGTTCAACAACATGCACAATAGCATCAATAATATCTTAAATGAATAACAATTCATAATCTTTGGAATCACACAATACATAACATTGCATGAAATGGGCTTCCATTGCAATACTTGAATAAAAGTATGAATATTAGCACACTAATTGCTAATTTGATAAGTAATTTGAACGGGAGTCAAGAAACTCAACAAGCTTGCTCAATAAATAATATTTGCTCAAATATAATTTTGGGTAGGGTAAGTAAACTTGCACAATAAGATAGGAAACTTGCTCGATAGATAAATGAGTTAAGGAAAACTCGCACAATTAAATAAGGGTTGAGTAAGGAACTTGCCTTGCGCGTGCGTTAAAACCTTGACGTTAATCGTCCTTTAAAAATAATACCCTAGAGTTCATTAAAATCATCATAAATATTAGTCATGTGAGGACTAGGTTCAATCAGTTTATTCAATTTACGCCTTAAGACAACATCACTTCGGTTGACACTAGTATAAAATTAAGCACATAAGGCTTTAACAAGTTATAAGTGTTTTTAATCATTGTACAAAAATATAAGTTTTGGACTCGCTGGAAAAATTCACTGGGCCCGACCCAACCCGGTCCAGCCTGACCCGACCAGGACTAGGCGCGGAACAACGGCATGCAGTAGCAGTTAGCAGTTCTGCAGTTCCTGTAGAACCGCGAACTGGCAGACACTTGCCCGCTCCAACTCCTATATCTCCCTCTATACTCGATCAATTTGGTCCGTTACGGACTCTATGGATTCCTAAGACACGAGGCTACAACATATCAAAAATGCAAGATGACCCATAAACACTAACACAGCCAAATCCTTAGCCAAAGCACAACATTGATACTCTGTTTTTCGCAGTCATGATACATTTCACTAAAACCTTCACTGTAACTTCATTTTAGCATCATTTTGGTTCATTCCAACTAGGTTATCTTCACAACTCATGGAAGTACAATATTAAAACAACAAGCAATCAAAATAATTACACCATCAAGGCTTTACAGTCCTTTAAACTCATGAAAGCTTCAAGTGGAAAAGAAATGGTTGTGGTTCGTGGTTACCTTCTTGTTGCTAGCTTCGTGTAGGTTGAAATGGTTTCTAGAGTGCTTCTCTCCTTCCTCTTGCTTCTCTTATCTCCCTTCTCCTCCTTCCTTTCTTTTCTTCTTCTTCCCGAACACTTCTTCTTTTCTTCCTTCTATTTCTTTCTTTCTCTCTCTAAGTTACTCTATCTTTCTCTCTTCTGCAGAACACTCCCTACTAAGCAATGGAAAGTGAGCTGATGGTGTTAATGAGAAGAGGAAGGAATGGATGGGAGGATAAGGTGGCTTCGGAAGGAATGTATTGGTATGTAGAAAATGCTTCGCCCGAGCTCTTGAAAATGCATTTGAGGAGGATGTTTTGTGAAGTTAACATTCCAATATATGGTGTACTGTGACAGTTTGTCCCCCTCATCTGATTGGTTACTTCAATTAGTGCTCTCTCCTAATTGGTTGAGGCTTAGCTGCCTCTCCAGTTAATTTCGAATACACAGATAAATATAACTGAATACTCCCACTTTTGTACCAAATTTGGTAAATAATTCTACCCAAAATTAAAATGGGTAATCCCATTAAATATTGGGACGCATAAAAATATTTATTATGGAATTGGTCCAATTATTCGGAACCCTCATATAATACATTTCGGATACGGATTAAATCAGGTATCAACTCCAATAAAATTTTTGACACTTGGAAAAATTATTCCTCCGCATATATGCCTCCTCTAAATTAATAAAAATCGAAATAGACGAAAAGTTTGGGTGTGAATAGTGCTCGTGAATAGTGCCTCGGGAAGCGGGTCCTGCTAATAGTGATTTTATAAATTTTTGCAAAATCGATTTATTCACTCCGACGACACAACAACACATACACATTTTCTAGGCTATAACACAACTCTAAACACGTAGTATAGATTAATATAAAAATAAAAAATAATAATAAAAATTCATTTTATTCATACATAACTCGGGTTACAAGGAAATCTAAAATTCCCGATCGTTACAGGATCATCCTAACCAATATCCTAGGAGTATGCATATCATCCTACAATTTTGTGTCGATATATAATCAATATTTACCAGCACCTTATATCAAGGTGTTTCAGTTCACCTTACATCAAGGTGTTCCATTTCTCAGTATAAGATGTCGTACCAAAATAATTTGGTTTGACACAATAATTTACGCTCGAATAAACAATAAATGAATAATGATTCATTTCTTAAGTTATGCTGAACAAGAAGCAATAACTTCACAATAATTGATGGCAAGATGTAATAGACTTACTTAAATGTAACAAGGTTAGAAGACTTGCCTCGTATATCTTTTACAGTTAATATAACGGTCTAAACGTTCGTCGTAAATCCTACACGATTATAAGTTTATGTAGACAAATAAGCGTTTAACAATTAAATCTTTTAAGTTTTATTTCGGGTATATAACCGCATATAAATTAGACTTCTTCTACAATATAAGAAATAATTTTAGCATTATAACTGCTTATAGAATGAATATTTTTTCAACTATATTTAAAATAAATTGAGCATTATAACTGCTTGCAAAATGAATATTCGGCTATTATATTTGAGAAAATTTCAGCATTATAACTGCTTATAAAATGAATATTCGGCTATTATATTTAAAAAAAAATTCAGCATTATAACTGCTTATAAAATGAATATTCGGCTATTATATTTGAGAAAATTTCAGCATTATAACTGCTTATAAAAGGTATATTTTTACTAAATAGTTGAAGAAATTCGGACATAGTAACTGCTTATAAAAGTATATTTTCTAATATATAAGAGAAATAAATCGGACATTATAACTGCTTGTAAATAGGACTTTTGTACTATATACTTAAAATAATTTGGGTATTATAACTGCTTATAAAAGTATATTTTTAAAAGAAGAATGAAAATAATAACCACTAGAGTAATACCTCTTGTAGTTGCTAGCTTTACTTCCAATCACGCAGCGCTTCGATGCTTAGAAAGTAATTTTTATCTCACAATATCTCTCAGAATATATATATAGAGTGTTTTTGGTCTAGAACTGCTCTTGAAAAATAGTAAGGAATGAATGAACGAACTGAGCTTGCTATTTATAAAAAAACCAAGTTTCACTAATTGCACGTTAGGGGCTCAGCTTATTACACTTTGCACCCTAGCATATTCTTAGAATATTCTTCTAAGCTCCTCAATGAAAATATCTTCCAAGCTCGACAATGCAGCTTGCAATTGAACCTATCTTCTAAGCTCCTCAATGAAAATATCTTCTAAGCTCGACAATGCAGCTTGCAATCTAAGCTCCTCAATGAAAATATCTTCTAAGCTCGACAATGCAGCTTGCAATCTAAACTCCTCAATGAAAATATCTTCTAAGCTCGACAATGCAGCTTGCAATTGAACTTATCTTCTAAGCTCCTCAATGAAAATATCTTAAGCTCGACAATGCAGCTTGTTACCGTAAGCACGACAAAGCACTATATCAGTTTAAGCACGACAAAACAGCTTACTAAAAATAATTTGCCGGGATACTTCTTGGTGAAATCGTGGAAAGCACAACAAATTATTTTGTCAATGTAAGCACGACTAAGCAGCTTGACAAAAAAAATTTTTATTTGACCAAATTCATCGTTTACACTATAAAATTATAAAACACCTGGTTCGAAATATCATTTCGATCTTTATTAAGCACAAAATTCGAATCTCATTAGGGCTTAAGGTTTTAAACTTCTTGATACCTAGTTTTAGGTTATATGCTCTAATTCTAAACGTATACAATAGCGTTTTCGAATCGTATTAGGTTTTCAATGATTCCCTGAACAGCCATTCATTAGAGTATATCATCACATAACACAGAGTCGGAACAAGAAATTTCATTTATTAAACACATAATTTACATATACAAATCTTATTAGGGTTCAGAATATTACAAGTATGAATAACTCAAGAATTTAAAGATTCATTCAAAAACTTTCAATATCTTGCTGAGGAGTCGTAAAGACTTGAACCTTGTCCTAGGTTAACAAATACTTTTACTGTAACCTTTAACAGTCAAAAGACTATGGACCATCTCTTCTCGTACTCCAGGTGATCAACCCTTCGTACTATGTATTGTGCACAGACATATTAACGCTATTGCGTATCCCCCATTATAGGGTTGGTTCACCTCAGACTTAATACAAATTCTGCACCAGAATAAACTGGTTTGGCATAAAATCTCAAAGAATTCTTGAACTTCATAAACAACTTTCAACAGTCGTCTAGCCGAATCAATTAGCATAGACTTTGAACAACAATTCGGATATTAGTCAAAACATTTTTAGCCAACTCAATTGGCATATCTTTTCATAACTTAACAGAAAAAATAAAATTCTTTTATGACGTCATGATACCGTACCGTCTTAATAGTACGTTGAGGATGCCGTCATATTAGGACTTTGTCATACTACATCATGCCATAGTGGGCTGACGATCCTTCGATCACATCCAACACTAGGTTCAATTGTATTGATGACTCCATCGTTCAAAATACATTTTGATAATTTCAAATTATTTTTGTCTAGCTGAAACAATTAGCATAGACATACGAATAATAACACCTTTTTAAAACTCATTGGTTCAAACATTGACTCAATATATTTTCGAGAACACAAAATTTGCAAATATTAGCACGATGTCAATAAATTTTGAAAATCTAGCATAGCTAGAAGATTTAGAATATCCATTTCTCTCCATCAACTTCAATCTTTACTCCAGTGCTTCATTACTCAATCATTCTATCATTTTTCAATATCATCAATGCTCTCTATACCACAACTTTTCTATACCCAATATAGTTCATCAAACTTACCACACTTTGGAAGTTCAGGAACTTACCACAATCATATGGGTTTAGGAACTTATCCTAGTCAGACTAAAATCGTCCATTCGCTGAGGGGTTCCACCATACGATTATGAGTCACGAACCTACCATAAGTTTGAGTTTTAAGAACCGTACCTAACCTTAATATTCTCTAACTATCAAATATAATTATGAGAAAAGAATCACCTTCTCCTCATACGTATATCGATAGTACGACACCAATATTTCAATGATTATCAATATAGGAAGCTAAGTGGTTGTCGAACCAACTCGACCACTAATCAATATAGGAAGCTGAGCGGTTGTTAAACCCTGGACAAATCCCGTCCCATACCAGGATTTGTTCAACTCAACCACTATATTAATATAGGAAGCTAAGTAGTTTTCAAACCAAGCACAAATTCCCGTCCCATACCAGGAATCGTACAACTCAGCCACTAACATGAGTCCTCAATTGAAATTCCACCTAATTTCATCTTGCTCTTAACTTAACTCTTTGCTTGATAGGAATTTCTCGTATTTCATCATCCATAACTTCTCGTGAGTTTATCTCGTACTATTTCATAGTACCATCTCTTTATAGCGTCATGCTACAACTATTCAATCATTTAAGATTCTCTGATATTTTACAACTTTAGCAGATCACGTCGTGATCTCGTTCTATCATTAACTCTTATTACGATTCTTTCTTATCTTATGATCATCTCATCCTACGATCTTCTTTATTCTTCTCTTTAATCACGTTATCTTATGATTAATCAACTCAGGTGTTCCCTGTTCTTTTAGTTTTTTAGGTTCTTCTTTAAACCTAAATATTTTATCATAATCTTGTCTCACATGAATTTTCTAAACTCTATTTAAGTTCATCCTTATCATTTATATCATTCTCATCTTATAGATATCGTCTATTTATTAACACCATCTTTATTACTAGAGTCAGGTAACTCCTGATTCTCATCTTATATAACTCTTCAAGATTCTTCTTTGAATCTTCTTATTTATATATATATCAATTCTTCTTTTAAGAATCTCTAACTGCATTCATATTATTCAATATTTTATTCGAGTTTACTTTGCATTATTCGCATCTTCTCCTTGTAACGTTTCTAGGACTTAACTCATCTCATGCATCTACCTATACGAAAAATCACTTCTTAATCATACACATCCATAATTCTAGACTCGGTACATCTCGAGTCTCTAACAGTGTTCAGTATAGCACCTGAGTGGTTTCCCACAAACAACCGACAAACTAGTTTTTGTCTCGTCTACACTGTCTTTCACAGCGAGTTAGATCGGTTGCTAGTTCGTATCAACCTCCGCTCTCTGAAGGAATTGTTTAGCCCAGATACCATACATCAACCATTAAAGAATACGATTGCACCATAATTATACTTAACTTATTATTCTTTTAACTCTAATATCTTCACCTCTCTTCTCCAAGGTTATAGCCTAAAGTACTCGTACCTAAGGTTTCTAACCTATCAGCTTTGATACCAACTGTAACGACCCCAAAATTCATACAATTCAACTCTGCACATCGGTCGTTAACAATGCATCCTTATTCTGACTTTACAACATTATTTAATGTTAAACTTAATAAAATGCAGAACAATTTTAAACTTTTCAGTTTTCTTTCTTCGCTTTCCCTGAATCATAACCTTTAATCATTTACATATTCTAGAATCATATTTGCTTAATGATTCGCTTCATCAGAGTTATAAAAAAATAAAACTTACTTCTAGATTCAATCCCCTTTATACATCAGATAAAATTAAATTATAAGTCAATACAAATTTTACAACTCAACATCTGTTACACTTAATACATCATCCAGAACCTTTAACATGGTTCAAAAACATAATTTAAGCTAAAATAATTAGTCTTCATGCATAACATCTGAATCATGCCATTCAAGCAGCACATAACGTTACCTTGAATCTTTAACCTGCAAAAGTGGTTATTTGCAAGAATGAGTTCGACAGCTCAGCAAAATCTAACAGTTTGCATACGTCACATAGTACATAGATAACATGCTCATTATTTAAATCATAAACCTTTGGCTAAACATGTCATACATAATGATCAACACGTAATAAATAGAGATTGAGTTCCACAACTCAATCAACATTCTTAGTTCAACGAACATAGTCATAATTTGACTTGGTCGTCTCATACTTGTAACATATATAAAATGCATCTTGCTTTCACGTCATAGGTTTAAAATAGTTATGCATTTAGTTCACATAACAAATAGGAACTGAAAGACTTGCCTGGTTTGTAGATTACCGATTACCATAACCAGCTTATATTTATCTGCACTTCATGTATCCTACACGATATATATAATTATACACATCATTTATTAGTCACATAGCAACATTTGGTATTAATTCTACTTAACATTTCATAATCCTTCATTTTATTCTCCATGAAATTCTCAACTTAGAAATTAAGTCCTCATAAAACCCTTCATTTTATTACATTCCACTTTAATCGACACTTAACATTTAGTTAAGTCTTAAATTTTTCTTTATATTTAGATGTATAATGTTTAAAAGTAAATCTTGCATAGGGTAACATATCATGACAAAAAATAAAAGAATTAAAAATAAGAAAATTTTCATTTTCTGCAATTCCTGTCGGGGCGAGGAAATTAAAACACAAAACTCTCGTCGGGGCGAGGATTTACAACACAAAACTCTCGCCGGGGTGAGACTTCGCCGGGGCGAGAATTCCTTCACAAAACTCTCGCCGGGGCGAGAAATTTAGCTTAATGAGCTCGCTGGGGCGAGCTCCCTAGAATCCAGATTCTGCAGTTTGCGAAGAACGTAGAAAAATGCCAAAAATTCCCAATTTTCTTCATTTTATCAGCAAATTAAAATTACCCAGTCGCTATAACTCATATATGATCATTACCCAAACCCTCTAGCACGATTCTAACATCTTAAACAACTTAAACAACTATTTTAAAGGCTTAAAAATCACAATTCATACTAGTTTTACAAACTTTGACAAATTTAGCGTAATCAATCATTACAGATTCGTCATTCAACCAAATTGGTCCGTACAACTTCCATTGTTTTCGTTTCTTAATGTATTATTATAATCAACAATCAATTTCAGATTATAACATGAACTAACCCCCACTTTTTGACTCTAACATAAGCTAATATGTACATATTTAACCAAAAACTCAAGAACATCAAAAAATAAAAATAAATTTTACAACCAAGTTATTACCTTTAATTTCTTCTTTAGATTGATTAGGAGAGCCTTGACTACCCTTCTTCTTCTTTCTTAGATTTTAGACCTTCTTCTCAATTCTCAAAGAATTCTCCCACTCTCTCTTTCTCTCTTTTCTCAGCTATATCAAAAATAAACTGACAAATACACTTTACGTGTATATTAGTTTCTCAGCAGTTAGGAAAATCAAAGGTTTAGGCCATGTTTGGCCAAACCCAATTAATCTCCATTTTAATTTATTTTAATCATTCACTTATTATATAGTTCACAATTATCACATCTAATTTAATTAAATCATATTTAATTAAATTATTTAACAAATATAACTTCAATTTTATTTAACAAATCATTATATTTCTAATTTAATTATTTAATTAAATTAGTATCTTATCATCACTTTAGCGTACTAAAATACGCACAAATTATAAATTTATTTATCATCAATTTATTTAATATCATCATAGTTAAACAAATTATTCTATAATAATTTTCATCGAATATTTATTCCATAAATATTCCGAATAAAATATTTATTCAAATCCATAAATATTTTTAACTATAAACAAAACTCACAATCTTATTACATTTACATATATATTAACTCCAATTTTATTAAAACAAATATATTCACATTGATTCACTATTTTAATTAAGTGAATCGCTCACATTATTTATGAAACTTAATTCACAATAACTTCCATTGTCCACAAGACATAACAACCAAATTATATTATTTCCCAATATAATTTTAACTTAATTAAATTAACTAATATTATTCAACTAATTTCCTTTTCACGACAATTTCATTTAATCTTTCCAATGGTTTAATTAATTATTAAACCATTATTTCCCAATTACACAATTATATAATTTCTTTCACACCGAACCACATATATTTCATAATATAAAATACATATATACACATAATCAAACTCAAAATGTCTCGTAATAAGAATTTTATTTATTAAATTCTTATTTAATAATTCTTTGAAAATCCGGGTTGTCACACCTTCCCTTTCTCAGTTCTATTTTTCTTTAATTCTTGCAACTGATGAATGGGGAATTCCAAGGGGCTAGAAACTGAAGAATTCAGAGATAAGATTATGAGGGAATGTGTTAGAACTGGTGGTGCTTTGTGTGCTGTGTGTGAGTGTGTGTGTGTGCTGTGTATCTCCACTGCCTGTTTTCCTCCTCCACTAGCTCCAACTCTTGTATAAATTAGGGACTCTTGTAAATGTAAAACATAATATAGTGTACAGATTTTACACAACTTATATGGTATCAGAGCTAAGATCCGTTCATCAGAAAAAAAAATTTCCTTTGCTTTTTTACGCAACTTCGCTGATGTGACTTGGTTCGCTTGAAAAAATAGCTTGAACAGCTATATATACTGAAATTGATATCATATTAGCGTTACCCATAGCCGGGCGACCAACTCAGAGGTTTCTTTTTCCCGACCAGCCGCCGCACCTGCCGCCACGCGCCGCTCACGCGCCTCGCCGCCAATCCCACTCGCCGGCGTGTGACCTGTTTTTCGGCGACTTTTTTCTGGCGTGGCTTGGCCCATGGCGGTCGCCTCTCTCTCCTCTTCCTGCCCATAGTGGTCTTATAGAGAGAAAGTCAGGTTTGCTTGGATTTTGGTTTAATATTGCTTCGGTCGGCCCTTTATTTATTGACTGATATCCTTTGGCTTGCTTATGAACTGTGATATACACTGCTACCTTGATATACTTATTTGCTGCTACTATTATCAGTGTTAAGTATTAAGCTAGTAAGTTTTTTTTTGGCTTCGAACTGGCATAAGCTATTTATCAGTGTTAAGTGTTTGGCTTATTTTCACACTGTTATTCCTGCCTTGTTAAGCATTACTGTTTGGCCTATTTTCATACAACTACTGCTTACTGTTGGAAACCTGTATATTATCCTTGTTGGTACGTTCCTTGGATAAATTCTTGTTGCTCCTATTATATCACCATGGCAGAATTTGGTCCTATTACCGAAACCAATAAGGGACAGATGTTTAGAAATCATCATCTTAATTCCTCTTTGGTTCTTAGTCCTTTTAAATTGGATGGAAATAATTACCTTGTCTGGTCCCAAGCATGTCGTATGTCAATTGAAGCAAACCGAATGCAGCACTTTATCACTGGTACAAACATCATGCCTGTACAAGCAGGTACTGCTCAGGAAGAATGGAAATCTGATAACTCCATGGTAAAAACATGGATTTTTAACTCAATGGAACCTAGTCTGAGGAGTAGTTACATGTTCTTATACACTGCATATGCACTTTGGGAAGCTATCTCTCAAACTTTCTCTATCTCTAGTGATATGTCTAAGGCCTATGATATTCGTAAACGAATCCGTGAGTTGGGCCAAAGAGAGAAGTCTGTGGCACAATATTTTGCAGAGATTAATGCACATTGGCAGGAGCTTGATCATTATCGAGTTTTCTTAACCAAATGTCCGAAAGACGCAACAGCTTATCAAAAGTTTATTAATGAAGATAGAGTTGTGGATTTCTTGGCTGGTTTGAATATAGAGTTTGATCAAGGTCGAGCTCAATTGCTTGGTCAGACACCTTTTCCATCCCTGAGAGAGGCTCATGCTAGAGTTCAGCAAGAGGAAAGTAGACAACGAGTGATGATACTAAAAGCAAATCATGTTGCCCGATCAGCCTTGATTGCCTCGTATCCTAAACCTGGCTTTCCCATTTCCTCTCCTATTGAGAAGGAGCCCCGTGAATGTGACTATTGTGGGGGGAAGACTCATACCAGGGATCACTGCTTTAAGCTCCATGGACGTCCTAGAGGACGTGGAGGTCGGTCTGGTCCTGGTCGTGGACGTGGATCCCATGCCTACATGTCTGCTCCTCCACCTTCCGTTGATGTATCCGGCACTGCAGACACTACTACGGCAGTCACTCCTGAGGAAATCTCAGCTTTTCAGAAATTCTATTCCAAACCTACTTCCTCTCATTATGCCCAAACAGGTATACCTCCTTGTGCTTTTCATGTTTCATCCACTTGCCCTAGTTGGATTATAGACACAGGTGCCTCCGAGCATATGACAGGGTCCTCCAACCTGTTTACTTCATACACGCCCCGCTCTGGAAAAGACAAAGTTCGAGTTACTGATGGCTCCCTGTCTTCTATCTGTGGGAGTGGTTCTGTAGTTTGTACCTCTTCATTAACATTATCATCTGTTCTCCATATTCCTTTCTTCACTGCAAACTTATTATCTGTTCAACGTCTTTCTGAATCTATGCACTGTTCCGTAACCTTTTTTCCCAATCATTGTATTTTTCAGGACTTGGTGACTGGGCAGAAGATTGGCAGTGGTAGTGCAGTTGATGGCCTCTATTATTTAGATGTTCCTTCCTCTAATACAGTCTCTACTCAGGCTCATCACTCCATTTCAGACTCCAGCTTGACCTCTCTCCATCAATGGCATCATCGTTTCGGTCATCCTTCCTTTTCAGTATTAGAGTCTTTATTTCCATCTTTAGTTAAAGGATGTAACAAAACTCAGTTTTTGTGTGAACCATGTGAATTCGGTAAACACAAACGTTCGACTTATTCTGCTATCAACAGTCGTCATTCTGAGTCTTTTGTTATTATCCATACCGATGTATGGGGGCCTTCTCGGGTTGTTTCTCGTTCTGGTTTTAGGTTGTTTGTTAGCTTTATTGATTGTCATTCTCGTATCACTTGGATTTACCTTTTGCGTTCCAAAAATGAAGTTTTTGATTGCTTTCAAGACTTTCATAGAATGATTCAAACTCAATTTAACGCCAAAGTAAAAATTCTCCATAGTGATAATGGTCGTGAATATAGTAATAATCATGCTTTTGAAGCTTACCTCTTTCAGCATGGCATCATTCTTCAAACCTCCTGTGTCAGAACCCCAGAACAAAATGGAGTCGCAGAAAGAAAAAATTGACACCTACTAGAAGTTGCCCGTACTCTTATGTTTACAATGAAAACTCCTAAATTCTTATGGGGTGATACGGTTCTGACCGCGGCTTTCCTTATCAACCACCTTCCTTCTAGAATCCTTGGAAACAAAAGTCCTATCTCCTTTCTCCAGCACATAACCACTCATTCTCCCTCACCACGAGTTTTTGGATGTGTGTGTTATGTTCATGATAAATCTCCCACTCGGGGTAAATTGGATCCCAAAGCTCTGCGGTGTGTTTTTATTGGTTATTCTCCAACCCAAAAAGGTTATAAATGTTATCATCCCCCTACTCACAAAGTGTTTGTCACTCGGGATGTAACTTTTTGGGAGTCGGAACCTTTTTATTCTTCTTCACTGTCTCCTCAAGGGGAGGTTATTGATGAGGAGACGTTTCCGTTAGAGACTGGTATTACACATACGAGTACAAGCACTATTATACCATCTAACCCCACTCCTGTTGTTGTTTCTGAAAATGCTACACAGGGAGAGTTACAGTTACAGTCTGAGCCTGAGTTGAGGACCTATACTCGAAAAGGGAAGAATAAGGTCACCATAGCTGCACCACTACACCAACCTTGCCCTGAACCAAGTCTTGGTAATACTAATGGTATGAATCCTGATCCTAATTGTTCTTCTGATGATACTGACATTCCTATTGCTCTTAGAAAAGGTGTCAGGTCTTGTACACAACATCCTATCTCGAATTTTGTTTCATATAATAAATTATCTGCATCCTACCATTCCTTTGTTTCTTCTTTGTCCTCTATATCTATTCCTCAGGGGTGGAAAGAAGCAATTAAGCAACGAGAAGTGGAAACATGCTATGATAGAAGAGATGAATGCCCTGAAAAAGAATGATACTTGGGAACTAGTTACTCTTCCTTATGGGAAAAGACCAGTTGGTTGCAAATAGGTATATACAGTGAAACAAAAGGCAGATGGGACAGTTGAAAGACTCAAAGCCAGGCTAGTTACAAAAGGATACACTCAGACTCACGGGATTGATTACCAGGAGACTTTTGCTCCCGTGGCAAAAATGAACTCTGTTCGTACCATAATCTCATGTGCAGCAAACTTTGGCTGGGATATTTAGCAATTAGATGTGAAAAATGCATTTCTTCATGGTGATCTAGAAGAAGAGGTATACATGGAAATACCCTCTAGTTTTGTCTCATCTGTCACCAAGGGAAAGGTTTGTAGACTGCGAAAGGCTTTATACGGATTGAAGCAATCTCCTCGAGCCTGGTTTGGTAAATTCCACAAAGCAATGATAAAACTTGGGTACAAACAGAGTCGAGCAGATCACACTCTATTTGTCAAACAAATAAATGGTAAAACTGTCATTCTTATTGTTTATGTTGATGACATTGTAATGACAGGGGATAATAAAGAAGAGATAGTTAACCTCAAGGCAAGCCTGGCTAAAGAGTTTGAAATCAAAGATCTGGGCACCTTGAAATATTTCCTTGGTATTGCAAGATCTTCCAGTGGAATTTTTCTATCTCAACGAAAGTATGTTCTTGATCTCTTAACAGAAACTGGCATGTTAGGGTGTAAACCTACTGATTCTCCTATTGAAGTTAATCATCATCTAGAAGGAGGCACAGGACCTACGGTGGATAGAGAACGATATCAATGTCTAGTGGGACGACTGATATACCTGTCTCATACTAGACCCGATATATCTTATGCTGTGGGTATAGTTAGCCAATATATGCATGATCCTCAACAAAGTCATATGGAAACCGTTTATAGAATTTTGAGATATCTCAAGTCTACACCCGGTAAAGGTTTATTGTTTGCACCACATGGTCATATGAGAGTCGAAGCTTTTTCTGACTCAGATTGGGCTGGCTCTATAGAGGATCGTCGATCTACATCAGGCTACTGTTCATTTGTTGGAGGTAATCTTATCACTTGACGTAGTAAGAAACAGTCTGTTGTGGCAAGATCTAGTGTTGAGGCTGAATATCGAGCTATCGCCTTGGGTATATATGAACTAATGTGGCTTCGAACCTTGCTAGAAAATTTGGGTGTTTCAACTAAAGGGCCTATGCAGTTGTTTTGTGATAACAAGGCAGCCATTAGTATTGCAAATGATCTGGTACAACATGATAGAACAAAGCACATTGAGATTGACCGACACTTCATCAAAGAAAAATTAGTCAGTGGTCTTATTTGCTTACCTTTTGTAAAAACAGAACACTAGCTAGCTGATATTCTGACTAAGGGTCTTAGTGGTAAGATGTTTCATCCCTTGTGGTTCAAGTTGGGTATGCGAGATATCTATACACCAACTTGAGGGGGAGTGTTAGAACTGGTGGTGCTTTGTGTGTTGTGTGTGAGTGTGTGTGTTGTGTATCTCCACTTACCTGTTTTCCTCCTCCACTAGCTCCAACTCTTGTATAAATTAGGGACTCTTGTAAATGTAAAACATAATATAGTGTACAGATTTTACACAACTTATAGAATGCAAAGGTTATATATACTCTCTACCCAATATGTTTTTCTTCTTTGTTAGAATCCTACCCGAGAATAAAATTGAGAGTGAGAAAGTGTGCTTGGCGAGTTTCTAGAGATTTATAGAGGAGTTAACAAACAAAGAGAAGCAATATCAGATTTCATAAAAAAGGGATAACATTCAAACGGTAAGATTATGAACTTTCATCTGTATTCTTAAGAAATTAGTTTTTATGGAAAATGTACATAATGGCTTATTTTGGAATCGAAATGGATGTTAATTCATGTAACATTTAGTAAAGTTATATTTGTTTGTGTTAATACGTTAAGAAACGAAAAGAATGCAACTTGAATGGATTAAAATAGTTGAAAAACGAATCTGTGGTGAATGATTTCGCTAATTATGCGAAATATGAAGGAAATAACAAGAACTTTGATTTTGGAGGCTCTAAATTGGCTAATAGCGTTTTTGGTGCTATTAGAATGGTTAAGTACATATGTTATGTTGTCTTGGTTGAGTTTATAATGTCTGGATGTGTCTAAAATTGCCATTGTGTAGATTTTTGGAAAATTGGTTCGTAGTAGCAGCAGCCTGTAATACCTGTGTCAGTGTACCAGTGCGGTTGCGCTGGTACCAAGGCTAAACAGGGTGCAACCGCGCCTGCACCAAAACAAAAATTGATGTTTTTTTTAAATGTTCAGCCTTTAGAACTCAACGTAACCTAGTATAATGAGCATGAAGAAGCTTTAAACACCTATTAAGTTGTATCATGAGTACGTTATCACAAAGTTGAATTGTAAGCTATGATTTGATAAGTTTTAAAGGAAAAGCTACCTTGAATTGAAGAAATGATGTAGATATATTCTAGTAACGTTGAGCATGTGTATCAGAACCTATGTACCAATAATCTGAGGGTCAAATATGATCTTGGCCAGTCTTTAAAGAAAATAGCTATTAAGCTTGTTTTTGAAACGAAAATTTCAAAATGAGATAATTGAATATCGAATGCATAGATTTATTTTGGTTTTAAGTTTTCAGAATATTATGTGCATCTGTTGAATGCAAAGACCCCAACATGCTAGTAAGTGAGTTGTGCATGAAAAATCTCAGTTCTAGGTTTGAATGGGAGTAGCGTGGTCGCGCCACTCCCAAGCATAAATGCAGCGCGGTCGCGCCGTGCTGCAGAGTTGTCAAGAGGTTCTGTTTGTAAACTGAGGCTTGGCACATATATATTGAACCCTTATAAGCTTTCTTATGTGTCAATTGGAATGCTTGTACTGTCTATGAAAGTAGTATGCACACAAGCCAATCATATTTGATATGATGTAGCATATACTTTGTAATCTTATTCGTTTGTTAAAGGCATTTTACTTTATCTACATGATGTTGTTATACTAAATGTGATAAACCCATAGTTTTGAGCAATGCTTTTAGAATCATGATGGTGATCATGCTAATGAGATCTAAATTCCAGATAGCTCACAAACTAAAATTGTTCCTAATTGATGGATTACTAAAAAAGAGATTAGTGAATCCGGATAGATTAGTACATACGTTGCTTGCTCTTATGAAAAGGATGATTGATCTCATAATCATTTGTGTGGAGACACTAAAGCAAGTATGTAGGTGCTTATTAGAGAACAAGTTCACTGAACGTGGCTCGCTAAGGAATACCTAATGGAGTTTTACTCGCCTGTCAATAGGAATTCCTCTAGTGATAGTAGTACAAGTGATCCTTAGACTTGAGATCATCATAGTATCTTGTGTGTGATGGGTTATACTTTGGCATGTCCCTTAAGACCCTTAGGGTATATCAAAGGGTATGATTGGGTATAATGAGTTATACATGGAGATAGGTGAATGATCAACAAAGAATCTACCACTACTAGTAAACGGAGAGAATGTCCTATGTGATTAGATAAATGACGACTCAGAAGTCTTTGGCCAAAGCAGAATGAAATTAGAAAGGAGTTTCTAATTTACATTAATCAAAGTTGTGCATTTGAGAATCGAAATACATATAATTAAATAAAATAAGACTTGACAGTAATTCCATGTCTTATATTTAATTGAGACATTGTATGGTAGAAGGATTGAATTGTACGGTAACTATTCACTGAAAGGTTCTTTTGTGATTGATGTTGAAATCTATATTATCTGGAAAGTCGTTGATCGCTAAGGGGGCTTACCCTTGTTGTAGAATAAATATTATTTATTTAAATAAATTAAATAGTTTAATTTATTTATTTAAATAAAATTAGAATTGTTCTAATTGATTTATTCACAACCGGTTTAATATGGAGAACCTAAAGGGTCACACCGCAAAAGAAAAATATTTGTTTAAGAAGTAAATGGCATAATTGTAATAATAAGTTAAGTGTATTTAATTTAATCTATGGATATAGAATAAATTAAATAGCTTAATATTTATTATTTAATATTTTGGAAATATTAAATATAAATTAATAAGAAGAGTTTTATTATTATTATTACAATTACTATTATTTAATTCCTAATAGGGATTGGGAATTAATTAATAGAAGTACTCTCTCATAAATTCCTAATTGGATTAGGAGTTTAATTAAAATAAAAACCCTAATCCTAAATAGTTTAGGAGGGTTCCCTATATCTATAAATAAGAGGAGTCTTATCATGATTTAGGGTTAGACAGTTACACACTCTTCCATAAGAATTAGAGAGAGAGTACTTGTAATTTCTATAGAGATAAAAACTAGGGTTTTGCCAACACCCATCTTCTTGAACAACTATTATTCCTTGGTGGATCACCTCTAGAGGCCAAACACTTGGGTGGCTAACGTTGATCAAAGGAAGAAATTTAATCGGTGGAATTCAAAGAGAACGTGAAGGATTTGGAGGTGAACTCGTACCTGTGGAAGCATGGTTCTACAAGGGTATGATTCTCATACTTTATCTCTTTCGTTTAATT
This sequence comes from Aralia elata, assembly GCA_034770075.1. Taxonomy (NCBI): domain Eukaryota; kingdom Viridiplantae; phylum Streptophyta; class Magnoliopsida; order Apiales; family Araliaceae; genus Aralia; species Aralia elata. Next base: position 48,733,463 of record CM068377.1, on the reverse strand, counting down.
GATAATTGAGCACATGGATGATCATGGTGATGGTTTGTATGAAAAATTTTAAAATCCGTTTTATCGCGCTTCCGGACTATTTATGTAATTTGATTGCATGTTCGCGCTATATACAAACCTAACAGTGGTATCAGAGTCTAACCTTGTGCTAATTATCGATTATGATTATTCCATGTGTGTATGATATGCGATTGGATCGAATTTTTGGGCATAACCTGTTTTTTCCCGAAATCTGCTACGCGGCGCAGCTGCGCCGGCTCCGGTTCATTCTGAAGCGCAGCTGCGCCCAAACCCAGAAAGGCGTTTTTGGGGTTCAGCGCAGCTACGCCGGTTCCTAGTTCATTCTGGGCGCAGCTGCGCCGGACGACAAAATCCAGAAAAATAATTTATTCTTCAATTAAAATAAATAGTTTATTTAATTGATATAAATTAAGAATAAAGGAGTTTATTCATATATGGAATAAGATTCCATATTTTCTAGAATAAAGGAGTTTATTCACATATGGAATAGGATTCCATGTTTCCTTATAAAATAAAGATGTTTATTTTGATAAGGAATAGGATTCAACATATTTTATTTTCCAACAATTTTAAGTTAAAATAAAAGAGTTTATTTTGAACTTGAAATTGGTTTCCATGTTAATTAAAATAAAGGAGTTTATTTTGATTTGGAATTTGATTAAAAAATAAAGGAGTTTATTTTTATTCAAAATTGGATAAAATAAAATAAATAAGTTTATTATGATTTAAATTTTGATTAGAATAAAGGAGTTTATTTTATTTCAAAATTGGATTTCTAGTAAACTTTTAATTGCTCATTAATTGATATCAATGTATATATGGAATGGTTTTATTATTCATGAGATGAATATTATTTATTGATACATATAGAGATATGTATGATAATAAATAGGGATTAATTATGGACTACTAACCAATGTGTGATTGGATTTATTTTAGTGGATGTTTGAATGAATGGGTTTTTATAAATGGGGTCTGCGTACCTCGTGTTCTCTAATTTTTCTTAATGTAAATTCTATCTCCCTCCTATGTACTTCCCTTTGACTACTGATCAAGGTTTCTATTTATTGTAAATAGTTTATGTAATAGGTTTACTTAGAATTACTTGAAGAATTGGAGACAAAGGAGGAAGGAGCGCTTGAATACCCGTTTGTAATGGAGTCTGGGTTTAAATGTAATAGTTATATTTAAATTTTGTTCTTGCACCCTAGGTTTGACCTTTTGGTTCACTCGGTGGCTCTAGTGAACCAAACTAGAATAAAAGTCCATAATCAATCCGGGTAGAATATAGTATTCTATATGTGCATGCTTATTATGTATATATTATATATTATACAACATGCTTCGCATGTTAAATAATATGACGTGTATTATATATATATATATATATATGTGCATGCGCGCTAACACAAGATGAGACAAATAATAAACCCCTCAAAGAAATTATATTAAGTCCTAAGCGTTCAAAGATATTTGGAATATCGAACGTCGCCTTCTAGCATGGTAAAGCAATAGAGTATTAAATATTTAATATGAGTTTGTTGTGTCACCACAAGGCAAGTATTAAATATTTAAGATGTTGCATTATCATATTTGATGCTTATACATACACTGAACGATGCTGTTTTGTTGTGTCACCACAAGGACAGTATTTTTCTTTCGAATATATGGAAGTGCTAGGTTGGACTTAACTTGGATAATTTTGATTCGGATGTGTCACCACTCGATCAAAATAATCTAAGAGGCAAAATACAAGGAGTTACATAGTGATGTAATTGACAATAGTTGTCTACTTATTTATTTATATATCGTTTGTTGTGTCACCACAAGGCTATATACATTTGAAATGTGATCCTTATTCTCACTAGCAAATCTTTAATTAGAATTGCCGAACTATATAGTGAGGGTAATATAGTTTGATGAAAATAGTGAGATACCAATTTAAAATAAAGACCTAATTTATTTTGGTAATTAATTAAGAAATGAATGTATGCTAAAATGTTGTTAAATTACAAATTCATTTATAGAATTTTACGATGTCTAATTCACTATCACTGCATAGCAGATTAGATGCTAATTAACCGGACCAAATTAAACAGACTGGTTAAGAAATTTGAGAATAGTTCTCAAGGCTGAAAAGCTATCTTATGTCCTTAATACACTTATCCCTGCAATGGTTGCAGACAATGCCTCTGAGGAAGAGATTGCTACTTTTAGAAAGTAGTAAGATGATGCACAGTTGCCTCAAATGCATCATGCTCGCATCCATGAGTAACGAGCTTCAGCGTCAGCATGAAACTATGGATGCTCCTATTATACTCCTGCACCTTTAAGGTGTTAAAGGGTGAGGAAAGTAGGACTATTAGATATCAGATATCTAAGGAGCTCTTACGATCTAGAATGACCGATGGCACTACAGTATAGACAAATGTCCTAAAATGATCAATATGATTGAACAATTGGGACAACTGGGTTTTAATGGATGGAGAGTTGATCCAAGATTTGATCTTGCAATCACTTCCGGACTCTTTATCACAAATTGTTGTGAATTTCACATGAACAAGCTATATGTCAGCCTGCCTGAGTTGCTTAAACATGTTGAAAACAGTAAAGAGTCACTTTTCAACCAAGAAAGACCAAGTCTTACTGGTAGATGATTCTTCCAGTAGCGGAAGAGGGCCAAAGGATCTTCTGAAAAGAAGAAAAATTCAAAGAAGGTATAAGGAAAGGAAATAACTAAGGACACTAAGAACAAAACTGATGCAGATAGCAAAGGAGTTTGCTTCCACTACAATAAGCCTGGATACTAGAAAGGAAACTGTAAGGAGAATCTTACAAAGGCTAACCAGAAGAAGCTTAGTGAAGCTTCGGTTACAGATACAGGTTTATTCATGATTAAAAAAATTAAATCTTTCTATAAGTCAAGGTTCTACTTAGGTATTGGATACCGGCTATAATTCTCACGTATGCAATCCAATGCAGAGACTAAGCAGAAGTAGAAAGCTAAACTAAGAGTAAGTAATCTTATGTGTGGGAATGGAGCAAAGGTTGTTGCATTAACCATACGAACTTATAGTTTAGCATTGCCTACGGGCAAGTCTATTAAGTTAATAAATTGTTATTATGTTCTAGTTCTCATTAGAAATATTAGAACTTTTGTTGTTGGACAAGGAAGGTTCTGGTATTATATTTAAGAACAATTGTTGTTCTATTTATAATGATAATATTTTGTTTGAAACTGGAAGATTACTTGATAGACTTTGTATACTTGACTTACATGAAAAATAATTTTGCAAATTGAATAAACTAATAAAAGAAAAAGGAGATGATCATTCAAAGAGTTGAATGTGTGTATTTGATGAAATATAAGTTTGAATCATTTGAAAGGTTCAAAGAATTCAGAAGTGAAACATATTGACAAAGTATTAAAATTCTTTGATCAGATTGAGGAAAGAATACTTGTGCAATGAGTTTCTAGATCATCTCAAAATGGTATTTTGTCATAATGAACACCTCCTGATACGCAATAATTGATTGGTGTATCTAAAAGGAGAAATTGTACCTTGTTGGACATGGTGCAGTCCATAATGATTTTTACTGACATTCTAGTATCCATCTAGGGTTATGCCCTAGAAACGACTGTATATCTACTAAATAAGGTAACCTCAAAAATTCGGCCCCAAGACTCCATAAAGGTTATGGATAGGGAGGATTCCTAGTCTTAAGTATGTTAAGATAAGGGGTTGTCCAGCTTATGTGAAAAGGTTTTAAAGATAAGTTTGGGACAAAATCTGACTAGTGCAGATTTGTGGGATATCCTAAAGAAAGTTTAGGGTATTATTACTATAATCCTACACGCTGCCTTCTTAGATAAAGGTGTTTATCATTGAAGGAGCTAGTGGGAGGGTAATAGATCTTGAAGGAGTTCAAGAACCACAAAGCACTTTAAGTCGAACCGAGGAACCTGTAGATAGACCTATTGTACCACAACCGAATCGTAAATCTGGAAGAGTACCGAAGATACTTGGGAGGTATGGATTCATCATAGAGGATGATGATGAGGTACGCATCACAGAGGATGATGATCCAGTTATATACGATGAGGCTATGAGTAGAAGACACTCAAAGAAATGGCAAATAGCCATGAAATCCGAAATGGACTCCATGTATGAGAACCAAGTATTGACTCTAGTTACTCCACAAAAGGGCATAGTGCCTAGAGTGTGAATATGGGTCTTTAAGAGAAAGACTGGGGCATATGGCAAGGTGGAGACCTATAAGACCAGACCTGTTTAAAAGGTTTTTCAAGTCAAGGAGTTAACTATGATAAAACCTTATTACCGGGTAATGCTCAAGTCCATTTGGATTTTTCTTGTAATTGCAGCTTATTACGAAATCTGGCAAAATGGATGTGGAGACGTCCTTCCTCAATACAGAATTGAGGAGAATGTATGTATGGTACAGCCAGAGTAATTTGTTTCAAAGGTTGAAGCAAATCGTGTATAAGATGCAACGATCCATTTATGAATTGAGGCAAGCTTCTCAAAGATGGAACATTCATTTTGATGAGACAATCAAAAGAGTTTGATTTTATCAAAAACGAGAATGAACCTAGTATATGCAAAAGGTCAGTGGGAGCACTGTGACATTCCTAGTATTATATGTTAATATATTACTGATAAGGAATGACACATCAATGCTACAATCAGTAAAGATAAAATTGTCTAAACATTCCTCTATGAATAACTTGGGAGGAGCATCCTATAAATTGGGGATATAAATCTATATAGATAGATTTAAAAGGATGTTCGGCTTGACCCAATGAATGTATATTCATTCGATGCTAAAGGCGTTTAGTATGGCAAACTCCAAGAGAGGTCTCAGGATGATGAGCCATGGAGTGTATCTCTCTAAAATTGTCCCCAATTGAAAGAGAGATCACATGAGTTACTATCATGTATGCAATGAATATACAAGGCCTGATGTTGATCAGTCATATTCTGGAGAAGATCACTGTAAGACAGTGATAAACATCTTTAGGTACTTAACCGGTACTGAAGATGTGATCATGATTCATGGTAGGTTTGAATTAAAACTAGAGGGCTAAACAGACTCAAGTTTTTCAGACTAACCAAGACGATAATAAATCCACTTTAAGGTAAATTGTTACCTTGAAAGGTGGTGCAGTGAATTGGAAAGGTTCCAAACAGCAAATAGTTGTTGGTTTAGTGACAAAGACAAAGTATATAGCTGTAAATGAAGCTGCAAGTTTGATTGTTTGGATGAAAAGTTCATTACAGAACTAGGAATAGTTCCTAAGTCTCATCTTGGATTTAAACATGTGTTGCGGCACATTCATTTAATTAGTGGAATCATTGAAAGAGGAAAAATCACTATAGAGATAGTGGACTCTCGAGAACAGCATTGCATATCCATTTACTGAAGCTTTATCCAAACAGCAGGATGATCGTCACTTAGAGAAGAAGGGCATTAGATACCATGACGATTGGCTTTAGTGCAAGTGGGAGATTGAAAGTAGTATGCACACAAGCCAATCATATTTGATATGATATAGCATATACTTTGTAATCTTATTCGTTTGTTAAAGGCATTTTACTTTATCTACATGATGCTGTTATACTGAATGTGATAAACCCATAGTTTTGAGCAATTCTTTTAGAATCATGATGGTGATCATGCTAATGAGATCTAAATTCTAGATAGCTCACAAACTAAAATCGTTCCTAATCGATGGATTACTAAAAAGGGGATTAGTGAATCCGGATAGATTAGTACATACGTTGCTTGCTCTTATGAAGAGGATGATTGATCTCATAATCATTTGTGTGGCGACACTAAAGCAAGTATGTAGGTGCTTATTAGAGAATAAGTTCACTGAACGTGGCTCGCTAAGGAATACCTAATGGAGTTTTTGTGACACCCCCAAATCCGGGTACTTAATTCCCACAGATTTGGTGTTCACTAACTCATTCATTCACATCTAACTACCCATAATTAAGAACAATTAAATAAACTTAAAGAAACATCTTCCCAAAATGGGTTACATCACCAAACTGTTAAACAATCAAATCCCAGGTCATCTTAACCTTAATACATCAATGCGGAAAAAAAACATTATTTTAAATAAGCTTTTGTTACAAATAAACATCAAGTAGACAACAAGTCTTAAGCTACTTCTGCAACTTGCCCTTTCCTTTACTCGTGGACGACTCGTCCTGCTTTTCTGGCTTAGCTGCAATGATTAGTGCAAAAGTGAGCAAACAATTGCTCACAAGTACGATAACAATAATATTTAAATGAAATGGATTTCAACTGAGGAATAATAGTTTTCTGAATCTCAGTCAATAAATGAACAAAGTCTAAAAGCTCGTTGGAATGCTCGATTCAAGGAAAAATAGATTTCAAGATTTAAAAATTATATCTGAGCGTCACAAGACCTCGAACTATGTCCTAGGTTAGCAAGTATTTCTACTGTAACCTTTAACAGTCATATAGACTATGGACCAACATCTCGTACTCAGGGGGATCAGCCATTTGTACAATGTATTGTGCACAAACATTTTAACGCTGCCGCGTAAGTAATCCCCTATATTAGGGTTGTTCATCTCAGTTTATCGTCTGAATCCGTACCAAAAGAAACTTGGCTTGGAACAAGAATAGAAAATATTCTAAGTCTTTGAAATCACTCATCAACTAAGGACTAGCTGAATCAATAAGGGTTTGCTAGTCTAATTCATCAATAAAGTCAAACAATAGAAATTCTGTTCAAAGTTTGAATAACGATCACTGATCGAACAATAAACAACTGGAATAAAGCTTTAGCATTTAATCATGACATCAACCTTGCTTGAATGACAATAAGCTAAGGTAAATATTCTTTCTCAATGATATTAAACTCGCTTAAAATAAAATAACAAGTTTGAGATAGGAAAACTTGCCTCGTGCGTAGATTACAGATTTAAACAATGCACGTTCCTTAATCACCCTATACATTTTGATTATAAAATAGTAACAGTGATTAGCTATAGAACAATATACACACTTTAGGATTTATTCTTATCCTATTTCACTTAATAGATCAAATGTCATTTGATATTCATTTTGCTTACCACTCATTATAGTATCTTATTTATCATTAAATACTTTAATCTAAATTTTAATCATGCACACGACATCACAATAAAATAAAAAATAAAAATAAAAAATATTTCAGTTACTGTTCCTCGCCGGGGCGGGAATTCCCTGAACAAAACTCTCGCCGGGGCGAAGATTCCTTTGTATTTTTCTCGCCGGGGCGAGAGACTCGGCAGTCGCCTTCCCCAGCTCGCGAACCAGTGAAAACTTAGGCCAATTTTGGCCAAATTTTTCGAATTCTACCATCCAGTACACAAACTAAATATACCCAGACATCCAACATGCTAGAAAATAATTACCCAACATGTTTCTAACCACTCTAAGCATTATAAAACACATAATCAACCAATTACAAACCCAAAATTTCACTGTTTATGAGAAATATTCATATTTTAGCCATATCAATAAAATTAAACTCTATAACTTCATCTTTCAACCAATTAAAACCATTCTTCTTGCATTATTCTTGTTTTTCATCATATAATCATAATCAAACATTAATTAACCGATTAATAATCAAATTAAACGAAATTTTTCATACATATAGGCCATACATGGAACAAAACTCTGTAAACACCAAAAACACTATTCTAAAACTTGCTTTCATGGATTAGCACCTCTAAATTGATTATTAATCATCATATAATCATCTAACACATGATTACTACCAATTATACCAAGTAATTCATGTTTTAAGCAAGTAAATAATATACAGAGAACTAAAAATAAAATGCAGTAAAGAGTTTATACCTTCTATTTGCTTTGATTAATAAGTTTAACCTCCTTTGATTTGAATTTCTTCCTCCAATACCCAAACTATTCTCACAATTTCTCTCTTCTTCTCACAAATTCTCAAGCTCTGCTCTCTCTTTTCTCTCAAACTCTGATGTTCTTTCTTTCTTTCTTTCTTTACAGCTGACGTAGTTTAAAAAAATAAAACTGATGAAAATAAAAACTGATACTTAATATAATAATAACGTATATTCTTTAAATTGAATCATCAGTTATAAAATTTCAAAAGCCATAAGGCTTGTTTGGCAAATACTAATTAAAATAACCCATTATTCTAACTAAAGGCTTGTTTGGTAAAACAAAATTAAAATAACCCATTATTTCCAAACAAAGGTCATAGGGCCTTGTTTGGTAAAAACTGAATTAAACACTTTCTCATTTATTTTAATAAATCATTATAACATATAGTTTAAAATGTCACACTTCTAATTTAATTGAACTTATGTGATGATTATAAACTAGTTTGAAGAAATAATTCATGAAAACATGCTTTAGAATTGAGCTCTTAATTTTACAGAGCCTTATTTCATGTATGGCATATTTGTATGAAAATTGATGATTTAAATTGGTTATTAATCAGTGATTTAATAATTGTTTATGATTATTTGATGAAAAACAAGAATAATGCAAGAAGAATGGTTTTAATTGGTTGAAAAATGAATTTACAGAGCTTGATTTCATGAAAATGGTTAAAACTTGAATATTTGGTTTTAACAGTGAATTTTTGATTTTAAATTGGTTGATTATATGTTTTATAATGCTTAGATTGATTAGAAACATGTTGGGTAATTATTTTATATCATATTTGATGTCTGGGTATGTTTAATTTGTATTTTGGATGGTAGAATTCGGAAAATTTTGGCCAATTTTGCCTAAGTTTTCACTAGTTCGCGACCTGTAAAAGGTGTCAGTCGCGTCTACCGCCCCGGCGGTAGAAATGAGCTAGGATTATCGCCCCGGCGGCTCTGTCGCCCCGGCGGCATAATTACACTAGATTCTTCGCCCCGGCGACAGCCTCGCCCCAGCGACGAGTTTGTTAAGTTTTTTCTCGCCTCGGCGAGAATCACTGCTGTTAAAAAACAATTATTGTTATAATTATTTTGTTTTCTTTTCTTGGAAGTTATGATGCATAATTAAACTTATATTAATGTATTAAATGACTAAAGAATTTCCAAGATGGTTGCTAAACTAGTACTTGTTGACTATGGTATGCTAAATGAGATGTTATGATAAAAGAGCAAGCTTAGAAAGCTTTTAATCTTGTGACTAATTATATTACCATTTTACAATTAAATGTTTAGGTTGTTTAAGGATCGTGAATTACTTAAATTTGTAATCTACGCTTGAGGCAAGTTCCTTATCTCAACTTATTACTTTTACGTTGAGCAAGTTTTCCTATCTCAAACTTGTTATTTCATTTAAAGCAAGTTTAATATCATTGAGCAAGAATATTTACCTTATCTTATTGTCATTCAAGCAAGGTTGTTGTCATGATTAAATGCTTAAGCTTTATTCCAGTTGTTTATTGTTCGATCATTGATCGTTATTCAAACTTTGAATAGAATTTCTATTGTTTGACTTTATTGATGAATTAGACTAGCAAACCCTTATTGATTCAGCTAGTCCTTAGTTGGTGAGCGATTTCAAAGACTTAGAATATTTTCTATTCTTGTTCCAAGCCAAGTTTCTTTTGGTACGGATTCAGACGATAAACTGAGATGAACAACCCTAATATAGGGGATTACTTACGCGACAGCGTTAAAATGTTTGTGCACAATACATTGTACAAAGGGCTGATCCTCCTGAGTACGAGATGTTGGTCCATAGTCTATATGACTGTTAAAGGTTACAGTAGAAATACTTGTTAACCTAGGACATAGTTCGAGGTCTTGTGACCCTCAGATACAATTTCTAAATCTTGAAATCTATTTTTCCTTGAATCAAATATTCTAACGAGCTTTTAGACTTTGATCATTTATTGACTGAGATTCAGAAAGTTATTAACCCTCAGTTGAAATCCATTTCATTTAAATATTATTGTTATCGTACTTGTGAGCAATTGTTTGCTCACTCTTGCACTAAAACATTGCAGCTAAGCCAGAAAAGCAGGACGAGCCGTCCACGAGCAAAGGCAAGGGCAAGATGCATAAATAGTTAAAGACCTGCTATTTACTTGATGTTTGATTGTAATAAGACTTATTTAAATTATGTTTTATTCCGTATATGATGTATTAAGGTTAAGATAACCTGGGATTTGATTGTTTAATAGTTTGGTGATGTAACCCATTTTGGGTAGATGATTTCTTTAAGTTTATTTAATTGTTCTTGATTATGGGTAGTTTGATGTGAATGAATGAGATAGTGAACACCAAATCTATGGGAATTAAGTACCTGGATTTGGGGGTGTCAAAGGTTGGTATCAGAGCTGATAGGTTATGAACCTTTAGGTGGGGAAAACCTTAGGGTAGTAGCCTTTTAGAAGATAGAGAATATAGAGGTGATAAACTCTTATCGAGTTTTAAGAAATGAATTACGGAAATTCATAAAAGACAATAAAACGATTATGTGCTATGTGCTTATTTGATAACAAACTTATGTGCTCACGAGTATTATCGATTAGTAATTAAAACTTAAAATTTTGGTTGTCAGGATGACTGATAGAGGAGAGCCCAGCCAGGCTAGGGAGGAGGAGCCCAGGGATATTCACGTAGTCAGTGTGCAGCTAGTGCAGAGGGAGCCATCTCCATTGATTACAGTTACAGGCCACGAGTATGAGCCTGAGACTGATCCTGACGAGGACCCTGAGGAGGAGGAGGAGGAAGACCCTGAAGAGATACCACTATCTACTTTGGGTATTAAGATGTACGAGCAGGTGTATGATCGCAACATAGAGTTGCAGGACAGAGTGGAGGAGTTAGAGGGGCAGCTGGCTGAGCGACAGTCTATTTTGGAGCAGAAGAACAGTGAGATTGAGGAGCTAGATATACGTCTTGGAGACGTGGAGTGGAAGCTGGTTCATGTAGAGAGTGAAAAGGAGGAGTTAGAGGAACAGGCTGCGGAACGTCAAGCCACTTTAGAGCAGAAGGATGCTGAGATCCAAGACCTTTCATCACGTCTTGCAGAGGCTGAGCAGAGGCTAGCACAGTCTGAGTATCGACGAGGACAGTTGATAGCCAGAAATGAGATTGTACGAGATGAGTTGAAAGAGGAGTCAGCTAAGCGGGCGAGAGCTGAGACTGCTTGGTTGAGGGAGGCTAACCGCGCAGATCGTGTTGAGTGTTAGGTGCGGTCAAAGAAGGCCAAGATTGATGATATGGAGTATATTTTTCACTCCACAGTGGATAGAGCTCTGGAGCGAGTTCATCGTCATCCATATATGGTGGATCGAAGGATGGTACTCGTATTATGGAGCAAGAACGCAAGGAAGCTGTGCGTCGTGGGATGTCATCATAGATTATGAATTAGTTATGTTATTGTGAAATTTATGAGTTAATAAGTTGTTAATCCCAGTTTATATAATGGGATAGAATAATGATGTAATCCTAGAACTTTATGATGACAGGATAGATGATTTGATGTAAATAACCACGATGTTATCTTTGTTATGTTTTAAAGCAGTAAATGAATAAAATGTGAAATTTTATTAGATGTGTTATGTGTTTAAGTCTTGTTTATAAATGTTTAAGTTGAGACTTAAATGTTTAAGTAATTGAGCAACAATCTAATAGCGCAAATTCTTAACAGTACGATGCCGCCAAGAAGACAACCAACACGTCAACAGACCCCTGAGGGATCTACCAATAACGAAGAAGCCAACGCTAACCCAATGCAGCAGTTGGTAAACTTGTTAACGGGAGCCTTTGCAAATCAACCACAAGCTCAGGCCACGACCTTCAAAGATTTCAAGGCTGTCGGACCCCCAGAATTTCTAGGGTCTATGAATCCGATAGAGGCCCAAACGTGGGTCATGGAGATGGAGAAGGTGTTTGATGTCGCTAGGGTCAATGAGGACCAAAAGACGGCATTTGCAACCTTTATGCTAAAATCAGAAGCTAGTTACTGGTGGCAAACAAATAAGACTCGAGGTGGCCAAGGGATTATTCCGTGGGAGCGATTTAAGGAGATATTTTTCGAAACCTATTTTCCGGCAAGTGCTCAGAACCAAATGGAAGTACAGTTTCTAGAGTTGAAGTAAGGTACTATGTCGGTATCTGAATATGCAGCAAGATTCAACGAGTTGGTGAGGTTTGCGCCTTATCAGGTTAACACGGATGAGCGGAAGGCCAGAAGGTTCGAGCAGGGACTGAAGCCCTGGTTGTATAGCCGAGTTTCAATGTTTCAACTGAACTCGTTTGCGGCGGTGCTGGAAAAGGCAATTATTGCTGAAGGAGGTAGTGATGCTCTGTCAAAGTACAATCAGGAGCAGAGGAAGAAGAAGAATGAGAGTGAAAACAAGGCAAGTGGTAGCCATGGAGGCAGTAGTCAAAAGAGAAAATGGAATGATAGTAACTCTGCGGGAAGTCAGCAAGGTAATCAGAAGAAGAAGATGGAGGTGTGCAGCAACTGTGGAAAGAGCCATATGGGTGCTTGTTTGAAGGGTAAGCGGGTGTGCTTCAACTGCGGGCAGGAGGGGCATATCGCGCCGAATTGCCCTAATCCAAAGAAAGGAGCATGTTTCATCTGCGGGTCGAAGGATCACTTTGCTCGGGAGTGCCCTAAGAAAGCAACTACAGGTGGAGCCAGTTCAGGAAAGGGAAACAGCGGTGGTGGAGGCAATCTGACTATCACAGGACCCACGCAGCCCAACCGACCTACCGCTCGAACGTTCAATATGACGGTGCAGGATACTGTGCAGTCAAAGGATGTAGTGTCAGGTATCATTCCAGTCAATAATGTTAATGCTTATGTATTGTTTGACTCGGTTGCTACTTGCTCATTTATATCCGATGATTTTGCTAAGAAATTAGGGTTACCCCAAGAAGAATTAGATTACCCTATGAATATAGAAATTGCGAATAGGGAGGTGATTCCTGTTAAGTTTGTCCACAAGAACTGTTAGGTAGATATTAAGGGTCATGTGATGACTGTCAACTTAATTCTAATTCATCTTGGAGAGTTTGATGTTATTTTGGGTATGGATTGGTTGTTTAACCATGGGGCAGTTATTGACTGTCAAAAGAAGTGTGTAAACCTTATGACTCCGTCAAAGGTAGTGTTTTATGGCAGCAAGTCGCCTAGACAAACGAGTTGTCTGACGATGGTGCAGGCCAGAAAGATGTTGAGACAAGGATGTGTAGGATATCTAGCCTACATAGTTGATACCCGAAAGGTGGGTGCAAAACTAGAGGAGATACCAGTAGTTAAGGATTTTGCGGACGTGTTTCTTGATGATTTGCCAGGATTACCGCTAGACAGGGAAATCGAGTTTGTAATTGATTTAGCACCGGGAACGGCCCCTATATCGAAAGCCCCGTATCGAATGGCTCCGGTAGAAATGAAGGAGTTAATGGTGCAATTACAGGAATTGTTGGATAAGACGTATATCCAACCGAGCGTTTCGCCGTGGGGAGCGCCGGTATTGTTTGTTAAGAAGAAGGATGGGTCGATGCGTCTTTGCATTGATTATAGAGAGTTGAACAAGGTCACGATCAAAAACAAGTATCTGTTGCCAAGAATCGATGACCTATTTGACCAATTGAAAGGAGTAAGGTATTTTTCGAAGATAGATTTACGAAGTGGGTACCATCAGTTGAAGGTGAGAAAGGAGGATATACCAAAGACGGCATTTCGGACTAGATATGTTCACTATGAGTTTTTGGTTATGTCATTTGGTTTAACGAATGCGCCTGCAGCATTCATGGACTTAATGAATAGAGTATTCAAACCATTCCTGGATAAGTTTGTAGTGGTATTTATAGACGACATTCTGGTCTACTCCAAAACTCAAGAAGAACACGTGGAACATTTGAGGGTGACATTGGAGGCGTTAAGGAAAGAAAAATTGTATGCAAAATTCTCTAAGTGCGAATTTTGGTTGGAGCGTGTTCAATTTCTTGGACATGTGATTGATAAAGACGGGATTTCGGTGGATCCAGCTAAAGTAGAAGCTGTGATGAACTAGGATCAGCCGAAGACACCGTCAGAAGTGAGGAGTTTCCTAGGTTTGGCAGGATACTACAGACGTTTTATTCAAGATTTCTCCAGAATCGCCACTCCGTTGACAAATTTAACAAGGAAATCAGTGAAGTTTGTTTGGACGGAGAAGTGCGAAGAAAGTTTCCAAGAACTAAAGAAGAGACTAAGTTCGGCGCCTGTGTTGTCTTTACCAGATTATACAGGAAATTTTGTGGTGTACAGTGACGCATCACATAAAGGACTAGGTTGTGTGTTGATGCAGAATGGTAAGGTTATTGCATATGCATCGCGCCAACTAAAAGACTATGAAAAAGGGTATCCGATCCATGATTTGGAGTTAGCAGCCGTGGTGTTTGCTTTGAAAATCTGGAGGCACTATCTTTATGGGCAGAAGTGTGAAATATACACAGATCATAAGAGTCTGAAGTATATTTTCACGCAGAAGGATTTGAATATGCGGCAGAGAAGATGGATAGAATTGATCAAAGATTATGATTGTGAAATTCTATACCATCCGGGAAAGGCTAATGTGGTTGCCGACGCTTTGAGTAGAAAAGGTCGGGAGAAATTGTTCTTGTTAATTGCTCAGGAGAAGCTCATTGAAGACATGGCTAAATTGGAGTTAGAGGTGCAGGGTTTGGCAGAGCCTAATCAAAACTTGTTCCAGATGGAAACTCAACCAACTTTGGTGGAAAAAGTGAAAGAAGCGCAACTCCAGGATGAGGAGTGTATTGAGATACGGAAAAGAGTGCTTGAGGGAGAAGAGCTTAAATATAAAATCGATACTGAAGGGTTGTTCAGATTTGAAGGCAGAATTTGGGTACCGTCGGTATTGGCAATCAGAAAGGAGATTTTGAACGAAGCTCACAGTTCACGATTTTCGGTTCACCCGGGAAGCACAAAGATGTACCAGGATCTTCGTCAACATTTTTGGTGGCCAAACATGAAAAGAGAGGTTGCTGAGTGTGTTGCGAAGTGTCTCACTTGTCAAAGAGTCAAAGCGGAGCATCAACGACCAAGTGGTTTGTTACAGCCCTTGGAAATACCAGAATGGAAGTGGGAGCATATCACGATGGACTTCGTGGTAGGGCTACCAACTACTCAGAAGGGATATGACGCAATATGGGTCATAGTGGATAGATTGACAAAATCAGCGCATTTCTTGCCTATCAAATCAAATTTACTTTGGATCAGCTGGCGAAATTATACGTCAAAGAGATTATCTCAAGGCACGGTGTTCCAGTGTCAATAGTGTCAGATAGAGATCCACGTTTCACCTCAAAATTTTGGAGGAGTTTTCAAGCTTGTTTGGGAACGCAGTTGCGAATGAGTACAGCCTACCATCCTCAAACCGATGGCCAGAGCGAAAGAACAATTCAAACGTTGGAGGATATGCTTCGAGCATGTGTTATGGATTTTAAAGGCAACTGGGATGATCATTTACCTCTGGTCGAGTTTGCTTACAACAATAGTCATCACGCTAGTATCGGCATGCCGCCCTACGAAGCATTATATGGAAGGAAATGCAAAACTCCATTATGCTGGGATGAGGTTGGTGAACGACGACTATTGGGACCCGAGTTGGTACAATAAACTGCTGAAATTGTCAAGGTGATAAGAACCAGACTGATAGCCGCTCAAGACAGACAGAAGAAGTATGCTGATCAACACCGACAAAATCGCGAATTTGAAGTCGGCAGTTTTGTGTTTCTCAAAGTATCTCCCTGGAAAGGAAAAATCAGATTTGGTAAAAAGGGTAAACTCAGTCTGCGGTTTATTGGACCCTTTGAAGTGTTGAAACGGGTGGGAGAGGTAGCTTATGAGGTAGCTTTACCTCCTGAGTTAGGTCACATTCACAATGTCTTCCATATATCGGTGCTACAACAGTATAAGCCCGATTATAAACATGTAATAGCATATGAACCAATACAGTTTGAAAAAGATTTATCCTATGAAGAGATACCTGTACAAATAGTAGACAGAAAAGAGCAGGTTCTTAGAAATAAAGTGATACCTTCTGTTAAGGTAATTTGGAGGAACCACAGTGCTGAAGAAGCAACGTGGGAACTCGAAGAGATGATGATGCAAAATTTCCCTCAATTATTTGTTTAATATTTATATTGCGATTCTGGGGACAGAATCTTTGTAAGGAGGGGAGAATGTAACGAACGATTTAATTGCGTTGTGATTCTGGGGACAGAATCCTTTTAAGGAGGGAAAGATGTAACGGATGCAATTTTTGTGATTGAATAAAAATATTTGTTGAATTATATAAATATTTTTATTAATTTATTGAGCTTAATAAATAATTTATTAAGTTTTTATGGAATGGGTATATGTTAAGCTTAATAATGTTAAATGTTATTTGAATGTGATTTGTTATGTTTATTCTAGTTTAATTTAATAATTAAATTAGATGATGAAAAGGTTTATTTGAATAAATGATTTATTTGAATAAGAGAATTCATTTGGTGTTATGGTTATTTGTTAAATAAGTTATTAATTTAGTTAATAAGGTTTAATTGAATTTATTTAATAATAAGTTCAATTAAATTAGAAGTGTGACATTTTAAACTATATGTTATGATGATTTATTAAAATAAATGAGAAAGTGTTTAATTCAGTTTTACCAAACAAGGCCCTATGATCTTTGTTTGAAAATAATGGATTATTTCTAAATCAGTTTGCCAAACAAGCCTTATGGCTTTTTAAATTTTATAACTGATGGATTAAATTTAGATTATACGTTATTATTACACTAAATCATCAGTTTTTATTTTTATTCATCAGTTTTATATTTTATTTTTATACTACGTCTGTTGTAAAAAGAAAAGAAAGAAGAGAAAGAACAGAGTTTAAAGAAGAAAGAATATACAGAGAAGAAGAGAGAATTAGAGAGAAAAATTTGTGAATTGAGAAAGAGAAGGAAGGGAAGTGCTAAACTAAGAATTTTATATAGCTTGAAGGTATGATTCTTTTAGTTTTGTTCTTTATTATATTCTTATTATTTTACTTCTCTGTATATGATTTCTACTTCACTGTATATGAATTTATATGCTAAATACATGAATTACTTGGTTATAATTGTTAGTAAGCATGTATTAGAGATTATATGATGATTATAAACTAGTTTGAAGAAATAATTCATGAAAACATGCTTTAGAATTGAGTTCTTAATTTTACAGAGCCTTATTTCATGTATGGCATATTTGTATGAAAATTGATGATTTAAATTGGTTATTAATCAGTGATTTAATAATTGTTTATGATTATTTAATGAAAAACAAGACTAATGCAAGAAGAATGGTTTTAATTGTTTGAAAAATGAATTTACAGAGCTTGATTTCATGAAAATGGTTAAAACTTGAATATTTGGTTTTAACAGTGAATTTTTGGTTTTAAATTGGTTGATTATATGTTTTATAATGCTTAGATTGATTAGAAACATGTTGGGTAATTATTTTATATCATATTTGATGTCTGGGTATGTTTAATTTGTATTTTGGATGGTAGAATTCGGAAAATTTTGGCCAAATTTGGCCTAAGTTTTCACTGGTTCGCGACCTGTAAAAGGTGTCAGTCGCGTCTACCGCCCCGGCGGTAGAAATGAGCTAGGATTATCGCCCCGGCGGCTCTGTCGCCCCGGCGGCATAATTACACTAGATTCTTCGCCCCAGCGACGAGTTTGTTAAGTTTTTTCTCGCCCCGGCGAGAATCACTGCTGTTAAAAAAAAATTATTGTTATAATTATTTTGTTTTCTTTTCTTGGAAGTTATGATGCATAATTAAACTTATATTAATGTATTAAATGACTAAAGAATTTCCAAGATGGTTGCTAAACTAGTACTTGTTGACTATGGTATGCTAAATGAGATGTTATGATAAAAGAGCAAGCTTAGAAAGCTTTTAATCTTGTGACTAATTATATTACCATTTTACAATTAAATGTTTAGGTTATTTAAGGATCGTGAATTACTTAAATTTGTAATATACGCTTGAGGCAAGTTCCTTATCTCAACTTATTACTTTTACGTTGAGCAAGTTTTCCTATCTCAAACTTGTTATTTCATTTAAAGCAAGTTTAATATCATTGAGCAAGAATATTTACCTTAGCTTATTGTCATTCAAGCAAGGTTGTTGTCATGATTAAATGCTTAAGCTTTATTCCAGTTGTTTATTGTTCGATCATTGATCGTTATTCAAACTTTGAATAGAATTTCTATTGTTTGACTTTATTGATGAATTAGACTAGCAAACCCTTATTGATTCAGCTAGTCCTTAGTTGATGAGCGATTTCAAAGACTTAGAATATTTTCTATTCTTGTTCCAAGCCAAGTTTCTTTTGGTACGGATTCAGACGATAAACTGAGATGAACAACCCTAATATAGGGGATTACTTACGCGACAGCGTTAAAATATTTGTGCACAATACATTGTACAAAGGGCTGATCCTCCTGAGTACGAGATGTTGGTCCATAGTCTATATGACTGTTAAAGGTTACAGTAGAAATACTTGTTAACCTAGGACATAGTTCGAGGTCTTGTGACCCTCAGATACAATTTCTAAATCTTGAAATCTATTTTTCCTTGAATCAAATATTCTAACGAGCTTTTAGACTTTGATCATTTATTGACTGAGATTCAGAAAGTTATTAACCCTCAGTTGAAATCCATTTCATTTAAATATTATTGTTATCGTACTTGTGAGCAATTGTTTGCTCACTCTTGCACTAAAACATTGCAGCTAAGCCAGAGAAGCAGGACGAGCCGTCCACGAGCAAAGGCAAGGGCAAGATGCATAAATAGCTAAAAACCTGCTATTTACTTGATGTTTGATTGTAATAAGACTTATTTAAATTATGTTTTATTCCGTATATGATGTATTAAGGTTAAGATAACCTGGGATTTGATTGTTTAATAGTTTGGTGATGTAACCCATTTTGGGTAGATGATTTCTTTAAGTTTATTTAATTGTTCTTGATTATGGGTAGTTTGATGTGAATGAATGAGATAGTGAACACCAAATCTGTGGGAATTAAGTACCTGGATTTGGGGGTGTCACAGCCGCAAATGAGTTCAGTTGAAATAACGAAACTCGACTATATAACCAGGGCTTCAATCCCTGCTCAAATCTTCTAGCCTTTCGCTCATCCGTGTTGACCTGATATGGCGCAAACCTCACCAGCTCATTGAACTTTGCTGCATACTCAGGTACCGTCATGGTACCTTGCTTCAGCTCTAGAAACTGCACCTCCATCTGATTCTGAGCACTTGTTGGGAAATAGGTCTCGAAAAATATCTCCTTAAATCGCTCCCACGGAATAATCCCTTGGCCACCTCGAGTCTTATTTGTTTGCCACCAGTAGCTAGCTTCTGATTTCAGCATAAATGTTGCAAATGTCGTCTTTTGGTCCTCATTGACCCTAGCGACATCAAACACCTTCTCCATCTCCATGACCCAAGTTTGGGCTTCAATTAGATTCATAGAGCCGTGATATTCCGAAGGTCCGACAGCCTTGAAGTCTTTAAAAGTCGTGGCCTGAGCTTGGGGTTGATTGGCAAATGCTCCCGTTAGCAGATTCACCAGCTGTTGCATCGGATTAACGTTGGCTTCTTCGTTGTTGTTGGTGGATCCCTCAGGGGTCTGTTAACGGGTTTGTCTTCTTGGCGGCATTTTACTGTTAAAATTCGCGTTATTAGATTATTGCTCAATTACTTAAACATTTAAGTCTTAACTTAAATATTTATAAACAACACTTAACACACAGTACATCTGATAAACTTTCGCATTTTATTCATTACTGCTTCAAAACATAATAAAGATAACATCGTAGTTATTTACATCATCAATCCTGAAATCACAAAGTTCCAGGATTACATCATTATTCTATCCCATTATATAAACTGGGATTAACAACTTATTAATCTCATAGATTTCATAATAACATATCTAATCATAATCTACGATGATAATTCACGACGCACAGCTTCCTGGCGTTCCTGCTCCATAATACGAGTCACCATCCTTCGAACCACCCTATCTGGATGACGACGAACTCGATCTTGAGCTCTATCTACTGTGGTGTGAAAAATATACTCCATCAATCTTGGCCTTCTTTGACCGCACCTCACATTCAACACGATCTGCGCGGTTAGTCTCCCTCAACCAAACAGTCTCAGCTCTCGCCCGCTTAGCTGACTCCTCTTTCAACTCATCTCGTGCAATTTCATTCCTGGCTATCAACTGTCCTCGTCGATACTCAGACTGTGCTAGCCTCTGCTCAACCTCTACAAGACGTGATGAAAGGTCTTGGATCTCAGCATCCTTCTGCTCTAAAGCAGCTTGACGTTCCACAACCTGTTCTTCTAACTCCTCCTTCTCACTATCTACATGAACCAGCTTCCACTCCACGTCTCCAAGACGTATATCGAGCTCCTCAATCTCACTGCTCTTCTGCTCCAAGGCAGTCTGTCGCTCTGCCAGCTGCCTCTCTAACTCCTCCACTCTATCTTGCAACTCTATGTTGCGATCATACACCTGCTCATACATCTGAACACCTAAGGAAGATAGTGATATCCCTTCAAGGTCTTCCTCCTCCTCCTCAACCTCCTCCGGATCCTCCTCAGGATCAGTCTCAGGCTCATACTCGTGACCTGTAACTGTAATCAATGGGGATGGCTCCCTCTGCAGTAGTTGCTCACTGACTACGTGAATATCTCTGGGCTCCTCCTCCCTAGCCTGGCTGGGTTCTCCTCTATCAGTCATCCTGACAACAAAATTTTAAGTTTTAATTACTAATCGATAATACTCGCGAGCACATAAGTTTGTTATCAAATAAGCACATAGCACATAATCATTTTATTATCTTTTATGAATTTCCGTAATTCATTCCTTAAAACTCGATAAGAGTTTATCACCTCTATATTCTCTATCTTCTAAAAGGCTACTACCCTAAGGTTTTCCCCACCTAAAGGTTCATAACCTACAGCTCTGATACCAACCTATGACACCCCCAAATTCGGGTACTTAATTCCCACAGATTTGGTGTTCACTAACTCATTCATTCACATCTAACTACCCATAATTAAGAATAATTAAATAAACTTAAAGAAACATCTTCCCAAAATGGGTTACATCACCAAACTGTTAAACAATCAAATCCCAGGTCATCTTAACCTTAATACATCAATGCGGAAAAAAAAACATTATTTTAAATAAGTTTTTGTTACAAATAAACATCAAGTAGACAACAAGTCTTAAGCTACTTCTGTAACTTGCCCTTTCCTTTACTCGTGGACGGCTCGTCCTGCTTTTCTGGCTTAGCTGCAATGATTAGTGCAAGAGTGAGTAAACAATTGCTCACAAGTACGATAACAATAATATTTAAATGAAATGGATTTCAACTGAGGAATAATAGTTTTCTGAATCTCAGTCAATAAATGAACAAAGTCTAAAAGCTCGTTGGAATGCTCGATTCAAGAAAAAATAGATTTCAAGATTTAGAAATTATATCTGAGGGTCACAAGACCTCGAATTATGTCCTAGGTTAGCAAGTATTTCTACTGTAACCTTTAACAGTCATATAGACTATGGACCAACATCTCGTACTCAGGGGGATCAGCCCTTTGTACAATGTATTGTGCACAAACATTTTAACAATGCCGCGTAAGTAATCCCCTATATTAGGGTTGTTCATCTCAGCTTATCGTCTGAATCCGTACCAAAAGAAACTTGGCTTGGAAAAAGAATAGAAAATATTCTAAGTCTTTGAAATCGCTCATCAACTAAGGACTAGCTGAATCAATAAGGGTTTGCTAGTCTAATTCATCAATAAAGTCAAACAATAGAAATTCTGTTCAAAGTTTGAATAACGATCGGTGATCGAACAATAAACAACTGGAATAAAGCTTTAGCATTTAATCATGACATCAACCTTGCTTGAATGACAATAAGCTAAGGTAAATATTCTTGCTCAATGATATTAAACTCGCTTAAAATAAAATAACAAGTTTGAGATAGGAAAACTTGCCTCGTGCGTAGATTACAGATTTAAACAATGCACGTTCCTTAATCACCATATACATTTTGATTATAAAATAGTAACAGTGATTAGCTATAGAACAATATACACACTTTAGGATTTATTCTTATCCTATTTCACTTAATAGATCAAATGTCATTTGATATTCATTTTGCTTACCACTCATTATAGTATCTTATTTATCATTAAATACTTTAATCTAAATTTTAATCATGCACACGACATCACAATAAAATAAAAAATAAAAATAAAAAATATTTCAGTTACTGTTCCTCGCCGGGGCGGGAATTCCCTGAACAAAACTCTCGCCGGGGCGAGACCTCGCCGGGGCGAGAATTCACTATAAAAAAAGCTCACCGGGGCAAAGATTCCTTTGTATTTTTCTCGCCGGGGCGAGAGACTCGGCAGTCGCCTTCCCCAGCTCGCGAACCAGTGAAAACTTAGGCCAATTTTGGCCAAATTTTCCAAATTCTACCATCCAGTACACAAACTAAATATACCCAGACATCCAACATGCTAGAAAATAATTACCCAACATGTTTCTAACCACTCTAAGCATTATAAAACACATAATCAACCAATTACAAACCCAAAATTTCACTGTTTATGAGAAATATTCATATTTTAGCCATATCAATAAAATTAAACTCTATAACTTCATCTTTCAACCAATTAAAACCATTCTTCTTGCATTATTCTTATTTTTCATCATATAATCATAATCAAACATTAATTAACCGATTAATAATCAAATTAAACGAAATTTTTCATACATATAGACCATACATGGAACAAAACTCTGTAAACACCAAAAACACTATTCTAAAACTTGCTTTCATGGATTAGCACCTCTAAATTGATTATTAATCATCATATAATCATCTAACACATGATTACTACCAATTATACCAAGTAATTCATGTTTTAAGCAAGTAAATAATATACAGAGAACTAAAAATAAAATACAGTAAAGAGTTTATACCTTCTATTTGCTTTGATTAATAAGGTTAACCTCCTTTGATTTGAATTTCTTCCTCCAATACCCAAACTATTCTCACAATTTCTCTCTTCTTCTCACAAATTCTCAAGCTCTGCTCTCTCTTTTCTCTCAAACTCTGATGTTCTTTCTTTCTTTCTTTACAACTGACGTAGTTTAAAAAAATAAAACTGATGAAAATAAAAACTGATACTTAATATAATAATAACGTATATTCTTTAAATTGAATCATCAGTTATAAAATTTCAAAAGCCATAAGGCTTGTTTGGCAAATACTAATTAAAATAACCCATTATTCTAACTAAAGGCTTGTTTGGTAAAACAAAATTAAAATAACCCATTATTTCCAAACAAAGGTCATAGGGCCTTGTTTGGTAAAAACTGAATTAAATATTTTCTCATTTATTTTAATAAACCATTATAACATATAGTTTAAAATGTCACACTTCTAATTTAATTGAACTTATTATTAAATAAATTCAATTAAACCTTACTAACTAAATTAATAATTTCAATAATTTCATTTAACAAATAACAATAATACCAAATAAATTCTCTTATTCAAATAAATCATTTATTTAAATAAACATTTTCATCATCTAATTCAATTATTAAATTAAATTAGAATAAACATAACAAAATCACATTCAAATAACATTTAACATTATTAAACTTAACATATACCCATTCCACAAAAACTTAATAAATTATTTATTTAGCTTAATAAATTAATAAAAATATTTATATAATTCAATAAATATTTTTATTCAATCACAAAAATTGCATTCGTTACAGTTTTACTCGCCTGTCAATAGGAATTCCTCTAGTGATAGTAGTACAAGTGATCGTTGGACTTGAAATCATCATAGTATCTTGTGTGTGATGAGTTATACTTTGGCATGTCCCTTAAGACCCTTAGGGTATATCAAAGGGTATGATTGGGTATAATGAGTTATACATGGAGATAGGTGAATGATCAACAAAGAACCTACCACTTCTAGTAAAAGGAGAGAATGTCCTATGTGATTCGATAAATGACGACTCAGAAGTCTTTGGCCAAAGCAGAATGAAATTAGAAAGGAGTTTCTAATTTGCATTAATCAGAGTTGTGCATTTGAGAATCGAAATACATATAATTAAATAAAATAAGACTTGACAGTAATTCCATGTCTTATATTTAATTGGGACATTGTATGGTAGAAGGATTGAATTGTACGGTAACTATTCACTGAAAGGTTCTTTTGTGATTGATGTTGAAATCTATATTATCTGGAAAGTCGTTGATCGCTAAGGGGGCTTACCCTTATTGTAGAATAAATATTATTTATTTAAATAAATTAAATAGTTTAATTTATTTATTTAAATAAAATTAGAATTGTTCTAATTGATTTATTCACAACCGGTTTAATATGGAGAACCTAAAGGGTCACACCGCAAAAGGAAAATATTTGTTTAAGAAGTAAATGACATAATTGTAATAATAAGTTAAGTGTATTTAATTTAATCTATGGAGATAGAATAAATTAAATAGCT
This sequence comes from Aralia elata, assembly GCA_034770075.1. Classification (NCBI taxonomy): domain Eukaryota; kingdom Viridiplantae; phylum Streptophyta; class Magnoliopsida; order Apiales; family Araliaceae; genus Aralia; species Aralia elata. The sequence continues at coordinate 48,708,788 of CM068377.1, read as the reverse complement.
TAATATTTATTATTTAATATTTTAGAAATATTAAATATAAATTAATAAGAAGAGTCTTATTATTATTATTATTACAATTACTATTATTTAATTCCTAATAGGGATTGGGAATTAATTAATAGAAGTACTCTCTCATAAATTCCTAATTGGATTAGGAGTTTAATTAATTAAAGGAGTTTAATTAAAATAAAAACCCTAATCCTAAATAGTTTAGGAGGGTTCCCTATATCTATAAATAAGAGGAGTCTTATCATGATTTAGGGTTAGACAGTTACACACTCTTCCATAAGAATTAGAGAGAGAGTACTTGCAATTTCTATAGAGATAGAAACTAGGGTTTTGCTAACACCCATCTTCTTGAACAACTATTATTCCTTGGTGGATCACCTCTAGAGGCCAAACACTTGGGTGGCTAACGTTGATCAAAGGAAAGAATTTAATCGGTGGAATTCAAGGAGAACGTGAAGGATTTGGAGGTGAACTCGTACCTGTGGAAGCATGGTTCTACAAGGGTATGATTCTCATACTTTATCTCTTTCGTTTAATTGATAATTGAGCACATGGATGATCATGGTAATGGTTTGTATGAAAAATTTTAAAATCCGTTTTATCGCGCTTCCGCACTATTTATGTAATTTGATTGCATGTTCGCGCTATATACAAACCTAACAGTCTAAACATGTAATGACTATTTAGAACCAAGATTTTAAAAGGTCTAAACGGGACTTATAAATGAAACTTTTGAACAAAAGCAAGAATTTGAGATATATGATTTGAATTTATATTTGGCTAAGTGTATGCTTGGAATACATATTTGTAAGCGTGAAGCAATTACATTAGGTATGTATTGAATGAGTATGATCTAAGAGTCTGTTAATGAGTATAGAAGGCTAATGAATATCAATATATGAATATATAGGTTATTTGAAGTATAGTTAAGCAGTTAAGCAGTAAACGTAACCTACGCGAAAGGCAAGTATCATATCTTACTTCATTTTGTTCCTATGAAAGTAAGTTTCCTAATTTGTAGAATTTATTTACAACCTTCTCATGTTGCAAGTTATATCTCGTTCGAGTTTATGTCTTGTTCAAGTTCAATTGTTGATAACTCTATTTCAATTGTGTATAAGTTCTTAATTAAATATGAACTACTTTTAAGAATGACTTCTAGCTCTCTTTTTTGGCTAGATACCAATGATGCGAAACACTTATCATTTGAATTATTCAAAATCATTGTAGCTACTTAAGTCTACCAATCTAATTTGTTTTGGTGTGGTCCTATATGAATACTAAGATGAACAACCCGATTAACGGGGTAAAACTGATGACGGGCATATAGTCCCATTTACGCTTATACAATTAAACTTTATACTTGTGCACAATGTAGGGTACGAAAGGCTGATCACCTGGAGTACTTGCAGAGAATGTTTTACGGTCTATTTGATTGTCAAAACTTCTTACGGTTTTCGATGAATTAAAAACAATGTTCAGGGTTCTTATACCCCTTAGTATACTGTTGAAATTCTAGAACTCTTACCTTTGACATTTGAAATCACTTCTTGATTATTCTTTCGATTATTGAGAAATGTCAACATAGATGATCCTATTTTTGATGTTCATTATCAATTTACTTTTTATACTTGTTGGGCGATTTGTGCTCATTCTTGCTTTAACATTTCAGTTAAGAATGAGAAGGCAGAAGGCTCGGGCAAGGACAAGGGAAAAGCTAAGATGAAGAATTGAAAGTTTACTTTTGTAATAAGTCTAGATTTCCACGTTGATGTAATGTAGCGTTAAACGCTAAGTTTAAGTTTATTTAAGGTTATGTAAAGTTGGGATTTTATGAGGATGATATTGTAATTATTACTATTAATATTAATTTATGGAATTTATTTAGGAAAATGATGGTGTTCGATGTATCGTGAGCACTATATCCTGTGTTTGATGATATACGCATTTGGGGGTGTCACATGTTGGTATCAAAGCTGTAGGTTATAGAACCTTAGGTGAGAGAACCTTAGGAGATATAACCCTAGTGGAGTTAGTGGAGGTAGAAAGGAGATGAACTCACATAGAGTTTTAAGTGATGAATATGATTTATTTTTATTAAAACAAAAATGATTATTTTAAAATACTAATTAAGTTATTTACTTTGATTGTAGGATGTCAGCCGAAGAGGATATTAGATGTAATATCCCAGATATTTCAAAAATGTAAAATAAGAATTTAATAAATAAAATTTTTATTATGTGATTCGAGCAATGAATTTTAAATTTAATAGTTAATTTAACTATTAAATAAATGAGTTAAATTAATTACGGAATGAAATAAGGAATTTGAGAAGGTTGATTAATTAATATTAATCAACTAAGGATAAGATACAAATCATGTGATGAATTAAATTTCATGTACGAGTTAATTAATTCACTTACTTAAAATTTGTGAATTAATGTATGCATTTTGCTAAGTAAACTCATTTTAATAATATCTTACATATAAATGTAATATATTATTGTCCAGGCTTAATATATAATATTATACCAAATTGATATAATTAAATATCGAATGAGGTTCAATATATAAAATATATATATTGGAACTAAATTAGTAAATTAAATTCATATTTGAATAATGAATGAATATATTAAATAAATATATTTAAGGTATAAAGAAATTATTTGAAAATAATTTATAGGTGGAAGGCATAGATTAATTTAATTATACAATATAAATTGTATAGATTAAATGAGGTATTTAAAATAATTAATGAAGTAAACATTAATTATTTTAATAAAAAAAATCGTTATACTAAAGGTGATGCAATCGGTTAATTCCCTTTTATTTTTTTGAAAGAATCTTATACATGTATGATTCCAAAAAAAGAATCTAGATATATATATATATATATATATATATATATATATAAATAATTATGTTAATATCTCCAGAGTTGTAACTTAGCTTTGTTCTAGACATGTATATAAAACAACCCTTTTATTCAAACATTTGTATTAAACAAATGTCATCTTTGGGACATTCATTTTTCCGTGATGGATGATGGAGCATGTGATCTGAAAATGTAATTATATTAGGTAATATAAGAGTGTCCATCATCAATTATTAAGTGTAAAAAATCTGATGAGAAGGAGAGGAGTGTCGGCAGCCCATATATACTCCCAAGAGTTCCCTTAATTACCTCACCAACTATGGAGTATTTTAATATTGTGGGACAAACGTGAGGAGGACAGGTATCTATCAACTGCTTTTGTGGAATTCCTGTACAAGGGAGTTATTAAAAGCTTTCAATATTTGTGATCAGATTGAAGACTTGTTAGTAACATGGGATCTCACAATGGGACATAAAGGACAAGAAATTATGTGTTTTATCAACCCAAAACCCCATGATAATTTTGATGGGAATAATGTTTAAAAAAAGAGAAACAAATAGCCGAAAGGGAGTATTATAAAAATCTTTTATTCCTTTTATTTTTGGGTTTGTCGGCCATAAGAAAGAAATACTCCAATAATATTAATAGTTCCCATGCGCTGCTAGTTCCACCGACGAAACATCTCTCACATTATTCTACCTCCTCTTTATTTTAATACCGCATTTTCAGCATCTGTGAATTTTTGTGAAAGAAGAGGAACAGAAGAGAGAGAAAGTAGAGAGAGATGGTGGGTTACTTGAATGTGCTGCTGCATAATATGTGCATGGTAACTTGTTCTTTAAATGTATGCATAGAGGGAAGTAAATGTATACATGCAGGTATGCAAAGATTTAGAGAATGAAAAGATGGAGTAGATCAGCTTCTACACTATTGTTAATGAGGAAACAAGTTAAGTCATGCAAGTAGTACGGGACATGGCAGGAATCGAGTTATCAACAGGCCAATCTTGGGTCCTTTCTTAGCTTGTAGTAATGATATTGGGGTTTATTCGAATATGCGAGGCCTAGCTTCTCTACTTCATCAATGTGGAGGTTTTGCATGTTTCGATTTCACCGCAAGATTTTTGTTTGATGCGGTGCATGATAAGGATATCATCTCATGGTTGGTGTTAAGGTCTAGCTATTGCCAGAATGGGCAACCTAGCGAAGCGATAAATATTTTGTTAACATGCGTTCTAGAATGTTAATGCTAATGAAATAAATCAGAAGCACAACATGTTAAAAAAATAAAATTTATAGAGAAGCATTTAGGAAGTTATTTTCCTTACTATCCTGATTGGGCCGACTAGTCCATACTCCATAGTCATTGAACTGCATGGAAATGATTGATGCTATGGTTGTGCACTGCAACTTAAATTGAAAGTGTTTTAATAAGCAGTTGCCAATTAAAGTATATTATTTTATCAGATTATATAATATAATAATATCATATAATATATTATATTATATATTCGATATATCCACTATTAATCTTATACTGGATAACTTAGCGTGGATGTTCTTGAAGAATCGATTACACAGTATTAAGTATATTAATATTATTTAAATATAATATTAATATACAAGTAATGAGTATTTTAAATATATTAATATTATTTGACTACAATAATAATATATAAGTAATGAGTAAGTTAAGCATATTAATATTATTTAATTATAATATTAATATGTAAGTAATGATTATTTTAAGTATATTAATATTATTCAATAATAATATTAATATATAAATGATAAGTATTTTGAGTATATTAATATTATGTAAATATAATATTAATATATAAGTAACGTGTATTTTAAGCATATTAATGTTATTTAATTATAATATTAATACATGAATGATGAGTATTTTAAATATGTTAATATTATTTAATAATAATATTAATATATAATTGATGAATATTTTAAGATTATTAATATTATTTAATTATAATATTAATATGTAGTGGTGATTATTTTAAGTGTATTAATATTATATAATTATAATATTAATAATATTTAACATGCTTAATTAATGAATATTATTTCATTAAATTAGGTTGTCAATCGAAGGAAGAAAACAAAATATTCGATGCGAATAATATATGCGATGATCTACGAACTGAGGCAAGTTTTTCAGAACTTATTCTTATGTGTAAAATGTCATTATATGATAATGCTCTGTTAAATTACAATATGCTATGAATTGATTTAGTTGTTATGTTCAATTGAACTTTATACTGTGCAATGAAAGATATGATGATATGTGACTTAGTGTTAATATGTTTACATGTATAACTGTCATACATAGAAATATTGTGAAGCATGTATGATACATGATTTATGTGTTATGTGTAACTGTTCAACTTGCGGGCAACGTTGTTGCTCACCCATGCTACTAACAGATTTTTGAAGCTAGCGCGGGAGGACCTGGAAGGTCAGAAGAAGATGATTGAAGGGAAAATATTTAAAAAAAGAAATTAAGTCTATGTTGCAATATTATTTAAATGTTTCACTACTAGTATTTACAAGCTGATGTATTATATACTCTGATTCAGAATGATGTGTACGATTAAAGGTTAGAAAACCTGGGAGTAGATTAAGATATATTGTAATATTTTAGAGATTACATTTATGTTGTATAGATTTGTATTGAATAAATAGTATCGTAACGAACCGGACCCGAGGTCAAGGTGATCGGGTTTCGGGGGTGTTACATTAGAGATATCCATGTGGTGAGTGAGCAGTTGGTGGCAGCTGTACCTAAGCCCATAGCTGAGGCAGCATCTGATTCGGATCCAGAGGAGGACCCTGAAGAGGATCCAGAGGAGGACCCTGAGGAGGATCCCGTGGAGGACTCTGATGGATCACCCCAGGAGGATGTTTCACCTGAGGATGATTTGATAGACGAGTTGATGGACAGAAATACGGAGTTGAGCGACAGAGTTCATGGGTTGGAAGGACTGTATCAGGAGGAGAAGGGGGCAGTTGCACTGCTTGGTGCATTGGTGCATCATCTGATGATTAGGAACGCAGACCTAGCTGATAAGCTGCGGGCATCAGACCAGAAGGTAGACAGGTTAAGGGTAGAAAAGGAGGTCATCCGGTCCCACTTGGGGAGTACGATAAACGGATTGGAAGCGAGAGTTCAGGGTCTTCAAACAGACAAACAGTTGATTACCACTTACTGGAGGGATGAGATGAAAGGCCGTGTAAGGGCTCAAAACCAGAGGGATGAGTTAGAGCATGAGGTGAGGAATAAGAAGGTTAGGATGGATAGGATACAGTACGCGTTTAACTCAGCGTATGGCAGGCTCCAGCATAGAGTGTACCATTTTATGTGTGAGGAGTACCGGTCTAGACACGCTATAAGCCGAGGGCTAGTTCTGGACATAGCAGATGAGGAGTATGAAGATGCTATTAGGAGATGCCTTGAGTTTATATTGCTATGAACTTTTTATTAGTGTCGTATCGAACGCTTATCTATTGATGTAAATATTTGAATTTCAGTTTTAAGTTAAGGGATGTAAATGGCATTTTACCATAAGATGTTAAGTACCTTGGTTTTATGGTTTTTCATATTAATAAGATGTGTTTATTTATATGTGTGATGTGATGATTAAGCTTATATAAAAGCTATAAATGTTGTAAGATTAAGTTATGAGATGATAACATGTAAATTATATTTATCAGAAAAATGCCAAGGGGAAGACATCGTCAACAAACACTAGAAGAATCAGCTAGTAATGCTGGGGATCAACCAAAACCCATGGAACAATTTGTAGACCTACTAGTTGGGGCACTACAGAATCGGACCCCGAATAATAACAATAACCCTCCGACGGCCCAAGTGGCAACCTTTAAGGACTTCAAAAGCGTGGGACCCCCTGAATTCAAAGGGACCACAGAACCCATTGAAGCCCAGTCATGGATCAAAGAAATCGAAAAGGCGTTTACAATCGCCTAAGTAGGAGATGAGCAAAAAATGATCTTCGCCACGTACATGCTGAAAGGTGAACCTAACTTCTGGTGGGAGGCGAACCAGAACAGGGCTGGAGAAGGTGTGATATCCTGGGAAAGGTTTAAAGAGGTCTTTTTCGAAAATTATTTTCTTGTGAGTATGCAGAGTAGCATAGAGATGCAATTTTTAGAACTGAAGTAAGATGATATGACGGTACCCCAATACGCCGCAAAGTTTAACGAACTGGCGAGGTTTGCACCTCATCAGGTCGACACTGAAGAGAAAAAGACGAGGAGGTTCGAGCAGGGCCTCAAACCATGGTCGTACAGCAGACTTTCGGTGTTGCAGATGAACATCTTTGCTACTCTTCTGGAGAAGGCCATAATTGCTGAGGGCGGAAGTGAAGCCCTGATGAAATTCAACAAGAAAAAGAAGAAGAAGAATGAGGGAGGAAATAGAGGGGAAGGTAGTAGCAGTGGTAACAAGAGGAAGTGGAACAACAACAACAATAACCTAGTAAGTTTTGGGGGTAAACCTGGAGAGTCAAAGAAAAGAGCAGAGGCTTGCAAGGAGTGTGGAAAGAGTCACTCTGGCGCATGCCTAAAGGGAAAGAATGTATGCTTCAATTACAGGCAGGAGGGGCATATCTCACCAAATTGCCCCGCCCCAAAGAGAAATGGATGTTTCAACTGCGGAGCATTGGATCATCAGGCCAGGAATTGCCCGAAGAAAAATTCAGGTGGAGGAAATGGAGGAAGGGGATCACGCGGTGGAAATCTCACAATTTCGGGACCACCACCTCAGAATCGACCAACAGCAAGGACTTTCAACATGACAGTTCAAGACGCGGTCGCATCTAAGGACGTGGTTTCAGGTATCATTCCGGTCAATGATATATCTGCATACATATTATTTGATTTGGGTGCTACTTGTTCCTTCGTATCACATGAATTCTCCCAACGATTAAACTTACCTCAGGAAGAATTAGAACATTCTATGAACATAGAAGTTGCAAATAAGGAAATAATTCTCGTTAGTTATATTCATAGGAATTGTGTTGTAGATATAAGGGGGCATAAGTTACCTGTGGATTTAATTCCAATTCAACTAGGAGAATTTGATGTAATTCTAGGTATGGACTGGTTATTTAACCATGGGGTAATGATAGATTGCCAGAAGAAATGTGTAAACCTTCAGACTCCAAATTAGTATAAGGTAGTGTTCTATGGTAGCAAATCACCTAGACACTCGAGTTGTTTGATGATGATGCAAGCTAGGAAATTGTTGAGAAAAGGATGTGTAGGTTATCTGGCCCATATTGTTGATACCCAAAGAGTAGGTACAGAATTGGGACAGATACCTATTGTAGGTGAGTTTTTCGATGTGTTTCCAGAGGATTTGCTAGGTCTACCACCTAATAGGGAGATCGAGTTCGTTATAGATCTAGTACCTGGAACGGCACCGATTTCGAAAGCCCCATACATAATGGCACTGGTAGAAATAAAGGAGCTGATGGTACAGTTACAGGAGTTATTTGATAAGAAGTATATCCAACCGAGTGTGTCTCCTTGGGGAGAACAGTTTTATTTATGAAGAAAAAGGATGGTTCAATGAGGTTATGTATTGATTACCGTGAATTGAATAAGGTGACGATCAAAAACAAATACCCACTACCCAGGATAGATGATTTGTTTGATCAGATAAAGGGAGCGAAATATTTTTCCAAAATCGACTTGAGGACGGGTTATCACCAGTTGAAGGTAAAGAAGGAAGATGTACCTAAGACAGCATTCAGGACTCGATATAGCCATTACGAGTTTCTAGTGATGTCATTCGGGTTAACGAATGCGCCAGCGGCATTTATGGATATGATGAACCGGATATTCAAACAATACTTGGATAAGTTCGTAGTTGTGTTCATAGATGATATCTTAATCTATTCTAAGACTCAGGAGGATTATGTTGTACATTTAAGAATGGTGTTGGAGGCATTGAGAAAGGAGAAGTTATATGCGAAATTTTCAAAGTGTGAATTCTAGTTAGAAAGAGTTCAATTTCTGAATGATGGAATTTTGGTGGATCCAGCCAAGGTGGAGGCTGTAATTAATTGGGAGCAGTTGAAGACGCCGACTGAAGTAAGGAGTTTCTTGGGTTTAGCAGGTTATTACAGATGGTTCATTCAGGATTTTTTGAAAATAGCAGGAACTCTGACTAATCTGACAAGGAAGTCGGTAAAATTTGTTTGGACAGAAAAGTGTGAGGAGAGTTTTCAGGAGCTGAAGAAAAGATTGAGTGAAGCACCAGTGTTGTCTTTACCGGATGATACGGGACTTCATAGTTTATAGTGATGCGTCACACAAAGGACTTGGTTGTGTGCTTATGCAACATGGTAAAGTTATTGTGTACGCTTCAAGGTAGTTAAAAGATTACAAAAAGGGATATCCTACCCATGACCTAGAATTGGATGCGGTAGTATTTACCCTGAAAATATGGAGGCACTATTTATATTGTGCAAAGTATGAAATATACACGGACCATAAAAGTCTAAAGTACATCTTCACACAGAAAGAGTTGAATATGCGACAGAGGAGGTGGTTGGAGCTGGTAAAGGACTACAATTGTGAAATCTTATATCATCCGGGGAAAGCTAACGTGGTTGCAGATGTGTTGAGTAGGAAGGGAAGTGGAAAGTTAGCAATATTAACAGCTCAAGAAGAGTTAATCAAGGAAATAGCGAGAATGGAACTCGAGATAAAGAGTCCAAAGGAGTTAGATGAGAAATTGTTCACAATGGAGGCTCGCCCGACTCTATTGGATAGGTTAAAAGAAGCATAAGGCAGCGATGAAGAATGTGGAAAGTTAAAGAATAGAATTTCAGATGGGGAGGAGCTTAAGTTCAGGATAAATGGTGAGGACTGTTGAGATTTGAGGAGAGAATTTGGGTGCCAACGGTATCCGAGTTAAAAGAAGAAATCTTACACGAAGCTCATAGTTCGAGTTACTCAGTTCATCCGGGGAGCACAAAAATGTATTGGGATCTGCGGCAACATTATTGGTGGCCCAATATAAAGAGAGAGGTCGCGCAATGCATCAGCAGGTGTTTGACTTGCCAAAAAGTTAAGGCAGAACATCAGAAACCGAGCGAGTTACTTCAACCTTTGGAAATACCGGAATGGAAGTGGGAGCATATCACGATAGACTTCGTGGTAGGGCTTCTAACTACACAGAAGGGTTATGATGCAGTATAGGTGATCGTCGATCGATTGACTAAGTCAGCGCACTTTTTACCGATCAAGATCAGATTTAACTTGAATCAATTGGCAAAACTCTACATCAAAGAAATCGTCTCCAGACATGGTGTGCCATATCCATTGTGTTAGATCGCGATCCACGGTTCACAGCAAATTTCTGGAAAAGCTTCTAAGAGCGTATAGGAACGCAACTGAGGTTAAGCACTGCATACCATCCTCAGACAGATGGGCAGAGCGAGAGAACAATTCAAACCTTAGAGGATATGCTGAGAGCATGCATTACGGATTTCAAAGGAAGTTGGGATGACCATTTACTGCTAGTGGAGTTTGCATATAACAACAGTTATCACGCAAGCATCGGTATGCCACCTTATGAAGCTCTGTATGGAAGAAAGTGCAGAACCCCACTGTGCTAGGATGAAGTAGGGGAAAGACGACTGCTAGGGCCAGAATTGGTACAGCAGACTGTGGATGTTGTCAAGTTAATACAGGCAAGATTAGTGTCGACTCAAGATCGACAGAAGAAATATGTTGATCAATAGCGACAGCAGCGTGACTTTGACGCCGGTTCTTATGTGTTTCTGAAAGTATCTCCCTGGAAGGGGAAGATGAGATTTGGGAAGAAGGAAAAACTGGGTCCGAGATTTATAGGACCCTTTGAAGTGTTGAGACGAGTAGGTGAGGTAGCTTATGAAATAACTTTACCTCCGGAGCTGGAGCATGTACACAACGTGTTCCATGTGTCAGTTTTACGACCTTACAAGTAGGATTACAAGCATGTCATAGAATATGAACCCATTCAGTTTGAGAAAGATTTAACTTACGAGGAAATTCCTATTCAAATTATTGATAGAAAAGAACAAGTTTTACGAAATAAGATAATACCTTCTGTTAAGGTAATATGGAGGAACCACAATGTTGAAGAAGCTACGTGGGAACTCGAGAAAAAGATGATGAAAAACTATCCTAATCTTTTTATTTAACTTTGTAATGATTCCGGGGACGGAATCCTATTAAGGGAGGGTGAATGTAATATCCGAGGTCGAACTGTAATTTAATACTTATAATAAATTGAGTTTATGTGAAACTCTTATGTGATTTCCAATTATTATGTATATGTGTTATATATATATATATATATAATTGAGATATGTGATGAGATGAATTTAAATAGTTGGTTTTGATTAATTTAACTATTTGAATTAACTAGGTAGTTATTAATTTTAATAAATTACAAGGTATGGAATTTAAACTCGAATTTGAGTTCGGAGTGGAATTTGGTGACGCAGACTGTATATTTGAGTATGGAACGTCGAAATTAGTCAGAATAGACTGTAATCACAAAATGTGTCGGAGTTGACTTTTTGGTCAAAGGCAACCGATTGACTTTTTCGAATAAAAAGTCAAACTCGAGTTCAGGATGGATTTTGGCAAAACGAATATTCCCACGACGTTCAGAACGTCAATTTTAGTTAAAATCGACTATAATATTGAAAAAAATTGGTTTTCGGAGGGCAAAATGGTCAAATGGCTAATTAATTGATTAAAATAATTATTTAAAGGAAATAAAAAGGCATCAGCTGACTTGGTGACCCATATGACTGATGATTTGGGACAAGTTGAAGTCAAGCACAGTTATGAAATGAAAAGGGAAGAGGGAGTTAATTTCCTTTAAACCCAAAATCCCTTCCCTTTCTCAACTCCCTTTTTCTTTAATTCTTGTAACTGATGAATGGGGAATTCCAAAGGGCTAGAAACTGAAGAATTCAGAGATAAGATTATGAAGGAATGCAAAGGTTATATATACTCTCTACCCAATATACTTTTCTTCTTTGTTAGAATCCTACCCGAGAATAAAATTGAGAGTGAGAAAGTGTGCTTGGCGAGTTTCTAGAGATTTGCAGAGGAGTTAACAAACAAAGAGAAGCAATATCAGATTTCATAAAAAAAAGAGATAACATTCAAAAGGTAAGATTATGAACTTTCATCTGTATTCTTAAGAAATTAGTTTTTATGGAAAATGTGCAGAATGGCTTATTTTGGAATCGAAATGGATGTTAATTCATGTAACATTCAATAAAGTTATATTTGTTTGTGTTAATACTGTAAGAAACGAAAAGAATGCAACTTGAACGGATTAAAATAGTTGAAAAACGAATCTGTGGTGAATGATTTCGCTAAGTATGCGAAATATGAAGGAAATAACAAGAACTTTGATTTTGGAGGCTCTAAATTGGCTAATAACGTTTTGGTGCTATTATAATGGCTAAGTACATATGTTATATTGTCTTGGTTGAGTTTATAATGTCTGGATGTGTCTAAAATTGCCATTGTGTAGATTTTTGGAAAATTGGTTCGCAGTAGCAGCAACCTGCAATACCTATGTCTGTGTACCAACGCGGCCGCACTAGTACCAAGGCTAAACAGGGCGTGGCCGCGCCTGCACCAGAACAAAAACTGATGTTTTCTTTTTAAATGTTCAACCTTTAGAACCCAGCGTAACCTAATATAATGAGCATGAAGAAGCTGAAAGTAGTATGCACACAAGCCAATCATATTTGATATGATGTAGCATATACTTTGTAATCTTAATCATTTATTAATAAAAGAATTGATTTTCTTAAAAGGCATTTTATATTATCTAGATGGTGCTGTTATATTAAATGTGATAAACCCATAGTTTTGAGCAATGCTTTAAGAATCATAATGGTGAACATGCTAATGAGATCTAAATTCTAGATAGCTCACAAACTAAAATCGTTCCTAATCGTTGGATTACTAAATAGGGGATTAGTGAATCTGGATAGATTAGTACATACGTTGCTTGCTCTTAAGAAGAGGATGATTGATCTCATAATCATTTGTGTGGAGACACTAAAGCAAGTATGTAGGTGCTTATTGGAGAATAAGTTCACTGAATGTGGCTCGCTAAGGAATACCTAATGGAGTTTTACTCGCCTGTCAATAGGAATTCCTATAGTGATAGTAGTACAAGTGATCCTTGGACTTGAGATCATCATAGTATCTTGTGTATGATGAGTTATACTTTGACATGTCCCTTAAGACCTTTAGGGTATATCAAAGGATATGATTGAATATAATAAGTTGTACATGGAGATAGGTGAATGATCAACAAAGAATCTACCACGTCTAGTAAAAGATGTGAATGTCCTATGTGATTCGATAAATGACAACTCAGTAGTCCTTGGCCAAGGCAGAATGAAATTAGAAAGGAGTTTCTAATTTGCATTATTTAGACTTGTGCATTTGGGAATCGAAATACATATAATTAAATAAAATAAGATTTGACAGTAAATCCATGTCTTATATTTAATTGGGATATTGTATGGTAGAAGGATTGAATTGTACGGTAACTATGCACTGAAAGGTTCTTTTGTGATTAATGTTGAAATCTATATTATCTGGAAAGTCGTTGATCGCTAAGGGGCTTACCCTTATTGTAGAATAAATATTATTTATTTAAATGAATTAATTATTTTAATTTATTTATTTAAATAAGATTAGAATTGTTCTAATTGATTTATTCACAACCGGTTTAATATGGAAAACCTAAAGGGTCACACCGCAAAAAGGAGAATATTTATTTAAGAAGTAAATGGCATAATTGTAATAATAAGTTAAGTGTATTTAATTTAATCTATGGAGATAGAATAAATTAAATAGCTTAATATTTATTATTTAATATTTTGGAAATATTAAATATAAATTAATAAGAGGAGTCTTATTATTATTATTACTATTACTATTATTTAATCCTAATAGGGATTGGAAATTAATTAATAGAAGTACTTACACATGAATTCTTAATTGGATTAGGAGCATAATTAAAGGAGTTTAATTATAATAGAAACCCTAATTCTATATAGTTTAGGGAAGGGTTTTCCTACATCTATAAATAAGAGGAGTCTTATCATAGATTAGGGTTACACACTCTTGCATTAGATTGTGGAGAGTACTTACAATTTCTATAGAGATAGAAACTAGGGTTTTGCCAATACCCAACTTCTTGAATAACTATTCTTCCTTGATGGATTACCTCTAGAGGCCAAACACTTGGGTGGCTAACGTTGATCAAGCAAAGGAATTTAGTCGGTGGAATTCAAGGAGAACGCGAAGGAATAGGAGGTGAACTTGTACCCGAGGAAGCACGGATCTACGAGGGTATAATTTTTATCTCTATCTCTTTCGTTTATATCGTTAATTGAGCACATAGATTGATCGTGGTGATGGTTTGTATAAAATTTTTAAAATCCGATTTTATCGCGCTTCCGCTTTATTTATGTAATTTGATTACATGTTCGCGTCATATACAAACCTAACAGTGGTATCAGAGCCAAATCTTGTGCTAATTATCGATTTTGATGGTTCCATGTGTGTATGGTATGCGATTGGATCGAAATTTTTGGGCAGAATCCATTTTTTTTGAATCTGCTACGCGGTGCAGTTGCGCCGTGTTCCAGTTCATTCTGGAGCGCAGTTGCGCCCAAACCCAGAAAGTCATTTCTGGGGTTCAGCGCAGCTGCGCCGTGTCCCAATTCATTCTGGGCGCAGCTGCGCCGAACAGCAGAATCCGAAAAATAATTTTTTCTTTCAATTAAAACAAATGGTTTATTTAATTGATATAAGTTTAAAATAAAGATGTTTATTTTATCTGGAATAGGATTTCAGATTGCTAAAATTAAAAGAGTTTAATTTGAATTTGGTTTTTGATTAAAATAAAAGAGTTTATTTTGTTTCAAAACTAAATATTAGCAAAACTTTTGCCCATTAATTGATATCAATGCATATATGGAATGGTTTTATTATTAATGAGATGAATGTTATTTATTGATACATATAGAGATATGTATGATAATAAATAGGGATTGATTATGGACTATTGACCAATGTGTGATTGGATTTATTTTAGAGGATGCTTGAATGTATGGGTTTTTATAAATGGGGTCTGCGTACCTCGTCTTCTCTAATTTTTTCTTAATGTAAATTCTATCTCCCTCCTATGTACTTCCCCTTGACTGCTAATCAAGGTTTCTATTTATAGTAAATAGTTTATGTAATAGGACTAGTTAGAATTAATTTTGAAGAATTGGAGACAAAGGAGCAAGGAGCGCTTGAATACCCGTTTGTAATGGAGCCTGGGTTTAAATGTAATAGTTATATTTAAATTTAATTCTTGCACCCTAGGTTTGACCTTTTGGTTCACTTGGTGGCTCTAGTGAACCAAACTAGAATAAAAGTCCATAATCAATCCGGGTAGAATATAGTATTCTATATGTGCATGATACTATATATATATATATATATATTATATATTATATATATATATATATATATTATATATTATACAACATGCTTCGCATGTTAAATAATATGACGCGTATTTTATATATATATGTGCATGCGCGCTAAACAAGATGAGACTAATAATAATAAACCCCTCAAAGAAATTATATTAAGTCCTAAGCGTTCAAAGATATTTGGAATATCGAACGTCGCCTTCTAGCATGGTAAAGCAATAGAGTATTAAATGTTTAATATGAGTTTGTAGTGTTACCACAAGGCAAGTATTAAATATTTAAGATGTTGCTTTATCACATTTGATGCTTATTAAGGAATTGAACATTACTGTTTTGTTGTGTCACCACAAGGACGGTATTTTTCTCTTCACATATATGGAAGTGCTAGGATGGACTTAACTTGGATAATTTTGATTCGGATGTATCACCACTTGATCAAAATAATCTAAGAGGCAAAATACAAGGAGTTACATAGAGATGTAATTGACAATAGTTGTTTACCTATTTATTTATATATCGTTTGTTGTGTCACCACAAGGCTATATACATTTGAAATGGGATCCTTAGTCTCACTAGCAAATCTTTAATTAGAATTGTCGAACTATATAATGAGAGTAATATAGTTTAATGAAAATAGTGGGAGATACCAATTTAAATAAAGACCTAATTTATTTTGGTAATTAATTAAATGAATGCATGCTAAAATGTTGTCTATTTCACATGCAGAATTTAAAAATATCAAACTCACTATCACTGTGTAGCATACTTGATGCTAACAAACTGACCGGACCGAATTACACGGACTGATTAAGGAATCTGAGAATTGTTCTCACTGCTGAAAAGATTTCTTATGTCCTAAATTCGCCAGTCCCTGTAAATGTTGCAGAAACAGCCTCTGAGGAAGAGATTGTTACTTTCAGAAAGTGGCAAGATGATGCAATCTTGGCTCAATGCATCATACTCGCATCCATGAGTAACGAGCTTCAGCGTCAGCATGAAACTATGGATGCTCCTACTATATTGCTGCACCTCAAAGAGTTGTATGGTGAGCAAAGTAGGACTGCTAGATATCAGATATCTAAGGAGCTCTTCCGATCTCGTATGACTGAGGGCACTGCTATTGAGACTCATGTCCTTAAGATGATCAATCTGATTGAATAACTTGGACAGCTTGGGTTCATGATGGATGGAGAGTTAAGCCAAGATTTGATCTTGCAGTCACTCTCGGACACCTTCTCATAATTTGTTGTGAATTTTCACATAAATAAGTTGGACGTCAGCTTACCTGAGTTACTTAACATGCTGAAAACTGCTGAAGGTCACTTCTCATCCAACAAGAACCAAGTCTTACTAGTGGATGATTCTTCCAAGAAAAGGAAGAGGCCCAAGGTATCTTCTGAAAAGAAGAACAACAAGAAGGCTAAGGGTAAGGCGAAGAGAAAGGATAAAAGAAACCTGATCCAGATAGCAAAGGAATTTGCTACCATTGCAATAAGTCGGGACACTGGAAGAGGAACTGCAAGGAGTATCTTGCGAACCAGAAGAAGCTTGGAGAAGCTTTGACTTCCGATCTAGGTTTGTTCATGATTAAAATTAATTTTTCTGAAAGTCAAAATTCTACTTGGGTATTGGATACCGGCTGTAGTTCTCACATATGTAATATTGTGCAGGGACTAAACAGAAGTAGAAAGCTGAACAAGGATGAAGTCGTCCTACGAGTGGAAAATGGAGCAAAGGTTGCTGCTTTAGCTGTAGGGACTTATTGTTTAGCACTGCCTTCGAGAAAATTCATTAGTTTAAATAATTGTTATTATGTTCCGACACTCATTAGAAACATTATTTCAATTTTTGTATTAGATATGGATGGTTTTGATATTATAATAAAGAACAACAGTTGTTCTATTTATAATAGAAATGTTTTATATGGTGTTGGGAACCTACTGAATGGACTTTACATACTTGACTTGTATGAAAATATACTTCAAATTGAACAAACTAAGAAAAAAAAAGAGATGATGTTAATTATACCTTTATGTGGCACTGTAGACTCGGTCATATCAATGAAACAAGATTATCCAAGTTGTATAAAGATGGGCTTTTAGAGCTATCTGATTACGAATCATATCCAACTTGTGAATCTTGTCTCCTGGGTAAGATGACTAAATCTCTTTTTATTGGAAAAGGAGAAAGAGTTATAGAGTTGTTAGCGTTGGTACACACAGACGTATGTGGACCTATGACAACGAATGCACGAGGAGGGTATTCTTATTTTATTACTTTCACTAATGATCATTCTAGATTTGGATATGTGTATTTAATGAAATACAAATCTAAATCGTTTGAAAAGTTCAAAGAATTCAGAAGTGAAGTAGAGAAGCAAACTGGTAAGAGTATTAAGATTCTTCGATCGGATCGAGGAAGTGAATACTTGACCAATGAGTTTCTAAGTTGTCTCAAAGAAAATGGTATAATCTCACAATGGACTCCACCAGGGACGCCACAGTTGAATGGTGTATCTGAAAGGAGAAATCGAACATTGTTGGACATGGTTCGATCCATGATGAGTTTTACCGACCTTCCAGTATTCTTCTGGGGTTATGCCCTAGAATCGGCTGCATACCTACTTAACAAGGTACCTACCAAATCCGTCCCAAAGACCTCATATGAGATATGGACAGGGAGGAAACCAAATCTTAAGCATGTTAAGACTTAGGGTTGTCCAGCTTATGTCAAAAGGTTTAAGCATGATAAGCTGAAGACTAGATCCGACAAATGTAGATTCGTGGGATACCCTAAAGAAACATCAGGGTATTATTTCTATCATCCTACTGATCAAAAGGTGTTTGTTGCGAAACACGCTGCCTTCTTGGAAAAGGTGTTTATCCTTGAAGGGGTCAGTAGGAGTAAGATATATCTTGAAGAAGTTCAAGAACCACAAAATACTACGGATCAAAGTCAAGTACCTGACCAAGTAGAAGAACCTACTGTACCACTACCTATTCGTAAATCTGGAAGAGTACCGAAGATACCTGATAGGTATGGATTCATCATAGAGAATGATGATGAGGTACGCATCATAGATGATGATGATCCATTGACTTACGAAGAGGCTATGAGTAGTGAAGACTCAGAGAAATGGCTAGAAGCCATGAAATCTGAGATGGACTCCATGTATGAAAACCAAGTATGGACTTTGGTTTCACCACCTGAGGGTATTAAGCCTATTGGGTGTAAATGGGTCTTTAAGAGAAAGACTGGAGCGGATGGCAAGGTAGAGACCTATAAGGCTCGACTGGTTGCAAAAGGTTTCAAACAAAGACAAGGAGTTGACTATGATGAAACCTTCTCACCAGTAGCTATGCTTAAGTCCATTCGGATTTTGCTTGCAATTGCAGCTTATTATGACTACGAGATCTGGAAAATGGACGTGAAAACGGCCTTCCTCAATAGAGAGCTTGAGGAAAATGTATATATGATACAGTCAGAGGGTTTTGTTTCAACAGTTGGAACAAACCAAGTCTATAAGCTACAACGATCCATTTATGGATTGAAGCAAGCTTCTCGAAGATGGAACATCCGTTTTGATGAGATAATCAAAAGGTTTGATTTTATCAAAAATGAGGATGAACCATGTGTGTACAAGAAGGTTAGTGGGAGCGTTGTTTCATTCCTTGTATTATATGTTGATGACATATTACTGATAGGGAATGATGTTCGTATGCTACAGTCGATTAAAATTTGGTTATCTAAACACTTCTCCATGAAGGACTTGGGTGAGGCATCCTATATTTTGGGGATAAAGATCTATAGAGATAGATCTAAAAGGATGCTGGGCTTGACCCAAGGAAAGTACATTGACTCGATGCTAAAGAAGTTTAGCATGGAAGATTCCAAGAGAGGTCTCATGCTAATGAGCCATGTAATACATCTCTCCAACAAACAGGCCCCAAAGACACCTGAGGAGAGAGACCGAATGAGTATGATTCCTTATGCTTCCGCAATAGGATCTATCATGTACGGTATGATATGTACTAGACCAGATGTCGCTCATACACTTAGTGTAACGAGCAGATATCAGTCGAATCTAGGAGAAGAGCATTGGAAGGCAGTGAAAAACATCCTAAAGTACTTGAGAAGAACTAAGGATATATTTCTTATCTACGGTGGGCCTGAATTGAAACTAGAGGGCTATACAAACTCAAGTTTTCAAACGGACCAAGATGATAGTAAATCCGTTTCAGGGTATGTGTTTACCTTAAACGGTGGCGCGATGAGTTGGAAAAGTTCCAAGCAGCAAACAGTTGTTGATTCAGTGACAGAGGCAGAGTACATAGCTGCAAGTGAAGTTGCAAAGGAAGCTGTTTGGATGAAGAAGTTCGTAACTGAACTTGGAGTGGTTCCTAGCATTAGAGGAGTTGTACCTTTATTCTGTGATAACAACGGAGCTGTTGCGCAGGCTAAGGAACTCAGGTCTCATCAGAAATCCAAACACGTATTGCAGCGGTTTCATTTGATTAGAGAGATCATTGAAAGAGGAGATGTCACCCTGGAGCGTGTGAACTCTCAAGATAACATTGCAGATCCATTTACTAAAGCTTTAACTCAATGGCAGTTTGATCGTCACTTAGAGAAGATGGGTATTAGATACCAAGGCGATTGGCTTTAGTGCAAGTGAAAGATTGAAAGTAGTATGCACACAAGCCAATCATATTTGATATGATGTAGCATATACTTTGTAATCTTAATCATTTATTAATAAAAGAATTGATTTTCTTAAAAGGCAATTTATATTATCTACATGGTGCTGTTATATTAAATGTGATAAACCTATAGTTTTGAGCAATGCTTTTAGAATCATAATGGTGATCATGCTAATGAGATCTAAATTCTAGATAGCTCACAAACTAAAATCGTTCCTAATCGTTGGATTACTAAATAGGATTATTGATCTCATAATCATTTGTGTGGAGACACTAAAGCAAGTATGTAGGTGCTTATTGGAGAATAAGTTCACTAAACGTGGCTTGCTAAGGAATACCTAATGGAGTTTTACTCGCCTGTCAATAGGAATTCCTATAGTGATAGTAGTACAAGTGATCCTTGGACTTGAGATTATCATAGTATCTTGTGTATGATGAGTTATACTTTGGCATGTCCCTTAAGACCTTTAGGGTATATCAAAGGGTATGATTGGATATAATAAGTTGTACATGGAGATAGGTGAATGATCAACAAAGAATCTACCACGTCTAGTAAAAGATGTGAATGTCCTATGTGATTCGATAAATGACAACTCAGTAGTCCTTAGCCAAGGCAGAATGAAATTAGAAAGGAGTTTCTAATTTGCATTATTTAGAGTTGTGCAATTGGGAATCGAAATACATATAATTAAATAAAATAAGACTTGACAGTAAATCCATGTCTTATATTTAATTGGGACATTGTATGGTAGAAGGATTGAATTGTACGGTAACTCTGCACTTAAAGGTTCTTTTGTGATTAATGTTGAAATCTATATTATCTGGAAAATCGTTGATCGCTAAGGGGGCTTACCCTTATTGTAGAATAAATATTATTTATTTAAATGAATTAAATAGTTTAATTTATTTATTTAAATAAGATTAGAATTGTTCTAATTGATTTATTCACAACCGGTTTAATATGGAAAACCTAAAGGGTCACACCGCAAAAAGGAGAATATTTATTTAAGAAGTAAATGGCATAATTGTAATAATAAGTTAAGTGTATTTAATTTAATCTATGGAGATAGAATAAATTAAATAGCTTAATATTTATTATTTAATATTTTGAAAATATTAAATATAAATTAATAAGAGGAGTCTTATTATTATTATTATTACTATTACTATTATTTAATTCCTAATAGGGATTGAAAATTAATTAATAGAAGTACTCACACATGAATTCCTAATTGGATTAGGAGCATAATTAAAGGAGTTTAATTATAATAGAAACCCTAATCCTAAATAGTTTAGGGAAGGATTTTCCTACATCTATAAATAAGAGGAGTCTTATCATAGATTAGGGTTACACACTCTTGCATTAGATTGTGGAGAGTACTTACAATTTCAATAGAGATAGAAACTAGGGTTTTGCCAATACCCAACTTCTTGAATAACTATTCTTCCTTGGTGGATCACCTCTAGAGGCCAAACACTTGGGTGGCTGACGTTGATCAAGCAAAGGAATTTAGTCGGTGGAATTCAAGGAGAACGCGAAGGAATAGGAGGTGAACTTGTACCCGAGGAAGCACGGATCTACGAGGGTATAATTTTTATCTCTATCTCTTTCGTTTATATCGTTAATTGAGCACATAGATTGATCGTGGTGATGGTTTGTATAAAATTTTTAAAATTCGATTTTATTGCGCTTCCGCTTTATTTATATAATTTGATTACATGTTCGCGTCATATACAAACCTAACAGAAGCTTTAAACACCTATTAAGTTGTATCATGAGTACGTTATCACAAAGTTGAATTGTAAGCTATGATTTGATAAGTTTTAAAGGAAAAGCTACCTTGAATTAAAGAAATGATATAGATATATTCTAGTAACGTTGAGCATGTATATCAGAACCTATGTAGCAATAATCTGAGGGTCAAATATGATTTTAGCCAGTCTTTAAGGAAAAGAGCTATTAAGCTTGTTTTTGAAAAGAAAATTTCAAAATGAGATAATTGAATATTGAATGCATAGATTTATTTTGGTTTTACGTTTTCAGAATATTGTGTGCATGTGTTGAATGCAAAGACCCCAACATGCTAGTAAGTGAGTTGTGCATGAAAAATCTCAGTTCTGGGTTTGAATGGGAGTAGCGCGGCCGCGCCACTCCCAAGCATAAATGCAGCGCGGTCGCGCCGTGCTGCAGAGTTGTCAAGAGGTTATGTTTGTAAACTGGGGCTTAGTACATATATATTGAACCCTTATAAGCTTTGTTATGTGTCAATTGGAATGCTTGTACTGTCTAAACATGTAATGACTATTTAGAACCAAGTTTTAAAAGGTCTAAACGGGACTTATAAATGAAACTTTTGAACAAAAGCAAGAATTTGAGATATATGATTTGAATTTATATTTGGCTAAGTGTATGCTTGGAATACATATTTGTAAGCGTGAAGCAATTACATTAGGTATGTATTGAATGAGTATGATCTAAGAGTCTGTTAATGAGTATAGAAGGCTAATGAATATCAATATAAGAATATATAGGTTATTTGAAGTATAGTTAAGCAGTTAAGCAGTAAACGTAACCTACGCGAAAGGCAAGTATCCTATCTTACTTCATTTTGTTCCTATGAAAGTAAGTTTCCTAATTTGTGGAATTTATTTACAACCTTCTCATGTTGCAAGTTATATCTCGTTCGAGTTTATGTCTTGTTCAAGTTCAATTGTTGATAACTCTATTTCAATTGTGTATAAGTTCTTAATTAAATATGAACTACTTTTAAGAATGACTTCTGGCCTTTTTTCGGCTAGATACCAATGATGCGAAACACTTATCATTTGAATTATTCAAAATCTTTGTAGCTACTTAAGTCTACCAATCCAATTTGTTTTGTTGTGGTCCCGCATAAATACTAAGATGAACAACCCGATTAACGGGGTAAAACTGATGACGGGCATATAGTCTCATTTACGCTTATGCAATTAAACTTTATACTTGTGCACAATGTAGGGTACGAAAGGCTGATCACCTGGAGTACTTGCAGAGAATGTTTTACGGTCTATTTGATTGTCAAAACTTCTGACAGTTTTTGATGAATTAAAAATAATGTTCAGGGTTCTTATACCCCTTAGTATGCTGTTGAAATTCTAGAACTCTTACCTTTGACATTTGAAACCACTTCTTGATTATTCTTTCGATTATTGAGAAATGTCAACATAGATGATCCTATTTTTGATGTTCATTATCAATTTACTTTATATACTTGTTAGGCGATTTGTGCTCATTCTTGCTTTAACATTTCAGTTAAGAATGAGATGGCAAAGGGCTCAGGCAAGGACAAGGGAAAGGCTAAGATGAAGAATTGAAAGTTTACTTTTGTAATAAGTCTAGATTTTGATATAAAGTAGCGTTAAACGCTAAATTTAAGTTTATTTAAGGTTATGTAAACCTGGGATTTTATGAGGATGATATTGTAATTATTACTATTAATATTAATTTATGGAATTTATTTAGGAAAATGATGGTGTACGATGTATCGTGAGCATCATATCCTGTGTTTGATGATATACGAATTTGGGGGTGTCACAATGTAGATAAAGTAAAATACCTTTAATAAACGAATAAGATTACAAAGTATATGCCATATCATATCAAATATGATTGGCTTGTGTGCATACTACTTTCAATCTCCCACTTTCACTAAAATCAATCGCCATGGTATCTAATACCCTTTCTTCTCTAAGTGATGATCATCCTGTTGTTGGATAAAGCTTCAGTAAATGGATATGCAATGTTGTTCTTGAGAGTCCACTATCTCTATAGTGACTTCTCCTCTTTCAATGATTTCTCTAATCAAATGAAAGTACCACAACACATGTTTGAATCCAAGATGAGACTTAGGAACTATTCCTAGTTTTGTAATGAACTTTTCTAATTTCAAACAATCAACTTGTAGCTTCATTTACAGCTATAT
Source organism: Aralia elata (assembly GCA_034770075.1). Taxonomy (NCBI): domain Eukaryota; kingdom Viridiplantae; phylum Streptophyta; class Magnoliopsida; order Apiales; family Araliaceae; genus Aralia; species Aralia elata. The sequence continues at coordinate 48,684,673 of CM068377.1, read as the reverse complement.
ACTTTGTCTTTGTTACTAAACTATCAACTCTTTGCTATTTGGAACTTTTCAATTTACTGCACCACCATTCAAGGTAACGATTTACCCTAAAGTGGATTTGTTATCTTCTTAGTCAGTCTGAAAAACTTGAGTCTGTTTAACCCTCTAGTTTTTAATTCAGACCCACCATTAATCATGATCACATCCTCAATACCTGTCAAGTATTTAAAGATGTTTTTCACTGTCTTACAGTGATCTTCTCCAGAATATGACTAATCAACATCAGGCCTTGTATATTCATTGCATACATGATAGTAACTCATGTGATCTCTCTTTTAATTGGGGATAATTTTATAGAAATTCACTCCATGGCTTATCATCATGAAACCTCTCTTAGAGTTTGTCATGCTAAACGCCTTTAGGATCAAATGAATATACATTCCTTGGGTCAAGCCGAGCATCCTTTTAAATCTATCTATATAGATTTATATCCCCAATTTATAGGATGTTCCTCCCAAGTTGTTCATGGAGGAATGTTTAAACAATTTTATCTTTACTGATTGTAGCACTGGTATATCATTCCTTATCAGTAGTATATCAACATATAGTATTAGGGATGTTAGAGCGCTCCCACTGACCCTTTTGTACTCACTAGGTTCATTCTCATTTTTGATAAAATCAAACTCTTTTGATTGTCTCATCAAAACGAATGTTCCATCTTTGAGAAGTTTGCTTCAATCCATAAATGGATTGTTATAGCTTACATACACGATTTGCTTCAACCTTTGAAACAAATTCCTCTGGTTGTATCATACATACATTCTCCTCAACTGTTCATTGAGGAAGGACATCTCAACATCCATTTGCCAGATTTCGTAATACTAAGCTACAATCACAAGCAAAATTCGAATGGACTTGAGCATTACTACCAGTAATAAGGTTTTATCACAGTCAACTCCTTGACTTTATTTGAAACCTTTTAAACGGGTCTGGTCTTATAGGTCTCCACCTTGCCATTCGCTCCAGTCTTTCTCTTAAAGACCCATTTACACTCTATAGGCACTCTGCCTATCGCTGAAGTAACCAGAGTCTATACTTGGTTCTTATACATGAAGTCCATTTCGGATTTTATGGCCATCTGCCATTCCTCTGAGTATCTACTACTTTTGGCCTCATCGTATATAACTAAATCATCATCTTCTATGATGTGTACCTCATCATCATCCTCTATGATGAATCCATACCTTCTAGGTATCTTCGGTACTCTTCCAGATTTACGATTCGATTGTGGTACAATAGGTCTATCTATAGGTTCCTCGGTTTGACTCATAGTGCTTTGTGGTTCTTGAACTCCTTTAAGATCTATTACCCTCCCACTATCTCCTTCAATGATAAATATTTTTATCGAAGAATGCAGCATGTAGGATTATAATAATAATACCCTAAACTTTCTTTAGGATATCCCACAAATCTGCACTTGTCAGATTTTTTCCCAAACTTATTTTGAAACCTTTTCACATAAGCTGGACAACTCTTTATCTTAACATACTTAAGACTAGGAATCCTCCCTATCCATAACTTTTATGGAGTCTTGTGACCGGATTTTGAGGTTACCTTATTTTGTAGATATGTTGTCGTTTCTAGGGCATAACCCTAGATGGATACTAGAATGTCAGTAAAAATCATCATGGACTATACCATGTCTAACAAGGTACGATTTCTCCTTTTAAATACACCAATTAATTATTGCATATCAGGAGGTGTCCATTATGATAAAATACCATTTTAAGATGATCTAGAAACTCATTGCATAAGTATTCCTTCCTCGATCTAATCAAAGAATCTTAATACTTTGTCAATTTGTTTAACTTCTGAATTCTTTGAACCTTTCAAATGATTCAGACTTGTATTTCATCAAATACACACATTCAACTCTTTGAATGATCATCCCCTTTTTCTTTTACGAGTTTGTTCAATTTGCAAAATTATTTTCATGTAAGTCAAGAATACGAAGTCCCTCAAGTAATCTTCCAGTTTCAAATAAAACATTATCATTATAAATAGGATAATAATTGTTCTTAAATATAATATCAGAACATTCCTTGTCCAACAACGAAATCAATAATATTTCTAAAGAGAACTGGAACATGATAACAACTTATTAACTTAATAGACTTGCTCGTAAGCAACGCTAAACTATAAGTTCCTACGGCTAATGCAGCAACTTTTGCTCTATCCCCCACACTCAGGATTACTTATCCTTTGTTTAACTTTCTACTTCTGCTTGGTCCCTTCATAAATCTGTATTTATGAGAACCACAGTCGGTATCCAATACCCAAGTAGAAACTTGACTTTACAAAAAAATTTATTTCAATCATGAACAAACCTGTATCTGTAACCAAAGCTTCATTAAGCTTTTTCTAGTTAGCCTCTACAAGATACTCCTTGCAATTTTTTTCCAGTGTCCAGGCTTATTGCAGTGGAAGCAAACTCCTTTGTTATCCGCATCAATTTTGTTCTTATTGTCCTTTATTTTTGCCTTTCCTTATACCTTCTTTGAATTGTTCTTCTTTTCAGAAGATCCTTTGGCCCGCTTCTTTTTCTTGGAAGAATCATCTACAAGTAAGACTTGGTCTTTCTTGGTTGGAAAGTGACTCTTTGCAGTTTTCAACATGTTAAGCAACTCAAGCAGACTGACATCTAGCTTGTTCATGTGAAAATTCACAATAAATTGTGAGAAAGAGTCCATAAGTGATTGCAAGATCAAATCTTGGATCAACTCTCCATCCATTACAAAACCCAGTTGCCTAAATTGTATAATCAGATTGATCATTTTTTAGGATAATTATCTATACTATAGTGCCATTGGTTATTCTAGATTAGAAGAGCTCCTTAGATATCTAATATCTAGCAGTCCTACTTTCCTCACCATTCAACTCCTTGAAGGTATAGTAGGAGCATCTATAGTTACATGCTGACGCTGAAGCTTGTTACTCATGGATGCGAGCATGATGCATTGAGCCAACTTTGCATCATCTTGCCACTTTCTAAAAGTAGCAATCTCTTCCTAGAGGCATTGTTTGCAATCATTGCAGGGATAAGTATATTAAGGACATAAGATAACTTTTCATCCCTGAGAACTATTCTCAGATTCCTTTATTAGTTTGTGTAATTCGGTCCGGTTAATTAGCATCTAATATACTCCACAGTGATAGTAATTTAGACATTGTAAAATTCTATAAATGAATTTGTAATTTAACAACATTTTAGCATACATTCATTTCTTAATTAATTACCAAAATAAATTAGGTCTTTATTTTAAATTGGTATCTCACTATTTTCATCAAACCATATTACCCTCAATATATAGTTCGGCAAATCTAATTAAAGATTTGCTAGTGAGAATAAAGATCTTATTTCAAATGTATATAGCATTGTGGTAACACAACAAACGATATATAAATAAATAGGTAGACAATTATTATCAATTACATCACTATGTAACTCCTTGTATTTTGCCTCTTAGATTATTTTGATCAAGTGGTGACACATCCGAATCAAAATTATCCAAGTTAAGTCCAACCTAGCACTTCCATATATGTGAATAGAAAAATATCGTCCTTGTGGTGACACAACAAAACAGTAATGTTCAATTCCTTAATAAGCATCAAATGTGATAAGGCAACATCTTAAATATTTAATATTTGCCTTGTGGTGACACAACAAACTCATATTAAATATTTAATACTCTATTGCTTTACCATGCTAGAAGGCGACGTTCGATATTCCAAACGTTTAGGACTTAATATGATTTCTTCGAGGAGTTTGTTATTATTTGTCTCATCTTGTTTAGCGCACATGCACACACACACACACACACACACACACACACATATATATATATATATATATATATAAAATACGCATGCGAATCATGTTGTATAATATATAATATATATATATATATATATAGTAAACATGCACATATAGAATATTATATTCTACCCGGATTGATTATGGACTTTTATTCTAGTTTGGTTCACTAGAGCCACCAAGTGAACTAAAAGGTCAAACCTAGGGTGCAAGAACTGAATTTTAATATAACTATTACATTTAAACCTAGGTTCCATTACAAATGGGTCTTCAAGCACTCTTTGCTCCTTTATCTCCAATTCTTCAAAATAATTCTAACTAATCCTATTACATAAACTATTTACAATAAATAGAAACCTTGATCAGCAGTCAAAGGGAAGTACATAGGAGGAAGATAGAATTTACATCAAGAAAAACTAGAGAAGACGAGGTACGCATACCCCATTTATAAAACTCATTCATTCAAGCATCCTCTAAAATAAATCCAATCACACATTAGTCAATAGTCCATAATCAATCCCTATTTATTATCATACATATCTCCATATGCATCAATAAATAACATTCATCTCATGAATAATAAAACCATTCCATATATGCATTGATATCATTTAATGGGCAATTATAGTTAGCATAAAATCTAATTTTTGAATCAAAATAAACTCCTTTGTTTTAATTCAAATTAAATCAAAATAAACTATTTATTTTAATTTAACATGGAATCCAATTCCAAATAAAATAAACATCTTTATTTAGTCCAATTCCAAATTAAAAATAAACTCCTTTATTTTAATTTAGAATCTATCAAAAAAAATTGCACAAAACGAACCAACAGGCTTTATGCGTCGCGGCTCAAAGAAACGAGTGTCGCGGCCCCAAAGAATGGCCATGCGCCGCGGCTCAAGGACTTGAGCGCCGCGGCTCTTGACCAGCGTCGCGGCACATACAAATGAGCGCCGCGGCTCTCAAGCTCTGTCCGTTCGTTTCTGATTTTTCAGATCGCGAGTTTTATAATTTTCTCCTAAAAACATGATTCTATACAACATATTATGCCCAATAAATTGTTCTAAACACATACTCATACATATACAGAATCAAAATAATTAATAATTCGCATAAAGTTTAGCTCTGATACCACTGTTAGGTTTGTATATAGCGCGAACATGCAATCAATTTACATAAATAGTGCGGAAGCGCGATAAAATCATATTTTAAATTTTTATACAAACCATCACCATGATCTTTGTTTATGCATAATTATTAATTAAACAAAAGAGATGGAGAATAAGAATTATACCCTTGTAGAATTCTAGCTTCCTCAGGTACAAGTTCAACTCCAATTCCTTCGCGTTCTCCTTGAATTCCACCAATTAAATTCCTTCCTTTGATCAACGTTAGCCACCCAAGTGTTTGGCCTCTAGAGATGATCCACCAAGGAATAATACGTATTCAAGAAGATGGATGTTGGTAAAACCCTAGTTTCTATCTCTATAGAAATTGTAAGTACTCTCTCTCTAATTCTTATGGAAGAGTGTGTAACCCTAAATCATAATAAGACTCCTCTTATTTATAGATATAGGAAACCCTCCTAAACTATTTAGGATTATGGTTTTATTTTAATTAAACTCTTTTAATTAATTAAACTCCTAATCAAATTAGAAATTTATGAGAGTACTTTTATTAATTAATTCTCAAACCCTTTTAGGAATTAAATAATAATAATAGTAATAATAATAATAAGACTCCTCTTATTAGTTTATATTTAATATTTTCAAAATATTAAATAATAAATATTAAGCTATTTAATTTATTCTATCTCCATAGATTAAATTAAATACACTTAACTTATTATTACGATTATGCCATTTATTTCTTAAATAAATATTTTTCTTTTGCGGTGTGACCCTTTAGGTTCTCCATATTAAACCGGTTGTGAATAAATTAATTAGAACAATTATAATCTTATTTAAATAAATAAATTAAACTATTTAATTTATTTAAATAAATAATATTTATTCTACAATAAGGGTAAGCCCCCTTAGCGATCAATGACTTTCCAGATAATATAGATTTCAGCATTAATCATAAAAGAACCTTTCAGTGAATAGTTACCGTACAATTCAATCATTCTACCATACAATGTCCCAATTAAATATAAGACATGAAATTACCGTCAAGTCTTATTTTATTTAATTATATACATTTCGATTCTTAAATGCACAACTCTAAATAATGCAAATTAGAAACACCTTTCTAATTTCATTCTGCTTTGGCCAAAGACTTCTGAGTTATCATTTATCGAATCACATAGGACATTTCCTTTTACTAAAAGTGGTAGATTCTTTGTTGACCATTCACCTATCTCCATGTACAACTTATTATATCCAATCATACCCTTTGATATACCCTTAAGGTCTTAAGGGACATCTCAAAGTATAACTCGTCATACACAAGATACTATGATGATCTCAAGTCTAAGGATCACTTGTACTACTATCACTTAAGGAATTCCTATTGACAGGTAAGTAAAACTCCATTAGGTATTCCTTTAGCGAGCCACGTTCAGTGAACTTATTCTCCAATAAGCACCTACATACTTGCTTTAGTGTCTCCACACAAATGATTACGAGATCAATCATCCTCTTTCTAAGAGCAAGCAAAGTTGCTTACTGTAAAGAAGTCATGTTTAAATTCCAAGCATTATATTATCTGCATCTTAGAATTGATGATTGTTTAAAACTACTGATTTTGTCATCATGAAATAGTGGGAGATTGTTAAAACAAATGCATATTTGATTTGATGATGAGATTAATGATGATATAATGTATATTTGTATCCAGTAGCTTTTGTGAAGTCCTTATAATGATATTGATGTAAAAGGACTAAGATTAAAAGATCAAACTTATTAGGACGATCTATTTCGTTGAGTAAAACTTGATGTATAGATATGGAAAATTGATCGATCGTAAAGTTGTTTAGACGATCGTAGAGCTTAGTGTATGATCGTAGAGCAATCTACTCTGAGATCGCAAAGCAAGTTGAAGATCACAGAGTCTGTCAAAGATCGTAGAGCAGTATACTCTGAGATCGTAAAGCAAGTTGAAGATCGCAGAGTTTGTCAAAGATCGTAGAGCAAGTTAAAGATCGCAAAGTCTGTCAAAGATCGTAGAGTAGTCTACTCTAAGATCATAAAGCAAGTTGAAGATTACAGAATCTGCAAGGATCAATAGCTGTCGACTCAGAGATCATCGAGCTCATTGAAGATCGTAGAGTCTATCAGAAATCGTAGAGCTCATTGAAGATCATAGAGCTTATGGATCGTAGAGCAAGCCAATCATAGAGTTATCTAGCCAGATACTCTACGACCACCATGGAACTCTACAATTCTCTAGGAATGGACTGATATGTGCTTGTCATGCTTAGTGCATAAGCAACATTAAGTCTCGTAAATATCATTGCATACATGACAATTACTCATGTGATCTCTCTTTTCAAGTGTCTTTAAGGACAATTTCTTAGAGAGATACACTTCATGGCTTATCAGCATGAGGCCTCTCTTAAAGTTTGTCATGCTAAAATCCTTTATCATCGAATCAATGTACATTTCTTGGGTCAAGCCAAGCATCCTTTTAGATCTATCTCTATAGATCTTTATCCCCAAAATGTAGGACGCTTCTCCCAAATCTTCCTTAGAGGAATGTTTAGACAACAATATCTTTATTGATTGTAGCATTGGTATGTCATTCCCTATCAGTAGTATATCAATATATAGTATTATGAATGTCACTGCACTCCCACTTACCTTCTGTACACACTTGGTTCATCCTCATTTTTGATAAAATCAAACTCCTTTGGCTGTCTCATTAAAACGGATGTTCCATCTTCGAGAAGCTTGCTTCAATCCATAAATGGATCGTTGTAGCTTACATACTTAATTTGCTTCAACCTTTAAAACAAATCCCTCTGACTGTATCATACATACATTCTCCTCAAGTCTCTATTGAGGAAAGGCATCACCACGTCCATTTGCCAGATTTCGTAATAATAAGTTGTAATTGCAAGTAAAATCCAAATAGACTTGAGCATTGCCACCGGTGAGAAGATTTCATGATGCACAACCCCTTGCCATTATTTGAAATCTTTTGTCATCAGTCTGGCCTTATAGGTATCCACCTTGTCATCTGCTCCAGTCTTTCTCTTAAAGACCCATTTACATCCTATAGGCACTTTGCCTTTCGGTGGAGTAACCAGAGTCCATAATTGGTTCTCATACATGGAGTTCATTTCAGATTTCATGGTCATCTGCCATTTCTCTGAGTCTTTATAACTCTTAGCCTCATTGTATATAACTTGATCATCATCCTCTTTGATGCGTACCTCATCATCATCTTCTATGATTCTATGATGAATCCATACCTCATAGGTATCTTCGGTACTCTACTAGATTTACGATTCGGTTGTGGTACAATAGGTCTATCTATAGGTTCATCGGTATGACTTAAAGTGCTCTGTAGTTCTTGAACTTCTTCAAGATCTATTTTTCCTCCCACTAGCCCCTTCAAGGATAAACTCCTTTATCAAAGAAGGTAGGGCGTTTCGCAATAAACACCTTTTGCTTAGTAGGATTATAGAAATAATACCCTAAACTTACTTTAAGATGTCCCACAAATCTGCAATTGTCAGATCTTATTCCAAGCTTATCCTTTTGAAACCTTTTCACATAAGCTGGACAACCCCTAATCTTAGCATGCTTAAGACTAGGCTTCCTCCCTATCTATAACTCATATGGAGTCTTGGGGACAGATTTTGAGGATACCTTATTTAGTGGATATGCAGCCGTTTCTAGGGCATAAACCCAGAGGGATACTAGAATATCGGCAAAAATCATCATGGACCGCACCATGTCCAACAAGGTACAATTTTTCCTTTCAGATACACCAATCAATTATTGCGTATTAGGAGGCGTTCGTTGTGAGAAAATACCATTATCTTTAAGATGATCTAGAAACTCTTTGCTAAAGTATCCCTTCCTCGATCCGATCGAAGAATCCTAATACTTTGCCAGTTTGTTTCACTTCTGAATTCTTTGAACCGTTCAAATGAATCAGACTTGTATTTTACCAAATACAAATATTTAACTTTTGAATAATCATCTCTTTTCTTTTACTAGTTTGTTCAATTTACAAAATAATTTCATGTAAGTCAAGTATATAAAGTCCATCAAGTAATCTTCCAGTTCCAAACAAAACATTATCATTATAAATAGAACAACCATTGTTCTTAAATATAATACCAAAACCTTGCTTGTCTAACAACGGAAAAATAATATTTCTAAAGAGAACTGGAACATAATAACAACTTATTAACTTAATAGACTTGCCCGTAGGCAACGCCAAATTATAAGTTCCTACGACTAATGCAACAACCTTTGCTTCATTCCCCACACGCAGGATTACTTTCCCTTTGTTTAGCTTTCTACTTCTACTTAGTCCCCGCATAGAATTGCATATGTGAGAACTACAGCCGATATCCAATACCCAAGTAGAACCTTGACTTATAAAAAGATTTATTCCAATCTTGAACAAACCTATATCTATAATCGAAGCTTCACTAAGCTTTTTTTAGTTAGTCTCTGCAAGATACTCCTTGTAGTTTCTTTTCCAGTGTCCTAACTTATTGCAGTGAAAGCAAACTCCTTTGCTATCCACATCAGTTTTCTTATTGTCCTTTGTATTTGCCTTTGCTTTTGCCTTCTTTGAATTTTTCTTCTTTTCAGAAGATCCTTTTGTCCTCTTCCTTTTCTTGGAAGACTCATCTGCTAGTAAGACTTGGTCTTTCTTGGTTGGAAAGTGACTCTCTGTTGTTTTCAACATGTTAAGTAACTCAGGCAGGCTGACATCAAGCTTGTTTATGTGAAAATTCACAACAAATTGTGAGAGAGAGTTCGAGAGTGACAGCAAGATCAAATCTTACCTCAACTCTCCATCCATTACAAAACCCAATTGTCCCAATTGTTCAATCAAATTGATCATTTTTAGGACATGTGTCTCTATTGAAAGTAGTATGCACACAAGTCAATTATATTTGATATGATGTAGCATATACTTTGTAATCTTATTCATTTATTAATAAAAGTATTAAAGTCATTTTACTTTATCTACATGGTGTTGTTATTTAATATGTGATAAACCCATAATTTTAAGCAATGCTTTTAGAATCATGATGATGATCATACTGATGAGATCTAAATTCTTAGAAAGCTTAAAACTAAAATCGTTCCTAATCGTTGGATTACTAAAAAGGGGATTAGTGAATCCGGATAGATTAGTACATACGTTGCTTGCTCTTAGGAAGAGGATGATTGATCTCATAATCATTTGTGTGGAGACACTAAAGCAAGTTTGTAGATGCTTATTGGAGAATAAGTTCACTGAATGTGAATCGCAAAGGAATACCTAATGGAGTTTTATTCGCCTGTCAATAGAAATTCTTCTAGTGATAGTAGTACAAGTGATCCTTGGACTTGATATCATCATAGTATCTTGTGTATGATGAGGTATACTTTGACATGTTCCTTAAGACCTTTAGGGTATATGTAATGTCCAGGAATTTTCAAAACATTGTATCAAATTATTTTGATAGATAAAATTCATTTTATATAATTTTATGAATTTAATTGGACTCCTGTAAGAATTTTTATTTAATTATATAATTATAGGTCCAATAATTTTCTTTCATTAAAGGGGCTCATTGATAGTGCGAGTTAAATTAGTGGGTTAACCCCAAGATTTTAATTGGAAGAAAAATTGAAAGAAGATTAATAAATAAATTCATTTTATTGTTACTAGATTAAAATAATTCAAATGAGGAATTATTGGTGAAATAAATTTTATTAATTAATTGAATTACTTAATTCAAAGTAAATATTAAGAGCATAATAATTCAAGTTGGACCTTTTTCTTTTATTTTAATTGACCCAAATTCTAAGTGGGCAAAGCCCAATTTCCTTTCTTTTGCCTATTGGGTCACTTTTGATTAAATCAGTCGGCCCAACTCCAATTGGGTGAGCCCATTTCCAACCGGGTCGAACCCACTTTCCTATTTTTGCCAGGTTGGGTCCGTTTCTCCTGGAGCCATATATCAGTAGCCAAATTGGGGAAACCAGTTACGCTAAATTGGGGATTTCAGCCGAACCAAAGCAAATCCTCAAACCAGATCAAACCAAGAGGAAGATCAAATCCTTAGCCCTCAAATCAAACCCAAGCCCTCAATCAATCGGTTGGAGCGTGAGCAGGTGACTGGAGGGAGTGACGCTAAGCGCGCGTCGGCAACCGCACGAAGTAACCAGCGGTCGAAGGGGGGAAAAACGTCGACGACCGAGCAAGCGCGGCAAGGACCAACGGTCCCAGAAATCCGGCGATTGGACCAGTGAGGAGTGCGATGCTCGAGAAGTTGCCAGCGAGCTCAGTCGGCTGATGGGGATCAATTGACAGCCCATCCCCTCTCCTTACCGTCAGTCTTTGACCAGCCACTAAGGTTATTGCCCAAATAATTAGGGCAAAATTTTCTCTATAAATTGGACCCCAAACCCCAAAGCTGCCGATTTTCCTATACGGTGAGTCTCAAATTTAGGGAGAATTAGGGTTCCAAATTAGAGCAAGAAACGGTCACTGTGAGAAGAGAGAACAGAGAATTGAGTTCGAATGCCCGCTGGATTCGTCGATTATTTTGGGAGAAGAAGGCGACAAGCAAATCGGTCGGCAGGAAGGTATATGAGATGTAATGATTTAGTTAGTTCATTTTCCTTCTTCTGTGATTTGGATTGTATGGTTCCCCTGTTTGGGACTGTACTATTTTGGGATTTAAACATACAATAATATTGTGTTGTGTTGATTTGTACCACTGTGATAGTTCTTAATTGGCTTTGAATAAATTCCCCTCTTTCGTAATCAAATTGGTACTGTCAATTGTGGGTTTGTTTTGATTTGGAAAAATCTGGTAATGTGATATTGGGTTCGGTTATAGTACTGTGATAAGCTTGTTAGGAAACCTGTGTTGGTGAACCTTATAGGTTCAAGCAGCCAATTGTTATGTGTTGGTTATAGTATATATATGATATTAATTTGTATTGTGTTTCTTACTGGGAATCTGTAATCGAAAAATCAAAATGGTTCGGTAGCGTGATGGTGGATAATGATACTTTGGCTTAGAATGCCTGGTGTGTGTTTGATTTCATGCCTAAACCAGGTTTTGATTTCTCTTTTGTATTGGTGGTCCTGCCAGCAACATATATTACAAAATCAAATGTTCCAGTTGATATTAAAGGGAGTAGTCAAAGCACATTGCTTAAATCTCACTCATTCTGTATAATGGGGTGTAAATCTTTCATGTACTATGAGTAATGGTCTGGACAGTTTAAATTAAGATTACAGGGATTGTTTTGCTGGAGTATAGCTTGCCTATAGGGGAACAAGACTATGATTCTACTAATAATCGTGTTATGCAAAAATTGGTTATTATAGAGCAAATAATAAAATAATTAATTGTTAGTAATTATTATTTAATTATGGACTAATTACTTATTATTTATCAATAAATAATAAATAAAGATAATAAATATTTGATTTTTTTTTATATAATTAAATATGAATAAATGAGTAAAGATTATTTTTGTACCAGTAAAGGATAAACAAAGATAATAGATATTTAATAATATTTAGTTATTATTCTATTAATGCTGAATAATTAAGTACAAATAAAGAAATTATAAATTTATTATTCGGCATCAAATAATGAATAAAGTAATAAATATTTAAATTATATTAAATAATATGGTTAGTAAATAATTATTTATTATTCTTCAATAAATAATAAATAAAGATAGTTAGTTATTACTTGATAATAAATGAAGCTAATAATCATTTATTAAAGAATAAAGATAATTAAAATTTAAATTATTATTTGATTGATATTGAATAATAATTAAATATGAATGAATGAGTAAATTAATTATTATTTATCAATAAATAATAAATAAGGATAATAAATATTCATGAATAATAGTAATAAAATAATTATTTATTAATAATAAATAAAGATAATAAATATCTAATTATTATAATTAGGTATGAATAAGCTAATAAGGATAACAATTACTTAATCATTAATGAAATAATGATTAAGTATGAGGAAGATTAATGAGTTAAATATTTTTGGCCTTAATAAATAATGATAATAAACACTTAAGGATTATTTAATAGCACTTAGGTGTGTGCAGAATTGATACATTAATTACTTAATTAATGCTGAATAAGGAAACAAGGTTAATAATTACTCAATTACCCCTAAGGTAAATGGTAATTAAGCGTGATAGAATTTAATAAGCAATCAACTAATACCTAATTACTGTTAAACCCTAATAAATTTATTATTTATATTATAAATGGTGAATAAGGATTTTTAACCCATATTTAGGGACAGATAAGGGTAATAAATCTGAGTAATCAAAAAATAGTAATCATGATTAGCTATCATTTATTCTAATAGCTAAAGGTCATTAACTAAATTTTGTTTAGTAGTAGTTAGATGTATATGGTGAATTGTTTATCTTTTAAATGAATAGTATAAGTGGGTGTATGGATATACCATTATACAATGCTAATGGATAAACCGACTTTATCAACTGTTAGGTTATCCAAGGTCAATTAATTAAAGCTAAACTATATATGTAGCTGAGCAAACAGGCAAGTTCCTAACCCTAAACTTCTTACATTATTGCAAGTTCCCTAACTTCATTCTTTCAGTATATTGAATGCAAGTTCTTCCTTACTCAACTTTTACATTGAGCAAATTTCTAAACCTTATGCACTATTTTAATTCGTGCATAAAGGTATATATATATTGTTGCAAGTTATTCTTTAAGCTTGAATCTTATCTCCAAGCATGCTTTAAGTGGTCTAATTACTTTTAAAATTATTCCACTTCTATGTATTTATTGACATTCGCACTCGTGCATTTGAATTCGTACATTTATTAAAGTTCCGAGATTTAGGAACTATTCATAATTAAGTCTGAACCTTTGTTCGGTCAGACAAGTATGTGAAAATTTATAAAAGCTATCTGAACCAATCGAGAGTAAGGATTCTTAGACTGTATGAACACCCCTTTATTATAGGGTAGTATCCCATGTACCGTAAATAAGGTACAAATAGCAGAGTTAAATGTTATGCATATACATAGCGTACGTGAGGCTGATCCCCTCAAGTACTTATTCTGTAGCCAGTAACCAGAGGGTCAACTAGCTATTGACTCCTTTGGAAGTTATTGTTCAAAGTCTATTCGACTATCAATTGTTCTAAAAGCATTTACTGTTATTGCTTCTGATAATTGCTGAATTCTCTTTCTATATTCCCTTCATCATGATATATCCTTATTGTTGTACTTTAAACTTGCTGAGCAAACTCGTTGCTCATTCTTGCTATATCATGACTTTATTGCAGCTAAACCCGAGACGTCAGGGAAGAACAAAGGGAAAGAAAAGATGAAGTAATAGACTTCATGTAGCAGATTTTAAACTTACGTATAGTTAATTTCTGTTAATGTAATATTAAACCCTGCTTGTTACTTAGGGTATGGATTCATGAATGTATTAAGGTTATTGTATTCTGGGACTAGTAACACCTTTGTAATGAACAACGTACGTTTATTATATTCCGCACTTTAGTTACCATATGTTGTTAGAGGTGAATGTTTGTATTGGATCGTGATGACCGGATCCGGGTATTTGGAGACCCGAATTTGGGGGCGTCACAGGTTGGTATCAAAGCCTGTAGGTTATAACCTACATAGTAAACTTTAGGATCGCGAAACCTAGGTTATAACCTTCATAGTAAACTCGTATTGAGTATTAGGAGATAAATCGAGGAGATTTATTATATGTGGTTTTGATGAATTTGGGAATTCATCGAGTCGAGTAGTACCCAATGAAATATAACTTCATTTCTTCAATGAATATATTTTATTGTTGTACTAATGTTGATTTTCGGTGTGATTGTAGGATGGCTGACAGGGCAGGGACTAGTGGGGCCCAGGAGGAGGAGGTATTCACAGATATACCTGTGGTTACCGAGCAGTTAGTGGGCTACGCACCTGTTGCCCCAGGAGTACCACAGGATGAGTCTGAGCCAGAGGAGGACTACCAGAGGGAGCTACCAGAGCCAGTGGTAGGTAGGGTGATGAGGTCCGGTAGTCAGGACCCTGATGCTGAGGAGGAGGACCCCAAGACCGAGGGAGAGGAGCCACCTGCTTACGTGGATGGCATGGGGTCCACTGCTGACGATATTATAGAGGGACTGACCAGCAGGAATGAGGAGCTGGAGGATCGGATAGCTCATCTGGAGGAGCAGAATCAGACCCACCAGATCCGAGAGGACCAGTATAGAGACCTGGCCTATCAGCTTGAGCATGACTTGGGAGTGGCGAAGGCACAGCTACAGGGCTACGAGTCCTCAGCGCAGCAGATCGGACCACTGCTACATCAGCTAGTGGCCCGAAATGCTGAGTTGAGAGAGAGGCTGGAGCAGAGGGATCTACAGATCGCCCACCTGAAGGCCAAGCAGGAGGCTATGAAGTTCGAGATTGGGCTAGAGGTTGCTGAGAATGTCCGAGTGAGGGACGCCTGGGTCAGAGCAGCAAGTAGAGTTGACCTATTGGAGGACCGGTTAGAGGCTGAGGCGGTGAGGATTGAGACCCTAGGACATGCTCTAGATGCAGCCTACAAGAGGCCCCGGTCTGAGGCAGGCGAGTCTAGCCGCTCAGTTCGTCGCAGGGTAGGGGATGGAGCATTCTCTGGTCAGCAGGCTCGGATCCGGCATGACATGCAGTGATATGACATGGATGGTTGTCTTGTCTTGGGTATCATAGGTCCCACTTTTGCTAGATTATAGACATGTTTGTCTTGTGAAACTTTATATTTGTATTTAGGTTTGGGGGTAGCAGTTAAACCCCAACTTTTGTGGACCTTAGGGATGAAAGGGTAGGATTCCCCACTTTTGTCTCACGGGAAGTGATGGGTAGGGCATGTAGTGGCGCATTTATAGCAGTATGCCACAGGTTTAGTCTTCTAACAAACAGTGGTATATCAATATAAATGCAGATGTTTCACTTAAATCAAATGTGTTGATAGATATTTTACCCTTGATTGTTGATTTTAATGACATATTATGTGAACTATAAAACTATAGGTAAAAATCAACCAGAATTCAAATCATGCCGCCAAGAGGACGACCACGTAATCGACAGGTTGAAGAGTCAGAGAGTGAGGTGGGAAATCAATCCAACCCAATGAGGATGCTCGCAGAGATGCTGGCAGAAGCCATGCAAACAAGACCGCCACCTGGAGGAACCCAAGTAGCAGCCGAGCCAGTGCATCATCTGGCAAATTTCAAAGATTTCAAATTGGTTGGACCACCCGAGTTCAAGGGAACTCTTAACCCCATCGAAGCGCAGACCTGGATCGAGGAGATAGAAAAGGTCTTCGAGGTAGCACGGGTGGCAGAGGAACAGAAAACAAGTTTTGCTACCTTCATGTTAAACGGCGAGGCAAACTACTGGTGGAAGGCCAACAGGGGCCGAGTGGAAGGAGGCATTGTCGCATGGGAACGCTTTAAGGAGATGTTCTTGGAGAATTACTTTCCAGAGAGCATGAAGCAAGAGATGGAGATCAAATTCCTAGAACTAAAACAAGGAAACATGTCTGTGGCTGAGTACGCAGCTAAGTTCAATGAGTTGGCACGGTTTGCAACTCACCAAGTCAACACAGAGGAAAGGAAAGCTCGTAGATTTGAGCAAGGATTGAAACCATGGTTATACCGTTCTGTTGCGGTATTGAAAATCAAGACATTTGCAGAATTGTTGGAGAGGACGATCATTGCAGAGGGTGGCAGTGAGGCCCTGGCCAAATACAATCAAGAGAAAAAGAAGGGACATGAGGGCCCGAAGGCAGGAAGCAGCGGGTGTAGTAACCCCAACAAACGGAAATGGGTCGAGAGTCAGTCCTCCGGGGGAAACAAATCAGGAGGGGAGGTGAAGAAGCCAGGCAGGTGCAGTAATTGTGGCAAGAACCACACGGGAGAGTGCATGAAGGGAAAGAGTGTTTGTTACCGGTGTGGACAACCGGGGCACATGGCACCCCAATGTCAGAATAAGCCAAAGGGAGGATGTTTTTCATGTGGAGCACCCGACCACCAGATCAAGGATTGCCCGAAAAGGAAGGGCGACGCTGGGAGTGGCAACCGAAACAACAACAACAACAACAACAGTGGAAACAGCAACCGATTGAACTACGGGCCGCCAGCCAGTCAAGCCAACAGGCCAACAGCCCGCACGTTCAACATGACTGTGCAGGATGCCATGGAATCCAAAGACGTGGTGTCAGGTATCATCCCAATCAATGATGTAAATGCATATGTGTTAATTGATTCGGGTGCTACTTGCTCTTTTGTTTCCGAAGAATTTGCTAGTCAGTTAAATTTACCTCGTGAAAAGTTAGAACACCCTATGAACGTAGAAGTAGCAAACAAGGAAATTATCCCCGTAGAATGCATTCATAGGAATTGTAATGCTGAACTGCGAGGATTTAAGCTCAATGTGGATTTGATACCAATTCGGCTGGGAGAGTTTGATGTAATCCTGGGAATGGATTGGCTATCAATTCACGGAGCAGTTATCGATTGCAAGAAGAAATGTGTACACCTGAAGACTCCTAATAAGTCGAAGGTGGTATTTTACGGTAATAAGTCACCAAAACCATCTTGTTGTCTTACTATGATGCAAACAAGGAGATTACTGAAGAAAGGTTGCGTGTGTTATTTGGCCCATGTGGTCGATACTCGTCAGGTCGGGGATGAGATGAGTCAAATACCAATCGTGAGGGAATTCACTGATGTCTTCCCCGATGAACTTCCGGGACTGCCGCCGGATAGGGAAACCGAGTTCGTTATCGATTTGGTACCGGGAACCGCACCAATATCGAAGCCGCCGTATCGAATGGCACCTGTAGAAATGAAGGAGTTGATGGTGCAACTACAGGAATTGTTAGATAAAGGTTATATCAGACCGAGTGTGTCCCCATGGGGAGCGCCAGTTCTGTTTGTAAAGAAGAAAGATGGGTCGATGAGACTGTGTATCGACTATCGGGAGTTGAACAAAGTTACGATTAAGAATAGGTATCCGCTTCCTAGGATTGACGATCTATTTGATCAACTTAAGGGAGCGAAATACTTTTCAAAAATCAACTTAAGAACAGGCTATCATCAGCTGAAGGTGAGGCAAGAAGATATCCCGAAGACTGCATTCAGAACTCGTTACGGGCACTTCGAGTTTCTGGTAATGTCTTTTGGATTGACGAATGCACCAGCAGTATTCATGGATATGATGAACAGAGTGTTCAAGCAGTACTTGGACAAGTTCGTAGTCGTATTCATCGATGACATCTTGGTGTATTCAGAGACAGAAGAGGAGCATGCTGAACACTTAAAGATTGTATTAGAAGCTCTCAGGAGGGAGAAGTTGTATGCGAAGTTTTCTAAGTGTGAGTTTTGGTTGCAGAGGGTACAGTTTCTGGGTCATGTCATCGACAAGAATGGTGTTTCGGTGGACCCAGCAAAAGTGGAAGCAGTCATCAACTGGGAACAGCCGAAGACGCCGACAGAGATCCGGAGTTTCTTGGGATTAGTGGGATACTATCGAAGATTCATTCAGGATTTTTCTAAGATAGCATCGTCGTTGACCAACCTCACCAGGAAAACAGTTAAGTTCGTTTGGTCGGAGAAATATGAGGAAAGTTTTATGGAGCTGAAGAAGAGACTTAGTCAAGCACCGGTGTTGACCTTACCCGACAACACTGGGGGTTTTATAGTGTATAGCGACGCGTCACACAAAGGTCTTGGCTGTGTACTGATGCAGCACGGCAAGGTCGTGGCGTACGCATCACGTCAACTGAAAGACTATGAGAAGGGTTACCCGACTCATGACTTGGAGTTAGCAGCGGTAGTTTTCGCCTTGAAGATTTGGAGACACTACCTATACGGTGAGAAGTGCGAGATATATACGGATCACAAAAGTCTGAAATATATCTTCACTCAAAAGGAGCTGAACATGAGGCATCGCCGATGGTTAGAATTGATCAAGGACTACGACTGTGAAATTTTGTACCATCCGGGCAAAGCAAATGTAGTGGCTGATGCCTTAAGTAGAAAGGGCAAGGTGAAACTGATGCAGCTGACAGTTCAAGAGGAGTTGATAAGGGACATTGAACGTCTGGAGCTGGAGGTTAGGTATCCAATAGAGGCGGACGAAAAATTGTTTACTGTAACGGCAGGTCCGACTCTACTGGATAAGATACGGGAGGCTCAAGAATTTGATGAAGAATGCATTGACATTAAGAAACAATTATCGGGGGGAAAAGCATCGAAGTACAAGGTTGACAGCGCAGGATTGCTGAGATTCGAGGGAAGGATCTGGATACCCTACGTACCCGACTTAAGGAAAGAAATTTTGCAAGAGGCCCATAATACGAGATTTTCGGTACATCCGGGTAGCACCAAGATGTATCAAGATCTTCGTCAGCATTATTGGTGGCCGCATTTAAAAGGAGAAGTTACAGAATACGTCAGCCGGTGTTTAACTTGTCAAAGGATCAAGGCAGAGCACCAACGGCCGAGCGGATTATTGCAACCCTTAGAGATTCCTGAGTGGAAGTGGGAACACATCACAATGGATTTTGTGGTAGGACTCCCGACAACCCAAAAGGGTCTAGACGCCATCTGGGTGATCGTAGATCGGTTGACCAAGTCTGCCCACTTTCTACCGATCAAGATCAGGTACAAATTGGAAAAGTTGGCGAAACTTTACGTGAAGGAGATAGTATCATGACACGGAGTGCCGGTGTCTATTGTATCCGACAGAGATCCGCGCTTCACGTCAAATTTTTGGAGAAGTCTACAAGAGAGACTGGGAACACAATTAAGAATGAGTACGGCGTATCATCCTCAGACTGATGGTCAGAGTGAGCGAACAATCCAGACTCTAGAGGATATGCTCCGGGCAATTGTGATGGATTTAAGTGGTAGCTGGGACGATCACTTGCCCCTGGTAGAGTTCGCTTACAACAACAGTTATCACGCTAGCATCGGTATGTCACCATATGAAGCATTATACGGGAGGAAGTGTCGAACACCGTTGTGTTGGGATGAAGTTGGTGAACGGAGATTGTTGGGACCAGAATTGGTACAACAAACCGTGGAAATCATTAAAGTAATAAGACAACGGTTAGTAGCAGCCCAAGATCGTCAAAAGAAGTATGTCGACTTACATCGTCAGAAACGAGACTTTGATGTTGGTAGCTTTGCGTTTCTAAAGGTATCTCCCTGGAAAGGGAAGATCCGTTTTGGAAAGAAGGGCAAGCTGAGCCCTAGGTTCATAGGACCGTTCGAGATTCTGAGGAGAATAGGCGAAGTGGCGTACGAGGTAGCATTACCTCCTGAACTTGAGCACATCCACAACGTGTTCCACGTATCAGTGTTGCGTCCGTATAAGCCAGATTACAAACATGTTATTTCCTATGAACCAATTCAAGTCGAAAGAGATTTATCGTACGAGGAGATTCCTGTTCAAATACTGGATAGAAAAGAGCAGAAGCTGAGGAATAAAATCATTCACTCGGTGAAAGTTCTCTGGAGAAACCACGCAGTAGAAGAGGCTACGTGGGAACTTGAAGAGAAGATGAGAGCAAACTATCCGCGACTATTTGAGTAACCTTAGATTGAAATCCCGAGGACGGAATTTTTATAAGGGGGAGAGGATGTAATGTCCAGAAATTTTCAAAACATTGTATCAAATTATTTTGATAGATAAAATTAATTTTATATAATTTTATGAATTTAATTGGACTCCTGTAAGAATTTTTATTTAATTATATAATTATAGGTCCAATAATTTTCTTTCATTAAAGGGGCTCATTGATAGTGCGATTTAAATTAGTGGGTTAACCCCAAGATTTTAATTGGAAGAAAAATTGAAAGAAGATTAATAAATAAATTCATTTTAATGTTACTAGATTAAAATAATTCAAATGAGGAATTATTGGTGAAATAAATTTTATTAATTAATTGAATTACTTAATTCAAAGTAAATATTAAGAGCATAATAATTCAAGTTGGACCTTTTTCTTTTATTTTAATTGACCGAAATTCTAAGTGGGCAAAGCCCAATTTCCTTTCTTTTGCCTATTGGGTCACTTTTGATTAAATCAGCCGGCCCAACTCCAATTGGGTGAGCCCATTTCCAACCGGGTCGAACCCACTTTCCTATTTTTGCCGGGTTGGGTCCGTTTCTCCTGGAGCCATATATCAGTAGCCAAATTGGGGAAACCAGTTACGCTAAATTGGGGATTTCAGCCGAACCAAAGCAAATCCTCAAACCAGATCAAACCAAGAGGAAGATCAAATCTTTAGCCCTCAAATCAAACCCAAGCCCTCAATCAATCGGTTGGAGCGTGAGCAGGTGACTGGAGGGAGTGACGCCAAGCGCGCGCCGGCAACCGCACGAAGCAACCAGCGGTCGAAGGGGGGAAAAACGTCGACGACCGAGCAAGCGCGGCAAGGACCAACGGTCCCAGAAATCCGGCGATTGGACCAGTGAGGAGTGCGATGCTCGAGAAGTTGCCGGCGAGCTCAGTCGGCTGATGGGGATCAATTGACAGCCCATCCCCTCTCCTTACCGTCAGTCTTTGACCAGCCACTAAGGTTATTGCCCAAATAATTAGGGCAAAATTTTCTCTATAAATTGGACCCCAAACCCCAAAGCTGCCGATTTTCCTATACGGTGAGTCTCAAATTTAGGGAGAATTAGGGTTCCAAATTAGAGCAAGAAACGGTCATTGTGAGAAGAGAGAACAGAGAATTGAGTTCGAATGCCCGCTGGATTCGTCGATTATTTTGGGAGAAGAAGGCGACAAGCAAATCGGTCGGCAGGAAGGTATATGAGATGTAATGATTTAGTTAGTTCATTTTCCTTCTTCTGTGATTTGGATTGTATGGTTCCCCTGTTTGGGACTGTACTATTTTGGGATTTAAACATACAATAATATTATGTTGTGTTGATTTGTACCACTGTGATAGTTCTTAATTGGCTTTGAATAAATTCCCCTCTTTCGTAATCAAATTGGTACTGTCAATTGTGGGTTTGTTTTGATTTGGAAAAATCTGGTAATGTGATATTGGGTTCGGTTATAGTACTGTGATAAGCTTGTTAGGAAACCTGTGTTGGTGAACCTTATAGGTTCAAGCAGCCAATTGTTATGTGTTGGTTATAGTATATATATGATATTAATTTGTATTGTGTTTCTTACTGGGAATCTGTAATCGAAAAATCAAAATGGTTCGGTAGCGTGATGGTGGATAATGATATTGTGGCTTAGAATGCCTGGTGTGTGTTTGATTTCATGCCTAAACCAGGTTTTTGATTTCTCTTTTGTATTGGTGGTCCTGCCAGCAACATATATTACAAAATCAAATGTTCCAGTCGATATTAAAGGGAGTAGTTAAAGCACATTGCTTAAATCCCACTCATTCTGTATAATGGGGTGTAAATCTTTCATGTACTATGAGTAATGGTCTGGACAGTTTAAATTAAGATTACAGGGATTGTTTTGCTGGAGTATAGCTTGCCTATAGGGGAACAAGACTATGATTCTACTAATAATTGTGTTATGCAAAAATTGGTTATTATAGAGCAAATAATAAAATAATTAATTGTTAGTCATTATTATTTAATTATGGACTAATTACTTATTATTTATCAATAAATAATAAATAAAGATAATAAATATTTGATTTTTTTTTTATATAATTAAATATGAATAAATGAGTAAAGATTATTTTTGTACCACTAAAGGATAAACAAAGATAATAGATATTTAATAATATTTAGTTATTATTCTATTAATGCTGAATAATTAAGTACAAATAAAGAAATTATAAATTTATTATTCGGCATCAAATAATGAATAAAGTAATAAATATTTAAATTATATTAAATAATATGGTTAGTAAATAATTATTTATTATTCTTCAATAAATAATAAATAAAGATAGTTAGTTATTACTTGATAATAAATGAAGCTAATAATCATTTATTAAAGAATAAAGATAATTAAAATTTAAATTATTATTTGATCGATATTGAATAATAATTAAATATGAATGAATGAGTAAATTAATTATTATTTATCAATAAATAATAAATAAGGATAATAAATATTCATGAATAATAGTAATAAAATAATTATTTATTAATAATAAATAAAGATAATAAATATCTAATTATTATAATTAGGTATGAATAAGCTAATAAGGATAACAATTACTTAATCATTAATGAAATAATGATTAAGTATGAGGAAGATTAATGAGTTAAATATTTTTGGCCTTAATAAATAATGATAATAAACACTTAAGGATTATTTAATAGCACTTAGGTGTGTGCAGAATTGATACATTAATTACTTAATTAATGCTGAATAAGGAAACAAGGTTAATAATTACTCAATTACCCCTAAGGTAAATGGTAATTAAGCGTGATAGAATTTAATAAGCAATCAACTAATACCTAATTACTGTTAAACCCTAATAAATTTATTGTTTATATTATAAATGGTGAATAAGGATTTTTAACCCATATTTAGGGACAGATAAGGGTAATAAATCTGAGTAATCGAAAAATAGTAATCATGATTAGCTATCATTTATTCTAATAGCTAAAGGTCATTAACTAAATTTTGTTTAGTAGTAGTTAGATGTATATGGTGAATTGTTTATCTTTTAAATGAATAGTATAAGTGGGTGTATGGATATACCATTATACAATGCTAATGGATAAACCGACTTTATCAACTGTTAGGTTATCCAAGGTCAATTAATTAAAGCTAAACTATATCTGTAGCTGAGCAAACAGGCAAGTTCCTAACCCTAAACTTCTTACATTATTGCAAGTTCCCTAACTTCATTCTTTCAGTATATTGAATGCAAGTTCTTCCTTACTCAACTTTTACATTGAGCAAATTTCTAAACCTTATGCACTATTTTAATTCGTGCATAAAGGTATATATATATTGTTGCAAGTTATTCTTTAAGCTTGAATCTTATCTCCAAGCATGCTTTAAGTGGTCTAATTACTTTTAAAATTATTCCACTTCTATGTATTTATTGACATTCGCACTCGTGCATTTGAATTCGTACATTTATTAAAGTTCCGAAATTTAGGAACTATTCATAATTAAGTCTGAACCTTTGTTCGGTCAGACAAGTATGTGAAAATTTATAAAAGCTATCCGAACCAATCGAGGGTAAGGATTCTTAGACTGTATAAACACCCCTTTATTATAGGGTAGTATCCCATGTACCGTAAATAAGGTACAAATAGCAGAGTTAAATGTTATGCATATACATAGCGTACGTGAGGCTGATCCCCTCAAGTACTTATTCTGTAGCTAGTAACCAGAGGGTCAACTAGCTATTGACTCCTTTGGAAGTTATTGTTCAAAGTCTATTCGACTATCAATTGTTCTAAAAGCATTTACTGTTATTGCTTCTGATAATTGCTGAATTCTCTTTCTATATTCCCTTCATCATGATATATCCTTATTGTTGTACTTTAAACTTGCTGAGCAAACTCGTTGCTCATTCTTGCTATATCATGACTTTATTGCAGCTAAACCCGAGACGTCAGGGAAGAACAAAGGGAAAGAAAAGATGAAGTAATAGACTTCATGTAGCAGATTTTAAACTTACGTATAGTTAATTTCTGTTAATGTAATATTAAACCCTGCTTGTTACTTAGGGTATGGATTCATGAATGTATTAAGGTTATTGTATTCTGGGACTAGTAACACCTTTGTAATGAACAACGTACGTTTATTATATTCCGCACTTTAGTTACCATATGTTGTTAGAGGTGAATGTTTGTATTGGATCGTGATGACCGGATCCGGGTATTTGGAGACCCGAATTTGGGGGCGTCACAGGTTGGTATCAAAAGGTATATTTGGGTATGTAACGACCAGGAATTCTAGAATTGCCTTGTAATTCGAATTTTTGAATATTAATGGATATATTATATTTTATTAATATTATTTTTGTGTTGTATGTTTAAAGGTTGTTTGATAACCTGGATTATGTGAATGCACAAAATTTTACGTGTTATAGTTTTGTTTAAGTGAATAATTGATTTCGCGTAGCGTCGCTAAATCACTATTCACGGGGCACGTTTCCCGAGGCACTATTCACGCCATAATATTTTTGTGTCTTTTTCGATGTTAATAAATTTCATAAATATGTGTACGCGTATAAATAATTTTTCCAAGCGTCGAAAATTTTATTTAAGCTGATACGTAATTTTATCTGTATCCGAAATGTATTATATGGGTGTTCCGAATATTTGGACAAATCTCATAATAATTATTTTTATAGATCCCAATAATTTATGAGAGTACCCATTTTAATTTTGGATAGAGTTATTTACCAGTTTTGGTACAAAAGTGAGAGTTTTCGGATATAATTTTGGTGTATTTGGGTATTTATCTTGGCTTGTTACTCCAAGAGGGAATCAACCCACCAATTTAGACCAATCAAATGAGAGAGTAGAGGGAGTTGCCGGCAAGCCACATTGAGCACCCAACCCACTCCCATTTTCTCCCAAAATTACTCCACTTCTCCCAAATAATTCATTCTCACCCATTCTATTCCTTGGCTAAGTTCAGCAGATAGAGAGAGAGAGAGAGAGAGAGAGAGTTGCAGAAAAGAAAGGAGGAAGAAGTCACCGGAAGTCACCGGAAAAAGAGAAGAAGGTCGCCGGAAAAAGGAACGAGGAAGAAGAAGGCACGGGTGGAAGAAGAAGAGAATCCAAGCAAGGAGAACCCTCAAAATCAAGCCTAGCCGAGCTCGTTAACATCTAGGAAGGATTTACAGAGGTAAACAATCAACCAAATCCATTCCATTCGATTTCTTGTTAAGTTTTTTCAAGTTTTTCTTAGTTTTGAGCTCTTAAGCTTGTGGGTCGGATTTATGGCGATTCTCGGTGTTTTTGTTTATTGTGATTATTTGTAAATGTTGTTAAGAGACTATGGAAGCCATTAATAACATCAAATTGGAACAAAAACTCAAGAAATCTTTACCTTGGCTTAATGGAGCAAGAACAATGGACAAAACATGGACTTTGGACATTCGGACCATTTTAGAGGACTATAAAGCTATGATTTCGTGTTTGTTAATTTTGTTTGTTGTTATGGTATTGTATTTCCATGGGATACGAAGCTAACCCAATTGGAATGGAGTAAAAAGGAGTTAAAACGAGTTCGTAGTAATGATTTTTGTAAAACTTGTCAAGAACTCGAAGAACAGAGAATGAACTTTGCACTTTGGCTTAAGATTTGGCCATGTTAATGTTAATGGGTAGCTCTACATTTTTGATATGTTGTAGCCCCATAAGTTAGGAGTCCATAGAGTCCGGAATGGACCAATTTTCTTGTGTATTGAAGGAGTTATGGAGGTTGGAGTGGCCGGAGGTCGGAGTCGCGAACTGGGAACAAACCCAGAATCCGGCTACTGCAGAATGGCACCGCAACGCCACTCATAAGCCCTGAAACTCACGTCGCAGCGCCACGTGGCAGGAGGCGGAGCTCACGCTGCAGTGTGGCTTCTAACACTAAGTTCCACGCCACAGCGAAGCCACGCGGCAGAGGCAGGACGCGGGACTCGCGCCGCAGTGTGAGGTCCATCTCTAAGGCCTGGCGCTGTAGCGCCAGTGCCATGTCCAGCCTGGGTCGAGTCGGACCTAATGACTCTTTTCAGCGAGTCCAACACTTATATATTGCTTTGTACTAAATGATTAGACAGGTTAGTTAAACATATTTTGTTAAGCCCTAAATGCTTAATTGTATTCCAAATGTCAACCAAATTGGAATTGTCTTAAGGCGTAAATTGAGTAACCTGGATGCAACTCACATTTGGTTTCCAGGGGGCGCTGCCCCCTTAGAACCCCGCCAGCTCACCGGCGAGCTGGGCAGCCGCTCGCTCACTAGGGAGGGAGACCCCTGACTGGGTAGTCGTAGGGCAATCAATGTGTTTTAATGAAGCAACGTCTATTTTGAACCTAGTCTTTATGTGACTAATTGTTTATGTGAATATGTATTTACATGTGTAGGATATTAAGGAGCGTGTGTTATAATATTGTAGCAGCACATCGGGTAAGTTTCCCTAACCTTACTCGAATTATATTGAGCAGGTTTCCTATCCTATACACATGTTGAATATTGTGCAAGTTTCTTATCCTAACTCAATTTATTCATTGAGCCAGTTTTCTCAGCCGTACAACTTTTGTTATTGTGCGAGTTGTTTATTTATTGTGCAATCATTCTATGTTATTGCAAGTTTCCTATTTCATACAAATGTTGTATATTGTTACAAGTTTCATGACTCAAATCGAGTTATTTCTTTCGAGTTATATTAGTGGATTAATTATTGTTAGTTATTCCACATCAAGGATAAATTATTTATATTCGCAGCTTATGCATTTGAATTCATTATCTGTTATTGGATTGTGAAATGTTAAGTTCTTCATTCATGAACTGTTTAAGGAAATAGTCTACGCCACTTGTTTCGGCTAGACACATACAGGTTATTATTTTAAAAGCTATCCACACCGATTGTTGGTGCGGATTCTTGGACTGAGAGAGCAACCCTTATGTAGGGGATTTTAATGTGTCGGTTATCCGATGCAGTCAGAGCTAAATGTTATGTATATACACAGGGTACGAGAGGCTGATCCCCTCGAGTACTACTGAAGGGCCAGGCGTTTAAAAGGGTTAGTTGAATGACTGATCCTTTGACCAAATAGTTCATGGTCTATTAGACCACTCAGCAGTAAATAATCAATATTCATTATTTCATTTGAACTTTGATTATATTGTCAGCTATTTCTTCTGAAAGTAGTATGCACACAAGCCAATCATATTTAATATGATGTAGCATATACTTTGTAATCTTATTCATTTATTAATAAAAGAATTGATTTTCTTAAAAGGCATTTTATATTATCTACATAGTGTTGTTATATTAAATGTGATAAACCCAAAGTTTTGAGCAATGCTTTTAGAATCATGATGTTGATCATGATAATGAGATCTAAATTCTAGATAGCTCAAAAACTAAAATCGTTCCTAATCATTGGATTACTAAAAGGGGATTAGTGAATCCGGATAGATTAGTACATACGTTGCTCGCTCTTAGGAAGAGGATGATTGATCTCATAATCATTTGTGTGGAGACACTAAAGCAAGTATGTAGGTGCTTATTGGAGAATAAGTTCACTGAACGTGACTCGCTAAGGAATACCTAATGGAGTTTTACTCGCCTGTCAATAGGAATTCCTCTAGTGATAGTAGTACAAGTGATCCTTGGACTTGAGATCATCATAGTATCTTGTATATGATGAGTTATACTTTGACATGTCCCTTAAGACCTTTAGGGTATAACAAAGGGTATGATTGGGTATAATAAGTTATACATGGAGATAGGTAAATGATCAACAAAGAATCTACCACGTCTAGTAAAAGATGTGAATGTCCTATGTGATTCGATAAATAACAACTCAGTAGTCCTTGGCCAAGGCAGAATGAAATTAGAAAGGAGTTTCTAATTTGTATTATTTAGAGTTGTGCATTTGGGAATCGAAATACATATAATTAAATAAAATAAGACTTGACAGTAATTCCATGTCTTATATTTAATTGGGACATTGTATGGTAGAAGGATTGAATTGTACGGTAACTATTCACTGAAAGGTTCTTTTGTGATTAATGTTGAAATCTATATTATCTAGAAAGTCGTTGATCGCTAAGGGGGCTTACCCTTATTGTAGAATAAATATTATTTATTTAAATGAATTAAATAATTTAATTTGTTTATTTAAATAAGATTAGAATTGTTCTAATTGATTTATTCACAACCGGTTTAATATGGAGAACCTAAAGGGTCACACCGCAAAAGAAAAATATTTATTTAAGAAGTAATGGCATAATTGTAATAATAAGTTAAGTGTATTTAATTTAATCTATGGAGATAGAATAAATTAAATAACTTAATATTTATTATTTAATATTTTAGAAATATTAAATATAAATTAATAAGAGGAGTCTTATTATTATTATTACTATTACTATTATTTAATTCCTAATCGGGATTGAGAATTAATTAATAGAAGTACTCTCTCATGAATTCCTAATTAGATTAGGAGTTTAATTTAATTAAAGGAGTTTAATTAGAATAGAAACCCTAATCCTAAATAGTTTAGGGAAGGGTTTTCCTACATCTATAAATAAGAGAAGTCTTATCATAGATTAGGGTTACACACTCTTGCATAAGAATTGTGGAGACTACTTACAATTTCTATAAAGATAGAAACTAGGGTTTTGTCAACACCCATCTTCTTGAACAAGTATTATTCCTTGGTGGATCACCTCTAGAGGCCAAACACTTGGGTGACTAACGTTGATCAAAGGAAAGAATTTAATCGGTGGAATTCAAGAAGAACGCGAAGGAAATTGGAGGTGAACTTGTGCCTGAGGAAGCTAGAATTCTACAAGGGTATAATTCTTATTCTCTATCTCTTTCGTTTAATTAATAATTGTGCATAAAGAAAGATCACGGTGATGGTTTGTATAAAATTTTAAAATCTGATTTTATTGCGCTTCCGCTTTATTTATGTAATTTTATTGCATGTTCACGTTATACAAACCTAACATCTTCAATGTTCTTAAATTGTTGAACTATGCGATTGTTATTCTCATTCATTCATGATATATCTCCCTTATTCATTTTAAACTTGCTGAGCAAAGTAGTTGCTCACCCTTTCTATATCATGAACCTATTGCAGTTAAGCCGGGGAGTTCCAAAGCGGACAAAGGCAAAGGAAAACTTAAGGAATAGTTATATGTACTATCCCGTTATGTAATCGTGGAATCGTTTTGTATTATTATTGTATTCTACGATGTATTTATTTAAGGTTGTAGACCTTGGGACCGTAGTAAACCTTTTGTAATGAACAACATATGTTTATTTATTCCGCATTAGTTGATTTATGTTGTTTAGAGGTGTATGGATGTATTTTATCGTGAGCACCAGATTCGAAGTATTGGTACCTGAATTTGGGGGTGTCACGGGGTATAATAAGTTGTACATGGAGATAGGTGAATGATCAACAAAGAATCTACCATATCTAGGAAAAGATGTGAATGTCCTATGTAATTCGATAAATGACAACTCAGTATTCCTTGGCCAAGGCAGAATGAAATTAGAAAAGAGTTTCTAATTTACATTATTTAGAGTTGTGCATTTGGAAATCGAAATGCATATAATTAAATAAAATAAGACTTGACAGTAATTCTATGTCTTATATTTAATTGGGACATTGTATGGTAGAATGATTGAATTGTACGGTAACTATTCACTGAAAGGTTCTTTTGTGATTAATGTTAAAATCTATATTATCTGGAAAGTCGTTGATCGCTAAGGGGGCTTACCCTTATTGTAGAATAGCTTAATATTTATTATTTAATATTTTGGAAATATTAAATATAAATTAATGAGAGGTGTCTTATTATTATTATTATTATTATTATTACTATTATTATTAGTATTATTTAATTCCTAATAGGGATTGAGAATTAATTAATAGAAGTACTCTCTCATGAATTCCTAATTAGATTAGGAGTTTAATTTAATTAAAGGAATTTAATTAGAATAGAAACTCTAATCCTAAATAGTTTAGGGAAGGATTTTCCTACATCTATAAATAAGAGAAGTCTTATCATAGATTAGGGTTACACACTCTTGCATTAGAATTGTGAAGAGTACTTATAATTTCTATAGAGATAGAAAACTAGGGTTTTGCCAATACCCATTGTTCGGATATAAATCCTAACAGGCTGGATTGGGCTTCTTATGTTGGGCTCGGCCCAAAGGCCAATCACACCTAGCGGATTCTATGAGGACTCTCCAGTCCGAAATGACTTGGGCCAGTATCCTAAACCCTTGTGGTTCCCTATTGGATAATACTTCTATCGGATCAAGGTAGTTGAGTCCGGATCTTATAAGGATTCTGGGCAGTACACTCCTAATTGGAGTAGAAAGTAGCCAAGTGGATCCTTACAAATACCCAAGTAACAATGAAGGCCAGGTACAACACTTTTACCCTACTAAATATTTGACCTCCATTGTTAGCATACCTTGAGCTTGTTACTTACTCTTACACCCGAGGAGTCTCCACACGGCCCAAGCCGTTGGGACTTTTGTGCAGGTACACGCGCGGAGAGTGGATTGGACGCGCGGACAAAATCAAGCGTTAACATTGGCGCTAGAAGGAGGGCCCTTTTAGTAGTAAATTGCTTTCGTGATCCAAACAAATCCACATGGAAAATTCACAGCAAAGCAATCATGGTTCACACGGACCGGTGCAATCTCGGCCACACCGGGAGACATCAGCCGAACGGGGACAACGCCTTCAGCAGATCCTTGATCGAAAGAAAGCTCTAGACATCCAGCAAGAAGAGCTTGACAGGCAGTACATAGAACTGAACGAAGCTGGGCAACAGTTGCTGAGCGAGAGAGGCTCGGCCTCCCGCTCTGCTCCCCGCCGACGAAGAGATGACCGACCCCAAAGACGGCATCGAGATAATAACCAGGCCCAGTCTGAATCCATCTTTACAAGGGACTTGAGAAAGAGAGCCCGGTCACCATCCAGGCGAGATCGTCGCGAGGGTTCCCGACGAAGCCTTGATAGAAGTCATACTGGGGAATCATCACCCCGAAGGGCCGAACCGTCAGGAACCAAAAAGCCTCGGGCCACTCCTTTCACCCGAGACTTGGCTAATGCGAAGATCGATAGGAAGAACAAGGTTCCCTCAAACCTGGAGATGTATGATGGAACTGGAGATCCCCATGATCATACCTTCACTTTCGAGCAGGCCATGCTCTTTCATGGTCATGATGAAGCAGCCATGTGCCATTTATTCTTATCCACCTTGAAGAAGACTGCTCGGGAGTGGGTTGTCTCCCTCCCATCTGCATCAGTACGCTCATGGGATGATCTGAAAGAACAATTCCACACCCGCTTCGGCAGCAACAAGAGGCGGGCTAAAATGATCACATCCCTGATGCAGGTTAAACAGAGACCGAACGAGACGCTTCGGCAGTATATAAAGAGATTCCGGGAGGCTGTATCTGAGATCAACGATATAGATCCGAAGCAGGTGATCCACTTTTTGACCATGGGATTGAACGTGGATAAGTCTAGCAGGTTGATCGAGGAAATCATCTCGAAGGCACCCGAATCCCTACCAGAGGCATATGACAAAGTCGATAAGTTCGTTGAGTTGGAAGAGGCGCTCGCTAACCTTCGGGGCACCTCGAAAAATACAGGTGATTTTCACCAGAGAGACCCCCGAGGAAACGACGCCGATAAGAAGTACAACGATAACGACAAGGGGAACAACAAGAAAGATTCCCAAGATAATCGGCAAAAGAAGAATAATGGTTCGAGAGACCGAGGTAACAGGGATAATGATAAGGACTACACTCCCTTAACCTTGAGTAGAGCCGTTATCATTAAGGAAATTAAGGACCAGCCTTTCTATGAAAAGCCCCCGAGGATCAGAGTTTTTGCCAGACAAAAGGAAGGGGACAAATATTGCGACTACCATGAAGCCAAGGGGCATGACACTGAAGATTGCTACCAGTTGAAGGATTTCCTAGAAAGGCAAGTTCGGAGGGGTAACCAGGATTGCTATGTGGCAGATCGATACAAACCAAGTGCTTTCGATCGGATAGCACCACCACCTCCATCATCGGGAACAGCCCGAGGAGTTGTCGACGTTATCTCAGGAGGCCCAATATCAACTCTGTCTAACCGGAAGAGGAAGGCCTTCGCTAGAAAGGTCCATCAATTGTCTGGGCAGCCCAAGACTTCTCCGACCGAGCCCATTACCTTCTCCGATGATGATTACCCCCCGGGAATAGTCATGCCACACCAAGATGCATTGGTCATCACGGCCCAGGTTGGAACTATGGATCTGAAACGCATGTTGGTGGATAACGGAAGTTCAGTGGACGTGCTCTACAGCCACGCCTACAATCGGCTGGATCTGGGGGGAAGGAAGTTGGAGATCTGCAATGAGTCCCCACTGTATGGCTTCGGGAATAACCCAGTCCGAATAGCAGGGACGATAGAATTACCAGCGATCTTCGGCACGGCTCCCAAACAGGCTTCCATCATGATAAGGTTTTATGTGGTCCAGGTGGAAAGCAACTACAATGCTATTCTCGGGAGAACAACTTTGGCAGCTTTAAAGGCAGTTACCTCAATTCCGCATCTGAAGATGAAGTTTCCGACCGAGAATGGGATTGGTGAAGTGACTGGTGATCAGGATTTGTCTAGAAGGTGCTATCTCCAGACTATCCAGGCGACTTCTGTGGGGGTGAGTAAGCAAAAAACTACGATGAAAATTGAGCTAGAACCTTTTACAGAAGGAGGCTCTGAGCCGATAGCTACGCCTGCTGAAGAAACCGAAGAGATTCCATTGCTTCGGGAGGACAGCACCAAGACAATACAGATCGGTACCGGTTTGGAAACGGGCGTCAGAACCAGACTCATCGAGCTGGTGAAAGAGTACTCAGACATATTTGCGTGGACGCCAGCTGACATGCCGGGAATAAATAGGGATGTGGCCGAACATAAATTAAGTGTCAACCCCAGCCACAAGCCCGTCAAACAGAAGAGGCGTAATATTGCTCCCGAGAGACAAAAGGTGATAGATGAAGAGATCGAAAAGTTATTGGCTGCCAACTTCATTTATGAAATAACTTATCCGGAATGGCTTGCCAACGTGGTGCTGGTGAAGAAGCATAACGGGAAGTGGAGGATGTGTGTAGACTACACGGATCTTAATAAAGCATGCCCGAAAGATTATTATCCTCTCCCGAACATCGATCAACTAATCGATTCCACTGCGGGACACACTTTAATGAGCTTCTTGGATGCTTTTTCCGGGTATAATCAGATTGCCATGTACAAACCAGACATCCCGAAGACATCCTTCATCACTCACCGAGCAATCTACGCCTACAAGGTTATGTCGTTCGGTCTGATCAATGCTGGGGCAACTTATCAAAGAATGATGAATAAAGTGTTCAGAGATCAGATCGGCAGAAATATGGAAGTTTATGTGGATGATATGATCGTCCGAAGCATGGGAGACGAAGACCATTTGTCAGATCTAGAAGAGTGCTTTCGGAACGTCAGAATCCATAATATGAGACTTAATCCCGCCAAGTGCACTTTTGGACTCGGGTCCGGCAAATTCCTGGGATACATGGTTAGCCGACGAGGGATAGAAGCTAATCCCGAAAAAATATCGGCCATCCTCGAGATGCAATCCCCAAGGAGTTTCAAAGATGTTCAAAGATTAACAGGGAGACTCGCTGCCCTTCGAAGGTTCGTGGCCCGATCAGCAGAGAAATGTCTGCCATTCTTCAATACTCTAAAAGGGGCTCAGAACCAGAAGACGTTCGTTTGGACGGAAGAGTGTCAGCTTGCCTTTGAACAGATCAAGCATTATATCTCTTCTCCTCCTATCCTCAGTAAAGCTCTTCCCGAGGAGAACCTACAGTTGTATCTATCGGCAACACAGTTTGCGGTCGGGTCAGCTTTGATAAGGGAGGACACACAAGGTCAGAAACCAGTCTACTACGTAAGCCATGCTCTTCGAGATGCCGAGACCCGATATCCGAACATAGAGAAGTTGGCTTACGCGTTGGTTATTTCTAGCCGGAAACTTCGGCATTACTTTCAGGGAAGAACCATCACAGTATTTACAGATCAACCCCTTCGGAAAGTATTGTACCGTCCCGAGTCTTCGGGGAGACTAGCAGCGTGGGCTGTGGAGCTAAGTCAGTTCAATATAGACTTTCGGCCTCGAACAGCAATCAAGGCGCAGGCTCTGGCGGATTTCATTGTTGAGTGTTCTTTCCCTGAGGAGAAGGAAGAAGAGACAGTTGAATTATCAAATCCGACTACAGACTCGGCATGGACATTATATGTAGACGGATCTAGCGTCGGAACTCGCAGCGAGGCTGGGGTGATTCTTACATCCCCCGAAGGATTCAGGATCCAACAATCTATTCGCTTCGGGTTCACAGCTACCAACAACATGGCCGAATATGAAGCACTTATAGCAGGTCTAAGGTTGGCCCGAAGCCTGGAGGTAAAAAACCTGATGATATACAGCGACTCCCAACTCGTGGTAAAACAGGTATTGGGGGAATATGAAGCCAGGGAACCACATCTTCAGGCATATCTACAGCTGGTGCAGACGCTCCTCGAACACTTCCCTAAGTATCAAATTATTGGGGTAGTCAGAGCAGACAACACCATGGCTGACGCCCTCTCGAAGCTTGCTACAACTGACCAGGGAGAAATGGAAGGATCTGTCTACCTTGAAACCCTTCAGGAACCGAGCACAACGGTTCAGACAGTAATGGATATCGAATCCGAGGATTCCTGGATGACCCCCATAGTCAAGTTTCTGAAAACCGATGAGCTGCCCGATGACCGAAGATTGGCCCGACGGATCAAATTCAAAGCCACAAAGTACTGTCTCATTGAGGATACACTGTACAGGAGATCCTATTCGTCGCCCTTACTTCGATGTCTCGGTCCCAGAGAATCAGATTATGCTCTTCGAGAAGTCCATGAAGGG
This sequence comes from Aralia elata, assembly GCA_034770075.1. Lineage (NCBI taxonomy): Eukaryota > Viridiplantae > Streptophyta > Magnoliopsida > Apiales > Araliaceae > Aralia > Aralia elata. Next base: position 48,648,952 of record CM068377.1, on the reverse strand, counting down.
ATATGTGGGGATCACGTTGGAGCAAAGACGTTGGCACATAAAATTTTGCGACAAGGATATTTCTGGCCGACCATGCTTCAGGACGCCAAAGACTTCGTCAAAAAATGCCACAAATGCCAACTGTTCGCTTCGGTACCACACCAACCTCCCGAAGATCTAACTCCTATATTATCTCCCATCCCTTTCGCAGTTTGGGGAATAGATATACTCGGGCCGCTTCCTCAGGGTAAGGGTCAGGTAAAATTTGTTATTGTGGCCATAGATTACTTCACCAAATGGGTCGAAGCCAAACCACTAGCAAAAATCACGGAGAAGACATGTCTTCAATTCTTTAAAGAACAGGTGGTTTATCGGTTCGGGATCCCTAAAGTCCTAGTCTCTGATAATGGTCTTCAGTTCGTAGGGAAAGAGTTCGAAGGTTTTCTGACAGAACTGAATATTCAACACCGACGAACTTCTGTGGCCCATCCTCAAGCAAATGGACAGGTTGAGGTGACAAACAGGCTCTTGTTGAACGGTATCAAACGAAGACTCGAAGACGCCAAAGGAGCCTGGCCCGAAGAACTCCTGCATGTCCTATGGGCCTACCGAACAACTCCTCGAACCACAACCGGAGAAACACCCTTCAAGCTTTCTTATGGGACCGAAGCCTTGATACCTATTGAGATTGGAATACCTTCCTCCCGAGTCCAAAACTTCGACGAAATTCTCAATAGCGAGGGGCTTCGGGAAAATCTAGACCTATTGGAGGAAGAACATGATACCGTGGTTCTCAGATTGGCTACCTATCAGCAACGAACAGCTCGGCATTTCAACAAAAATGTTAAGGAAAGGACGTTCAAGGCAGGTGACTTGGTTCTTCGGCAGGCCGAGGCGTCTACACCTCGGGAAACGGGAAAGTTAATGCCTACATGGGAAGGACCGTATAAAATTGTTGAAATATTGGGATCGGGAACCTATAAATTGCAACATATGAATGGAAAGGAAGTCCCGAACACATGGCATGCAGCTCGGCTCCGAAGATATCATCAGTGACACTATGTACTTAGTTTCTTTTTTGAGGCTCAAATGTTGGTCAATATTGATTATCTTTTCGAGATTAATGAGAATTCTTCTGTTTTATCTTTGCCTGCTGTTTTTACATACACTTTGATACATCGATTAACATTATTAGCAATTTCCTAATAAAGTTAATGGGGAGAAGAGATGTAGAGCAGCTATGAACATTGATAAATAAGAATAACTCAAGAGAAGAGATAAGATAGAATATTTACACAACTCATCAAAAGAACTAACTTTCATTACAGAATATTCATATTACAAAGAGTTTGTTGAAATTACATGTTGGGAAATTACAAAATCAGTCTTCGGGAATAACAATCCCCAGTGCATCAGGATCATGACCCTTTCCCCGCACAAGTTCTCGGGCAAACTCAAAGCCGTCATTGAACTCGTTCACCACAGCATCCTGGACATCTTCGTGGAATTGATCGGAGACCTTGTAGTCCTCGATCACCTTTTGCCGAAGACTTGGGGCCAGAACACTCGGCGACGCGGGGTCAATAGGACCTTTCAGCCAATCTGCTTCCTTCGCAGCCCAACCGTCAACGATCATCTGGACATTATCCTTTAGATTGCGCATCTGGTCGGTTTGTAAGCGGATCGCTTCGTCCGATTGGCTGATTTGTTCAGTTTGCCTCCGGAGAAGAGCTTCGAGCTCCCGGATCTTCCCCTCGGCAGTATCGGCTCGCTTTGTAGCAGCCTCAGTTTGTTTGGAAGCCCTCTCGGCCCGGGTCTCGGCATATTCTGCCCGATTCCTCAGATCGGCGAGCTCCTGATCAGTCTTCACCTTCTCCGACCGAATCACTTCATAATCAGCTTTCATGGCATGAAAGCTAGCGTGTTGTTGGTGGAGTTGGTCTCGGACCTTCTGGTGTTTATCCTTCGCCGCATTACACTCCTCGGTGGACTTCTTCAGCTCGTGCTCCAAGCTCTTAACTTGGCCAGAAACTTCAAGCAGAAGATCGTTTCCCTGTATAGTAACGATTCAGGAGTTAGGATACGACAGACAAAGCAATTAGGAGTGTACTTAAAAAACACTTGTGTACCTTGGTGTGGTGAGCGAACAACCTCTCCATCAAGACCTTCAGACCCCCCTGACTAGCCTCTGCTGCGTCAAGAATGATCGGGACAGAGTCCAAGGCCCCGACAGAAGTTCCCACTCCTTCCGCCCCTAGTTGTTCAGTGGCAGGAGGGGGAGGAGTGGACTCTACTTGCTTCTTCTTCTTCCTCACCAGAACCCCTTCTTCGGGGTGAGGAGATTCGGCATCAAAAGAAGCTGTTGCGACCAGCTCCTTCGGGGCAACACTGGCTGATCCCCCGGTAGTAGAAGAAGGCTCGATCGGGACCATTTGGATAGGTCCTTCTCTCACCTCAACTGAGGAGTGACGCACCAGCCTCCTCTTTTTGGGCTTGGGCTCAGCAGCTCTCGCTGACTCCGGGGTCGGGCCCGGTCCAGTCGCTCCCTCGGTAGCTCCCTCGGGCAAGGTTAACACTTTGCTGCCCGAGGATTTCTTCTGGCGTGCCAGCCTTAGCTTTTCAGCACCTGACAGCTTTGTCCTCGGCACACCAGCTGCCTCAAGGATGACCTCGTTATCAGCAGTCCTTCCGGAGTCAGCCACTGCACAAAAGATACAATCAATCAGTATGTTATCAATTCGATAATAATTTGCATTCGGGAAATTTAAATGGACTTACAGCCATGATCATGTAACCAGTCTTGGTCATTCAAAAGAAGCCGGTTCCACTTCACCGATGGTCGCTTGGAATACAAAACCTCGAACTCCTCCAACCTTCTTCGGGTAATCCGATTCGGGTTTAATTGGTCTTTGTTCGGGTTAGACCAAGGTCCTACCAACTCAGTGTCCGGCCCCTTGATGAGGAACCAATCCCCATGCCATCCCTTGTTACTGGATGGGGTATCCATTAGGGTATCTCTACCCGGATTCTTGATTATTTGATAAAAACCCTTCTCCTTACAGGCGGAGAGGGAAAAGAATTGAAAGAAGAAGTCAAGCTTCGGGGTTATGCTCTCGGACGAGCAGAAAGCTATGAAACTATTTAAGTGAATGAAAGAATTTGGGGATAATTGATTCAAACTAAGTCCTACTGTATGAAGAAGTTCTATGACGAAAGGGCGGAGTGGAAAACGCACCCCGAAGAGAAGCAACTGGCGGTGAATCGGAATCCACCCCCCTTCGGGTTGCCAGTATACCTTTTCTTCACCCTCGGGTCTCCTAATCTCATACGATTCTGGAATATAGAATTCCGTCATCAACAGATCAAAAAACGGATTCTTGATAGAAGAAGGAATGTTGGCTACTCTATACTCTAAAGAAAGATACTTAGTCCTATTGTACTCTTCTATATCTCTCATGCGTTCTATTATTACCGGTTTCCATGGCTGACCCTCTGGAATTCCGGCCCTAGCAATAGTAATCTCATCTTCAACATGGGAAGATGAAGCCTGATTCCCATCACCCCCAGCCATCGAGAAGAGAAAAGAAAGAAAGTGATTAACTTACTTGAAGACGTTCGAGGAAGGGGATGGACGATCGATCCTAAAGCAGAAAAGCAAGAAGACGAGGTCTCTGGAAAGTTACTTCTCTCTCTCTGTGAAAACGAATGCGCTGGTAAGAAATGACGGCTAGGTTAATTTTCTCTATAAAAGTGGGTATCCAACGGCCGAAATTGATCCTATCCGACGGACGAGGTAAGAGGCGGGAGAAGTTATTGCTGAGGAGCTATAGTGCCAAACAGCTGTAACACTTCGAATTTCAAAAAATGACTGTTAGGCTGCTTGCACTGGGCTATCACTGTTGGGCTTCGAAATACAAAGATTGGGCCCAAATACACATTTGTGAGCGGGGCTTACCCATCAGAGAAGCCCAATGTCGTGACCAGATTCTCCGTCCTCGGGACAACATTTCTAGGGATCCCAAAGAACTCCCCCCCTCGGTTCTTATGCTGTCGAGCACCCGAGGGGCATTATCCTTGGTTTGACGCCCTCGAGAGTCCCTATCTTCGGGCTAGCACTTGAAGACACTTGGAGGAGAGATATCCTCGGTCTGACACCTTCGGATTCCCGAGAGCATTTATCCTATTTCCTTGTTATAAATTTCCGGATGATCAAATCCTCTGACTCACTCCCCCAGTACATATCATATACTAAGGGAGTAGGGGGCAATGTTCGGATATAAATCCTAACAGGCTGGATTGGGCTTCTTATGTTGGGCTCGGCCCAAAGGCCAATCACACCTAGCGGATTCTATGAGGACTCTCCAGTCCGAAATGACTTGGGCCAGTATCCTAAACCCTTGTGGTTCCCTATTGGATAATACTTCTATCGGATCAAGGTAGTTGAGTCCGGATCTTATAAGGATTCTGGGCAGTACACTCCTAATTGGAGTAGAAAGTAGCCAAGTGGATCCTTACAAATACCCAAGTAACAATGAAGGCCAGGTACAACACTTTTACCCTACTAAATATTTGACCTCCATTGTTAGCATACCTTGAGCTTGTTACTTACTCTTACACCCGAGGAGTCTCCACACGGCCCAAGCCGTTGGGACTTTTGTGCAGGTACACGCGCGGAGAGTGGATTGGACGCGCGGACAAAATCAAGCGTTAACACCCATCTTCTTGAACAAGTATTATTCCTTGGTGGATCACCTCTAGAGGCCAAACACTTGGGTGGCTAACGTTGATAAAAGGAAGGAATTTACTCGGTGGAATTTAAGAAGAACGCGAAGGAATTGGAGTTAAACTTGTACCTGAGGAAGCTATAATTATACAAGGGTATTATTCATATTCTCCATCTCTTTCGTTTAATTAATAATTGTGCATAAAGAAAGATCATGGTGATGGTTTGTATAAAATTTTAAAATATAATTTTATCGCACTTCCACTTTATTTAAGTAATTTGATTGTATGTTCGTGTTATATACAAACCTAACATCTACTGTAATGCTATCGATCATTCTAGATCAGAAGAGTTTCTTAGATATCTTATATCTGGCAGACCTACTCTGCTCACCATACAAATCATGAAGGTGTAGCAAAATGGTAGGTGCATCCATTTTCTCATGTTGACGTTGTAACTCGTTACTCATGGAGCCTAACATGATGCACTTAGCCCACTGTACATCATTTTGCCACTTTCTAAAAGTAGCATTCTCTTCCTCAGAGGCATTGTCTGCAACCGTTGCAGGAACAGACGAATTAAGGATATAAGATAGCTTTTTAGCCATGAGAACTATTCTCAAATTCCTTAACCAATCTATATAATTCGGTCCAGTTAACTTATTAACATTCAATGTGCTCTGCAGTGATAGTGAATTAGACATTTGTAAAATTCTGTAAATAAAATTTGTAATTTAACAACATTAGCATGCATTCATTTTATTAATCACTAGATTAATTTATGTCTTTATTAAAATGATGTCTCCCACTATTTTTTTCAAACTATATGACCCTCCATATTAGTTCGGCAGATCTTGTTTAAACGACTTTATAAAATCCGCTTAGTGTGAAAGGATCCTATTGCCATAAATTTCTAGCCTTGTGTATGCACAACAAACTATAGATTTATTCAGTAGGTAGATAACTTTTGTCAATTACATCTCTATGTAACTCATTTTATTTTGACTCTTAGATTATAATGGTCAAGTGTGTGCACATCCGAACTAAAATAATCTAAGTTAAGTCAGTACTAGCATTTCCATATAAGTGAAGAGAAAAATGCGGTCCTTGTGTATGCACAACAAAATGTGTATTGTTCAATTCCTTATAAACATCCAATGTAATAAAGCCAATATCTCAAATACTTAATATGAGCCTTGTGTGTGCACAACAAACTATATTAAATATTTGATACTCTATTGCTTTATTATGCTAGAAGGCTACATTCGACATTCTAAATGTCTTTGAACGTAATCAACTTAATATTTTCTTTCTTGAGGGTTTTGTTATTAATTGTCTCATCTTGTTTAGCGCGCATGCAAATATATATATATATATATATATATATATAAATACACGTCATATTAAACATGCATCACCATGTATAATAATATATTAATATATATAATCTAGCATGCACATATAGAATACTATATTCTACTCGGGATGATTATGGACTTAATTTTAGTTTGATTCACTCGAGCCATTGAGTGAACCAAAAGGTCAAACCTAGGGTGCAAGAATAAAAAATTGAATATAACTTATATTCAACTCGAGCTCCAATACAAATGGGTCTTTAATGCTCCTGCTCTTCAGCTCTAATTTCTTGAGTAATTCTATAAAATCCTATTACAAACTATTTTTAATAAAACAGAAACCCTGATCAGCAGTCAAGGGAAAGTACATAGGAGGGAGATAGAATTTACATTAGAAAATTAGATAGGCGAGATACGCATACCCCATTTATAAAAACTCATTCATTCAAGCATCCATCAAAATTAAATCCAATCATATTGATCAATGGTCCATAATCATCCCCTTTATTATCATACGTGTTATCACATGTATCATAATATATTCATCCAATGAAAATAAAACATTCAATATATATATATATATATATTAATATCATTTAATGGGAAATATTAGTTAGTATGAAATCCAATACCAAATCAAATTAGTTTTCATGAAATCCAATTTCAACTCCAATTTGTTTAGCAAAAAATCTAATTTCAACTCCAAGTAGTTATCATAAAATCCAATTCCAACTCTAATTAGTTATCATAAAATCCAATTCCAATTAAAATAAACTTCTTTATTTTAATCCAATTCCAAATCAAAATAAACTCCTTTATTTTAATTCTTAATCTAAAGCAATTTTAGTTAACAAGGAATCCAATTCCAAGTCAATAGCAATTTTAGTTAACAAAGAAATCCGATTTCAAGTCAAAATTGTACAAAAATCGAAAAACTGGGCTACTACCGCAGCGCCTCTGCGTTGATGGATAGCGCTTCTGCGCTGATGCGGTAAGGAGCCAGCGCCTCTGCGCTAGGAGACAATGATGAGATCCTGACCAGGCTCGCATCAATTGTCAATGATTCAACTCAAGCTCAAGGGATTCAACAAGTGATCGTGATTGATTGGGTTGAAATCTATGCGAGAACATCAAATCGAAGCTCAAATCAAGCGGACTACGAGTGGAGGATACATTATTTGATTTGGGATTGCTAGATACAATCTATATAGTAAAATCAAATCAACACAAGCCAAGTCGTCAAACATTACACGGAACGATAGAGGAGGATTCAAGGTACATGGCAAGATATTCACTATTGATTATGATTCTGAGTTCATTAGTTCGAGCCTTACAAAGATTCAAGTATAGTGGAAGAAGTGAAGAATGGACTAAGGATCAAGTTTAGGACTTGGAAACGATAAAGATCAAATCTGGACCACCGGCGCGCCCCGTGCCACTTTTGTGCTGGTTCCGGCACGCCCCGCGCTACCCATACAGGGTCTATTGCGCTCTAGCACGCCCCACGCCATTTTTGCGCGCCCCGCGCCGTGCCTGGTAAAAGTTCTACATACCCAGCGCGCCCCGCCTCATTCTCTAGGTATTCCTGGCATGCCCCACGCCCGCCACGCGGCACGGAATCCGAGGAACGCATTTTTGAAGATTTTGACATATTTCTTTCCATATTTTTAGGGATTTTTCATATCATTTAGATTTCTAACGTAATTAGGATATTTGTTAGATAGATTTGATTCCTAATTACTTGTTAACTATTATTTCTGATCCTTTTAGGATTTAGGGTTTGATTTCAATTGTTTTGTTATTCCCTAAAGGATTAGGTTTCTTATTCCTAAGGGAATTAGAGTTTCTATGTATTAGCATAAATAGAATACATGGCTTATGTAAAAGGAGCATACTTTTTTATTAATAAAATTATTGCGAGATTTTTCTCATCTTCTGGTTCTTTAAGAATTCCTAGACTAGTTCTTAGTTTTTTTGAGATTCAATTTGACTTATCATACAATAATTCATAGTTGTTTGTGGCGTCATTCTATCATACACTAATCGTCGATTGTACTGAGATTACCGCTTATATATAAGCGAGGGGTTTAGGTGTCGTTGGTGTCCATTTATTTATTTATTTATTTATTTTTGATAATGTGGGGTTTCCCAACCGCGGTCGGACTAATCCCCCCAGGTTGCGCCCAACCGGTGATGTCCATTCAATGCAAGCTTCCTAGCGCAAAGTAATTATACTAAGATTACCGTCTACATATAGACGAGGGGTTAAGGTGTTGTGAGCGTTCTACCTTCATAACTTGCTGAAAACGATCGGGTGACGACCACCTCACGCAAGCGTGCCGTGGAGTCTATCATTTGGTATCAAAGCTAAGTACTCTTCTAGCGAGTTATTTATCCTTATTTTTATGTGTTTGATTTGTTGAGCAAAAAAAAAATTCGTGCGTAAAAAAAAGAAGAAATTTTCAGTTTGTTATTTCGATTGCTTGCCATCATTAAGATTCATATCGTCTAATTCTAAAAACATTGTCTTTTAATTCTAAAAGCATAATCATTATCATAATTCTAAAAACATTGCTCCAAAACTATGATTTTATCACATTTAATAAATTCAACCAATTAATTATGGATAAAGTATGCCTTTTAATTAAATGAATTCTTTTATTAATAAATGAACAAGATTACAAAATAAATGTTTATCACATCCTATGTGATTGGCTTGGAGGCATACTACTTTCATTTGCATACTTCGTGGAAAATAGTTTTCGAAAAATAGTTCTTTAAATCGTTCCTAAGGAACTATTCCCTCTCCAGCCCAGTTCTAATTTATTTCCCACCAAAAATTTGCTTCTCCCTTTAGCATATAAGTAGCGAATATAGTCTTTTGATCCTCCACTACATTTGCAACTACAAACGCCTTTTCGATTTCTTTGATTCATGCATGCTTGAGCCTCTATAGGCTCAGTGGTTCCCTTAAATTCTTAGGGTTCCACATTTTTAAAATCCTTAAAGGTGTTGACTTATGGCGCGGGTGGGTTCAAATTCTGAGTTCTATTTTGAAGGGCTTCTACCAATAAGTCTACTAATTGTTGCAGAGGATTCTGATTTGGTTCACGGTACTCATTATGTTCATACTGCTCCTCTAGTTCTTTATTAACGGACCTCGTTTGTGGCCGTCCCCGTGGCATTTTTTGTTTAGTATAACAAGGCAATAAGCATTATGTAAATCAAACATGTATTTTAATAACGCAATTTGTCATTCACAAGACATATATTTATAAAACATGCCATAATAATATACATTACTATATATACTTTTTTTAACAACAGTTAGTTGCCTTACATATCAAATACTACCTTCCTATGTATATCCCATAACTAGATATCAAAACTTGGGATTACATAACTTATACATATTTCTTACAAAGTATACTTCTACCTATTACATAAATAAACCTCCCATCGTAGCATCTCTATGCTCCTCATTAACTATAAACCTTACCAAATCCCTACTCATTGTATAGACTGTTTGACCAAACTCCTCTAGATAGTGTTCAACTATATCTATAATTCTCCCGTAGGAAGCCCCAAAATTGTACATCATTCAATCTATTCCCCTCTTCTTCCTTCTTAAGTCCTCCATTACTCCTTCCAGTATCCCTTCCACCCTAATACGGGTGTTAATCTCTGCGCTTCATACTGCTTCCAATTCCTCCCTCCTATCCTCTAACTGCTGGACCCTCGCCTCCAATGCCTAAACTCAGGCTTCCCGTGCCTGATTTCTAACTATCAACTCTTGGTTTCTTCCCTCTAATTGCTAATTCCTACTCCCTAACTCTCGATTACCATCTACTAGATATCCCATCACTATCTGCTCATCTACCAAAATATTAATCTCTGAGTCATCTCCCTCAACCTGTGCAGCATTAGCTGTTGCCACCTCAGGTACTGCCTGATCCTCTACAGGTTCTTCTTCGGGTTCCTCTTCCGGATCACTATCAGGTACTATCTTATGTGCTGGTTTAGTCACTGGTTCCTCCCATACTACATGAATATCTCTTACTTCTTCCTCGCTAGCCATCCTACAATAGGACAAAATATCTGACTTAGTCCATTAACATATTATAACATGCAATTTAAATAATCTAAATAGAAAATAATAAATTTCAAAATATTTTATTATTATTATTATTATTTATTATTATCTTGTTATTTATTTATTTATTATTATTATTATTTATCATAAGAACTCTATGTGAGTTCATATATCACTAATTTTACTTATCCTCCTAAGGTTATATCCTAAGGTCCTCTAACCTAAGAGTTATAACCTACAGTTCTGATACCAACCTATGACACCCCATATCCGAGTACTCGCTACTACAGACTTAGCACTCACTATTCATCTCATCGTACATAACTAACTAAATAATACAACTAATATATACTATTATTGCATTATTAACATCATTAAGTCATACATTTACCTAGGATTTACTTACATCTCATTCAAATACAAATGTTCCATAATATTACAACATTAATTAATTATTAATAAATTAATATTTTTTTAATCCTCCTCTGCAGCTTCACTCTTTCCTTTATCTTTAGTATTTGACCCTTCTGGTCCTTCTGCTTTAACTGCAAATGTAATTTGCAAGGGATGAACACCTAATTTGCGAATCATGTATAAGATATATCAATGAATAATAATATCATAGACAGAATAGATAAATATCAGAAAACCTCAACAATTTGATCATTTAAAATTATGAATCGACATGAATAAATAGGAAATAAAAGGGTCAATTCTTTTCAACATCATATTGAGTGGTCGTAGGGACCATAAACTCTTACCATGTTCAACAATTATAAAACTGTGAACTCTTTACAATGTTTAACAGTCACACAAACTAAAAAACTCTTCACATGTACTTTAAGGGATCAGTCTATCATACCACATGTTATGCATAACAATCATTTCACGCTTAAAACGTCAAGTCGGTTACCCGACATAAATATCTCCTTTATCAGGGTTGTTCATACTCAGTCTTAGACTCAGAATCCGCACCAAAGAAATTTGGATTGGATTTAATTATCTCTAAAGAAAATATTATCAATGTCATTATCATATCAATTTTTGTCTAGCCAGAACAAATGGTATAGGCTCGTAACACAAAACAGTTCATGAATCACATGATAATTAAGAAAACAATTACAGTTCAACAAGGAACAGTTCACAAATGCACATAAGTGCGAAAACGTATAACTCAGAAAATCTTATATAACAAGGAACTTGTACCGAGTAATAAATCTGCACAAGTTAAGGAAATTTGCATACAAACTTAAAACTGGAGTAAGTTAGGAACTTGCAGTAAATTGAGGAATTTACGATAGGTCAGGGAACTTGCCTGATTCGAAAGTACTTCCTTTATCAGAGTCACCTTTCATTTCCAAATGATTCCCTATATCATTCATAATAATTTACTTAATTAAATCTTTTATCACTTTTAATAGTTACCGTCGGCAACTTTTTATAATTTTGTTCAGTAATTTCAGTTATCTTAATTCATTTTCGAGTACCAACATAATTTTATTTTTATAATCTTATGGTCAAAATGACCATTTTACCCTTACTCTATCCTACATGTCCTGTTTTACCATGTATTTACCAGTAAATTATTTTATGCATTTTTCGGTAACCTTAAAATTAATTTTTCGTAATTTCTTAAATCATAACTTCTTCATTAAACCCCTTTTAACCATTTTATTATTTTTTTTTTCTTCTGGCCCCATTTAGGTAACTTCATTTTAGGTCTTTTTTTTATTTTTTTAGATTTTTTCAAATATATTTAGTATTTATTTTTGGCTAATTTCTTTTCAAGATTTAACATTTAAAATTTTTCGAGATTATGTCCAAAAATTATGAATTTTGGACATAATCTACTCCGCATCTACCCTAACTTCCATCCAAAATTTCAGCCCAATCTGAGTTGTAGAACTCAAGTTATCGCATTTTTAATTTTAAACTTCTCGTTTTTGTTTTGGTCATAACTCCTTCATTTTAAGTCAACCTTTGTTCAATTTTGGACAGGGCCTTCCTTATACTCTAGGTTTCATATGCTAGAGGCCTGAAATTTTTCAAGCAAGTTAAGTATCCAAAACAGTCCGCACAAAAATAGGATCAGAATGTTCGAATTGTAGCTAACTTCCATATCTATCATCCAAAATAAGAATCATCCAAAAATTCAAACTATACTAGAAGTTATGCATGTTATAATTTTATGTCAAATTTTACGGTTTTTAACTTAAACTAGTTTAAGTTCTTTTCTAGGTTTTCTTATTTTCCTTTATAGTTTTTCCATCATCTAAGCTATTTACCACAATGATCTAACATATTTAGGTGTATATTAGTATGATACATGTTTATTAATATAATCCTAGTTATTTCACAAGAAAAATTGAATAAGGAAAGGTTTAAGGGTTATACCTTCTTAGTTTAGCCTTTTTTTCCTTCCTTTCCTTAGTTGTCTAGCTTGCTTGAGCTCTTCTTCTTTCCCTCTCCTATGGTGGCCGACCCTCTCTCTTCTTTCTCTCTTTTTTTAGCTTTTTATCACTTAAGTTGGTAAATTATTGGATGATAAAGTAGTTAGGGGTATTTATAGGCCAAAATGACAAATTTTCTTTTACTCCCTGTAGACACCCGAAATTTTATATTTTTGTTATCTAACCCTGACAGAAGGACAAAAACATCATTTCACCACGACTACGAGGAGTTAGAACAGAGAATTGCAAGGCTTAGAATGAATATATGGAGCTGTCACGACAACTACCGAGTGACGAAATACGCGAGGCATGACGGTTGACCGGTCGACATCTATGGAAGATCCATTTCTGCAATTTGATTTATCTTCTCCGACCCGGAATTGGCCAAACTTTATGTCATTGTGTAGCGCTTTGAAAGAGCTTTCCGGAATGGTATGATACATCTCCCAACTCTTCCCGGATTGAAAGATACGGACGTTTCAGCGAACAGGACAAAAAATAGACTACACGACACGAAAACCAAGGCAGGTGGGCCCCACCTAGGCCAGCCGTAGGTAGATCGTGGCCAGGCCCGGAGCCTATATAAGGCAATTTTCAGTAGATTTTTGAAAAAAAAAGGAAGAAGTTAGAGAGAAAGGGAAGGATTTTTGGAGAAATTCTAGAAAGAGACACCCAACTCAAGTTAGATCCAATAGATTACATCAAATTTTGTATTAGATTAGTTAGATTATATACAAATTCAAGCTTAAGATGGCTCAATCTATTATCCCAAAGGTGAAAAATCCAATCTTTTGTGTAAATTTGGCGTAGATCTAGTAGATCCAATATATTGTATTAATTTGTTGTGCTTAAAATATCCTTGTATTATAATTATACTTTCATTGGAAGCTTTTTCAATAGATTAATTGCTAGGCTAGGGTGATTAAGGAGGATTTTCTAAGTAATTTCCTCCTAATCACCCGATGATGCCCGATTGACAATTTACTATCATATTTTGAAATTAACGCCCTTTTTCGATTGTTTTATGGGGAGTTGATTATTTGATTTTGGTTTACCCTATAAAACCCTAGGTTCATACCTAGTGGTGAGGGGGTCCCACCTACCTGTCAAGGGATTCTAACCAATTGAATCACTTAATAGCCAGTTTATGATATATTGTTGATTAAATCCCGGTTATGTCATTGTATGAATCTATTGGATTTTAGACCTATGGACATCCCATCCTAGATCTCAAATCTTTGTGATGGATCTCGTCAATATGTAATAGTCCCTCGATATGTCGGCTTCGTTGTGCGGTCTATGGATTAGGGTCTTCGGGAACCTTCTTCTTAGATTTTTACTATTGTTTCAATGTAGTATCTCCTGTAAATCCGAACCATGTGAGCCTAGGAATGGAGTCGGGGTCCTCGAATCGAGCTTTAACATAATTCCCACGATGGACTTAGTTTCAGTTGTAAAAGTTGATCTCCGATTGTTGTACATGTAATTTGGGCCTTAAAACATCCTCGAGGGTTCTGTCCCACGAAAGCCGAATTTAAGGCCCCGTAATAGTAAAAAAAATTGTGATTGTAGATGCCCAAGGTTATTAAGATGGCTTCCATACCCACGGGTGACCCCGACCCCATTTTAATGTTTGATTTTTTTGTTTATCACCAAAAAATGATTTTCAAAATCAATGCAATAAAGATCTTTCTGAAATTAAGCCGCTTCGGGTTAGTAAGACGACCTTAAGTTAAAATTGAATGTAACGGAAAATCTCGATTCCTATTTGGTAAAAGATTTGTGACGAGTCAATTTTATACCTATAAATTGAGTATTTTTAGCTTGATGATTTGTGAGTTTTTGAGTAATTTATATTCTTTTTTATGTGTTTTTATCTTATTATTATAGAATATGTTTTTGTATCACTTTTATGTATTTTTACTTTGTTTTGCAGGAAAAAAGAATAAAAGGGTATTTAGATCAATGTCCATAATTTATTATTGACATAACAGCCCATTGAGACCCAATTTTATACTTGATCAGGCCTTATTCTCTCAAAGCTCAAAGAAGGAAAGTTGTAGATCTATTTCTTACCTTTTCGGATCATCTTGAAACGCCTAAATCGAAGCTCGGATGAGAGAGTTATGACCATTTTACCAACATACGTCAAAGCTGAAAATTTCAGGAAATTGAGCTTTTGGACAGATTGACCTCTGGGATTTCGGTTGAGATTTGAATTGTGTTAGAGTTTCCAAATAAAAATGTGTTCTTCTTAAAGATTTTAGTAGACTTCTCAAGCTTTCTGGAAAGGTATGGTGGGTAAAATTTCGAGTTCATTTGGGCCTCCAAACATTGCTTTTTAGATAACTAATCCGAATCCAGCATGGACTGGATTCTTGTTCGGACCAGTTGGCTAAATTGGGCCATAAATTGAGCTTCCGAACTCCAAATAAGGTCATTCAAAAGCCTAAATTCATTATAAAGTCTAGGGCTAAAACTTTCATTCTTTGTCCAAGTCCAAATTCAGTGGCCTGCTAATTTGAAATTAGCTTACAAGGTGCTGATCAGTTTAGTTGTTAGATTTGGACTATTTGTGCATCACATGGGCACGTTTTTGGGTGGCTTCTTCCTTGGTTGGCTGATGCACATGAGTAGATTGGGTGTTTGATCTTGATTTATAATGATAGGTTAGCACACCATGAGTTCCTATAAATACCAAGTGAAGTTAGGCTTGTTCACACCAATTTACACATTCATATTTCAACTCCTTCACATCATATCCTTGAGAGCATTCTCCACATTAGTTTGTTAGTATAGGAGTAGGGAGAGGAAGTAGACCTCCAAGGGGAGGCTACTCTCCTCTCCATTTTTATAGTTCAAGAGCAAGCAAGAGATCAATATTTATGGAAGCGAAGAATCGAAGGCGAAGGTTTGGAGATTGAAGATTGTGATCTGAAGTGACAGCCGGATGTCAAAACATAGTTTTTCTTCTCTAAACTCTTCCTTTATTTTTTATATTCTATTATTGTTGAATATCTTGTAAATTATATTTGCATATTTGCTATGAACTCTTCTCTTTTCTTTTATTCAGTTCTAAGGGGATGTTGAACTTTTTATACATTATTTGTTCCTTCTTATATGAAGTTCATTTTTGATAATCTGTTTTAACTGTTGAATGATATTTATTCCGATTGATTTAATGTGATCAGTTAAGTTAATTTGATTAATATCATCTGCTAGATTAAGGGACAATATTACGTGTAATTGATATTGTTCCTAACAACAAGTAGCAATTAGTGATACATGATTGTGGTCAAGCTTTTGAGTATTGTTATGATTATTGGAAGACAGGTTAAGTAATCCGAGCTTGTGTGATTGTTGCTTGAAATAGTCTAATTTCCTAGATCTTAATGTTGTTGTTATATTAAATCTAGAGAGCTTGTTCTAGGTTATATAATTGTTAGAATATTGTGAAGAGCTTGTTTCATTGAGTGATAATTAAGGGGAGTTTCGGGTAGCAGAGCTTATTGTTACCTAGGGCTATTAATTTCATTGAAGGATAAATATTGCTATGATAAGGTGATATTGAACGGAAGAACTAGAGTATTTATTTTATTCTTATTACTTTAAATTATGTTTCTATTAATTAGTTAAATCAAGTAACAACCTCCCATTTGGTTTACAAAATATAAATTTAGACTAATCATTCTCTGTGGGATCGACTCTTACTTGCACTACTACATTAATATCTTTTGTAGTAAGATTTTATTTTTGGGTGCTTGCGACAGCACACTAATTTGAAAATTATGTTTTCAAAAACGTCACCCCCAAAAGGTTTTCCTTAAATAATAAAAGTTAAAATGAACCTTTTCCTCGAATCAAATCCTTCGTGCATAGGTCCAAAAAGGTTTTAGTTACTTTCAAATTAATGCACTTCTCACGATTTTGACTTAAAAGACTAGGTGTATTCTTCTCAAGATCACACACACACAATTCACACTTAGAAAAATATTGAGATGCGGTAACCGTGTTTTCATGGAAGTCGAGGGTGTCTAACACCTTCTCCTCGCTTAAGCAAACCCCCAAACTCTATGAATCTCGGTTTCAAAACCAATTTTACGGAGTTACATATTGGGCCTGATGAATGAGTTTTATACCTACGAATTGAGTACTTTTGGCTTGATGAAAGTGTGTGTTCTTGGATAGTTTATGTTCCTTTTTATATGTTTTTATCTTATTGTTATATTATATGATTTTGTATTGCTTTTATATATTTTTGTATGTATTTTATATGTTTTAACTTTGTTTTGTAGGTATTGAATGAAGGCCCCTTGGATCGATGCGTTTTGGCTTGATTTGGCATTCCAGCTGCTTGTTTCTCAATTTCACCCATAATCCAATTTGAATCTCTCAAAACTCAAAGAACAAAAATTGTAGATCTTTGTCTTAGCTTTCCAGAGCATCCAGAATCATCCAATTTGAAGTTCGTATGAGAGAGTTATGGTCATTTTACCATCAGATTTGGCATGCATTTTACACAGCAGTTGCTTCAAGCTCAATTTGAGACTTGCTCCGGCCATTATCCCGACGAGCTCCAGTTATGAAAGTTGTAGAGCTACTTCTTAGCTTTCCATAGCCTCTTTAAACGCCTTAATCCAAGTTCGGACGAAGAAGTTATGGTCATTTTTTCAACAGACGTTGAAACTGGAAATCCAGACTCCCTCACTACAGCGCGAATTCCTAGTGTAAATGGCCACGCTGCAGCGCGAACTAGCAGTAGCCAAGGTCATGCCTGATGCCGTAGTGCGAGTTTCAGGCCAAATGCCCACGCCACAGCGCCAAGCACAAATTCTGGGCAGAACAGGGGTGTTAAATGACCTATCTAATGACTCATTTTCATTATCCTTTATCTCAGTTGCAAAAATAAGGAGAGAAAGGGGGAGAGAGGCGGCGACAGAGCCAAAGGAAGGGGAGGCCATGGCCTTTGGCCATGGTTCTTCAAGAGCTTCAATGGAGGTGCTCTAATGGAGTTTTATCTACCAAAAATGGGGAAGCCACTTTTATCTTTCT
This sequence comes from Aralia elata, assembly GCA_034770075.1. NCBI lineage: Eukaryota > Viridiplantae > Streptophyta > Magnoliopsida > Apiales > Araliaceae > Aralia > Aralia elata. Next base: position 48,631,301 of record CM068377.1, on the reverse strand, counting down.
TTTCTTTCTCTTTTCTACTATGTAAATAATTAGTTTGTGAACCAAGAATGTAATTGAACCCTTTGCCTAATTTGTATTGAATAGCTTTTCCTTTTGATTGGCACCATATGAGTTGGTTCATTATATTATGTGCTTAATGTTTAATTACTAAGAAATTGGTAGTTAACTTGGAAATCTTTATGAAATTGAAAAATGGATTATTGATTGAGACCATGAGTATATTGACATATGATTATGTTTATTCTGCGTGTTGGGATGCATAATTTGTGTATAGGATAGGAATATACCTATGCGCCATGTGTAACCAAGTAGAGAATCTAGACTTAATGACTCCCTTCTGTGAGAGTTTATTCATTTGAGGAGTGATTTACGGGGCTTTTGTGACATGTGCCTTGTGATTGTTCTTAGAATTGAATGACTTGCTAGTATATAGGATAGGAATATACCTATATGTCGCAAGGGGTGATAGTCATATGACCTCGAAAGAGGCATATGAATACTTAGGTTTCTCGGTTGACAAATCATCGTGACCATTATGATCAATTGGAGAGTTAGGAGATGTAAATGAAGCATTGCACGCCAAGTGTTTGACAAAATCCTTGTGTGGGAATATTGTGTTCTTAGTTCATTAGTTATCTATCTACTTATGTTATTTATTTATGTTATTTAGTTTAATTGTTATGCTAATGAAACCCTTTGTTATTTGAATTTGACTTTCCTATCTCTTTGGTTGGCACCATATGGTTTGGTTCAATATATCTGTGCTTTATGTTTCTTGCTAAAGAAATTAGTGATGATTTTGGTATTCTATAAGAAATGGAAGTGGATTATAGATGCATGTGTGATATATTGGCATGTGATTAGGATTTGTCTATACCTATAGATTGCCTAATTTGTGTGTAAGATAGGAATATACTTATATGCCATGTGTGACCTAATTGAGAACCTATGCTTTAATTCTCTGCTTTGAATAATTAGCAAAGGAATGTGAGAATTATTGTGACGCCCCCAAATTCTGACGTCACTGTCTCGAATCTGGTTCGTTACGTACTAACTCAAATAACGACAAAAACTAATACAGCGGAGATGATAGAATAAATTACATTGATTTAATATAATTATTCTCGTCCCAAGGTCTCGCAACCGTTACTACAATACTATCCAAAGTCCTGATTCAAACCAAAACATAGTACTAATACATAATCCATGCCTAAGCTTATTACATAATCAAATTAGAAAACTTAAAGCAATATAGTAAATAATCTTCTTCTTAAGGAAGAACAAAGCTACTCCGTAGTTTTGCCCTTTCCCTTATCCTTGCCTGAAGGTTCGCCTCGTTCCGCCTTAACTGAAAGGTTTAAAGAAAGCAAGAATGAGCAACAAATTTGCCCAGCAAGCATATACAATGAGGGTGAACAATATAAAGTTCAAATTTCAAGGGTATGACAGTAAAGGATAATTCAAGGATAATAAGAAAAATCAATTGTTATACATAAGAGTCGCTATGGACCGAAAAATATCAATAGGATTCTTGCATCTAATCATTTCAAGTCCAAGAATATGAACACTGAGTAGTCACTAAAGGACTAAGAACTCCTGCTAGAATTAACAGTTATTACACTGAAAATCCAATAAAAACGAGTACACAGGTGATCAGCTTATAGTATTCCAGATTATGCATAACTGTCACATGTTTATAAGTGCGCACGTCAGTTCCCCGACAATATATAATTTTCCCTTTTATGAGGGTTGTTCATCTCAGTAGATAAGAGTCCTCACCAAGACAATTGGTTTGGAATAGCTTTCTAACACATGTATAATAGTCTAACCGAAACAATGGTTTAGACAACTTTTATAATCATATTCAATGATTTAATGAATACGAATACTTGCAACGAGGTTTAAGGGATATTAATCTTAAACCAATCCCTAGAATATGAATGACAGTTTAATAAGCATAAGAGTCATTGTCACATACTTGTATGATATATGAATATACAAGTTTACATGCTTGCTCAATAAAGAGAAAGGGTTCGAGTACTTGCATAATATTCCACATCCTGCTCGAATGTAAATTGAGTAGGGTTAAAGGAAACTTGCCTTTAGCGTAGTCTATGAATTTAAAGCTTAATGACACGTTGCAAATCCTATTGCATAATAGTTATATATATAAGAATTCCATTAGTCATACAATTCATAATTCAAATAATTTCACATTATGATTCTACACATATACACACAAGTATAACACATTTTTAGTCCCATCTTAGACGCTAATCCTGACCATATTCCAACATATCGCATTGTTTGAAATCGTTATTGATCTCACTTTGAAATTCACATAGAAAACTCGTAAACACTTTTAAATCTTGGTTCTATATAGTCTTATCATGGTCACATAATAGAAGTCTTAGTCTAATCTTATACTAAGGCTTAATGTACACATACTTTATTTTCAGAGTAGCAACAAAATAGTCAGAATGCACTACAGGACTGCGCGGCCGCGCTGCTCCCTGCTAGTTCCAGAGCTGGCTTGCTCCTGCATGGTCTTAGCTTAACTTTTATCATACAATGTTATGGATACCCCACACACATACACATTAGAAGGTATACTTCAGTTGAATATCTAGCATGCTTGTCCTAATCCATTTCCAAACATTTCATTTCATTTGAACTTCGTAAAGTAACATGCTTAACAAGTGTATTTTTTAAAGGCGAGTCATGATGATTAATATACCACTCGATGTTGCTAGGAAAATCATAATATGCATGCTCGTACATATATTACGTTCACATGGTTAGCGTAGTTCATCGCTTGAAAACTTGTTTTAAAGTATAATTGCAAATATGAGAACATGCTTAATCACACCAGTGAGCATAATGATCATGTCTCGGGGCATATGAAGTCCTATTATAAATGCTTGTAAGCTTAGAACATCAAAGATACAAAGTTCATTAAGATTCATTTCCAATACTTCAATTTTTCCTTTAGAAAGTCGTTAGAACCAAGCTAACACAACTCATATCATGCAAGAGGGCTTTAGATGACATGTGATACTCATTTACATACTTATATAAGTTACTAAGTATACTCATGAAATCAGAATACACATAAGGTTGTTTTCAACAATGTTGGTCTTATAGGTTTTCATGTAAAACGCAACTGAAGGGAATGTTATCGAATGTTGAAATCCTATGTCAGTAAATCAGAGTTATTAATGACCAAAATCAAGCAATCAAGCTTGCTCAACATATCAGAACTACAAAAAGTGGAGTTTCCTTCTGGTGCACGGCGCGGCCGCGCCTGGTTTTGCCTGGGAAGTAGCGCGGCCGCGCTGCTCCTCGGTAGAACCAGGGAACTCCCTGTATTTACCAAAATTTTCAAAACCAAAACCAACTCAAACAACAATTTATGCATACCCACCTCATATAAAGTCTACAAACATGATATTAAGCATACTTAACATGATTCTAACAACTTAAAACAAGTAAACCATTAAGTTCAAGAATTAAATTCAACATTCATGTTATCTTTTCATATTTTCGCATACTTAGCGATTGATCATGCTACGAACTCGTTTCTGAACCAAAATGCTTGGTTTAACTTTCGTTGTTTTCGTATTTGGCTATACTAAGAATGTATAACAACCAATTTCAGATTACTATGACTTAGTTCATAAAATTTTCGTACATTCAAGGCATGTATTACTTGACATTTCTAAAGTTTTGCAAAACTTGAATCTTAGCATCATAGAATAAGATTAACACTTCAATATCATGTATATAAACCTAACTAGCATCATGATATTTAAAATTTACAAATATCCCAAGAATTTTGTATGTAGAACTTAAGAAATTAAGAACACAATTTAATGGAGTTTTACCTCTTGAAGCTAGTTTAATTCTTCAATCCTACCAACTGAAATTTGCTCAACCTCACTCTCTAATGGAAGCTAATCCTCAAATTTCTAGCAACAAGAATTGTATAGAGGAGGCTTCAATTTATAGAAAAATCAAAATCTGGTTCATGGTTTTGCTCAAAGGTTTCAATGGAAGAAGAAGAAGATCAATGGTTAATGAAGGTTTGGTGGAATAGTGGTGGAACTCTATTTGGACCACTTCCCCCACCATCATGAAGCTAAGGTTCCATGGCTGATTCTAAGGAGAAGGAAGAATAGGATAGCCTTAGGCTTTTTGCAAAACACGTGAATGAGGATTTGGGCAAGAAAGTGACTCTCATTGTGGGACAAGAGCAAAAATTCAGCATTTTTTCAAACAAGCCTTATTAGCATACTTTGATTTAAAAGCAACTTAGGTCAAGATGTATTAAATAATGAAATGCTACAACATTGCATCAATAGAGTCACATGTACACATATCATATAATCCATGTACATTAATTAAGGTGTGATCTAATTAATTACTAACACCCAGATAATTAATATTCCCTATCATTCCATTATTTCATAACACATCTATCTATAAAAATTTAAGTATTGAAATAATTATTATCTAACAATTATTGGTTCACTTCAATTATTATCTCATGTAATTAAAATACATAGTTAATAGTCGATATCACACATTAATATGTCCCATAGGGTGTTCATACCATTTAAATATCACACATCTCTTTTATTTTATTAAATGGATGCAGAAACTTTATTATAAATAATATACACCTTATCATGCGGTTACGCCTCAAGTGGCATAGCATATAACACTTAAATAAATTAATAGAGATTATTAATCACACAATAATTAATAACTAATATAGCATTAATAAATTATTTTCTTGTTAAATCACTCCTTTAATAATTCAACAAGAAATCATCTTATCACATCACTACCAAAAAGGACATATCACCTTTACTCATATTCGAATAAATATTCAGTTTAATAGGAAGGTCAATATTAATATTAATCAAAATTCTCGGGTATTACAATTATTACCTAGCTTTGATGTTCTTTTCAGTTCTAATCCCTTCTGGGTAGATCTTTGATAGGATATGCTCATGCATACCTCGGAAGAGGTGTATGAGCACTTATGAGTTCTCGGTCGACAATCCGTCGTGACCATTAAGACCAAAGAGAGACAGTTAAGATATTCAATGAACATAGCACACTAAGTGTTTGACAGAATGCTTGTGTGGGGGTAAAGTTATGATCTTAGCTTGTAGCGTCTTAGATACCAATCGTTATCCATTTAATTGCTTTGATAATTAGAATTAATTAGTTTAATTAATTACCTTATATCCGACTGTTTAAATAAGATCGAGATGATATAAAGTTAGTACTTGGTTAAACATTAGTGATAATTCCTCGTGGGATTAACTTTTATTTATCACTCTATTACTTGTTGACCGCGTATACTTGCACGAGTTTTTTGGTTGCGAAACCGAGCAATAGGGCCATATTGCGAAAATTTTAAAATCCAGATGAGTTGGTATATCCATTTAAATCTTTACCAACTGGCGACTCTGTCTAATTGGCCCTTCATCTAAATTAACCTTTCAAAACCCCGTCGGCATTTATGTCGATTTTTTTTCTTCCAAAAATCACCCTTTAATTGAAATAACGATCGAAATCTTAAAAAAGGGTAGAAACGCGAAACCCTATTTAGGAAAAATCCCCAACGTCGACACTCCCTCCATGACTTCTTTGTTTCTTGGTCAAGCCATACAACTTCCTATCTTTCTAATACTTCCCCTAGATTAATTAAACATGCTTATCCTTTTTACAAGTAATCACCTTGATTAGAGTTAATTAGGAGATTAAGGGCTTCATTTGGCATGAATGGTCAAGACCAAAGCCACATCTTCTTCATCTAAATTTTGCCAATACAAAAGGGAAACTCTCATGCCCATCACATGCCCCTTTTTGACCTCTTCCCCTCCTCTTGGCCGGATTTATGCCCCTTTTCTCTTTTTTTCCCTTGCAATGTTTATCCCATGTGCTTAAATAGAAATTTCTAGATTTGGGCCAAAGATTTGGGCTTGGTCTTGCTAATGGACTTAGTTGGTTACTAGGCTTGAGTGAGCTTGGTTCTTGGCTTATGCATTCAAGTATCTTGCTTAGTTTATAAGTGGCCCAAGGTTTATTGTTTCTTTACTTTCCGTAGTCCATTTCCGTTTTGGTTTTACTTGTAACTTGTATACTATTTTTTTTATTTCCTTCCATGTAATAATTTTCTAACTTTTCATTTGTATAAATATAATTCATACATGATTATAATTCACATTTCAAGATTGAAAATTTAACTTTATTGAACAATTCTCATTTTACCTTATGTACAAAAATCTTTCGGTTATTACACTCCTAACACCTACTTCTTACTATTCAAAACACTTTACAGTGGAATTGCGTTAGTTGCAAAATAGATTTATCATCAACAAAAAAATTTCAGAAGAAGAATACCCTCCAATCGACACAATTAAAAAATTTTCTCCATGCATAGTGAGTTTTTCAAGCATATTTCATCACCACTGACTTCTTATAATAATAAAGTCAATCCATTAGAGTAACACATCTTTTTTGCCCCTCTTACCGCCATGTAATATGGTGAAAATCGAATTTTAGGGCTTAAAAAAACTTTAGATTTATTTTAATGACGGAAATGATGTCATTTGACCTAAATACGCTTATGTCCCACACGCTTAGAACTTCCTGTGAATTGATCCACTTTGACCCCAAAACTTTGTAGCAAAAATCAATTTGCACTCTATATAATTTTTTAGATTAAATACACCCTAAACTTTAATTCACACAATTAAATGCACACTCGCTGGATTCCTGACCAAATCTTCACCGGACCAAGCGTGTGGGACAGAAGCGTATTTAGGTCAAATGACATCCTTCCCACCAGAAAGAGGGAATTGATCGGAGAAGTGGGAGTGGGTGCTCAAAACCCTTCAGGATGAGGAGTACATAAAGAAACTTTGAGGATTGGCACTAAAATCCAGACAGCCATACCTTCACTTATCGCCTCTACAAACAGCAATTACCGAGGTTTTCGGATTTGCAGAAGGTGCGCTTTGTTTTTTTTTTTTTTTGGTCGTTTATCCCCTTTTCAATGAATTCAATCTGCTAGTTTTTTTTTTGGGTTCCCCTTTATGGTTCGGATCGGCGCCGGCCTAAACGTTAAGTCGAGTTTTCGGTGAAACGGCCGAAACTTTGAACTCTACCGTAGTTATAGCATCGATTATTTTTCCCTTTTATTTTTATTGAATTTAGGTTATATATGTTGACTGTTGTATCTGTTCAGATTGTAGACTGATATTGGTGTATATGTATTTTTCTTGCTTGGCAGTAATTTAACTACATTGCCTTGTTAAACAGAGTCATAATGTGAGTTTATTAATCCAGACGTGAATCCTGTTTAAAATTATATATCGTGAAACTATGTGGTAAGATTCTGTAATTCTGATTGTTTCTGCTTTAGTTGGTGTCTGCAGTTGAGGCGTATGGTTTCTTTACTATCCTAATAATCTGTCATAATTACTACTATCCTAAGCTCTTAGTAAATGATATGCCATATTCCCTTCATTCTTATAATTTACATTGCTGAATTTTATGCAGAATACATCTTGTTTATATTATTGACATCCAGTTGAACACTTCAAGTTCTGGAGATGTTGCCATCTGCTGAGCTTCTGGCATGTTATGTGCCTTTTTTGCTAGAAATAAACATCAAATAGTGTGAGGTGAATCCTTTTTTTTTTTTCGTTGATATTTTGTGCAGTTTATATGCATTTATATATGAGATGGGTTCTAGAGGAAAACCACTATTTGATCTTAATGAGCCCCCTACTGAAGATGATGAGGAGAATGATGGTGTCTTCTACTTCCAGCCTCAACGGGCAGTTCCTTCATCAAGTTCCCACACTTCTGATTTATTTGCAGCATCCAGTAGTGCCCAGATAATAGCGAATAACCATGCTTTCTCCCATGCATGTTCTGTTTCGGGCTTTCAGCCATTTACTCGGCCAAAAGGTGTAAAGGGAGCTGAAGTTGGTGCTGATAAGAAACTAGGGGATATGAGCTCCAAGAGTGCTTCATCTAAGCCAAGTAATGGTGAGGATAAGAATGAAGCATCCCGGCTAGAGTTGGGTTCAGGGGATTATCAACTTGTTGAAAAGGAAGAAGGGGAATGGTCTGATGCAGAGGGCTCTGCTGATTCCCACAGAAGTAATAACAGTATTCATGAAAGACTAATTACTGGAAGTAAAATAGTTGAACAGGTCAAACGAGTGGCTGAGACGGCAGATGATAGTTATCCTGGGTCGGGGGTGGAAAGTAACTCTTGCAATCCGGCTAATCATATTAAGGATGAAAACAGCAATCATGCTTCTTTAGGATTGGGTACTTTTTCAAATGACACAAAAAACAGTAGTTGTCGAAATTCAGAGAGCATCTGTAAAGCTGATATTTCAATGGATAGCCATGAAAATTCTGCTTTGGTACCTAAACAGAGAGAAGCTAAAGGAGCCGAAGCAAGTCATGCACTGAAGTTTGCAAATAGTTCTGGAAAGTGGCCCAAGCTTGACCAGCAAAAGGAAGCAATGCTAGGAAAGAAGCGCAGTAGGCAGACCATGTTTCTTAATTTGGAAGATGTCAAGCAAGCAGGAGCTATCAAAAGTTCTACCCCTCGAAGGCAGATCCCAGCCCCTACCATAACTCGCAGTCTGAAAGAGACCCGTCCAACTCTTGTTCCTGCTGAACTCACCGGCGAAAAGCAGATTCAACTGACAAACAAGGACCCAAAACTGTTTGATATATCATGCAATGAAGGAAGCAATTGTATGGAATCTAATGACCTTAAATCAAAATGTAATAATGACATGAATTCAGGAGCTTTTGCTCGGCCTAGGAGGCTGAATAGTGTAGCAGATCTTGCTTCAGAGGCTCATTCATCAACCATAACAAAACAGAGTTCATGGAAGCAGCCGACAGATTGTAGGCTGCACAAGAATTTGCAGGGGATTGGTAGAAAAACAGCTGTAAACAGTCAAAACTTTATCGATTCAAAAATTGGAGTGAAAAAACAAACTGCTGTCATTAGCCAATATCAAGACACATCAGTGGAACGTCTTCTTCGAGAGGTGACCAATGAAATTTTTTGGCATCATCCAGGTATTAAGTTACTTTCCGCTTTATTATGACATTTCTTTTGATGTTCCTACCAATTATCTGTGACCGTGATATCTTGTAATGTATTTTCCCTTTTCTTTTCCCATCCCCTAGTTCATTGCGTCATGTTCATTCATGTCTTTTAATGCTTATTATATGGTTGGTTAAAGGAAATTTTTAGATCACCCTTTGTTGGGAATTGGAGAACTAATATTGAGTTTGTGGATGTTGCAACTTGCAAGCTTCATCATGAGACCAATTAATTCTGTCTATAACAATTTGGGCTTTCATTATTCTGAGAAATAATTCAACTTTGGCTTGAATCACTTCAAGTCTAATAAACTATATCTAAGAGGGAACTCTGGAATCCTGCCTATATATTTACTCATTCTAATGATGTAGCTTTACTTGATGTTGCAAACTTCACAGTGAGATCAGTTGATTTCCTTATCTATAACATTTGGGCTTATATTATTCACCAGAATAATTCAACTTTGGCTTGCATATAACTCTCTAATAAACTGAATCTATAGGGAACTCTAGAAACTGACTTATATATTTACTCATTCTTCGATATAATTTTTGGTGGATCGTTACATTTCAGTTATTGTTGTCCTCTTTTTTTATTTTTGATAGGGATCGATCCGTGAGACGTCGTCGTCGTGGATGATTCGCTATTTAGTTATTTATTTATCAGCTGTCTATTTATTTAGTTTGTTAGACTTTTTATTTATTGATTTATTTCAGTATTGGATTATTTATTTAGAGGCCCAATTGTTTCTAGGCTTAGGGTTTTTAGAGTTTATTTTATTATAAATATACTTGTAAGTCATGTCAGACTCTTTACACTTTGATATTGAAATTATCCTAATTATTGGTTGCGATCAATACTTTTCCTCCTTACTACGGTTGGGAAACCCTAGGGGTAGTGGTTCTCCTGCGGTTAGATCACCCTAGTTCTTTTAATTTTTCTTATTGATTTACCACTTTCAATTAATTATTTGTTCATCAATTTTTGTCCTACATCATATTGGTATTAAAGCTTAAGGTTTCTCCATCAATTTCTTAATTTTTGGGAGATTTTGGGTTTTTTTTAAAAGTTACTGTTCATTGACGGAGTTGGTGTTCAGCAGAGTACTGTTCATCGCCGGAGTTATTGTTTGTCGCGGTTCAATGTTAAAAAATAAAAAACCTGCTACTGTGTTGTTTTGGAAATAGGGAGGTAACTCTAACTTTCCTAATTTAAATTAAAAAACCTTGCAAATTACCTTTTAGTACCCCAAACTTCTGCTCTCCGTTTAAATATTTCCCCACAGTTTATTAGTTTACATTTTTTCACCCATGTTTCTTGCCTAAAGAGTCCTAAACTTTTAACCTTAACACTTTTCACCTCAATCTCGTACTTTTTGATTAATTAGGTCTATTAAAAAAAAAGAAAAGGTAAAAGTAAATATTCCATTTTGAATATTCGGATTTTCAATATTTAATCACTTGCATTTCCTTCGTTCATTAGTTCTAAAATTTTTGAAAGCTTGTTTTGGATTTGTTCTTTTAAAATTGCATATTATTCCATCTAGTTGCATATTATTCGGTTATTATCAATAGCTTTTGAGATTGTGATTGTATAGGCTTAAACTTGTAATTTTAATTTGCTTCAATTAAATTTCTGTATTGTCTCAGCTTTGCACTTGCATTTGCACCATGACTACACGTACCCAAGCTGCTTTAGAAGAAATTCAGGACCAATTAGTGGCTATAGTTACACAACTGGGTCAAATGAATGATAGGATCACACACATTGAACAAAGACAGCCTGTAGTGGAACCTCAGGGGAATAATGGGGATGGGCATGTCTAAAACCCACATGTTAGATACCATGAACATCCTAGGCATAATCCTTATGATGATGACTATAGAAAAATAATGTAGATGCACCAGAGTTTGACAGTAGATTTGATCCCAATGCATTCCTTGATTGGTTGTCTAGTATGGAGAAGTATTTTGGCTGGTATGAGATGTCTGAGGATTGGAAGGTGCGGTTCGTCAAAATGAAATTGGTGAAATTGGCCAGTTTATTTTGGTTAGGGGTTGAGAGAGACTTAGAGCGTCTAGGTGAGTCACCTATCAGGCATTGGGGGGAGATGAAAATTCCCCTAAAGCAATATTATTTACTCGTAGGACATACCGATAGGTTAATAGGGCAGTATGACAACTTTCGTCAGGGTAATAATATGTCTGTTGCTGATTACATCTGCAGATTTGGGGAGTTGACTCAAAGATGTAGGATCAGTGAGTTGTCATGGCGTCACCCGACTAGGTGTCCTGGCAATGGAGAAACTGTCACGGCGCAACTTGGCATCTTACGGCGTCGCTTAGGTGACGCTGTGAAACGCCGAGCTGCCAGGGCGCACGCCTTAGCAGCTCTGGCCCAACTTAAGTGTTTAACAGCTCTGACCCAACTTAAGTGTTTAACAGCTCTGGCCCAACTTAAGTGTTTTAACACTTAAACAGCTCTGACCCATCTTCTGACCCATTGATCCATGGGCATTAACCCATGACCCATCGATTAAAAAACAAGGATAGAGGCAATAAAACCCTAAAACACTTATTTGCAATCGCGACATGTTTGAACTTTGGAGTTAAGACTCGATCGCGACTTCTTTGGACACTTCTTCTTCGACCCATCGCAACTCCATAGCAGGCGACTCCATCGCAGCCCCATCGTAGCTCAACCACCATCACAGCCCATCAGAACCATCATAGCAGGCAACTCCATAGCTGGCAGCGACTGTGAGTCTGTGACTCGAAAGAACCCAACAACTGAGTCGACCCAGCTGTGATTCTCTCTGTTTCAGCTACCCAGCCTTGACCTTCACTAACACAGGTTCTTTTTCTCCTTATTTCTTCTTCCTCGACTATAGTTTCTCTGTTTCTCTCCTTGCTTTCTCTGTTTCTCTATTTGTTTTCTCCTTATTGACTTTTATAAGATGAACTTTTATATCTTTGTGGTGGACTGGTGGGGGCTGATTTTATATCTTTGTGGTGGGGCTGATTTTGATTTTGTTAATATTAAATTATTGAAAACAAAGCTTAATAAAATAGGTTGGGACTTAGGAGTCAAGAACTCAAGATGCTTCCACTAACTTAAAAGCCAACTCTTCATCTTCATGTTAAGACTTACCGACTTAGGAATATATTTTATCCTTGCCAATACATAAAGCTTAATTAAATATATAGAGAACATTTAGCCAATTAGGTCGGTACATTTAATGTGTTTTGTTAATTGTGATTATACTTTAAAGTTTAAACAGTACAAAATTATATGAGAGGTGATTCGTCTTTAATAAGTTATATTTATTGTTTACTTCTTTTTTTCTTGGGTACAATTTACAAAGTGTAAACACTATCTATTAAGTGTTGAGTGTGAATGGTTACTACTTACTAAAGTAGTAATATACTAATACATTCACAAGTAAAAATAAAAATATGTCAGTTGTCTATTATATTTTTTGTTTGATTGTATTGTGTAGAAACTAGAAAACAAAATGGCGGAAAGTTCGGGAGTCGATGGTTGTGATATAACCAAGGACCCGAAAAGAAAGGCCAAATCAAACGATCCGGGTTGGAAATATGGGTATTGGCCGGATATAAGTAATAAGGATGTAGTGCAATGTATCCTTTGTGGGAAGAAATGTCATTCGGGAATCAAAAGGCTCAAGCAACATCTAGTAGGAAATTTTGGATATGTAGCGATGTGCCCTAAAACATCCATCAAAATTATGAGAGAGATGCAATTGGCTTTGAATAGTAAAAAGAGGAACAAGTCAGTTGAGCTGGATGATGATGATGATGATGTAATAGAAGTATAACAAGAACAATCATCTGCTCCTCCAAGCATGGCTTCCAATGCTTCCTCTAACACTATTCCAAGTTAGGGGACCGCTTCTAGAAGGAAGAAAGCTGTTTTTCAATTCCAAAAGCCACAACCAAAAGCTCCAACAAAGAGCGTTGAATCACTTTTAAGGAAGACTCCCGAAGAAGTGTTAGAGGAGAGGCATAACAAGCGTCCTAGCCAAACGACTATTGAAAATCGTTTGAGGACACCCGAAGAAAAAGAGTCCATACGCACATTGCCAACTTTTTCTACGAGTGGAATACCATTCAATGCTGCAAATGCAAGGAGCTTCAAGGTAATGACCGAGTCCATAGGGCAATATGGGCCGAGTTTAAAGCTTCCTACGTATCATGACTTGAGGGTATCTTTACTTGAGAAGGCAAAGAAGCAAACCGATGAGTTAAAGGCGAAACATGAAGTTGCTTGGAAGCAATATGGTTGCACACTCATTTCGGATGGTTGGACAGATAGGAGAAGGCACTTGTTGAATTTCCTTGTTAATAGTCTGGAGGGAACTTACTTCATGGGTTTTGTTGATGCCTCCAGTCAGTCGCAAGATGCCACAATATTGGCAAATCTCCTTGACATTAAGATCGAGGAAATGGGCACCGAGTATGTTGTTCAGGTGGTCACGGACAATGCCTCTAATTACAAGGCTACGGGGCATATACTAATGGAGAGGAGGCTTACACTGTTTTGCACACCTTGCGCCGCTCACTGCCTAGACCTTATGCTAGAGGACATAGGCAAGCTGAAACAATTCCAACCCACAATCACAAATGCAAGAAGAATCACAACATTCATTTATAGGTGTGGTCGTCTTCTTGATGCGATGAGGGAAAAAATAAATGGGAGGGATCTTGTGAGACCCGGAGTTATTAGATTTGCTACAACTTTTCTCACCTTGGAGAGTTTGTACAAGTATAGAGATGCATTGAGGCATTTGTTCATAAGCGAGGATTAGACAAAATCTAAGTTGTCGGCTACCGAAGCGGGGAAGAAAGTACGTGATATTGTAATTTCAACTACATTTTGGCATCATGTTGAGGATTGCATTAGGACATCACAACCACTTCTTGTAGCCTTGAGGATTGTTGATGGTGATGAGAAGCCTGCTATGCTAGAAGTTTTTGTTGCGATGGAGTGTGCGAAGAAGAAAATCAATGATTCATTTGATAACAAACAAAGACTCTACAAGAAGGTGATTGGCATTGTTGAGCGGCTATGAGAAAGCCAAATGGAGCAAAAATTATATGGGGCTGCATTGTTTCTCAATCCGGGCAAGTACTTTGATATCAAAGAGGAACGTTCGGAGTTAGCTTGCACTCTACGAGAAGACTTTAATGACATTCTTGCAAAGATGGTGCCCGAGCTAGATTTGCTAGACAAGATGCACAATCTAGCCGATAACTAAGATGCTTATCGAGATACTTTTGCAAGAGAAATGACGATTAGGCAACGAAAATTAAAGAATCCTCGTAAGTATATTGAAATATATATAAAGATATAAAATATAAATTATAATTATATACATTCTTCTTTTTCCTCCTTTTAAAAATATTCATATTTCTTTTAAATGTTTGCTAATTGATTGGTGGAGCGCTTTTGGAGGGCGGGCTATTGAGCTTACAAAGTTTGCAAAAAGAATTCTAGACCTTTGTTGTTCTTCCGGTTGTGAGTGCAATTGGAGTATATTTGAGTTTGTAAGTACTTTCTATTGTTTGTTCGAAAGTAATAAGTCATTACTAATACCAACTATTTTTCATATAATTAAAATTTTATCATTAATATTATTATTTTTTGTTTTATTTATTTTAGATTCATACGAAGAAGAGGAATAGATTGAAACACAAACGATTGAGTGACTTGGTGCATGCCCAATACAGTCGGAAGATCGTTCCAAGGTTCCAAAAGAGGCGTGAACTTGGAATTTTTTTTGATCCATTAGCCATTGATAACTTTGAATGGGGTAATGAATGGATCAATAGTGAGGCCGATGTTGTTCATCACGGGGAGGATCTTACATGGAATGATGTGGATCGAGCAACCGGTGCATCCAACACGCTTGAGGGGTGAAATCCTTCAAGGAGGGCTCGTGCTAATACTAGTGATAATGTCATCACGTATTCTCGACGTGGTGGTGGTTCAACTTCAAGGGAATCAAGGTTGATGGATTTCGACTCCGATGAAGAAGTTGATGAAGAAGAGAGAATTCCAAATGATGATGATGTGAAGGATGATTTTGGAGAAAGAGCATCTACGCCTTTGAATGAGAGTAGTTCTCGTGGAGATGGAGATGACTTTGTTCTTGATGAGTTTGCTTGAACGATGTTTACAGACTAGTGTAGAGAGTAGACATTATTTTGGCTTGCTATGTGGTATTTTATTAGTTATAGACTAGTAATATGTGATGGTTGGTTGCTACTTTATATTCTATGTGGTGTTTGTTGAATTCTTCATTTCTTCTACTAGTTTTTAATATCAAGTGTTTTATTTTTGGATTGTTATTGCTAAGTATTTACATAATTGTGCTTTTAATATTAATCCATAGTGTTATGTTTTGGGTTTTAATATATATAAAATTTTATTGCCAATATACTTGTTAAGTAAAATAAATAATATATAAATTGCACATTGTAAACGACTTGTCGCCATACGGGTGCTATGGCGGTCGCCTAGGCGTCCTGGCAGTCGGCTACTGCCATGACTCGCCGTGGCGCCTTGAGTGATAGATTGACCATTATGAAGTTAAAGAATGGGTTACGATCTGAACTTCAATCACACATCTTGACCAGTGACATCACTACCCTAGATGACCTTTTCCAGTCAACTCTAGATAATGAGTATAGGTTACAAGGTATTGCTAAGAGAGTCCCATCTTACTCAGGTCAGCCCAGTAGCCGAAATTTCTCGCAGAGTAGACCTTTCTTCACTTCTCAGGCGTCCTCTAGGGCTAGTAACACCGTAGCTGGGCCATCTCGTGACAAAGGGAAGGGTGTAGCTGCACCCAACTCTCAATCTACTACCTAGGAGAGGTGCTTTACGTGCCAGGGGTTAGGGCACAAATCTTTTGAGTGCCCTAATCGTAATCGCCAGCGGGTAAGAACAGTATGGGAAACTTTAAAAGAGGAGGATATTGTCGGGGATGAAGTCAAGGGTGAGTATGACTCGCAGGATGAGGAGGCTGATGAGCACCTAGAGGAGACAGGTAATCACGTAGGTGTCATGAGGTGCGTTTTCACGACTTATAGGAGAGAGGATGATTAGAGGAGAACCATTATATTTCAAACCTACAACAAAGTAGGTGGTCTCTTCTAAGTTGATCATCGATGGGGTAGTTAATTAAATGTGGTTGCTGAGTCCGCCTTACCACGGATGAAGCTGAAGGCAGAACCACATCCCAAGCCTTTTAGCGTCGTCTGGGTCAACAAGACATCCATTCCTGTGTCAAAGAGATGTCTAGTGCCGATCCACCTTCAGGGCTATGGGGAGAGTATTTGGTGTGATGGCCTTCCTATGAATGTTGCACATATTCTACTAGGATGACCTTGGCTATATGACCGTGATGTGACTCATTATGGTAGGACAAACACGTGTTTACACACAAGGGGCAGAAAATATCATTAACACCTGTGAGACCCCAAGTGTCATCCAAGAGTCAACCAAATGAGACTAGTTTACGTACCCAACAAACCAAATCACTCCATATTCTGAATAGAAAGGGGCTTGAGCGGAGTGTGTTGGAGGAGAATATAGTTGCTGATGCGTTGAGCAAGGTGTCTATCCTTGTCAACTCTTTGAGAGTGAAGGTTGTGGGATTTGAGCGCATCATCTAGGAGTACCTTACTTGTCAAGACTTTAGTGAAATTTATGCTACCCTACAGGATCCTAGTTCCCCACCCTCTAGTGATTTTCATATCCATGATGGGTATCTTTTTAAGGTCACCCGCTTGTGTATTCCTAGTACATCGATGTGTGAGTATTTATTGTAGGAG
The DNA here is from genome assembly GCA_034770075.1 of Aralia elata. NCBI lineage: Eukaryota > Viridiplantae > Streptophyta > Magnoliopsida > Apiales > Araliaceae > Aralia > Aralia elata. Next base: position 48,614,282 of record CM068377.1, on the reverse strand, counting down.
TTATATGTGGGAGGTTTAGCTGGAGACTTTGGTTGAGATAAGACCATTGCCATTGTTAAAGATAGGTTCTTTGGGCCTAGCCTTAAAAGGGATGTATCTCATGTTGTTTGTGAGTGCCGCACATGTCAGACTGCTAAGGGTAGGAAGCAAAACACGGGTTTGTACACTCCACTTGCGGTTCCCCATGCACCTTGGGAAGATCTTAGCATAGATTGTCTTGGGTTACCGAGGACCCAAAGGGGTCTTGATTCAGTTTTTGTTGTAGTGGACCGTTTCACTAAGATGACACATTTTATTCCTTACAGCAAAATTGAAAATGCCTTGCATATTGCCATGATTTTCTTTAGTGAGGTAGTGAGATTGCGTGGGTTACCATCGGCTATAGTTGCTGATAGAGGTGAGAAATTTATGAGTTATTTTTGAAAAACTCTCTAGAAGAAACTTAACACCACGCTTAAGTTTTCTATTGCGTATCATCCCAGACCGATGGTTAGACTGAGGTTGTTAATAGAAGTGTAGGTGATTTGATACGTTGTCTTGTGGGTGATCATGTCTCTACATGGGATTAGGTTTTACCTATGGTTGATTTTGCATATAATAGCTCAGTTAATCGTTTGACTGGAGTAAGTCCTTTTTAGGCTTACACTGGTTATCAGCCTAGAAAACCTGTTGATTTAGCTCCATAGTTCTTAAGGCGTCGCCTAGGCGACGCCAAGTCGTCCAATCGGTAAGAGACGTGCAAGGCGAGCAAGTGACTTGGTCGAAGGCTGAAAGGCGAGCGCCTAGAAGAAACAGTCGTCGCCTTGGCCAACGCGGCGACGACTCGGACGCCTTTCTTGTTGATCGAGGGACTTGGCCTATGGGTATGGATCGACCCAAATTCGAACTGGGTTTAAAAAAAAAAACGACATCGTGAGCGCAACACAAAAGCTAGCCCTAGTTGAAGTCGAATTGCAGAGAAGAGAAGTGAGAAGAAGATTGAAGTCGAGCAACCGAGAGGCTGCGAAAGAGAGACTGCGAGGGCTTTAATCATGAGAGGCGTCGACTGAGAGAGAGAGAGACTGTGTGGGGCGAGACTCGAGAGGCTTCGACGCTGCTTGCACTCCGATCGGCACTCGACAGGTATGTCTTCTTCTTTTTTTTCTTCCCCTCTTTACTGCTTACTGCTTGGCTGCGTTCTTTTTATCTTCTTCTGTCTGACTGTATGCATGCTTGGTCGGTGGCAGTGCTTTCGTTTTGTATTCTTCTGTCTAACACTCTAACTGTTGGCTTTTTTTTGCTACCCTTTTCTTTAAACTAGGTCGATATATATATAAATTTATATATATATATAAATTTATATATATTTATATACTAATACATGCTTATACATACAATATATGTACTGAACTACTGATACATAGAAAATTTATATATATTAGATAATGAACACATACATATTTACTATGGTTATATAAATATAAACACATACATACATTAGATCCATGAACACCATTTTAATAGTAAAAGTAGGTGGGTACAAAATAAAAGTATAAAACTAGTCCATTACTCCATATTGTTATATGCTGACTAATCAAATAAAATTTAAGGTTGGTGTGGTGTGATTAATATATATTGTTATAAAGTAGTTGACTAGTCCATATTGTTAAATGTTGGTGTGGTGTGATTAATATATTTTTATTTGATTGTATTGTGTAGAAACTAGAAAGTAAAATGGCGGAAAGTTCGGGAGCCGATAGTTATGATATAACGAAGGGCCCTAAAAGAAAAGCTAAATCGAACGATCCGGGTTAGAAATATGATATTGGCCGGATTTAAGTAATAAGGATGTCGTGCAATGTATACTTTGCGGGAAGAAATGTCATTCGGGCATCAAGAGGCTCAAGCAACATCTAGCTAAAAATTTTGGAGATGTAATGAAGTGCCCCAAAACAACAACAGAAATTATGATGGAGATGCAAGCGACTTTGAATAGTAAAACAAAGACTCTGGTGCGGGGACGGGCTGGAGCACCAGCAACTCTGCAGGTCCAGCGCGGGGCGCGCCGTGTCTAGGCCAATTCAGGCGCGTGGCGCACCGGGTGAACTTCTTGGGCTAACTCTTCTTTCTTGGCTTGGCATAACTACTTGTATCATGTTCAAAAACTTGGACTCCAACTCTAATGTCTTGAAACTCGCTCCTTTACCATTCCAAGCTTCTTGAATAAGTCCGTTAAGTCCCTCCTTATAGCGTTTAGCTCGAGCCCTCGTCACGGGCCTAACTGGAACTTGCACCGGATCCGCTCCATAGCTCTCATCCTTGTCCAAGCTAGGCATGTCCTCATCACACGTTGTAAACGACTTGTCGCCATACGGACGCCATGGCGGTCGCCTTGTCGCCTAGGCGTCCTGGCAGTCGGCTACCGCCATGACTCGTCGTGGCTTTGTGACAACTATGTTTAGCTCCTCTTCCCATTTCATATAGGGCTAGTGAGTCTGCAGAGTCTTTTGCGCATCGCATTCATGATTTGCATGCTGAGATAAGAAAGAAAATTAATTTGAGCTATGAAAATTATAAGTCTGCTGTAAATGTTCATCGCAGGTATCAAAGAGTTTAATGAGAATGATCGAGCAATGTTGCGACACTATGCTGAGAGATTACCTCCTGGCAAATGGAAGAAAGTGCATGCTATTCGAAAGAAGGTTAGTGCTAATACATACGAGTTAGATCTTCTGAGTGATATGGGTATTGGTCCTGTATTCAATGTAGAAGACCTTACTACTTATCACGGGCCTTCTGATAATTCCACCACCTCTTCCACTTTTCCTATATCTTCCTCTATTTTGCCTACACTTGCTAATCTTGATGAGCTTATACTTGTTCCTCCTTTACTTGTTCCACCTGCACCTACTATTATTCCTACACAGCAGACATCAGAGGTTATTGAGGATGTTTTTGATTAGCAGGTTGTGTCGACCAGGCAGGGTGGTTACTGACAGTTTTTGGTGAAGTGGCGCAACAGGATGATTGTACATGGATTGGTGTTGAGGAGTTCTGTCAGCTTGATCCAGGCCTTTTGGAGAGATATGCGGCTTTCACTTCGTCAGGCTTCGTTTTCGCAACCGGGGAGAGTGGATAGGGATCGATCCGTGAGACGTCAACGTCGTGGATGATTCGTTATTTAGTTATTTATTTATTAGTTGTCTATTTATTTAGTTTGTTGGACTTCTTATTTATTGGTTTATTTCAGTATTGAGTTATTTATTTAGAGGCCCAATTGTTACTGGGCTTAGGGTTATTATAGTTGATTTTCTTATAAATATGCTTGTAAGTCATGTCACTCTTTACACTTTGATATTGAAATTATCCTAATTATTGGTTGTGATCAATAATTTTCCTCTTTACTGCGGTTAGGAAGCCCTAGGGATAGTGGTTCTCCTGCGGATGGATCACCCTAGTTCTTTTAATTTTCCTTATTGATTTACCACTTCCAATTAATTATTTGTTCATCAATTTTTCTTGGTACCTCAATAGACTAAAAATGGGAGCTCTCTCAGTTGAATTTTGGCAACTAATGTTTCAAAGTAAGGTATGGAAAACCTACTCCAAGGGTTAAGTTAGCAGCTTGTGAAAATATTTTCATACAACAAATATGCTCGGGCCTCGATTGTTCAATTTCTATTGTTCTACAGATTTTTGACTGGGATTATTGTCTGAATTTCTGTTGTATTTGAGTCATGTATATTGGTAGGCAGAGATCAACTATTAAATTTTAGGAAGCACCGACTCGGACACAGGACACCGACACAACACGATACATGACACGGGATACGAAATTTTCCAAAAAGACAAGATACGATACGTCGGGGAAATGTTCAATTTTATATGTATATTTAACTTACACACAATAACTAGAATATTAATTAACTTACATCAACATATTTAATAATATAAATGTATTTTTTTACAATAAACAAATTTACTATTAATAGAGCATGAAAAAACTTGAACAAAATAATAAGAAACACAAACAAATTGCATAATAAATATCTTAAAGTTACATAATATGTCCAAACTTAAAAGACATAAAATAACCCATAACTTATATATTGCAATTTAAGTACTGCAATTTTTTTAATAAAAATTTTGAACCCAGGCGTGTACACTAGCGTGTCCCGACGTGTCCGAGTTGAGTCCAAGCTTTAAAAAAAAGAAAAAGAAAACGAGGAGCTTGCGGACACGTGTTGGGTGCGTGTCCAAGGCGTGTCGGACCGAATTCGTTGCCCTTCGGGAAGTGTCCGGGAAGTGTCCGTGCTTCCTAGATTAAATTTATGCTTTGCAATCTAAGAACTTCCAGCAGTCATAGTTAGTAGGTCAAAACCATTGTCTTCATCTTCTATGATGATTCTCCTGGTGTCTTGTAGGAGATTCGGGCACTTCTATGATGTTATACTTGTTTTCTTGAAACTTGTTATGTTTTAAATTTGGAATTATAGGTGAAACAGGCTTATTGATGGGGACCACTAGCCCAAAGGAAAGAAGAAATTGATTTATTTCAAGTTATGGAAATTTTATAATATCCAATTGAGTTTTAATTGATGTAATTATTCATTTTATTTATTAGTAGGGATTAGGATATTTAATTGTGATCAAGATTTTATAATATTTAATACGGGTGTTTTAGTCTTTTTGTACTTTTTATTGTTTCTCAAGTAATATTAGGGTTTTGAGTCTAGTGATGTAATCCCCACAAAATGATGAATTCTACAGATTGTTAATTATTGATATAAAGCTATGAGCTATTTTCCTCGTCTGTGATTGAGAAACACTTGAGGTAGTGATGTGCGGAGCATTACCCAAGTAAAAGATGCTTGGGATGCTGAGGTGGGGAGCCTCATCCAAGTCGGCTTTTCCTTTATTTTCCTCTCAATATCCAGGATATATTTATCCCTAAATTCGTTCTACATTGCTTGTGTTGCAGTAATTATTGAGTTCAAACAGTAATGTTTGTATTGATCTCGTGTGCGTGCACGGGGCCCGGGGGGGGGGGGCGGCGGGGAGGGCTTCATGTAATGGGGGTGTCTAACTCAGGAGCCTGTAGGGTGGAAGTTTTTTCCTCTTACTGTACACTTGGAATAAGAAACTAATTTTTTCTTCAAGGATCTCATGCTAAATGCTAATCATATTTAAGCATATTTGTCATGTCTTACTTTATATTCTAATCCTGAGATCCCATTGCTGGAGCCATAACTCTTTTCGCTTGAATTTTTGTTACCTCCCCTTTCTTTGTGGCATATTTAGTTTACAGTTATGGTTATTTTATTTTATTTTTACTTTTTAGAGACATTCAGTTACCTGTCCTTTTCCTTTTTTAATTCTTAATATAACAATCAATTGTTTTGCACATCAGAGGAGGCGGAGCTTCAGTGTGTTCCTGGCCAGTTTGAATCTGTTGAAGAATATGTCAGAGTATTTGAGCCCTTGCTCTTTGAGGAATGCCGCGCTCAACTTTACAGCACTTGGGAGGAATTAACTGAAACAGTTTCAAGAGACTTGCATGTAATGGTCCACATAAAAAGCATTGAAAGACGAGAAAGAGGTAACACCTTTTTTACTTTTCCTAATTCTTGTGCTGTGAGAGACACTGAGCCAAATGATTTATTTTAGTTTTTTAAAAAATAAATTTTGTCACGTAGTAGTAAATGTCTACTTTTCCATAAATTTCCGATTGTGAAACCATTCATTTCTCAGCCACATTTCTTAAGCACTGAGATCACTACTTGAGTGGGCCAACCCTGGTACTTACAGCTTTTAGCATTTAAAAGGGGACTTAGTTTGGTGTGACCGTACCTTTTCTGGACATTATCTGAGTAATTTTGTTCCAGTAAGCTTTTACAATCTTATATGGCTCCAATTTATGTGCATATCTAAAGCCTTATAATTCCTAAATGGAATGGTGCTTGGGATTTAATATGATGTTTTGTATGTGATTTCTTGCTTTGTCCTTGTTGTATTTGGTTTTACTCATGCCAGAATATTCTTACATAGTTGTTTCATTAGATTTGCTACTTTATTTTTGTACATATCTTTAATGTTTCTATACATGTTATTAGGATGGTATGATGTAATAGTTGTTCCAGCAAATGAGTGTAAATGGACATTCAAGGAGGGTGATGTTGCAATTCTTTCATCCCCAAGGCCTGGAGCAGGTTCTTTACTTATTATTTTTTAAATATGGAGTTTTAGTTATCTTGTCCAAATATCTGATATGAATTTAACCTTTTCGGCACCTCAGGTTTTGATATAGTCTCTTGTTTTATGTAAAGCAGCCAGATCTAGGAGGTTAACTACTGAAGAACATGATGAGCATGAGGTCACTGGGCGTTTGTCTGGTACAGTGAGACGGCATATACCTATTGATACTCGCGATCCTCCTGGAGCTATTCTTCACTTTTATGTTGGGGACAAGTATGATCCTAATAGGTCAGTTGAAGTATGGATAATTGTTCATTTGGCCTCTAGTGTTGGATTGTTGCCTTAATTTTCAATTAAGACCCCCAATTTTAACCAACTTTACAGCAAGGCTGATGATGATCATATTCTAAGAAAACTACACCCTAAAGGCATCTGGTATCTCACTGTGCTTGGCTCAACAGCGACCACCCAAAGGGAATACATTGCATTGCATGCATTTCGTCGTCTGAATCTGCAGGTAACATTTTGGAGTCAGTCATTGCCTCTATCCCGTTTCAGGCAATTTAAGAAACTAAAAAGTGTTGCATAAAACTAATAAATTATGCATTGATCCCATTAGTATTTTTAATTTTCTATTTTTATCTATTTTCATATTTTAAAAGGTCAAAGTTGATAAGCTTCTGAAGTGACCTGGTCGGACTCCCACCCAGTTAAAGGGTAAAACTTTGGAGTTTTATAGGTAGATAAAAAGTGTGATTTTGTTTTGGGACATACAACAAAGAACAGTGTGGGGACATTTAAAATGAGCCTGTGGGAGACTTTAATAGGATTAATTTTTTCCCCAAAGTCATTATGTTTTCATGAATGGCTAATTAATCTGTACTCTTTTTAGATGCAAACTGCTATTCTTAAGCCCAGTCCTGGGCACTTTCCGAAATATGAAGAGCAGCAGCCTGCAATGCCAGAATGTTTCACACCAAACTTTGTGGACTATCTACGAACGACATTTAATGGACCCCAGCTAGCAGCAATACAGTGGGCTGCAACACATACAGCTGCTGGTACAAATAATGCGTTGGCAAAGAGGCAAGATCCATGGCCTTTTACTCTTGTCCAAGGTCCTCCTGGGACGGGTAAGACACACACTGTCTGGGGAATGCTGAATGTCATCCATCTCGTTCAGTATCAGCACTACTATACTTCATTGCTTAAAAAACTAGCACCTGAAAGTTACAAGCAAACTAATGAGAGCAACTCTGACAATGTGGCCACCGGTTCCATAGATGAAGTGCTCCAAAGCATGGATCAGAATTTGTTTCGCACTCTTCCAAAACTTTGCCCCAAACCTAGAATGCTTGTTTGTGCTCCTTCAAATGCTGCAACTGATGAGCTGCTTTCACGTGTTCTTGATCGTGGGTTCATTGATGGTGAGATGAAAGTTTATAGGCCTGACGTAGCTCGAGTTGGGGTTGATTCCCAAACACGTGCTGCCCAGGCAGTGTCTGTGGAGCGTCGGACTGAACAGCTCTTGGTGAAGAGTCGGAATGAAATTTATGGATGGATGCACCAGTTAAGAGCTCGGGAAGCTCAGTTGTCTCAGCAGATGGCTACTCTGCAAAGAGAACTTAATGCTGCAGCTGTTACTAGGCGGGTTCAGGGATCTGTTGGAGTTGACCCTGATATTCTTATGGCTCGTGACCAGAATAGAGATAGTTTGCTGCAAAATCTTGCTGCAGTGGTCGAGAATAGGGATAAAGTTTTAGTGGAGATGTCCCGCCTTCTCATTTTGGAAGGCAGATTTCATGCTGGCAGCAACTTCAATTTGGAGGAGGCTCGTGCCAGTCTGGAGGCAAGCTTTGCCAATGAGGCTGAGGTTGTGTTTACTACTGTCTCGAGCAGTGGTCGTAAGTTGTTCTCTCGTCTTACTCATGGTTTTGATATGGTTGTGATTGATGAAGCAGCCCAAGCTAGTGAAGTCGCAGTGCTTCCTCCCCTTGCTCTTGGTGCAGCTCGGTGTGTTCTTGTTGGGGATCCTCAGCAGCTTCCTGCTACAGTTATCAGCAAGGCAGCTGGAACCTTATTATACAGTCGAAGCCTCTTCGAGAGGTTTCAGCAAGCAGGTTGCCCAACCATGTTGTTGTCGGTGCAGTACAGGATGCATCCTCTAATCAGAGACTTTCCTTCTAGGTACTTCTATCAAGGACGGCTTACTGATAGTGAAAGTATAGCTAATAGGCCTGATGAGGTATACTACAAGGACCCCTTACTGAAACCTTACATCTTCTACGATGTTACACATGGTAGGGAATCCCACCGAGGTGGATCTGTCTCTTATCAGAACTTACATGAAGCACAGTTCTGTCTTCGCTTATACGAGCACCTTCAGAAAACCATAAAATCATTGGGAACGGGAAAAGTGTCTGTGGGCATAATTACTCCTTATAAGCTTCAACTGAGATGTATTCAACTAGAGTTTGAAGATGTTTTAAATTCAGAAGATGGAAAGGATCTTTATATTAATACTGTGGATGCTTTCCAAGGTCAGGAACGTGATGTCATTATAATGTCTTGTGTTCGCGCATCAAATCATGGAGTCGGCTTTGTTGCAGATATCCGCCGAATGAATGTCGCCCTCACTCGCGCAAGAAGAGCTCTTTGGGTATGGTCTATCTTTTCCTTCTGTCATCTCTCATAAGTTCTTGATGCATGTGTGTGAACATGCAATGGTGGTTGATGGGTTTATATTGAAATATTTAGCCTTGATGTTTTGCAGGTCATGGGGAATGCCAGTGCTCTGATGAATTCTGAAGATTGGTCTGCATTGATTACTGATGCGAAAACAAGAAACTGTTATATGGACATGGAGTCTCTCCCTAAAGACTTCCTGGTATCGAGGACACCTGCTTATGTTCCATTGCTTGCCAAGGTGCCTAACACGAGGGGTTTCAGATCTGGGCCTAGACAGAGACCATTTGATATGTACATGGAGTCTAAGTCAGGAACACCGTCTGAAGATGATGAGCAATCAAACTCAACTTTAATTTCTAGAAATGGGAACTACCATCCCTCTAAGCCACCTATGGAGAACTCCTTGGATGATTTTGATCAGTCAGGTGACAAATCCCGAGATGCCTGGCAACATGGCGTTCAGAAGAAGCAAAGTTCTGCTGGGATTATGGGGAAGAGAGACGTTTAGCCATTGGTCAAGTCTTCAACATTATTGTGGGTGGCAGACTGCGAGCTATAGAGCATTGTCAACTTCAGTTGTTTGATACTTGCTCCTGGCTTTAAAAGCTTGCAATTGTTGCTGCTCATGCTAATGTCTTGTACAGAGCACAGTAAATTGGAACAAGAATTTTGGTGATTGAAAGCTAAAATGATCAGGAAAAATACCCCAAAAGAATTGCATCAGAGTTGGTCACTAATCTTGCTGCGGTTGTCTAAGACAACTTTGGCTTAACAAAGTGCTATGATTTCTACAAGGTGCTCTTCCTTTCGGCTAGATTGTGCCAAATCAAACCCCTAATCCTTCGCCAAGTAAAAAGGTAAGCTATTATTTAATTGCATCTGTTGATATGTCTCGTGGTTAACTTTGTAAACTTAGGATCTGCACTAGTTCACTGGATCTTTTCTATAAAACAATTCAGGAACCGGAAGCGGGGGCATAAACAAGCTTCAGTCACTAGAGCCTGTTAGCCGCATCTTTACCTGAGGTTCATGCCCATGTTCTTGTGCTTGGACTCCATTGTCTTTTTGCCTAATAATAGGGTAAAATGTATTCCGACTTTTGCCCGACTCTCTTCTGATACATGCATATACTGACTTGTGTTGGAGTGCTGATAGAAGGGGCTTCACGGGTAGAAACTTATTTTCGTTCATATGATATACAAATACTTTGGGGCATCCATACACCATTTATATTTAAACATGCTCAAAAGCCGAACAGGCATCAAGTGGGGGTACACTTGCATCATCAATATTCTGTATAGAAAAAGCGGGCAGCACAGGGTTTGCAGAAAAGATAAATCCATATGGCATAAGCAACGACTGAGATGTTGATGAATTTGTCTTGTACATGTCTTTAGGTGGACAGTAACTGAATCATTTATTGACATTTTGCAAATTCATTTTTAGTTTCGTGCTTGTGAAGATGCATTTCGTAATCTAGTATTATTATGTTTCACTGTCAATTTTAAATCCGATTATTTTTATTTATTTAATTTATGTTTTTGAATGGATCTTTGTATCTTATCTAGTTGTTGCACCAGCCAAATGATAAGATAATGGTCCTTGTTAAACCAAATGATTTTGTTATTACTTTTGTAAAGTGGGTACAGCCAATGAGCACCATCATTATATATTTCTAGAGAAGTGCATTATTTCTCTGTTTAATTTATCATGTATGTTCCAACTGTTTCATGGTACTTGGTATCATCTTATCCCATTCAATCTTTAAGTTAATTTTTTGTACACATTTATTTATGATTTAGATTTTTAAATGTTTTTTTGAGATATCTATGTTAACATTTCTTATTTGGGTTAAATGTTTTTTATCTCATTATACTTTAGGTCAAATTACAAACGCCTAATTGTATTTTTTTTTTCCTTACGGTCAACTAATTGAACTTTTATTTTCTTAAAAAACGTTACAAAATTTATTAAATTATGTTAACTTTAAATGGTTTGCCATGTAAGATTCCACTTGAGAGAGAGTTGACATAGATGTGTTATGTATCTGCACTTAAGTGAAAATAAAAAAATTTATGGAGAAAATGAAAGAATTTCTTTTTAAATGAAATATAAATTCGAAAACTTAGCAAAAAAAATAAAATTAAATTAAAAATAAAAAGGAAAAAAAATAAAAATAGATATTTAATTATTTTTATAATTCATATCAAATGAGTTTTTATGTAATTATTAGCAAATGTAGTTAAGGAAATTATAAAACATAATAATTACAAATATGCAAAAATTAAAGATCTTTTCAAAATAATTTCAGAAAAAAATAAAAAAATATTTAATTATTTTTGTAATTAATATCCAATGAGTTTTTATGTAGTTATTAACAAGTATATTTAAGGAAATTATAAAATATAAAAATTACAAATGTGCTAATTTTTTTTTATAAAAAAATCAAAATAAATTCTAATTGACTTTGTTTAAGTACATATTTATAAATTCTTATTGACTTTATAAGAAAATACTTAAAGTACTTATAAATAAATAAAAAAAAACAAAATAATAATAGTAAAAAATCATTCCTTCATTTTAGCAAATTATCAGATCGAAGTAGAGAAAAGGAATGAACCTACTCTATCATTTAAAAATAATCCCAATCTCTGCAGTCAGAGAAAATGTTACTTGATTCATGCTTAATCCATCATACATGGAACGAAATCTTAATCCATTTCCCAACTCATCCTTGATTCGTGCTCTACTTTTGTGGGACATGGAATGTTACTTCTTCACCCGTTGTCGCAAACGGTGGAAAGAGGTAAGTCGCACCCGATGTCAAAACCCAAATTAGTTACGATCTGAGTTTAAAAACACAAAATTAATCAGATAAGTAGACACAAATTTAGTTTTGAAAACTCAGATCTTAAACTAAATTTTGCTAGATACTGAAAAAAAAGGAAAAAAAAGAAGAAGTAATAGTTTCAATTGATTCAGATTTTAAGTTTTATAGATGCTTTATTCAAAATACAAGAACTCTTGTTATAACTTGTCATCTTCACAATCTTTTTTTCTTGGCAATTAAAGACGTAGATAAAGAAAATTAGAGGAAGAAGAGGAAGAAAAATAATCTATTAAAAAAAATCCAACTAGGATTAGGTCCTTCCGTGGCACTGCCATATCAAACTTCTATTAAAAAAATAAACACCCATGATAGAAATTCAAATTTTTGTAAGAAAATAAAAGTTCAGTTAGTTGACTGTAAGAAAAAAAAAGTTAATCGTTTATAAGTTGACCTAAAGTAGTGATTAAAAAAGTATGTAACCCTGTAGGACCGAAAAATATAAAGCACAATTAGATAACAAGATTAATTAACAAATGACATTTTATTATCATTGATTTCATTGATAAACTTTACAAATACAATAACTTCATATATTATTACACTTCTCGTTGCGGTCGGGTTCGTTGATTGATCGGGGTGAGACGAGAATTCCACAAAGGCATGCGAGATCGATGGAGTATTGGATGATGGGAGAGATGAGAGATCGTAGGTGGACTCTTCGAGGCAATATAGGCAAAACCTTTGTGCTAGGGCCGTATGTGTGTGTTTGTGGGTTTTGGGTGTGTTGAGAGACCTAGCTCCGTAGGGGCTAAGTCCTTGGAGAGGTTGTAACGGATGAGTTAATTACGTTGTGATTCTGGGGACATAATTCTTTTAAGGAGGGAAGGATGTAACGAATGTGATTTTTGTGAATAAATAAAATAATTATTGAGTTAAATAAATATTTTAGTTGATTTATTTATTGAATAAAATAAATAATTGATGGAATTATTTATTCTGGTATAGTTATGTTAATTGTTATTTGAATGGTGATTTGATGTTTATTCTAATTTAATTTAATAATTAAATTAGATGATTGATGATTTATTTGAATAAAGAATTTATTTGAATAAAATGATTTATTAGATGATATGTCAATTAGTCAAATAGAAATTATAATTTAATTAGTAAGGTTTAATTGAATTTATTTATTAGTAGGATTAATTAAAATATGTGTGACAATTGGACCTTATTATAAAAGAATTATTAAAATAATAGAAAAATGAGTTTTATATTAGTTAGCCAAACAAAGCTTTGTGGCTTTTGAAATTTGTAACAGCTGAGTGTTTGATTTTGGTAACTGCTGAGGTTAATTGAGTTTTATGTTAAGGTTAAACTTAGTTATTAGTATTGTTAAGCCTAAGAGAAAACACAGAGAGTTACATGAATTTGGTGAGTCTGAGAATTGAGAGAAATTTTGGTGAATCAAAGAGAGAAAATGAGGATTTCTAAGTTATTCTCATCATCTAGCTAAGTCTAAGAAGGAATCAAGAGGTATAAATTCATTCTAATTTCTGAATTTGTATTTCTTTGAGTTCTTTACTGCACTTGAGTTTTATTCTCTGAAAATGGGTTTTGATGGATCAATGCATGAGGTAATTGTTATATGAGTTAGTTGGTATGTATAAATCCTTATATGATGTCAATAAATTGATTTGGTTGAGTTAATCCAAGAGATTATGCTTTAAAAATAGAGTTTTTATATTTACAGTGAAAAAGTTCACGAATATAGCTTATATGTATAAAATTTGATTTTCAATTCGGATATTAATCTGTAAATTGATTGTTGATTGTGTTAATTCGTTAAGAAACGAAAAGAATGCAAGTGGAATGAATTAAACTGGTTAAGAAACGAGTTACAATGTTTGATTTTACAGAATGTGTTAAAGTATAGAAAAAGAGCATGAACAGTGTATTTTATGGTCTACTTTAAGGCCAAAATTAATGGTTAATTCGTTAATAGAATTGTAAAGTGAAAGTCGTTTGCAGTGATTCATTGAAATGCGAAGATAATGCAACTTGAATGAATCAAAATAGTTGTAAAACGAGTTTGGGTTAGAAGATTTCGTATATTATGTCGAAATAGCAAAAACTTGTATGATTCGTGGAATTTAAACCCTTAAATTGGTTGTTTGGAGTTTCTGAAGTATGGGTAATGTTATGTAATTGCATGCTACTGAGTTTATCAAGTTTATATCATTAGAGAATAGCTAATTTGGTGTTTAAAAGAGTAAGATGTGAAATTTGGTTGGAAGCAGAGTCTGGTTCGCGACTGTAGAAACTGAATCTGCAGTCTGATGCTGCAGCGCCGCTCCTATAACACAAAGCAGGCGTCGCAGCGCCGAGTTCTGTGGAGTCGGGCCAAGGGCTGCGCTGCAGCACCGGCCCATGGCCAATTCCCAGCGCCGCAGCGCCGGGTCCATTGGGCTCGGGTCGGGCCAGCGCCGCGGCGCCGGCTCAAGGCCAAATCCTGGCGCCGCAGCGCCGATCCGGGTTTCCGGGTCGGGTCGGTTCTGTCGGGTTGGGTCGGCCAGAAAATGAAAATTTTTCAAAATTGGAAATAAAATAATTTCTCCTATAAGAAGCAATATGATAAGTATGTAGTGTCTTAGCAAGAATTTAAAGTGTGCATTAGAGTTATAAGTGAACAATCATTTATAAAACAAAGTAGTTAATTGAACTATAAATATTAATTGTTCAATGTGACTTGTATGTATAGGTCACTCAAAGAGCAAATAGTTAACATTATTTGTAGCAAGCGATCGAGGCAAGTTCCCTAAAACTTAACTTTTACTTGAGCAAGTTTCTTACTTTACTTTCATTGAGCAAACTTATTAACCTTAGCTTATTATTGTTCAAGCAAGGTTGTCATAATGTTTGTGACAACCCAAAAATTTATAAGATTTATAAATAAAATCTTGAATGATAAATTAAAGGTTAAAGAAAAAAACCTAGATTGGAATTAGAGGATTGATTAAATTTTTTGAAAAGAACCTATATAGTTTAATATTTGATAGAATGTGACGTTTCAAAATTTTGAAATATACTAAATTAAGAATTTAAATAAATAAAATTCTTATGAAATAATATGTTATGTGATATTGTGTTGCATACATGAATACGAACTATGCAATATGATACTTTTATGCTTAATAAATATATTATTATTATATATTTATTATATGTAAATAAATTGTAGGGACAATTTATTTAAAAGAAAGGAGATGGGTAAAGTAAATCTATCGATGTAAGTTAAATAATATATAAATTATTTTAAATTGGTGGCATTAAATATACTTAAGGTATAACCACCATTTTATTAAAGAAATCATGTATTACGTTATTAGATGTAATGTATGTATGTTTTTAATGTAATAAGTATATTATTATATTTATTACAGTTAAATTGTTGGGAACAATTTATGGAAGGGAAAAGAAAATAGTTAGTTTAAGTATACATAAATATTGTATACTTTAAATAAAGGATATTAAAATAAATTCTAGCATTAAATTATTTTAATAAAGAGGGAATATTATTTTAATCGAAATATCTTATTTATTGAATAAATTTTCATTTTGTATGGAAATATAAGTGAATATGTGTTATGTGAATTAAATAAGCTAGTTAATTTATTTAATTTAAGTAAGCAAAGAAATGGAAAGGAAAGATATGTAACATATTTATAAATATTATAAATACGAGAAGCTTAAAAATTTAAGTGATTAATTTAATAGTCCAAGTAGTAAATAAAAACTAGTGGACTAGTCTAGTTGGTTAAATAACCAAGCTCACTCATTTAATTGATTATGGACTTGGATAATTAATATGTAAACTTATTAACTTAGCCCAATTGGAATGTTTAACAAAAAATTTAATAAACTAGTGACCCAAGTGATAGTTTAATAATGTTTGTATACTAGTGGCCCAAACTATTTTTAAATGAAAGTTCAATTAATGGCATATTTGGTGTAAATTTTCTAGTAAGTTAATTATTCTAATAATGAAAGAGAATTAAAGAAAGTTTGGTAGCCTAATATTATAAATTAGGCATTAGAATTAAATAACCGAAAGGGCTATTTTTATTTAGTGGTCTTAATATTTTAATTATATACTAATGAGCTAATCTAAGAGATTTATTTTATTATCTCAATTAGTTTGTGTGATTATGTGAGTAAATGAATATGAATATTAAGTGTTTGTTTATATTTGTTTCTTATATAAATAAATAAAAGAAAGTCTTGTAACCTAATCATTATATATTAGGTATGAAAATTTAATAACTTAAGTGTTATTGCATGATAAATACTAATCCTAAGAGATTTATTTTATATATCTCAACTAATTAATTTTATAACATAATTAAAGTAAGTTTAATTGGGTTAAGAAATTAAATGTACATGGGTAAGGATTTAAATTACAAAGGAGGGAAATGAAAACCTTAATTAAATAAGGGACAATTACATTTATTAGTACATTTTTTAAAAATATTACAACAAAAGTGTATACATAAAATATTTACAAAATTAGTGCATCTTCAATATTTAATTTACAAATTAGTGCATTCTTATCTCTTTAATTTAGGTAGGTGGTTTAATGAGTTGATGATGTGGCCCGTGTTTCTATTTAATTGCACATTTCAAATTCAAAATTCAAAATTCAAATTGTCCAACATTAATGTATTGTTCGCCAGACATCAATTTACTCTTCTACTTTTTCTAAACTTCTTCGGATATCAATTTACTAGTAATATTTATATTTATTTTATGTTCGAGAATGAAGTGAGCAACTCCCACCTTTTCTTTATTTGTAAGATTCGCAGTGGTAGCAGATACGTCTGGTTGTTGAGTTACTATTTATGATTTTCTATAAATTTATTTATGATGTTTTGGACAGGTGAGAAGCCTTAATCTTCTCTTGTCAAATCTGTAAAGCACTTGGCTAAAATTGGTGGGAAATAATGTTGTACGAACTAGGGAAAGAATCACTGTTTTTCTATACTTAATTTATTAATTATATATTTTTAATTTTTATGTCTTGTCAATTGAAAAACAACTGAGACAAAAACATAGTGAGCCGATCGTAGCAGTATCACATTGTAAATGCAGAAACAAATACACCACAACCAAACAATCCCTTAATACTACCAGCTCCTTTTTTTTAGTACAGCAAAATAAACTTCAACTTTCATTGGTTTTGTCTTGATCCCCATCCCATCCTCCCTTCACGTGATGCCCTATTTACTCTCCCTAGAGACCCTCCACACCCACAGTTTGTATTCTAGTGTCATTCCAACAACCTACGCAGGGCAATGATCTCCATTTAGATCTCAATCTTCTTTTCTATTCAGTTAATTTTTTTGGTACCAATTTCAGCTAAATCTGGATCAATCAATACTTTTACATCTCATTTTAATTTCCTATTGATGTCCGTGGTACCAGTTTGAACTCTCATCCATGCCTCCATTAGTATCCCATTCGCCACCGCTTGCAGCCACCACCGTCGTCGTCCTCTTCTTGATATTTCTCCCACTCTTCGCCGCTCATACATGCTAGTCTCCTTCAACATGTAACAAAACACTAGTATGAAGGTAACTAAACACTAGTACGGAGATAACTAATTTCTGAAAGTGTAATAACTAATTTTGGTTATCTTTGTATTAAGGTTGATTACCTCTGTATTAAGGTTTGGTTACCTTTGTATTAAAGTTTGGTTACCTTTATATTAAAGGTTGGTTACCTCTGTTTTAAGGTTGGATACCTTTTGTATTAAGTTTTGGTTACCATTGTATTTATGGTTGGTTACCTTTTGTATTAAAAGTTGGTTACCCTCTGTATTAATGTTTGGTTACATTTATATTAAGGGTTGGTTACCTTAGTATTAAGGTTTGGTTACCTTTGCATTAAGTTTGGTTACCTTGGTATTAAGGTTGAATATCTTTTGTATTAATTTTTGGTTATCTTTGCATTAAGGGTTGGTTACCTTGGTATTAAGGCTTGGTTACCTTTGTTTTAAGGTTGGATACCTTTTGTATTAAGTTTTGGTTACCTTTGTATTAAGGGTTGGTTACCTCTGTATTAAGGTTTGGTTACCTTTTATATTAAATGTTGGTTACTTATGTATTAAGCTTGGTTACGTGTGTATTAAGGGTTGGTTACCCTCCTCCTCCTCAACTTATTTTCCATAACGACGACATAGCTGCCGCTGTCCACCATTTCCCACCCCTCCTTAAAGCCACCAGTGAACTCCCCATCTGCTTCATCGACGATAATCACCTCTTCTTTTTCCCCAACCACCGTCCGACTTCCGCCGCCTCACTGGAACGCCAATTGTCGTCCTGGCGGTAACGATAGATTTGACGGGGATGACGATGATGAGGAGCTCGATGATGCCAACGGTGAGCAGATTGTTGGTCGATTATGTTTTAATTTTGGTTTTGATTTGTTTAATTTTGGTTCTTTGCCGGCGATATTCATCAGATCAGATTTAGAGGCAGTTACTTTTCCTTGATTTAAGGAATTCCTTATTTTTAGGAAACTGAATGATTTAATGAGTTTATCTTATTGCACTCTTTTTGTAATTATTTTGTTAGTGCATTATTCTTTTTGTAATTATTTTGTTAGTACACTATTCTTATAATATTTTACTAATTATTGTATATTTCTGTAAAGGACCCATTAAATAATTAGGGTAGAACAATATTAAAAGTATTGGACCTAATTTAATTTCATGGGCCAAATGAAATAATTAGAGAGCATAAACACTTAAATGAATGCCCCAAAATTTAACCCAATTAAGGAAGGGCATTAAGGTCATTTGTGGCGCTTAATAATGCAATTAAAATAAATCACAAATTAGGCAAAAGAAGGAGTAGCATACAGATGGGAAAGGAGGGGGTATAAGCACATGGGAAATTTTCAAGTTTGTACCAACAAGCTTAGGTGTCACCATTTTATTGGGTCTCCAAGATTGCAATCTAGATAAAGAGATAAGATAAGATAAGATAAGATAGGAGAGAGAAGATATGTTGGAAGATTAAGAATAGATATACAACTTATATCTATACATATTCTCTAAAACAAAAATTTAGTTCTTTTATCCTAAAAAGCTAAGAGAGAGAAAATAATAGAAAGAAGAGAAAGGAGAGAGAATCGTGGGTTTAAGAGAAAGAAGAGGAGGGGGAGAGCTCATGCTACCAAGCTCACCAACCATCTTGGAAGAAGAAGAATAGCACAAAGAAAAATGTATAAAAGTTTTAAAAAGCCTAGAAACCCTAACCTTACTTTTCTTTTAATTTTTATGGTAGAAAAGTTATCATCAAGATGTTTATGTTTAAGATCATGCTAAATATGTTTATTTATGACGTCTTGTGTTTGATTGTGCTCAACTTGAGTATTTGTGTTGATTGGTTGAAAAGAAAAAGAAAAGAAAACTAGTTCGTTCTAGAAAGGGTTAGAAAACCCTAATTTTCTTTCACTTTAATTAGTTACCATATGAAATCTATTCACTCTTTTTGTGATCCGTTCAAAAGGGGAGTTAGATATGTAAGTTAAGTGTTAAACCCAAGTGGTAGAACTTAAAAATAATAAAATTTCAAGCTGTGGTGACTGTTTTGGTAAAAACAGTCCAGGTAGTTCAAAGGGAAAAAAGGGCTGCTACAGGTCAGTCCCATTCAGGTGTATTTTCGTCAACTTTTTGTATTCTAAAAATTCTAGAAAAATTTGAAATAATAATATGGGATGTTATGTAAGTCATGTACAAATTTGAGAATTTTTGGCCTTGTAGAATGAAAGTTATGGCTGTTATGGCGAAGGACCTCAAATCAGAAAATAGGACCAAAACCCGCTGACCTCTAGTTTTCGTGCACTATTTTGACCCCTTGAAAAGTGCAATAAATTCAGGTCTTTTTACCACTGAAAATATAGGGAGTTAGGAAGCTCCTTTCCAAAAATCGTCGCATTCCAACTTGTAACGAAGAATCTATGGCTAAAATAAAAATGTAGAGTTTTTCGACGAAAACGACTAAAATTGGAGTTCTATAAATCCGATAATCACGAAATTTTAACTGGGAGTACTTGTTAATATTTATAATATTCTATCAAAAATTTGGAGTCATCAGAGTTGTGCAAGATAGTGATCATTTTTCTTAGTTTCGAAAGTTAAAACAGATGTTTGAAAAATGCTAAAGGAAATTAAAAACTTTCATAAGGAATGTATTTTTGAGTATGGAATATATGTACATATGTGTGGCAAGACTTGAAGAAAATAAAAATCGATGATTAAAAGAGGTTAAGTCATTTTAAGAATGCAGCTTCCAATTCGGTTTGTTGTATTCATATTTCGGCTTGCTGAATTGATTGAATCCGACTTGCTGAATTGGTGAATATAGTTTGCTAAATTAATGAATCCGGTTTGCTGAATTAGTGAATCTAGCTTGCTAAATTGTAGGATAGTTTGAATCCAGGTTGATAAATTGGATGTTGGTTTAAATCCAGGCTGCTGGATTGGTAAGTTGGATAATCCAACTTGTTGGTTTAGGTATTCAGGCTTAATGGATTATAAAGAAGAACTTATAAAAGGAAAGACTTAGTGTTAAAGTCATAAGATTTATGATAAAGTAGTAGTACAGTCGTGTTCTTTAATAGTTGATGTATAGTAGCTTTGCTAAACAATTCCTTCAGGGGCAGAGGTATATACGAACTAGCAACCGATCTAACTCACTGTGAAAACAGTGTAAACGAGACGAAAACTAGTTTGTTGGTTGTTTGTGGGAAGCCACTCAGCATACTATATTGAACATTGTTAAAGACTCGATGTGTGTAGCTTTAGAATTATGAATGTGTATGGTGCTAAGATATTATCTAATATTTAGTTATGTGGTTAAATGTTAGATAATCTATTGATAAAGAAGTGATATTATAAGGTGATATATGATATGATAATTGAAAGATCAATCTTATAACTGATAGGTCTTTCATAAGAGATTAAGTTAGATTGTGTAGCAGTAATCGACGGTACATGCAAGTTTCCTATCCTTGTGCAAGTATCTTAACTTCATTTTCATATTGAAATGCAAGTTTCCTTAACCTTACTCAAGTTTATATTGAGCAAGTTCCTCTTAACTCAAACTTGAGCTGTTATGTTTCAAGCATGTTAGTGGTTTAATTCTTGATAATTATTCCACCTCCTTAAATTATTGATTCGCACATAGTGCATGTTGCATATGTCCATCAGGTATGAAAGGCTGATCACCTTCATTACCCTAAGGTTCAGTTAAATTGTTCATGGTCATTATTGACATCCAGAATTATTGACTCAGTCATTCAATTATTAAGATTATGATTCATGCTCTTTTACAATTATTATATTGTTGAAAATTCAAAAGCTTATTCTTTCTTTCAATCATGATATATCTTTCTTGTATTTAAATTTGCTAAGCAAAATAGTTGCTCACCCTTGCTATATCATGATAACAAATTTCAGATTAATACGAATGTTCGAGGAAAGACATAGACATAATCAAAGGACAAGATTATAGTGTTATGCATGATAACTAAATTAGTTATTTGATGTAAGTTAATTGTGTAAACCTTTTATGAATCTAAAGGTAAATATGTATTAAAATGAAGGTTATAGACCTTGGGATATGTAGCAGAGTTTATTGTATAAACAATTTATGTTTATATCTTCCGCAGTAGTTGTAAATATGATGTATCGTGACGCACCAGGTCCGAGGTTTAAGGGACTCGGGTTTGGGGGCGCTACAATGTCAAATGCTTATGTTCTATTCAAGTCATTTGTTATTCGACTATGAATTGTTATTCAACCTTCGAACATAAATTTCATTGTACAACTTTATTGTTGAATCAAATGCTTTAGCGACTAGCGAACCCTTATTGATTCAGTTAGTCCATATTTGATAAGCGTTCTAAAGACTTAGAATTTCTTGAAGTTATTCCCAACCAATCTTTCTTTGGTGCGGATTCTAATGTCAAAGCTGAGATGAACAACCCTAATATAGGGGATTATATTACGCAGTAGCGTTAAAATGTTTGTGCACAATATATTGTACGAAGGGCTGATCCCCCGGAGTACGAGACGGATAGTCCATAGTCTATAAGACTGTTAAAGGTTGCAGTAGAGATACTTGTTAACCTAGGACATAGTTCGAGGTCTTATGACCCTCAGATATACTGTTGATTTTAAAATCTTTATTCAATTCTTAAGCCGAAGTTTTTCTATTGAGCTTTCAGTCCTCTGATTGTTGTTGATTGATTTCAAAAAGGCTATTACACCTCAGTTAAAATCTACTTCGTTGATTATTTAATTGTTATTATTATTATACTTGTGGACAATTGTTTGCTCACCCTTGCATAAAACATTGCAGCTAAAGTTGAAAAATCGGATGAGCCGTCCTCAAGCAAGGGCAAGGGCAAGATGAACAAATGAAGATGTTTATTCTATTTGATTAAGTTTCTTTGTAATGAGACTTCGTTATTATTAAAGTTTTTATTCCGCAAATAATGTATTAAGGTTAGATAACCTGGGAATTTATTTATAATGTAACCCTTTAATGGGATTATGGTTTATGAAGTTATTCATTATACTTTATTATGGGTAGTTAGACATGTAATAAATGAATAGTGATCACCAAATTTGTGGGATTGAAGTACCCAGATTTGGGGGCGTCACAAAGGTTCCTTGTAACGAATGTAATTTTTATAAATAAATAAAATATTTATTGAGTTAAATAAATATTTTTGTTAATTTATTTATTGAGTAAAAATAAATAATTGATAAAGTTATTGTGGAGTAATTCATTTTAAGTGTAATTATGTTAATTGTTATTTGAATATAATTTGATATGCTTATTCTAATTTAATTTAATAATTAAATTAGATGATAAAATAAATTAGATGATAAAATGATTTATTTGAATAAAGGATTTGTTTGAATAAAATAATTTATTTGGTAATAGTGTTTTTGGTCAAATAAAAGTTATAATTAAATTAGTAAGATTTAATTAAATTTATTTAATAATAGGTTTAATTAAATTGATAGTGTGACAATTAAACTATATAGTATAATGAATTATTAAAATAAATGGAAAAGGGTTTTATTTTAGCTAAACCAAACAAAGCCTAGTGACCATTGGTTGGTAAAAATAGTTTATTTTGTTTTGGTCCAACCAAACAAGGCCTTGAGGCTTTTGAAATTCCATTTTTCTTTATTGGGTTTACCAAACATGGTCTAACCCTTTGTCTTTGTAACTGGTTAATTAAAAAACATGTACATTCATCAGTTTTTGTTTTAATAAAAATTGAGAAGAAAGAACAGAGTGAAAGAACAGAGCTTTGAGAGTTTAGAGAAAATTATGAGTTTGAAAGTTTTTTGAATTGAGAAGGAGAAGGAAGAGGATTACTAAAGCTAAGGAAACATATTTGTTTAGCTTGAAGGTATAATTTCTTTTAAATTTTGTTAAAAGTTTTTCACTGTACATGATTTTTTTTACTTCCCTGTATGTGAATTCATTTGCTAAAATGCATGAATTACTTGGGTGTAATTGATAGTAAGCATGTATTAGTGATTATATGACGTTTATAAACCAATTTGTAGGAATTAATCCATGAAAGCATGTTTTAAAATAGAGTTTTTGGTTTTACAGAGTTTCACTTTCATGTATAGCTTATATGTATGAAAATTGATGTTTAATTTGATTATTAATCGGTAAATTGACTTTTGATTATGATAATATAATGAAAAACGAAAAGAATGCAAGTGGAATGGATTAAAATAGTTTAGAGATGAATTTACAGTGTTCAATTTCATTAAAAGGGCCAAACATGAATATTTTGCTTAAACAGTAAATTTTTGGTCTTTAATTAGTTGATTATATGTTTTATGATGATTGGAACTGTTAGAAACATGTTGGGTAATTATTTTACAACATATTTGATGTCTGGGTATGTTTAATTTGTGAGTCGGATGGTAGAATTTGGGAAATTTTGGTCCGAAATTTCACTGGTTCACGTTCTGTAGAAGTTGTCAGTCGAGTTCACCGCCCCGGCGGTAGAAATGAACTACCTTCCTCGCCCCGGTGATAGCCTCCCCCCGGCGCTGGTTTGTGAAGAAATCCACCGCCCCGGCGGTGGAACAGAAAATAAAAAAAAATTTCTTTTTCTTTGCGATTATGTTATATGGCCATGTGTACGTTTAAGGCTTAGATTAAGATATTACATGATTTATGAGATACCAAGATGGTTGTTAAGTAAATACTTATTGAATATCAAATGACAATCGAGATGTTACAATGAAATAGGATAAGAACGAATCTTAAAGTGTGTATAATTCTGTAACTAATTATTGTTACCGTTTTATAATCGAAATGTATAGGTTGATTAAGGAACGTGAATTTTAATCTATAATCTACGCACGAGGCAAGTTTTCTACCCTTAATCTTTTCATTCCGTTGAAAGCAAGTTTCTTACTTTCCTTTCATTGAGCAAGCTTATTAACCTTAGCTTATCATTATTCAAGCAAGGTTGATACAATGACAAATGCTTATGTTATATTCTAGTCATTTATTATCCAGTCATGAATCCTTATTCAAACTTCAAACATAAATTTTGTTGTACGATCCTATTGTTAAATCAA
Organism: Aralia elata; assembly: GCA_034770075.1. Classification (NCBI taxonomy): domain Eukaryota; kingdom Viridiplantae; phylum Streptophyta; class Magnoliopsida; order Apiales; family Araliaceae; genus Aralia; species Aralia elata. The sequence continues at coordinate 48,589,899 of CM068377.1, read as the reverse complement.
ATGCTTTAATGACTAGCAAACCCTTATTAATTCAGCTAGTCCATAGTTGATAAGCGTCCCAAAGATTTAGAATATCCTGAAGTTATTCCAAACCAAGTTTCTTTTGGTAGGGAATCTGAAGTTAAACTGAGATGAACAACCATAATATAGGGGATTAAACTACGCAGTAGCGTTAAAATGTTTGTGCACAATACATTATACGAATGGCTGATCCCCCGGAGTACGAGATGGATAGTCCATAGTCTATAAGACTGTTAAAGGTTACAGTAGTGATACTTGTTAAACTAGGACATAGTTCGAGGTCTTATGACCCTCAGATTTTGAAATCTATACTCGATTCTTAAGCCGAGCTTTCTTTTGAGCTTTCAGTCCTCTGATTTTTATTGATTGATTTGAGAAAAACTATTATACCTCAGTTGAAAATCTACTCCATTGATTATTTAATTGTCATTGTTATTACACTTGTGGGCAATTGTATGCTCACCCTTGCATAAAACATTGCAGCTAAACCTGAAAAGTCGGATGAGCTGTCTACTAGCAAAGGCAAGGGTAAGATGAGCAAATGAAGATGTTTATTCTATTTGATTCAGTTCTTTGTAATAAGACTTCGTTATTATTTAAGTTTTTATTCCGTAAATGATGTAATAAAGATTAGATAACCTGGGATTTATTTAATTAAGAGATTAGAGATGTAACCCCTTTTGTGGGAAGATATTTCATTCAGCTTAATTTAATTGTCCTTTATTATGGGTAGTTAGTTATGAATGAATGATATAGTGAACACCAAATTAGTAGAAATTAAGTACCTGGATTTAGGGGTGTCACATTCCTTGTACTTGTGGAGACTAAGTATGGAAAGTAGCCACCACAACCAACAAACAAGACCTCTTAGTGAAATCAACTTGGTGCTCATGATTTCTAGAGAGAGAAAGTGGGTTCTAGATAGAAGCTCTCAACTTCTCCAAATTTCTCAAGTTTTCAACCTCCTCTCAAATGAGGAGGGGGTACTTATAGGCCTCATGAAGGGTGCCCCTATGTGCTGTGCACATGTCCGATATCACTTATAAATTGTGACTATAATATCAGGTCTAAGTATAAATACTGTGTTTTCGGAGTCCATTTTGCCCTACATCTCTAGCTACCATTTCAAAATTCGCACCGAATTGCACTTCCAAACGACCTCTCTAACCCTTTGCCAGAGGCTAGAGAGGTAATCCTCCTATTCGAGGTAGCTATTTATGACAATAATTCTTCATATTGGCTCAATTGGTAGCAGTCGGAAAGAACCGATTCCCTTGGTATGACATCATCACTGTTTTGGGTGCAATGTTATTCATAACATCATAATTCTCATAAAGAGAATCACCCTTGAAGTTTTGTCATATACTTTGTGCTGATGGTGCCAATTGGGTGCTTGAAAGCTTGAGTTGTTGACTAACTTGCTCCCTATGGGCCTACTTGCTTTCTTCGGGCCTACTTGCTCCTTTTGAGCCTACTTACTCCTTACGGGCCTACTTTTAGGAAGTGGCTTCCTTTCTTCTTCCTTTTCTTTGCCTTCGTGGAGAGCATTGCCTTGTCTTTCTCTTGAAATCTCCTTAGCCAAAACACTTTAAAATTTTGGCTAAGTGTTGAAGCTATTGGTGAGGTGAGTGGAGGAGCTCTTCATGGAGAGGGATCCCATGGGGTTAACTAGCTCCCTATAGGCTGACCCTAGAGAGCTCCTCACCCCATGGTGGCCTTTCTCTTACTTCATGCTCTGGTCTTCTTTTTCATAGATTCCTTAAATTTGACTAAGTGTTGAGAGTAAGATATGATGAGAGAACACTTGGGCAACCCCATCATGAGGGGGAGCTCCACTTAGGGCCAACCTACACTCTTGAGGCTGACCCTAGGGTGTCTTCCCACCTCATGGTGGTTTTTTCCTTAGCTTTTTCCTATTTTGATCCTAATTGCATAACTTTCTTAAATTTGACGAAGTGTTGGAAGTGAGACATGATGAGAGGATGCTTGGTCAGCTCCACCATGAGGGGGAGCCCCCTTGGGGCCGACCTACACCTTTGGGGTCGACCCTAGGGTGGCCTCCCACCTCATGGTGATTTCTTTCTTGGTTTCTTCTCATTTTGATCTCTCATTGTATACATTTCTTGAATTTGGCTAAGTGTAGGAAGTGAGGCATGAAGAAAGGATGCTTGGGTAGCTCCACTATGAGGGGGAACCCCCTTGGGACTGACCTATACACTCGGGGTCGACCCTAGGGTGGCCTCCTACCTCATTTCGCCTTATTTTGCTTCCTTGGTTACTTAGTTGTATACCTTCATGCTTTGCTTGTTTGATCTTCCTTTTCTTCATTCCTTCTTGATTGCTTATGGGAGTGTAAGCACTATGTGGTAGTATAAAGAATCTCCTCATAGTGGTTCACCTTGTGAGGTTCTCCATACTTAGCTATTTTCTTGTCAGTTTTTCATACTAAGCCAATTGTGGCCCATTTGGGTGGAAATAGCCAATGGTTTACTTTGGCTCATTCTTGGGCAACCATGATGGATGTTGAGGGATGTTAATGAGCTTGTTAAGTTTTTCAAACTTGACATGGAAATACAGGTGTGACGCCCCCAAAATAGGACCACACAACCCATTTTGAGTCGCCAATTACATTCTACAAAAATATAAATACAAATATGAATTTTTCCATTTACAACTAATATCTGTCGTGTAAAATACGACAACACATATACTGTGACTTTCAATACAAATACAACTTAAGTTCTCAATACACTTATTGCCACACTAATAATAATGTATTGAGATACTTCTATTGTCTCGGACCATCACTCCATTCCCCGGCTAGTCCCCGCTACACTATCATTTCTTGAGGAGAACAATGAAACAAAAAGGAAAAGGGTGAGCACAAATAGCCCAGTAAGGAAAATCATGACTAAGATAATGAAGAATAAATTATCTTTAGCCTTCAATAGTAATAATCAGAGATTTAAAGATATTATAATTGTTCAACAACAACAACTGTAGCGGAACAGACAATCCATTAGAAGAGTCAAGTAGATTATAATATCTACCATCTTCTACAAGTTAAAGGTTCACTATCAATATTTTATCCCTGTAACACCAATCAACAGTTTTTGTTTATGAACATCCACATCAACAGTTTATATTCAACAGCCTCTCTTTGCACTATGTGCCAAAGATATTTATTTGTAACACCGGCCATGATCATGCCAAACGCCAGTTCATCTTTGCACTACAGGCCAAAGAGAACTTTCACCATAAACCTTTGTCTGTAATACCAAAAATCATGATCATACTAATATACAGTTTGATCATAATCATACCACGCCAGTTCATCTTTGCACTACGGGCCAAAGAGAACTATCACCACAATTTAAGTATGAAGATAATTACAATGATATAAAATAAATATAGTGAGATCAAGGATAAATATTAGAGATTAAATTTATCCAATGTCAAAGATTGTCCAAATTGCCAACATGATGACCAAGATGTGGAGTCAAATTTAAGAATGATATTCAAGATAAAATAAAGTTCACAATTTAACTATAACGTGTAAAACGAAATAGAAAGATTCAGGTGAAAAATATTAGATGAAACATAAACTATTAAGGATATTCAACTAATTTCAGGGATTTTCACCATTTAAAAATGAGGTTTTGAAAACAAACATTAATTTCTTAGTATAAATGGAGAAATATGAAAGAAAACGATATCCCTTGAAGAGTACAAAAAAGAAAATATCCAATACGAGTATGAAAGAATATACAAAACTGTAAATGGATTTTCACCCGTCATGCGATAATCCGCGTAGACAGATCATTTCCACAAAAGATTAATAAGTAATGAATATGAAGGGTTATTCACTAGGCATGCGTCAATCCGCGCGGACAGGTTATTCCCATAGATTAATAAGGAATGAATACGAAGGGTTATTGACCAGGCACGGTAAACCGTACAGACAGGTTATTCCTACAAATTAATACGGAATGAATACGAAGGGTTATTCACCAGGCACGGTAAACTGTACAGACAGGTTATTCCCACAATTTAATACGGAATGAATAACAACCCTTGTGAGTATGAAATAAAATAATATCACTTACGAATACGAAAGCAAATGATATTACATATGAGTATGAAATAAATGATATCCCCTACCTTAGTTAACAAGTGACTGGATGTTGCTTTCTATGAAGTTTACTAACTTGGATAATACTTGTATAGCCCAACAGACTAAGAGAGAACGTAAGAAATTTAGAGAGTAGAAGGAAGTATAAGCAAGGAAGTTGTGAATTTTCTTAAGATAATCCTTCCTATTTATAAGAAAATCAAGGTAAGAGCATTTTGGTCTTTTTTTCTAACTTTTCTTGGTTTATTAGACTTATACCCTTGGAATATTCTTTTAATATACTTTATACCTTAGTATATTCTTAGAATATGCTTTTTCTTAGGTTTTTAACCCTAAGGTAAAATAAAAATTGAATTAAATATTTACTGACGGTAAGTCACTATTGAATAACCTGCGGGTCCCACGGAAGAAACAAAATCTGAAGAAATTATTTCACGAAAATAATTTGTGTGTCGCACCGATCAAATAGTTGTGGGTCCCACGGAATAAAGTGTGGGTCCCACAGAAATATAAGTTAACTTACAACAAACGCTTCATGTATTTTTAATCAACACTATTTCAGACTTTAAATAATTATTCACCATTAATATTATAGACTTATAATATTGACAACTAGATCATTCCTAGAAAAAAGGGGGCCTTCTATATAAACGGCGCACAATTAAATAACCTCTTTTTTTGACAGAATTTCTAGACATTGTCAATAATGCTAAAATATCATATCAAATAATATGAGTTACAGTGTCGTGACAAATAATAAAAAGTACTATGCAGATGCTACTGTAACAATTATTGAATCAAAATACTGTGCAATTGCTACTTTATCAATTATTGAATCAATAAAATTAAAATACTGTGCAACACCGTGTGCTACTGTGAAATACCGCGTACTACTGTGGAATAACGCATTTTACTGTTATTTTTTTTGCCGGGTATTTTAACAGTTGTAGGTGATAATACTGTTGATAAAATACTATCGTTTTCAGTATCCGACAATTTGTCGATATGGGGCCCACCACTGTTGACAATTTGTGTATAAAAATATTAGTACTGTCGTTTTCCGTAACTGACAATTAGTCGTTATGGGGCCCACCAATATTTTGTTATTTCGGCGCCGTCATACATTACCGAATATAATATTCCCCGACAAAAAAAATATTCCCGACAAAAGGAATATTCCCCGACATACTGTATATCAGATAATTTGCATATATCACCCTTAACTATAACATTATATCATTTAAGCACTTTACTGTTTAGAACAATAATCATAAAGAAAAATAATAAACTTTTATTTCATAAAGTCGAGGTCTTACACAGGTGCCTTGGTAGACTTCTGAATGGGGCTCGTCGGGAGCTATTTTTTGACAGATACCATATTTCTTGATATAAACAAATCTGGGGTTTAATTATCACTAATTATGATTTAGTTAAGATAATTATCCCCCTAATTTATACCTAAAATATAATTACCCCTTGCACACGAATTTGGTCTTTTCGGTTCGGATGAGCGTGCATAATTTTCTTCATTTATTGTCTGTGCTACTTAAACACTGTTGTGGATGACTTTCTATATTTTTTTTTTACTGTTCTTTCATAAAAAATTGGGCCCATGGGGGCTGATTTAATGGTAGACACGACTCCTTTATGATGGGAGACAATTAGTGTGACAATCCGAATTTTTCGAAAACTATTAAAATAGGAATTTACTAAATAAAATTCTTATTATGAGATATGTTGGGTTTGAATGCATAAATGTATATGTATTTTATAAATGTTGTGTATGAATGGTTAAATGTGTATATAAAAGTGAAAAATATATATTTATTTGAAAGTTATATTTAATAGTTAATTAAACTATTAAATAAGCTAGCTTGAATTAGCTATGAAATGAATGAGGAAGTTAATTCACTAATTGAAAATTCGTGGATTAAAATGTTTATTTTAATTGAATAATGAAATTTATTTAGTTAATGATGATAGTTATATTTATGTTATAATAATTAAATGTAGCATTAATAATGGTATAATATTTAACATTATGCCAAATAGATGTACATTAAAAATATGAGCTCCAATATATATGATATGTATATTGGTATCAAGTTAGTAAATTAAAATTCATAATTTGAATAAATGATTGAATATATTAAATTATATATTTTGTATATAATTAAATTGTTTGAAAACAGTTTTTGGAGAAAAGGAGGAAATTAAATTAATTATACAATTTAGATTGTATAATTTAATTAAGTTATGTGAAGAATAATGTATTATGTAATGCATGTATATAACTTATATATGCTGAGTCATTTAGCAAGCTGGAGGCGTAACTCGTTAGGCTCGTATAAGGACACCAAGTAGATATCTGTTAAAGGGGAGAGAGCTAAGCAAACTTAAAACAACTCAATTCAATTTTCAGCCCTCTCATCTCTCCATATCCGTTTTATATCTCCAAAGTTACCAACTTCAAAATTCTTCTAATTTCTGTGAGAAATCATCGAAGTCATTAAGAAATTTAAGTCACAAACTAATGTGAAGGAGAATTAAAGCTAATAATAGTAAAGAAACTTGCATCCAAGCTAGGATTGCATCAAATTAAGCTTTGTGCAAGGTAAGTCATGTTTTCAATTATGTTCATAGAAATTTAGTTAAATAATGTCTTGTAGTGTTATAATTGTTGGGATTGGTTGTGTAAATTGATATGGTGAAGGGATTACATGAATTCTGGAGCAATAAGGATGGAAAATTTTGGCTAGACTATGCCTAAACTCTTATGAAAACTGAGTTTTCAAGCTACGCCCACAAAATGTTTGATAATATGCCTCTTAGAGGCTGTCAAGCATAAAAAGGGGAAATTGGTCAAGTTTGCGAATGAGGGGGTCTTTATATATGTTATATGAAGTAATCTAAGTAATTTGAGTAAGTAAAATTGAGTTCAAAAGCTATTTTGAGAAAGGTGAATAAATTGAGTTTGGCTGAAAAACTGTTGTGACAGAGCATGTGTAAGCCTCTGACATTTTTGAAAGTAGTATGCACACAAGTCAATCATATTTGATATGATGTAGCATATACTTTGTAATCTTATTCGTTTATTAAAGGCATTTTACTTTATCTACATGGTGCTGTTATATTAAATGTGATAAACCCATAGTTTTGAGCAATGCTTTTAGAATCATGATGGTGATCATGCTAATGAGATATAAATTCTAGATAGCTCACAAACTAAAATCGTTCCTAATTGATGGATTACTAAAAAGGGGATTAGTGAATCCGAATAGATTAGTACATACGTTGCTTGCTCTTATGAAGAGGATGATTGATCTCATAATCATTTGTGTGGAGACACTAAAGCATGTATGTAGGTGCTTATTAGAGAATAAGTTCACTGAACGTGGCTTACTAAGGAATACCTAATGGAGTTTTACTCGCCTGTCAATAGGAATTCCTCTAGTGATAGTATTATAAGTGATCCTTGGACTTGAGATCATCATAGTATCTTGTGTGTGATGAGTTATACTTTGACATGTCCCTTAAGACCCTTAGGGTATATCAAAGGGTATGATTGGGTATAATAAGTTGTACATGGAGATAGGTGAATGGTCAACAAAGAATCTACTACTTCTAGTAAAAGGAGTGAATGTCCTATGTGATTCGATAAATGACGACTCAGAAGTCTTTGGCCAAAGCAGAATGGAATTAGAAAGGAGTTTCTAATTTGCATTAATCAGAGTTGTGCATTTGAGAATTGAAATACATATAATTAAATAAAATAAGACTTGACAGTAATTTCATGTCTTATATTTAATTGGGACATTGTATGGTAGAAGGATTGAATTGGACGGTAACTATTCACTGAAAGGTTCTTTTATGATTAATATTGAAATCTATATTATCTTAAAAAGTCGTTGATTGCTAAGGAGGCTTACCCTTATTGTAGAATAAATATTATTTATTTAAATGAATTAAATAGTTTAATTTATTTATTTAAATAAAATTAGAATTGTTCTAATTGATTTATTCACAACCGGTGTAATATGGAGAACCTAAAGGGTCACACCGCAAAAGGAAAATATTTATTTAAGAAGTAAATGGCATAATCGTAATAATAAGTTAAGTGTATTTAATTTAATCTATGGAGATAGAATAAATTAAATAGCTTAATATTTATTATTTAATATTTTGGAAATATTAAATATAAATTAATAAGAGGAGTCTTATTATTATTATTACTATTATTATTATTTAATTCCTAAAAGGGTTTGGGAATTAATTAATAAAAGTACTCTCATAAATTCCTAATTGGATTAGGAGTTTAATTAATTAAAGGAGTTTAATTAAAATAAAAACCCTAATCCTAAATAGTTTAGGAGGGTTCCCTATATCTATAAATAAGAGGAGTCTTATCATGATTTAGGGTTAGACAATTACACACTTTTCCATAAGAATTGGAGAGAAAGAGAGTACTTGTAATTTTTATAGAGATAGAAACTAGGGTTTTGCCAACACCCATCTTCTTGAATAACTATTATTCCTTGGTGGATCACCTCTAGAGGCCAAACACTTGGGTGGCTAACGTTGATCAAAGGAAGGAATTTAATCGGTGGAATTCAAGGAGAACGCGAAGGAATTAAAGGTGAACTTATACCTGAGGAAGCTTTGATTCACGAGGGTATAATTCTATATCTCTATTTCTTTCGTTTAATTGATAATTGATCACAAGGATGATCATGATGATGGTTTGTATGAAAAATTTTAAAATCCGTTTTATCGCTCTTCCGCACTATTTATGTAATTTGATTGCATGTTCGCGCTATATACAAACCTAACAATTTTATCTTAAAGAACCCAATTTGATTATGTTATATTTTTCTAAAATACTATGTAGTACCATCTTGATTGTGTCCAAATTTAGAATCAATAGGATGTATGGATTGCAAGGTATGATTTTCCAAAGTAGCTAGGGAAATAGTAAAGTGCTGAGTTCTAGAGATCAGCCCAGAGTATGCTCTCTGCCGAAGTGGCGCGGCCGCGCCACTTCCAAGCCTTTTCTCAGCGCAGCCGCGCCATGCTGCAAAACTTTAAGAATAGTTTATTTTGTTAAGGGAACTTGATGCTCATGTATGAAGACCTTTCATGAATTAAACTTTAATCATATGTAGGTTAAAATAACTTATTTATAGAATGATCCCAATCAATTTGGAAGGTTGATTAAAGATTAATTAATTAAGAGTAGATAAGCATAATGGAGCACTAAGCGTATGTACGGGAGTATTGCTTGAGCGTTCGCATAAGTTAAGATAGGTGCATGACGTTTGGACGCCGAAACGCCGTGGCTAATATTAAAACACGTAAATAGTATTTCGATTCAAATGAAATAATGAAATGAACATTGTAAAAAATGAACTAAAGTTAATGTAAACCCATAATTAGTGTCAATTATGTGGCTAATTGGTACATGTATATGAACTTAATTGTGTAGGATAATTGAAGGACGATTAACGTCAAGTTTAAACAACGCACACGCAAGTTCTCTAACTTCATTCGAATTATACATTGAATGCAAATATTCTAACCTTGTACAATGATTTTTGTGTGCAAGTTCTTACATTCATTCGACTTCGTTCTTGTGAATGCTTTGAGACATTTTGATGTTCAAATTTACTCAATGCTTATATATTGTGTATGTGACACCCCTAAATTCAGGTACCAATACCTCGAATCTGGCGCTCACGATAAAGTACATCCATACACCTCTAAACAATATAAATCAACTAATGCGGAAATAAATAAACATATGTTGTTCATTACAAAAGGTTTACTACGGTCCCAAGGTCTATAACCTTAAATAAATACATCGCAGAATACTTAATAATACAAAATAATTTCACGATTACATAATGGGATAGTACATATAACTATTCCTTAAGCTTTCTTTTGCCTTTGTCCACTTTGGAACTTTCCGACTTAACTGCAAATGGTTCATGATATTGCAAGGGTGAGCAACGAATTTGCCTAGCAAGTTTAATAACAAGAAAGAAGATATATCATGAATGAATAAGAATAATAATCACATAGTTCAACAATTTAAGAACATTGAAAAAATAACTGACAATATAATCAAAGTTCAAATGAAGAAATGAATATTGATTATTTACTGCTGAGCGGTCCAATAGACCATGAACTTTTGGCCAAAGGATCAATCATTCAACTGACCCTTTTAAACGCCTGGCCCTGTCAGTAGTACTCAGGGGATCAGTCTCTCGTACCCTATGTATATGCATAACATTTAACTCTGACTGCATCGAATAACCGACACATTATAATCCCCTAAAAAGGGTTGCTCTCTCAGTCCAAGAATCCATACCAACAATCGGTTTGGATAGTTTTTAAAATAATAACTTGTACATGTCTAGCCGAAACAAGTGGCATAGACTATTTCCTTAAACAGTTCATGAATGAAGAACTTACATTTTACAGTCTAACAACAGATCATGAATTCAAATGCACAAGGTGCGAATATCAATAATTATCCTTGATGTGGAGTAATTGACAATAATTAATCCACTAATATAATTTGAAAGTAATAACTCGACTTGAGTCATGAAACTTGCAATAAGATAGAATTCTTGCTCAAATATGACTTGAGTAAGATAGAAAACTTGCATTCAATATATAGAAAGAATGAAGTTAGGGAACTTGCCTCGAGCGTCTGCTACAAAATTATAATACACGCCCTTCAATTATCCTACACATATAAGTACATATTCACATAATAATTAGTGACATAACGGATACCAAATATTGGTTAATACTACTCTATAATGTCCCATTCATATTAGAAACAAACTATTAAACAAGGTTATGCCCACTAGTTACGGCGTTATGACGCTTGTACGTCTGTATGCCAAACTTGCCTGTTCGAACGCCCAAGCGACACGCAATTGCGTACGCCTAGCACGCCCCTTCGATTTATCTAATACTCATTGGCTAATCCTAAATATCATTATAATTCATAATATTCATGTTTTAGGACTTAGAACAATGCCTTTTATTGTCGGAAGCATTACACGTTGTACACACGCATGACCGACGCCTTTCGTTTGCACAACAGTCCTAAAAACGGTCCATTTTAAAATTTCTCCAGGTAGAAAATTTCAATTATAATTAATAGAAGTTGTAGGTCTATCTCTAAGCTTTCCGGATCATCTTGAATCGCCCTAATCCGAGTCCGTATGAGAAAGTTATGACCATTTTCCCAACGGATCTCGAAGCTGAGTCGGGCAGCGCACGCGCAGGCGCGCGTGGCATGCGGCACCATGCGCGCGCGGCATGCGGCACCATGCGCACGCGGGTGCACGAGAATTGGTGCGGGCGCGCACGCGGCCTGCTGGGCCTTGCCAGACATCGCGATTTTAACCTTCTTTCACTCCAATCCTCATAACTTCTTCTCTAGACGTTCAAATTGGTCCATTTCGGACTCTATGGACTCCTAAGACATAGAGCTACAACATATTAAAAATTCAGAGCTACTCATTAACATTAACATGGTCAAATCTTAGGCCAAAATATCAACTCATGCTCTATTTTGAATGTTCTAAGTGTTCTTCACTAAAATCATCACCCAATCTTCGTTTTTACATCTTTTTACTCGATTCTAGTTGGTTAACTTTGTAACCTATGGAACTACAATACCATTGAAAGTAGTATGCACACAAGCCAATCATATTTGATATGATGTAGCATATACTTTGTAATCTTATTCATTTATTAATAAAAGAATTGATTTTCTTAAAAGACATTTTACATTATCTACATGGTGCTGTTATATTAAATATGATAAACCCATAGTTTTGAGCAATGCTTTTAGAATCATGATGGTGATCATGCTAATGAGATCTAAATTCTAGATAGCTCACAAACTAAAATCGTTCCTAATCGCTGGATTACTAAAAAGGGGATTAGTGAATCCGAATAGGTTAGTACATACGTTGCTTGCTCTTAAGAAGAGTGTAATATCCTAGATATTTCGAAAATTTAAAATAAGAATTTAATAAATAAAATTCTTATTAAGGGATGAAGTAGATTTGGACATATATATATATATATGTGTTTCATATTATGTGAAGTATGTGATTTTGTGTAATAGATTAAATGTGTATATATAGATGTGAAATATATACATATATTGGGTAAAATTAATTAATTAATTAATATTAATTGATTGAGATTAAATTGAAATTATATTTTCACGTGTTCACTATTCACATAAGTACTATTCACGTAGGTACTATTTATGACAACCCGGATTTTCGAGAATAATTATAATAAGAATTTAATATAGAATAATTCTTATTATGAGTCGCATTTGAATATATATATATATATATATCTGTTATATATATTTATGTGATTAAATTGATGAGCTTAATATGTATATATATAACTGTGAAATATATACATAGATTCAAAATGAATGAGTTAATAGTTAATTATTGCAATGATCGCGAGTCATGGGTAGCTTGATAATTCGAGCTTATGAATATTATTGAATAAAATAGATTTTTATTGATAATATTATGTGGTAAGTGTTTAAAGGTTATATTATAACCTAGATTATGTGTAGACGATGATTAGTGAGTATGAAAGTTTTCGTATTAGCTAATTTGGGTGATTCGAGAAATATCGCTATAGTACTATTTATTGGATTAAATAAATAGTTAAAGGATAATATTATTGGACGAGTTATTTATTGTAAAGACGCTAACCCAAAATATGGGTGAGATATATGTACGTTGATGTATATGATTATGGGGAGTTAATCGGAAAGAGTAGCGATCGCGAATCGTGAATACCATTGTAATTTGGGTTTATTAATAGTATTAACGGATTAAATATTATTTTTATGCGACGTGTTTTAAGGTTATTTTATAACCTGGATGAGGTCAATGTATGAATTTTTATGCGTTGTTGAACCGTATGAGCGAATAATTGATTTTGCGAAAGATCACAAAATCACTATTCACGGGGCACGTTTCTCGAGGTACTATTCACGCCCGAATATTTTTTCGTCTTTTTCGGTTTCTATAAATTTCATTAAGACGTGTATGCGAAGGAATAATTTTTCCAAGCGTCAGAAAATTTAGTCGAGCAGATACGTGATTTTATCCGTATCCGAAATGTATAATAAGACTGTTCCGAATAAATGGACAAACCCCGTAATAATTATTTTTATGTGTTTCAATATTTATGGCAATGCCCATTTTAATTTTGGGTAGAGTTATTTACCAATTTTGGTACAAAAGTGGGAGTTTTTGGATATAATTTTGGTGTTTTTGGGTATTTATTTTGGCTTGTCACCCCAAGAGGGAACCAATCCCTCATTTTGGACCAATCAAATGAGAGCATGGGGAGGAGATTGCCGGCAAGCTCATAGAGCTCCTAACCCATTTCCCAAATTTACTCCTCCACTCTTAATCCCATTCAAACCATTTGATTTCTCTCTTGCACCTCATTCAAACCAAACCATCAGCAATTAGAGAGAGAGAGAGAGGGAAAATCTGCAGCCAAGAGGGAAAATCTGCAGCCAAGAGGAAGAAGAAAGGAGGAAGAAGAAAGGAGGAAGAAGTCGCCGGAAAAGTCACCGGAAAAGGAAGAAGAGTCGCCGGAAAAAGAAGAAGAAGAAAGGAAGAGAAGAAGAGGTTTGGGTGAACCAAAAAGGAAGAAGGAGACTCAAGCCAAGCCCTAGCAAAGCTTCATATCATCTAGGAGGGATTTACAGAGGTAAATCATTAACTTGAAACCATTTTCATTTGATTTGGTTAAGGTTTTCAAGATTTTCATGGTTTTAGAGCTTTTATGCTCATGGGTTGGTTTTCTTACGATTTTTGTTGGTTTTATTTGTGTTGGATGTTTGTAAATGTTGTTAAGAGGTTATATAAGCTATTAATAACATCAAAGTGGAACAAAAATGGAAGAAATTCGTACCTATGCTTAAGGAGGATGAAGAACGTGAAGAACATGAAGAACAATTGACATTTTGGACAAATCTTGGACCTATGGACTGTTTTGGACAATCTGTAGCTAATATTTCATGTTGGTTTAATTTATTTGTTGTTATGGTATTGTAGTTCCATGGATTACCAAGTTAAACCAACTGGAATCGAGTAAAAAGGTGTTAAAACAAAGATTTGGTGATGATTTTAGTGAAGAACACTTAGAACATTCAAAGCAGAGCATGAGTTGATACTTTGGCCTAAGATTTGGCCATGTTAATGTTAATGGGTAGCTCTGAATTTTTGATATGTTGTAGCTCTATGTCTTAGGAGTCCATAGAGTCCGGAACGGACCAATTTGAAGGTCTAGAGAAGAAGTTATGAGGTTTGGAGTGAAGGAGGGTCAAAATCGCGATGTCTGACAAGGGCCACCAGGCCAGCCGCGCGCCCGCACCAAGGCCCCGCGCGCCCGCGCGCGCGCGCTGCCGCACGCCGTGCGCCTGGTGCCGCCCGCCCGCGTGTGCGCTGCCCGACTCAGCTTCGACGTCCGTTGGGAAAATGGCCATAACTTTCTCATACGGACTCGGATTTGGACGATTCAAGATGATCCGGAAAGGTTAAAGATAGACCTACAACATCCATAACTTAGAATTGAATTTTTCTAAATGGAGAAATTTCGAAATTAACCGTTTTTAGGGCTATTGTGCAAACGGTAGGCGTCGGTCATGCGTGTGTGCATAGTATAATGCTCCCGACATTGTTAAATGATGTTTTAAGTTCTAAAACATGGTTATTATGATTTATAATCATACTTAACATTAACCTTTGGGTATTAGACAATTTGAATGGGCGTGCTAGGCGTACGCAATTGCATGTCGCCTAGGCGTTCGAATAATCAAGTTTAGCGTATAGACGTGCAAGCGTCGTAACGTCGTAACTAGTGTGTATAATCTTGTTTAATATTTTGTTTCTAATACTAATGAAACCTGATAGTGTGTTATAAACCAATGCACGAGCATGCTAAGCACATGCAAAGGAGGCGAATTAGGTGTGTGACGTGTAAACGTTGAAACGCCGTGTAAAGTGTTAATGAACTTGAATAATGTCTCGATTCAAATGAAACGAACATTATAAGATACGGGATGGGGTTAATGTAACCAATAAGTATTGATGGTGATAAGGGTCGTAACGTTTTCAAACGACGCGACGCCGAGTAACGTTTTAGAGTTAATCGCGTTATTAATTTATAATGCGCGAACAATATGAGATAAGAGTTGTTATATTGTAAACCATTATATGAAGCCTTTTTAGTGGCTAATTGGTATTTTATTGTTAAATAAATTGTGTAGGATATTTGAAGGACGAGCCATCATAATTTGGCAAGGAACGCTTAAAGGCAAGTTCTTTCAGTAACTTGTTAACTTGTTTAAATGTATTGATGTACATGACTTGATTACTAAATCTTTCACTATTATGTGGATTATATGAGAGCATGATTAAAGTGTGCATAATGTTCAATTATGTGACTATATTGTTCTATGTGGAACTTAAATTATTGTAAATATACAATGTGAGATGCATGAAGTATGCTATGAGATACATGATGCATATATATGGATGAATTGCATAAGATTTATAATGCATGAATAAGATGCATAGTATGAGAATCATGATGCATGGATAAAATGCAAACTTATGTGTTACGTGAAGCATGAAATGTGAAAACTGTCAGTTCTTGCTGAGCCGTTGTGCTCATTCTTGCAAAAATAAAACTTTTGCAGATTTACGATGCAATGCATTATCTTGATATCGTGATGATAAGGATTAGAGGCGCATGGAAACAGGAAGGTTGCTAAATGTCCCTTTACTGTAATTATTTAGCTATGATGACGGTATATGATGTACGTGAATTTGACTATGTAAACCATGAGTTAGAAATGAAGGTTATCCATTATAATATTTATGATGTGATTATGTTAGTTACTTGTTATAGTAAACTACAAGGATGTCGATGTTGTATAAAGGACATTTTTATAACGAATGTATTGGTTATTGAATAACCTTGCGAATATTCAGGGATTGGATAAAGTCAGAATCTGAACCTTGCGTTCACACATGAGATATTGTAAAGGATCATGGTATTTATTCAACCTTGGTCATAAGTGTTTTATTTAAGGTCTTCGTGTTTGGGATTAGATGAGGATATGTTGTTATATTATTGTTATTACATATTTTTAGTAAACCTATGTTGTATGGGTAGTACCGTGACGCGCCGGAATCGGGTTCAAGGTAAGACCCGAGTTTCGGGGGCGTTATAGTTGGTATCAGAGCTGATAGGTTATAAACCTTGGGTAAGAGTACCTTAGGCTATAACTGTAGTGAAGGAAGATAATAATGATGAAGATAGTGAAGGAGTAAAACTCAAATAGAGTTTAATTGATAGTAAATGAATTTAGAAAATTCATAGTATGAGTTGAGATATATATAAGACGATTCAAAGAAGAATCTCGATGCATTATAAAAGATGAGAATTAGGAGTTACCTGACTCCAATGATAAAGATGATAAGTGTTGATAAATATACGAGGTCTATAAGACAAAGATGCAATAAAATCATATATTATGATTAAAGAGAAGAGTAGAGAAGGTCGTAGGATGAAACGATCGTAGGATAAGGAAGATCGTCATGTAAAACGATTGTAGAGTAAGATCACGATGTGATTGGATTAAGTCATAAAATGACAGATGATCAATTGAATGATTGAAAATTTTAGCTGAATGCTATAGACAGATGGTACTATGAGATAGTACGAGTAAAACTCAGAAAGAGTTATGGGTGATGAAACACGCATTAAATTCTTGTTAAGCAATGAGTAAGCTAGGATTGGGGGTGATTTCAATTGAGGACTCATGTTAGTGGCTGAGTTGTACAATTCCTTGTATGGGCGGGGGATTCGTGCTTGGTTTGAGAACCACTTAGCTTCCTATATCGATATAGTGGTTGAGTTGAATAATTCCTTGTATGGGCGGGGAATTTGTGCTTGGTGTAACAACCCCTTAGCCTCCTATATTGATTAGTGGCCGAGTTGATCGATTCCTTGTATGGGCAGGGGATTGTGATAGGTTCGACAATCACTTAGCTTCCTATATTGATAATCGTTGGAACCTAGTATCGCGCTATCGCTATACGTATGACGAGAAGGTGATTCTTTTCTCATATTTATATTTGATAGTTAGAGAATATTAAGATTAGGTGCGAGTTCTTTAAACTCACACGTATGGTAAGTTCGTGACTCATAATCATATGGTCTGATGGAACCCCTCAGCGAATGGACGATTTTGGTCTGACTAGGATAAGTTTCTAAACCCATATGATTGTGGTAAGTTCCTGAACTCATATTGTGTGGTAAGTTTGATGAACTATATTGGGGTATCGAAAGGTTGTGGATTTAGAACTGTGAATTCTCAAAATGATGAGCATTGATGGAGTTAGAAATAGATAGAATTATTAAATAGTGGAGAAATGGGAGAAATTGAAGTTGATGAGGAGACATGGATATTCCAAATCTTCTAGCTATGTTAGACTTCGAAATTTATTGACTTCGTGCTAAAATTTGCACTTTTGCTCTTCGAAAAATGTATGGAGCCAGATTTCTGGACCAAGGATTTTAAATGTACTATTATTCATATGTCTATGCTAATAATTTCGGCTAGACAAAGTTGATTTGAAAATATCAAAATGTATTTTTAAATTGTCATCAATGCATCATAAAACCTGATGTAGAATGACAGATGATGGAGTCATCAATGCAGATTAACCTAGTGTTGGATGTGATCATAGTATCGTCAACCCACTATGGTATGATGTAGTATGACAAAATCACGAAATGACGGAATCCTCAACGGACTGTAGAAACAGTGCGGTATCATGGCGTCATAAAATGATTTTTGTTTTCTTTAAAGTATGAAAAAGTATGCCAATTGAGTTGGCTAAAATAATTCGATTGATGTCCAAATTGTTAATAAAAGTCTAAGCTATTTGATTCGGCTAGACAAATGTTGCAATGTGTTTATGAAATTCAAGCATTATTTGATAATTTATGCCTAAACCAAATTATTTTGGTCCGAAATTTTGTAGTAAGCTGAGGTGAACAACCCTATTATTGGGGTATTTGATGTCGGAAAAATCCCGACTGACCCTATGGTGGTCAAGCAAACGCATATAGTCGTTTAGCTAGAAAGTTGTGCACAACGTCAGAGTACAAAGGGCTGATCACCTGGCGTACGGAGGTAGATTACCTTTTTCTTAATTGAAATCGGTAGGGGTAGTAATACCCGTAAACCTCTATGTTCATGGTCTTTATGGGGTAGATTACCTTTTTCTTAATTGAAATCGGTAGGGGTAGTAATACCCGTAAACCTCTATGGTCATGGTCTTTATGGCCCCTCAGCATAATATGAAAAGTTTTTAAGGAATATTTTATTTCCTATTTGTTCAAGTTACTTCACAATTATTAAACAATTGTTAAAGGTTCCTATTATTCGGGAAACTGATTTTGGGAAGGGTGATTATCCCAAGGAGAAGTAGTCGTAGAATGCGACAATTTTAAGTGAATCCTTGAAAGAGGACAGTGTAAAGGTTAGATTGAAAACCTAGTTTTGATGGGTAGAATAAGCAAAGATGAATGCATTGAAATTTCGAGGACGAAATTCTTAGAAGAATGGGTGAATGTAATATCCCGAATGTTTATGAGTTAGCAAATCATGATATTAAATTATTATGATGATTGTGGCATACAATGATCCTTAGAAAAGGAAATTGATGGGTTAAACATAGGATAATACTCAGAGATTAAATAGGTAATATGAAACCTATGTTATAGTAATACGTTAAAATTTATTCAAAGATAAAATTTCGGAAGAAATTAGACGAAAACCGAGTAAGAGGTTTGATATTTGTGATTCCGAGGACGGAATCCTTATAAGGAGGGAAGGATGTGACAACCCGGATTTTCGAGAATAATTATAATAAGAATTTAATATAGAATAATTCTTATTATGAGTCGCGTTTGAATATATATATATATATGTGTTATATATATTTATGTGATTAAATTGATGAGCTTAATATGTATATATATAACTGTGAAATATATACATAGATTCAAAATGAATGAGTTAATAGTTAATTATTGCAATGATCGCGAGTCATGGGTAGCTTGATAATTCGAGCTTATGAATATTATTGAATAAAATAGATTTTTATTAATAATATTATGTGGTAAGTGTTTAAAGGTTATATTATAACCTAGATTATGTGTAGACGATGATTAGTGAGTATGAAAGTTTTCGTATTAGCTAATTTGGGTGATTCGAGAAATATCGCTATAGTACTATTTATTGGATTAAATAAATAGTTGAAGGATAATATTATTGGACGAGTTATTTATTGTAAAGACGCTAACCCAAAATATGGGTGAGATATATGTACGTTGATGTATATGATTATGGGGAGTTAATCGGAAAGAGTAGCGATCGCGAATCGTGAATACCATTGTAATTTGGGTTTATTAATAGTATTAACGGATTAAATATTATTTTTATGCGACGTGTTTTAAGGTTATTTTATAACCTGGATGAGGTCAATGTATGAATTTTTATGCGTTGTTGAACCGTATGAGCGAATAATTGATTTTGCGAAAGATCACAAAATCACTATTCACGGGGCACGTTTCCCGAGGTACTATTCACGCCCGAATATTTTTTCGTCTTTTTCGGTTTCTATAAATTTCATTAAGACGTGTATGCGAAGGAATAATTTTTCCAAGCGTCAGAAAATTTAGTCGAGCAGATACGTGATTTTATCCGTATCCGAAATGTATAATAAGACTGTTCCGAATAAATGGACAAACCCCGTAATAATTATTTTTATGTGTTTCAATATTTATGGCTGTTGTCAATTTTAGCAATCAATAATTACGCGCAAGTGTACGTGATCAACAAGTAATATAGAATAAGTAACGAGTGTCGAACCCACAAGGAATCCAGTTAAATAAACTCCAACTACTAATTTAATACCAATTCAATTTCTATTTAAACGATCGCAAATTTTGATTATGATTTGACTAATGACGTTAACTAAGAAAATTATCTAACACTAAGGTTGATTTTCAGATGATTAAGACTTAAGACTACAATATCCCCAATTATGTCATATGAATCAATGTCTCAAATCTATCCAATTATTAAATTCATTCGAGTTGTTAACAGGAATTCACTTTATTTATAAGCCCTTTTCCAAGTGATCAAATAAATTTATCTAACTCAATTAATGATGCGATATTCCTATACAAAACAATGGAGTTAAATTTATTAAGAACCAATTCCCATGAGTTACATGCAGCGAAGAGATATTCCTATTCACTTCACAACCCAAATTATTTATCCCATGCAAATAATCAAGAATACATGCTATCATATCAAGATCTAACCCTAAATTTCATCTCCCGAATTCACCTAGAGTATCCCACTAATTGTTGATCAGGCAATTAATTAATTAACACAGATATGATAGACAACTCAATAATGAAATAATAATTGGAATCAAATAAATAATTAATCCATAATCAATAATGGTTCAATTGTAGCCTTAATTATAAATTTAGTTCATGCTAGAATTAAAAACCAAATATCCAAAATAAGTCATCACAATTAATTACAAACTGAAAAATATAAGGAGTAAGAAAAACTCTGTCAAAGTCTCCTTCCGCCTTCACGTCTTCAGTCTGAATTCCTTGTGAGCTTCCCTTGAATCCTCAATCTCCAAATTCTAATTCCTGCTTCAATCTCTGAATATCAAAAAACTAGCCTTTGTTATAAACTCCTCTCCCTTTTATACTTGAAGTTCCCTTCTCAAAATTAGGTTTAGAGCCTCCATAAACAATTAGAACTCCTCTATCCTTCATCCAGTTGGAAAGAATCTTCATAACTTTCTGCATCCCAAAGCCCCAGCTTCCAAATCCTTCACAAACTGGAAGCCCCAGCTTTCAACTTCAGCTTATTTACGAAACTGCCACTCCATGCCCAAAATTGCCCGATTCGCCTAGTCAGCCGCATTTTCCTACAAAATCCAACTTAAACAAATAAAATGTCCTAAAATACTTTA
Source organism: Aralia elata (assembly GCA_034770075.1). Classification (NCBI taxonomy): domain Eukaryota; kingdom Viridiplantae; phylum Streptophyta; class Magnoliopsida; order Apiales; family Araliaceae; genus Aralia; species Aralia elata. The sequence continues at coordinate 48,568,587 of CM068377.1, read as the reverse complement.
AAACACGCAAAATATTAAGTCTAAAAATACCTAATTAGTGGGTAAAATACCCACTCATCAAATACCCCCAAACTTAAACATTTGCTTGTCCTCAAGCAATGCACTAACTAAAACATGAATGAATGCAACTAACCAGCATGATCCTTCTAACTCAAACACGAATCAATACAAATATCCATAGACGGCCTCAAAGTTCCTTAACCGAAATTCGAATGATCGATCACATTCCCACACAAATTTAACTTGAAACATTATCAACTCATCTTATTTTCAACCCATCATGTGTATGTGTGTGTGCCAACATGTCAATCGAATTAAAACTCAGTTGACCTCCAGAATTTTACGGCTCAACGAAAGATGATCACAGATATCAATGCAATTTCCTTCCATTTTTTTTTATTTGCAACGAGTGCGTTTTACGCTCCATCTCGCTCTTTTTTTATTTTTTTATTTTCTTTTCATCTTGACATGTGCAATGTTAATCTTCATTAGGCTTTTCAAAGTTACCCATGTAACGAACTTTCGACCAACGACTCCCAAACCAATTGATTTTAGGGCGCTAGGTGTAGAGACACCCCTAGGGCTTACTTATCCGAGTAACAAAGGCCACAAAGATAACTAATCAAGCTTATTCAATATTTTTTTTTTTTTTTTTTTTTTTTTTTTTTTTTTTTGTTTTTTGAAATGGGCAACAGTGTGATTCTCATCTTTCTCAAACCTTCACATTCTTTCAATCAAACCAAATCATTATCCAACCAACACATTGAACTCTATACAATTTAATTCAAGGGTTTCCCATAAAACAAAGCCAATAAATGTCCAGGAAATAACTTAGTTATCATGATCACAATCATTCAATTTATCACATAATTCACAATTTCCTATCATTGGCCCTCACAAGATTTCATATATCATCATGCTCAAATTATCCTCGATGTAAACTACATGACATATATGCATGATCACAATAAAACTAGTAAAACTAGATGCACACGCAACAGATCCTAAATGAATAAATAAACTATATGAAAAACAATCCTACTATGCACAATGCAAAACACTACGCTACCCCCAAACTTAAATGACGCAATGTCCTCATGCGAAAAATAAAGAAAAATGAAACTGAGGACTTCCCTGACTAGGTCAATCGTCGTAATCAACCTCCTCACTGGCATCTGCAGCATCCTCATCATCCCCATCATCAGGCTCGCTCGCATCAGAGTCAGAAGGGGGGTAAGCTGGCAAATTAGGCGGCTGTGGAAATTGAACAGGCTCTCCAGTCGGGTTCATCTGAGCAAACATCTTAGCCAAGGCGGTGTTAAAATTAACATTATAGGAATACATGACACCTTGGCGTTTGGCAATGCGCTGGTTCTGTCTAGTCAAATCAGCATGTTGCTTATCCATCTTTTGCATCCATCTCCCAAACCGATCATCAACACCATGGGAAGAAGAACCGTCAACGGTAGAAGCTGGAGCTGCGGGATACTCATCAGTCTGCTGTTCAGTTTGGTGCACAATGAACCCCAGCCCACGCACATCAGACTCTCCTCCTTGCCAAACTTTATATCGTGCAATCAAGGAATGATCGATCGGTGGCATCGGATGGACTAATGGTGCATCAGGAGCCCATTTGACGCCCGCCTGCTGACACAATCCACAAATTAAGGAGGGATGTGGTAAACCCCCCTTGGTTCCTTGCTTAAGGGCTCGGAGGATGGAACTCTCAATCACTTCACCCACATCAATAGACATGCCACGCACCAAACAGTAGAGGAGAACAGCCCTCTCCTTCGTGACATCGCTAACATGAGTAGTCGGCATGAGCTTAGCACAAAGAAAAGCATACCACGCCTTGGCATAGCGATTTAGTGAAGACAACGGAACATGCATGGCAGCCTTATCCATCACTTTCCAAACAGTACCAGGTTGACACATTTGTTGCGCAATCAACTCATAATCCGGGCCCTGTTTCACATACGTGACATAATCATCATCTTTTATCGTCAAAAGGTTGTAATAACGATTGATTACATCACTATGGAACGATACAGTCTTTCCCCGTACTTGGACCCGATAGAAATTGTGATCTTTGGCATTGGCATAAAATTCTTTCACAATTTGAATCACCGCCGGTTCGGGTTGCTCAGTGAATGTAAACCAATCCCGCTCAGCAATCATTACGGCAATATCACCATCCTGAGTTTCATCGGGGCGAAGTCCCCGCTCTGGAACAAGTGTTTTGTTGATTAACGCGGTGAAACGATCGGAAGCCTCGGCACTAATAAATTTCTTTTTATCATATGGTTTAGGCGGGGCCGAGGATGATCCCTCACCGCGACGACGTTTCGAAGACATGATGTTCACCGTGAGTGGAGAGATATAGCAAATAGGAAGAAAAAGAAGGTTTGATGTGCCTATGGTTGGATCCGAGAAAAGAGATGTTGCTTGAATGTTGAATAACCAAGAGTGGATGAGTATGAACTAGGGTTTTGTGTTAGAAAGAAAAGAAGGAGAAGAAAAGAATTCGAAGTAGAGAAGGAAAAGAAAGAAGAGAGTTCGAATTTAAGTAGGTAACGAAGAATTGGAACAATCTCACCTGATATGCCTCTTTAATAAAATTCGAATTGTTGGACCAACGCCGGGGCGTCGAATTTATATAGCATTTGGACGCCGGGGCGTCGGCATGCAGGAACTGGATTTCCCCTTCGACGCCGGGGCGTTGGAATTTGACTTGATTTGGACGCCGGGGCGTCGGCATGCAGGAACTGGATTTCCCCTTCGACGCCGGGGCGTTGGAAATTGACTTGATTTGGACGCCGGGGCGTCGGCATGCCGAGACAGAATGTGAGGGCGACGCCGGGGCGTTGGAAATGTGACTGAAACGGACGCCGGGGCGTCGACATGCAGGATCCAAACTCAGGTTTTCTCATTAACCTTGAAACACCAGCATCACTCAGAACCGCAAATTATCCCTGAAACTAAATTGAAACATGAATTAGAATGAAAATCAAGAAGAATTACTAACGAAAACGCGAAGAATCTAACTATAATCTATAAACTAAATTAAACTAAAAACAATGATACGAAAGATTGTTGGGTTGCCTCCCAAAAGCGCTTGGTTTAACGTCGTCAGCCCGACGACCTTGATGGTATCAGATGTCTGCTTGATCGACCGACGTAAGATATATCGACGATGATTGGCGATCGATATCACCCCCCCAGTAGTGTTTCAATCTCTGACCGTTAACTTTGAACGTCCGCTTTGAATTAGGTTCTTCAACCTCAATAGCACCATGCGGAGCGACTGAAGTAACCACGAATGGTCCCGACCATCTTGATTTTAATTTGCCGGGAAAAAGACGCAACCTGGAATTGAATAGCAAAACTGTTTGTCCCGGTTCGAACTTCCGATCAAGGATACGTTTGTCATGCCATTTCTTAACTTTTTCCTTATAGAGTTTGGCATTTTCATACGCGCGATGTCGGAATTCATCCATCTCGTTCAATTGAAGAAGCCGCTTCTCGCCTGAAGCTTGGAGATCAAAGTTTAACTTACGGATGGCCCAATACGCTTTATGTTCCAGCTCCACCGGTAAATGACACGCTTTTCCATAAACCATTCGATACGGTGACATTCCGATGGGGTTCTTATATGCTGTGCGATATGCCCATAAAGCATCATCTAACTTCATCGCCCAATCCTTACGTGACGGATTCACGACTTTCTCCAAGATGCCCTTAATCTCGCGATTTGACACTTCGGCTTGACCATTTGTTTGGGGATGGTAAGCCGTAGCTATTTTGTGTTGAACCCCATACGAAACAAGAAGCTTAGCGAAGTGTTTATTGCAGAAATGGGTACCTTCATCACTGATTATGGCTCGTGGTGTTCCGAACCTGGTGAAAATGTTCTTCCGTAAGAACCGCAAAACAACCTTGGCATCATTGGTGGGTAAAGCAGCTGCTTCAACCCATTTTGACACATAGTCCACTGCCAATAATATATACTGATTGTTTAATGATGAAGGAAATGGCCCCATAAAGTCAATGCCCCATACATCAAAAAGTTCAACTTCAAGTATGTTGTTGAGAGGCATTTCGTTCCGCTTAGAGATATTTCCAACCCGTTGGCATCGGTCGCACTTTAGGACAAAAAGATGAGCGTCTTTGAACAACGAGGGCCAGAAAAAACCTGATTGGAGCACTTTTGCCGCTGTTCGTTCGCCTCCATAGTGCCCACCATACTCTGAAGAATGACAATGAGTTAGGATGCTATCCATCTCTTCACCGGGCACACATCGCCTAATCATTTGGTCTGCACAAGTCTTGAACAAGAACGGCTCCTCCCAGAAATATTGCTTGACATCATGAAGAAATTTCTTTCGTTGTTGAAAACTCAAATCCGGAGGGAGGACGTTGCTTACCAGATAATTGACAAAATCCGCATACCAAGGCACTTTCGTCGTGATTCGAAACAATTGCTCATCCGGAAACGATTCGTTGATCACTAATTCATCTGGTTTCACTTCGGAGTTTTCTAATCTGGAAAGATGATCAGCGACCTGATTTTCTGTGCCTTTCCTGTCTCGGATCTCTAAGTCGAATTCTTGCAAGAGAAGAACCCAACGAATCAACCTTGGCTTTGCATCTTTCTTCTCAATCAGATACTTGATTGCCGAATGATCCGTAAAAACTATCACCTTAGTCCCAACTAGATATGCCCGAAACTTGTCAAAAGCAAACACCACCGCAAGTAATTCTTTCTCAGTTGTTGTATAATTGAGCTGAGCGCCCGTGAGAGTCTTGCTTGCGTAGTAGATTGTGTGAAATATCTTATCTCTACGTTGCCCCAAAACTGCTCCAACTGCGAAATCACTTGCATCGCACATAAGTTCAAATGGAATGGACCAATCAGGAGCAACTATGATCGGAGCTGACACCAATTTCTTCTTCAGTACTTCAAATGCATCGATGCATGATTGATCAATTTTGAAAGGAGCATCTTTCTCAAGGAGTGTGCATAATGGTTTGGAAATTTTGGAGAAGTCTTTTATGAAACGCCGATAAAAGCCTGCATGACCGAGAAAACTCCGAATTCCCTTTACTGAAGTAGGTGGAGGTAATTTGTCAATTGCTTCTATCTTGGCTGGATCCACTTCAATTCCTCCTGCGGAGACCTTATGACCTAATATTATACCTTCACTTACCATGAAGTGACATTTTTCCCAATTGAGTACCAGATTCGTCTCCACACACCTTTTTAATACTAAAATCAGATTATTCAGACACCGATCAAAACTGTCTCCAAAGACCGAGAAATCATCCATGAAGACTTCCAAATTCTGTTCGACCATATCCGAGAAAATAGCCATCATACATCTCTGGAATGTGGCCGGTGCGTTGCAAAGACCAAATGACATCCGTCGGAAAGCGAAAGTTCCATAAGGACAAGTGAACGTGGTCTTCTCTTGGTCTTCCGGAGCGATTGCAATCTGGTTATATCCTGAATATCCATCCAAAAGACAATAAAATTGATGACCCGCTAACCTATCCAACATCTGGTCAATGAAAGGCAAGGGAAAATGATCCTTACGAGTCGCCTTGTTCAATTTGCGGTAATCAATACACACTCTCCACCCAGTCACAGTCCGTGTTGGGATGAGCTCGTTATATTCGTTTGCTACCACAGTCCATTCCGCCTTTCTTTGGTACACAATGCACAGGACTGACCCAAGAGCTATCTGAAATTGGATATATTATTCCCGCATCCAACCACTTGATGATTTCCTTTTTCACCACATCCTTCATGATTGGATTTAATCTTCTCTGCTGCTCAATTACTGGTTTTGCCTCTTCCTCGAGCAAGATTTTATTCATGCAAAACGATGGGCTAATGCCCTTTATATCAGCTATGGTCCACCCAATTGCTGTCTTAAACTCGCGCAACACCCTCAATAGTTTTTCTTCTTGGATTTCATTTAAATGAGCAGAAACTATTATCGGTAAAGTGTTGGAATCGCCTAAGTAAGCATACCTTAGATGAGTGGGAAGGGGTTTGAGTTCTAGGACCGGTGGTTCCTCCATTGACGTTTTAGATTGCTTCTCTACTTCTTTGGTACGATCTAAACTATCAAATTGCTTGTTGAATTTCCGAGATATTGGTACCCACCGCATCAAGTATTTTCACATAATCCATCTGATCCAAGTCGTCAATTTCATCAAAACCAGTTAATGCCGCCTCTAGTGGATCTGCTAAGTAAGTTCTGTTGAATACCTCGAACACTGCCTCTTCCACTATGTCAATTCGCGAGCATACCTCGGCTTCTTCAGGGAATTTCATTGATTTGAACACATTGAAAGTGACTTCCTGATCGTTAACTCGCATTGTCAATTCACCCTTCTGCACATCTATCAAAGTTTTCCCTGTTGCTAAGAATGGTCGACCCAATATAATTGGGATTTCTTTGTCCTCCTCGTAATCAAGAATGATGAAATCAGCCGGGAAAATGAACTTGTCAACCTTTACCAGAATGTCTTCCACAATTCCCCTCGGATAGGTTACTGACCGATCTGCTAACTGCAAGCTGATATTTGTCGGTTTTGGTGCTTTCAACCCAAGCTGAATGTAAACTGATAATGGCATTAAGTTGATACTTGCTCCCAAATCGCACAATGCCCTCCCAGAAAACTGATTACCTATCACGCACGGAATAGTGAAACTACCCGGATCCTTTAATTTCGGCGGTAATTTATTTTGCAAGATTGCACTGCACTCTTCGGTTAGTGCCACTGTCTCAAATTCACCCAATTTCCGTTTCTTTGACAAGACTTCCTTCATGAATTTGGCATAACTGGGCATTTGTTCCAAAGCTTCTGCAAAAGGAATGTTGATATGAAGCTTCTTAAAGACCTCCAAAAATTTCGAGAATTGTTTGTCTAATTTGGATTTCTGAAATCTCTGAGGGAATGGAAGTGGAGGCACTACACTTCTTTGCTTGCTTACATTAAGTTTTACCTCCTCTTCTGGACTCTTTTCTGACTCGGTATCATCGCCTACATTTTCCTCAGTGACTACCCCGTTATTTTCAGTAGATTTTTGCTTCTCACTTCCCTTCACCACCTCAGTTAGCTCTTTTCCGCTTCTTAAAGTTACAGCTTTGCAATGCTCTTTCCCACTCGGATTAATTTCAGTATCACTAGGTAGTGCTCCGTGAAGACGAGTGTTCAATGCTTGAGCTATCTGGCCCATCTGATTCTCCAAATTTCTGATTGATACCGCTTGGCTCTTCACATTTAAATCTACCTGATTCAACAACTTATCTTGCTCTGTCATCCTCTTATCGGTAGCTACAATGAATTTTGCCAACGCATCTTCTAAATTCGGCTTCCTTTCCGCCTGCTGTGGACCTTGATTCTGAAAACCGGGTGGGTTCTGTGGTCGTGGAGCCTGAGTTTGAGCTTGATTGTTACTCCAAGAGAAACCCGGATGGTTCCTCCAACCCGGATTATAAGCATTCTGATACGGTGCTGGCGGTCTGTTATAGCTTCCTACAAACTGAGCTGACTCTGCATTTATAGGACACTGATCTGTGGAGTGCTCTCCTGCACACTGTTCACAAATTATCGCCACCTGTGCAACTGATCGCGGTCCCCATGAATCTATCTTCCTCGTTAGAGCGGACATCTGGGCTGCTAAGGCTGTAACTGCATCGACTTCTATTTTCCCTGCTGTTTTTGACTGATTTAACCGTGCCGTAGGCCACTGGTAGTTATTGGTTGCCATTGTTTCTAACAATTGGAAAGCTTCATCAATATTCTTACCCATGATGGCACCTCCAGCAGCTGCATCAACACTAGCCCTCGTAGGACCATCCAATCCATCGCAGAACGTTTGTACCTGCAACCATTTCTGGATTCCATGGTGCGGACACTTTCGAAGCAAGTCCTTAAAACGTTCCCATGCCTCATTCAATGTTTCTGAGTCAAACTGGGTGAAAGTGTGAATTTCATTTCTTAGTCTTGCCGTCTTTGCTGGTGGAAAGAACTTAGCCAGAAATTTTTGAGCTAAGTCGTCCCAAGTCGTGATTGAACCTGGTGGCAAAGAATGTAGCCAACTCTTTGCTTTATCTCTCAGTGTGAATGGGAAAAGTCTTAACCTTATAGCTTCTTCTGTAACGTTGTTACACTTGAAGGTGTCGCAGATTTCTAAGAAACTTCTGATGTGTTCACTCGGGTCATCATTCGGACTACCCCCAAACTGTCCCGAATTCTGTAACATTTGAATCGTACCCGGTTTTATCTCATAGCTGTTCGCATTGATCGCAGGTCTCCGAATGCTAGACTGAATATCTGTAACTGTAGGCATGGCATAATCCCTTATTGACCTTTGCTCTTCCCCAGCCATGTTTAAAGGAATTTCTTCTCCCTCTGCCAGTTTTTCTTCACTATTCAATCTTAATTTCCGGAACTTCTTCTCAATGTCCTCGGTGTATAACAAAAGCTCCTTTTTACCCTTAGATCTAGTGTGCATACACAATTGAGCTACCTGCGGAAAGAAGAAACAAAATAAGAAAAATTAAAATAAAAAGAAAGTGTTTAAACTAAAACCGAATTGATTGAAACTAATATGGAATTAATATTTAAACTACGGATTCCCCGGCAACGGCGCCAAAAACTTGTTGTCAATTTTAGCAATCAATAATTACGCGCAAGTGTACGTGATCAACAAGTAATATAGAATAAGTAACGAGTGTCGAACCCACAAGGAATCCAGTTAAATAAACTCCAACTACTAATTTAATACCAATTCAATTTCTATTTAAACGATCGCAAATTTTGATTATGATTTGACTAATGACGTTAACTAAGAAAATTATCTAACACTAAGGTTGATTTTCAGATGATTAAGACTTAAGACTACAATATCCCCAATTATGTCATATGAATCAATGTATCAAATCTATCCAATTATTAAATTCATTCGAGTTGTTAACAGGAATTCACTTTATTTATAAGCCCTTTTCCAAGTGATCAAATAAATTTATCTAACTCAATTAATGATGCGATATTCCTATACAAAACAATGGAGTTAAATTTATTAAGAACCAATTCCCATGAGTTACATGCAGTGAAGAGAGATATTCCTATTCACTTCACAACCCAAATTATTTATCCCATGCAAATAATCAAGAATACATGCTATCATATCAAGATCTAACCCTAAATTTCATCTCCCGAATTCACCTAGAGTATCCCACTAATTGTTGATCAGGCAATTAATTAATTAACACAGATATGATAGACAACTCAATAATGAAATAATAATTGGAATCAAATAAATAATTAATCCATAATCAATAATGGTTCAATTGTAGCCTTAATTATAAATTTAGTTCATGCTAGAATTAAAAACCAAATATCCAAAATAAGTCATCACAATTAATTACAAACTGAAAAATATAAGGAGTAAGAAAAACTCTGTCAAAGTCTCCTTCCGCCTTCACGTCTTCAGTCTGAATTCCTTGTGAGCTTCCCTTGAATCCTCAATCTCCAAATTCTAATTCCTGCTTCAATCTCTGAATATCAAAAAACTAGCCTTTGTTATAAACTCCTCTCCCTTTTATACTTGAAGTTCCCTTCTCAAAATTAGGTTTAGAGCCTCCATAAACAATTAGAACTCCTCTATCCTTCATCCAGTTGGAAAGAATCTTCATAACTTTCTGCATCCCAAAGCCCCAGCTTCCAAATCCTTCACAAACTGGAAGCCCCAGCTTTCAACTTCAGCTTATTTACGAAACTGCCACTCCATGCCCAAAATTGCCCGATTCGCCTAGTCAGCCGCATTTTCCTACAAAATCCAACTTAAACAAATAAAATGTCCTAAAATACTTTAAAACACGCAAAATATTAAGTCTAAAAATACCTAATTAGTGGGTAAAATACCCACTCATCAATGGCAATGCCCATTTTAATTTTGGGTAGAGTTATTTACCAATTTTGGTACAAAAGTGGGAGTTTTTGGATATAATTTTGGTGTTTTTGGGTATTTATTTTGGCTTGTCACCCCAAGAGGGAACCAATCCCTCATTTTGGACCAATCAAATGAGAGCATGGGGAGGAGATTGCCGGCAAGCTCATAGAGCTCCTAACCCATTTCCCAAATTTACTCCTCCACTCTTAATCCCATTCAAACCATTTGATTTCTCTCTTGCACCTCATTCAAACCAAACCATCAGCAATTAGAGAGAGAGAGAGAGAGGGAAAATCTGCAGCCAAGAGGAAGAAGAAAGGAGGAAGAAGTCGCCGGAAAAGTCACCGGAAAAGGAAGAAGAGTCGCCGGAAAAAGAAGAAGAAGAAAGGAAGAGAAGAAGAGGTTTGGGTGAACCAAAAAGGAAGAAGGAGACTCAAGCCAAGCCCTAGCAAAGCTTCATATCATCTAGGAGGGATTTACAGAGGTAAATCATTAACTTGAAACCATTTTCATTTGATTTGGTTAAGGTTTTCAAGATTTTCATGGTTTTAGAGCTTTTATGCTCATGGGTTGGTTTTCTTACGATTTTTGTTGGTTTTATTTGTGTTGGATGTTTGTAAATGTTGTTAAGAGGTTATATAAGCTATTAATAACATCAAAGTGGAACAAAAATGGAAGAAATTCGTACCTATGCTTAAGGAGGATGAAGAACGTGAAGAACATGAAGAACAATGGACATTTTGGACAAATCTTGGACCTATGGACTGTTTTGGACAATCTGTAGCTAATATTTCATGTTGGTTTAATTTATTTGTTGTTATGGTATTGTAGTTCCATGGATTACCAAGTTAAACCAACTGGAATCGAGTAAAAAGGTGTTAAAACAAAGATTTGGTGATGATTTTAGTGAAGAACACTTAGAACATTCAAAGCAGAGCATGAGTTGATACTTTGGCCTAAGATTTGGCCATGTTAATGTTAATGGGTAGCTCTGAATTTTTGATATGTTGTAGCTCTATGTCTTAGGAGTCCATAGAGTCCGGAACGGACCAATTTGAAGGTCTAGAGAAGAAGTTATGAGGTTTGGAGTGAAGGAGGGTCAAAATCGCGATGTCTGACAAGGGCCACCAGGCCAGCCGCGCGCCCGCACCAAGGCCCCGCGCGCCCGCGCGCGCGCGCTGCCGCACGCCGTGCGCCTGGTGCCGCCCGCCCGCGTGTGCGCTGCCCGACTCAGCTTCGACGTCCGTTGGGAAAATGGCCATAACTTTCTCATACGGACTCGGATTTGGACGATTCAAGATGATCCGGAAAGCTTAAAGATAGACCTACAACATCCATAACTTAGAATTGAATTCTTCTAACTGGAGCAATTTCGAAATTAACCGTTTTTAGGGCTATTGTGCAAACGGTAGGCGTCGGTCATGCGTGTGTGCATAGTATAATGCTCCCGACATTGTTAAATGATGTTTTAAGTTCTAAAACATGGTTATTATGATTTATAATCATACTTAACATTAACCTTTGGGTATTAGACAATTTGAATGGGCGTGCTAGGCGTGCGCAATTGCATGTCGCCTAGGCGTTCGAATAATCAAGTTTAGCGTATAGACGTGCAAGCGTCGTAACGTCGTAACTAGTGTGTATAATCTTGTTTAATATTTTGTTTCTAATACTAATGAAACCTGATAGTGTGTTATAAACCAATGCACGAGCATGCTAAGCACATGCAAAGGAGGCGAATTAGGTGTGTGACGTGTAAACGTCGAAACGCCGTGTAAAGTGTTAATGAACTTGAATAATGTCTCGATTCAAATGAAACGAACATTATAAGATACGGGATGGGGTTAATGTAACCAATAAGTATTGATGGTGATAAGGGTCGTAACGTTTTCAAACGACGCGACGCCGAGTAACGTTTTAGAGTTAATCGCGTTATTAATTTATAATGCGCGCGAACAATATGAGATAAGAGTTGTTATATTGTAAACCATTATATGAAGCCTTTTTAGTGGCTAATTGGTATTTTATTGTTAAATAAATTGTGTAGGATATTTGAAGGACGAGCCATCATAATTTGGCAAGGAACGCTTAAAGGCAAGTTCTTTCAGTAACTTGTTAACTTGTTTAAATGTATTGATGTACATGACTTGATTACTAAATCTTTCACTATTATGTGGATTATATGAGAGCATGATTAAAGTGTGCATAATGTTCAATTATGTGACTATATTGTTCTATGTGGAACTTAAATTATTGTAAATATACAATGTGAGATGCATGAAGTATGCTATGAGATACATGATGCATATATATGGATGAATTGCATAAGATTTATAATGCATGAATAAGATGCATAGTATGAGAATCATGATGCATGGATAAAATGCAAACTTATGTGTTACGTGAAGCATGAAATGTGAAAACTGTCAGTTCTTGCTGAGCCGTTGTGCTCATTCTTGCAAAAATAAAACTTTTGCAGATTTACGATGCAATGCATTATCTTGATATCGTGATGATAAGGATTAGAGGCGCATGGAAACAGGAAGGTTGCTAAATGTCCCTTTACTGTAATTATTTAGCTATGATGACGGTATATGATGTACGTGAATTTGACTATGTAAACCATGAGTTAGAAATGAAGGTTATCTATTATAATATTTATGATGTGATTATGTTAGTTACTTGTTATAGTAAACTACAAGGATGTCGATGTTGTATAAAGGACATTTTTATAACGAATGTATTGGTTATTGAATAACCTTGCGAATATTCAGGGATTGGATAAAGTCAGAATCTGAACCTTGCGTTCACACATGAGATATTGTAAAGGATCATGGTATTTATTCAACCTTGGTCATAAGTGTTTTATTTAAGGTCTTCGTGTCTGGGATTAGATGAGGATATGTTGTTATATTATTGTTATTACATATTTTTAGTAAACCTATGTTGTATGGGTAGTACCGTGACGCGCCGGAATCGGGTTCAAGGTAAGACCCGAGTTTCGGGGGCGTTACACTATTCACGTGATCACTATTCACGTAAGTACTATTCATGCGATCACTATTCACGTAATTACTATTCACGCGATCACTATTCACGTGGAGACTATTCACGATAAAAACGCTTTCTTCGATTTTTGAATTACGTCATAGCGTTTATATGAGGTTACGAGTTGTAATATCTAATAGAAATTCACAAAAGAAAAGAATTAGCTTTTTTTCCGGTTAATCGATCAAAATACGAAAGTTAATTGTGTATAATATGAAATATTATACGAGTAGAATGCAAGAATAATACGAGCTGGACACGAAAATTATACGGTATTCATACGAAATTACTATTCATACGAAAGTACTATTCATACGAAAATACTATTCATTTATACGAAAAGTCGAATTTGGAGAAAAAGTTAACAAAAGTTAACTAACTAAGTTATTTAGTAAATAAGTAAAGAAAAACTAAATTAAACTAATTAAATCCTAATTAAGGGTTAAGTTAGATTAGTTTAAGGGGGCCAATCTTCGTGATATATAATCGACCAATCGTAGCAAAGAATGATGTAAGCATGATGTAGCATGACATAAGGCTCAAAGAAGCACAAAAGATGATGTAAACATGATGTGGCATGACATAAGGTCCAAAGAAACACAAAGGTGATGTCATCATAATGATGTCACAGGTACTAAGGTATAATTAATGAGGTACCAAAGTGTAATAAGCCAAGCCCTTAATGTGCAATTAATAAAACTTGGTTTTTCTATAAATAGAGAGCTCTCTATTTATTATTTTCATACATTTCAAGAGTTAGAGTTACTCTACACAAATAATTTGAGAGCTATAGTGAAAGAAAAAAATATAATATATAGATATATATTACTTCGAAGCATAAAAGTGTTACGCGATTGGAAGTAAAGCTAGCAACTACAAGAGGTATTACTTTAGTGGTTATTATTTTCATTCTTCTATATATTTACAAGCAGTTATAATGACCAAATTATTTTAAATAAATAGTATAAAAGTTCTATTTACAAGCAGTTATAATGCCTAAATGTTTTTAAGTAAATAGTATAAAAGTTCTATTTACAAGCAGTTATAGTGCCCAAATTATTTTAAGCAAATAGTATAAAAGTTCTATTTACAAGCAGTTATAACGCCCAAATTATTTTAAGTAAATAGTACAAAAGTCCTATTTACAAGCAGTTATAATGCCTAAATTATTTTAAGTAAATAGTATAAAAGTCCTATTTACAAGCAGTTATAATGCCCAAATTATTTTAAGTAAATAGTATAAAAGTCCTAATTACAAGCAGTGATAATGTCCGATTTTCTTAAATATAGTTTATGAATATTCATTTTATAAACAGTTATTATGTTCGATTTTTTTTATCTGATGAATATTCATTGTATAAGTAGTTATACTGCTGAATTATTTCATGTATAGTAGAATGAGTCTTATTTGTAAGCGGTTATAATGACCGAAATAATATTAAAAAAAAACAATGTGGGTGAAAGGTTATATTTCAAATAAAAAGAAATATATTAAAGTGTTTAGTAAAGGAAGTGATTTATTAAAGCCGGATTATGATTAATTGGTTGTTCAACGTGACTTAAATGTGTAGGTCAATTGAAGGATAAGTTAATAACGTTATATTTAAACAACATAACAGGCAAGTTCTTAATCCTAAACTTCTTACGTTATTGCAAGTTTCCTAACTCAAACTTGAGTTAATATTTTCAAGCATGTTAGTGGTTTAATTATTGTCAATTATTCCACCTCAATGAAATTTATTGTTAATCGCACTTAGTGCAAGTTGCATATGTTTACCTAGTATGAAAGGCTGATCACCTTGATTACCAAATTTGTTCATGGTCATTGTTGGCCACTCAGCGTTATTGATTCAGTTATTCATTTATTGAAATTTGATTATCGTTCTTTCACAATTATTATATATTGTTGAAAATTCGAAAGCCTATTCTTTTTCAATCATGATATATCTTTCTTGTATTTAAACTTTTGAGCAAAGTAGTTGCTCACTCTTGCTATATCATGATAATATTTCAGTTAAGCTCAAGTGCTTCAGGAAGGACAAAGACAAGAGGAAAAGTTCAGGAGTAACTTAATATGCGTTAACTATTATGATACCTTATGAAAATGATCATGTAAACTTTTTAAATTATTAAAGGAATGTATCAAGATAAAGGTTGTAGACCTTGAGAAATGTTGTAGAATACTCTGAAATAAACAATGTATGTTTATATTTTCCGCATTAGTTATAGAACATGTATACGAAGATGATGTATCGTGACGCACCAAGTTCGAGGTTCAAAGGACACGGATTTGGGGGCGTGACAGGTTGGTATCAGAGCTGTAGGTTATAGTTCTAAGGTAAGAGTATCTTAGGATATAACCTAAAAAGATTAAGCCGTATTTAAAAATCCTAGAGGCTAAGTAGGCCAATAGAGGGCACAAGTGATGTAGGAGCCAACTATAGGCCGAATATAGGAGGCGAGACCTTTAGTAGACTCGTTGAAATTAATTCCCCAAAAAGCGGATCTTGTCCCCTTGCTTTAACTAATAAATCCTTGCTTTAACCTTATTAAATGAATAATTAGGGTTAGAGAAGATAAGTTTGAGAACCTTGGTGGGATCGCCAATGGAAGGTAAAAGAACAGAGAATATTAATTGTGAGTCTGTGAAGTGGCCTATAAATAAGCCTTCATAGAATTGCGTATTTCTCCAAGTTAGAAGTAAGAAAAAGCAAGAGTAAGCTAGAGAGAAAGATTAATAAAAAAAGCAAGATGTCAGGAGATGAAGCACTTAGAGATATCCTGGTAGTTTCGGAGGAGCCGATAACTGTAGAGCCTTTATCTACGGTAGCTCCTGAACCCGAGGATAGGGAGGAGTCGGTGGAGAATCTATTAACAGCAGTGGTAGATAGGAACATTGAGTTGGAAAATATGGTGCAAGAACTAAAGGTAGAAGTGGAAGAACTCCGATCAGACAATCAAGAACTAGAGGCAAAAATGGAAGAACTCCGAACAGACAAACAGGCTATAGAAGCCCATTTGGAAGATGAGATTTTAGAAAAGTTGAGAGCGCAGGATCAGGCGCATGAATTGGAAGAAGAAGTAAGATGCAAGAACAGGAAGATGTATAGAATGAGGTACGCCTTTAACAAGTTAGTCGGGCGTATTCAGGATAGGGTATCCAATTACCCCGAGGAGGAAGATCATACTGGACCCGTCATTAGTAGGGACCAGGTCATGATCATTACCAAGGAGGAACAAGAAGAGGCCATTGAGCGTGGTCTAGGAGGTTGAGATGTGAATGGCGTATATAGATACGGTACTTATAATGTTATTAATATGTACTGCCAATTTTGTGTAAGTTAAGAGATATGTTTTTGTTATAAATCCCCATATGTATAGTATTAGAGGGATATGTTATGTAAGTGCTATAACATGCAAAGTATTATGTACTACGAGAAGTATGTTTAATAAATGTGCTTTGAAATGAATAGAGAAAGACTACCCGGTCTTAAATGAAAATAAATGATACGAGATATCTTATGATAAGACTTTTGAAAAAAAAACAGAAAGAATACTAGCTGATCATGAACAGATCTATAACAGATGTTTAAGATGAATCCATAAAGAAATGGATTAAGTTATAAACAAAAAGATTCAAAGAAGAATCTTGAAGAGTTATAAAAGATGAGTTACGAATTAAAGAAAAAGTTTGTATTGAGCAAAGAGAAAGCTAAAATTAGAATTATGTGGGATTTCAATTGAGGACTCATGTTAGTGGCTCAGTTGTACGATTCCTTGTATGGGCGGGGAATTTGTGCTTGGTTTGAGAACCACTTAGCTTCCTATATCGATATAGTGGTTGAGTTGAACAATTTCTTATATGGGCAAGAGATTTGTCCTTGGTCTAACAACCGCTTAGCTTCCTATATTGATTAGTGGCCGAGTTGACCAATTCCTTGTTTGGGCAGGGGATTGTGTTTGGTTCGACAACCACTTAGCTTCCTATATTGATAATCATTGGAACCTAGTGTCGCGTTGTTCGCTATATGTATGTTGAGAAGGTGATTCTTTTCTCATGTGTATAACAGATAGGTAGAGGATGTAAGATTAGGAGCGAGTTCTTAAAAATCATACTTATGGTAAATTCGTGACTCATAATCATATGGTACATTTTTGAACCCCTCAGCGAATGGACGTCTTTGGTCTGACTAGGATAAGTTCCTAAACTCATATGATTGTGGTAAGTTCCTGAACTCATAATGTGTGGTATGTTTGATGAACTATATTAGGGTATAGAAAAGTTGTTCATGAAGAAGTGAGGATTTTTTTTTTAGTATAGTAAGCTTTAAGGATGATAGAAATATATAGAATTATTAAGCAATGAATCATCGGAGAAATTGAAGTTGATGGTGGAGGCATAGGTATTCCAAATCTTCTAGCTATGCTAGATCCTAAATCGTGCTTATATTCGCACTTATACGCCTTTGAAAAGTCTTATCATTTGTATGTCTATGCTACTTGGTTCAGCTAGACAAAAATTATTTTAACATCAAAATGTATTTTAAAATCGTCAATGCACCATTGCAAAGAATGGTCTTGAGATGATAAATGACGACATTCTAACACACTGTTACAACAGTGCAGCATTATGTCGTCCTATAAATGAATTTTAGTTATATGAACCGTTTTATGAAATACGTCCATGCTAATTGTGTTGGCTGGACAAAGTTTGTTTTGAAAACTTCAAAATGTATTTAATCATCACTTACCATTAAAGCCGTGGTGTAGAGATGATAAAATGACGGAATCCTAACACACTGATTGCAACAGTGCAGTATTATGACGTCCTAAAAAAATGAATTTCAGTTACATTAAATACCTAAAATGATTTTCAGTTCGTAATATACGAACAGTTTATTGATGCTAGTCTAGGCCAATTGTTTCGGCTAGACGGATGTTGGAATGATTTATCGAATGTTTTTGAGCCAGTATGAAAAACCCTGATACAAAGGGGTAATTTTGTCGGGAAAATCCGACCATGCGCGCGGATGTATAGAATATTTTGCAGTCTTTGTGATTGTTAAAATTTCTAGAGGTTTACAGTGAAAATATATGTTAAATCTCGAGATAGGCTCACGGTCTTTATGACCACTCAGCATGATTTGAAAAGTTTTTTAAAGGAATTTCTTTTATTTCCTATTTGTTCAAGCTGCTTCACAATTATTGAACAATTGTTGAAGACTCCTGAAAAATATTTCATTATTTTGAAAGTTGGAAGTTTAGAAGATGTGAACTTCTTAGAGAAGAATGACTATAGAATGTGACGAATAAAGAGAAATCTTTAAAGAAGGAAAGAGTTTAGTTATTATTAAAGTGAGAATATAAAGGTTGATTTGAAAAACTAGTTTGGTAAATAAGATGATTGATTTGAAAACCTAGTTTTGATCAATAGAATGAGCAGCAAAAAAATTAGCATGCTATAATTTCGAGGACGAAATTCTTAGAAGAAGGAGTGAATGTGATAACCCAAAAATTTATGAGACTTATAAATAAGATCTCGAATAATTAAATAAAGGTTAAAGAATATAACCTAGATTTAAAAATAGAGGAATAGAATGCATAGAGATGACTATGCCTTAATTTCGAGGACGAAATTCTTAGAAGAAAGAGTGAATGTAATATCCCAGATATTTCGAAAATTTAAAATAAGAATTTAATAAATAAAATTCTTATTAAGGGATGAAGTAGATTTGGACATATATGTATATATGTGTTTCATATAATGTGAAGTATGTGATTTTGTGTAATAGATTAAATGTGTGTATATAGATGTGAAATATATACATATATTGGGTAAAATTAATTAATTAATTAATATTAATTGATTGAGATTAAATTGAAATTATATTTTCACGTGATCACTATTCACGTAGATACTATTCACGTAAGTATTATTCACGTGATCACTATTCACGTAGGTACTATTCACGTGATCACTATTCACGAAAGTACTATTCACGTGATCACTATTCACGTGGGGACTATTCACGATAAAAACGCTTTCTTCGATTTTCGAATTACGTCATAGCGTTTATATGAGGTTACGAGGTGTAATATCTAATAGAAATTCACAAAAGAAAAGAATTAGCTTTTTTTCCGGCTAATCGATCAAAATACGAAAGTTAATTGTGTATAATACGAAATATTATACGAGTAGAATGCGAGAATAATACGAGCTGGACACAAAAATTATACGGTATAAATACGAAATTACTATTCATACGAAAGTACTATTCA
The DNA here is from genome assembly GCA_034770075.1 of Aralia elata. NCBI lineage: Eukaryota > Viridiplantae > Streptophyta > Magnoliopsida > Apiales > Araliaceae > Aralia > Aralia elata. Next base: position 48,549,287 of record CM068377.1, on the reverse strand, counting down.
TGCGAAAATACTATTCATTTATACAAAAAGTCGAATTTGGAGAAAACGTTAACAAAAGTTAACTAACTAAGTTATTTAGCAAATAAGTAAAGAAAAACTAAGTTAAACTAATTAAATCCTAATTAAGGGTTAAGTTAGATTAGTTTAAGGGGGCCAATCTTCGTGATATATAATCGACCAATCGTAGCAAAGAATGATGTAAGCATGATGTAGTATGACATAAGGCTCAAAGAAGCACAAAAGATGATGTAAACATGATGTGGCATGACATAAGGTCCAAAGAAACACAAATGTGATGTCATCATAATGATGTCACAGGTACTAAGGTGTAATTAATGAGGTACCAAAGTGTAATAAGCCAAGCCCTTAATGTGCAATTAATGAAACTTGGTTTTTCTATAAATAGAGAGCACTCCATTCATTATTTTCATACATTTCAAGAGTTAGAGTTACTCTACACAAATAATTTGAGAGCTATAGTGAGAGAAAAAAATATAATATATAGATATATATTACTTCGAAGTATAAAAGTGTTACGCGATTGGAAGTAAAGCTAGCAACTACAAGAGGTATTACTCTAGTGGTTATTATTTTCATTCTTCTATATATTTACAAGCAGTTATAATGCCCAAATTATTTTAAGTAAATAGTATAAAAGTTCTATTTACAAGCAGTTATAATGCCCAAATTTTTTTAAGTAAATAGTATAAAAGTTCTATTTACAAGCAGTTATAATGCCCAAATTAGTTTAAGTAAATAGTATAAAAGTTCTATTTACAAGCAATTATAATGCCCAAATTATTTTAAGTAAATAGTACAAAAGTCCTATTTACAAGCAGTTATAATGCCTAAATTATTTTAAGTAAATAGTATAAAAGTCTTACTTACAAGCAGTTATAATGCCCAAATTATTTTAAGTAAATAGTATAAAAGTCCTAATTACAAGCAGTGATAATGTCCGATTTTCTTAAATATAGTGTATGAATATTCATTGCATAAACAGTTATTATGTTTGATTTTTTTTATCTGATGAATATTCATTGTATAAGCAGTTATACTGCTTGTAGACACCCAAATTTTGCATTCCCTATGCTAACCGTGACAGGAGGGCAAAATCGTCAATTGAACCGGCCTGCGGGAGCGAAGAATGGGCACAAGTGCGAACACTCGACGCCACCGCGACGATTTGCAGTCAAAACCGACGTGACGACAAGGCCATCCGAAATGAGCATTCCCGAATAATGTGTCACGTCTCACAGTAATTCCCGGACTGCAAAATACAAGCAGTTCTGCCAAAACCGACAGCACGACGCGAGAATCGAGGTGCGGTGCGGAAACCGAGGAGAATTAAATAACTAAAGTGCATGGCGGGCTAAGGCCAGCCGCAGATCAATCTGCGGCTGGTCCTAGCCAGCCTACTTCAACACATTTCATTCATTCAGTGATACAGAGGTTGAACAGGCGGAGAGAGGAAGAAGAAACAGCAAGCAGCAGCAGCAAAAGAGCTCGGGAAATGAGAGAAAAGAGGGAAAAAAGAGAGGAATTAAACTCTTTTGATTAGATTGTATAACATACAACTCCTACATTATTCAATATACGAATTTTATACGCATCGTGGTGTCATTTGCAAGGTGAAAAACCTTCTTTTATAGCATTTTTGTTATATCATTTTGTTAATCTTCTTGTCAATTGGGTTATGTGAAATGTAGTTTTTCTTGTATATTGTTGTGGATCCATGGATTGTGGACTATTAGTGAGGTTTCCAATTGGAACGAAATTCTTCCTAATGGCTCGATGATATCCATTTGATGATTTTTAGCTCGTTATAGTGATGTAGCAATTTTGGATGTGAGCCTAGGAACGCAACCCCGTGGTCCAAATCCGATGATGGACATTTTTGGATGTATGTAATAGGGCCGATGTACCATTTATTGTAAATATGTAATTGTCGGGCCTTAAAACGATATCAAGTCGAAAATCGGGTTTAAGGCCCCGTAATAGTGAAATATGTGATTGTGGGCGTTGGGGTTATTCGGATGGCTTACATGCCCATGAATAGCCCCCACGCATTTTAATGCTTGATTTGATTTATGACACGAAATTGATTTCAAAGTTAAATGATAAGATTTTCATAAAATCAATCAAACTAGGCTATTAGCACCACGAGGCTAAAATTTGGAAATGCTAATGAATGTCGATTCCTATTTAACGAGAAGGCTAAAGGAAAAATCGTTTTCAAACATCACAAAAATGATTTTATAAAAATAAGTAACATTTTATTAAATCTTTGTGCATAGGGTTAAAGAGATCCTAGAAGTTGCCCACCGTGCTATTTACGAAAGCAACGTATTGATCTCGATTCCTATTTTGACGAAGGTTTAGAAAACTCTTGTTTTTGCCAAAACGACACCTAATGAAAATCTCATAAGTTTTTGACAATTAAAATCAAACCTTTCTCATAAAGATTTCTCGTTAAGCCAAATGACATTCTAAAGCATTCTCAAAAGAAAGCACGACTTTTCATCAAAACCCAAATGGTTTCTTCATGCAAACTCACCACGACATTCACATAGGCACACACACACACACGCGCACACACACACACATTCAAGAATTAAAAGATAAGAAAAGCATCAAGATTGCGGTAACCGTGTTTCACGGTAGTCGGGGGGTGCCTAACACCTTCCCCTCGCTTAAGCAACCCTCCGAACTCTATGAATCTCGGTTCGCAGACCAATTAATTCGGAGTCACACATGAGCCAGCGATTTACGAAAAACGAAACTCGGATGAGTTGGTACATCCATTTCAAATATACCAACTGGCGACTCTGGTTAATTGGCTCATCATAAAAAATGATCTTTTCAAAACCCCGTCGACATTTATGCCGACCTTTTCCCCAAAATCACCTAATGAAAGGGCTAAAATTGGAAAGGGTAACAATCACCAAAGATAGCGATTTCTCCCGGCGTCGACAACTAGCGACTCTGCTGGGGACATTAGAGGGTTTAAGCCGCGTTCAAGTCTTGATGCTGTCCTATCCTTTAAAACTCATGAATGTGTGTGTGCGTGCGATATTTTGACCTGTTGTTGTGTGAATGTGTTTTACCAATGAATGAGTGGTTGAATGGAATGACTTTACTTTAAAATCAATCATTGCATGCGGTGAGGACGATGAATGTGAATGTATGTTGAGAGAGTACCTCCTCCTGAGGCGAACCTGTCGGTTGCTTATTACTGGACTCGAAGGGGCTGCTCCCCGGAGATGGCTCAGGAAACGCACCACCCAAATCCGCTCCAATCGAAAGGATTCAGACGAGTAGATTGCGAAGATTTTCGGCATGAAGGTCCCCAAATCTTCGCAATCTACTCGTCTGAATCCTTTCGATTGGAGTGGATTTGGGTGGTGCGTTTCCTGAGCCATCTCCGGGGAGCAGCCCCTTCGAGTCCAGTAATAAGCAACCGACAGGTTCGCCTCAGGAGGAGGTACTCTCTCAACATACATTCACATTCATCGTTCTCACCGCATGTAATGATTGCTTTTAAAGTAAAGTCATTCCATTCAACCATTCATTCATTGGTAAAACACATTCACACAAAAACAGGTCAAAATATCGCACGCACACACACATTCATGAATTTTAAAGGATAGGACAGCATCAAGACTTGAACGCGGCTTAAGCCCTCTAATGTTCCCCAGCAGAGTCGCCAGCTGTCGACGCCGGGAGGAATCGATATCTTATGGTGATTATTACCCTTTCCAATTTTAGCCTTTTGGTTTAGATGATTCTTTTGGAAAAGGTCGGCATTAATGTCGACGGGATTTTGAAAGATCGTTTTTTATGATGAGCCAATTAACCAGAGTCGCCAGTTGGTATATTTGAAATGGATGTACCAACTCATCCGAATTTAAATCGCTGGCTCATATGTGACTCTGAATTAATTGGTCTGCGAACCGAGATTCATAGAGTTCGGGGGCTTGCTTAAGCGAGGGGAAGGTGTTAGGCACCCCCCGACTTCCGTGAAACACGGTTACCGCAATCTTGATGCTTTTCCTATCCTTTAATTCTTGAATGTGTGTGTGTGTGCGCGTGTGTGTGTGTGTGTGTGTGCCTATGTGAATGTTGTGGTGAGTTTGCATGAAGAAACCATTTGGGTTTTGATGAAAAGTCGTGCTTTCTTTTGAGAATGCTTTTGAATGTCATTTGGCTTAACAAGAAAGCTTTATGAGAAAGGTTTGATTTTAATTGTCAAAAACTTATGAGATTTTCATTAGGTGTCGGTTTGGCAAAAACAAGAGTTTTCTAAACCTTCGTCAAAATAGGAATCGAGATCTATACGTTGCTTTCGTAAATAGCACGGTGGGCAACTTCTAGGATCTCTTTAACCCTATGCACAAAGATTTAATAAAATGTTACTTATTTTTATAAAATCATTTTTGTGATGTTTGAAAACGATTTTTCCTTTAGCCTTCTCGTTAAATAGGAATCGACATTCATTAGCATTTCCAAATTTTAGCCTCGTGGTGCTAATAGCCTAGTTTGATTGATTTTATGAAAATCTTATCATTTAACTTTGAAATCAATTTCGTGTCATAAATCAAATCAAGCATTAAAATGCGTGGGGGCGATTCATGGGCATGTAAGCCATCCGAATAACCCCAACGCCCACAATCACATATTTCACTATTACGGGGCCTTAAATCCGATTTTCGACTTGATATCGTTTTAAGGCCCGACAATTACATATTTACAATAAAGGGTACATCGGCCCTATTACATACATCCAAAAATGTCCATCATCGGATTTGGACCACGGGGTCGCGTTCCTAGGCTCACATCCAAAATTGCTACATCACTATAACGAGCTAAAAATCATCAAATGGATATCATCGGGCCATTAGGAAGAATTTTGTTCCAATTGGAACCCTCACTAATAGTCCTCAATCCATGGATCCACAACAATATACAAGAAAAACTACATTTCACATAACCCAATTGACAAGAAGATCAACAAAATGATATAACAAAAATGCTATAAAAGAAGGTTTTTCACCTTGCAAATGACACCACGATGCGTATAAAATTCGTATATTAAATAGTGTAGGAGTTGTATGTTATACAATCTAATCAAAAGAGTTTAATTCCTCTCTTTTTTCCCTCTTTTCTCTCCTTTCCCGAGCTCTTTTGCTGCTATTTTTCCCTTCTTTTCCTTCCCAAAATGCTACTGTCTCTCTCCTGGATGAAGAACTGGACTAATAAAGCCATCTAGAGGCAGCCGCCTGGCCTCGGTTTCTCCGCGCCGCGCACTCAATTATTTTAATCGTTTGGCCGCAGATCAATCCGCGGCTGGGTGGGCTGATTTTCTCGATTTTTGAGCCGCATCCTGATTCTCGTGTCGTATCGCTGATTTTCGCTGAAAGGCCCGTTTTTTGCAGTCCGAGAACCGCTGGGAAACGTTCCATATCATTCAGGAATGCTCGTTGTCGTGCTGGCTTTGATCGCAGATGGCTTTGAGTGTTCGCACTTATGTCCACCTTCGTCTCGTAGGTTGGGTTAATTGACGATTTTGCCCTCCTGCCAGGGTTAGTATACGAAGTGCAAAATTTGGGTGTCTACACTGCTGAATTATTTCATGTATAGTAGAATGAGTCTTATTTGTAAGCGGTTATAATAACCGAAATAATATTAAAAAAAAAACAATGTGGGTGAAAGGTTATATTTCAAATAAAAAGAAATATATTAAAGTGTTTAGTAAAGGAAGTGATTTATTAAAGCCGGATTATGATTAATTGGTTGTTCAACGTGACTTAAATGTGTAGGTCAATTGAAGGATAAGTTAATAACGTTATATTTAAACAACATAACAGGCAAGTTCTTAATCCTAAACTTCTTACGTTATTGCAAGTTTCCTAACTCAAACTTGAGTAAATATTTTCAAGCATGTTAGTGGTTTAATTATTGTCAATTATTCCACCTCAATGAAATTTATTGTTAATCGCACTTAGTGCAAGTTGCATATGTTTACCTGGTATGAAAGGCTGATCACCTTGATTACCAAATTTGTTCATGGTCATTGTTGGCCACTCAGCGTTATTGATTCAGTTATTCATTTATTGAAATTTGATTATCGTTCTTTCACAATTATTATATATTGTTGAAAATTCGAAAGTCTATTCTTTTTCAATCATGATATATCTTTCTTGTATTTAAACTTGCTGAGCAAAGTAGTTGCTCACTCTTGCTATATCATGATAATATTTCAGTTAAGCTCAAGTGCTTCAGGAAGGACAAAGACAAGAGGAAAAGTTCAGGAGTAACTTAATATGCGTTAACTATTATGATACCTTATGAAAATGATCATGTAAACTTTTTGAATTATTAAAGGAATGTATCAAGATAAAGGTTGTAGACCTTGGGAAATGCTGTAGAATACTCTGAAATAAACAATGTATGTTTATATTTTCCGCATTAGTTATAGAACATGTATACGAAGATGATGTATCGTGACGCACCAAGTTCGGGGTTCAAAGGACACGAATTTGGGGGCGTGACAAAAAGGATGATTGATCTCATAATCATTTGTGTGGAGACACTAAAGCAAGTATGTAGGTGCTTATTGGAGAATAAGTTCACTGAACGTGGCTCGCTAAGAAATACCTAATGGAGTTTTACTCGGCTGTCAATAGAATTCCTCTAGTGGTAGTAGTATAAGTGATCTTTAGACTTGAGATCATCATAGTATCTTGTGTATGATGAGTTATACTTTGACATGTCCGTTAAGACCTTTATGGTATAATAAAGGGTATGATTGGGTATAATTAGTTATACATGGAGATAGGTGAATGATCAACAAAGAATCTACCTCGTCAAATAAAAGATGTGAATGTCTTATGTGATTCGATAAATAATAACTCAGTAGTCCTTGGTCAAGGCAGAATGAAATTAGAAAGGAGTTTCTAATTTGCATTATTTAGAGTTGTGCATTTGGGAATCGAAATACATATAATTAAATAAAATAAGACTGACAATAAATCCATGTCTTATATTTAATTGGGACATTGTATGGTAGAAGGATTGAATTGTATGGTATCTATGCACTGAAAGGTTCTTTTGTGATTAATGTTAAAATCTATATTATCTGGATAGTCGTTGATCGCTAAGGGGCTTACCCTTATTTTAGAATAAATATTATTTATTTAAATGAATTAAATAGTTTAATTTATTTATTTAAATAAGATTAGAATTGTTCTAATTGATTTATTCAAATCCGGTTTAATATGGAGAACCTAAAGGTTCACACCGCAAAAAGAAAAATATTTGTTTAAGAAGTAAATGGCATAATTGTAATAATAAGTTAAGTGTATTTAATTTAATTTAGTGTATGGAGATAGAATAAATTAAATAGCTTAATATTTATTATTTAATATTTTGGAAATATTAAATATAAATTAATAAGAGGAGTCTTATTATTATTATTATTATTATTTTTATTACTACTACTATTACTATTATTTAATTTCTAATAGGGATTGAGAATTAATTAATAGAAGTACTCTGTCATGAATTTCTAATTGGATTAGGAGCATAATTAATTAAAGAAATTTAATTATAATAGAAACCCTAATCCTAAATAGTTTAGGGAATGGTTTTCCTACATCTATAAATAAGAGAAGTCTTATCATAGATTAGAGTTACACACTATTGCATTAGATTGTGGAGAGTATTTGTAATTTCTATAGAGATAGAAACTAGGGTTTTGCCAACACCCATCTTCTTGAATACATATTATTCCTTAGTGGATCACCTCTAGAGGCCAAACACTTGGGTGGCTAACGTTGATCAAGCGAAGGAATTTAGTCGGTGGAATTCAAGGAGAACGCGAAGGAATTAGAAGTGAACTTGTACCTGAGGAAGCTTTGATTCACGAGGGTATAATTCTCTATCTCTATCTCTTTCGTTAATTGATAATCGAACACAAGGAAAGATCATGGTGATGGTTTGTATGAAAAATTTTAAAATCCGTTTTATCACGCTTCCGCCCTATTTATGTAATTTGATTGCATGCTTGCGTTATATACAAACCTAACAACCATAACAACAAATAATTTAAACACACACGGAAACATAGCTATAGAGTCCTCTAAACTGTCCAATAGTCCATGTTTGTCCAAAAATGTCCATTTTTCTTCATGTTCTTCATGTTCTTCATCCTCCTTAAGCATAGGTACGGATTTATTCTATTTTTGTTCCACTTTGATGTTATTAATGGCTTACATAGTCTTTTAACAATATTTGTACATAATCATAACAAACAACAACATCAAAAATCGCCACAAAAATCATCCGTGAGCTTAAAAAAGCTCCAAAAACCAAAAGTTTGGAAAATCTTTGGCAAACTCAAATGAAATGGTTTTAAATGAGATGTTTACCTTTGCAACTTTCTTATGGAAGATAGAGGAGCTAGCTAGGGTTCGTTAGACTTGATAGAAGCTCTTCTTCTTCTCCTTCTTATTCACCCGTGCTCTTCTTTTCTTCTCTTCTCCTTCCACACTTCTTCTTCTTCTTCTTCTTCTTCTTCTTCTTTGTTCTTCCTTCTTCCTGCAGATTTTCTCTCTCTCTCTCTCTCAACTGAATTTAGACATGGAATGGGAGAAGTTTGAATCTGCTGAATGGAATGGGAGAGAAGGAATGGATCGGGAGAAGTGGAGGGAGTGGCTTCGGGAGGGATGAAATGGGACTTGGTTGCTCAATACATTTTGTCCAACAAATGCAAGGCTTGCCTAACCACTCTCTCTACTTGCTCATTTGATTGGTCCAAAATGGTTGGTTGGTTCCCTCTTAGAGTAACATGCAAAAATAAATACACAAATACACCAAAAATATATCCGAAAACTCCCACTTTTGTACCCAATTTGCTCAATAACTCTACCCATAATTAAAATGGGTATTACCATAAAATATTGGGATGGGTAAAAATAATTATTATGAGATTTGTCCATTTATTTGGAACACCCATATTATACATTTCGGATACGGATAAAATCACGTATCAGCTCAAATAAAATTTTCGACGCTTGAAAAAATTATCACTTCGCTCGCACGTATTAATGAAATTTATTAAAATAAAAAAAGATACAAAAAATATTATGGCGTGAATAGTGTCTCTGGAATCGTGCCCCGTGAATAGTGATTTAGCGACGCTACGCGAAATCAATTATTCACTTAAACAAGGCTATAACACGTAAAATTTCATGCATTCACTTAATCCAGGTTGTCACACAACCTTTAAACATGCAACACAAAAATAATATTAATAAAATATAATATATTCATTAACATTCAAAAATTCGAATTACAAGGCAAATCCAGAATTCCCGGTCGTTACAGTATAAATTCCTAAACTTATACAAATTTCTTTAAAATTTGTACAAGTTATTCAGCTATGCTAAATTGCATTTTTATTGAGAATTTGAAGTTCTATATTCATAAATTGTTTTAGATAGATGTCAATGCTATTTGTTCGTGCTAGACAAAGATTTAAATATTTTATTAATTTTCATTATAAACCTACTATCCAAGCCGAATTGTTTCGGTGCGGCTTCAGATTCAAGTCTGAGATGAACAACCCTAACATTGGGGTATTTTACGTAAGAAAAATTCAGATCGACCCCTGAGGTGGTCAAACAAATGCATATAGTCGTTTAACTAGAGTGTTGTACAACGCAGGGTACAAAGGGCTGAAAACCCATCGTGCCCGTAAGCCAGACGGTTCATAGTTGCATTACCACCGAACCTTTATGAGAACAAAAACAATGTTCAAGGTCTTTCGACCGCTCAACATATATAATCAGTATATAGTTCCAAAAATTTGAAATAGCAGATCTTGTTATTCAGATCGATTTGAAGTCTCTTCATAACTATTGTTCAGTTGTAGAAGTGTTGTATAGATGAAACATTAATTCTTGAATTTGTAGTTGATTTTGATTGCTATTACTTGCTGAGCAATTAAATACTCATTCTTGTTTTAAATTAAATGTTTCAGTAAAACCTGAACACGTAGAAGGCTCCAATAAGGACAAAAGAAAGGGAAAGCTGAACGAGAAGTGAATGAAGTGCTATTTATAATAGTTAAGGGTATTTATAATATTATTTTACACATCACCATGTATGAAGATTTAAAGGTCTGAGAACCTGGGATTTAGAGTAAGACATATTGTATTAATTAGTAATTTTAATTATGTCATTATTATTATATTAGATGGGCAGTACCGTGGAGCACCATTTCAGGGTTTAAAGGTACCCGGATTTGGGGGCGTCATAATTAGAAGCTAGTTTTTGCCTTTTCAAGAAAGTAACTCTTCCTTCCCTTTGTCCCTTTCCTCTTTGTTCCCTTCAAATATATCCACATGTGTCTTATCTTCTTCATTCCACCAACTTTTTTGTAACGATTGTGAATATCGCTTAGCCTTGTAATTAGGGGTTATGAATATTATTTAATAAAATGATTTTTTATGGATATTATTTTGTGTTATGTAATTAAAAGTCGTATTGTGACCTAAATGATGTGTATGTAAGTGAATATGTGTTGTTGTATGAAAGAGGAGAATAAATTTTTCTGAGAAAAAAATGTTAAAACATTATTCACGCCAAAAATGCCTTTTTCATTTTTTGACTTTTTAAATTACGTCATAGCGTTTATACAAAGGTAAAAGACGTAAAGTTTATTCAAAAGTACGAAAGGGCAAAATTGTCTTTTTTCCAACCGGATGAGTTATAATTAGAAAGAAACTAGAAATAAAACTAAGTTTGGGTTAACCGAGCCTAAGGTTGAGCCTAGGGTTTGAGAGGCTTGGATAGGGTTGAACCAAGGGTTGTAGTGGCTTGGCTAGGGTTAAGCTAAGGGTTGAGCTTAGGGTTAAAACCTAAAATCTTGGGGCCAAAGTGTGTGAAGTTAACTAGGGTCAACATGTGAGCTAAATAAAGATTAAATGGAAGTAAAATGAAAGACAAAAAGGGGAATGGTAAGGGGGGATGTCCAGCCATTAAGGCCTATAAGGGCTAGACTTCTTATTTTTGGTAAGTTTTTGGTTAAACAAGCAACCTTAATTAATGCCCCAACCTCTTATCCAAAAAGTCATCATATTGTTCCCTTAATCCAACCTTGGTTAGCCTAATTGTGGATTGTTAAGATTAACATTGATTAGCTTAACTTGATTGGTTGGTTAGATTAACTAGAGGATGGTTAACATGTTTTATATATACTCCCACCCATCTTCCTTCTATCCATTGTTCATTTCATTTTGCCTAAGTATATTTGAGAGAGCAAGAGCTTGTAAGCAAGAAAAAGTTAGAGAAAAGAGAGATGTAGTAGTCGGATATAGCAAGGAGGAAGGAAAAGAGGATCAAAGCCATCATCTTTAATCACCTAGTAAGGAAGAAGAGAACTACCAAGGTAAGCCATGAAAACCCTAACTTCTACTTCATCTTTTAAAGCCTTTTATATAGCTTGTTAGATGTTATTGTTGTGGTTGTTGTTGGTTGATAGGATCATGAAGGATCCGGAGGAATAAGGAGGTGTATATATACTTGTAAAACACCGATAATATTGCATGAAAAGTGAAACGAAAGAATAAAAATGTAAGCTTATGCATAAAGGATGGAAAACTATGTAGAGGATTGTTAATTGGACTTGTATAATTTGTTGTTCGTAAGGAATTTTTAAATTCCGGAAAGAAGGAAACGTACTCTCATGAGTTAGAAAAATGTTCCAATTGTAACGGAGTAAAAATTTGCTATAACAAAGTTATGACAAAATTTTTAGTAAAATATGTTAAAAGTCAAAAACTTAGCTTGGTATGACTTTCAGGCGAATTTTATGGCTAGTTAACACTGCTAGAAAATTTTTATTTCCTGGGGTTTTGTAGAGTGTAGTAAAAGTGAGTCGTAGGCTCAAGAACGAGCTCAATCCGATTTCGGATGAGTAAGTTACAAAAATTTGAAAAAGGGACATTAGAATCGTCAAGTAGTAAAAATTAGCCCACAAAGGATTTTTGAGCCACTGTTTTGGCTTGTTAACGAATCTGAAAAATTATTTCTTTCAGAGGGATTTGTAGAGGATGTTACGAGCAAGAAAATGGCTCAAGAACGAGCTCATTCTGATATCGGATGAACAAGTTATGAGGTTACGAAGTAGGTGCGCTGAAATCGACAAAAGCTAAAAATTTCGGCAAAGCTAGAAATGTTTCTGCCAGGTTGGGCTGGCAGCGCCATTCCCAGGCTTAATTTGGGCGCGACAACAGTTGTATGATAGAGTGTTTTTGGCTGCTGTGTTGGGTTGCTAAGCTCTTGGGTGTTTGCATAAGCAAGTTAAGTGTGCGATCGTGAAAACGTCGTAACGCCGTAACAAGTGTTTGAACCGTGTAAAATATTTCAACTCTAATAAAATGGAAGCATTAAAGAGTATGAATTAAGGTAAATGTAAACCATCGTAGAGGGTAGATATGTGGGTCATGACGTTCCCGAACGCCGCGACGCCGAAAGACGTTTTAGAAGGTTGGTCGCGTTATTTAAATAATCAAATGCAAGCAATATAAAATGAAAGGTAAAGTAATGTAAACCAATATAAAGGGTCATTATGTGGCTAATTTGTGTGTCGTTGTTACTTAAATGTGTAGGACATTAAAAGGACGATTAGAGTAAAGATATAAAGAACTCCTGAGGCAAGTATCTTTAAACCTTTTTGCAAGTTTTCTAAATTCATTTGACTATGCTCTTATAAATGTTTCATGAAGTTTTGAAGTTCAAATTTACGCAATGCATATTCGATTGTGTGAATTCCATGCTTATGCAAATCTTTTAGTATTTGTACAAGCGTTCAAGCTATACTATGACAAAAACTGTTAAAGCTTTAAAGTTCTATTATTCATGAACTATTTATGAAGATAGTTGATACCATTTGATTCGACTAGACAAATGTTAAAATATTTTATCGATTTGATTATAAATCTTTGAAATATTATTGATGTTAGGTATAGCTATCCAAACCAAATTGTTTTGATACAGATTTAGATAAGTTTGAGATGAACAACCCGAATATTAGAAAAATTTATTGTCGGATATTCTGGCAAACCCGTGAGGCGGTCAAAACAAATGCATATAGTCATTTTTAGTAGAGTGTTGTATAACATAAGGTACTATAGGTTGATCACCTAGACGTACCCGTAAGTTAGACTGTTTACAGTTGAATTACTGTTAAAACCTATAACGATCATGAATCATGCTTAGCCTTGTAATTAGGATTTAAGAATATCATTGAATAAAATAAATTTATATGAATATTATTCTGTGTTATGTGTTTAAAGGTCGTATTATGACATAGATTGTTGATAAGTGAGTTTTATACCTACGAATTGAGTACGTTTCGCTTGATAATTTGTGAGTTCTTAAGTATTTTAAGTTATTATTTAATATTTATAGTGTTTTTATGTTATTTTGTAGGAAAAAGCAAGGAAATGCAATTCGGACATCTTTTGGAGTAAAATATGCAAGTAAATACGAGAATAGAAGATTGAAGGGTTTTCAATACAAAGTTAGATGCATGTTCATGGCTTGGGAATTGAAATTTACTGTAGAACTCGTCGAGAGCTTCGATTTGATAGGTGGACGTCCCGTAACTCCTCCCGGATCAAAAGTTATGGCATTTTTATCAACCGAGATCACAGTTTGGAGTTGTCATTTACATAACAGTCACTTTAAGCTCAATTTGAACCTAGCTCCAGCCTATATCTCTCAAAACTCAAAGAATAAAAGTTGTAGAGCTACTTCTTACCTTTCCAGAGCCTCTTGAATCTTCCCAACTGGAGTTCGAACGAGAAAGTTATGACCATTTTACCAACAGACGTCGAAGTAAAAAATTTCAGAAAATGTTCCAGCGCCGGAGCACCCATTTCTAGTTCATTTTGAGCGCCAGGGGGGGGGGTAGGATACAGATTTCCAACGCTGGGAGTAGCGCCAGGCGCTCGGGGTCGGGCCAGATCAAGCGGGGACCCGTTTTTGGATGTTTTTGACTCCAAATTGGATTGTTTTTCCTCACAAGCTTAGGAATTAGACTTTTAACCTATAAATACATGATGTGAGGCATATAACTTGGGAATGAACATAATTAGTAGTAGATTAGAGTATAATAGACATAGAAGAAGGTTTATTTTTGGATCTGAAGAAGAATTCAAAGGAAGGATTGCGAGGATTGAAGGCCAAAGTGAAGATCGCGCATAAACACAGATTCTTATCTCTTCCTTTCTCCTTTTATTTTTGTATTCTTGAACATGATGGATTATTTTAATAACTTGATTTCTTTTTCAGTTATGAGCTAAATTTATAATTAAGACTGCAATTGAACCTTTTATGTTTATGGATTAATTATTTGTTTGATTCTAATTATTCATTCATATTGAGTTGTCTATCGTATTTTGCGTTTATTGATTAATTGTCTGGCCAACAATTAGCGGGATACTCTAGGTGAATTCGGAAGATGAAATCTAGGGTTAGATCTAAATATGGTAGCATGTATTCTTAGTTATTTGCATGGGATGAATAACTAGGGTTGTGAATTGAATAGGGATATCTCTTTTCGCTGCATGTAACTTTTGGGAATTGGTACTTAATGAATTTGATTCTTTTATTTTGCATAGGAATATCGCAGAATTAGTTGAGTTAGATAATTTTATTTGATCACTTGGGAAATGACTTATAAATAATTTTGAATTTCTGTTAACAACTCTATTGAACTTAATAATTAGATGATTTGGTTAATTTTATATTGCATAATTGGGGATCTTGTAGTCTTAGTAGTTGAGAAATATTATTAAATAATTCTTTGTGGGTTCGACACTCTTTTATCATTTTATTACTTGTTGACCGTGTACACTTGCACGTAATTGTCATTATCTAAATTGGATAACAAGTTTTTGGCGCCGTTGCTGGGGAATTAATTTAATAATTTTTGCCAATATTAATTTTAATCAAAATAATCTTAATTTAAACATTTATTTATTTATTTGTTTTTTCTATTTTACTTCCTTTTCAGGCACTATGGCGAACTATGACTATCAGTGGCCTTATACGAGAATGACTCAGCCAAGAGCGACAGGTATTTATGAACTCGATGAATTGTCAGCACAGATAGAGACACTTTCGAGGAAGTTTGACACTTTAGCAGTACAACCTATTCAAAGTGTAGCGGTGATTTGTGATTATTGTGCTGTAAACCATCCGAGTCATCTATTAGGTTTGTATATAACGCGAACATGCAATCAAATTACATAAATAAAGCGAAAGCGCGATAAAATCAGATTTTAAAATTTTATACAAACCATCACCACGATCTTTCTTTATGCACAACTATTAATTAAATGAAAGAGATGAAGAATAAGAATTATACCCTTGTAGAATTCTAGCTTCCTCAGGTACAAGTTCAACTCCAATTCCTTCGCGTTCTTCTTGAATTCCACCAATTAAATTCCTTCCTTTGATCAACATTAGCCATCCAAGTGTTTGACCTCTATAGGTGATCCACCAAGGAATAATACTTGTTCAAGAAAATGTGTGTTGACAAACCCTAGTTTCTATCTCTATAGAAATTGTAAGTACTCTCCACAATTCTAATGCAAGAGTGTCTAACCCTAATATATGATAAGACTCCTCTTATTTATAGATATAGGAAACCCCTCCTAAACTATTTAGGATTAGGGTTTCAATTCTAATTAAACTCCTTTAATTAATTAAACTCCTAATCTAATTAGGAATTTATGAGCGTACTTTTATTAATTAATTCCCAAACCCTTTTAGGAATTAAATAATAATAATAGTAATAATAATAATAAGACTCCTCTTATTAATTTATATTTAATATTTTCAAAATATCAAATAATAAATATTAAGCTATTTAATTTATTCTATCTCCATAGATTAAATTAAATATACTTAACTTATTATTATGATTGTAATACCTTGAATATTTATGAGGCTTATAAATACGATCGTATATGGTTAGAGGTTAATTTAGTGACCTAAAACTAGGTATCGAGAATTTTAAAATCTTAAACCCCAATGAGATTCAAATTTTGTATCATATGTGCTTAAATAAAGATTGAAATGATATTTCGAAGCAGGTGTTTTGTGATTATATTATGTAAACGATATATTTGGTCAAATAAATTTTTTTTGGTCAAGCTGCTTAGTCGTGCTTACATTGACAAAATGATTTATCGTGCTTTAAACGATTTCACCAAAAAGCATCCTGACAAATTATTTTTAGTAAGCTGCTGTGTCGTGCTTAAACTGATATAGTGCCTTGTCGTACTTACGCTGACAAGCTGCTTTGTCGTGCTTATGCCTGGCAGACGCCAGCTTACGCTTGGCACACGCCAGCTTACGCCTGGCACACGTTAGGTATTAAAGTGTAATTAATCTAGGTACCAAAGTGTAATAAGCCGAGCTCCTAACGTGCAATTAGTGAAACTTGGTTTTTTTATAAATAGCAAGCTCAGTTCATTCATTCCTTACTATTTTTCAAGAGCAGTTCAAGAGCAAAAACAATCTATATTTATATTCTGAGAGATATTGTGAGATAAAAATTACTTTCTAAGCATCGAAGCGTTGCGCGATTGGAAGTAAAGCTAGCAACTACAAGAGGTATTACTCTAGTGGTTATTATTTTCATTCTTTTTTATATATTTAGTAAAAATATACTTTTATAAGCAGTTATAATGCCCAAATTATTTTAAGTATATAGTACAAAAGTCCTATTTTTAAGTAGCTATAATGTCCGATTTATTTCTCTTATATATTAAAAAATATATTTTTATAAGCAGTTACTATGTCCGATTTTCTTCAAGTATTTAGTAAGAATATTCATTTTATAAGCAGTTATAATGCTCAATTTATTTTAAATATACTTGATGAATATTCATTTTATATGCAGTTATAATGCTAAAATTATTTCATATATAGTAGTCGGAGTCTTATTTATAAGCGGTTATAATACCCGGAATAAAACTTAAAAGATTTAATCGTTAAAATGCTTAATTAACCTAGCATAATCCAAAGAAAGGAAAAGCTTAGAGGATAAAAGTTCTAGAGCTTACACTTCAAGAGATTGAGCGAGGAATGAAACATTAACGTTAATATATTATCCATATTTAGGTAAGTATACTTATTTGTTGAAATGCACTCCGTGCAATAACGTGTCTTATTTATGAGGTTTATTGTTATGCAAGTATTGTTTCTTTTGCACCCCGTGCATTAACATGCTTGTTATCTTTTATGTGCAACGTGATAGTGATTGTTGAATTTCAATTGAAAACCATGTTAGTATCTAAGTTGAACAACTCTCTTGTATGGGCAAGAGTTTAAAATGTGTTAGGAAACCGATCTAACTCACTGAGGTAACATTTGTCGCAGTGTAGAGGTATCATAGAAGCGATATACACTATTGATACAATTGTAGCAGTGGTGATGAGATGGGGAACTAATTCATTAGTTCGTGGGTGGGGAACCACTCAGTTCACTATATTGATAATCGTTGAAATCTTGCATCAGCTTATTCTGTATATATATCTTGAAAAGGTGATTCTCTTCTCATATATATCAGTTAGACTTGTTGGGCATTCTTATGCTCATTCTTGCAATTATCTTAAAACAAATTACAACTAAGGAAGAATTACCAGACGATTCTGGCAGTACAAAGAAAGTTGAAGATGTAGAAGTTTTAAACTATGCTAGATTAATATTATTGGCAATGTCTAGAAAGTTCTGACGAGGAAAGGGGTTAGGTCATCTAATTGCGCGCGGTTTTAACGGAAAGCCCCCTCTTTCCTGGGAACTGCCTGGTTGCTAATACTGCAAGTCTCGAATAGATAAATGGAGATTTGTTGTTAAGTCTTTTAGGACTTATTTATAATAAGAACAAGTAACCTGGGAATGATGTAACACGAAATAATGATATTATAATATTATCACTTTTTCGCATTATACTCTGATTATTAGAAGTCAAGATTTTTATATACGATTTAAATCAATTATATTACGAGTTTTTATAAAAACTTATCGTGTACATTACCTTTAAGTTAATGAATGTTTTGAATAAGGTTATACAAGTCAGCACGAAGTCCGACCTGGCTAAAAGAAGCTAGCAGGTGGATTTCGGGGGCGTGACAGTATGGTATTAGAGCTATAAGCACAAATGGTGCAAAGAGCCCCGAGCCTCTTGCTGGAGACTCCCAAATGGGGATGCACCGAAGCCAGACTCTCCGTAGGGGACGCCGAAGGTGTCGGTGGCAAACTGATAGGTACACTTGTCAGGTGCTGTCCAGTTATGGATATGAGTGACATTATGGTATCAGAGCATTAGGTTATAGCTCTAGGGTAAGAGTACCTTATGATATAGCCTGCGTAAAATTTTGGGGATAGAAAAAACTCGTAAAAAGAAAGTTAAAAAATGCTTACACTGGAATTTCGAGGACGAAATTCTTATAAGGAGGAGAGAATGTAATATCCTGAATATTTATAGAACTTATAAATATGATATTGAAAGACTAAAATTAGCTGTAAAGTTAATTTCGAGGATGAAATTCTTTGAAGTAGGGGTGAATGTAATATCCTGAATATTTATGAGGCTTATAAATATGATCATATATGGTTAGAGGTTAATTTAGTGACCTAAAACTAGGTATTTAGAAGTTTAAAACCTTAAACCCTAATGAGATTCAAATTTATATGCTTAATAAAGATCGAAATGATATTTCGAAGCAGGTGTTTTGTGATTATATAGTGTAAACGATGAATTAGGTCAAATAAAATTTTTTTGTCAAGCTGCTTAGTCGTGCTTACGTTGACAAAATGATTTGTCGTGCTTTCCACGATTTCACCAAGAAGTATCCCGACAAATTATTTTTAGTAAGCTGCATTATTGTGCTTAAACTGATATAGTGCTTTGTCGTGCTTACGATAACAAGCTGCATTGTCGAGCTTGTAAGATATTTTCATTGAAGAGCTTAGAAGATAGGTTCAATTGCAAGCTGCATTGTCGAGCTTAGAAGATATTTTCATTGAGGAGCTTAGATTGCAAGTTGCATTGTCGAGCTTGGAAGATATTTTCATTGAGGAGCTTAGAAGATAGGTTCAATTGCAAGCTGCATTGTCGAGCTTAGAAGATATTTTCATTGAGGAGCTTAGATTGCAAGCTGCATTGTCGAGCTTGGAAGATATTTTCATTGAGGAGCTTAGAAGATAGGTTCAATTACAAGCTGCATTGTCGAGCTTGGAAGATATTTTCATTGAGGAGCTTAGAAGAATATTCTAAGAATATGCTAGGGTACAAAGTGTAATAAGCCGAGCCCTTAACGTGCAATTAGTGAAACTTGGGTTTTCTATAAATAGCAAGCTCTGTTCATTCATTCCTTACTATTTTTCAAGAGCAGTTCAAGAGCAAAAACAATCTATATTTATATTCTGAGAGATATTGTGAGATAAAAATTACTTTCTAAGCATCGAAGCCCTGCGCGATTGGAAGTAAAGCTAGCAACTACAAGAGGTATTACTCTAGTGGTTATTATTTTCATTCTTCTTTATATATTTAGTAAAAATATACTTTTATAAGCAGTTATAATGCCCAAATTATTTTAAGTATATAGTACAAAAGTCCTATTTACAAGCAGTTATAATGTCCGATTTATTTCTCTTATATATTAGAAAATATACTTTTATAAACAGTTACTATGTTCGATTTTCTTCAAGTATTTACTAAGAATATTCATTTTATAAGCAGTTATAATGCTGAAATTATTTCAAATATAATAGCCGAATATTCATTTTATAAGCAGTTATAATGCTGAAATTATTTCAAATATAATAGCCGGATATTCATTTTATAAGCAGTTATAATGCTAAAATTATTTCAAATATAATAGCCGAATATTCATTTTATAAGCAATTATAATGCTCAATTTATTTTAAATATAGTTGATGAATATTCATTTTATATGCAGTTATAATGCTGAAATTATTTCATATATATTAGAAGGAGTCTTATTTATAAGCGGTTATAATACCCAGAAGAAAACTTAAAAGATTTAATCGTTAAACGCTTATTTGTCTACATAAACTTATAATCGTGTAGGATTTACGACGAACATTTAAACCGTTATATTAACTGTAAAAGATATACGTGGAAAGTCTTCTAACCTTGTTATATTTAAGCAAGTCTATTACATCTTGCTATCAATTATTGTGAAGTTATTGCTTCTTGTTCAGCATAACTTAAGAAATGAATCATTATTCATATATTATTTATTCGAGCGTAAATTGTTGTGTCAAATCAAATTGTTTTGGTACGACATCTTATATTGAGAAATGGAACACCTTGATGTAAGGTGAACTGAAACACCTTGATATAAGGTGTCGATAAATGTTGATTATATATCGACACAAAATTGTAGGATGATATGCATACTCCTAGGATATTGGTTAGGTTGATCCCCTACCAGATATCTGAAATCAAACGGTTCTAAGTCATTGAAGACTGATAGAACTAATTGAAATATATGGTTCATGTACAGAACCCTCAGTTATATATCATTGACATCTTTCAAATCAAACACATTGTGTTTACGTTTTCAAATGAACTTGCTGAGCATTTGTAGCTCATTCTTGCATATATCTTCTTTTGCAGTTTTAAATGATAATCCCGGCACTTCTGGGACAGATAAAGGAAAAGGACATGTTTACTAGTTTTATTTACTGTTTTTGAATAATTCAAGTCTTTTATAAGGTTTTGTTGTAATAACTTAGTACTGAGAATGATGTAACCGAACTTAATGATATGTAATATATTATCATCCTTTATTACATCGAATGCGTTATACTCTGATCTTTACTTTCTCTAGCATAGTTATACTAAGTAAATACAGTATCTATACAAACTATACATCTGAATGAGGGTATTTGAATGGTATTGAAGGTCCTATAAGCTCTAAGGTTACACTTAATGAGCGCCGGTAAAGTGCCATCTTTACCGAAATGCGCCCCTCAGTTCTATGGACAATCTTATCGTTAATACTGTGAATGTCAGATAGATAGGGAATATCGATATGAAAGAGGTATTCATGAGATATGAATCTATACATCCAAGTGAGGGCATCCAAACACAGATAACATTCTGGCAGGAATTATCATCTGTTATGGGATACTGTGAACCTTGGATAGATAGAAGTCATATTTTATTGAATATTTATAGTTGTATAGTTTCACGTGAGCACCAGATCTGGTACAGGGAAGTGTAGAGAATTTGGGGGCGTCACAATGATTATGCCATTTACTTCTTAAATAAATATTTTTCTTTTGCGGTGTGACCATTTAGGTTCTCCATATTAAACCGGTTGTGAATAAATCAATTAGAACAATTCTAATCTTATTTAAATAAATAAATTAAACTATTTAATTCATTTAATTAAATAATATTTATTCTACAATAAGGGTAAGCTCCTTAGCGATCATCGACTTTCCAGATAATATAGATTTCAACATTAATCACAAAAAAACCTTTCAGTGAATAGTTACCGTACAATTCAATCCTTCTACTATATAATGACTCAATTAAATATAAGACATAGAATTACTGTCAAGTCTTATTTGATTTAATTATATGTATTTCAATTTCCAAACGCACAACTCTAAATAATGCAAATTAGAAACTCCTTTCTAATTTCATTCTGCCTTGGCCAAGGACTACTGAGTTGTCATTTATCGAATCACATAGGACATTCACATCTTTTACTGGATATGGTAGATTCTTTGTTGATCATTCACCTATCTCCATGTACAATTTATCATACCCAATTATACCCTAAAGGTCTTAAGGGACATGTCAAAGTATAACTCATCATACACAAGATACTATGATGATCTCAAGTCCAAGGATCACTTGTACTACTATCACTAGAGGAATTCTTATTGACAGGCGAGTAAAACTCCATTAGGTATTCCTTAGCGAGTCACGTTCAGTGAATTTATTCTCCAATAAGCACCTACATACTTGCTTTATTGTCTCCACACAAATGATTATAAGATCAATCATTCTCTTCCTAAGAGCAAGCAACATATGTACTAATCTAGCCGGATTCACTAATCCCCTTTTAGTAATCCAACGATTAGGAACAATTTTAGTTTTAAGCTTTCTAAGAATTTAGATCTCATTAGCATGATCATCATCATGATTCTAAAAGCATTACTTAAAACTATGGGTTTATCACATATAAAATAACAGCACCATGTAGATAAAGTAAAATGCCTTTAATTCTTTTATTAATAAATGGATAAAATTACAAAGTATATGCTACATCATATCAAATATGATTGGTTTGTGTGCATACTACTTTCAATCTCTCACTTGCATTAAAGCCAATCGCCATGGTATCTAATACCCTTCTTCTCTAAGTGACGATCATCCTGCTGTTGGATAAAACTTCAGTAAATGGATATGCAATGTTGTTTTTGAGAGTCCACTATCTCTATAGTGATTTCTCTAATCAAATGAAAGTGCCACAACACATGTTTGAATCCAAGATGAGACTTAGGAACTATTCCTAGTTCTGTAATGAACTTTTCATCTAAACAATCAACTTATAGCTTCATTTATAGCTATATACTTTGTCTTTGTTACTAAACCAGCAACTTTTTGCTGTTTGGAACCTTTCTAATCACTGCACCATCATTCAAGGTAAGGACTTACCCTAAAGTGGATTTGTTATCGTCTTGGTTAGTCTGAAAAACTTGAGTCTGTTTAGCCCTCTAGTTTTAATTCACACCCACCATGTATTATATCACATCCTTAGTGTTGGTTAAGTACTTTAAGATGTTTATCACTGTCTTACAGTGATCTTCTCTAGAATATAACTGATCAACCTCAAGTCTCGTACATTTCATTGCATACATGATAGTAACTCATGCGATCTCTCTTTTATTGGGGATAATTTTAGAGAGATACACTCCATGGCTCATCATCATGAGACCTCTCTTGGAGTTCACCATGCTAAACACCATACGATCCTTGGGTTAAGCCAAACATCCTTTTAAATCTATCTATATAGATTTATATCCCCAATTTATAGGATACTTCTCCCAAGTCATTTATGGAGGAATGTTTAGACAATTTTATCTTTACTAATTGTAGTATTGGTGTGTTATTCCCTATCAGTAATATATCAACATATAGTACTAGGAATGTCACTGCGCTCCCACTGACCTTCTATACACATTTGGTTCATCTGCATTTTGATAAAATCAAACTCCTTAGATTGTTTCATCAAACCGGATGTTCTATCTTTTAGAAGCTTGCTTCAATCCATATATAGATTATTGTAGCTTATATACCTGATTTGCTTCAACCATTGAAACAAATCAATCTGGTTGTATCATACATACATTCTCCTCAAATCTTTATTAAGGAAGGATGTTTCCACATCCATTTGTCAGATTTCGTAATAATAAGCTACAATCACAAGCAAAATTCGAATGGACTTGAGCATTATTACCAGTAATAAGGTTTTATCACAGTTAACTCCTTGACTTTATTTGAAACCTTTTAAACATGTCTGGTCTTATAGGTCTCCACCTTACCATCTGCTCTAGTCTTTCCTTTAAAGACCCATATACACCCTTTAGGCTTTATGCCTACTGGAGGGTTAACCAAAGTCCACACTTGGTTTTTTATATATGGAGTCCATTTTAGATTTTATGGCCATCTGCTATTTCTCTGAGTATCTACTACTAATAGCCTCATCGTATATAACTGGATCATCAACCTTTATGATGTGTACCTCATCATCATCCTCTATGATGAATCTATACCTCTTAGGTATTTTCGGTACTCTTCTAAATTTACAATTCGGTTGTGGTACAATAGGTCTATCTACAGGTTCCTCGGTTTGACTTAAAGTGCTTTGTGGTTCTTGAACTCCTTTAAGATCTATTACTCTCCCACTAGCTCCTTCAATGATAAACACCTTTATCCAAGAAGGCAGGGTGTTTCACAACAAACACCTTTCGCTCAGTAGGATTATAGAACTCTTATCCTAAACTTACTTTAGGAAGTTCCACAAATCTGAACTTGTCATATTTTGTCCCAAGCTTATCCTTTTAAAACTTTTTCACATAAGCTGAACAACCCCTTATCTTAACATACTTAAGAATAGGAATTCTCCCTATCTCTAACTTATATGGAGTCTTGGGGTCGAATTTTGAGGCTACCTTATTTTGTAGATATGCAACCGTTTCTAGGGCATAACCCCAGATGGATACTGGAATGTCGGTAAAAATCATTATGGACCGCACCATGTCCTACATGATACGATTTTCCTTTTAGATGCACCAATCAATTATTGTCTACCAGGAAGCGTGCATTATGAGAAAATACCATTTTAAGATGATCTAGAAACTCATTACACAAGTATTCCTTCCTCGATCTGATCGAAGAATCGTAATACTTTATCAATTTGTTTCAATTCTGAATTCTTTGAACATTTCAAATGATTCAGACTTGTATTTCATCAAATATACACATTCAACTCTTTAAATGATCATCTCTTTTTCTTTTACTAGTTTGTTCAATTTGCAAAATTATTTTTATGTAAGTTAAGTATACAAAGTCCATCAAGTAATCTTCCAGTTTCAAACAAAACATTATTATTATAAATAGAGCAATAATTATTTTTAAATATAATACCAGAACTTTTCTTGTCCAACAACGGAAAGAAATAATGTTTTTAATGACAACTGGAACGTAATAACAACCTATTAACTTAATAGACTTGCTCGTAGGCAACGCTAAACTATAAGTTCTTACGGCTAATGCAGCAACCTTTGCTCTATTCCGCACACGTAAGATTACTTACTCTTTATTTAGCTTTCTACTTCTGCTTAGTCTCTGTATCGAATTGCATATGTGAGAACTAAAGCCGGTATCCAATACCCATGTAGAAACTTGACTTACAGAAAGATTTATTTTAATCATGAACAAACCTGTATCTGTAATCGAAGCTTCATTAAGCTTCTTCTGGTTAGTCTCTGTAAGATACTCCTTGTAGTTTCATTTCCAGTATCTAGACTTATTGCAGTGGGAGCAAACTCCTTTGCTATCCGCATCAGTTTTGTTCTTATTGTCCTTTGTTTTTGCCTTTTCTTATACATTTTTTGAATTGTTCTTCCTTTCAGAAGATCCTTTGGCCCTCTTCCGTTTTCTGGAAGAATCATCTACTAGTAAGACTTGGTCTTTCTTAGTCGGAAAGTGACTCTTTACAGTTTTCAACATGTTTATGCAACTCAGGCAGGCTGACATATAACTTGTTCATGTGAAATTCACAACAAATTGTGAGAATGAGTCCGGGAGTGACTGTAAGATCAAATCTTGGATCAACTCTCCATCCATTACAAAACCCAGTTGTCCCAATTGTTCAATCAGATTGATCATTTTTGAGGACATTTTTCTATACTGTAGTGTCATTGGTTATTGTAGATCGAAAGAGTTCCTTAGATATCTGATATCTAGCAATCCTACTTTCCTCACCATTCAACTCTTTGAGGTGCAGGAGTATAGTAGAAGCATCCATAGTTTCATGCTGACGCTGAAGCTCGTTACTCATGGATGCGAGCATAATGCATTGAGTCACAGTTGCATCATCTTGTCACTTTATAAAAGTAGCAATCTCTTCCTCAAAGGCATTGTCTGCAACCATTGCAATGATAGGCGTATTAAGGACATAAGATAGCTTTTCAACCTTGAGAACTATTCTCAGATTTCTTAATCAGTCCATGTTATTTGGTCCGGTTAATTAGCATCTAATATGCTCCGCAGTGATAGTAAATTAGACATTATAAAATTCTGTAAATGAATTTATAATTTAACAACATTTTAGCCTACATTGAGTTTATTAATTACCAAAATAAATTAGGTCTTTATTTAAATTGGTATCTCCCACTATTTTCATCAAACTATATTACCCTCAATATATAGTTCGACAAATCTAATTAAAAATTTGCTAGTGAGAATAAGGATCCTATTTCAAATGTATATAGCATTGTGTGTGCGCAATAAACTATATATAAATAAATAGGTAGACAACTATTGTCAATTATATCACCATGTAACTCCTTGTATTTTGCCTCTTAGATCATAACGGTCAAGTGTGTGCATATCCGAACTAAAATAATCTAAGTTAAGTCAGACCCAGTATTTTCATATAAGTGAAGAGAAAAATACAGCCCTTGTGTGTGCACAACAAAGCAGTAATGTTCAATTCCTTATAAACATCCAACGTAATAAAGCAACATCTTAAATATTTAATACTTGCCTTGTGTGTGCACAACAAACTCATATTAAATATTTAATACTCTATCCTTTCACCTTGCTAGAAGGCTACGTTCGATATTCTAAATATCTTTGAACGTTACAACTTAATATGATTTTTTGAGGGGTTTGTTATTATTAGTCTCATCTTCTTTAGCGCGCATGCACACACACACACACACACATACACACACACACACACACACACACACACACACACACACACACACATATATATATATATATATATATATATAATACGCGTCATATTATTTAACATGTGAAGCATGTTGTATAATATATATATACATATAGTAAACATACACATATAGAATACTATATTCTACCCGGATTGATTATAGACTTTTATTCTAGTTCGATTACTAGAGCCACCAAGTGAACTAAAAGGTCAAACCTAGGGTGCAAGAACTGAATTTAAATATAACTATTATATTTAAATCCCGGGCTCCATTACAAACGGGTATTCAAGCGCTCCTTGCTCCTTTGTCTCTAATTCTTCAAAATAATTCTAACTAATCCTATTACATAAAGTATTTACAATAAATAGAAACCTTAATCAGCAGTCAAGGAGAAGTACATAGGAGAAAGATAGAATTTACATCAAGAAAAATTAGAGAAGACGAGGTACGCAGACCCCATTTATAAAATCCATTCATTTAAACATCCTCATAAAATAAATCAAATCAACAATTAGTTAATAGTCCATAATCAATCCCATTTATTATCATACATATCACCATATGCATCAATAAATAACATTCATCTCATGAATAATAAAACCATTCCATATATGCATTGATATCATTTAATAGGCAATATTAGTTAGTATAAAATCCAATTTCAACTCTAATTAGTTATCATGGAATTCAATTTCAGCTCTAATTAGTTATCATGAAATCCAATTCCAATTAAAATAAACTTCTTTATTTTAATCCTATTCCACATCAAAATAAAGTCTTTTATTTTAATTTATCCAATTTTGAATAAAAATAAATTCCTTTATTTTTAATCAAATTTCAAATCAAAATAAACTCTTTTATTTTAATTTACAAAGAAAAAAAAATGAGGTCAACCCATGATCATAAATCTTTAAAAGAAATAATCAAACAAGCCTTTAAGTCAAAATTCAAACCCAGAATTATATAGTTTAAAAGTAAACAATCAGTGCCATGTCATCAATTGACCAGTCAATATTTGACTAGTCAACGGTCAACGTTTGACCGTTGATTTTAACCAACGTTTTTTTAATAAAATAAAAAATAATAAAAAAATAATAATAATTTTACACAAATAGTTATGCCCAATTAAATTGTTCTAAACACATATCAATGTATATACAGAATAAAAACAATTAATAATTCGTATAAAGTTTGGCTCTTGATACCACTGTTAGGTTTGTATATAACGCGAACATGCAATCAAATTACATAAATAAAGCAGAAGCGTGATAATATCGATTTTAAAATTTTATACAAACCATCACCATGATCTTTCTTTATACACAATTATTAATTAAACGAAAGAGATAGAGAATAAGAATTATAACCTTGTGGAATTCTAGTTTCCTCAGGTACAAGTTCAACTTCAATTCCTTCGCGTTCTCCTTGAATTCCACCGATTAAATTCCTTCCTTTGATCAACATTAGCCACCCAAGTGTTTGGTCTCTAGAGGTGATCCACCAAGGAATAATACTTGTTCAAGAAGATTGGTATTGGCAAAACCCTAGTTACAATCTCTATAGAAATTGTAAGTACTCTCCACAATTCTAATGCAAGAGTGTGTAACCCTAAACTATGATAAGACTCCTATTTATAGATATAGGTAACCATTCTAAACTATTTAGGATTAAGGTTTCAATTCCAATTGAACTCCTTTAATTAATTAAACTCCTAATCCAATTAGAAATTTATGAGAGTACTTTTATTAATTAATTCTCAAGCCTTTAAGGAATTAAATAATAATAGTAATAATAATAAGACTCCTCTTATTAATTTATATTTAATCTTTTCAAAATATTAAATAATAAATATTAAGCTATTTAATTTATTCTATCTCCATAGATTAAATTAAATACACTTAACTTATTATTACGATTATACCATTTTCTTCTTAAATAAATATTTTTCTTTTGCGGTGTGACCCTTTAGGTTCTCCATATTAAACCGGTTGTGAATAAATCAATTAGAACAATTCTAATCACAAAAGAACCTTTTAGTGAATAGTTACCGTACAATTCAATCATTCTACTATACAATGTCCCAATTAAATATAAGACATGAAATTACTGTCAAGTCTTATTTTATTTAATTATATGTATTTCGATTCCCAAATGCACAACTCTAAATAATGCAAAATAGAAACTCTTTTTTAATTTCATTCTGCCTTGGCCAATGACTACTAAGCTGTCATTTATCAAATCACATAGGACATTCACATCTTTTACTAAATGTGGTAGATTCTTTGTTCATCATTCACCTATCTCCATGTACAATTTAATATACCCAATTATACCCTTTGATATACCCTAAAGGTCTTAAGGGACATGTCAAAGTATAACTCATCATACACAAGATTCTTTGATGATCTTAAGTCCAAGGATCACTTGTACTACTATCACTAAAGGAATTCCTATTATTATTATATTCCGTGATGATCTTAAGTCTATAACTTTAATTAAATACATCACGGAATATAATAATAATACAAAACGATTCCACGATTACAAAATGGGATAGTACATATAACTATTCCTTAAGATTTCCTTTGCCTTTGTCCGCTTTGGAACTCTCCGGCTTAACTGCAATAGGTTCATGATATAGCAAGGGTGAGAAACTACTTTTCTCAACAAGTTTAAAATGAAAAAAGAGGATATATCATGAATGAATGAGAATAATAATCGCATAGTTCAGCAATTTAAGAACATTGAAGAAATAGCTGACAATATAATCAAAGTTCAAATGAAGAAATGAATATTGATTATTTACTGCTGAGTGGTCCAATAGACCATTAACTTTTTGGCCAAAGGATCAGTCATTCAACTAACCTTTTTAAACGCCTGGCCCGTCAATAGTACTTGAGGGGATCAGCCTTTAGTACCCTATGTATATGCATAATATTTAACTCTGACTGCATCAAATAACCGACACATTAAAATCCCCTAAATAAGGGTTGCTCTCTCAGTCCAAGAATCCATACTAACAATCGGTTTGGATAGCTTTTAAAATAATAACCTGTACATGTCTAGCCGAAACAAATAGCGTAGACTATTTCCTTAAATAGTTTATGAATGAAGAACTTAAACGTTTCACAATCCAACAACAGATAATGAATTCAAATACACAAGGTGCCAATAGCAGTAATTATCTTTGAGGTGGAGTAATTTGCAATAATTAATCCACTAATATAATTTAAAAGTAATAACTCGTTTTGAGACATGAAACTTACAACAATATACAACATTTGTATAAAATAGGAAACTTGCCCAAATGTAAAGGTTGAGTAAGTTTAAGCAACTTGCAATGATATAGGATACTTGCTCAATTAACAAATACACTCGCACAATAAATGAAAGTTATACGATTGAGAAAATTTGCCCAATATTAAATTGAGTTAGGGTAAGAAAACTTGCCCAACACAAGGGTTAGACAAGTTGTAAGGACCGAGAGGTTTATATAATTATGTATGTATATTTTTACGAATAAATTTTTTTTTTTAATAGAAATTACTTGGAGTATATAATTGAATATGTGGATTAAGCAAGATAGTTAATTTATTTTATTTTAAGTTAACTAAGATGAATACTTAATCAATTTGATTAAGGAAAAGTAAGATAAGTTATGTTGAGAATTAACATAACTTAAATGTTAACCTTGAATGGTAAATAAAAGATTTATAATCTTTAAATGATTAATTAGTATTACTAATACAAAGTAATTATGTGAATATGTAATAACCTATTAAAGGAAATAAATATAATAAATTATTTGTTCAGTGTAATGTACGCTTTGTGGCTTATGTGGAATGTATGTTGCTAATTGTTAGTAGGTCTCACTAATAGTTATTTAAATTAGTAGACTAACCTAAGTGTGTTACTATTAAACAATTGACAAGATAGTAAGTTAATTAAATATTCAATTTACTTGAATATAGCAAGTCTAATTGGGTTATGAAAATAAAGTATAATTGTAAATATAATAAAATGTGTATTAATCCTAATAATATAAATTACTAATGGACTAATTCATTTAGTATTTAATCAAGCCCATTTAATTAGTTTATTGTAGACTTGAAGGATTATTATATAAAGTGGGTAAGTAACCCATTATAATTTAATTAAACCACATATAGGTAGCCCAATAATTTAATAAATTAGTAGCTCAAAATTGGTAGAAAGTAAACTTGATTTTTCAAGTAGCTTAAACTAAGTGTATTCAAGCCCAAAAAGAATTAAATAATGACCCAATTTTTGACCCAATAAAGGAGGGACTTTTTAGTCACTTGAGCAAGTGAATTAGTAATTAAAATAAAACCAAAACTTGAAGGATAATATCAAAGAGGGCTGCCGACAAGGTGTACTTCATAAGGTGAGTTGTCCATCTTTGCTTAGCTTGCTTAATAAAGTAGAGAAAGTGGTACAATTGATTATGTCATCCATCACCAAGTTGTCACATGAGAGTACTTACTAATCATGAAGAAATGGATAGATACAATACATTTATCTATTGATTTTGTAAGTAATTACTTGGTAAAACAAATTTATCTTTTATTCATCTTCTTTATTCCAAAGCTAGAGAGAAAACTAGAGAGAGAAAATAGAGAGTAAAAAATAATATCAAGGGGAGATAGAGAGATGGAGGCCCACGACCAAGGGAGAGAAGAAAAAGGGAGAGATTTATCAAGCTTCAAAATTCCATAGTCTTGGAAGGAAGAAGGAGGAAGGAAATCAAGCCTAGAAAGTATAAAAACTTCTCTAAAAACCCTAAAAACCCTAATCTTGGGTTATGTGTGTAAGCTTATTTTAAAAATTTGAAGTTTATGTTTTAAATGTTTAGAATCTTGTTAAATATGTTTATGTTTGCTGATATATGGTTGTGGTATGAAAT
This sequence comes from Aralia elata, assembly GCA_034770075.1. NCBI lineage: Eukaryota > Viridiplantae > Streptophyta > Magnoliopsida > Apiales > Araliaceae > Aralia > Aralia elata. The sequence goes on along the minus strand of CM068377.1, from coordinate 48,517,765 downwards.
GGTATGGATTTGTGTAGAAAAATTAAACTAAAAGCTTAAAAATAGTTTTACCGACGAACAAACCGTAGCTTGTTCGAATAAATTGTGTATTTTAGAATCTATACATGCTATTGTTGATTTTCTTTTTTCTAGTTTTAAGGGATAAGTTAGGAAGAGAACCTCGTTGGAATCATTGAAAAAGAAGTTAAAATGAGAAAGTTATGTAATTTTTCCTAAAACACACTAACTGTTGGTGCACTGTCGGAACAGTCCACTTTGGGTCAGTTTTTCGGGATCAATATAGGTCCAAATCTGGTGTTTGATAAATAAAAAATATAGTTCGGAAAGATACAAATCCAACGAGTCTGACTAGACCTTAATCCGAGTTGTAGATTTCATTTTACGAGTGTTTCCGTAAGGGACCTCAAAACTAGAAACAAGCCAAAACCCGCTGACCCCTAGTTGTCGTGCACTGTTTTGAACCCTTAGCAAGTGCAATAAATTCTGATATTTTACCAGTGAAACTATATGAAGTTATGTACCTCCTGTCCAAAAATCGCCTCATTCTGACTTGTAACGAAGAATCTACGACAAAAATAAAAACATAGAGTTTTCTGACAAAAACGGCTAAAATTGGAGTTCTATAAACCCGATGACCACGAACTTTTAACTGGGAGTACTTGTTAATATATATATAAGATGCTATCAAAAAATTGGAGTCATTGGGGTTGGGCAAGATAGTGATCATTTTTCTTAGTTTTGAAAGTTAAAACGGACGTGTGAACGATGTTAAAGGAAATTGAAAATTTCCATAAGGAAAGTATTTTGAGTTTGGAATATATGTTCATATGTGTGGCAAGACTTGGAGAAAATAAAAATCGATTATTAAAAGATGTTAAATCATTTTAGGAATGCAGGCTTCCAATCCAGCTTGTTAGATTGTGTGAATCCAGTTTGCTGAATTAAAGATAAGGAATCCGGGCTGCTGGATTTGGCAATTCAGGTTGCTGCATTTAGTAATCCAGCTGACTGGATTTGGCAATCCAGTTTGCTAAATTTGACAATCCAGTTTGCTGGATTGGGCAATATAGTTTGCTGTATTGGAGAAAATAGTTTGATGAATTGAATAGTGTGAATCCAGGATGCTGGATTAGAGGGTAGTTTGAATCCAGGGTGTTGGATTATAATTCAGGTTAGAATCCAGTATGCTAGATTGGCATCCAGTTTGCTGGATTGCCATTTAGTTTGCTAGATTGGGAATCTAGTTTACTGTATTGGGTATTTAACCTACGGGATCATAAAGAAAGACTTATAAAATGAAAGACTTAGTGTTAATTCATAAGGTATATGATAAAATAGTAGTACAATCGTACTCTTTAATAGTCGATGTATAATATCTGGGCTAAACGATTCCTTCAGGGAGTGAAGGTATATACAAACTAGCAACCGATCTAACTCACCGTGAAAACAGTGTAGACGAGATGGAAACTAGTTTGTTGGTTGTTTGTAGGAAATCACTCAGTATACTATATTGAACACTTTTAAAGACTCGACGTGTGCTAGTTTTAGAATTATGAATGTATATGGTGTTAAAGTGCTATCTAATATTTGATTATGTGCTTAAATATTAGAAGTGATATTATAAGGTATAATATGATTGGCTGATTGGAAAATCAATCTTATGACTGATAGGTCTTACGAAAGAAGTTAAATTAAATTGCATAGCAGTAATCAACGATCAAGGCAAGTTCCTAACCCTAAACTTCTTACATTATTGCAAGTTTCCTAACTCAAACTTGAGTTATTATATTTCAAGCATGCTAGTGGATTAATTATTGACAATTATTCCACATCTATGATTATTGATATTCGCACTTTATGCAATTTGATTTCTTGTTCTATTATTTGAACTGAGAAATAATTAGAGTTCTTTATTCATAAATTGCTTATGAGCCATGTCTCAGCTAGTTGTATCAGCTGGACCAAATAACTGTTTATTAGCTATGTCTTAGCTAGTTGTTTCGGCTAGACTAATATTAAATTGATATTGCATGAAACGTTCTATTATTTGAACTAATTCGTTATTAAACATATATGCCATTTGATTCGGCTAGATCAAAATTGATATAATATGTTTAACTCAAAGTATTTCTTTGAAAACTATCCAAACCATATTGATGTGGTACGGACTCATGATATAAGACTGAGATGAATAACCCTGAAAAATAAATCAGGGGAAATTTTATTGTCGGTAACCCGACCGCGCGCTATGTTTGAGAATTATGCATAATCTCGGGTACAATAAGGCTGATCACCTTACGTATTTGCAGAAGAGTAAATATTAGTTTTTATAGCTAACTTTTACTCTTGAGGTAGTCAGTAATAATAATAACTGATGATTCCTCTAGTAGTTCTTGATCCATTTGTGATCACTCAACATGAAATCTGGGAATAACCCTATGTATTGAATATTATCGCAGATTTGCTAATCCTTCATAATCAATTGAATATTATTGAATCTTCGAAAGAAATTTAACTCTTTCATTCTTGATGTATTATTCAACATGAAATTCAAAAAAATTCCTGTTACTTGAAATGATTTATTATTCAGCTACTTTGAAATCTTTTGATTATTGGTGAAGTTCTATAAAAGTTAAAGTCCTCTATTCTTGATATATATCCTTTATTGTACTCTTAACTTGCTGAGCAAACTCGTTGCTCACCCTTGCTTAAATAAAATATTTCAGCTAAAGCCGAAGTAGCCGAAGGATCTAATAAGGATAAAGGCAAAGCGAAGGCGACCGAGTAATATCAAGTTGTTTAATGATTATTATATTATAATTTTGTTTAAGTCTATTGTATTAATAGGCATGTAATGTTAAGGTTAGTTAACCTGGGATAACGATGATATAATTTTGTTTTAATGTATGTTTTTATTAAGGTAATGTAATGAATGATATAATTTATGCAATGAATGGGTAGTTAGATGAGATGTGTATGTTGTACCGTGAGCACCGAATCTGAGGTTCAAGGGACCCGGATTTGGGGGTGTCACACAAGCGTTAGGAAACTTGCCTAGTGCGTCTGCTACAATATTACAACACACGCTCCTTAATATCCTACACATGTGAATACATATTCACATAACAATTAGTGACATAACGGATACCAAATATTGATTTATGTTATCTATAATGTCCCATTTATATTAGAAACAAACTATTAAACAAGGTTATGCCTACTAGTTACGGCGTTATGACGCTTGTACGTCTGTACGCCAAACTTGCCTATTCGAACGCCCAAGCGACACGTAATTGCGTATGCCTAGCACACCCTTCGATTTATCTAATACGCATTGTCTAATCCTAAGTATCATTATAATTCATAACATTCATGTTTTAGGACTTAGAACAATGACTTTTATTGTCGGAAGCATTATACATTGCACATGCGCATGACCGATGCCTTCCGTTTGCACAATAGCCCTAAAAACGGTCAATTTCAAAATTTCTCCAGTTAGAAATTTTCAATTCTAATTAATGGAAGTTGTAGGTCTATCTCTAAGCTTTCCGAATCATCTTGAATCGCCCAAATCCGAGTCCGTATGAGAAAGTTATGGCCATTTTCCCAACGGACGTCGAAGTTGAGTCGGGCAGCGCACACGCAGGCGGGCGGCACCAGGCGCACGGTGTGCAACAGCGCGGGTGTGGGGCGCGCAGGGCCTTGGTGCGGGCGCACGGGTGGCCTGATGGTCCTTGCCAGACATCGTGATTTTGACCCTCCTTCACTCCAATCCTCATAACTTCTTCTCTAGACGTTCAAATTGGTCCGTTCTGGACTCTATGGACTCCTAAGACATAGAGCTACAATATATTAAAAATTCAGAGCTACCCATTAACATTAACATGGCCAAATCTTAGGCCAAAGTATTAAGTTCATACTCTGTTTTGAATGTTCTAAGTGTTCTTCACTAAACCACCACCAAATCTTTGTTTTAATCCCTTTTTACTCAATTCCAGTTAGGTTAAACTCATAACCCATGGAGGTACAACATCATAACAACAAATGAATTAAACAAACATGAAATCATAGCTACAAAGTCCTCTAAATCGTCCAACAGTCCATGTTCATGTCCAAAGTCCATTGTTTTTCATGTTCTTCATCCTTTAAGCATATGTACGGATTATTCTTGTGTTTTTAGTTCCACTTTAATGTTATTAATGGCTTACAAGGTCTCTTAAAAACATTTACAAACATCCAACATAAACAAAAACAACAAGAATCGCCATAAATCCGACCCACAAGCTTAAGAGCTCAAAACTAAGAAAACTTGAAAAACTTAACAAGAAATCGAATGGAATGGATTTGATTGATTGTTTACCTCTGTAAATCCTTCCTAGATGATTAAAAAGATTGGCTAGGGCTTTCTTGAGCTCTTGTTCTTTACTTTGACTTCCTTCTCTTCTTCACCCGTGCACTACCCCTCTCTCCTTCTCTAGAACTTCTTCTTCTTTCTTCTTTGTGTTCTGCAGATTGTTTCCTTCCTCTCCTAGCAAATGGACTGAGCTTGATTCAAGAGAAGGAAACATATTGAATGGCTCAGAAAGATGAAGTGTACATAAGTCTTTCTCTTCCTTCTTCTCTTCTCCCTTGTAGCTCTTCTTCTCCACCCGCTCCTTGAATCTTCAGCACTCTCTCTCACTCTTACTCAATTTTTCATTCGGGAAATATGATTTTTCAAAATTGAGCATGAGTTTAGGAAAGGAGTATATGTAGAAGATTGTTAGATAATCTTTGATCTTCCCCCAACTCTTCATATTCTTCATCAGATGATTTGGTAAGAAGAAGATGAAAGGATTTGGAAGTAAAGGAGTTTTTGAGTTTATTTTTCATTTTCTCTTCATTCCATCCGTTGGTCTTCTTCTTCCTTTGCTTGTTTGCTAATTTGTTCCACCAATCAAAATTATATCAGCTGTCTCATGGGGCCTACCTTGGCTGATTATTCCCATTTAATACCCATTTATCTATTTAATGGCCCATTTTACCATTTTTACATTCGAAATTCAACTTTTTCGTGAAGATAGTCGATTCCTACTAAAATCGACGTTCTTATTGTCATGGTAATATCCGTTTCATCAAATTCATCTCTGAAATTCGTGTTTGACTTTTTACCGAAAGGGTCAGCTGGTTGACTTTTGACCAAAGAGTCAACCGGTTGACTTTTGACCAAAAAATCAACCCCGACACAAAATATGTTTAGGGTCTATTCTGACCAATATGGACGTTTCGGATTTAAATCCGCAGTCCGTTTCTCCAAATTCTAATCCAAACTCAAATTCGAGTTTTAACCACTTAATTTGAAGCGTTAGCTTCTTTAGTAAGTTCAAACAATTAAACTAGTTTAAACCAACTATAAATATACATCTCATCATATAAAAATAAATATATGTATACATATAACACATATACATATTTATTTAGTCACATAAAAATATTACTCGTAAAATTTATTTAAATAATATGCATCAATATTCATAAACTCGAATTACAAGACTATCCAGAATTCACGGTCGTTACATCCTCTCCCTTATAAGAATTTTGTCCCAGAATTACAACCTAGGTACGGAAAACTTAACACGGGTTCACTCAAAAAGATGCGAATAATCTCTTCTTCTCTTCCAGTTCCCACGTAGCTTCTTCAGCCGTGTGGTTCCTCTAAAGGACTTTGACCAAATGGATGGCCTTATTTCTTAACGTCTGCACCTTCCTATCTAATATTTGGACAGGAATCTCTTCATATGAGAAGTCTCGCTCAACTTAAATCGGTTCATAGGATATCACATTCTTGTAGTCGGGTTTATATGGTCGTAACACAGAAACATGAAACACATTGTGAATATGCTCAAGTTCAGGAGGTAAAGCTACCTCGTACGCCACTTCACCTACCCTTTTTAAAACTTCAAAAGGTCTTACGAACCTGAGACTCAATTTTCCCTTCTTCCCAAATCTGATCTTACCTTTTCAATGAGATACCTTCAAAAACTCAAAACTGCCAATTTCAAAGTCTCGTTTCTGACGATGTAAATCGACGTATTTCTTTTGTCGGTCTTGAGTCGCTAACAATCGAGCTCTTATCACCTTGACGACATCCACAGTCTGCTGTACCAATTTAAGTCCCAACAGTCTTCGTTCATCGACTTCGTCCCAACACAGAGGTGTTCGGCACTTCCTTCCGTATAATACTTCGTATGGCGGCATGCCAATACTCGCATGATAACTGTTATTATAGGAAAACTCCACCAATGGTAGGTGATCATTGCAGCTGCCTTTAAAATCCATCACACATGCTCTAAGCATGTCCTCAAGCATCTGTATCGTTCGTTCGCTTTGCCCATCCGTTTGAGGATGATATGCCGTACTCAACCTCAACTGAGTTCCCAACCTTTCTTGCAAGCTTTTCCAGAAATTTGACGTGAAACGCGGATCTCTGTCAGACACAATAGATACCGGCACCCCATGTCGCGACACAATTTCTTTCACATATAACTTTGCTAGCTGCTCCAGATTGTACCTTATCTTGATCGGTAGAAAATGTGCAGATTTAGTTAAACAATCCACGATCACCTATATCGCGTCATAGCCCTTCTGAGTTGGTGGAAGCCCCGTCACGAAATCTATCATGATATGCTCCCACTTCCACTTCGAAATCTCCAGCGGTTGTAGCAGCCCACCTAGTTTCTGATGTTCTGCTTATACCCACTGACATGTCAAACATCGCCCAACACATTCTGTGACCTCCCTCTTTATGTTCGACCACCAGAAGTGTTGGCGCAAATCCTGATACATCTTGGTACTACTAGGGTGTATCGAATACCTTATAGAATGAGCTTCCTGCAAAATCTCTTTTCTCAACTCCGGAACCATCGGTATCCAGATTCTCCCTTCAAACCTTAGCAGTTGCTTGTCCTCAAGCAAAACAAAGGAAATGAAAAACACACAATGCCACAAGTATTTGAATATAAATGCAAGAGTTCTATGCTAGAGCAGTCAGGATAAGGACATTCAGCCTCAACATTTAAAAACAAGTCCACAACAACCTCCTAACCAAATGATTATCAGAAATGAAACTCACAACAATTTCACCAAATGTTTAACCCTTAAGTGTGTGTGTGTGGTAGGACTGTTAGAGCACGCATTGATTACAATTCAATCCAAGAACTACATTGCTCAAATGAAGATAAAACAGTTAATAGCCAAGCTGCTAGCAGCTATCATGCTCACTAGCCTCTATAATCACATACCATTTAGCTAGATTCTATAACTATCACCGAGTGCGTTTTACGCTCCATCTCGATGATATTTTATTAACATCTAGACCTGTGCAATGTCTATCTTCATTAGGCTTTTCAATGTCACCCATGTAGCAAACTTTCCACCGACGACTCCCAAACCAGATGGTTTTAGGGCATCAAGCGTAGAAACGCTCCAACGGGCTTACTTGTTCGAATGACAAAGGCCACAAAGACAAACTAGTCAAGATTTGCCCATATCTGTCTATATTTCATTTTCACTTATAATTGCAGGCGTTCAAGACAGACATCGAAGCAATAAATAAGCATAAATTATGTTTGTTTGTTTGTTTGTTTGTTTTTTTTTAAACTATCCTATCTTTTAATGAGCAACAGTTTCAACGAGTTGAAAATAAAATCTCACGTAACCACAACAATACCATGTGCATTAGGAACTCCAAGGGTTAAAAATTCAAGAGAAATAGGCACGAGTTAGCATTTCTAATATAGCAATTCAGATCCAAGGTGCATAAGACATTAAAACAGTGATTACCAAGTCATCATCGGCTTTCCTTAAATACACTGCTCATAGGTTTCTAAATGTAGATCTACATAATGCTGAGAAACCAAAAATCAAAAGGAAAAATAGATTATGAATATGTTCAATGATCATCAACAAATGACATTAATAAAAATAAGCATTCATAGCAAGAAAAGTCATTTTGATGATATTTCACATGATTATTTTCAATAAAAACCATTCTTCAAAAACTGTCTTTAAACTTGAAAACCTGCATACTAACTATAACTACCATGCTAAAGCATTAAACCAACTGAAACCAACTGAAGTACAAGGAACGACTACTAAATAGCAAAAAACAAAACCAATAGCAAAACCACCCCCAAACTTAAAATGGACAATGTCCTCATTGTCTAAAGAGTGAAAAATGTAAAACTGAGGACTCCCCTGATCATGGTTGGTTGATATCCTCAACCTCAGCATCAGATGGTGGATAGGGGGGAAGTGGCTGGGGTACTGGGAAGGGGATTGGTCCCCCAGGATTCAGCCTCGCGAACTGATCAGCCAGAACTGCATTGAAACTCGTGGTGTAGTTGAATATGTGCTCCTGCCTCTCTGCAAGTCGTTGGTTCTGTCGTACCAGCAACATTTGCATATTTCTGAGTTGACTGCTGACACGAGATCTCGGCTGAGAGCTGGAATCTGTAGGTGAAGCAGGGGCATCCACTGGGTCTGCCTGAGGCTGAATAATAAATCCTCGACCCCTCGGGTGTGACTCTGCCTGGTCCCAAACTGAGTATCTGGAGATCAGCCAATGGTCCAAGACCAGCAGTGGCTGCTGAACAATCTCATCCTCGTTCCACTAAACGCCTGCAGCCCGGCACAATCCGCAGATAAGAGATGGGTGTGGTAACCCGCCATGCACATTACTCCTCAGGATCCTGCGGATGTTACCCTCAATGATGCGACCCACGTCGATCGCGTAGTCCATGACTATAGAATACAATAGGGCAGCCCTGTCCTTTGTAACATCGCTAACATGAACTGTGGGCATCAGCTTAGTTCAGAGAAAAGCATACCAAATCTTACCATACAGGCTTAACTCCTTGGTATGAAAAAATGTACCCCCTCTGTTGCCCTTAGCAACCCACGTGGTGCCCGGTCTGCACAAGTCGGCTAGAATTCTGTCGTAGTCGGGTGAGGATCGTAGGAACTCAGTATACTGACACACTGTAGGAGCGTCCAATGCATAGTATTCGTTAATAGCCTGGGCGCTGAATGGTACGGTCCTGCCCCGTACAGTCACAGTATATGGTGGTGTGTCCTTTGCATTAGGATAAAACTCCTGGACAATGGCTACCACCGCTGCCTCAGGCTGCTCAATAAAAGTGTCCCATTCTCTCTCAGTAATCTGATCGCCCATCTCTCCATCCACCCTCCAACTAGGTCGCAGGCCACGCTCGGGCGTCAGAGCCTTACCCACTATGAAAGTGTCAAATCGCTCAGCGGCCTTAGCACTGACAAACTTACTGTGATCATAAGCCCGTGCCTGTGGTGCTGAAGAACCCTCACCCCTGAACCTTTTTGGAGGCATGATCGATCAGCAATTGGCACAAAGAACCACAAAAATCTTTCCCAAAACTTGATTCCAACCAACTTTCAAATACACTGCAACAGACCAATTCCAGCAATATATATACCAACACCCGATTGAGCCAACACAAACTCAATCGGCCCAACAAGTGAATAATACAGTGCAATCCCACAGCTTTAGTTCATATCAGTAGTAAAATACCCAATGCAGACACAATTTGCTCTAACGACAATACCCAACAATGACATCAAGATATATCAGCGCACAGTGATCATTATAGACAGAGCAAATCCCAAACTGATATCCAATATTTCTTAAATCCACTATCGCTAATTAGTGATTACTCAATTTTCAACCAGTGAGAATGACCAAAACAAACCAATACATAATAGCAGTGTTTGCCCAATACAGACAGCGGCGTACCTTACACAATTCAGTTGAAGAATGTGAGGAAGATGAATCCTAATCAGAATTTTTCCACGGTTGGGGTCGTGCTACAGTCCTGAATATTGCAAAATCGTCAAGGGCAGACTCCAATGGCTATGATGCACGCAGGTGGTTTAGGTTTTAGGTTTCCCCAATTTGACAAACCCTAGAAAGCAAGAATGCGTGTGGGATGGTGATGAAACCGAATGGAAGTTGATTTTGGATGTGGGCAAGTGTGGTTTGTGTATCGGATGGATGGAGAAGGGATTCCAAGCTTGGGGTTGAATGAATGGAAGAGGGAATGGAAATGGCGATCTGCAGAATTGGGGTTTTTTAAAAACTGGATTCCGTGTCTGTCGCCGGGGCGATAGAATACACTTGACTTTTCCCGCCGGGGCGAGGAAAAATGAGTCACGAACGTCGCCGGGGCGACAGTGTCGCTGGGGCGATACAAATGGCTTGTGAAATGTCGCCGGGGCGATAGACCCTACTGCACCCACAAAATTGCACTCTTGTAAATCTGGTCCAATTCCAAACTTAACTCTTCCAACCTGTTTTGAGCAACAATGCACACATATTTTTAATAGCCTGCCCAAAAATTTCAACATTTAAAGCAAAATGAGAGCCCAATGAGAGCATAGCTTTTCTAACCAAAATGCAAAAATGGAAAAATTAAGAAACATAAGAAAACACATTTAGCAAACTGAAATGTAACAACAAAATGTAAAGGATACGGATAAGGATAATGGGTTGCCTCCCATCCAGTGCGTAGTTTAAAGTCCTCGGCCCGACTTCACATCCATTCAAGGCTAATCGGCTAAAATGATCGAGGTCTTCTGGCGAGCGAAGCCGCCACCCCAGTAGTGCTTAAGACACTGCCCGTTGACTTTAAACGTTTCCTCCGGATTATCACCATAGACTTCAACAGCTCCGTGCGGAAATGCATGCTTGACAATGAAAGGACCCGACCAACGTGATTTGAGCTTTCCGGGAAAAAGCCTCAATCTAGAGTTGTATAGTAATACCGCTTGGCCAGGCTCGAATTTTCTGTCAACAATCTTCTTATCATGCCACCTTTTGACCTTCTCTTTGTATAATTTTGAATTTTCATAAGCTTGCAGTCGGAACTCATCAAGTTCATTGAGCTGAAGAAGCCTTTTCTCGCCTGCAGCTGTGAGATCAAAATTCAACTTTCTAATGGCCCAGAACGCCTTATGTTCAAGTTCAACCGGGAGATGGCATGCCTTGCCATAGACAAGCTGGTATGGTGACATACCAATGGGTGTTTTAAAAGCCGTTCTGTACGCCTACAGTGCATCATCCAGCTTTGTTGACCAATCTTTTCTTGTGGGATTGACGATCTTTTCCAGGATTTTCTTCACTTCTCTATTGGAAACCTCCGCTTGTCCATTGGTCTGGGGTGATACGCAGTAGCAATTCTATGAGTGACCCCATATTTTCCCAAGAGGGCAGCAAAGTGCTTATTGCAGAAGTGACTCCCTTCATCACTGATCATAGCCCTCGGAGTACTGAATCTTGTGAAGATATTCTTTTGAAGGAACTTCAGCACTACCTTGGAATCATTAGTGGGAAATGCGGCTGCCTCCACCCATTTAGATACATAATCTATGCCAAGAGAATGTATAGATTGTTGAAAGAGGGTGGAAATGGCCCCATAAAGTCTATACCCCAAACGTTAAAGACTTCGACCTCAAGGATCATGTTTAAAGGCATTTCATGCCTTTTAGAAATGTTCCCCATCCGTTGACTTCTATCGCATCTTAGAACAAATTAATGAGCGTCTTTAAACAAAGTTGGCCAAAAGAACCCTGCTTGCAACACCTTAGTGGCTGTTTTCTCACCTCCGTAGTGTCCTCCATATAACGAATCATGACAGTGATGAAGAATGCTCTCAACCTCGCTTTGTGGAACACACCTTCGAATCATTTGGTCCACACAATGTTTGAACAAATATGGCTCATCCCACATATACCTTTTAACGTCATGAAGAAACTTTTTCTTTTGCTGCCACGACAAGTCCGGTGGGAGTGTGTTACTAACCAAGTAGTTAGCAAAGTCAGCATACCAAGGTATTTCGCCTTGAACTACAAACAGCTGTTCATCCAGGAAAGTTTCATTTATCAGAACTTTGTCTTCCTTATCAAGACCCGAATTCTCCAATCTAGATAGATGGTCGGCTACTTGGTTATCAGTTCCCTTTCTGTCCCGAATCTCCAAGTCAAACTCCTGCAACAATAAGATCCATCGAATCAATCTCGGTTTAGCATCTTTCTTTGCAATGAGATACCGAATAGCTGAATGATCCGTGAATACAACCACCCTTGTTCCAATCAAGTAAGATCGAAACTTGTCAAATGCATAAACTACTGCAAGCAACTCCTTCTCGGTAGTGGTGTAATTGAGCTGTGCATCAGTTAAGGTTTTGCTGGCATAGTAAATAGCATGAAAAACCTTCTCCTTGCGTTGTCCCAAAACAGCCCCAACCGCATAATCACTAGCATCACACATCAATTCGAAGGGTTTTGACCAATCCGGAGCAATGATCACTGGTGCAGTGGTTAATTTCTTCTTTAGAAGCTCAAAAGCAATCAAGCACTCTTCATCAAACTTGAATGGCACATCTTTCTCTAGTAGACTGCATAAAGGCTTTGTGATCTTAGAAAAATCCTTAATGAATCTTCGGTAAAACCCCGCATGTCCCAAAAAACTGCGAATGCCCTTCACTGAGGTTGGTGGAGGTAAATTTTCAATTGTTTCAAGTTTTGCTCTATCTACCTCAAGACCCTTTGATGACACTTTATGCCCAAGTATTATCCCCTCTTGCACCATGAAGTGACATTTTTCCCAGTTGAGCACTAGATTAGTTTCCACATATCTCTTCAGTATTAGAACTAGATTTTCCAAGCAGTTGTCAAATGAATCACCAAACACTGAGAAGTCATCCATGAAAACTTCAACATTGTGTTCTACCAAATCTGAGAAAATAGCCATCATGCACCTTTGAAAAGTGGCCGGTGCATTGCACAATCCGAATGAGACCCTTCTAAAAGCAAAAGTACCAAATGGGCATGTGAAGGTATTCTTTTCTTGATCTTCTGGAGCAATAGCAATCTGATTATATCCCGAATATCCATCCAACAAGCAATAGTACTCATGTCCAGCTAGTCTATCCAACATTTGATCAATGAAGGGTAATGGGAAATGATCCTTTCGAGTTGCTTTGTTAAGTCTCCTGTAATCCATGCACACCCTCCAACCAGTCACTGTCCTTGTTGGAATTAACTCATTATTTTCATTGGCAACGACTGTCATGCCCCCTTTCTTATGTACACACTGAACTGGGCTCACCCACGCACTGTCAGAGATAGGATAAATTATTCCAGCATCTAACCACTTCAAAATCTCTTTCTTTACCACCTCCTTCATGATTGGGTTGAGTCTCCTTTGATGTTCCACAGTGGGCTTACTATCATCTTCCATCAAGATTTTATGCATACAGTAAGATGGGCTTATTCCCTTGATGTCGGTGATGGTCCATCCAATAGCAGATTTGTACTCCCTAAGAACCCGCAACAACTTGCTTTCCTGAAACTCGTTAAGCACAGATGCAATAATAATAGGGAAAGTAGCTGAATCACCTAAATATGCATACCTGAGATAGTTAGGCAAGGGTTTTAGCTCAAGTGATGGAGGTGTCTCAAGGGATGGTTTCAACTGATCTGTAGCATTCTCAGCATGTTCAAGAGATTCAAACGGGATTTGAAACTTGCTCCCCCGTGGCACTGTATCCAAAATCTGTAGATATTCAACCAAATCTGGATCTTCCATGTCAAACTCTCCCAGAAGTGCAGTCTCTAATGGATCATTGTTTAACACATTCAGAAACTCGTCATTCACAGCTTGCTCGATAACATCCACATGAAAACATTCTTCCTCATCCGAAGGGAATTTCATGGCCTTAAATACATTGAAGGTCACTTCTTGATCCTGAACCCTCATAGTGAGCTCTCCCTTTTGCACATCAATTAAAGTTCTTCCAGTGGCTAAAAATGGTCTCCCCAGAATAATAGGAATGTTTTTATCTTCCTCAAAATCTAAGATGATAAAATCAGCTGGGAAGATGAATTTATCCACCTTAACAAGAATGTCTTCCACAATTCCCCTTGGGTATGTAACCGATCTATCGGCAAGCTGAAGAGAAATGTTTGTAGGCTTTGGTGCAGGCAATCCCAACTGAGTATACACGGATAATGGCATGAGATTAATACTAGCACCCAAATCACACAAACATTTGTTGAATGAAAGGCTACCAATAGTACACGGTATAGTGAAGCTGTCTGGATCTTTCAACTTGGGAGGTAGCTTTCTTTGCAGCATGACACTACATTCTTCTGTCAAAGCCACTGTTTCAAAGTCATTTAGCTTTTTCTTCCTAGATAGAATTCCTTTCATAAATTTTGCATAGCTAGGCATCTGTTCTAAGGCCTCTGCAAAAGGAATGTTAATTTGTAGCTTCTTGAAGACCTCCAGGAATTTGGCAAACTGTTTATCTAACTTCTGCTTCTACAATCTCTGAGGGAAAGGTACTGGTGGATACACTTTTGGAGTCAGCTCAACACTAGGTTTATCTGTGGTATCTTTCTGCTCTGATTCAGGTGGTACACTGCTGTCCATTTCCTTAGAAAAATCAGCATTAGTCAAGTCCGGAGGCGAGCTTGAGTGGGCTGCCTCCTTTTGCAATTCGGGCTCCTGTAAGGTTTGTTTACCACTTCTGAGAGTTACTGCCTGACATTCCTCTTTCCCATCTCTTCTTGGATTAGTCTCTGTGTTACTAGGAAGAGATCCCTGAGGTCTATTTGACATGGAACTAGCCATCTGCCCAATTTGATTTTCCAAAGCCTTAAGTGCTGCTGCTTGGTTTTTAATCAAGATATCTTGGTTAGCCATGTGTTTCAATATCAACTCCTCAAAATCTGATTTTCTCTCTGGTTGCGGTTGTGAGGTTTGAGCTGTATGATGTTGTAGCTGATTTTGGAACCCTGGTGGGTGATGTGGCTTAGGAGCTTGCTAAAAATTTTGATTGTTGCTCCATGAGAAGTTAGGATGGTTCCTATTCCCAGCATTGTAAGTGTTTTGGTACTGATTTGGCGGCCTCTGGTAGCTACTTACAAAGTGAACTGCTTCGTGGTCAAATGGGCATTGGTCGTTGGCATATGTCCCTGCACATACTTCACAAACAACAACCACCTGTTGCACTTTTGAATCAGTCAAGGAATCAAGTTTCTTTGACATTGCTGCCATCTGAGCTGCTAAGGCTGTGATGACATCCACCTCTAATACACCGGCTACCTTTGGTTGACTCATCCTAGCAGTAGGCCATTGGTAGTTATTTGCAGCCACAACCTCCAATAAATCAAGTGCTTCCCCATAATTTTTAGCCATAAAAGATCCTCCCGCAGCTGCATCTAAACTAGACCGATTGTGAGATCCTAATCCATTGTAGAAGGTATTCAACTGCATCCATGGAAGGAATCCATGATGTGGGCATCTCCGAAGCAAATCTCTAAATCTTTCCCAAGCTTCATACAATGATTCTCCATGGTGTTGTTCAAAGGTAGCAATTTCATTTCTCAATCTAGCAGACTTTGCAGGAGGGAAGAACTTTGCCAAAAATTTCTGTGCTAAGTCTGACCACGTAGTGATGGATCCCGGTGGCAATGAGTGAAGCCAACTCTTAGCTTTATCTCTCAAAGTGAACGGAAAAAGTCTAAGTCTCAAAGCGTCATTCGTCACTCCATTAAATTTGAAAGTATCACAGATCTCAATAAAGCTCAACAAATGCTCATTAGGGTTGTCATTAGCCAAACCCCCAAACTGTAATGAATTTTGCACCATTTGTATTGTCCCCGGTTTAATTTCAAAGGCATTTGCAGTTATTGCCGGTCTTGTGATACTAGACTGTAAATCACTTATCTGCGGCGTTACATAGTCTCTCAATGCTTTTTGTTCCTCTGCCGCCATAGTTTCTTGATTGTTAGAATCCCTGATTCTTTCTCTCCTTAGTCTTCGGGTATTTCTCTCGATCTCAGGATCGTAAGGAAATAACTCAAGACTTTGTGATCGGCGCATACAAATCAAGGGTACCTACACAATCAAGTAAATAAAAATTAAAAACAAGTCTAAATTAAGATCAATTCAACTATAATCAATATTGGTAAAATTATTGTAAAATAATTCCCCGGCAACGGCGCCAAAAACTTGTTGCTTGATTTCGCAATCAATAAAACACGCGCAAGTATACGCGGTCCACAAGTAATATAAGATAAGTAAAGTGTCGAACCCACAAGGAATTATGTTAAATAATTGCCAAATATCAATCGCATGTAAAATCAATCTAATTTAAACAATGACAATATGGTTTGTGTTTGTTGTTGATTATAACTAAAATAAAGACAATTTAGAAAGCAAGGTTTTACTAACACGGATAAAGTTCAAGATAAAAAGGTCTAAGATTACAATATCCCCTAACTCTTCATTTAAACATCATACTCTTTCTTGTTTGGTAAATTAGAACATAAGAATTGCTATCCGAGAAATCACAAGTATATATAAGCCTCTCTCGATGGTCGAATACGTATTTCCTATTGTGGTGTGTAGATATATTTATATTCTATACACTAGCAAGAATCTCATATCAAGAACAATTAATAAGACACATGTCACGTAAAATCCCATTAACCATTCTATCAATTACTAACTTTCACAATAGAAATCATTAAGCATGATTCTCAAATGGATACATGTGGTATTTAGGTATATGTCTATCCTAAATACAATCAAATTATCAATCCTCAAGAGTAATACATAAGACTCACGTCACATAATCTTATACATTATCTATAAAGAATATCTAACTTTCACATGAATTCATAACTAGGTCTCAACTTACACTTCCTCTCTCAATTCCATATAAGTTATCAAGGTAATTACGGGCCAAGCAATTAATCCTTAAGCAAAGGTTATGAACTCCAATTCATGTAATGACTAACTACCAATCAAAGAGAGAGCATTCAATTTAAACTACAAGTTGGGTTCCATTGCAATCTTAGAATGAAGAGTTTAGCTCATATTCAATTTCAACAACAACATAATCTGATTATAGTACATGGTTTGGAATAACAAAATAAGAAATAAGAACTACAACATATGAAGAAACACCCCTTTTGTGATGAGAATCCCGAATTGGTGTGGTGTAGATCTTCTTGAGTTGCTCTTGCTTCCTATTTCGTGCTCCTAGCCTCCTTGAGTTGATGAAATTCAGATGATTACTACCTTTGTTCCTTTCTTCTTCTTCTTTTTCTCTCAAACCCTAGCCTCCAAATTGTGTAGCAAAGCTTTAATGATTCAATCTCCACTCCCTGGATGGCTACTAATCTGATTACTCTCTCTCCTTCCCTCTCCATTATGCTCCCGAATTTGCTCCACTGAAACTCCACTACCAGCAGATGTGACAAACGCCAGCCATATCTCTTGTCCCGACCTGTCGCCCCGGCGACAAAAATACATTGTGAAGTGCCGCCCCGGTGACAACGTCGCCCCGGCGATAGAATTTGCCTTATTAACGTCGCCCCGGCGATGGCGTCGCCCCGGCGCTGAAAGTAAGCCTAGGGTTGTCGCCCCGGCGATGGAGCTTACTGCTGGTACTTGACATTTTCCTCCAAAAGTTCCACAATTCCACAATTTTCTACATAGTGTCGCTTCCTGTACAATAATGAAATAACTAGTGAAATGGTGCTATAAATGCTTAAAGATAGCCGAGAATTGGGCCTAGAAAATATCTAATTCGTAGGTGTAAAACCCACTCATTAATGTAAAAATGTTCGTGCGTGAATAGTGCTCGTGAATAGTACTTCGTAAAACGTGCCATGTGAATAGTGATTTTACGAATTTTCGCAAAATCGATTTATTCACTCCAACGACACAACAACACATAAAATTTAACACATACACATATTCTAAGTTGCAACACAACTTTAAGCACATAACATATTGTCGACGCCGGGAAGAATCGCTTCCGTGGTAATTATTACCCTTTCCAATATTAGCCTTTTTATTTAAATGATTTTTGGAAAAGGTCGGCACAAATGTCGACGGGGTCTTGAAAGATCATTTTTTATGATGAGCCAATTGACCAGAGTCGCCAGTTGGTATATTTGAAATGGATGTATTAACTCATCCGAGTTTCGTTTTCGTAAATCGCTGGCTCATATGTGACTCCGAATTAATTGGTCTGAAAACCGAGATTCATAGAGTTCGGGGACTTGCTTAAGCGAGGGGAAGGTATTAGGCACCCCCCGACTTCCGTGAAACACGATTACCGCAATCTTGATGTTTTTCCTATCCTTTTAATTCTTAAAATGTGTATGTGTGCGCGTGTGTGTGTGCCGATGTGAAGATTGTGGTGAGTTTGTATGAAAGAATCACTTGGGGTTTTTTATGGAAAGTCGTATTTTGAGAGTGCTTTAGAATGTCCTTCGGCTTATACGAGAAATCTTTATTCTTTATTAGAAAGGTTTAATTTTAATTGTCAAAACTGCAAGGTTTTCATTAGGTGTCATTTTGGCAAAACAAGAGTTTTAAACCTTCGTCAAAATAGGAATCGAGACCTATACGTTGCTTTCATAAATAAAATGACGGGCAATTTCTAGGATCTCTTTAACCCTATGCACATTGGTTTAATAAAACGTCATTTATTTTATAAAACTATTTTTTGTGATGTTTGAAAACGATTTTCTTTAACCTTCTCGTTAAATAGGAATCGACGTTCATTAGCACTTCCAATTTCTTATCCTCGTGATACTAATAACCTAATTTGATTGATTTTATGAAAATCTTCATCGTTTAGCCTTGAAATCAATTTTGTGTCGTAAATCAAATCAAGCATTAAAATGCATTGGGGCTATTCATGGGCATGTAAGCCATCGAAATAACCCCAAATGCCCGCAATCACATATTTCACTATTACGGGGCCTTACACCCGATTTCAACTTGATGACGTTTTAAGGCCCGACGATTACACATTTACAATCAAGGACATATCGACCTTATTACGTACACCCAAAAATGTCCATCATCGGATTTGGACCACGGGGTCGCGTTCCTAGGCTCACTTCCACAATTTCCACACACCCACAAAATGGATAGTACAAAATTAAACAAGCTAAAAATCACCAAATGGATATCATCGGGTCATTAGGAAGAATTTTGTTCCATTGAAACCCTCATTAATAATCCCTAATCCATGTATCCTCAACAATATACAAGAAAAATTACCTTCAATGTAACCCAAATGACCAAAAGCTTAACAAAATGATATACCAAAAATGCTATAAAAGAGGGCTTTTCACCTTGCAAATGATACCACGATTCGTATAAACTCGTTTATTGAATAGAGTAGAAAATATATGTGATACAATCTAGCAAAAGGGTATAAATCCTCACTTTTTTCTCTCTTTTCTCTCCTTTCTCGCTGCTATTTTTTGCTGTTCTTCCTCTCCTTTTTTCTTTCTTTTCTACTGCTGTCAACCTCCTGTATCCGAATGAAGAAATGAGCTGATAAAGGCTGGCCAAGGGCAGCCGCAGATTGATCTGCGGCTGGCCGCAGATTGATCTGCGGCTGGCCGCAGATTGATCTGCGGCTGGCCTTGGTTTCTCCGCGCCCATCGCGCACTTCAGCCGCCCACCGCGCACTTCAATTATTCTAATTGTTGGTCGCATATCAATCCGCGGTTGGGTGGGCTGATTTTCTCAATTTTCGAGTCGCACCTTGATTCTCGTGTCGTACCGTTGGTTTTTGCCGAAAGGCTTGTATTTTGCAGTCGGGAACCGCTGGGAAACGTGTCGTATCATTCCCTTTGATCGTTGTCATGTCGGCTTTGATCGCACGTCGTTGCGGTGACTCTGAGTGTTCGTACTTATGTCCACCTTTCGTTCTCGTAGGTTGGGTTCATTGACGATTTTGCCCTCCTGTCAGGGTTAGTATACGAAGTGTAAAATTTGGGTGTCTACACATATAATAATATAGATAAAAAAAACAAATTCATTTTATTCATACATAACTCGGGTTACAAGGAAATCTAAAATTTCCGATCGTTACAATTCCGAGCTACGCAATAACGATAATATGTATGTGCACAATACATAGTACAAAGGGCTGATCACCTGGAGTACGAGAAAGGATGGTCCATATATAGTCTTTTGATTGTTAAAGGTTACCGTTAAAATATTTGTTAACCTAGGACAAGGTTCAAGTCTCTACGACTCATCAGCATAAAATTGAAAGTTCTTAAAGGAATCTTTAAGTTCCTGAGTTTTTCATATCGCTTCCCAATGATTGATCAATTGTGGAAGATTCTTATTATTTTGAAAGGTGAATGTGGTAAGTAGGATATTCCTTAGAAAGAAGATAGTTGTAGAATGCGGCAAGTAGTGATGAGTAAATTGAGCAAGTAAGAAATGAAATTCTGAAAAGAGAAGGGGGGTGAAGTTATCAAGAAAAATGTGAACACTTAGAGATAAATGTGTGAAGAATATAATGATCTTGGATAGATCCTTAGAGAAAACATTTAATCATGGAACCTAATAAATGAATAAAGATTAATATAAAGTTTATTTTGATATATCGAATGAACAAAGATTAGTAAGTTAAAATTTCGAGGACGAAATTCTTAAAAGAAGGGGTGAATGTAATGTCCCGAGTGTTTATGAATTGAGCCTATTACGATGATCCTTAAAAAGAGGTAATGAATAGGTTAAAGAATACGTAATACTTGGAATAGTATCGAGTTCAAATAAAGATTATGAAGTAGAATCTACAAGAATTTATTGAGAAAATGGGTGGTGCAGAAATTATAAAACCTATATTAAAGGAATGTGTTGGGTTGGTAAACGATAAATTGTGAAAAAGATTTAACAAAAATCGAGTAAGGAGGGTTTCGGTGATTTCGAGGACGAAATCCTTATAAGAGGGGAAGGATGTGACAACCCGAATTTTCAGTAATTATTAAATAAGAATGTAACAAATAAAATTCTTATTATGAGAGGTGTCGAATTTGAATATATATATATATATATATATGTGTGTGTGTGTGTGTGTGTGTGTTATATTATATGTGATTTGGTGTGAAGAGATTAAGTGTGAATATAGAAGAGAAATATATATTTATATATTGAGAGAATGAGGTTTAATAGTTAATTTAACTATTGAAGAAAGTAAATGAAATTATTACTAAAAGGAAATTAATTGGATATTATTAGTTAATTTAATTAAATTGATAATTATATTATGAAATAATATAACTTGAATATTAAGCCTTGAACGACAATAGAGATATTCTGAATTAAGTTTCATAAAAGAGGAGATTAATTGGCTTAATTAAAATAGTGAATTAATGTAAATATATTTATTTTAATGAGAGAGTAATTATGTCACACATAAATATAATACGTTTATATAATGGCCTAATATATTATATTATACCAAGCAAATATAAGTTGACTATGAGATGAGGAAAACCAATATATTTATAAATAAATATTAGTGTCAAGATTTAATGAATTGAGTTAATGTTTAAGTTGTGATTAAAGGTGTGGATTAAATAAATTGTCTTGGGACAATTTATAGAAGGAAGGAAAATAAATAATTATACATAATAATTAGTGGAATAAATATTAATTATTTTAATGGAAATGTTTATTTTTAATAGAGGTGTTTATTCTATTTATGAATGTAATTTCATAATTTATAGTATAGTAATTATACATATTATAATTGTATAATTACTTAATGTGGCCAAATAATTTAGCAAGTGTGACATTTAGAGAAAAGAAAAATATACCATATAGTGTAATAGAATGATAATAAAATGAAAATAGTTAATTGGGTTTTGTCAAACATGGCTTAAAATCCATTGTTTCTTTTAACTGATGAAACCTTAGGATCTTTAGTAACTGACAAACCAAATTAAAACTTACGTATTAGTTCTTCAGTGTTCATTTTGAGAGAAAATTTAGAGATTAAGGATTCTCTGTGAAATTGGAAGAAGAAGCTTTGGGAAATCAAGGAAGAATAGCTCTTTTCATCATCTATTGAGGCTAAAGAAGATTTAAAAGGTAAAAAGAAGAACCCTAAAACTTTTAGTTTCTAATTCTTGAAGTTCTTCACTGTTAGAATTATTTTGGTTGTAAGAATTGATGAAGATGGTGGGTATATGTGTTTTTATGCATATAATCTATTAGTTATCATCTTTATATGATATTGAAGAAATTAAATTGTGTTCATGCTTTAAAAGGGGAAAACTAGA
This sequence comes from Aralia elata, assembly GCA_034770075.1. Taxonomy (NCBI): domain Eukaryota; kingdom Viridiplantae; phylum Streptophyta; class Magnoliopsida; order Apiales; family Araliaceae; genus Aralia; species Aralia elata. The sequence goes on along the minus strand of CM068377.1, from coordinate 48,495,574 downwards.
CTTTTCGGTTTATAAGTATATTATGGTCTGTTTTAAGGAAAAATTGGTTGGTAATACATGTTGTAAATTATAAATTGATGATTGATAGTTGTAGTACTTTGAGAGACGAAAACAACCCAACTGAAATGAATCAAAACGGTTGTAAAACGAATTCGGGGTGGATGATTACGTTTAATATGTCAAAATATCAAAATTTTGTATGAACTTGGAAATTGGGTCTTTGATTTGGCTTTTTGATGATTCTAAGATGTTTAAAAGGTTTGGTAGATGTTGGTTTTGGTGTTCATCAAGTCTACAACATCTGGGTATGTTTAATTTGGACTTTAGATGAAGAGGATATGGAGTTTAGATGAAAACATGGTTCAAACCACGTTCTGGAAAAACTGGTTCTACAGTCAAGCGCTGCCGCGTTGCGTCGCCGCGCTGGAGCGCGGGACACTGGTGCCAGTATAAAAGTGGCGCGGCCGTGCTGGTAGCAGATCATGCCTATAAATGAGACTTTAAATGTATGGTCCAGGGAATTTTAATCCAACCTATTATAATGAACATAATGAAGCATTAAGCATGTAATAAGTCATAATAACAAGTCATAATCACATAAGAGGATATAAAGTGACAAGTAAAGAATGATAAGTCATAGATTGGGGTTAATGTATACAATTAGTGAATATTATTTCATGATTAATCGATGTATGAATGTGACTTGAACGTGTAGCAGTCTATTGAAGAGCTGAAGTATGGGGCATATATAACAGGGTCTCTTAAGTAGCAAGACATATGTTACTTAACAAACTACCTATTCAAGAATGTTTTGACTATGTCAAGCAAAGATTAAATATGAGATTAGATTATACGATAATAAGATTTTGAGAAAATCTAAATGATGAAGTATGAAATCTGGAATTAGACTTATAGACATGTTTATATGTCGAACTAATAAACTATGAGTAAGAAGGGGGTTAAGTCTTAAAAGTTGGTCAAAGATCTTTACTTTAAGTTAAATATGAACTAAATTAAAAAGGATTGTATGATTAATATGTATTTATGTGTGATGAAACGACTCTGTAGGATTCGTGAAGCGCAGGTAGCGGTGGTTGTAATCAACTCGCAAGGCAAGTCTTTCAGTTTCAATTTGCTATATGAATTTGATAACTGATTAGTGGAATTGTGTACTGCTATAAGAATATTGAGTTATGTATGAAATGCATATGAAATATATATGAAGTGTGAAAGTCAATTTATGACTATGTTGATTGAGTAAGGAATTCAATCTTAATGTATGCTATGTGAGATGCAGTATGTATAACATGTTAGAATATTTATGATTGTACAAGTTGAGTATGATATTATGTGTTATGTGATATATGAAAACTGTTTGATTTGCTGAGCTGTCGAGCTCAATCTTGCAAAAGTAACCATTTTACAGGTCAAGGATATAATGAGATGTTTTCTACTATTCGGATGATGATAATAAGAAGACATACAAGAAAATATATTTTTCTTTGTCAAGAATTTAATTAAATCATAGTAGTTTTATGGTGTCTGTTTAATGATAGAGCGTAATGTTGAATTATTCAAAATATTAAAGATGTTGTAATGAAGCGTGTAACTTATATAATAAGTCTGATGATGTGAATCATACTTTAAACATGATTCCAAGTTATGTAATCGTAAAGCTTGTGATTCAGGAAAATAAAGATAGAAGATAAAAAAGTTTAAAATTTATTTCGTAATTTTATAAATTATGGCATCGATTAATGATGTAAAGGAAGATTGTAAATGTATTGTTAACGAGCAAAGTCGGGAATAAAATATTCCGAATTTTGGGGTCGTTACAGCTTCCTTGGGGCAGCCGCAGGTCTACCTGCGGCTGGCCCAGGCGGGCCCACCTGTCTCAATTTTCGTGTCGTGAAGTTGACTTTTCGTCTTGTTCGTTGAAGCGTCCGTAACTTTCAATCTGGGAAGAGTTGGGAGACGTGCCATATCATTTCAAAAAGCTCTTTCCGAGAGCTACGCAATAACATAAGGTTTGGCGAATTCCAGATCTAGGAAGACAGGACAAAGTGTAGAAATGATTCTTCCCATAGATGCTAGACAGTCAGCCATTATGCCTTGCATAGTTCATCGCTTGCTATTCATCGTGGTTGTAACGGGACGAATTAATTGAGTCGTGATTCTGGGGACAAAATCTTTTTAAGGGGGGAAAGATGTGACGAACGAGAATTTTGTAATTTAATTTAAATATTTATTGAATTAAATAAATATTTTTTGATGATTTAATTATTGAATTAAATAGTTAATTGATGAATTTGTGGTAGATTAATTTAATTATATGTGTTACATTAGTTAAATTGATGTGGAGAATTTTTATATTCAAAGTATGTATTTAATTGAGTTTATTTGATTGAATGCATTATTTAAATAAGTATAATGTTATTTCTAATTAATTTAATAATTAATTAGAGATTTAATAATTTGTCATAATCAATAAATGAGAATTTTAATTATGTGACGATGTGATTTAATGTGGTATTATTCTATTTTATTTAATTGATTTAAATGAGATTATTTAATTGATTAAATATGTGACACTAAACTATATAATAAGTAATTTATTAAAATAAACTAGAAGGGAGGATAAAGGTACCAAACAAACAAGGCCATATGGGAGGTTGGAGTCAGTTAACCATTATGGGATTAACTGATGTCCATGTACTGATCAGTTGATTTCATATGCATTCTATCATCAGTTCTTAGAAACCAAGTCAGAGAGAAAAGGAGAGAATTTTGAGAGGAATTAGAGAATTGAGATGAAATTTCATTCATTTGTTGCATAATCTAAGCACCAATCAAGGTAATTCCTTGAATTCAAACCTTAAATTATGTTCTTTTAAGTTTTATTTCATAAACGTATACTTTAAGTTTTCTGTAAAGTAAATTCTATGGCTAAATTTTTAATAAATTGATGTTAGATGTTTGTAATCATGCATAAATATATTTTATATGATTTATATGTGATTTAGAGTAATTAAATTCATGAAATCATGTTTATATTAGAATTCTGGAATTTACAGAGTAGTTATATACGAATATGGCTTAAATGTATGAAATAGATGCTTGTTTTGCATGTTAATTGGTTAAATTAATGACTAATTATGTTTATTGTAACGCCCCCAAATTCGGGTCTCCAAATACCCGGATCCGGTCATCACGATCCAATACAAACATTCACCTCTAACAACATATGGTAACTAAAATGCGGAATATAATAAACATACGTTGTTCATTACAAGGTGTTACTAGTCTCAGAATACAATAACCTTAATACATCCATGAATCCATACCCTAAGTAACAAGCAGGGTTTAATATTACATTAACAATGATTAACTGCACATAATGTTTAAGTCTGCTACATGAAGTTTATCACTTCATCTTTTCTTTCCCTTTGTTTTTCCCTGACGTCTCGGGTTTGGCTGCAATGAAATCATGATATAGCAAGAATGAGCAACGAGTTTGCTCAGCAAGTTTAAAATACAATAATAAGGATATATCATGATGAAAGGAATATAGAAAGGGATTTCAACAATAGCATTATCTGTAACGATCGGGAATTTTGAATTTCCTTGTAACCCGAGTTTATGTGTGAATGAAATGAATTCTTATTTTATTTTTATATTATTATGTGTTATGTGCTTACAGGTTATGTTATAACCTAATTTGTGTGCTTGCATTAAATTTTACGTGTTGTAGTGTCGTTAGGGTGAATACTTTGACTTCGCGAAAAATCGCAAATTCACTATTCACGGGGCACGCTTATCGAGGCACTATTCACGCCATAATTTTTTTTTGTGTCTTTTTCGACTTTAATAAATTTCATAAATATGTGTATACGTACGAATAATTTTTTCAGGCGTCGGAAATTTTATTTGAGCTGATACATGATTTTACCCGTATCCGAAATGTATAATATGACTGTTCCGAATAAATGGACAAACTCCATAGTAATTATTTTTACATGTCCCAATAATTTATGGGAGTACCCATTTTAATTTTGGATAGAGTTATTTACCAGTTTTGGTACAAAAGGGAGCGTTTTTGGATGTATTTTTGGTGTTTTCGGGTATTTATTTGACTTGTTACTCCAAGTGGGAGCCACCCAACCTCATTAGACCAATCAAAGGAGAGCAAAGAGGGTGGGTGCCGGCAAGAATTTGAAAAAAATTGGCCACCTTGAGCCTCACACCCATTTCTCCCACTTCACCCTAATTTACTCCTCCATTCTCCCAAATCAATTATTCATTCACTCCCATTCCAGCTGCAACTAGAGAGAGAGAGAGAGAGTGAGGGAGAGCTGCTGCTAGAGAGAGAGAGAGTGTAGGGAGAAGGAAGAAGGAAGAAGGAAGGAGAAGAAGAAGTCTAGAGAGAGAGAGAGAGGTGGTGCACGGGAGAAGAAGAGAAGGAAGCCAAAGCAAGCAAGAAGGACTCAACGCAAAGCCTAGCAGTCTTCTTAACCTCTAGAAGAGATTTGTAGAGGTAAGCCATCAACCAAAATTGATTTCAATTGATTTTGTGAAGATTTTCGAGTTTTGAAGGTTTTTGGAGCTTTTTAGCTCATGAATGATCTTTGCTGCGATTCTTGTTGTTTTTGTTTGTGTTGGATGTTTATAAATGTTGTTAAAAGGTTATATAAGACATTAATAACATCAAAGTGGAACAAAAATGGAACAAATCTGTACCTTGGCTTAATGGAGCAAGAACAATGGACAAAACATGGACTTTGGACTGTTGGACGATTTAGAGGACCTTGTAACTATGATTTCGTGTTTATTTGATTTGTTTGTTGTTATGATATTTTACTTCCATGGGTTATGAGTTTAACCCAGTTGGAATGGAGTAAAAAGGGATTAAAACAAAGATTTGGTGATGATTTTTGTAAAGAACACGAAGAACACGAAGAACACGAAGAACACGAAGAACGCGAAAATATATCATGAGTTGATACTTTGGCCTAAGATTTGGCCATGTTAATGTTAATGAATAACTCTAAATTTTTGATATGTTGTAGCCCTATGTCTTAGGAGTCCATAGAGTGTAGAACGGACCAATTTGAATGTGTATAGAAGGAGTTATGGAGATTGGAGTGAAGAAAGGTCGGATTGCACGAAGGTGGCAAGTCTGCAATTCTGGGCATTGGCGCAGCCTCGCTGATCCTCACCGAGGCCTTGCCAAGCCCGCTGGTCATTGGCGCAGCCTCGCTGCTCTTCACCAAGGCCTCGCTGCCCTGATTGGCGCAGCCTCGCTGATTTTCACGGAGGCCCCGCCGACTGCCTGTATCCAAAATTTCCAGCATGAACACCTTTTAGTAAAATGACCATAACTTTCTCATACGAACTCGGATTAGGACGATTCAAGATGATCCGGAAAGCTTAGAGATAGACCTACAACATCCATTAATTAGAATTGAAATTTATTACCTGGAACAATTTTGAAATTTGCTGTTTTTAGGATTGTTGTGCAAACGGAGGGCGTCGGTAATGCGCGTGCAACGTGTATTGCTTCCAACAATATAAGACAATGTTCTAAGTCCTAAAACATGATTGTTATGTATTATAATGATACTTAGTATTAACCAATGAGTATTAGATAAATCGAATGAGCGTGCTAGACGTACACAATTTCGTGTCGCTTAGGTGTTCGAATAGGCAAGTTTGGCGTATAGACGTGCAAGCGTCGTAACGCCATAACTAGTGGGTATAACCTTGTTTAATATTTTGTTTCTTATATGATTGAGACATTATAGAGTTGTATAAACAGATATTTGATATCTGGTATGTGACTAATTGTATGTGAATATGTACCTAATTGTGTAGGATATTAAGGAGCGTGTGTTGTATTATTGTAGCAGCGCTTCAGGCAAGTTCCCTAATTCATTCTTTCTACATATTGAATGCAAGTTCTTCTGTAACACTTATTTAACCCTTGTGTTGGGCAAGTTTCTAAACCTTATGCACTACTTTTATTTCGTGCAAACAGGTACATTGTTGCAAGTTTCATGACTCAAATCGAGTTACTACTTTCAATTATTTTGGTGGACTAATTATTGTCAATTACTTCACATCAAAGATAAATTATTGATATTCACCGCTCATGCATTTGAATTCATTATCTGTTGTTGGATTGTGAAACATTTAGTTCTTCATTCATGAACTGTTTAAGGAAATAGTTTAAGCCACTTGTTTCGGCTAGACGTATGTTTAATCATCATTGTTGTTAAGTAAAGCTATCCAATCAAATTGTTTGGTTTGGATTCCTATGTAAAGCTGAGATGAACAACCCTCATAACAGGGGAAACAGTATGTATGTCGGGAGACCGACACGCGCGCGAACGGTATGTTAAAGGGGTTATGCATAACACCGGGTACATTAGGCTGATCACCTATTGTATTAGTATGTTGGGTTATCGGATGAATTTCTGGTAATTCTAGTAAAAGTTCAGTGTCATGTTGACTACTCAGTATAGAATATTTCCTCCATTTGGAAACATCGAAATCATTCGGTCCTTAGAGGCCCTACAATTATGTTAATGAGATCATTCGTTGGGATTATGCAGATTCTTAAGCTATCTTTTATTCTCTTGATTCTTGTAAGCTATAAAGTATTCATTTGATGATTCACGATTATCGTTATTATACTTGTTGAGCAAATTTGTTGCTCACCCTTGCTTTCCTTAAAATATTTCAGTCAGTGGAGCTCGTGGTGAAAGTTCTGGGAAGGATAAAGGCAAAGGCAAAGCTACGGATTAGCTTTGTACCGTTAAGTTCACCATTTTGATTATGTATTAAGACTCGTTGACTCTTGTGATGTATTAAGACTTAATTACCTTTATGTATTAAGTTACGTTTTGTAGAAGTTTTGGTTTCGAGACTTGGGAAAGGATTATTTATGTTATATCAATGTAAATATTCCTTTATTTCCGCTGTAAGTTATCAATAGTATGATGCAGGTATGAGATAGTGACGAACCAGGTCCGCGGTTCAGGTGACCCGGATTTGGGGGCGTCACATTATCAGAAGCAATAACAATGAATGCTTTTAGAACAATTGATAGTCGAATAGACCTTGAACAATAACTTCCAAAGGAGTCAATAGCTAGTTGACCCTCTGGTTACTGGCTACAGAATAAGTACTTGAGGGGATCAGCCTCGCGTACGCTATGTATATGCATAACATTTAACTCTGCTATTTGTACCTTATTTGCGGTACATGGGGTACTCCCCTATAATAAAGGGGTGTTCATACAGTCTAAGAATCCTTGCCAATGATTGGTTCGGATAGCTTTTATAAATTCTTATATACGTGCCTAACCGAGACAAGGGTTCAGACTTAATCATGAATAGTTCGTGAATTTCAGAACTTAAATAATTATACGAATTCAAATGCACAAGTGCGAATGTCAATAAATATTCAGATGTGGAATAATTTTGAAAGTAATTAGACCACTTAAGGCATGCTTGGAGATAAAAACTCAAGCTTAAAGAATAACTTGCAACAGTATATATATACCTTTTTGCACGAATTAGAAATAGTGCATAAGGCTTAGAAATTTGCTCAATGTAAAAGTTGAGTAAGAAGAACTTGCAATAATGTAAGAAGTTTAGGGTTAGGAACTTGCCTGCTTGCTCAACTACAGATAAATTCTAGCTTTAATTAATTGATCTCGAGTGACCTATCATTGGATAAAGTCGGCTTATCAATTATTATAATATGATTGTATCTTGGCACGCTTTACTATACCATTTACTTAGCAAATAAATAATTCATCATTTAACATTAGTTAAACGGAAATTTATTAATGACCTTTAGCTATTATTTCAACAGATAATAATTAATCATGGTCACTATCATTTGAATACTCAATTTATTACCTTTACTTGTATCTAGGTATGGTTTAACAATACTTATTTATTATTTATAAAATAAATTTATTTTGGTTTAAAGATAACAGAAAACCCTTGACCATTTATTTAGTTTACTCTTAATTACTATTTACCTTAAGGTAATTTAGTAATTATTACTCTTGTTCCTTATGCAACATTAATTAAATACTTTCTGTATAAATCCTACCCTCACTTAATATTATTAAGAAATCCTTGAGTGTTTATTTAAGGACGAAAATAAATAACTATCTTATTTATCACACTCATACTTAATCCTTATTTCATTAATGATTAAGTAACTATTATCCTTATTATTTCGTCACTTCATTCATATTTAATTATTATTATCATTAAATAATAATTTAAATATTTATTATTTATAAATAAATAATAAATATTTATTTTATTACTTTGTTCATACTTAATTATTAAATAATAATTAAATATTTATTATCTTTATTTATTATTTATTGGAAAATAATACATAATCATTTATTAAGCTTATTAAATAAACATTAAATATTTATTGATTTTATTCATTATTTAATGTTAAACAGTAAAAATAACTAAATATTATTCATACTTAGTTATTAGTTACTATCTTTATTTATTACTTATTAATAATTGCTTATCTAATTCATCTTATTGTTACCTGTTTGCTAAATACATTCTTATCCTAAAGCTGGTTTTGATTTCCAGTCACCAACACCACCACCACTGTTCCCAGGCTTGCAATACAACCTATATAATTTGGTATCATACTCACAATCCAGGCCCCTACAACAAACTATAGCCATGATACACATTCCACATTGTTTTCAGTCATTCGATCCCAAAATGGAACCCACCGAGTTTGGTTCGGGCATTACAACAACACATGATATACATCCTACATCACAGCGCTAGCTTACTCTCAGTACAATTCCAACTGCTAGAACCCCAAGGTTCTTCAATACATAACAATACAATCCCAATATAATCGAGCACCACAAAACCAGAGTCCCAAATCAAATAAATCAAACAATAATTATCACAATCCAATACCCGATTTTTAAACCCAAAAACTATAATATAATGTCAAATTTTCAAACCAAGGCAAGTACATTAACATACTCCAATACAGATAAATTCTCAAAGAGGCCAACCCACAACATGGGCAGCACCAACTAAGTTTAGAAGAAGGAAAATCAGGAAAGAAAATTATACCAAACCTAAAACTATCACAGCTCGATATACCTTCGGGTGTTTCGAGTTGCCATCCTTCGTCGCCGTCCGAAGTAATCCACCCAGCCGCTCATTCACAATGGCCTTCCCCTGTTCCCTCTTCTCTCTGTATCTTCTCACAACTTAAAACCCTAATTTCTAATTGGGAACTCTCAAACAAGGAAATCAGCAGCTATGGTCTGGGGATGGGCTGAAATTTATAGAGGGATTTTTTTTTTTACGCTACTAATTTGGACAATACCCTTAATGGCTGGTCAATGACCGACGGTAAGGAGAGGGGACGAGCTGTCGATTGACCCCCATCACGCCGTCTGAATCTTCGCCGGCGAATCCTCGAGTGTTGAACCCCCACCGGTCCAATCGCCAACTGTTTCGAACCCTTGGTCCGAACGATGGCGCTCGGTTGCGTCGATATCTCCCCTGCTTTGCCCGATGGTTCTTCAAGCCCCTTACTAGCGTCTTCTTCTTCCCGTCTCTTGCGCGACTGATGGACGGATAGCTTTGACAGAGGTTTGACTGATTGAGGGCTTGGAATCGCTAGGGTTTGCTTCTATCTTCCCTTGCTTAGCTGTTCTGGTTTGAGGGTTTTTGGGGATTTTGGCTTCTCTTGGTTATCCCCAAATTGAATTGCCGGCAAATATTTGTTTTCCCCAAACCCGATTGTAAAATGGCTTAACCCAGTATGAGATTGATCTCGACCCAAGGGGTTGGGTCGGCTGAACATGGAGAAATAATAGCCCAATAGGAAAATAAAGGGGAATTTGGCCCAATACGGTATATAATAAAAGGGAAAAGAAATGGGCCAGTCCAATCAAAATGACATTATGATCCTATCATTTTAATTGAGTGATTAATTAAATTAATTAGTTAAATGCTTGTTTTACCAATAATTCTTGATCCGAATTATTCAATAAAATAAATTTATTTATTAATTTCCCAAATTCCTGGCAAATCAAATCTTAGGGTCAACTCACTAATTTATTTAAACTATCAGTGAGTCCCTTTAATGCACAGAAAATTATTGGGCCACATATTTATATAATTAAATAATAATACCCTCATGGATCCAATTAAATTCAAAAATTAAATATAATGAATTTATTTATTAACATTAAATTGATACAATGTAAAAATTCCTGGACATTACATCCTCTCCCCCTTATAAAAATTCCGTCCTCGAAATTTCAATCTAAGGTTACTCAAACAATTGGGGGTAATTTCCTCTCATCTTTTCTTTGAGTTTTCACGTAGCTTCTTCTACCGCGTGGTTTCTCCAGAGAACTTTAACAGAATGAATGACCTTATTTCTAAGCTTCTGTTCCTTCCTATCAAGTATCTGGACCGGAATCTCCTCATATGATAAGTCCTTCTCGACTTGGATTGGCTCATAGAAGATGACATGCTTATAGTCTGGTTTATACGGACGCAACACTGATACATGAAATACGTTGTGAATGTGCTCAAGTTCAAGAGGTAATGCTACCTCGTACGCCACTTCGCCTATTCTCCTTAATATTTCAAAAGGTCCTATGAACCTAGGGCTCAATTTACCCTTCTTCCCAAAACGGATATTTCCTTTCCAGGGAGACACCTTCAGAAACACAAAGCTACCAACTTCAAAATCTCGTTTCTGACGGTGTAAGTCGGCATACTTCTTCTGGCGATCCTGGGCTGCTACTAACCGTTGTCTTATTACTTTAATGATTTCCACGGTTTGTTGTACCAATTCTGGTCCCAACAACCTCCGTTCACCGACTTCATCCCAACACAACGATGTTCGACACTTTCTTCCGTATAATGCTTCGTACGGTGGCATACCAATACTAGCATGGTAACTATTGTTGTAGGCGAACTCTACTAGTGGCAAGTGATCGTCCCAGCTGCCACTTAAGTCCATCACGACTGCCCGGAGCATGTCCTCTAGAGTCTGAATTGTTCGCTCACTCTGACCATCCGTTTGAGGATGATATGCCGTACTCATTCTTAACTGTGTCCCCAGTCTCTCCTGTAGACTTCTCCAAAAATTTGACGTGAAGCGCGGATCTCTGTCAGACACAATAGATACCGGCACTCCATGTCGTGATACTATCTCCTTCACGTAAAGTTTTGCCAACTGCTCCAATTTGTACCTGATCTTGATTGGTAGGAAATGGGCAGACTTGGTCAAACGGTCTACGATTACCCAGATGGCGTCCAGACCCTTTTGAGTGGTTGGAAGTCCTACCACAAAATCCATTGTGATGTGTTCCCACTTCCACTCAGGAATCTCTAAGGGTTGCAATAATCCGCTCGGCCGCTGGTGCTCTGCCTTGATCCTCTGACACGTTAAACACCGGCTGACAAATTCTGCAACTTCCCCCTTCAAGTGCGGCCACCAATAATGTTGACGAAGATCTTGATACATCTTGGTGCTACCCGGATGTACCGAAAATCTCGTATTATGGGCCTCTTACAAAATTTCTTCCCTTAGGTCTGGTACGTAGGGTATCCAGATCCTTCCCTCGAATCTCAGCAATCCTGCGCTGTCAACCTTGTATTTCAATGTTTTCCCCTCCAATAGTTGTTTCTTAATATCAATGCATTCTTCATCAAATTCTTGAGCCTCCTTTATCTTATCCAGTAGAGTCGGACCTGCGGTTATGGTACACAATTTTTCGTCCGTCTCCATCGGATACTTCACCTCCAGTTCCAGGCGTTCAAAGTCCCGTATCAATTCCTCCTGGACTGTCAGCTGCATCAATTTCACCTTGCCCTTTCTACTCAAGGCATCAGCCACTACATTCGCTTTGCCTGGATGGTACAGAATTTCACAGTCATAGTCCTTGATCAATTCTAACCATCGGCGCTGCCTCATGTTCAGCTCCTTTTGAGTGAAGATATATTTCAGACTTTTGTGATCTGTATATATCTCGCACTTCTCCCCGTATAAGTAGTGCCTCCAAATCTTCAAGGCAAAAACTACAGCTGCTAACTCCAAGTCATGAGTTGGATAACCCTTCTCATAATCCTTCAGCTGACGTGATGCGTACGCAACAACCTTGCCGTGCTGCATTAACACACAACCAAGACCCTTGTGTGACGCATCGCTATACACTACGAAACCCCCAGTGTTGTCTGGTAAGGTCAACACTAGTGCTTGGCTGAGTCTCTTCTTCAACTCCATGAAACTCTCCTCACACTTCTCCGACCAAACAAACTGGACCGTTTTCCTAGTGAGATTGGTCAATGGCGATGCTATCTTTGAAAAGTCCTGGATGAATCTCCGATACTATCCCGCTAATCCCAAGAAACTCCAGATTTCTGTGGGTGTCTTTGGTTGTTCCCAGTTAATAACTGCTTCTACCTTGGCTGGGTCCACCGAAACACCATTTTTGTCGATGACATGACCTAGAAACTGTACCCTCTGCAACCAAAATTCACACTTCAAAAATTTTGCGTACAACTTCTCCTTCCTGAGAGCTTCTAATACAATCTTCAAATGTTCAGCATGCTCCTCCTCCGTCCTTGAATACACCAGAATGTCATTAATGAATACGACTAGGAACTTGTCCAAGTAATGCTTGAATACTCTGTTCATCATATCCATGAATGCTGCTGGTGCATTCCTCAATCCAAAAGACATTACCAGAAACTCGAAGTGCCCGTAACGAGTTCTGAATGCAGTCTTCGGGATATCTTCCTTCCTCACCTTCAGCTGATGATAGCCTGTTCTTAAGTCGATTTTTGAAAAGTATTTCGCTCCCTTAAGTTGATCAAATAGATCGTCAATCCTAGTAAGCGGATACCTATTCTTAATCGTAACTTTGTTCAACTCTCGGTAGTCGATACAAAGTCGCATAGAACCATCTTTCTTCTTTACAAACAGAACTGGCGCTCCCCATGGGGACACGCTTGGTCTGATGTAACCTTTATCTAACAGTTCCTGCAGTTGCACCATCAACTCTTTCATTTCTACCGGTGCCATTCGATAAGGCGGCTTCGATATTGGTGCGGTTCCCGGTGCCAAATCGATAACGAACTCGGTTTCCCTATCCGGCGGCAGTCCCGGAAGTTCCTCGGGGAAGACATCCGTGAAATCTCTCACGACTGGTATTTGACCCATTTCATCCCCGACCTGACGATTATCGACCACATGGGCCAAATAACACTCGCAACCTTTCTTCAGTAATCTCCTTGTTTGCATCATAGTAAGACAACAAGATGGTTTTGGTGATTTGCTGCCATAGAATACCACCTTAGACTTATTAGAAGTCTTTAGGTGTACACATTTCTTCTTACAATCAATGACTGCTCCGTGAATTGATAGCCAATCCATTCCCAGGATTACGTCAAACTCTCCCAATCGAATTGGTATCAAATCCATATTGAGCTTAAATCCTCGCAATTCAGCACAACAATTCCTATGAATGCATTATACGGGGATAATTTCCTTGTTTGCTACTTCTACGTTCATAGGGTGTTCTAACTTTTCACAAGGTACATTTAACTGACTAGCAAATTCTTTGGAAACAAAAGAGCAAGTAGCACCCGAATCAAATAGCACATATGCATTTATATCATTGATTGGGATGATACCTGACACCACGTCTTTGGATTCCATGGCATCTTGCACAGTCATGTTGAACGTGCGGGCTGTTGGCCTGTTGGCTTGACTGACTGGTGGCCCGTAGTTCAACCGGTTGCTGTTTCCACTGTTGTTGTTGTTTCGGTTGCCACTCCAGCGCCGCCCTTCCTCTTCGGGAAATCCTTGATCTGGTGGTCAGGTGATCCACAGGAAAAATAACCTCCTTTCGGCTTATTAGGGCACTGTGGGGCCATGTGCCCAGGTTGTCCGCAACGGTAACACACGCTCTTCCCCTTCATGCATTCCCCCGTGTGGTTCTTGCCACAGTTGTTGCATCTGCCTGGCTTCTTCACCTCCCCTCTAGATTTATTTCCCCCGAAGGACTGACTCTCAACCCATTTTCGTTTGTTGGGGTTACTGCCCCCGCTGCTTCCTGCCTTCGGGCCCTCATGTCCCTTCTTCTTCTCTTGATTGTATTTTGCCAGGGTCTCACTACCACCCTCTGCAATGATCGCCCTCTCCAATAATTCTGCAAATGTCTTGATTTTCAATACCGCAACAGAACGGTATAACCATGGTTTCAACCCTTGTTCAAACCTACGAGCTTTTCTTTCCTCTGTGCTGACTTGGTGAGTTGCAAACCGTGCCAACTCATTAAACTTAGCCGCGTACTCAGCCACAGACATATTTCCTTGTTTTAGTTCCAGGAACTTGATCTCCATCTCTTGCTTCATGCTCTTCGGAAAGTAATTCTCCAAGAACATCTCCTTAAAGCGTTCCCATGCGACAATGCCTCCTTCCACTCGGCCCCTATTGGCCTTCCACCAGTAGTTCGCCTCGCCCTTTAACATGAAGGTAGCAAAGCTTGTTTTCTGTTCCTCTGCCACCCGTGCTACCTCGAATACCTTTTCTATCTCCTCTATCCAGGTCTGCACTTCGATTGGGTTCAGAGTTCCCTTGAACTCAGGTGGTCCAACTAATTTGAAGTCTTTAAAATTTGCCAGATGATGCGCTGGCTCGGCTGCTGCTTGGGCCCCTACAGGTGGCGGTCTTGATTGCATGGCTTCCGCTAGCATCTCTGCGAACATCCTCATTGGGTTGGATTGGTTCCCAACCTCACTTTCTGATTCTTCAACCTGTCGGTTTCGTGGTCGTCCTCTTGGCGGCATGTTTGGATAAGGAAAATCCGCTGACTTTTACCTATAGTTTTATATTTTACACAATATGTCATTAAAATAAGCAATCAAAGGTAAAATATCTATCAACACATTTGATTTAAGTGAAACATCTGCATTTATATTCATATACCACTATTTTGTTACAAGACTAAACCTGTGGCATACTTCTATAAATGCGCCACTGTGTGCCTACCCATCAATAATCTTTCCCCCAAGACAAAAGTGGGGAATCCTAACCTTCCATCCCTCAAAACACAAAAGTTGGGGTTTAACTGCTACCCCAAGTCTAAATACAATATAAAGTTTCACAAATCAAACATGAATACGTCCCTAATATAACAAAAGGTGGGACTGACTGAACTAAAGATAAAGTAACCATCATATCAAGTCACTGCATGTCGTGACGGATCGGAGCCTGCTGACCAGAGAATGCTCCATCCCCTACCCTGCGATGAACTGAGCGGCTAGACTCGCCTGCCTCAGACCGGGGCCTCCTGTAGGCTGCGTCTAGGGCATATCCTAGGGTCTCGATCCTCACCGCCCCAGCCTCTAACCGGTCCTCCAATAGGTCAACTCTACTTGCTGCTCTGACCCAGGCGTCCCTCACTCGGACATTCTCAGCAACCTCTAGCCCAATCTCGAACTTCATGGCCTCCTGCTTGGCCTTCAGGTGGGCGATCTGCAGATCCCTCTGCTCCAGCCTCTCTCTCAACTCAGCATTTCGGGCCACTAGCTGATGTAGCAGTGGTCCGATCTGCTGCGCTGAGGACTCGTAGCCCTGTAGCTGTGACTTCGCCACTCCCAAGTCGTGCTCAAGCTGATAGGCCAGGTCTCTATACTGGTCCTCTCGGATCTGGTGGGTCTGATTCTGCTCCTCTAGATGAGCTATCCGATCCTCCAGCTCCTCGATCCTGCTGGTCAGTCCCTCAATAATATCGTCGGCAGTGGACCCCATGCCATCCACATAAGCAGGTGGCTCCTCTCCCTCGGTCTCGGGGTCCTCCTCCTCAGCATCAGGGTCCTGACTACCGGACCTCATCACCCTACCTACCACTGGCTCTGGTAGCTCCCTCTGGTAGTCCTCCTCCGGCTCGGACTCCTCTAGCGGTACCCCTGGGGCAGTAGGAGCATACCCCACCAGCTGCTCAGCAACTACTGGGATATCTATGAATACCTCCTCCTCCTGGGTCCCACTAGTCCCTGCCCTATCAGCCATCCTACAATCACACCGAAAATCAACATTAGTACAGCAATAAAATATATTCATTGAAGAAATGAAGTTATATTTCATTGGGTACTACTCGACTCGATGAATTCCCCAATTCATCAAAACCACATAAATAAATCTCCTCGATTTATCTCCTATCACTCAATACGAGTTTACTATGAAGGTTATAACCTAGGTTTCGCTATCCTTAAGTTTATAACCTATAACTCTGATACCAACCTGTAACGCCCCCAAATTCGGGTCTCCAAATACCCGGATCCGGTCATCACGATCCAATACAAACATTCACCTCTAACAACATATGGTAACTAAAATGCGGAATATAATAAACATACGTTGTTCATTACAAGGTGTTACTAGTCCCAGAATACAATAACCTTAATACATCCATGAATCCATACCCTAAGTAACAAGCAGGGTTTAATATTACATTAACAATGATTAACTGCACATAATATTTAAGTCTGCTACATGAAGTTTATCACTTCATCTTTTCTTTCCCTTTGTTTTTCCCTGACGTCTCGGGTTTGGCTGCAATGAAATCATGATATAGCAAGAATGAGCAACGAGTTTGCTCAGCAAGTTTAAAATACAATAATAAGGATATATCATGATGAAAGGAATATAGAAAGGGATTTCAACAATAGCATTATCAGAAGCAATAACAATGAATGCTTTTAGAACAATTGATAGTCGAATAGACCTTGAACAATAACTTCCAAAGGAGTCAATAGCTAGTTGACCCTCTGGTTACTGGCTACAGAATAAGTACTTGAGGGGATCAGCCTCGCGTACGCTATGTATATGCATAACATTTAACTCTGCTATTTGTACCTTATTTGCGGTACATAGGGTACTCCCCTATAATAAAGGGGTGTTCATACAGTCTAAGAATCCTTGCCAATGATTGGTTCGGATAGCTTTTATAAATTCTTATATACGTGCCTGACCGAGACAAGGGTTCAGACTTAATCATGAATAGTTCGTGAATTTCAGAACTTAAATAATTATACGAATTCAAATGCACAAGTGCGAATGTCAATAAATATGCAGATGTGGAATAATTTTGAAAGTAATTAGACCACTTAAGGCATGCTTGGAGATAAAAACTCAAGCTTAAAGAATAACTTGCAACAGTATATATATACCTTTTTGCACGAATTAGAAATAGTGCATAAGGCTTAGAAATTTGCTCAATGTAAAAGTTGAGTAAGAAGAACTTGCAATAATGTAAGAAGTTTAGGGTTAGGAACTTGCCTGCTTGCTCAGCTACAGATAAATTCTAGCTTTAATTAATTGATCTCGAGTGACCTATCATTGGATAAAGTCGGCTTATCAATTATTATAACACGATTGTATCTTGGCACACTTTACTATACCATTTACTTAGCAAATAAATAATTCATCATTTAACATTAGTTAAACAGAAATTTATTAATGACCTTTAGCTATTATTTCAACAGATAATAATTAATCATGGTCACTATCATTTGAATACTCAATTTATTACCTTTACTTGTATCTAGGTATGGTTTAACAATACTTATTTATTATTTATAAAATAAATTTATTTTGGTTTAAAGATAACAGAAAACCCTTGACCATTTATTTAGTTTACTCTTAATTACTATTTACCTTAAGGTAATTTAGTAATTATTACTCTTGTTCCTTATGCAACATTAATTAAATACTTTCTGTATAAATCCTACCATCACTTAATATTATTAAGAAATCCTTGAGTGTTTATTTAAGGACGAAAATAAATAACTATCTTATTTATCACACTCATACTTAATCATTATTTCATTAATGATTAAGTAACTATTATCCTTATTATTTCGTCACTTCATTCATATTTAATTATTATTATCATTAAATAATAATTTAAATATTTATTATTTATAAATAAATAATAAATAATTATTTTATTACTTTGTTCATACTTAATTATTAAATAATAATTAAATATTTATTATCTTTATTTATTATTTATTGGAAAATAATACACAATCATTTATTAAGCTTATTAAATAAACATTAAATATTTATTGATTTTATTCATTATTTAATGTTAAACAGTAAAAATAACTAAATATTATTCATACTTAGTTATTAGTTACTATCTTTATTTATTACTTATTAATAATTGCTTATCTCATTCATCTTATTATTACCTGTTTGCTAAATACATTCTTATCCTAAAGCTGGTTCTGATTTCCAGTCACCAACACCACCACCACTGTTCCCAGGCTTGCAATACAACCTATATAATTTGGTATCATACTCACAATCCAGGCCCCTACAACAAACTATAGCCATGATACACATTCCACATTGTTTTCAGTCATTCGATCCCAAAATGGAACCCAGTTTGGTTCGGGCATTACAACAACACATGATATACATCCTACAGCACAGCGCTAGCTTACTCTCAGTACAATTCCAACTGCTAGAACCCCAAGGTTCTTCAATACATAACAATACAATCCCAATATAATCGAGCACCACAAAACCAGAGTTCCAAATCAAATAAATCAAACAATAATTATCACAATCCAATACCCGATTTTTAAACCCAAAAACTATAATATAATGTCAAATTTTCAAACCAAGGCAAGTACATTAACATACTCCAATACAGATAAATTCTCAAAGAGGCCAACCCACAACATGGGCAGCACCAACTAAGTTCAGAAGAAGGAAAATCAGGAAAGAAAATTATACCAAACCTAAAACTATCACAGCTCGATATACCTTCGGGTGTTTCGAGTTGCCGTCCTTCGTCGCCGTCCGAAGTAATCCACCCAGCCGCTCATTCACAATGGCCTTCCACCCAGCCGCTTATAGAGGGATTTTTTTTTTTACGCTACTAATTTGGACAATACCCTTAATGGCTGGTCAATGACCGACGGTAAGGAGAGGGGACGAGCTGTCGATTGACCCCCATCACGCCGCCTGAATCTTCGCCGGCGAATCCTCGAGTGTTGAACCCCCACCGGTCCAATCGCCAACTGTTTCGAACCCTTGGTCCGAATGATGGCGCTCGGTTGCGTCGATATCTCCCCTGCTTTGCCCGATGGTTCTTCAAGCCCCTTGTTGGCGTCTTGTTCTTCCCATCTCTTGCGCGACTGATGGACGGATAGCTTTGACAGAGGTTTGACTGATTGAGGGCTTGGAATCGCTAGGGTTTACTTCTATCTTCCCTTGCTTAGCTGTTCTAGTTTGAGGGTTTTTGGGGATTTTGGCTTCTCTTGGTTATCCCCAAATTGAATTGCCGGCAAATATTTGTTTTCCCCAAACCCGATTGTAAAATGGCTTAACCCAGTATGAGATTGATCTCGACCCAAGGGGTTGGGTCGGCTGAACATGGAGAAATAATAGCCCAATAGGAAAATAAAGGGGAATTTGGCCCAATACGGTATATAATAAAAGGGAAAAGAAATGGGCCAGTCTAATCAAAATGACATTATGATCCTATCATTTTAATTAAGTGATTAATTAAATTAATTAGTTAAATACTTGTTTTACCAATGATTCTTGATCCGAATTATTTAATAAAATAAATTTATTTATTAATTTCCCAAATTCCTGGCAAATCAAATCTTAGGGTCAACTCACTAATTTATTTAAACTATCAGTGAGTCCCTTTAATGCACAGAAAATTATTGTGCCACGTATTTATATAATTAAATAATAATACCCTCATGGATCCAATTAAATTCAAAAATTAAATATAATGAATTTATTTATTAACATAAATTTGATACAATGTAAAAATTCCTGGACATTACATTTATGCATGTACAAACGAAGAAAACAAAAGTTAAACAGATTAATTTAGTTGAGAAACAAGTTCACTGCGATTGAGTTTACTAACTGTATCAAAATATAAGTATAAAGCATAAACAGTGGATTTTTAATCTTTAAATTATTGTTTAGGTTGCTTGTGATGTTAAAATCAATTGCGTATGTAATGGGTTTTGATTTCATAACACATATGATGAATGGGTAGTAATTTAATCGGTGAATTGTGAAAAACTTTGGCCAAATTTGGCATTTTTTGTGTTCTTCGCGAGCTGCAGAAGTCTGGCTTCGGGTCCACCGCCCTGGCAGTGGAATTACTCAAGGATTGCCTCCCCGGCGGTGTAAATGAACTAAAGTTGCCGCCCCAGCGACGTCCTCGCCCCGACTCCCAAATTGAACTAAATCCTACCGCCCCCGGCGGGAACTTTGTGAAGGAAACCACCGCCCCGGCGGTGGAACAGGAAATGAAAAAAATTATTTTCTTTGTAGCCATGCTATATTACCATATGCATGTTTAAAACTTAGATTAATGTATTAATTGAGATATGAAATGAAATTGGACGAGAATGAATCCTGAAGTGTTTATAATACTGTAACTAATTATTGTTACTGCTTTATAAACGGAATGTATAGGTTGATTAAAGAACGTGAATTTTAATTTATAGTCTATGCACGAGGCAAGTATCTTATCATTACTTATTACTTTTACGCAAGTTTTCTACCCTTGATCTCTTATTTCGTTAAAAGCAAGCTTCCTAACACTATCTTGATTTCAATTACGCAAGTCTCTGAACTTCATTCTTTTACCATGCAAGCTTCATAATGCTATTATCTAATTGAGCAAGTTCTTAATTCTATTTCATTCAATTTCATGGATTCAAATGAGATGTTTTAATTTCCTCTTTGTAATACTTCAGTTATACAAAATTTATTCAATTATATCTTTTGTGAGATTCAGTCTTTGATTCTCGAATATCAATTACATGTTATTGAACCTTGATTGACTAGCGAATCCTTATTGATTCGACTAGTCCATAGTTGGTGAGTGTTCTAAATTCTAGAAACGTTATTGAAGTAAATCCAAACCAAACTTCCTTTGGTGCGGACTCTGATGTCAAACTGAGATGAACAACCCTTTTATAGGGGATTATTTTACGCGTTAGTGTTTAGATGTTGTGCACATACATGATACAAAGGGCTGATCCCCCTAAGTACGAGAAGTAAGGTCCATATAGTCTTACGACTATTAAAGGTTTAAAGTAGAAATACTTGATAACCTAGGACATAGTTCGTGGTCTTGTGACCCTTAGATGTTCTTTTGATTCTTGTATTCTAGTCTTGATTCAAAAGTCGAGAATTCGATTATCCGATATCCATTTGATTATTCGCATGTTATTATTATTATTTTTATTGTGTTACTTGTTGGGCAATTGTTGCTCACCCTTGCATAATAATATTGCAGCTAAAGTTGAAAGAGTTAAAGAGCCATCCACTAGTAAGGGTAAAGGCAAAGTAAACAAGTGATGAAGACTTGTTATATTTGTTTAAATGATGTTTATATAATAGACTTATGTTATGTTTTTGCATTGATGTATTATTAAGGTTAGATGACCTGGGATTTATTTATTAATAATGTTATAACCCTTTAATGGGAGATTTATATTTTAATTAAGAGTTATCATTTATATTTGAATGGGTAGTTAGATGTGATGTGATATATTTGGATAGTGAACACCAAATTCTGTGGAAACGAAGTACTCGGATTTGGGGGTATCACAGTGGTAACTTCGTGTACTTTAATCTGAGCCCTGAAATCCTCTGTTTGGATATCTCGTCCTCCAACTGAAATGACCCTTTTTGTCCTCCTGCCAGGGTTAAAAAATATATGCAAAATTTTGGGTGTCTTTAGATGCCCCTTTTTGTCATGTTTATGCAATGTAATAATGTGACACCCCCAAATCCGTGTAACATCAAACCCAAGATATGGTGCACACGATACATCATACATCATCATCTAACTAAATAAACTTCATAAATAATAATAATAATAATAATAATAATAATAATAATAATAATAATAATAATAATAATAATAATAATAATAATAATAATAATAATAACCCAAATATAAATACAAACATAATCCCAAGTTACAAAACCTTAAATAAACTTAAACTTAGCGTTCATCGCTACATTGCATCAATGCGGAAAATCTAAACTTTTTACAAAGAAATAAGTTTTCATCATTTCATTTTAGCCTTTCCCTTGTCCTTGCCCGAGCCTTCGGCCTTCTCACCCCTAACTGAAAGGTTTAAGCAAGAATGAGCACAAATTGCCCAGCAAGTATAGCAAGTCATTTGATAATAAATATCAAGAATAGAGATATCTGAATTGTGTTTCTCAATAATGGACAGAATGATCAAGAGGTAAATATGAATGTTAAAGATAAGAGTTTTAGAATTTTCAATAGCATACTAAGGGGTATTAGACACCCTGAACATAGTTTTTGTTTCATCGAAAACCATCAGAAGATTTTATCAATCAGATAGATTGTAAAACCTTCTTCACAAGTACTCCAAGTGATCAGCCTTTCGTACCCTACATTGTGCACAAGTATAAAGTGTAAACGCATAAGCGTAAATGGGACTATATGCCCGACATCAGTTTTACCCCGTTATCCGGGTTGTTCATCTTAGTATTCATGCGAGACCGCACCAAAACAATTTGGATTGGTAGAATTTAATTAACTACAATGAATCTGAATAATTCAAATAATAAACTATTTCGCATCAATAGTATCTAGCCGAAACAAAAGGCTAGAAGACATTCTTAAAAGCGGTTCATAATTAATTAAGAACTTATACACAATTAGAATTGAGTTATCATCAATTGAACCTGAACAATATATGAACTCGAATAAGATTTAGCTTACAACATGAGAGGCTTGTACAAAAATTGCACAAGTTAGGAAATTTACTTTCACAGAAATAAAGTGAATTAAGGTATGATACTTGCCTGATAAGCTGCTACAATTAATGCTACCTATTTGATTCTTCAAATAGCCTATATATTTAAGTCACGTTAAGCAACCAGGTATTCATAGATCAGTTAAAGATTAACTATATTCTTTGTTCTACGCTTCAACATTTTTTTTTCATTTAAGTTTATAGCTAAACCACATTCCATTAAACTTTAATACCATATCAAATTGAACACATATTGAGTTGCATCACATAAGTAAAATTGTACAATTTCAGAATCTGAGGGGGGGAAAAATAATTTTTTTTTTGACCCGACATTGAAATTTTCGTTTCTTGCAGCCACTTTTGCGATTTTATTCCCACTAATCTACAGATCAAATGACCATGATATTTGGACACAATAAACTTCATACAGCATAGTATTTTACAAAAATATAATATTCATAAAATTAACAAAACAAGATCACAAACCAGATGCCTAGATAAGCATGCTCGAACTGCTTCCAGCCTTAGAAAAAATTTCTGGGTTTTTTTTTCCAGATTTTTCCTTTTCAAGCAGCCTATTTCATGAATTTATATCTACCAACCTACAAATCTGATGACCGTGACATTTAGACACAATAAACCTCATATAGCATAGTATTTTACAAAAATATTACATCCCATAAATTAACATGCTAAGATCATAAAACGACTGCCTTGAAAAGCGTGCCAGCACTGGTTCTACACTTAGAAAAATTCTGGAAATTTCCAGAATTCTGCAGATTATTATTCCCAACATGCATGATTACGATTTTTATAAATTGCACAAACTAACTCATTTCCTTATGAAATTTGGACAGGTTGGACCTCATGCTACATACTATTTTACAAAATTATTACATTCACTAATCGGATCATAAAAACCGTGAATCCAAGATTCCGAAAAACCCGAAAATCACAGATTACACTTTTTAATCAACTTTGACAAAATCATGATTTTGATTCACGAATGCATGGATTTGATTCCTACTGTCCAGATCCCATTTTCTAACATATATGAACATGTTACAACAAACAAACTCACTAATTCACCATGATTTGAAAAAATTAGCAACTAAGAGACATTTATCAAATACATAACATGCATATACAAATTCAATGATTCTTAATGTAATTGAGACATGTTAAACAAAAATATTTTTTTTAAACCATACATATATCATCCACTGACCATAGCATGACAACCACACCCAAAACAAACCATCTATTAAGCTTATATTTGCATTTTCTAGCTATTTCCTTGAAAACGTATAAAGGTTCATGAGTTGCTTACTTGATGTGAATTTTCTTCTTGTTTAGTTTTTGAAAATCCTCCTCACTTGCTTGTTTAGACTCCCCAAATCTTCAGAATGTTATCACACTAACTACTACTCTCAATTTCTCTCCATGTTTACTCACTTGGTGAAATTTTCTTAAACGAAAAAAAATGTTTTAGTGAGATGTGTGTGTGTATATATATATATATATATAGTTTTAAGGAGTAAAATGAAGTACTCCCTCCTAACCTATTATGTAATATACGTATATCCCCCTCCCTTGTCTCAATTTGTGAGTCACAAGGGTCCCACCAGCTGCTGACTTGTTTAAATAAATAAAAAAACATTATGATAATCAATTAATAAATTACTTTGACTATTTTGCCCTTCGTAGTCGAACGTTGCGAAACTTATATCGATTCTTACTAAAATCGACGTTCCGAACATCATGGGACTATCCATTTGGTCAAATTCATCTTCGAAATTCGTAGTTGACTTTTTCGTGGCTACAGTCTATCCTGACTAATTTCGTCGTTCCGGACTCGAATACATAGTCCGCGTCTCTAAATTTCGTTCAGAACTCAAATTTGAGTTTTAATTTTGTTCCTTGTAATTTATTAAAATTAATAACTACTTAGTTAATTCAAATTGTTAAATTAACCAAAACCAATTATTTAAATTCATCTCGACACATATCTCAATTAAATATAAATATAACACATAAATAAATAATAATTGAAATCACATAAGAGTTTCACATAAATTCAATTTCTTATAACTATTAAATTACAAATTGACCTCGGATATTACATTCACCCTCCCTTATAAGGATTCCGTCCCCGGAATCATTACAAAGTTAAACAAAAAGATTAGGGTAGTTTTTCATCATCTTCTCCTCGAGTTCCCACGTAGCTTCTTCAGCATTGTGGTTCCTCCATACAACCTTTATAGAAAGTATTATCTTATTTCTTAGAACTTGCTCTTTCCTATCAATAATTTGTACAGGGATTTCTTCATAAGTTAAATCTTTCTCAAACTGAATGGGTTCATATTCTATGACATGCTTGTAAGGTCGTAAAACTGACACATGAAACACATTGTGTACATGCTCCAACTCTGGAGGTAAAGCTATTTCATAAGCTACCTCACCTACTCGTCTCAACACTTCAAAGGGTCTT
This sequence comes from Aralia elata, assembly GCA_034770075.1. Taxonomy (NCBI): domain Eukaryota; kingdom Viridiplantae; phylum Streptophyta; class Magnoliopsida; order Apiales; family Araliaceae; genus Aralia; species Aralia elata. Next base: position 48,470,182 of record CM068377.1, on the reverse strand, counting down.
ATAAATCTCGGACTCAATTTTCCCTTCTTTCCAAATCTCATCTTCCCTTTCTAGGGAGATACTTTCAGAAACACATAACTACTGACATCAAAGTCGCGTTGTTGCCTATGTTGATCAGCATATTTCTTCTGTCGATCTTGAGGCGTCACTAATCTTGCTCGTATCGTTTTGACAACATCTACAGTCTGTTGTACTAATTCCAGCCCTAGCAGTTGACGTTCACCTACTTCATCCCAACACAATGGTGTTTTGCACTTTCTACCATACAGAGCTTCATAAGGTGGCATACCGATGCTCGCGTGGTAACTGTTGTTGTATGCAAACTCCACCAATGGTAGATGGTCATCCCAACTTCCTTTGAAATCCATAACACATGCCCTCAACATGTCCTCTAAAGTTTGAATCGTTCGCTCGCTCTGTCCGTCTGTCTGAGGATGATATGCAGTGCTCAACCTCAGTTGCGTTCCCATTCGCCCTTGAAAACTTTTCCAGAAATTTGTTGTGAATCGCAGGTCGCGATCTGACACAATTAATACTGGCACACCATGCCTGGAGATGATTTCTTTGATGTAGAGTTTGGCCAATTGATCCAAGTTGAATCTGATCTTGATCGGTAAGAAGTGCGCTGACTTAGTTAATCGATCAACGATCACCCATACTGCATCATAACCTTTCTGTGTAGTTGGAAGTCCTACCACAAAGTCCATCGTAATATGCTCCCACTTCCATTCCGGAATTTCTAAAGGTTGAAGTAACCCGCTCGTTTCTGATGTTCAGCCTTGACTCTCTGGCATGTTAAGCATCTGCTGACGCACTTTGCGACCTCTTTCTTCATATTGGGCCACCAATAATGTTGATGAAGATCCCGATATATCTTTGTGCTTCCCGGATGAATCGAGTAGCTTGAACTAGGAGCTTCTTGTAGAATTTCTTCCTTTAACTCAAATACCGCTGGCACCCAAATTCTCCCTTCAAATCTTAACAGTCCATCACCATCCACACTGAACTTAAGCTTTTCCCCATCTGAAATTCTTTTTCTCACCTTTTCACATTCTTCATTGCTGTCTTGTGCTTCCTTTATTTTGTCTAATAGAGTCGGACGAGCATCCATTGCAAATAATTTCTCATCTGACTCCCTCGGACACCTTACTTATAGCTCAAATCTTTTCATTTCCTTAATTAACTCTTTTTGAGCTGTTAACATTGCCAATTTACCACTACCCTTTCTGCTTAGCGCATCTGCTACCACGTTAGCTTTTCCTGGATGATATAAGATTTCGCAATCGTAGTCCTTTATCAGCTCCAACCATCTCCTCTGACGCATATTCAGCTCCTTTTGCGTGAAAATATACTTCAAACTTTTATGGTCCGTGTATATTTCACACTTTGCACCATATAAATAGTGCCTCCATATCTTCAGGGCAAATACCACGGCTGCCAATTCCAGGTCATGGGTAGAATATCCCTTTTCGTAATCTTTTAACTGCCTTGACGCGTACGCAATAACTTTACCATGTTGCATAAGCACACAGCCAAGTCCTTTATGGGACGCATCACTGTAAACTACGAAGTCACCCGTATCGTCAGGTAAAGACAACACTGGTGCTTCACTCAACCTTTTCTTCAGCTCTTGAAAACTTTCTTCACACTTTTCCGTCCAGACAAATTTTACCGACTTCCTTGTCAAATTAGTCAAAGTTCATGCTATTTTCGAAAAATCTTGGATGAACCTTCTGTAATAGCCTGCCAAACCCAAGAAACTTCTTACTTCTGTTGGTGTCTTTGGCTGCTCCCAATTAATTACTGCTTCCACCTTTGCTGGATCCACAGAGACTCCGTCTTTGTCAATCACGTGACCCAGAAATTGAACTCTTTCCAACCAGAATTCACACTTCGAGAATTTTGCGTATTATTTCTCCTTTCTCAATGCTTCCAACACCATCCTTAAATGTTTAGCATGATCTTCCTGAGTCTTTGAATAGATCAGACTATCATCTATGAACACAACTACGAATTTATCTAAGTATTGCTTGAATACTCGGTTCATCATATCCATAAATGCTGCCGGCGCGTTTGTTAATCCAAATGACATCACCAGGAACTCAAAATGGTCGTAACGAGTCCTGAATGCTGTCTTAGGTACATCTTCCTTTTTCACTTTCAACTGGTGATATCCCGTCCTCAAGTCGATTTTGGAAAAATACTTTGCTCCCTTCAATTGATCGAACAAATCATCTATCCTAAGCAGTGGGTACTTGTTTTTGATCGTTACTTTGTTTAACTCTCGATAGTCGATACAAAGCCTCATTGATCCATCTTTCTTTTTAACAAATAAAACTAGTGCTCCCCAAGGAGACACACTCGGTTGGATAAACTTCTTATCCAATAACTCCTGCAACTGTACCATCAATTCCCTCATCTCCACCGGTGCCATTATGTATGGGGCTTTCGAAATCGGTGTTGTTCCAGGTACTAGATCTATAACGAATTCGATCTCCCTATCTGGTGGTAGACCTGGCAAATCCTCTGGAAACAAATCGGGAAACTCACTTACAACAGGTATATGTCCCATCTTTGTCTCCACTTTCTGGGTATCAACAATATGGGCTAGATAACCTACACATCCTTTTCTTAGCAGCTTCGTAGCTTGCATCATCGTCAGATAACTCGAGTGTCTTGGCGATTTACTACCATAGAATACTACCTTAGACTGATTTGGAGTCTGAAGGTTTACACATTTCCTTTGGCAGTCTATCATTGCCCCATGGTTAAATAACCGGTCCATACCTAAAATTACATCAAATTCCCCTAACTGAATCGGAATTAAATCCACAGGTAACTTATACCCCCTTATATCTACAACACAATTCCTATAAATATGGCTAACGGGAATTATTTCCTTATTCGCAACTTCTATGTTCATAGGGTGTTCTAGTTCTTCCTAGGGTAGGTTTAATCGTTGGGAGAATTCATGTGATATGAAGGAACAAGTAGCACCCGAATCAAATAATACATATGCAGATATATCATTGATCGGAATGATACTTGAAACCACGTCCTTTGATGCGACCGCATCCTGAACTGTCATGTTGAAAGTCCTTGCTGTTGGTCGATTCTGAGTTTGTGGTCCAGAAATTGTAAGATTTCTACCGTTATTTCCCCTTCCTCCATTTCCTCCACTTGAGTTCTTCTTTGGGCAATTCCTAGCCTGATGATCCAATGCTCCGCAGTTGAAGCATCCATTCCTCTTTGGTGCGGGGCAATTGGGAGAGATGTGCCCCTCCTGTCTGCAATTGAAACATACATTCCTTCCCTTTAGGCAAGCGCATGATGACTCTTTTCACACTTCTTACAAGCCTCTGCTCGTTTCTTCGAATCACCAGATTTACCCCCAAAACTTATTGGGTTACTGTTGTTATTGTTGTTGTTGTTGTTGTTCCACTTCCTTTTGCTACCACTACTGCTACCTTCCCCTCTATTTCCCCCATCATTCTTCTTCTTCTTTTCCTTGTTGAATTTGATTAGGGCTTCACTTCCGCCCTCAGCAATTATGGCCTTCTCCAGAAGAGTAGCGAAGCTGTTCGTCTGCAACACTGAGAGTCTGCTGTACAACCACGGCTTGAGGCCCTGCTCGAACCTCCTTGTCTTTCTCTCTTCAGTGTCGACCTGATGGGGTGCAAACCTCGCCAACTCGTTAAACTTTGCAGCGTACTGAGGTACCGTCATGTCGTCTTGTTTAACTCCAGGAATCGCATCTCCATGCGACTCTGCATACTCACAGGAAAATAATTTTCAAAAAAAACTTCCTTGAACCTCCCCAAGATATCACACCTTCTCCAACCTTGTTTTGGTTCGCCTCCCACTAGAAATTAGCTTCACCTTTCAGCATGTATGTGGCGAAGATCGTTTTCTGCTCATCTCCTACTCGGGCGATTGCAAACGCTTTTTCGATTTCTTTGATCCATGATTGGGCTTCGATGGGTTCTGTGGTCCCTTTGAATTCAGGGGGGCCCACGCTTTTGAAGTCTTTGAATGTTGCCACTTAGGCCGTCGGAGGGTTGTTTGTGGTTCTACCTTGCAGTGCTCCGACTAATAGGTCAACGAATTGTTGCATGGGGTTCGGTTGATCTCCCGCACTATTGGTCGATTCCTCTAGTGTTTGTTGATGACGTCTAGGTCTTCCTCTAGGCATCTTTCTGTTTAATAGAACTTTATGTTATCACCTCATAACTTATTCATATAGCATTTACAACTTATATATAAGCTTAATTATCACATCGCACATTTAATTAAAAACATATTTATTCAAATGAAAACCATAATACCAAAGTACTTAACATCTTATGGCATAATGCCATTTACATCCCTTAATCCAAACTCGCAAAAACTAAAATTTAAATATTTACATCGATAAACAAGTGTTTAACATGCCAATAATTAAGAGTTCACTTCATAATAAACTCATAAACCCCTCCTAATAGCGTCTTCATGCTCCACATCAGCTATGTCCAGAACTAGTCCTCGACTTATGGCACGACCAGACTGGTGTTCCTCATACGAGTAGTAGTAGACTCTATGCTGAAACCTTTCATGTGCCATCCTAAACGCGTAGCGCATCCTATCTATCCTAACTTTCTTGTTTCTCACCTCATCCTCTAACTCATCCCTCTGGTTTTGAGCCCTTACACGACCTTTCATTTCATCCCTCCAATAAGTGGTAATCAACTTCTTGTCTGTTTGGAGACCCTGAACTCTTGTCTCCAGCCCATTCACTGTATTCCCCATGTGAGCCCGGATGGCCTCCTTCTCTACCTGCAACCTCTCTGCCTTCTTGTCCGCTGCCCTCAACTTGTTTGTCAGCTCCACGTTCCTAGCTAATAGATGATGTACCAACGCACCTAGCTGAGCCATAGCTCCCTGCTCCGCTTGATAAAGATCCTCCAACTCATGGACTCTATCATCCAACTCCGTGTTTCTGTCCATCAACTCGTCCATCAAATCATCCTCGGGTGAAGCATCCTCCTGGGGTGCTCCATCAGAGTCCTCCACGGGATCCTCCTCAGGGTCCTCCTCGGGGTCCTCCTCCGGATCTGAATCAGTTCTCGCCTCAGCTATGGGCTTAGGTACAACTGTTACCAACTGCTCACTCACCACGTGGATATCCCTAATCTCCTCTTCGCCTGACATCCTACAATCAAAACAAATAACTAGATTAGTATCTTAAAATAAGTAAATTTTTTTTAAAATAAATAAATAAATCATATACACCACTTAGAACTCTATGTGAGTTCATCTTCTTCCTATCTCCACTAATTCCACTAAGGTTATAATCTAAGGTTCTCCCACCTAAGGTTTATAACCTACAGCTCTGATACCAACCTGTGACACCCCCAAATTCGTGTAACATCAAACACAGGATATGGTACTCACGATACATCATACATCATCATCTAACTAAATAAACTTCATAAATAATAATAATAATAATAATAATAACAATAGTATTCGATAATAACCCAAATATAAATACAAACATAATCCCAAGTTACAAAACCTTAAATAAACTTAAACTTAGCGTTCATCGCTACATTGCATCAATGCGAAAAATCTAAACTTATTACAAAGAAATAAGTTTTCATCATTTCATTTTAGCCTTTCCCTTGTCCTTGCCTGAGCCTTCGGCCTTCTCACCCCTAACTGAAAGGTTTAAGCAAGAATGAGCACAAATTGCCCAGTAAGTATAGCAAGTAATTTGATAATAAATATCAAGAATAGAGATATCTGAATTGTGTTTCTCAATAATGGACAGAATGATCAAGAGGTAAATATGAATGTTAAAGATAAGAGTTTTAGAATTTTCAATAGCATACTAAGGGGTATTAGACACCCTGAACATAATATTTGTTTCATCGAAAACCATCAGAAGATTTTATCAATCAGATAGATTGTAAAACCTTCTCCGCAAGTACTCCAGGTGATCAGCCTTTCGTACCCTACATTGTGCACAAGTATAAAGTGTAAACGCATAAGCGTAAATGGGACTATATGCCCGACATCAGTTTTATCCCGTTATTCGGGTTGTTCATCTTAGTATTCATACGGGACCGCACCAAAACAATTTGGATTGGTAGAATTTAATTAACTACAATGAATCTGAATAATTCAAATAATAAACTATTTCGCATCAATAGTATCTAGCCGAGACAAAAGGCTAGAAGACATTCTTAAAAGCGGTTCATAATTAATTAAGAACTTATACACAATTAGAATTGAGTTATCATCAATTGAACCTGAACAATATATAAACTCGAATAAGATTTAGCTTACAACATGAGAGGCGTGTACAAAAATTGCCCAAGTTAGGAAATTTACTTTCACAGAATCTGAGGGGGGAAAAAAATAATTTTTTTTTGACCCGACATTGAAATTTTCGTTTCTTGCAGCCACTTTTGCGATTTTATTCCCACTAATCTACAGATCAAATGACCATGATATTTGGACACAATAAACTTCATACAGCATAGTATTTTACAAAAATATAACATTCATAAAATTAACACAAAAATATCACAAACCAGATGCCTAGATAAGCATGCTCGAACTGCTTCCAGACTTGGAAAAAATTTCTGGGTTTTTTTTTCCAGATTTTTCCTTTTCAAGCAGCCTATTTCATAAATTTATATCTACCAACCTATAGATCGGATGACCGTGATATTTAGACACAATAAACCTCATATAGCATAGTATTTTACAAAAATATTACATCCCATAAATTAACATGCTAAGATCATAAAACGACTGCCTTGAAAAGCATGCCAGCAAAGGTTCTACACTTAGAAAAATTCTGGAAATTTCCAGAATTCTGCAGATAATTATTCCCAACATGCATGATTACGATTTTTATAACTTGCTCAAACTAACTCCTTTCCTTATGAAATTTGGACAGGTTGGACCTCATGCTACATACTATTTTACAAAATTATTACATTCATTAATCGGATCATAAAAACCGTGAATCCAAGACTCCGAAAAACCCGAAAAATCACAGATTACACTTTTTAACCAACTTTGACAAAATCATGATTTTGATTCACGAATGCATGGATTTGATTCCTACTGTCCAAATCCCATTTTCTAATATATATGAACATGTTACAACAAGCAAAGTCACTAATTCACCATGATTTGAACAAATTAGCAACTAAGAGACATTTATCAAATACATAACATGCATATACAAATTCAATGATTCTTAATGTAATTGAAACATGTTAAACAAAAATATTTTTTTTAAACCATACATATATCATCCACTGACCATAGCATGATAACCACACCCAAAACAAACCATCTATTAAGCTTATATTTGCATTTTCTAGCTATTTCCTTGAAAACATATAAAGGTTCATGAGTTGCTTACTTGATGTGAATTTTCTTCTTGTTTAGTTTTTAAAAATCCTCCTCACTTGCTTGTTTAGACTCCCCAAATCTTCAGAATGCTATCACACTAACTACTCCTCTCAATTTCTCTCCATGTTTACTCACTTGGTGGAATTTTCTTAAAAGAAAAAAAATGTTTTAGTGAGATGTGTATATATATATATATATATATATATATATATATATAGCTTGATGGAGTCTTTTGATTCCCATAACCCCCAACTCTAAATATATATTAATAACATTACTAAACAATGCACTAATTTAATTAATTAATATGAAGAATGTGGGAGTTAGAGAAACTGAAAGGATTTTGGTTTTAAGGAGTAAAATGAAGTACTCCCTCCTAAGCTATTATGTAATATACGTATATCCCCCTCCCTTGTCCCAATTTGTGAGTCACAAGGGTCCCACCAGCTGCTGACTTGTTTAAATAAATAAAAAAATATTATGATAATCAATTAATCAATTAATAAATTACTTTGACTATTTTGCCCTCCGTAGTCGAACGTTGCGAAACTTATATCGATTCTTACTAAAGTCGACGTTCCGAACATCATGGGACTATCCGTTTGGTCAAATTCATCTCCGAAATTCGTAGTTGACTTTTTCCTAAAAAAAGTCAACCGGTTGACTTTGACCAAAAAGTCAACCGATTGACTTTGACCAAAAAGTCAACCCGTGACACTTTTTCGTGGCTACAGTCTATCCTGGCTAATTTCGTCGTTCCAGACTCGAATACATAGTCCGCGTCTCTAAATTTCGTTCAGAACTCAAATTTGAGTTTTAATTTCGTTCCTTGTAATTTATTAAAATTAATAACTACTTAGTTAATTCAAATTGTTAAATTAACCAAAACCAATTATTTAAATTCATCTCAACACATATCTCAATTAAATATAAATATAACACATAAATACATAATAATTGAAATCACATAAGAGTTTCACATAAATTCAATTTCTTATAACTATTAAATTACAAATTGACCTCGGATATTACAAATAAAATGAACATGACAAAGATATAAACACCCAATGCATGGCAAGATATATTAACAATGCAAGATAATCATATAATGCAATGGTGTGAAATGCTTTAAACTTTACTATTATGTTGTTCCGCTGGAGAAAACCATCATCGTATTGACATTACCGGGTCTCGTCCCCTATTCCTTTGTTAAGTCTCGTCCTCAACGGACATATCATTATGTCTCATCCCTGCTGCTCGTGTTGAGTCTTGTCCCCAAAGAGCTTATCATCAGGTCTCGTCCCTGTTGCTCGTTTTGAGTCTTGTCCCCAACGAGCTTATCATCAGGTCTCGTCCCCGATGCTTTTGTTGAGTCTCGTCCCCAATGGGCTTATCATCAGATCTCGTCCCCGACGCTTTTGTTGAGTTTCGTCCCTAACGGGCTTAATGTTGATTAGTCAAAAGAGACATATCTTCTCAGTACTCTCTAGTTTTTTCTCATTTTTGATTTGTTTTTTTTTACCATTTTCTCGTTTTTAACTCAAGGTTTAATACTATTAGATTTTGGATTCTCGTAGCTATCATTGCCTGAAGATGACGTTTCTGTTAGGTTTGTATATAACGCGAACATGCAATCAAATTAAATAAATAAAGCGGAAGCGCGATAAAATCATATTTTAAAATTTTGTACAAACCATCACCATGATCTTTCTTTATGCACAATTATTAATTAAACGAAAGAGATGGAGAATAAGAATTATACCCTTGTAGAATTCTAGCTTCCTCAGGTACAAGTTCAACTCAATTCCTTCGCGTTCTCCTTGAATACCACCGATTAAATTCCTTCCTTTCATCAACGTTAGCCACCCAAGTGTTTGGCCTCTAGAGGTGATCCACCAAGAAATAATACTTGTTCAAGAAGATGGGTGTTTGGCAAAACCCTAGTTTCTATCTCTATAAAAATTGTAAGTACTCTCCACAATTTTAATGTAAGAGTGTGTAACCCTAATCTATGATAAGACTTCTCTTATTTGTAGATGTAGGAAAACCCTCCCCTAAACTATTTAGGATTAGGGTTTTATTCTAATTAAACTCCTTTAATTAAATTAAACTCCTAATCTAATTAGGAATTCATGATAAAGTACTTCTATTAATTAATTCTCAATCCCTATTAGGAATTAAATAATAGTAATAGTGATGATAATAATAAGATTCCTCTTATTAATTTATATTTAATATTTCTAAAATATTTAATAATAAATATTAAGCTATTTAATTTATTCTATCTCCATAGACTAAATTAAGTACACTTAACTTATTATTACAACTATGTCATTTACTTCTTAAATAAATATTATCCTTTTGCGGTGTGACCCTTTAGGTTCTTCATATTAAACCGGTTGTGAATAAATTAATTAGAATAATTCTAATCTTATTTAAATAAATAAATTAAACTATTTAATTCATTTAATTAAATAATATTTATTCTACAATAAGGGTAAGCCCCTTTAGCGATCAACGACTTTCTAGATAATATAGATTTCAAAATTAATCACAAAAGAACCTTTTAGTGAATAGTTACCGTACAATTCAATCCTTCTACCATACAATGTCCCAATTAAATATAAGACATAGAATTATTGTCAAGTCTTATTTTATTTAATTATATGTATTTCGATTCCCAAATGCACAACTCTAAATAATGCAAATTAGAAACTCCTTTCTAATTTCATTCTGCCTTGGCCAAGGACTGCTGAGTTGTCATTTATCGAATCACATAGGACATTCACATCTTTTACTAGATGTGGTTGTTGATCATTCACCTATCTCCATGTATAACTTATTATACCCAAGCATACCCTTTGATATACCCTAAAGGTCTTAAGGGACATGTCAGTCAAAGTATATCTCATCATACATAAGATACTATGATGATCTCAAGTCCAAGGATCACTTGTACTACTATCAGTAGAGGAATTCCTATTGACAGGCGAGTAAAACTCCATTAGGTATTCCTTAGCGAGTCACGTTCAATGAACTTATTCTCCAATAAGCACCTACATACTTATTTTAGTGTCTCCACACAAATGATTATGAGATCAATCATCCTCTTTATAAGAGCAACCAACGTATGTACTAATCTATCCGGATTCACTAATCCCTTTTTTAGTAATCCAACGATTAGGAACGATTTTAGTTTTAAGCTTTCTAAGAATTTAGATCTTATTAGCATGATTATCATCATGATTCTAAAAGCATTGCTTAAAACTATAGGTTTATCACATATTAAATAACAGTACCATATAGATAAAGTAAAATCCCTTTAATACTTTTATTAATAAATTAATAAAATTACAAAGTATATGCTACATCATATCAAATATGATTGGCTTGTGTGCATACTACTTTCAATCTCCCATTTGCACTAAAGCCAATCACCATGGTATCTAATACCCATCTTCTCTAAGTGACGATCACACTACTGCTGTGTTAAAGCTTTAGTAAATGGATCTACAATGTTGTCTTGAGAGTCCACGCGTTCAAGGGTGACATCTCCTCTTTCAATGATCTCTCTAATCAAATGAAACCGCCTCAACACGTTTTTGGATTTCTGATGAGACCTGGGTTCCTTAACCTGCGCAACAACTCTAGTATTGTCACAGAATAAAGGTACGACTCCTCTAATGCTAGGAACCACTCTAAGTTCAGTTATGAACTTCTTCATCCAAACAGTTTCCTTTGCAGCTTCACTTGCAACTATGTACTCTGCCTCTGTCACTGAATCAGCAACTGTTTGCTGGTTGGAACTTTTCCAACTCACTACGCCACCATTTAAGGTAAACACATACCCTGAAATGGATTTACTATCATCTTGGTCCGTTTGAAAACTTGAGTCTGTATAGCCCTCTAGTTTCAATTCAGACCCACCGTAGACAAGAAAAACATCCTTAGTCCTTCTTAAGTATTTAAGGATATTTTTCACTGTCTTCCAGTAATCTTCTCCAGGATTCGACTAATATCTGCTTGATACACTAAATACATGAGCGACATTCGGTCTAGTACATATCATACCGTACATGATAGATCCTATTACTAAAGCATAAGGAATCTTACTCATACGGTCTCTCTCCTCAGGTGTCTTTGACACCTATTTCTTGGAGAGATGTATTCCATGGCTCATCAGCATGAGACCTCTCTTGGAATCTTCCATGCTAAACTTCTTTAGTATCGAGTCAATGTACTTTCCTTGGGATAAGCCTAGCATCCTTTTAGATCTATCTCTATAGATCTTTATCCCCAAAATATAGGATGCCTCACCCAAGTCCTTCGTGGAGAAGTGTTTAGATAACCAAATTTTGATCGACTGTAGCATAAGAACATCATTCCCTATCAGTAATATATCATCAACATATAATACAAAGAACGAAACAGTGCTCCCACTAACCTTCTTGTACACACTAGGTTCATCCTCATTTTTGATAAAATCAAACCCTTTGATTATCTCATTAAAACGGATATTTCATCTTCAAGAAGCTTGTTTCAATCCATAAATGGGTCATTGTAGCTTATAGACTTGATTTGTTCCAACCGTTGAAACAAAACCCTCTGCCTGTATCATATATACATTCTCCTCAAGTTTCCCATTGAGGAAGGCCGTTTTCACGTCCATTTGCCAGATCTCGTACTCATAATAAGCTGCAATTGCAAGCAAAATCTGAATGGACTTGAGCATAGCTACTGGTGAGAAGGTTTTATCATAGTCAACCCCTTGTCTTTGTTTGAAACCTTTTGCAACCAGTCCGGCCTTATAGGTCTCTACCTTGCCATCCACTCAAGTCTTTTTCTTAAAGACCCATTTGCACCCAATAGGCTTAATGCCCTTATGTGGTGAAACGAAAGTCCATACTTGGTTTTCATACATGAGGTCCATCTCAAATTTCATGGCTTCTAGCCATTTCTCTGAGTCTTTACTACTCATAGCCTCTTCGTAAGTCAATGGATCATCATCATTTATGATGCGTACCTCATCATCATCCTCTATGATGAATCCATACTATAACGAATGCAATTTTGAGAATTAATAAAAATATTTATTGAATTGTATAAATATTTTTGTTAATTTATTGAGTTAATTTATGATTTATTAAGCTATTGTGAAATAAGTTTATGTTGAGTTAATTGTGTTAATTGTTACTTGAATATGATTTGTGATGATTATCTTAATTTAATTGTTAATTAAATTAGATGATGAAAAGAATTATTTGAATAAATGATTTATGTTAATAAATAATTTATTTGAATAATATAATTCATTTGTTATTATTGTTAATGGTTAAGTAAATTTATTATTTGAGTTAGTAAGGTTTAATTGAATTTATTTAATAATAAGTTCAATTAAATTAAATGTGTGACATTTTAAACTATATGTTATATTGGTTTATTAAAATAAATGAGAAAGTGGTTAATTTAGTTTTACCAAACAAGGCCCTATGATCTTTGTTTGGAAATAATAGGTTATTTTAATTGTGTTTTACCAAACAAGACATAAGAATAATAGGTTATTCTTATTAGTAATTGCCAAACATAGCCATATGGCTTTTGAATTTTATAACTGATGAATTAAGTTAGATTATACGTTATTATATTAAGTATCAGTTTTATTATTTTAAATTAACAGTTTTTATTCCATCAGTTTTGTTTTACGTCTGTTGTAAAAAGAAAACAAAGAAGAGAAAGAACAGAGTTTGAGAGAAAGAAAGAACAGAGTTGAGAGAGAGCTCTGTGAAATTGAGGGTTGAGAGAAAAGAGAGAATTGAGAAAGAGGAGGAAGAAAAGTGCTAAACTAAGAATCATATAGCTTGAATGTATAATTCTTTTAGTTTTGTTCTTCATTATATCCTTAATATTTTACTTCTCTGAATATGATTTTTATTTCACTGTATATAAATTTATGTGCCAAATATATGAATTACTTGGTGATAAATGTTAGAAAGCATGTGTTAGATGGTTATGTGTTGATAATAGATTAATTTAGAGGTATTAATTCATGAAAATATGCTTTAGAATTGAATTCCTAGTTTTACAGAGTTTATTTCATGAATTGTATATATATATGAAAATTGATGATTCAATTTGACTATTAATTGGTTAATTAATAATTGTTTATGATTATTTGGTGAAAAACATGAGTAATGCAAAAAGAATTGTTTTAATTGGTTGAAAAATGAATTTACAGAGTTTGATTTCATGAAAATGGTCAAAGCATGAATATTTGGTTTTAACAGTGAAATTTTGGGCTTTAAATTGGTTGTTTATGTGTTAAAATGATTAAAATGTTTAGAAAACATGTTGGGTATTTGTTTTCTAGCATATTTGATGTCTAGGTATATTTAATTTGTTTTCTGGATGGTAGAATTCGGAAAATTTGGCCAAATTGGCCTAAGTTTTCACTGGTTCGCGAGTTGGGGAAGACGACAGTCAAGTCTATCGCCCCGGCGATAGAAATGAACTGATTTCTTCGCCCCAGCGACAGAGTCGCCCCGGCGACAAAATTGTTAAGCATAACGCCGCCCCGGCGACAACCTCGCCCCGGCGACGATTTTGTTAAGCTTTTTCTCGCCCCGGTGAGAAACGCTACTGTTTAAAAAAAAAATTAAAATTATTATTTTCTTTTCTGGGGAAGTTATGATGCATAATTAAACTTATATTAATGTGACTAATGTATTACCAAGATGGTTGCTAAACTAGTATTTGTTTACTATGGTATGCTAAATGAGATAAAAAGCGAGCCTTAAATGCTTTTAATTTTGTGACTAATTATGTTACCATTTTATAATTAAATGTTTAGGTTCTTTAAGGATCGTGAATTACTTAAATTTGTAATCTATGCTTGAGGCAAGTTTTCCTCCCTTAACTTGAAAGTTATTTATAGCAAGTTCCTTATCTCAACTTATTATTTTATGTTGAACAAGTTTTCCTATCTTAAACTTGTTATTTCATTTAAAGCAAGCTTATTTATATTGAGCAAGCTTATTGACCTTAGCTTATTGATATTCAAGCAAGGTTACTATCATGATTATATACTTAAGTTTTATTCCAATCATTGTTTGTTATTTAAACTTCGAGTACAGTTTCTATTGAGCAAACTCTATTAATGAATTAGACTAGCAAACCCTTATTGATTCAGCTAGTCCATAGTTGATGAACGTTTCAAAGACTTAGAGTATTTCTATACTTGTTCCAAGCCAAGTTTCTTTTGGTACGGATTCAAACGATAAACTGAGATGAACAACCCTAATATAGGGGATTACTTACGCGACAACGTTAAAATGTTTGTGCACAATACATTGTACAAAGGGCTGATCCCCCTGAGTACGAGATGTTGGTCCATAGTCTATACGACTGTTAAAGGTTACAGTAGAAATACTTGTTAACCTAGGACATAGTTCGAGATTTTGTGACCCTCAGATATAATTTCTAAGTCTTGAAATCTATTTTTATTTGGAATCAAGTGTTCTAACGAGCTTTTAGACTTTGAACATCTATTGACTGAGATTCAGAAATCTATTATTCCTCACTTGAAATCCATTTCATTTAAATGTTATTGTTATCATACTTGTGAGCAATTGTTTGCTCACTCTTGCACTAATCAT
The DNA here is from genome assembly GCA_034770075.1 of Aralia elata. Classification (NCBI taxonomy): domain Eukaryota; kingdom Viridiplantae; phylum Streptophyta; class Magnoliopsida; order Apiales; family Araliaceae; genus Aralia; species Aralia elata. The sequence goes on along the minus strand of CM068377.1, from coordinate 48,455,120 downwards.
TGCAGCTAAGGCTGAGAAGTCGGACGAGCCGTCCACGAGCAAAGGCAAGGGCAAGATGTCAAAGTAGCAATTGATGTTTATCTGTAATCAAAGACTTGTTTTAATTTATGTTTTATTCCGCGATGATGTATTAAGGTTTAGATAACTTGGGAATTGAATGTTTAATAGTTTGGAGATGTAACCCATTTTGGGTAGATGTTCCTTTAAGTTTATTAAATTGTTGTTTTATTGGGAAGTTAGTTTTGAATATATGTTATAGTGAACACCAAATCAGTGGGAATTAAGTACCTTGATTTGGGGGTGTCACAGGTTGGTATCAAAGCTGTAGGTTATGAACCTTTAGGTGGGGAAAACCTTAGGGTAGTAGCCTTTTTAGAAGATAGAGAATATAGAGGTGGTAAACTCTTATCGAGTTCTAAGGAATGAATTACGTAAATTCACAAAAGACAATAAAATGATTATGTGCTATGTGCTTATTTGATAACAAACTTATGTGCTCGCGAGTATTATCGATTAGTAATTAAAACTTAAAATTTTGTTGTCAGGATGATTGATAGAGGAGAGCCCAGCCAGACTAGGGAGGAGGAGCCCCGAGATATTCACGTAGTCAGTGAGCAGCTAGTGCAGAGGGAGCCATCCCCATTGATCACAGTTACAGGTCACGAGTATGAGCCTGAGACTGAGCCTGAGACTGATCCTGAGGAGGACCCTGAGGAGGATCCTAAGGAGGAGGATGAGGAAGACCCTAAGGGGATATCGCTATCTACTTTGGGTGTTCAGATGTACGAGCAGGTGTATGATCGCAACATAGAGTTGCAGGACAGAGTGGAGGAGTTAGAGGGGCAGCTGGCTGAGCGACAGACTGCTTTGGAGCAGAAGAACAGTGAGATCGAGGAGCTAGACATACGTCTCGGTGACGTGGAGTGGAAGCTGGTTCATGTAGAAAGTGACAAGGAGGAGTTAGAGGAACAGGCTGCAGAACGTCAAACCACTCTAGAGCAGAAGGATGCTGAGATTCAAGACCTTTCATCACGTCTTGCAGAGGCTGAGCAGAGGCTAGCACAGTCTGAGTATCGACGCGGACAGTTGATAGCCAAAAATGAGATTGTACGAGATGAGTTGAAAGGGGAGTCAGCTAAGCGGGCGAGAGCTGAGACAGCTTGGCTGAGGGAGGCTGATCGCGCAGATCGTGTTGAGTGTGAGATGCGGTCAAAGAAGGCCAAGATTGATGAGATGGAGTATATTTTTCATACTACCATAGACAGAGCTCAAGATCGAGCTAATCGTCATCCAGATGTGATGGATCGTAGGATGATGACACGCATTATGGAGCAGGAACGCCAGGAAGCTGTGCGTCGTGGGATGTCATCATAGATTATGATTAGTTATGTTATTATGAAATTTATGAGTTAATAAGTTGGTAATCCCAGTTTATATAATGGGATAGAATAATGATGTAATTCTGAAACTTTGTGATTTCAGGATAGATGATGTAAATAACTACGATGTTATCTCTATTATGTTTTGAAGCAGTTAATGAATAAAATGTGAAAGTTTATCAGATGCACTGTGTGTTATGTGTTTAAGAGTTGTTAATAAATGTTTAAGTTAAAACTTAAATGTTTGAGTAATTGAACAATAGTCTAATAACGAGAATTTTTAACAGAAGATGCCGCCAAGAAGACAACCAACACGTCAACAGACCCCTGAGGGATCTACTAACAACGAAGAAGCCAACGCTAATCCGATGCAGCAGTTGGTGAATCTGCTAACGGGAGCCTTTGCAAATCAACCACAAGTTCATGCCACGACCTTTAAGGATTTCAAGGCTGTCGGACCTCCGGAATATCACGGGTCTATGAATCCGATAGAGGCTCAAACATGGGTCATGGAGATGGAGAAGGTGTTTGATGTCGCTAGGGTCAATGAGGATCAGAAGACGGCATTTACAACCTTTATGCTGAAGTCAGAAGCTAGCTACTGGTGGCAGGCAAATAAGACTCGAGGTGGCCAAGGGATTATTCCGTGGGAGCGATTTAAAGAGATGTTTTTCGAGACCTACTTTCCGGCAAGTGCTCAAAATCAAATGGAGGTGCAGTTTCTGGAACTGAAGCAAGGTACCATGACGGTACCTGAATATGCTGCAAAGTTTAATGAGCTGGCGCGATTTGCGCCATATCAGGTCAACACGGATGAGCGGAAGGCCAGAAGATTTGAGCAGGGACTGAAACCCTGGTTATATAGTAGAGTTTCGTTGTTTCAACTGAACTCGTTTGCGGCAGTGCTGGAAAAGGCGATTATCGCTGAAGGAGGCAGTGATGCTCTGTCCAAGTATAACCAGGAGCAGAAGAAAAAGAAGAATGAGAATGAAAACAAGATAAGTAGTAGCCATGGGGGCAGTGGCCAGAAAAGGAAATGGAATGATAGTAACTCTGCGGGAAGTCAGCAGTGTAATCAGAAAAAGAAGATAGAGGTGTGCAGCAACTGTGGAAAGAGCCATATGGGTGTTTGTTTGAAGGGTAAGCGGGTGTGCTTCAACTGTGGACAAGAGGGTCATATTTCACCAAATTGCCCTAATCCGAAGAAAGGAGCATGTTTCATCTGCGGGTCGAAGGATCACTTTGCTCGGGAATGCTCTAAGAAAATAACTACGGGTGGAGCCAATTCAGGAAAGGGAAATAGCGGTGGTGGAGGCAATCTTACTATCACAGGACCCACGCAGCCCAACTGACCTACTGCTCGAACATTCAACATGACGGTGCAGGATGCTGTGCAGTCAAAGGATGTAGTGTCAGGTATCATTCCAGTCAATAATGTTAATGCTTATGTATTGTTTGACTCGGGTGCTACTTGCTCATTTATATCCGATGATTTTGCTAAGAAATTAGGGTTACCCCAGGAAGAGTTAGATTACCCCATGAATATAGAAATTGCGAATAGGGAGGTGATTCCTGTTAAGTTTGTCCACAAGAACTGTCATGTAGATATTAAGGGTCATGTGATGACAGTAAACTTGATCCCAATTCGTCTTGGGGAGTTTAACGTTATTTTGGGTATGGATTGGTTGTTCAACCATGGGGCAGTTATTGACTGTCAAAAGAAGTGTGTGAACCTTATGACTCCGTCAAAGGTAGTGTTTTATGGCAGCAAGTCGCCTAGACAAACGAGCTGTCTGACGATGGTGCAGGCCAGAAAGATGTTGAGACAAGGGTGTGTAGGATATCTAGCCTACATAGTTGATACCCGTAAGGTGGGTGCAAAACTGGAGGAGATACCAGTAGTTAGGGATTTTGCGGATGTATTTCCTGAAGATTTGCCAGGATTACCGCCAGATAGGGAAATTGAGTTTGTAATTGATTTATCACCGGGAACGGCCCCTATATCGAAAGCCCTGTATCGAATGGCTCCGGTAGAAATGAAGGAATTAATGGTGCAATTACAGGAATTACTGGATAAGAAGTATATCCAACTGAGCGTTTCGCCGTGGGGAGCGCCGGTATTGTTTGTTAAGAAGATGGATGGGTCAATGCGTCTTTGCATTGATTATAGAGAGTTGAACAAGGTCACGATTAAAAACAAGTATCCATTGCCAAGGATTGATGACCTATTCGACCAACTGAAGGGAGCAAGATATTTTTCGAAGATAGATCTGCGAAGTGGATACCATCAGTTGAAGGTGAGAAAGGAGGATATACCAAAGACGGCATTTCGAACCAGATATGGTCACTACGAGTTTTTGGTTATGTCGTTTGGTTTAACGAATGCACCTGCAGCATTCATGGACTTAATGAATAGGGTGTTCAAACCATTCTTGGATAAGTTTGTAGTGGTGTTCATAGACGACATTCTGGTTTACTCCAAAACTCAAGAAGAACACGTGGAACATTTGAGGGTGACATTGGAGGCGTTAAGAAAAGAGAAATTGTATGCAAAATTTTCGAAATGCGAATTTTGGTTGGAACGTGTTCAATTCCTTGGGCATGTTATCGATAAGGTCGGGATTTCGGTGGATCCAGCGAAAGTGGAAGCTGTGATGAACTGGGATCAGCCGAAGACACCGTCGGAAGTGAGGAGTTTCCTTGGTTTGGCAGGATATTATAGACGTTTTATTCAAGATTTCTCTAGAATCGCCACTCCGTTGACAAATTTAACAAGGAAATCAGTGGAGTTTGTTTGGACGGAGAAGTGCGAAAAGAGTTTCCAAGAACTAAGGAAGAGACTAAGTTCGGCACCTGTGTTGACTTTGCCAGATGATACAGGAAATTTTGTGGTGTACAGTGATGCATCACATAAAGGACTTGGTTGTGTGTTGATGCAGAATGGTAAGGTTATTGCATATGCATCGCGCCAACTAAAAGATTATGAAAAAGGGTATCCAACCCATGATTTGGAGTTAGCAGCCGTGGTGTTTGCTTTAAAAATCTGGAGGCACTATCTCTATGGGGAGAAGTGTGAAATATATACGGACCATAAAAGTCTGAAGTATATTTTCACGCAGAAAGACTTGAATATGCGGCAGAGGAGATGGATAGAATTGATCAAAGATTATGACTGTGAAATTCTATACCATCCAGGGAAGGCTAATGTGGTTGCCGACGCTTTGAGTAGAAAAGGTCGGGAGAAACTGTTTATGTTAACTGCTCAGGAGGAACTTGTGGCAGAAATGGCTAAGATGGAATTATAGGTGAAAAATCTGGCAGAGCCTAACGAAAAATTGTTCCAGATAGAAACTCAACCAACTTTGGTGGACGAAGTCAAGGAAGCGCAACTCAAGGATGAGGAGTGTATTAATATTCGAAAAAGAGTGCTTGAAGGTGAAGAGCTTAAATATAAAATCGATACTGAAGGGTTGCTTAGATTTGAAGGCAGAATTTGGGTACCGTCAGTATTGGCAATCAAAGAGGAGATTTTGAACGAAGCTCACAGTTCACGATTTTTGGTTCACCTGGGAAGCACAAAGATGTACCAGGATCTTCGCCAACATTTTTGGTGGCCAAACATGAAAAGAGAGGTTGCCGAATACGTTGCGAAATGCCTCACTTGTCAGAGAGTCAAAGCGGAGTATCAACGACCAAGTGGTTTGCTACAGCCCTTGGAGATACCAGAATGGAAGTGGGAGCATATCACGATGGACTTCGTGGTAGGACTTCCAACTACTCAGAAAGGTTATGACGCGATATGGGTTATAGTTGACAGATTGACGAAATCAGCGCATTTCTTGCCGATCAAAATTCGATTCACTTTGGATCAGCTGGCGAAATTATATGTCAAAGAGATTATCTCAAGACACGGAGTTCCAGTATCAATAGTATCAGATCGAGATTCACGATTTACATCAAAATTTTGGAGGAGTTTGCAAGCTTGTTTGGGGACACAGTTGAGAATGAGTACAGCCTATCATCCTCAAACCGATAGTCAGAGCGAAAGAACAATTCAAACGTTGGAGGATATGCTCCGAGCGTGCGTTATGGATTTTAAAGGTAACTGGGATGATCATTTACCTCTGGTCGAGTTTGCTTACAACAATAGTTATCACGCTAGTATCGGCATGTCGCCCTACGAAGCATTGTATGGAAGGAAATGCAGAACTCCATTATGCTGGGATGAGGTTGGTGAACGACAACTATTGGGACCCGAGCTGGTACAACAAACTGCTGAAATTGTCAAGGTGATAAGAGCCAGACTGATAGCCGCTCAAGACAGACAGAAGAAGTATGCTGATCAACACCGACAAAATCGCGAATTTGACGTTGGGAGCTTCGTGTTTCTTAAAGTCTCTCCCTGGAAGGGAAAGATCAGATTTGGTAAAAAGGGTAAGCTGAGTCCGCGGTTTATTGGACCCTTCGAAGTGCTGAAACGGATGGGTGAAGTAGCTTATGAGGTAGCTTTACCTCCTGAGTTAAGCCATATTCACAATGTCTTCCACATATCGGTGCTACGACCGTATAAGTCTGATTATAAACATGTCATAGAGTATGAACCGCTACAATTCGAGAAAGATTTGTCATATGAAGAGGTTCCTGTACAGACAGTGGACAGGAAAGAGCAAGTACTTAGAAATAAAGTGATACCTTCTGTTAAGGTGATCTGGAGGAACCACAGTGCTGAAGAAGCAACGTGGGAACTCGAAGAGCAAATGCTGTAGAATTACCCTCACTTGTTTGTCTAATTTTTTTTGTATTGCGATTCTGGGGACAGAATCTTTGTAAGGAGGGGAGAATGTAACGGTCAATTTAATTGCGTTGTGATTCTGGGGACAGAATCCTTTTAAGGAGGGAAAGATGTAACGAATGCAATTTTGAGAATTAATAAAAATATTTATTGAATTGTATAAATATTTTTGTTAATTTATTGAGTTAATTTATGATTTATTAAGCTATTGTGAAATAAGTTTATGTTGAGTTAATTGTGTTAATTGTTACTTGAATATGATTTGTGATGATTATCTTAATTTAATTGTTAATTAAATTAGATGATGAAAAGAATTATTTGAATAAATGATTTATGTTAATAAATAATTTATTTGAATAATATAATTCATTTGTTATTATTGTTAATGGTTAAGTAAATTTATTATTTGAGTTAGTAAGGTTTAATTGAATTTATTTAATAATAAGTTCAATTAAATTAAATGTGTGACATTTTAAACTATATGTTATATTGGTTTATTAAAATAAATGAGAAAGTGGTTAATTTAGTTTTACCAAACAAGGCCCTATGATCTTTGTTTGGAAATAATGGGTTATTTTAATTGTGTTTTACCAAACAAGACATAAGAATAATAGGTTATTCTTATTAGTAATTGCCAAACATAGCCTTATGGCTTTTGAATTTTATAACTGATGAATTAAGTTAGATTATACGTTATTATATTAAGTATCAGTTTTATTATTTTAAATTAACAGTTTTTATTCCATCAGTTTTGTTTTACGTCTGTTGTAAAAAGAAAACAAAGAAGAGAAAGAACAGAGTTTGAGAGAAAGAAAGAACAGAGTTGAGAGAGAGCTCTGTGAAATTGAGGGTTGAGAGAAAAGAGAGAATTGAGAAAGAGGAGGAAGAAAAGTGCTAAACTAAGAATCATATAGCTTGAAGGTATAATTCTTTTAGTTTTGTTCTTCATTATATCCTTAATATTTTACTTCTCTGAATATGATTTTTATTTCACTGTATATAAATTTATGTGCCAAATATATGAATTACTTGGTGATAAATGTTAGAAAGCATGTGTTAGATGGTTATGTGTTGATAATAGATTAATTTAGAGGTATTAATTCATGAAAATATGCTTTAGAATTGAATTCCTAGTTTTACAGAGTTTATTTCATGAATTGTATATATATATGAAAATTGATGATTCAATTTGACTATTAATTGGTTAATTAATAATTGTTTATGATTATTTGGTGAAAAACATGAGTAATGCAAAAAGAATTGTTTTAATTGGTTGAAAAATGAATTTACAGAGTTTGATTTCATGAAAATGGTCAAAGCATGAATATTTGGTTTTAACAGTGAAATTTTGGGCTTTAAATTGGTTGTTTATGTGTTAAAATGATTAAAATGTTTAGAAAACATGTTGGGTATTTGTTTTCTAGCATATTTGATGTCTAGGTATATTTAATTTGTTTTCTGGATGGTAGAATTCGGAAAATTTGGCCAAATTGGCCTAAGTTTTCACTGGTTCGCGAGCTGGGGAAGACGACAGTCAAGTCTATCGCCCCGGCGATAGAAATGAACTGATTTCTTCGCCCCAGCGACAGAGTCGCCCCGGCGACAAAATTGTTAAGCATAACGCCGCCCCGGCGACAACCTCGCCCCGGCGACGATTTTGTTAAGCTTTTTCTCGCCCCGGCGAGAAACGCTACTGTTTAAAAAAAAATTAAAATTATTATTTTCTTTTCTGGGGAAGTTATGATGCATAATTAAACTTATATTAATGTGACTAATGTATTACCAAGATGGTTGCTAAACTAGTATTTGTTTACTATGGTATGCTAAATGAGATAAAAAGCGAGCCTTAAATGCTTTTAATTTTGTGACTAATTATGTTACCATTTTATAATTAAATGTTTAGGTTCTTTAAGGATCGTGAATTACTTAAATTTGTAATCTACGCTTGAGGCAAGTTTTCCTCCCTTAAACTTGAAAGTTATTTATAGCAAGTTCCTTATCTCAACTTATTATTTTATGTTGAGCAAGTTTTCCTATCTTAAACTTGTTATTTCATTTAAAGCAAGCTTATTTATATTGAGCAAGCTTATTGACCTTAGCTTATTGATATTCAAGCAAGGTTACTATCATGATTATATACTTAAGTTTTATTCCAATCATTGTTTGTTATTCAAACTTCGAGTACAGTTTCTGTTCGGATATAAATCCTAACAGGCTGGATTGGGCTTCTTATGTTGGGCTCGGCCCAAAGGCCAATCACACCTAGCGGATTCTATGAGGACTCTCCAGTCCGAAATGACTTGGGCCAGTATCCTAAACCCTTGTGGTTCCCTATTGGATAATACTTCTATCGGATCAAGGTAGTTGAGTCCGGATCTTATAAGGATTCTGGGCAGTACACTCCTAATTGGAGTAGAAAGTAGCCAAGTGGATCCTTACAAATACCCAAGTAACAATGAAGGCCAGGTACAACACTTTTACCCTACTAAATATTGAGCCTCCATTGTTAGCGCACCTTGAGCTTGTTATTTACTCTTACACCCGAGGAGTCTCCACACGGCCCAAGCCGTTGGGACTTTTGTGCAGGCACACGCGCGGAGAGTGGATTGGACGCGCGGACAAAATCAAGCGTTAACATTGGCGCTAGAAGGAGGGCCCTTTTAGTACTAAATTGCTTTCGTGATCCAAACAAATCCACATGGAAAATTCACAGCAAAGCAATCATGGTTCACACGGACCGGTGCAATCTCGGCCACACTGGGAGACATCAGCCGAACGGGGACAACGCCTTCAGCAGATCCTTGATCGAAAGAAAGCTCTAGACATCCAGCAAGAAGAGCTTGACAGGCAGTACATAGAACTGAACGAAGCTGGGCAACAGTTGCTGAGCGAGAGAGGCTCGGCCTCCCGCTCTGCTCCCCGCCAACGAAGAGATGACCGACCCCAAAGACGGCATCGAGATAATAACCAGGCCCAGTCTGAATCCATCTTTACAAGGGACTTGAGAAAGAGAGCCCGGTCACCATCCAGGCGAGATCGTCGCGAGGGTTCCCGACGAAGCCTTGATAGAAGTCATACTGGGGAATCATCACCCCGAAGGGCCGAACCGTCAGGAACCAAAAAGCCTCGGGCCACTCCTTTCACCCGAGACTTGGCTAATGCGAAGATCGATAGGAAGAACAAGGTTCCCTCAAACCTGGAGATGTATGATGGAACTGGAGATCCCCATGATCATACCTTCACTTTCGAGCAGGCCATGCTCTTTCATGGTCATGATGAAGCAGCCATGTGCCATTTATTCTTATCCACCTTGAAGAAGACTGCTCGGGAGTGGGTTGTCTCCCTCCCATCTGCATCAGTACGCTCATGGGATGATCTGAAAGAACAATTCCACACCCGCTTCGGCAGCAACAAGAGGCGGGCTAAAATGATCACATCCCTGATGCAGGTTAAACAGAGACCGAATGAGACGCTTCGACAGTATATAAAGAGATTCCGGGAGGCTGTATCTGAGATCAACGATATAGATCCGAAGCAGGTGATCCACTTTTTGACTATGGGATTGAACGTGGATAAGTCTAGCAGGTTGATCGAGGAAATCATCTCGAAGGCACCCGAATCCCTACCAGAGGCATATGACAAAGTCGATAAGTTCGTTGAGTTGGAAGAGGCGCTCGCTAACCTTCGGGGCACCTCGAAAAATACAGGTGATTTTCACCAGAGAGACCCCCGAGGAAACGACGCCGATAAGAAGTACAACGATAACGACAAGGGGAACAACAAGAAAGATTCCCAAGATAATCGGCAAAAGAAGAATAATGGTTCGAGAGACCGAGGTAACAGGGATAATGATAAGGACTACACTCCCTTAACCTTGAGTAGAGCCGTTATCATTAAGGAAATTAAGGACCAGCCTTTCTATGAAAAGCCCCCGAGGATCAGAGTTTTTGCCAGACAAAAGGAAGGGGACAAATATTGCGACTACCATGAAGCCAAGGGGCATGACACTGAAGATTGCTACCAGTTGAAGGATTTCCTAGAAAGGCAAGTCCGGAGGGGTAACCTGGATTGCTATGTGGCAGATCGATACAAACCAAGTGCTTTCGATCGGATAGCACCACCACCTCCATCATCGGGAACAGCCCGAGGAGTTGTCGACGTTATCTCAGGAGGCCCAATATCAGCTCTGTCTAACCGGAAGAGGAAGGCCTTCGCTAGAGAGGTCCATCAATTGTCTGGGCAGCCCAAGACTTCTCCGACCGAGCCCATTACCTTCTCCGATGATGATTACCCCCCGGGAATAGTCATGCCACACCAAGATGCATTGGTCATCACGGCCCAGGTTGGAACTATGGATCTGAAACGCATGTTGGTGGATAACGGAAGTTCAGTGGACGTGCTCTACAGCCACGCCTACAATCGGCTGGATCTGGGGGGAAGGAAGTTGGAGATCTGCAATGAGTCCCCGCTGTATGGCTTCGGGAACAACCCAGTCCGAATAGCAGGGACGATAGAATTACCAGCGATCTTCGGCACGGCTCCCAAACAGGCTTCCATCATGATAAGGTTTTATGTGGTCCAGGTGGAAAGCAACTACAATGCTATTCTCGGGAGAACAACTTTGGCGGCTTTAAAGGCAGTTACCTCAATTCCGCATCTGAAGATGAAGTTTCCGACCGAGAATGGGATTGGTGAAGTGACTGGTGATCAGGATTTGTCTAGAAGGTGCTATCTCCAGACTATCCAGGCGACTTCTGTGGGGGTGAGTAAGCAAAAAACTACGATGAAAATTGAGCTAGAACCTTTTACAGAAGGAGGCTCTGAGCCGATAGCTACGCCTGCTGAAGAAACCGAAGAGATTCCATTGCTTCGGGAGGACAGCACCAAGACAATACAGATCGGTACCGGTTTGGAAACGGGCGTCAGAACCAGACTCATCGAGCTGGTGAAAGAGTACTCAGACATATTTGCGTGGACGCCAGCTGACATGCCGGGAATAAATAGGGATGTGGCCGAACATAAATTAAGTGTCAACCCCAGCCACAAGCCCGTCAAACAGAAGAGGCGTAATATTGCTCCCGAGAGACAAAAGGTGATAGATGAAGAGATCGAAAAGTTATTGGCTGCCAACTTCATTTATGAAATAACTTATCCGGAATGGCTTGCCAACGTGGTGCTGGTGAAGAAGCATAACGGGAAGTGGAGGATGTGTGTAGACTACACGGATCTTAATAAAGCATGCCCGAAAGATTATTATCCTCTCCCGAACATCGATCAACTAATCGATTCCACTGCGGGACACACTTTAATGAGCTTCTTGGATGCTTTTTTTTCCGGGTATAATCAGATTGCCATGTACAAACCAGACATCCCGAAGACATCCTTCATCACTCACCGAGCAATCTACGCCTACAAGGTTATGTCGTTCGGTCTGATCAATGCTGGGGCAACTTATCAAAGAATGATGAATAAAGTGTTCAGAGATCAGATCGGCAGAAATATGGAAGTTTATGTGGATGATATGATCGTCCGAAGCATGGGAGACGAAGACCATTTGTCAGATCTAGAAGAATGCTTTCGGAACGTCAGAATCCATAATATGAGACTTAATCCCGCCAAGTGCACTTTTGGACTCGGGTCCGGCAAATTCCTGGGATACATGGTTAGCCGACGAGGGATAGAAGCTAATCCCGAAAAAATATCGGCCATCCTCGAGATGCAATCCCCAAGGAGTTTCAAAGATGTTCAAAGATTAACAGGGAGACTCGCTGCCCTTCGAAGGTTCGTGGCCCGATCAGCAGAGAAATGTCTGCCATTCTTCAATACTCTAAAAGGGGCTCAGAACCAGAAGACGTTCGTTTGGACGGAAGAGTGTCAGCTTGCCTTTGAACAGATCAAGCATTATATCTCTTCTCCTCCTATCCTCAGTAAAGCTCTTCCCGAGGAGAACCTACAGTTGTATCTATCGGCAACACAGTTTGCGGTCGGGTCATCTTTGATAAGGGAGGACACACAAGGTCAGAAACCAGTCTACTACGTAAGCCATGCTCTTCGAGATGCCGAGACCCGATATCCGAACATAGAGAAGTTGGCTTACGCGTTGGTTATTTCTAGCCGGAAACTTCGGCATTACTTTCAGGGAAGAACCATCACAGTATTTACAGATCAACCCCTTCGGAAAGTATTGTACCGTCCCGAGTCTTCGGGGAGACTAGCAGCGTGGGCTGTGGAGCTAAGTCAGTTCAATATAGACTTTCGGCCTCGAACAGCAATCAAGGCGCAGGCTCTGGCGGATTTCATTGTTGAGTGTTCTTTCCCTGAGGAGAAGGAAGAAGAGACAGTTGAATTATCAAATCCGACTACAGACTCGACATGGACATTATATGTAGACGGATCTAGCGTCGGAACTCGCAGCGGGGCTGGGGTGATTCTTACATCCCCCGAAGGATTCAGGATCCAACAATCTATTCGCTTCGGGTTCACAGCTACCAACAACATTGCCGAATATGAAGCACTTATAGCAGGTCTAAGGTTGGCCCGAAGCCTGGAGGTAAAAAACCTGATGATATACAGCGACTCCCAACTCGTGGTAAAACAGGTATTGGGGGAATATGAAGCCAGGGAACCGCATCTTCAGGCATATCTACAGCTGGTGCAGACGCTCCTCGAACACTTCCCTAAGTATCAAATTATTGGGGTAGTCAGAGCAGACAACACCATGGCTGACGCCCTCTCGAAGCTTGCTACAACTGACCAGGGAGAAATGGAAGGATCTGTCTACCTTGAAACCCTTCAGGAACCGAGCACAACGGTTCAGACAGTAATGGATATCGAATCCGAGGATTCCTGGATGACCCCCATAGTCAAGTTTCTGAAAACCGATGAGCTGCCCGATGACCGAAGATTGGCCCGACGGATCAAATTCAAAGCCACAAAGTACTGTCTCATTGAGGATACACTGTACAGGAGATCCTATTCGTCGCCCTTACTTCGATGTCTCGGTCCCAGAGAATCAGATTATGCTCTTCGAGAAGTCCATGAAGGGATATGTGGGGATCACGTTGGAGCAAAGACGTTGGCACATAAAATTTTGCGACAAGGATATTTCTGGCCGACCATGCTTCAGGACGCCAAAGACTTCGTCAAAAAATGCCACAAATGCCAACTGTTCGCTTCGGTACCACACCAACCTCCCGAAGATCTAACTCCTATATTATCTCCCATCCCTTTCGCAGTTTGGGGAATAGATATACTCGGGCCGCTTCCTCAGGGTAAGGGTCAGGTAAAATTTGTTATTGTGGCCATAGATTACTTCACCAAATGGGTCGAAGCCAAACCACTAGCAAAAATCACGGAGAAGACATGTCTTCAATTCTTTAAAGAACAGGTGGTTTATCGGTTCGGGATCCCTAAAGTCCTAGTCTCTGATAATGGTCTTCAGTTCGTAGGGAAAGAGTTCGAAGGTTTTCTGACAGAACTGAATATTCAACACCGACGAACTTCTGTGGCCCATCCTCAAGCAAATGGACAGGTTGAGGTGACAAACAGGCTCTTGTTGAACGGTATCAAACGAAGACTCGAAGACGCCAAAGGAGCCTGGCCCGAAGAACTCCTGCATGTCCTATGGGCCTACCGAACAACTCCTCGAACCACAACCGGAGAAACACCCTTCAAGCTTTCTTATGGGACCGAAGCCTTGATACCTATTGAGATTGGAATACCTTCCTCCCGAGTCCAAAACTTCGACGAAACTCTCAATAGCGAGGGGCTTCGGGAAAATCTAGACCTATTGGAGGAAGAACATGATACCGTGGTTCTCAGATTGGCTACCTATCAGCAACGAACAGCTCGGCATTTCAACAAAAATGTTAAGGAAAGGACGTTCAAGGCAGGTGACTTGGTTCTTCGGCAGGCCGAGGCATCTACACCTCGGGAAACGGGAAAGTTAATGCCTACATGGGAAGGACCGTATAAAATTGTTGAAATATTGGGATCGGGAACCTATAAATTGCAACATATGGATGGAAAGGAAGTCCCGAACACATGGCATGCAGCTCGGCTCCGAAGATATCATCAGTGACACTATGTACTTAGTTTTTTTTTTTAGGCTTAAATGTTGGTCAATATTGATTATCTTTTCGAGATTAATGAGAATTCTTCTGTTTTATCTTTGCCTGCTGTTTTTACATACACTTTGATACATCGATTAACATTATTAGCAATTTCCTAATAAAGTTAATGGGGAGAAGAGATGTAGAGCAGCTATGAACATTGATAAATAAGAATAACTCAAGAGAAGAGATAAGATAGAATATTTACACAACTCATCAAAAGAACTAACTTTCATTACAGAATATTCATATTACAAAGAGTTTGTTGAAATTACATGTTGGGAAATTACAAAATCAGTCTTCGGGAATAACAATCCCCAGTGCATCAGGATCATGACCCTTTCCCCGCACAAGTTCTCGGGCAAACTCAAAGCCGTCATTGAACTCGTTCACCACAGCATCCTGGACATCTTCGTGGAATTGATCGGAGACCTTGTAGTCCTCGATCACCTTTTGCCGAAGACTTGGGGCCAGAACACTCGGCGACGCGGGGTCAATAGGACCTTTCAGCCAATCTGCTTCCTTCGCAGCCCAACCGTCAACGATCATCTGGACATTATCCTTTAGATTGCGCATCTGGTCGGTTTGTAAGCGGATCGCCTCGTCCGATTGGCTGATTTGTTCAGTTTGCCTCCGGAGAAGAGCTTCGAGCTCCCGGATCTTCCCCTCGGCAGTATCGACTCGCTTTGTAGCAGCCTCAGTTTGTTTGGAAGCCCTCTCGGCCCGGGTCTCGGCATATTCTGCCCGATTCCTCAGATCGGCGAGCTCCTGATCAGTCTTCACCTTCTCCGACCGAATCACTTCATAATCAGCTTTCATGGCATGAAAGCTAGCGTGTTGTTGGTGGAGTTGGTCTCGGACCTTCTGGTGTTTATCCTTCGCCGCATTACACTCCTCGGTGGACTTCTTCAGCTCGTGCTCCAAGCTCTTAACTTGGCCAGAAACTTCAAGCAGAAGATCGTTTCCCTGTATAGTAACGATTCAGGAGTTAGGATACGACAGACAAAGCAATTAGGAGTATACTTAAAAAACACTTGTGTACCTTGGTGTGGTGAGCGAACAACCTCTCCATCAAGACCTTCAGACCCCCCTGACTAGCCTCTGCTGCGTCAAGAATGATCGGGACAGAGTCCAAGGCCCCGACAGAAGTTCCCACTCCTTCCGCCCCTAGTTGTTCAGTGGCAGGAGGGGGAGGAGTGGACTCTACTTGCTTCTTCTTCTTCCTCACCAGAACCCCTTCTTCGGGGTGAGGAGATTCGGCATCAAAAGAAGCTGTTGCGACCAGCTCCTTCGGGGCAACACTGGCTGATCCCCCGGTAGTAGAAGAAGGCTCGATCGGGACCATTTGGATAGGTCCTTCTCTCACCTCAACTGAGGAGTGACGCACCAGCCTCCTCTTTTTGGGCTTGGGCTCAGCAGCTCTCGCTGACTCCGGGGTCGGGCCCGGTCCAGTCGCTCCCTCGGTAGCTCCCTCGGGCAAGGTTAACACTTTGCTGCCCGAGGATTTCTTCTAGCGTGCCAGCCTTAGCTTTTCAGCACCTGACAGCTTTGTCCTCGGCACACCAGCTGCCTCAAGGATGACCTCGTTATCAGCAGTCCTTCCGGAGTCAGCCACTGCACAAAAGATACAATCAATCAGTATGTTATCAATTCGATAATAATTTGCATTCGGGAAATTTAAATGGACTTACAGCCATGATCATGTAACCAGTCTTGGTCATTCAAAAGAAGCCGGTTCCACTTCACCGATGGTCGCTTGGAATACAAAACCTCGAACTCCTCCAACCTTCTTCGGGTAATCCGATTCGGGTTTAATTGGTCTTTGTTCGGGTTAGACCAAGGTCCTACCAACTCAGTGTCCGGCCCCTTGATGAGGAACCAATCCCCATGCCATCCCTTGTTACTGGATGGGGTATCCATTAGGGTATCTCTACCCGGATTCTTGATTATTTGATAAAAACCCTTCTCCTTACAGGCGGAGAGGGAAAAGAATTGAAAGAAGAAGTCAAGCTTCGGGGTTATGCTCTCGGACGAGCAGAAAGCTATGAAACTATTTAAGTGAATGAAAGAATTTGGGGATAATTGATTCAAACTAAGTCCTACTGTATGAAGAAGTTCTACGACGAAAGGGCGGAGTGGAAAACGCACCCCGAAGAGAAGCAACTGGCGGTGAATCGGAATCCACCCCCCTTCGGGTTGCCAGTATACCTTTTCTTCACCCTCGGGTCTCCTAATCTCATACGATTCTGGAATATAGAATTCCGTCATCAACAGATCAAAAAACGGATTCTTGATAGAAGAAGGAATGTTGGCTACTCTATACTCTAAAGAAAGATACTTAGTCCTATTGTACTCTTCTATATCTCTCATGCGTTCTATTATTACCGGTTTCCATGGCTGACCCTCTGGAATTCCGGCCCTAGCAATAGTAATCTCATCTTCAACATGGGAAGATGAAGCCTGATTCCCATCACCCCCAGCCATCGAGAAGAGAAAAGAAAGAAAGTGATTAACTTACTTGAAGACGTTCGAGGAAGGGGATGGACGATCGATCCTAAAGCAGAAAAGCAAGAAGACGAGGTCTCTGGAAAGTTACTTCTCTCTCTCTGTGAAAATGAATGCGCTGGTAAGAAATGACGGCTAGGTTAATTTTCTCTATAAAAGTGGGTATCCAACGGCCGAAATTGATCCTATCCGACGGACGAGGTAAGAGGCGGGAGAAGTTATTGCTGAGGAGCTATAGTGCCAAACAGCTGTAACACTTCGAATTTCAAAAAATGACTGTTAGGCTGCTTGCACTGGGCTATCACTGTTGGGCTTCGAAATACAAAGATTGGGCCCAAATACACATTTGTGAGCGGGGCTTACCCATCAGAGAAGCCCAATGTCGTGACCAGATTCTCCGTCCTCGGGACAACATTTCTAGGGATCCCAAAGAACTCCCCCCCTCGGTTCTTATGCTGTCGAGCACCCGAGGGACATTATCCTTGGTTTGACGCCCTCGAGAGTCCCTATCTTCGGGCTAGCACTTGAAGACACTTGGAGGAGAGATATCCTCGGTCTGACACCTTCGGGTTCCCGAGAGCATTTATCCTATTTCCTTGTTATAAATTTCCGGATGATCAAATCCTCTGACTCACTCCCCCAGTACATATCATATACTAAGGGAGTAGGGGGCAATGTTCGGATATAAATCCTAACAGGCTGGATTGGGCTTCTTATGTTGGGCTCGGCCCAAAGGCCAATCACACCTAGCGGATTCTATGAGGACTCTCCAGTCCGAAATGACTTGGGCCAGTATCCTAAACCCTTGTGGTTCCCTATTGGATAATACTTCTATCGGATCAAGGTAGTTGAGTCCGGATCTTATAAGGATTCTGGGCAGTACACTCCTAATTGGAGTAGAAAGTAGCCAAGTGGATCCTTACAAATACCCAAGTAACAATGAAGGCCAGGTACAACACTTTTACCCTACTAAATATTGAGCCTCCATTGTTAGCGCACCTTGAGCTTGTTATTTACTCTTACACCCGAGGAGTCTCCACACGGCCCAAGCCGTTGGGACTTTTGTGCAGGCACACGCGCGGAGAGTGGATTGGACGCGCGGACAAAATCAAGCGTTAACAGTTTCTATTGAGCAAACTCTATTAATGAATTAGACTAGCAAACCCTTATTGATTCAGCTAGTCCATAGTTGATGAACGTTTCAAAGACTTAGAGTATTTCTATACTTGTTCCAAGCCAAGTTTCTTTTGGTACGGATTCAAACGATAAACTGAGATGAACAACCCTAATATAGGGGATTACTTACGCGACAGCGTTAAAATGTTTGTGCACAATACATTGTACAAAGGGCTGATCCCCCCGAGTACGAGATGTTGGTCCATAGTCTATACGACTGTTAAAGGTTACAGTAGAAATATTTGTTAACCTAGGACATAGTTCGAGGTCTTGTGACCCTCAGATATAATTTCTAAGTCTTGAAATCTATTTTTCTTTGGAATCAAGTGTTCTAACGAGCTTTTAGACTTTGAACATCTATTGACTGAGATTCAGAAATCTATTATTCCTCACTTGAAATCCATTTCATTTAAATGTTATTGTTATCATACTTGTGAGCAATTGTTTGCTCACTCTTGCACTAATTATTGCAGCTAAGGCTGAGAAGTCGGACGAGCCGTCCACGAGCAAAGGCAAGGGCAAGATGTCAAAGTAGCAATTGATGTTTATCTGTAATCAAAGACTTGTTTTAATTTATGTTTTATTCCGCGATGATGTATTAAGGTTTAGATAACCTGGGAATTGAATGTTTAATAGTTTGGAGATGTAACCCATTTTGGGTAGATGTTCCTTTTAAGTTTATTAAATTGTTGTTTTATTGGGAAGTTAGTTTTGAATATATGTTATAGTGAACACCAAATCAGTGGGAATTAAGTACCTGGATTTGGGGGTGTCACACATACTTATCAGGTATCTTCGGTACTCTTCCAGATTTATGAATAGGTTGTGGTACAGTAGGTTCTTCTACTTGGTTAGGTACCTGACTTTGATCCGTAGTATTTTGTGGTTCTTGAACTTCTTCAAGATATATCTTACTCTCACTAACCCCTTCAAGGATAAACTCCTTTTCCAAGAAGGCAGCGTGTTTCGCAACAAACACCTTTTGATTAGTAGGATGATAGAAATAATATCCTAAGCTTTCTTTAGGATATCCCACAAATCTACACTTGTCGGATCTTGTCTTTAGCTTATCATGCTCAAACCTTTTGACATAAGTTAGACAACCCCAAGTCTTAACATGCTTAAGACTAGGTTTCCTCCCTGTCCATAATTTATATGGGGTCTTTGGGACGGATTTGGTAGGTACCTTGTTAAGTAGGTATGCAGTCGTTTCTAGGGCATAACCCCAAAAGGATACTGGAAGGTCGGTATAACTCATCATGGAACGAACCATGTTCAACAATGTTCGATTTCTCCTTTCAGATACACCATTTAACTGTAGTGTCCCTGGTGGAATCTATTGTGAGATTATACCATTTTCTTTGAGACAATTAAGAAACTCTTTGGTTAAGTATTCCCCTCATCGATCCGATCGAAGAATCTTAATACTCTTACCAATTTGTTTCTCTACTTCACTTCTGAATTCTTTTAACTTTTCAAACGATTCAGACCTATATTTCATTAAATACACATATCCAAATCTAGAATGGTCATCAGTGAAAGTAATAAAATAAGAATACCCTCATCGTGCATTCGTTGTCATAGGTCCACATACGTCTGTGTGTACCAACGCTAACAACTCTGTAACTCTTTCTCCTTTTTCACTAAAAGGAGATTTAGTCATCTTACCTATGAGACAAGATTCACAAGTTTGATATGATTCAAAATCAGATAGCTCTAAAAGTCCATCTTTATGCAACTTGGTTAATCTTGTTTCATTGATATAACCGAGTCTATAGTGCCACATAAAGGTATAATTAACATCATCTCTTTTTCTTTTCTTAGTTTGTTCAATTTGAAGTATATTTTCATGCAAGTCAAGTATGTAAAGTCCATTCAGTAAATTGCCAACACCATATAAAATATTTTTATTATAAATAGAACAACTTTTGTTCTTTATTATAATATTAAAACCATCCATATCGAATACATAAATTGAAATAATGTTTCTAATAAGTGTTGGAACATAATAACAATTATTTAAACTAATGGACTTGCCCGTATGCAGTGCTAAACAATAAGTTCCTACAGCTAATGCAACAACCTTTGCAACCTTTGCTCCATTTCCTACTCGTAGGACGACTTCATCCTTGTTCAGCTTTCTACTTCTGCTTAGTCTCTACATATTATTACATATGTGAGAACCACAGCCGGTATCCAATACCCAAGTAGAATTTTGACTTTCAGAAAAATTAATTTCAATCATGAACAAACCTAGATCGGAAGTCGAAGCTTCTCCAAGCTTCTTTTGGTCCGCAAGATACTCCTTACAGTTCCTCTTCCAGTGTCGCAGCTTATTGCAATGGTAGCAAATTCCTTTTTAAAAGTAGTATGCACACAAGCCAATCATATTTGATATGATGTAGCATATACTTTGTAATCTTATTCGGTTATTAAAGGCATTTTATATTATCTACATAGTGTTGTTATATTAAATGTGATAAACCCATAGTTTTGAGCAATGCTTTTAGAATCATGATGGTGATCATGCTAATGGGATCTAAATTCTAGATAGCTCACAAACTAAAATCGTTCCTAATCGTTGGATTACTAAAAAGGGGATTAGTGAATCCGGATAGATTAGTACATACGTTGCTTGCTCTTAAGAAGAGGATGATTGATCTCATAATCATTTGTGTGGAGACACTAAAGCAATTATATAGGTGCTTATTGGAAAATAAGTTCACTAAATGTGGCTCGCTAAGGAATACCTAATGGAGTTTTACTCGCCTGTCAATAGGAATTCCTCTAGTGATAGTAGTACAAGTGATCCTTGGACTTGAGATCATCATAGCATCTTGTGTATGATGAGTTATACTTTGACATGTCCGTTAAGACCTTTAGGGTATAACAAAGGGTATGATTGGGTATAATAAGTTGTACATGGAGATAGGTGAATGATCAACAAAGAATCTACCACGTCTAGTAAAAGATGTGAATGTCCTATGTGATTCGATAAATGACAATTCAGTAGTCCTTGGCCAAGGTAGAATGAAATTAGAAAAGAGTTTCTAATTTGCATTATTTAGAGTTGAGCATTTGAGAATCGAAATACATATAATTAAATAAAATAAGACTTGACAGTAATTTCATGTCTTATATTTAATTGGGACATTGTATGGTAGAAGGATTGAATTGTACGGTAACTATGCACTGAAGAGTTCTTTTATGA
Organism: Aralia elata; assembly: GCA_034770075.1. Lineage (NCBI taxonomy): Eukaryota > Viridiplantae > Streptophyta > Magnoliopsida > Apiales > Araliaceae > Aralia > Aralia elata. The sequence continues at coordinate 48,433,946 of CM068377.1, read as the reverse complement.
TTAATGTTGAAATCTATATTATCTGGAAAGTCGTTGATCGCTAAGGGGGCTTACCCTTATTGTAGAATAAATATAATTTATTTAAATGAATTAAATAGTTTAATTTATTTATTTAAATAAGATTAGAATTGTTCTAATTGATTTATTCACAACCGGTTTAATATGGAGAACCTAAAGGGTCACACCGCAAAAGAAAAATATTTATTTAAGAAGTAAATGACATAATTGTAATAATAAGTTAAGTGTATTTAATTTAGTCTATGGACATAGAATAAATTAAATAGCTTAATATTTATTATTTAATATTTTAGAAATATTAAATATAAATTAATAAGAGGAGTCATATTATTATTATTACTATTACTATTATTTAATTCCTAATAGGGATTGGGAATTAATTAATAGAAGTACTCTCATATTAATTCCTAATTGGATTAGGAGTTTAATTTAATTAAAGAGTTTAATTAGAATAGAAACACTAATCCTAAATAGTTTAGGGAAGGGTTTTCCTACATCTATAAATAAGAGAAGTCTTATCATAGATCAGGGTTACACACTCTTGCATAAGAATTGTGGAGAGTACTTACAATTTTTATAGAGATAGAAACTATGGTTTTGCCAACACCCATATTCTTGAACAAGTATTATTCCTTGGTGGATCACCTCTAGAGGCCAAACACTTGGGTGGCTAATGTTGATCAAAGGAAGGAATTTAATCGGTGGAATTCAAGGAGAACGCGAAAGAATTAGAGGTGAACTTGTACCTGAGGAAGCTAGAATTCTACAAGGGTATAATTCTTATTCTCCATCTCTTTCGTTTAATTAATAATTGCGCATAAAGAAAGATCATGTTGATGGTTTGTATAAAATTTTAAAATCTGATTTTATCGCGCTTCCGCTTTATTTATGTAATTTGATTGCATGTTCGCCTTATACAAACCTAACAGTGGTATCAAGAGCCAAACTTTATGCGAATTATTAATTCTTTTGATTCTCTATATACATTGATATGTGTTTAGAACAATTTAATTGGGCATAATTGTTTGTGTAAAATTATTTTATTTATTTTATTTTTTTTATTTTTGTAAATTAAAATAAAGGAGTTTATTTTGATTTGGAATTTGATTAAAAATAAAGGAGTTTATTTTTATTCAAAAAATTGGATAAATTAAAATAAAGAAGTTTATTTTGATTTGGAAGTTGATTAAAAATAAAGGAGTTTATTTTTATTCAAAAAATTGGATAAATTAAAATAAAGAAGTTTATTTTGATTTGGAATTTGATTAAAAAATAAAGGAGTTTATTTTATTCAAAATTGGATAAATTAAAATAAAAGAGTTTATTTTGATTTGGAATATGATTAAAATAAAGAAGTTTATTTTAATTGAAATTGGATTTCATGATAACTAATTAGAGTTGGAATTGGATTCCATGATAACTAATTGGAGTTGAAAGTGGATTTTATACTAACTAATATTGCCCATTAAATGATATCAATGCATATATGGAATAGTTTTATTATTCATGGGATGAATGTTATTTATTGATACATATAGAGATATGTATGATAATAAATAGGGATTGATTATGGACTATTGACCAATGTGTGATTGGATTTATTTTAGTGGATGCTTGAATGTATGGTTTTTATAAATGGGGTCTGCGTACCTCGTCTTCTCTAATTTTTTCTTAATGTAAATTCTATCTCCCTCCTATGTACTTCCCCTTGACTGCTAATCAAGGTTTCTATTTATTGTAAATAGTTTTTGTAATAGGACTAGTTAGAATTAATTTTGAAGAATTAGAGACAAAGGAGCAAGGAGCGCTTGAAGACCCGTTTGTAATGGAGCCCGGGTTTAAATGTAATAGTTATATTTAAATGTAATTCTTGCACCCTAGGTTTGACCTTTTGGTTCACTTGGTGGCTCTAGTGAACCAAACTAGAATAAAAGTCCATAATCAATCCGGGTAGAATATAGTATTCTATATGTGCATGCTTACTATATATATATATTATATATTATCCAACATGCTTCGCATGTAAAATAATATGACGCGTATTTTGTATATATATGTGCATGCGCGCTAAACAAGATGAGACAAATAATAATTACAAACCCCTCAAAGAAATTATATTAAGTCCTAAGTGTCCAAAGATATTTGAAATATCGAACGTTACCTTCTAATATGGTAAAGCGATAGAGTATTAAATATTTAATATGAGTTTGTTGTGTCACACAAGGCAAGTATTAAATATTTAAGATGTTGCTTTATCACATTTGATGCTTATAAATAGACTGAACGATGCTGTTTTGTTGTGTCACACAAGGACAGTGTTTATCTTTCGAATATATGGAAGTGCTAGGTTGGACTTAACTTAAATAATTTTGATTCGGATGTGTCACACTTGATCAAAATAATCTAAGAGGCAAAATACAAGGAATTACATAGTGATGTAATTAACAATAGTTGTCTACCTATTTATTTATATATAGTTTGATGTGTCACACAAGGCTATATACATTTAAAATGGGATCCTTATTCTCACTAGCAAATCTTTAATTAGATTTGTCGAACTATATATATTGAGGGTAATATAGTTTGATGAAAAAGTGAGAGATACCAATTTAGACCTAATTTATTTTGGTAATTAATTAAATAAATGTATGATAAAATGTTGTTAAATTACAAATTCATTTTACAGAATTTTACAATGTCTAATTCACTATCACTGTGTAGCATATTAGATGCTAATTAACCGGACCGAATTACACGAACTGGTTAAGGAATTTGAGAATAGTTCTCAAGGCTGAAAAGCTATCTTATATCCTTAATATGCCTATCCCTGCAATAGTTGCAGACAATGCCTCTGAGGAAGAGATTGCTACTTTTAGAAAGTGGCAAGACGATGCACAATTGGCTCAATGCATCATGCTCGCATCCATGAGTAACGAGCTTCAGCGTCAGCATGAAACTATGGATGCTCTTACTGTACTCCTGCACCTTTAAGGAGTTGAATAGTGAGGAAAGTAGGACTGCTAGATATTAGATATCTAAGGAGCTCTTCCAATCTAGAATAACCGATGGCACTACAGTATAGACAAATGTCCTAAAAATGATCAATCTGATTGAATAATTGGGATAACTGGGTTTTGTCTTGGATGAAAAGTTGATCCAAGATTTGATCTTGCAATCACTCCCGGACTCTTTCTCACAATTTGTTGTGAATTTTTCACGTGAACAAGCTATATGCTAACCTGCATGAGTTGCTTAAACACGTTGAAAACTGTAAAGAGTCACTTTCCAACCAAGAAAGACCAAGTCTTACTGGTAGATGATTCTTCCAGGAAGCGAAAGAGGGCCAAAGGATCTTCTTAAAAGAAGAACAATTCAAAGAAGGTACAAGGAAAGGCAATAACTAAGGACACTAAGAACAAAACTGATGCAGATAGCAAAGGAGTTTGCTTCCACTGCAATAAGCCTGGACATTGGAAAGGAAACTATAAGGAGCATCTTATAGAGGCTAACCAGAAGAAGCTTAGTGAAGCTTCGGTTACAGATATAGGTTTGTTCATCATTGAAATTAATCTTTCTGTAAGTCAAGGTTCTACTTAGGTATTGGATACTGGCTATAGTTCTCACGCATGTAATCCAATACAGAGACTAAGCAGAAGTAGAAAGCTAAACAAAGAGTAAGTAATCTTACGTGCGGAGAATGGAGTAATGGTTGCTACATTAGCCGTAGGAACTAATAGTTTAGCATTGCCTACGGGCAAGTCTGTTAAGTTAATAAGTTGTTATTATGTTCCAGTTCTCTTAAGAAACATTATTACTTCCGTTGTTGGACAAGGAAGGTTCTGGTATTATATTTAAGAACAATTGTTGTTCTATTTATAATGATAATGTTTTGTTTGAAACTGGAAGATCATTTGATGGACTTTGTAAACTTGACTTACATGAAAAATAATTTTGTAAATTGAACAAACTAGTAAAAGAAAAGGAGATGATCATTCAAAGAGTTGAATATATGTATTTGATGAAATACAAGTCTGAATCATTTGAAAGGTTTAAAGAATTCAGAAGTGAAACAAATTGACAAAGTATTAAGATTCTTTGATCAGATCGAGGAAGGAATACTTGTGCAATGAGTTTCTAGATCATCTCAAAATGGTATTTTTCTTATAATGGACGTTTCATGATATGCAATAATTGATTAGTGTATCTAAAAAGAAAATTGTACCATGTAGAACATGGTGCGGTCCATAATGATTTTTACCGACATTCCAGTATCCTTCTGGGGTTATGCCCTAGAAACGGCTGCATATCTACAAAATAAGGTAACCTCAAAATCCGGTCCCAAGACTCTATAAAAGTTATGGATAGGGAGGATTCCTAGTCTTAAGTATGTTAAGATAATGGGTTGTCTAACTTATGTGAAAAGGTTTCAAAAGATAAGTTTGGGACAAAATTTGACAAATGCAGAGTTGTGAGATATCCTAACGAACGTTTAGGGCATTATTACTATAATCTTATACGCTGCCTTCTTGGATAAAGATGTTTATCATTGAAGGAGCTAGTGGGAGGGTAATAGATCTTGAAGGAGTTCAAGAACCACAAAGTACTACAAGTCAAACTGAGGAACTTGTAGATAGACATATTGTACCACAACCAAATCGTAAATCTGGAAGAGTACCGAAGATACCTAGGAGGTATGGATTCATCATAGAGGATGATAATGAGGTACGCATCATAGAGGATGATGATCCAGTTATATACGATGAGGCTATGAGTAAAAGACACTCAGAGAAATGGCAGATGGCCATGAAATCCGAAATGGACTCCATGTATGAGAACCAAGTATAGACTCTGGTTACTCCACTGAAAGGCATAGTGTCTAGAGGGTGTAAATGGGTTTTTAAAGAGAAAGACTAGGGCAAATGGAAAGGTGGAGACCTATAAGACCATACCTGTTTAAAAGGTTTCAAATTAAGTCAAGGAGTTGACTGTAATAAAACCTTATTACCGAGTAAGTCCATTTGGATTTTACTTGTGATTGCAACTTATTACGAAATCTGGTAAAATGGATATGGAGACGTCCTTCCTTAATGAAGACTTGAGGAGAATGTATGTATGATACAGCCAGAGGAATTTGTTTCAAAGGTTGAAGCAAATCGTGTTTTAAGCTACAATGATCCATTTATGGATTGAAGAAAGCTTCTCAAAGATGGAACGTTCATTTTGATGAGACAATCAAAAGAGTTTGATTTTATCAAAAACGAGAATTAACCTACTGTGTATAAAAGGGTCAGTGGGAGCACTGTGACATTCCTAGTATTATATGTTGATATATTACTGATAAGGAATGACACACCAATGCTACAATCAGTAAAGATAAAATTGTCTAAACATTCCTCCATGAATAACATGGGAGGAGCATCCTATAAATTGGGGATATAAATCTATATAGATAGATTTAAAAGGATGTTCGGTTTGACCCAATGAACGTATATTCATTCGATGCTAAAGGCGTTTAGCATGGCAAACTCCAAGAGAGGTCTCATGATGATGAGCCATGGAGTGAATCTCTATAAAATTGTCTCCAATTTAAAGAGAGATCACATGATTCACTATCATGTATGCAATGAATATACAAGGCCTGATGTTGATCAGTCATATTCTGGAGAAGATCACTATAAGACAGTGATAAACATCTTAAGTACTTAACCGGTATTGAAGATGTGATCATGATTCCTGATAGGTCTGAATTAAAACTAGAGGGCTAAACAGACTCAAGTTTTTCAGACTGACCAAGACGATAATAAATCCACTTTAGGGTAAATTGTTACCTTGAATGGTGGTGCAGTGAATTCGAAAGGTTCCAAAATAGCAAAGAGTTGCTGATTTAGTGACAAAGACAAAGTATATAGCTGTAAGTGAAGCTGCAAGTTGATTGTTTGGATGAAAAGTTCATCAGAGAACTTGGAATAGTTCCTAAGTCTCATCTTGGATTCAAACATGTGTTGCGGCACTTTCATTTGATTAAAGGAATCATTGAAAGAAGAAAAGTCACTATAGAGATAATGGACTCTTAAGAACAATATTGCATATCCATTTACTGAAGCTTTATCCAAACGGCAAGATGATCATCACTTAGAGAAGAAGGGTATTAGATACCATGATGATTGGCTTTAGTGCAAGCGGGAGATTGAAAGTAGTATGCACACAAGCCAATCATATTTGATATGATGTAGCTTATACTTTGTAATCTTATTCGGTTATTAAATGCATTTTATATTATCTACATAATGCAGTTATATTAAATGTGATAAACCCATAGTTTTGAGCAATGCTTTTAGAATCATAATGGTGATCATGCTAATGGGATCTAAATTCTAGATAGCTCACAAACTAAAATCGTTCCTAATCGTTGGATTACTAAAAAGGGGATTAGTGAATCCGGATAGTTTAGTACATACGTTGCTTGCTCTTAAGAAGAGGATGATTGATCTCATAATCATTTGTGTGGAGACACTAAAGCAAGTATGTAGGTGCTTATTGGAGAATAAGTTCACTGAACGTGGCTCGCTAAGGAATACCTAATGGAGTTTTACTCGCCTGTCAATAGGAATTCCTCTAGTGATAGTAGTACAAGTGATCCTTGGACTTGAGATCATCATAGCATCTTGTGTATGATGAGTTATACTTTGACATGTCCCTTAAGACCTTTAGGGTATAACAAAGGGTATGATTGGGTATAATAAGTTGTACATGGAGATAGGTGAATGATCAACAAAGAATCTACCACGTCTAGTAAAAGATGTGAATGTCCTATGTGATTCGATAAATGACAATTCAATAGTCCTTGGCCAAGGCAGAATGAAATTAGAAAAGAGTTTCTAATTTGCATTATTTAGAGTTGTGCATTTGAGAATCGAAATACATATAATTAAATAAAATAAGACTTGATAGTAATTCCATGTCTTATATTTAATTGGGACATTGTATGGTAGAATGATTGAATTGTACGGTAACTATGCACTGAAAGGTTCTTTTATGATTAATATTGAAATCTATATTATCTGGAAAGTCGTTGATCGCTAAGGGGGCTTACCCTTATTGTAGAATAAATATAATTTATTTAAATGAATTAAATAGTTTAATTTATTTATTTAAATAAGATTAGAATTGTTCTAATTGATTTATTCACAACCGGTTTAATATGGAGAACCTAAAGGGTCACACCGCAAAAGAAAAATATTTATTTAAGAAGTAAATGACATAATTGTAATAATAAGTTAAGTGTATTTAATTTAGTCTATGGACATAGAATAAATTAAATAGCTTAATATTTATTATTTAATATTTTAGAAATATTAAATATAAATTAATAAGAGGAGTCATATTATTATTATTACTATTACTATTATTTAATTCCTAATAGGGATTGGGAATTAATTAATAGAAGTACTCTCACATGAATTCCTAATTGGATTAGGAGTTTAATTTAATTAAAAGAGTTTAATTAGAATAGAAACCCTAATCCTAAATAGTTTAGGGAAGGGTTTTCCTACATCTATAAATAAGAGAAGTCTTATCATAGATTAGGGTTACACACTCTTGCATATGAGTTGTGGAGAGTACTTACAATTTTTATAGAGATAGAAACTAGGGTTTTGCCAACACCCATCTTCTTGAACAAGTATTATTCCTTGGTGGATCACCTCTAGAGGCCAAACACTTGGGTGGCTAATGTTGATCAAAGGAAGGAATTTAATCGGTGGAATTCAAGGAGAACGCGAAGGAATTGGAGGTGAACTTGTACTTGAGGAAGCTAGAAGTCTACAAGGGTATAATTCTTATTCTCCATCTCTTTCGTTTAATTAATAATTGCGCATAAAGAAAGATCATGGTGATGGTTTGTATAAAATTTTAAAATCTGATTTTATCGCGCTTCCACTTTATTTATGTAATTTGATTGCATGTTCGCGTTATACACACCTAACACTTTGCTATCAGGATCAGCTTTCTTTTTATCATTTCCTTTCGCCTTGCCCTAAGCCTTCTTATTTTTTCTTCTTTTCAGAAGATACCTTGGGCCTCTTCCTTTTCTTGGAAGAATCATCCACTAATAAGACTTCGTTTTTGTTGGATGAGAAGTGATCTTCAGCAGTTTTTAACATGTTAAGTAACTCAGGCAAGCTGACATCCAACTTATTCATGTGAAAATTCATAACAAATTGTGAGAAGGTGTCTGGGAGTGACTGCAAGATTAAATCTTGACTTAACTCTCCATCCATTACGAGCCCTAGTTGTCCAAGTTGTTCAATCAGATTGATCATCTATAGGACATAAGTCTCAACAGTAGTGCCCTCGGTCATCCGAGATCAGAAGAGCTCCTTAGATATCTGATATCTAACAGTCCTACTTTGCTCACCATACAACTCTTTGAGGTGCAATAATATAGTAGGAGTATCCATAGTTTCATGCTGACGCTGAAGCTCGTTACTCATGGATACGAGCATGATGCATTGAGCCAAGATTGCATCATCTTGCCACTTTCTAAAAGTAGCAATCTCTTCCTCATAGGCTGTTTCTACAACATTTGCAGGGACGGGCGAATTTAGGATATAAGAAATCTTTTCAGCAGTGAGAACAATTCTCAGATTTCTTAACCAGTCCGTGTAATTCGATCCTGTCAATTTGTTAGCATCAAGTATGCTACGCAGTGATAGTGAGTTTGACATTTTTAAAATTCCGCATGTGAAATATATAATATTTTAGTATACATTCATTTAATTAATTACCAAAATAAATTAGGTCTTTATTTAAATTGGTATCTCCCACTATTTTCATCAAACTATATTACCCTCATTATATAGTTCAGCAAATCGAATTAAAGATTTACTAGTGAGAATAAGGATCTCATTTCAAATGTATATAGCCTTGTGTGTGCACAACAAACTATATATAAATAAATAGGTAGACAACTATTGTCAATTATATCACCATATAACTCCATATATTTTGCCTCTTAGATTATAATGGTCAAGTGTGTGCACATCCGAACTAAAATAATCTAAGTTAAGTCAAACCCAGCATTTCCATATAAGTGAAGAGAAAAATACAGCCCTTGTGTGTGCACAACAAAGCGGTAATGTTCAATTCCTTTATAAACATCTAATGTAATAAGGAAACATCTTAAATATTTAATACTTACCTTGTGTGTGCACAATAAACTCATATTAAATATTTAATACTCTATTGTTTTACCATGCTAGAAGGTGGCGTTCGATATTCCAAATATCTTTGAACGTTACAACTTAATATATTTTCTTTGAGGGGTTTATTATTAATTGTCTCATCTTGTTTAGCACGCATGCACATGTATATATATAAAATAAGCATCATATTATTTAACATGTGAAGCCTGTTGTATAATATAATATATATATATATATATATATATATATATATATATATATATATAGTAATCATGCACATATAGAATACTATATTTTACCCGGATTAATTATGGACTTTTATTCTAGTTTGGTTCATTAGAGCCACCAAATGAACCAAAAGGTCAAACCTAATATGCAAGAATTAAATTTAAATATAACTATTACATTTAAATCCTGGGCTCCATTACAAACGAGTCTTCAAGCGCTCCTTGCTCCTTTGTCTCCAATTCTTCAAAATAATTCTAACTAATCCTATTACATAAACTATTTACAATAAATAGAAACCTTGATCAGCAGTCAAGGGAAAGTACATAGGAGGAAGATAAAATTTACATCAAGAAAAACTAGAGAAGACGAGATACGCAGACCCCATTTATAAAAACCCATTTATTCAAGCATCCTCTAAAATAAATCCAATCACACATTGGTCAATAGTCCATAATCAATCCCTATTTATTATCATACATATCTCCATATGCATCAATAAATAACATTCATCTCATGAATAATAAAACCATTCTGTATATGTATTGATATCATTTAATGGGCAATTTAAAGTTGCATGAAATTTAATTTCATGTATAAAATAATTCTTTATTTTAATTCTTGAAAAACTATAAAATTTAATCAAAATCGCACAATCTGCAACAGTGGCACAGTTGCGCTGATTTTGTGAAGTAAAACTGTGCTACTACGTCGGGCATGTCCGACACGGGGATAGGTGTTGTTGTGCCACGTCCAACAAAGGGACATGGCGTAGCTGCACCAGGTCGTCAGATTCATTTTCTAATTTTTTCTGTAGTCGCGAATTTGATCAGTTTTCATCCAAAACTCGATTTTCTGCAATTATTTTCAAAACTCATGATTTTATACAACATATTATGCCCAATAAATTATTCTAAACACATACCCATACATATACGGAATCAAAACAATTAATAATTCACATAAAGTTTGGCTCTTGATACCATTGTTAGGTTTGTATATAACACAATCATGCAATCAAGCGCGATAAAATCAGATTTTAAAATTTTATACAAACCACCACCATGATCTTTCTTTATGCACAATTATTAATTAAACGAAAGAGATGGAGAATAAGAATTATACCCTCGTAGAATTCTAGCTTCCTCAGGTACAAGTTCAACTCCAATTCTTTCGCGTTCTCCTCCACCGATTAAATTTCTTCGTTTGATCAACGTTAGCCGCCCAAGTGTTTGGCCTCTAAAGGTGATCCACCAAGGAATAATACTTGTTCAAGAAAATTAGTGTTGGCAAAATCCTAGTTTCTATCTCTATAGAAATTATAAGTACTCTCCACAATTCTAATGCAAGAGTGTGTAACCCTAATCTATGATAAGACTTTTCTTATTTATAGATGTAGGAAAACCCTCCCCTAAACTATTTAGGATTATGGTTTCTATTCTAATTAAACTCCTTTAATTAAATTAAACTTCTAATATAATTAGGAATTCATGAGAGAGTACTTCTATTAATTAATTCACAATCCCTATTAGTAATTAAATAATAGTAATAGTAATAATAATGATAAAACTCATCTTATTAATTTATATTTAATATTTTCAAAATATTAAATAATAAATATTAAGCCATTTAATTTATTCTATCTCCATAGACTAAATTAAATACACTTAATTTATTATTACAATTATGTCATTTACTTCTTAAATAAATATTTTTTCTTTTGCGGTGTGACCCTTTAAGTTCTTCATATTAAACCGGTTGTGAATAAATCAATTAGAACAATTCTAATCTTATTTAAATAAATAAATTAAACTATTTAATTCATTTAATTAAATAATATTTATTCTATAATAAGGGTAAGCCCCCTTAGCGATCAACAACTTTCCAGATAACATAGATTTCAAAATTAATCACAAAAGAACCTTTCTGTGACACCCCCAAATCCGAGTACTACGTTTCCTCAGGATTTGGTGTTCACTATCCATATACATCACATCACATCTAACTACCCATTCATTCATAATGGAAATACTATTAATGGAAATAGAAATCTCCCATTAAGGGTTACAACATCATTCATAAATAAATTCCAGGTCATCTAACCTTAACATAACATCAGTGCGGAAACATAAATTAAGTCTATTACATAACATCATTAAAATAAGTACAACAAGTCTTCATCACTTGTTTGCTTTTCCTTTACCCTTACTAGTAGATGGCTCGTCAGTTCTTTCAACCTTAGCTGCAATGTTATTATGCAAGGGTGAGCAATGATTGCCCAGCAAGTATAACAACAACAGTAATAATAACATGCAAAATAATTAATGGATATTGAATAATCGAAGATTTAGCTTTTGAGTCAAGAATGTAAGACAAGATTCAAAAGAACGTCTGAGGGTCTTAAGACCACGAACTATGTCCCAGGTTATCAAGTATTTCTACTTTAAACCTTTAACAGTCGTAAGACTATATGGACCTTGCTTCTCGTACTCAGGGGGATCAGCCCTTTGTACCATGTATGTGCACAACATCTTAACGCTAACGCGTAAATAAAATCCCCTGTATAAGGGTTGTTCATCTCAGTTTGACATCGGAGTCCGCACCAAAGGAAGTTTGGTTTGGATTTACTTCAATAACGTTTCTAGAATTTAGAACGCTCATCAACTATGGACTAGTCGAATCAATAAGGGTTCCCTAGTCAATCAAGGTTCAAACGGTATAATTCGAGAATCAAAACTAAATCTCACAAAAGGTACAATTGAATACGTTCTATATAACTGAAGCATTACAAAGAGGAAATTAAAAACGTCTCATTGAATCCATGAAATTGAATGGAATAGAAACAATAACTTGCTCAAGAAGTAATAGCATTATGAAACTTGTATTCTATGATAATGAAATTTAAAAACTTGCATAAACGTAAAAGTAAGGATAAGATACTTGCCTCGTGCGTAGACTAAAAATTTAAGACTCACGTTTCTCTAATCAACTTATACATTCCGTTTATAAAACAGTAACAATAATTAGTTACAGTATTATAAACACTTCAGAACTCATTCTCATCCAAAATTTCTATTTTAATAGCTCAGTTGACATCGAACAATCCATGGGTTTATGCTTACCACCCATTACAGTATTTTAGCATTCATTTTATACCTTAGCCTAAGCTTTAGGTATATCTACGATATCATACCATGATCTCAAAGAAAGAAGAAAATTTTTACTCTCGTCTTTTTACTCTTTTTTTTTTAAGCTCTCGCTAGGGCGAAGAATTGCTTCACAAAATTCTCGTCGGGGCGAGGAATTGCTTCACAGAATTCTCGCCAGGGCGAGGGATCCCTTTGCAAAATTCTCGCCGGGGCGAGAATTACGAATTCTAGTTTCTGCAGTTCGCGAAGAACGCAGAAACAGGCCAAAATTTCCCAATCTTGTTATTCTTACGTCAAATTAAACATGCCCAATTATCATATATGGTATGAAATCAAAACCCATTCCATAAACAGTGATTTTAACATCACAGATAATCTATACAACCCAATTTAAAGACCAAAAATCTAACTGTTCATACTTATTATGAAGTTTTGATACAGTTAACAAAATTAATCACAGTAAATTCGTTTCTTAACCAAATTAATCCGTTTAAGTTTCATTCTTTTCGTTTTTACATGCATAGACATAATCAGTAATCAATTTAACCAGTTAACATGTAAATCAAGTACCAATTTTGTACATTTAAACCATGTTCATAAGTAACTACTCTATAATTTCAGAACTTGTAATTAAAGCATGATTTCATGGATTTAATTACCTTAAATCATATATAAACCATACAAAACACATCAAAGCATACTTACAATCATCTAACATCAATTTATTGAAGATTTAGCCATATAAATTTATTTTACAGAGAACTTAGAACCATACGTTCATGGAGAATTTAAAGAAGAACATAATCAGAGACTTAATTAAGGGATTACCTTTGATAATGATGCAAGAAAATGACAAGATCTCTTCTCAATTCTCCTATTTCTCCAAATTCTCTCCTTTTTCTCTCAAACTTTTCTCTCTGGCTTAGTAATTAGAAGCACTGATAATGGAGTAGAGTTGATATTACGTGAGTTTAAAGATGGCAGATCATGGTGTCAGTTGGTAGTTAGGCACCAACTCCCTCTAAGGCCATGTTTGGCTACTCATTTATTCTCCCTTCTAATTTATTTTAATAAATAGTTTATTACATAGTTTCATGTCACACTTTAATCAACTAAATAATCTTAATAAAATCAAATATATAAAATAGAATAATTCTACATTAAATCACAGTCATATAAATAAAATTCTCATTTATTAATAATGACCATTTACTAAATCTCTAATTAATAATTAAATTAAATTAGAAATTACATTATACTTATTTAAATAATGTATTTAATCAAATAAATTCAATTAAACACATACTTTAAATATAAAAATTCTTCACGTCAATTTAACTAATGTAACACATGTAATTAAATTAATCTACCACAAATTCATTAATTAATCAATTAATTCAACAATCAAATCGTCGAAAAATATTTATTTAATTCAATAAATATTTAAAATAAGTTACAAAAATTCTCATTTGTCACACTTTCAGTGAATAGTTACCGTACAATTCAATCCTTCTACCATACAATGTCCCAATTAAATATAAGACATAAAATTACTGTCAAGTCTTATTTTATTTAATTATATGTATTTCGATTCCCAAATGCACAACTATAAATAATGCAAATTAGAAACTCCTTTCTAATTTCATTCTGCCTTGGCTAAGGACTACTGAATTGTCATTTATCGAATCACATAGGACATTCACATCTTTTACTAGATGTGGTAGATTATTTGTTGATGATTCACCTATCTCCATGTACAACTTATTGTACCCAAGCATACCCTTTGATATACCTTAAAGGTCTTAAGCGACATGTCAAAGTATACCTCATTATACACAAGATACTATGATGATCTCAAGTCGAAAGATCACTTGTACTACTATCAGTAGAGGAATTCCTATTGACAGGCGAGTAAAACTCCATTAGGTAGTCCTTAGCGAGACACGTTCAGTGAACTTATTCTCCAATAACCACCTACATACTTGCTTTAGTGTCTCCGCACAAATGATTATGAGATCAATCATCCTCTTCATAAGAGCAAGCAACGTATGTACTAATCTATCCGGATTCACTAATCCTCTTTTTAGTAATCCAACGATTAGGAACGATTTTAGTTTTAAGCTTTCTAAGAATTTAGATCTCATTAGCATGATCATCATCATGATTCTAAAAGTATTGCTCAAAACTATGGGTTTATCACATATAAAATAACAACACCATGTACATAAAGTAAAATGCCTTTAATAAATCAATTCGTTTATTAATAAATGAATAAGATTATAAAGTATATGCTACATCATATCAAATATGATTGGCTTGTGTGCATATTACTTTCAGTTTTAGGCTTCAAAAATACATTTTTCTTCGTGATTACACTTATTTAGACTAAAAGGGACGTGCCTCGACCTAACGTGCACCAAAATAGGAGGAGTGGGGCCCACTTCATCTGCGGTGGCCCGTAGTGGATATACCCCACTTGGGTGCCTTTTCCTTTTCATTCTTTTTGTATCCTTTTGATTCTCTCTTTCATATTCTATTGCATTTGCACGCATATTCTGACATATTTTGCTTTGTAAGGTTCGATTTTGCCATTTTTGACTCCGTACATTCATTCGTCTATTCACAGGTAACGTATAACTTTTGCATGTTTATGATTTTGCTTCGACGTGTTATGCATACCATTACGTTAAACACAATGCATCACAAATGTATGCTCAAATAACTTGATAAAATTGTTTTGCCTTCATGCATGCATATATATTAATATATCGAACACGTGGACGTAAAAAATTCATTATCTGGGACCATTTTTGGTCCTTCATTTTGTGATAAAATTTACCTGCCTTAACACTAGGATCGCTTTTATATGCAAGCTCTTGATTTTTAGGATATTTTATCGTTACTGTACACCTTCGTTATATACGTATGCTAATACGCTTGCGGGTAGTCCGTATTTTAGGTGAGATTATGTCGAAATTCTTCGTGGGCCAGATAACTGACCGAGATTAGGCACATAGAAATAAAGACGTAGGTTTCCCTCAATGCTCATAAAGAACATGCATGATGTTATGTCCAAATATGTTTATGCATTTAACATTAATATAGGATCAGATAGGGCGTACCTGCCGCTGAGTTATTTTATCTTTGTTTAGCTATGGACCTGGATATACCTAGTAGTTCTTCATCCCACCGGGCGTCATCAGGAGTTCGTCGTCGTAGGGTGGCTTCAACTATTCCATCCCCTTATGTTACGAGATAGCCCCGACGGCTGGCGGAGGCCTATATTCGTTCGATTGGTGTCGATCGAGCCGATGATGATGCCATGGATGAGGACCTTCTTGATATTGATGCAGCGGTCCTGCCATTTTATGGTCATTCATTTCCTGGCGCATGAGTGGGCATCCCGGATCTTTTGGGGGTTGATTTAAGTCGTCATCTGTCAGCGTATTTGTGCGCTAACGAGGTATATTTATGAAAATCTTGAGTTATTTTAGTCTCCTACTGTAGTTATCTTAATTCTTGGTATTGTAGGTCCCGAAGTTTACACAGCCTCGGGGTAACTGGTTTATGTTTACTCCCTTTATCATGCCCTTCATGCTGATTACCTGGCTCGAGTAGATTCCTAGGGCTTCGAGTATTTCTTTACTATAGCTCCCCAACGCTGCCCCTGGGGTTATCTTCGTGCTCTGTCTGAGAGATGGTTTCATCAGAGTCAGTCTCTTCATTTGCTGGACTGTGAGGTGACGATGACACCTTTAGATTGGTGCTATATTACTGGTCAGTGGGTTACTCTAGAGGCTGACATTTCTCCCATCGTTGTCCATGCATTACTGGGATTTTCCCCTCGAGATAGGGCCTTCAAGGCCGCAGCATTCGTTCTGGAGCTTTGGCAGTCAATGTTATTATATGAGCTTTACCGGAGCCCTTTCCCGCGAACCTTATTGAGCGTGATCGGCTTCTTCGTCGACTCTTTTTGATCATCATGAGGGTTATTTATTGGTGACACAACTCTGTTACTATTCATTTCAGCATAGTGTGTGCCATCCGAGATGTGGATCGTATTGGGGAGTAATATTGGGGATCGTTCACATTCGCGTACCTTCTCTAGGGTATACGTCTTTGCTTAGAGGGACAGACTGATGCTTGGCTTGGCTTCTTCCCTTTCCTCTTGGTAACCTTCTTTTTGACTCTCCTTTTTTTTCACGGTTCAATTTGCTTTTATCATCATAACTGATGTAGTTGTTGTTGTTCTTTCAGTTCTGGGCTTATGAGAGGTTCTTATGTCTTCGCCTAGTCACTACTTTGTGTTTGGACACCTATCTTCAGGGTTGTTGGTGGCATTATACAACTCTGCAGGAGGTCCCTGTTTCTGACAGCTTCGCCTATTGTCGACTCCAGCTTGAGCTGATTACTGTTGTCGATGTGGTCTGGGTTCCGTATATAGCTGAGCATTTGTCTGTGGGTTTTGAGGGTGGTTTCCTAATTAGTGCAAAGTTTACATTATCCACTCGTCGTATTTCCCTGCTGACATTTGGAGGCTGGGAAATTGATCTAGAGGAGCGGGCATTCCGGTGCATTTCGGGGGAGATCCACATTCCCTTCCATCCTCCTCCTCGGAGATCGTGGCCTGTCGATATACAGATTTCAGAGATTCCCCTTGATGGTGTGGACGACTTCTTACTATCGAACGGTCCCAGCAACTCAGGGGCTTTTACCGCCTGGTGGAGGCCTCAGACTATTGGCGCCCAGACTTGAGCTACACATTTTTTAGGAGATCTCATGCCTGGATCTATGGTGATGTTTGATTGGGTGACCTGTATTCGCGAGCCCACATATCAGGCCCAGATCGTTAGTCTTACTCATTAGGTGGATCAGTTATGCTTCTTTTGCCAACTGGGTAGGGATCCATCGGAGGCTTATATGTGTGACCCTGCTGGGTTAGGTAGTGCTTCTACAGCTGGTCCAGGTACTGCTGACATTCTAGAGGGAGGAGCTCCATCCTTTTATTGCCCTGATTTGAACTTTGACTCAGAGGCGTCGAGCCAGGAGGACCTAGTAAGAGTAAACCGGTTTGACAATGATGCTTCCTTTGTTGATGATATATATTTTATTTAGCAGCTTTATATCAGTTCTTGGGCGCCTGTGCCCCTTTCCCTATATGTTTTATCTTTTATATTTTCATGTATTGTATAGAGGTGATGCTTATGTAAAAAATTTATGTATAATTCGCAGTTTTATATGTATGGATCAGTTAGAGATGCTAATGTACATGGTTATTCATTTTATTTATCGTGATTTATCGTGATGCATGCTTATCATATATAAACTGAGTAAGATTGACCCTTGCATAGTCTTTTTAATACTATTTTTATAGATGGCCTTGTCTTTAGTCACTCGTTTGGATCATCATTCCACTAGTAGTATTGCTTTTAGACTAAGGGACTGGTTCGATGATCTTCCCGCCGAGGATCGTTCGACGGTCGGTAGATTATTGAGGCATTCACTATCATTCTTGTCATTTTAGGTGCCAGAGGGATTTGTTGAGGCTATGATTTCCCATTAGATTCCAGCTCGCCATGTCTTTCGATTTGGAGCGTTGGAGCTTGCGCCGACTCTTGAGGAGTATGCTCGTATTACCGATTTGCCCTTGGTGGGTCCTTGTGCCCGGGTTCACGTAGGTCATATGCGTCGTTAGTTTATGACTACTACTGGTTTGGGACGAGTGATTGTATTATCTGAGATCACCGTCGGGCATGTCGTGTCTTTGGATTTCTTGATTGACTGGTTTGGTCATGCTAAGAGTTTTGCAGCCTTCGGGGATGATTTTGCTATATCTGAGGATAGGTGGAGATCTTCTCGGGTAGATGTTCTGATAATATATATTATTTCATTTTTATATATGCCGATTTATGGGGATTATATAGATGTGGGTGTCGCGATGGTAGCCAGGGCACTTCGGGATGATCAGACTATTTTACCATTAAACTTGGCCGATACTTATATATCTGCTTCATATTGCTAGACCTTCGGAGATAGGGAGTTTTGGGGCAGTTCAGTTCTACTGTATGTCTAGTTAATCACTTATCTGAGGCCGATTGGCAGCTTTCGTAGACACGGCTTCTGTTTCGGACATAGCATTGCCATGGGGTATTCTTTTTGTCTATCTTCTTGTGTGGATCCGGCATATTGGGTGACCTTCCTTGAGACTATTGAGGATCCATTTTCGATATTGATGTCCTCTGGGTATTGTTCGCCTTTTAGTGTTATCACCCATGTGGCTGACTTCGATTTTATTCCCCTAGCTGGTCTGAGGGGTGTCACTACCTACCATCCCTTGGCTATAATGGGTCAGTTTGATCAGAGGCAGGATCTTTATTCTTTCACTGGAGCTGATGAATATCGGTTTCCCATTCTACCATCCACGGAGAGTGATTTAGCCAGAGTATATAGGTTTTGGACTCATCGTGTGACAGCAGAGTTCTGAGATGTCAATCCAAGTTAGTCATCTAAGTACACGGCTTGGCTGGAGGCCGATTTGTTGGTTGGTACCGCAGATATTGACGATAGCTCATCTAGGGAAAGAGCCTATAGAGGACCTCCAGGCTGATCGTACAAAGCTTCCAGAGGGTGAGTTGTTTGCTAGTTTGACGGATGCATTGGCTAGAGATATACCCCTTCCCTCCACTCCTGTGGCTACGCCGAGGGCAGTCTTGGAGGGTCGTATTCGTAGTCTAACATTTGAGCGGGATCAAACTCGGGCCATTATGATGACTGCCTTAGCTGGTAGGGATACTACTTATGCTGAGAGAGATGTAGCTTTAGCGGATAGAGACGCAGCTTTTGTTGACAGAGATGCTCATCAGAACTATGCTAAGGAGGTCGTTGGTCAGGCCTACTGGGTTTTGGATGACGAGGATGAGATTGTTCGTACTACGCTGACTTTATTGAGACGGGTCGAGATAGCAGAGCAGGAGCTACGATCTGCCCCTAAGACCCTTGAGATTGCAGCCTGCCTTTCCCTCCTAGCTTCTTTGACTTCAGATTTATAGGTCGCACTTTATTTTATTTTTCTACATAAATTATATCTTTTGTCATTCATCATAGAAAATTGATGTATATCAAAACAATTGAATATAAAAAGATTTTACGCTTTTAGTCAACTTCCCTTTTTGATGCACCCTCGCCCATTTATCTGATCGTCATTTCGTTCTGACGACTACTATCACGATATGATGCTAATTCTCTTCTTTAGGGTCCTACGTCAAATTTAATAGGTGACGTCGAAATGCTTTCGGATCTCGCCAGAGTGGGTCATTAACCGGGTTAATGGACTGCAATAATTTGGTTTATTTTGGGAAGTCTTATTTTTTGGGATTTGTATCTGGGTCGGAGTTGTGTTTAGATGGCTATTTGGTGGGTTGCGGGATAGATCAGGTGGTCCATTTGTAGAGCTATCATGATTGACAGATCATCAAAGGGATTTTTGGATTTTTTTTTTATAATGATCAGATTGCACCAAAAACGGCTGCCTACGTACTCCTATAATAACGAGGAGATCAGGTCTTACGTAGTCCACGCGTTAATGAGTTGTTAAAGAGTTGTATATTGTGATCGCTGAATTGGTGAAATGGTTTTTTGGAGTTTCATAATAAGTAGATCGCACTATACCTGGTTGCCTACGTACTCCTATAAAAGGAAATCAGGTCTTATGTGGTTCATGACAAGGATATCATAGGACATCTGATTTATTTATTTATTATTTTTTTAGAGATGATTTCTCACGCATAATATCGTTTCACAAAGTCCGCATTAAGAGATTGAGGGAACACCTGCCATTTCTTGAAGTATCAAAGCTCCCTTTGATAATACTGCTTTAACCACGAACGGTCCTTCCCAATTCGGTGCAAATTTCCCTTTGACTTCGGCAAGGAATGATTTTCTTCAATACCAAGTCATTTTCTTTAAACTCTCGGTATCGTACCTTTTTGTTATAGGATTGGGAAATGCGCTGCTGATATAATTGTTTGTGGAAGACGACGACCATTCTCTTTTCATCTATCAGAGCTAGTTGATTGTATCGATCTCGTATCCACTAACTTTCTTCAATTTGGATGTCCAGAAGAGATGCCATTTCGACTTCGACCGGTAGTACGGCCTTCGTGCCATATACCAAGGAGTAAGGGATTGCCCTAGTCGATGTGCGCATGGATGTTCTGTAAGCTAGTAAAGTAAGGGGCACTAAATTTGGCCACCCTCAATGGTTAGCTACCATTTTCTCCATAATTCTCTTGACATTTTTGTTTACAGCTTCTACAGCTTCGTTCATCTTTGGTCTATAAATAACTAAATTGTGATGTTTAGAATCTACCACACAGCTCTTCCATCATCGCATTATTCAAGTTCTTGGCATTGTCTGATACTAGAATTTTTGGTTGTCCGTATCAACATATAATGTTGTTTCTGATGAAACTGATGATCACCTCCTTCGTCACTTTAGGGTAAGATGCCGCCTTTATCCATTTAGTAAAATAATCAATCATGGTAAATATGAATCGATGCCCATTGCTCGCTTTGGGTTCAATTGGGTCGATCAGGTCCATCCCCCACATAGAGAACAACCAAGGAGAAGTCATACAATGTAATACTTTAAACTCATTACTAAACAGTTAGTAGAACTCTAATTAATATTACTTTAAAAACAATCACCAATGAATTAATCATTAAATAACATTTTAGTTAGTCACTAATATTATTAAACCCTTTTAATAATATTTTAGACTGAAACTATTATTATTAATCATTTAATAATAATTTAATTTATTTGATTTAATATTATTAATTCATTTAATAACATTTAAATCATCAACTATTATTAATAAAACATTTAATAAAAATTAAGCAATTATTAACAATTTAAAAACATATAAAACAATTAAATATTAACCCTAATTATTTTTCATAATTGGAAAAATATAAAATTTACTCCCCAAATATCATCAATATTTACCTTATATTATTATAAGATTTTTCACCAATTTTCGTAATTTTCTAACATTCATAGAATTTTATGTGAATTTCCACTATTTTTGAATAAACTTTAAATAGCCTTAACAATACAATAAATATGTATGCTCTTCAATAATTTACTAAAAAAATTTCAGTAATTCTGAAATAATAACACAATATTACTGCCAAATAATTTTTAGCACTGTAATTTAAATTATAATTTTTAATATGCTGAAACTTTTGAAAATCATAGTAATTAGTCTGTTTATCCGAAAATTACGAATCTTATGTCCATTTCACACGAAATTTAATTTTCTACAACTTTGTATAAGGAAAATTTTCCAAATTCTGTACGGATTGTAGCAGATCTGGCTCGGCCGAAAATTTCGCCGACGACAAAATTTTCCAGTCATCTTCTCCGGCGACTGTAACAGTTTTTCGGCGACTTTTTCGTTACTTTTCTGTTTTACAATATTACACTGACCAACCTATTTTTTGAAATATTCCAGAAAATAACTTTGTCCCAAAATTATAAAAGTTTTGTAAAACAACTTCTTTTGATTCAAAAATCATAGCTTGACCATTTCTCATTATTACTAGCATATGAGCAAGGAAATCATATATACCATTTATAGACATCTAACCACATAGCTTAGACCCATATTATCAACTAAATCTTGATTAAAACACTTACATACAACAAAACTTAATAAATTCATTGTTGCATCTTTTTAAGTATTTAATAAAAGAGCTCTAACTCGTGCAAGTATACACGGTCAACAAGTAATACAGAGGAAGTAGAGTATCGTCCCACAGAGAAAGGTTCAAATCAAGTCACTATGCATCAATCTTATCACTATATTTATTTGCCTAAACTATTGACTAAATTCTGTTGATTAAATTATTTCTAAATTAATTAATAATTAAAGACGCAATTACTAACAAAATATATCAAACTTGGAATTAATGGGATCCTAACTTCATTTAATAGTTCATCTAATTTACAATCATCATGCTAGAAGAATCTCATATCACAGGAAAATAGCCAAGGGCACTAAAATAGACATAACCATTTGTCAATGCATTATGACCAATTCATATAATATCCATACTCGATAGACATCATGTAATCACCACTATAATCAAAATCACTATATTTCTATGTGAAATTGTAATTATATTGATTTTAAGCACAAACCCTTATTTTGACTCTTATGGTGAAACAGTATATTTGTATCTGATTCACAAAATACTAAGCTATCAAATTAAGCCTCATATTCATAAGCTATCATGATTACAATCCAAACTTATATGTTATTTTTCAATTCCATACAAGTACTACAATCGAACGGTGATCAAACATTCACACATGCAAAACAATCATGATAGAAATTCCTTATGATAAATAAATCAATCTAGCAATCAGGACTGTAATTAAACTACATATTAAAATCCGTTAGAATCCCATAATGGAGATTAGTTCATGACTGAACCAAAAGCCATTATAGGATCAAAACTATCCATGGAAAATAAACAATTAATTGAATTAAGAAGAAGTAGATTGATCAAACCCAATTGTGAATAAATTCCAAAGTAAGCTTAACCCACATCAAAATCCTGAGCTTGAACAAAAGTAATCCACAAAATATCTCTAAGTTCTCTCTAAAGAAAAGTAGAATAATAACAATAAATCCCCCTGAACAACTAAAGTCTTCTCTTAATATCTCTCCCCCTCTATTTTTAATGTTGCCCTAATTACATAAGATAAGCATTAAGTCCTTTTTCGTATCCAATTCTGCTTCTAGTAGATAAACTGCCGCGCCTAAACTGCCTTTGGCGCCCCGGCGCCATATCCAATTCATTTATAGCGCCCCGGCGCCATATTCCAAAATTACCAAAATGCCCCTAGCTTCAAGTTTAGTTCCCAAACACCTGAATTGACCTTGTTACCCTTCCAATTCCCTTCTGCACAACATAAACACAAAAACGAATAAAATGATAATAAAAATACTCAAAGATAACAACAAATTAAGCTCAAAAGCACTAAATTCGTAGGTATAAAACCTACTCATCAAATACCCCCAAACTTAACCGATTGCTTGTCCCCAAGCAATGCAATATGCAAATCACCCTAACTATATGAATCCTAATCAAACAACAAATAATGCAATATCCAACTTTGGCCTCAAAGATAATACCACTATTCAAATAGAGTATTCAACTAATGCAAGAGTTCCGACACAAACCAGTTAGCCAAATCTCACTTGTCAACACCCATGCTATGTGCGAACCAACAGCTTCAGTCAATCTTAACTCAAATCACAAACTTGATCAATTTCTTAGAAAGAACTCCAGTTTTACTTAACTCTACTAGTGAACACAACCAATCTACCTACTGTAAGCAATTACTAAGCACAGGATCGTCTCCAAGGTTTAATTACCACATTTAAATCTTTTTTCTTTTTTTTTTCAACCCTTCCCCAATTTTTAACTTTTTAGTGAGTGCATTTTATGCTCCGTCTCACTTTTTTTTGAACGAGTGCGTTTTACGCTCCATCTCGTTACATGTGTTTATGAATGAATACGTTTTACGCTCCATCTCAATCCACCACATGTTCCATTCTTTAATCGGGAAAAGTTCAAAATTTTCCATTTTTTTATTTTTTTTATTTTTTTTTAATCCCTGGACTCCCCCAAACTTAGGTCCTTGCTTACACTAGCCTTCAAAGAGGATTCACCGATTTCATCACATTATTCCCAAAGTTCTTACCAAAAATAGAGTATGTAAGGATTTGAATTAGATTAACCAATACATCAATTTTTTAGATTGCTAACATGAGTATTAAACTAGCCAAATTAACTCACTGGTTACATCATCACTTCCATCAGCTTTCAACTCTAAGTGAATCTCAAATTATCAATCAATTCTCATCATTGGCCCAAAATTAAAAGACTACATCATTTATCGCTCGATTCATGCAGCTAAATGCAAAACACAACCTAAAATGCAATCCTAATCTATCAATGTCATGCAAACATAAGTATAACGAAACATAAATGAATGCATCAATAACAATGTGCACCTACTCTATATGCATTAACTATCAACAAGTCAAACACAAAACAACAGAAAACAACCCCCAAACTTAAGTAAATCAATGCCCTCATTGAAAAAGCATAAAAAAACGAAGAATGGGGGACTTCCCTGAACAAACTACGCTGCAGGAGGAACCTCCTCATCATTCTGGTCCTCATCATCACTGCGCTCCAAATCAGACGGAGGGAACACAGGTAAAACAGGTGCAGATGGGAACTGACTGGAATCAACCGAAGGATTCAGCCGAGCAAACATATTGACCATGGAAGTGTTGAAGGAGACATTATACTCGTACATGGTATCTTGTCGCTCAGCCAAACGAACATTTTGGGCTTCGATATTGTAGAACCACCGATCAATCTCACGTTGGACCTCAAACGGGACTTCAAAACGAGGCGGTGTAGTATAAGAACTAGATGATGCAGGGTTAGGTGCTGGCTGGGCTGCAGGATCTGGCTGTGAAACTATAAATCCTAACCCACGCGGATGACTTTTACCTCCTGTCCATTTAACAGTATAGCGTATAATCATCTTGTGGTCCAAAACAGGCATAGGCGGCTGCATCATCTCATCATCCTTCCATTTGACCCCCGCCCGTGCACAGAGAGCACAAATAAGAGAGGGATGTGGTAACCCACCAATGGTACCACCCTCTGCAGCACGGATAATGGAGTTCCTAATAATAAGGCCAACGTTCATGGTCTTCCCAATCACCAAACAATACAAAAGCACGGCTCTTTCCTTTGTCACATCGCTCACGTGAGTACGACGCTCAACAATCATTAAAACCATCTCGCCATCTTGTGCAATTGGTTGCAACCCCCGTTCTGGAACTAATGGCCGCTGTGCGAATTTAAGATATCTATCTTGCGCTTCTGCACTAGGAAATCGCTTCTTGTCAAAGGTCTTAGTTGGAGTAGAAGTAGATCCTTCCCCACGTTGTCTTTTGGATGCCATAGTTACCTAAAAGCAAGAAATAGCGTAATTCAGTCCATTGTACCATAACATATTTGCACAACAAGATAGTCAACTAAGAACTAGTGCAATGATCATATAACAAGTGCATAGTGGAAACCCCCAAATGTAAGGTCTATAGCAATTTCATAGTGATTCAAGCCACATAAGTGTCATCATGCCCATAATTGCTACAAGAACCAAACGAGAAAACAATGACAATACCCAACAGTGAAAATTATACCATATTGCTCAGATACCATGATGCCAATTATAAACTCAATGCAATTCCATAGACAATCTAATCAACTGGGAGTCATGAATAGTCAGCAATGCGAGTTAATTATGAATCATGAGCCATCAAGCATGCAATTTCATATTATCTCCAAGAAAATTCGTTCAAGAATGAAACCCAATCATAGATAATGCACTCCCAAACAAGGTATCATATCAAACAAACAAGATTTATTGATAATTTAGCCTCATACCTTGCATAACTAACTCAATTTTAATCAACAAAATAAACTTACCTTGATGTACCGTTGAAAGAGAGAAAAAGTAAGGAGAGAGTGCTTAATCCAGACCCTAAATCCGTGCTAGCAAAATTGCTTGTGTGCAAGTAACTACTTGGGAACAAGATTCTTGGGAGAAATTGAGATATATGGAAGAAAAGGGAAGAAACAAGAACAAAGGCTGCTATTGTGCGGTACCTGTTTAGGGCTGGAAGCCCTATTTGTTTTCTTCTAAATGCCGATTATAGCGCCGGGGCGCCATATTTTGCCTTACCTTCAGCACCGGGGCGCCATAAACAGTGTCTAGGTATTGGCTTTAGCGCCGGGGCGCCATACTCCTTTGTTTTATAGCGTCGGGGCTCCATAAACAGTACCTGTGAGTGAGCCTTAGCGCCGGGGCGCTATTCTTCTTCAGTATTATAGAGCCAGGGCGCTATAACTTTTTAGGTCGTTCTGCATTTGGCGCGGGGGCACTGGATTTGTGCTTGATGACTACCTTATTCCCATACTTAAGCAAACGTTATCCAATTCAAGCTTCTACATGCTACAAAATACCCAAACACCCAAGTTAGTCCTAAAAAACATAATCAATTAACTAAACAAAGGAAAAACACAAAATTAAACCGCTGGGTTGCCTCCCAGGTAGCGCTAAGTTATAGTCAATTAGCTTGACTTTCTCTGAAGATCATGTTGTAGAAAGGACTAAGGTGACTTTCTATCTGTCCACCTCATCCCCAAAGTAATGCTTCAACCTCTGTCCATTCACCTTGAATGATTGATCCGGAAATTTGTCGTATACTTCAATCGCGCCATGTGGAAAAACCGTCTTCACTGTGAATGGTCCTGACCATCTTGATTTCAGCTTCCTGGGAAAAAGTTTGAGTCTGGAGTTGAAAAGTAAAACCCTTTGACCCGGTTCAAATGTTCTTTCTATGATCTTACGATCATGCCATTTCTTCACCTTCTCCTTGTACAGCTTCGAGTTTTCATATGCCCGTAATCGAAATTCGTCCAACTCATTGATTTGAAGTAGTCGTTTTTCCCCTGCAGCTGTTGAATCAAAGTTCAATTTATGAATTGCCCAATATGCCTTGTGCTCGAGCTCCATAGGAATATGACAAGCTTTTCCATAAACAAGCTGAAATGGTGACATGCCCAACAGAGTTTTGTAAGCAGTCCGATAGGCCCACACAGCATCATCCAGTTTCAAGGACCAATCCTTCCTCGTCGGATTCACAATTTTTTCGAGGATTCTTTTTACTTCTCGATTAGATATTTCACCCTGTCCATTCGTCTGGGGGTGATAAGTTGTAGCAATACGATGATTTACCCCATACTTGGCCAGCAACGCTGTGAACTGCCTGTTGCAGAAATAACTACCTTCATCGCTAATAATGGCCCTAGGAGTCCCAAATCTAGTGAAAATACTTCGATGCAAAAACTTTAGGACTATCTTGGCATCATTTGTCGGGAGTGCTGCCACTTCTACCCATTTAGACACATAGTCAACGGCTAACAAGATGTAGAGATTACCGCACGAAGACACGAAAGGGCCCATGAAATCAATCCCCCAAACGTCGAAAACTTCTACTTCAAGGATTGTATTCAAAGGCATTTCATTCCTCTTTGAAATATTACCTACTCTCTGACATCTATCACACCGCTGAACAAAATTGTATGCATCTTTAAAGATTGTCGGCCAGTAGAATCCTACTTGAAGTACTCTAGCCGCTGTTCTCTCTCCGCCATAATGTCCTCCATACACAGAAGAATGGCAATCATGTAAAATCCCTTCGGTCTCACTATACGGGATACACCTTCTTATCATTTGATCCGCACACTGTTTAAACAAATACGGCTCATCCCATATATACCATTTAACATCATGCAGGAACTTTTCTTTTGGTGTCCCACCAAGTCAGAAGGTATCATCTTACTCACCAAGTAATTTGCGTAATCCGCAAACCATGGCACTTCCCCTTGCACCACAAATAACTGCTCATCCGGAAAGGATTCATTAATTTCAACTTTGCTGTCTACCTCCCTTTCTGGCTGCTCTAGTCGAGACAAGTGGTCTGCCACTTGGTTTTCGGTACCCTTCCTATCCTTGATCTCCAAATCAAATTCTTGCAAAAGCAATATCCACCTGATCAACCTGGGCTTTGCATCCTTCTTCACCACTAGGTGTCGAATTGCCGAGTGATCCGTATACACTATCACCTTTGTGCCTATCAGATATGACCTAAATTTATCAAAGGCGTACACCACTGCCAATAACTCTTTCTCTGTGGTGGTGTAGTTTAACTGTGCATCTGTAAGGGTCTTGCGGGCATAGTATATCACATGAAACATCTTTTCCTTCCTTTGCCCCAAAACAGCCCCTACTGCGTAATCACTGGCATCACACATAAGCTCAAACGGTAACTCCCAATTTGGTGCTGTGATAACTGGTGCTGACGTTAGCTTATTCTTTAAATGCTCAAATGCCTGCATGCAAGCCTCATCAAAATTAAACTGTGCATCCTTCTCCAATAAACTGCACAATGGTTTAGTTATCTTGGAGAAGTCCTTGATGAATCTGTGGTAGAAGCCTGCATGTCCAAGAAAACTGCGGACACCTTTTATTGACGTAGGTGGAGGTAAATTTTCAATAGTTTCCAGCTTTGCCCTATCCACCTCAATCACTTTCTTTGAAACTTTGTGTCCCAGTATGATTCCTTCTTGTACCATAAAATGGCACTTCTCCCAAATCAGTACTAAGTTTGTCTCAACACATCTCTTTAAAACCATTACCAAATTTTCAAGACATAGATCGAAAGAATCACCAAATACCGAGAAGTCGTCCATAAATACCTCAACATTCTGTTCGACCATGTCTGAAAAAATCGCTGTCATACATCTCTGAAAAGTAGCTGGAGTATTGCACAACCCGAAAGATATCCTTCTAAAGGCAAAAGTGTCGTATGGACATGTAAAAGTAGTCTTTTCCTGGTCTTCTGGAGCTATCATAATCTAATTGTAGCCTGAATACCCATCCAGAAGGCAATAGTACTCATGACCCGCCAATCTGTCCAACATCTGATCGATAAACGGAAGTGGAAAATGGTCCTTCCTAGTAGCGTTGTTTAGCTTGCGGTAGTCCATGCAGATTCTCCACCCTGTTATTGTTCGCGTTGGGATCAGCTCATTATTCTCATTGGTGACCACGGTCATTCCACCCTTCTTTGGTACGCACTGCACAGGGCTCACCCATGAACTGTCCGAAATTGGGTAGATTATTCCCGCATCCAGCCATTTCAGAATCTCTTTCTTAACCACTTCTTTCATAATAGGATTGAGCCTTCTTTGCTGTTCAACTATCAGCTTACTACCATCTTCCAGCAGGATCTTATGCATGCAAAAAGAAGGGCTTATCCCCTTGATATCGGCTATGGTCCATCCAATAGCTGATTTAAACTCTCTAAGCACTCGTAGCAGTTTTTCCTCCTGAAAAGATGTTAGTGCTGAAGAAATAATCACAAGTAGCTTTGAATATTTGTTTAAAAATGCGTACCTGAGATGTTCTGGAAGTGGTTTTAACTCAAGCTCGGGAGGTGTCTCAAGAGATGGTTTCAACTTTACCGATATCTCCCCCGCTTTCGTAAGTGGCTCGATAGGAGTTCTGAATTTTCCGAATTTGGGGGTGGTATCCAGATATTGCACAAGTTCGGCGCATTCTTCATCCTCCAAATTTGAATTTTCAACAATCACTCTTTACAGTGGTTCATAGCCCAACAAACTCTCAACTTCATCACGCACTATACTATCCACCAAGTCAACTCTGAAGCATTCTTCTTCATCGGTTGGGAGCTTCATTGCCTTGAAAACGTTGAACGTCACCTCCTGATCATGTACACGCATTGTAAGCTCCCCTTTCTGGACGTCTATCAAAGTCCTCCCCGTGGCTAGGAATTGTCTCCCTAGTATGATTGGTATATTTTTGTCTTCCTCATAATCCAGAATAATGAAGTCCGCCGGAAAGATGAATTTGTCCACTTTCACAAGTACGTCCTCCACTATCCCCCGTGGATATGTGATAGATCTATCAGCTAGCTGTAGGGAAATATTTGTTGGCCTTGGTTCCGGTAATCCCAACTGACTGAATACTGACAACGGCATCAGGTTGATACTTGCCCCAAGATCACACAAACATTTATCGAAGCTCATTTTTCCGATCGTGCATGGAATTATGAAACTGCCCGGATCTTTCAGCTTTGGAGGTAGTTTACGCTGAAGCACTGCATTGCATTCCTCCGTCAAGGCCACTATTTCAAATTCATCTAATCTTCTCTTCCTTGACAATATACCCTTCATGAACTTTGCATAACTTGGCATTTGTTCCAATGCCTCCGCGAAAGGTATGTTGATCTGCAGTTTCTTAAAAACCTCCAAAAACTTTCTGAACTGATTATCATCCCTCTGCTTGTTCAATCTCTGAGGATATGGAACTTGAGGGTGAACTTGTGGTACTGTAGTCACGGGCTTCTTATCTGAACTCACTTTATCCTTCTCTATTTTCTGCGACTCGGACTCATCCTTCTTCTCTTCAATATCTGTCTCAGCTTCAACCCCAATGTCATCCCCTTGTGAATTAGGTACTGCTGTGCCCGGTGTAGTTCCTGTATATTGCTTTCCAGATCTAAGTGTAATGGCCTAACACTGTTCTTTACCCTCTCTCCGTGGATTTGTCTCTGTATTACTTGGCAATGCACCCTGGGGTCTATTGTTAAGCATAGTCGCCATCTGCCCCATTTGAGTTTCCAAATTTTTAATAGCCACTGCTTGGCTTTTAATCATCACCTCTGTGTTTGCCATGTACTTCAACATCATCTCCTCCATTTCTGATTTCTTTTCCTACGGAGGTTCATATGGAGTAGGATGTTGTTGTTGAGAATATCCCGGTGGAAAAGGTGGTCGTGGAGCAGACTGTTGCTGCGCTGGCTGAAACTGACTATTCTGCTGAAACTGCTGCTGCTGATTTCCTTGGTTGTTTGACCAACTAAAATTTGGATGGTTGCGGTTGTTGGGGTGGTATGTGTTCTGAAACTGACCTTGGTCTTTCCTATAAGTGTTCACATACCGCACCGACTCTGAGTTGATAGCACATTGATCTGTTGAATGCGACCCCGCACAAATCTCACATACGAAGGCAACTGACTTGGATTTGCTATCTGACAACGAATCTATTTTCTTCGCCATAGCCGCCATCTGAGCTGACAACTGAGTAATAGCATCCACTTCCAACAAACCTGCAACTCTGGGCTGTTGCATTCTGGCTGTAGGATTCTGAAAATCATTAGCTGCCATAGTTTCAATAAGATTGTAAGCTTCGCCATAGCTCTTCCTCCCAAAGCTCCTCCTGCAGCTGCATCTACCATCTGCCTCGATTGCCATCCCAATCCACTATAAAATGTATTGATCACCATCCAATCTAGCATCCCATGGTGCGGACACTTCCTTAGCAGCTCCTTGTACCTATCCCAAGCCTCGTATAAGGACTCACCCTGTTGTTGCTCAAACTGAGAAATTGTTGTCCTCATTTTTGTAGTTTTTGCCATGGGGAAAAACTTTGCTAAGAACTTCTGCACTAGGTCCTCCCATGTAGTGATTGATCCTGGCGGCAAAGAATGAAGCCAACTTCTCGCTCTATCCTTTAATGAGAATGGAAACAGTCTAAGTCGAATGGCATCCTCTGTCACCCCATTGTACCTGAATGTATCGCATATTTCAATGAAGCTCAAGAGATGCTCATTAGGATCATCCTTCAGCTGACGTGATGCGTACGCCACTACCTTGCCGTGTTGCATCAACACACAGCCAAGACCCTTGTGTGACGCGTCGCTATACACTACGAAACCCCCAGTGTTGTCGGGTAAGGTCAACACCGGTGCTTGACTAAGTCTCTTCTTCAGCTCCATAAAACTTTCCTCACATTTCTCCGACCAAACAAACTTGACTGTTTTCCTGGTGAGATTGGTCAATGGCGATGCTATCTTTGAAAAGTCCTGGATGAATCTCCGATAGTATCCCGCTAATCCCAAGAAACTCCGGATCTCCGTTGGCGTCTTCGGCTGTTCCCAGTTGATAACTGCTTCTACTTTTGCTGGGTCCACCGAAACACCATTCTTGTCTATGACATGACCCAGAAACTGCACTCTCTGCAACCAAAACTCACACTTAGAAAACTTTGCATACAATTTCTCCCTCCTGAGAGCTTCTAATACAATCTTTAAATGTTCAGCATGCTCCTCCTCTAATTCTGAATACACCAAGATGTCATCGATGAATACGACTACGAATTTATCCAAGTACTGCTTGAACACTCTGTTCATCATATCCATAAATGTTGCTGGTGCATTCGTCAATCCAAATGACATTACCAGGAACTCGAAATGCCCATAACGAGTCCTAAATGCAGTCTTCGGGATATCTTCCTGCCTCACCTTCAGCTGATGGTAGCCTGTTCTTAAGTCGATCTTTGAAAAGTACTTTGCTCCCTTGAGCTGATCGAACAGATCGTCAATTCTAGGAAGTAGATACCTATTCTTAATCGTAACTTTGTTCAACTCCCGATAGTCGATACAAAGCCTCATTGAACCGTCTTTCTTCTTTACAAACAGAACTGGCGCTCCCCACGGGGACACGCTCGGTCTGATATAACCTTTATCTAACAGTTCCTGCAGTTGCACCATCAACTCTTTCATTTCTACAGGTGCCATTCGATACGGTGGCTTCGATATTGGTGCGGTTCCCGGTGCCAAATCGATAACGAACTCGATTTCCCTGTCCGGCGGCAGTCCCGGAAGCTCTTCGGGAAAGACATCGGTGAAATCTTTCACGACTGGTATTTGACTCATCTCATCCCTTACTTGACGGGTATCAACCACATGGGCCAAATAACATACGCAACCTTTCTTAAGCAATCTTCTCGTCTGCATCATAGTAAGACAACAAGATTGTCTTGGTGACTTACTGCCGTAAAATACCACCTTCGACTTATTAGGCGTCTTCAGGTGTACACACTTTTCCTTACAGTCAATAACTGCTCCGTGGGTTGATAGCCAATCTATTCCCAGGATTACATCAAACTCTCCCAGCCGAATGGGTATCAAATCCACATTGAGCTTAAATCCTCGCAATTCAGCACAACAATTCCTATGAATGTATTCTACAGGGACAATTTCTTTGTTTGCTACTTCTACGTTCATAGGGTGTTCTAACTTTTCACAAGGTAACTTTAACTGACTAGCAAATTCTTTGGAAACGAAAGAGCAAGTAGCACCCGAATCAAATAACACATATGCATTTATATCATTGATTGGGATGATACCTGACACCACGTCCTTGGATTCCATTGCATCCTGGACAGTCATGTTGAACGTGCGGGCTGTCGGCCTGTTAGCTTGACTGGCTGGTGTCCCATAGCTCAGCCGGTTATTGTTCCCGCTGCTGTTGTTGTTCCGGTTGCCGCTCCCGGCGTCACCCTTCTTCTTCGGACAATCCTTGATTTGGTGGTCGGGTGCTCCACATGAAAAACACCCTCCCTTTGGCTTATTCTGACATTGGGGTGCCATGTGCCCCGGTTGTCCACACCGGTAACAAACACTTTTTCCCTTCATGCACTCCCCCGTGTGGTTCTTACCACAATTACTGCACCTACCTGGCTTCTTCACCTCCCCTCCTGATTTGTTTCCCCCGGATGACTGACTCTCAGTCCACTTGTGTTTATTGGGGTTACTGCCCCCGCTGCTCCCCGCTTTCGGGCCCTCATGTCCCTTTTTCATTTCTTGATTGTATCTGGCCAGGGCCTCACTGCCCCCTCTGCAATGACCGCCCGTTCCAATAGTTCTTCAAATGTTTTGATTTTCAGTACCGCAACAGAACGGTATAACCATGGTTTCAACCCTTGCTCAAACCTACGAGCTTTCCTTTCCTCAGTGCTGACCTGGTGAGTTGCAAACCGTGCCAACTCATTAAACTTAGCCGCGTACTCAGCCACAGACATGTTCCCTTGTTTTAGTTCCAGGAACTTGATCTCCATCTCTTGCTTCATGCTCTCTGGAAAGTAATTTTCCAAGAACATCTCCTTGAAACGATCCCAGGCGACAATGCCTCCTTCCACTCGGCCCCTATTGGCCTTCCACCAGTAGTTTGTCTCGCCCTTTAACATGAAGGTAGCAAAGCTTGTTTTTTGTTCCTCTGCCACCCTTGCTACCTCGAAGACCTTTTCTATCTCTTCTATCCAGGTCTGTGCTTCTATTGGGTTAAGAGTTCCCTTGAACTCGGGTGGTCCGACCAATTTGAAATCCTTGAAATTTGCCAGATGATGCACTGGCTCGACTGCTGCTTGGGTCCCTACAGGTGGCGGCCTTGATTGCATGGCTTCTGCCAGCATTTCCGCAAACATTCTCATTGGCTTGGATTGGTTCCTAACCTCACTTTCTGATTCTTCAAACTGTCAGTTTTGTGGTCGTCCTCTTGGCGGCATGTTTGGATAAGGAAAATCCGCTGACTTTTACCTATAGTTTTATATTTTACACAATATGTCATAAAAATTAGTAATCAAGGGCAAAATATCTATCAACACACTTAATTCAAATGAAACCATTGCATTTATATTGATATACCACTGTTTGTACAAAGACTAAACATGTGGCATACTTCTATAAATGCGCCACTGTGTGCCCTATCCATCAATAACCTTTCCCCTAGACAAAAGTGGGGAATCCTAACTTTCATCCCTAAAGTCCACAAAAGTTGGGGTTTAACTGCTACCCCAAGCATAAATACAAATATAAAGCTTCACAAGACAACATAAATATGTCTCTAATATGACCAAAAAGTGGGACTAACTGTACTAAAGAAAATCAACTGCTCCATCAAGTCACTGCACATCACGACGGATCCGTGCCTACTGACCAGAAGAGAATGCTCCATCCCCTATCCTGCGACGAACAGAGCGGCTAGACTCACCTGCCTCAGACCGGGGCCTCCTGTAGGCTGCGTCTAGGGCATGTCCTAGGGTCTCTATCCTCACTGTGCTGGCCTCCAACCGATCCTCTAACTGATCAACCCTCCTGGCCTCCCTGACCCAGGCCTCTCTGGCATGCATCCTCGCAGACACCTCCAGCCCCGCCTCGAACCTCATAGCCTCCTGTTTCGCCCTCAGGTGGGCGATCTGTAAATCCCTCTGCTCCAGTCTCTCTCAGCTCAGCGTTCCGGGCCACTAACTGATGTAGCAGTGGTCCGACCTGCTGCGCTGAGGACTCATAGCCCTGCAGTTGTACCTTCGCCACCCCTAAGTCATGCTCGAGCTGGTAGGCCAGGTCTCTGTACTGGTCCTCCATAAACTGATGGGTCTGATTTTGCTCTTCCAGGTGAGCTACCCGATCCTCCAGCTCCTCATTCCTACTAGTCAACCCCTCGATGATATCATCGGCAGTGGACCCCATGCCATCAACATCAGCAGGTGGCTCCTCTCCCTCGGTCTCGGGGTCCTCCTCCTCAGCCTCTGGATCCTGACTGCCCGACCTCATGACTCTACCTACCACCGGCTCTGGTAGCTCCCTCTGGTAGTCCTCCTCCGACTCGGACTCCTCCTGTAGCAATCCTAGGGCAGTAGGAGCATAGCCCACCAGCTGCTCCGAAACTACTGGTATGTCTGTAAATATCTCCTCCTCTCGGACTCCACTAGTCTCCCTTACGGCAGCCATCCTATAAACACACAAAAACTAACGTTAGTACAGCAATAAAATATATTCATTGAAGAAATGAAATTATATTTCATTGGGTACTACTCGACTCGATGAATTCCCCAATTCATCAAAACCACATATGATAAATCTCCTAGATTTATCTCCTAACACTCGATACGAGTTTACTATGAAGGTTATAACATAGGTTTCGCGATCCTAAAGTTTATAACCTACAGCTCTGATACCAACCTGTGACGCCCCCAAATTCGGGTCTCCAAATACCCGAATCCGGTCATCACGATCCAATACAAACATTCACCTCTAACAACATATGGTAACTAAAATGCGGAATAAAATAAACATACGTTGTTCATTACAAGGTGTTACTAGTCCCAGAATACAAATAACCTTAAACACATACACAATCCGTACCCTAATAACTATCAGGGATTAAATTACATTTCAGTAATTAACTACACATAATTTTATTTTCTGCTACATGAAGTCTATCACTTCATCTTTTCCTTCCCTTTGTTCTTCCCTGGCGTCTCGGGTTTAGCTGCAATGAGATCATGATATAGCAAGAATGAGCAACGAGTTTGCCCAGCAAATTTAAAGTATGACAATAAGGATATATCATGATGAAGGGATATTAAGGAGTTTCAACATTAGAAAAATCAGAAGCAAGAACAATAATTGCTTTTAGAACAATTGATAGTCAAATAGACTTTGAACGATAACTTCCAAAGGAGTCAATAGCTGGTTGACCCTCTGGTTACTGGCTACAGAATAACGTACTTGAGGGGATCAGCCTCGCGTACCCTATGTATATGCATAACATTTAATTCTGCTATTTGTACCTTATATACGGTACGTGGGGTACTCCCCTATAAATAAAGGGGTGTTCATACAGTCTAAGAATCCTTACCATTGATTGGTTCAGATAGCTTTTATAAATTCTCACATATTTGTCTGACCGAACAAGGGTTCAGACTTAACCATGAATGGTTTATAAATTCCTGAATTTAAATATACGAATTTCGAATGCACGAGTGCGAATGTCAATAAATATACAGATGTGGAATAATTTTGAAAGTAATTAGACCACTTAAGGCATGCTTGGAGATAAAAACTCAAGCTTAAAGAATAACTTGCAACAGTATATATATACCTTTTTGCACGAATTAGAAATAGTGCATAAGGCTTAGAAATTTGCTCAATGTAAAAGTTGAGTAAAGAAGAACTTGCAATAATGTAAGAAGTTTAGGGTTAGGAACTTGCCTGTTTGCTCAGCTACAGATAAATTTTAGCTTTACTTAATTGATCTTGAGTGACCTATCATTGGATAAAATCGACTTATCAATTAATATGACATGGTGGCATATTGGCACACATTGCTATATCTTTTACTTAGCAGGTAAAAATTCACCACCTACATTTATTTACCATAAATGATAGCTAATTAGGATTGTTTATCATTTGAGTACTCAACTATTACCTGTGTTTGTCTCAGCATATGGGCTAAAAATCTTTCATTTATTATTTATAAAATAAATAATGAATTTATTCTGACTTAATGACAACTAAGTAACAATTAATCACTTATCAATTTCCATTCACCTTAGAGGTAATTGAGTAATCATTAATCTTGTTCCATATCTAACATTAATTAAATACTTAACGTATCAATTCTACACACTCTTAATTACTATTCACTATTAGTAAAATAATCTTTAAGTGTTTATCCTCATTATTGAGTAAGGACCAAAATAAATAATTAGCTTATTAATCCCCCTTATACTTAATCATTATTTCAGCAATAATTAAGTAATTATCATCCTTATTATTTAATAACTTTATTCATGCTTAATTATTACTTAATAATAATTAAATATTTATTATCTTTATTTATTAATAATAATTATTTCCTTCACATTATTCATACCTGATTATTACTATAAATTAAGTATTTATTTTCTTTATTATTTAATGTTAAATAATAAATAATTATTAACCACAATTTATTGTTGTTTTAAATAACCCAATGAATTACATAACCAAACTGCCGACATAATTTCCAAAGTGAAGAATGGT
Source organism: Aralia elata (assembly GCA_034770075.1). Taxonomy (NCBI): domain Eukaryota; kingdom Viridiplantae; phylum Streptophyta; class Magnoliopsida; order Apiales; family Araliaceae; genus Aralia; species Aralia elata. The sequence goes on along the minus strand of CM068377.1, from coordinate 48,395,954 downwards.
TTTTCGTTCAAACATTTTAACAATCCCTTGTTGGGCAACTAAGGTCGATGCTAGCCTAAAACCTGCATACGATCCTACTGTCCGAACCCTGGGGTTCACCAAAATGCCAACTCAAAGAACAACTCAATGCAGCCCAACCAGAACAACACAGTAATGATTTCCCAGATTAAAACAAATCAACAAACAATTGTAATTTAAAACCAGAACTCTTAACCAAATTAAACCAACATAATCCAGTACTGTGGAAACAAATATCCCAATACAATACAGATTTCCCAATTCAGAGGAATATTTCCATACAAAACCCAGAATAAGATACCCAATGCGTTCACACAATTAAATACCAGATTCTGAATCAATTGGCCCAACACAGTGTAACCACACAACACATTTGGCAATACCAATCCAGGTACAGAGAAAAATTTTGTACAGGAAAAGGAACTTATACAAAACCCCTAAGAAACTATCACAAACGCTTGTTGGTATACCTGTGTGTGGTTCGAATTGTCGTCCTTCGTCGTCGTCCACAATACTCAACCCAGCCGGACATTCACAATGGCCTTCCCTTGTATCCCTCTTCTCTCTGTATCTCCTCACTAATTTAAAACCCTAGTTTCTAATTGGGAACTCACAAACAAAAGAAAATCGGCAGCTTGGGGTTCAATTTATAGAAAAAAAATTTTACCCAAATATTGGGCAATACCCTACCTGACCCAGTTATTAACCGACGGTAGGGAGAGGGGACGAGCTATCAATTGACCCCCATCAGCCGACTGAACTCGCCGGCAATCTCTCGAGCATCGCACCCCTCACTGGTCCGATCGCCGGATTTGAGGGACCCTTGGTTCCTTCGATGGCCGTTCCTGTCGTCGTTCGTTTGCCTGCTGGTCGCCGCCCGTTTTCCAACCCACGCCATCGGTCCTTTCTTTTCTTGTCTCTGATCGATTGGAGATTTGAGGGTTTGACTGATTGAGGGCTAGGCTTAGATTTTCCCGTCGTTGCTTGGCTGTCGATCTGAGGGTTTGAGGATTTTGGTTCCTCTCGGTTATCCCCAAATTGGTTTCTTCGTCGATATGAACCCCCTCCTCCAATTGAGTTTGCCGGTTATCCTAACCCAAAGGAAATGGATCCCACCCGGTTGCTAGTCCCAACCCGACTGGAATGGTATAGAATGGGTTGACCCGACATGGAAGAGAATTAGAATGGGCTCAATCCAAATAGGGTTGGACCGGCGGTTTTAAATAAGAGGTGGCCCAAACGGAAAATAAAAGAAGGAAATTGGAATTGACCCAACTAATTTAATTTGACCAGCCCACTCGTTTGACCCAATCAGAAAAATAAAAGGAATTTGGCCCAATCCGGAAATAAAAAGAAATGGGCCATCCCAAATAAAAGAAAAGTGGACTAAATTAATTTAACTGCATTGTATTCCTAGTATTTTAAATTAAATAGCTAACCCAATTAGTTATTTGTTTAAAATATTTATTGTAACCATAATTCTTTATTCGAATGATTTAATCTGATAATGAAATTATTTATTAAATCTCCCAAATTTTCTTGCAAATGAATTCTTAGGGATAACTCACTAATTTATTTAAACTACCAGTGAGTCCCTTTAATGCACAGAAAATTATTGGATCACATATTTATATAATTAAATAATAATACCCACATGAATCCAATTAAATTCGTAAAATTAAATAAAATGAATTTCATATGTTAAAATAAATTGTACAAGATTTAAAAAAAAAATCCTGGGCATTACAAGGGTGGCCTGACGTGACTTGCTAGGTTTATAGCCATCATGCTACACACTACACCACATTATAAGCTACCTTAAATAAATTAATAAAACAATCAACTAGCCCCTCTCTCTCTTCATGTTGCGGCAGCAACAAAGGATTCTTGTCCCAAAGAATTTGTCCTATTTAAAATGAAGTACTTAATTGTTTAAGCTACACCCATTTATTTCCCAAACAAGCTACTCCAAATCAAATAAACAATCACCCATGTAGCCTTCCTTTTCACCCACCATGTGGTAGCAACAATGAGGAATTGGTCCACTTTTGATTTTTATTTATTTAGTGCAATAATGCAATAATTAAGCTATACAAATTTATTCACCAAATGGGCTAGTAAATGGACTTCATTAAATTCCATTTGGGCTCACATTAAATGTCTTTGGGCTATAAATTACCAAGTTCATTTAATTTAATCTTGGACTAATTTATTATGTCCCATGTTATCTCATTAAATTTGTCACATGTTAATTACCAAGTCCATGATCAAATAAATGATTGGATCGAATAATTAATTAAATAACCTAGTCCATTAGTATTGAATTACTAAATGAACTATTAAATATTATTATTAACATTTCACATTGTTCTCATTAATTAATATTCATATTAATTTACAGAATTTAATCCACTTACTATATTCAATGGAATTGAATATTTAATTAATGAACAACTTTATTAATTTTCTTGATATTAAGCCCTAGGGTTCGTCCACTAACTTAAATAAACTATTAGTAAGACTCCCTTAAAATCAATCTAATAATTAATCACATAAATATTATTTACACACAAAGGTTTAAATTAAACCGCGAAAAAATTAATTTGCTAAAATTTAAATTCTTTATTTAATTTATAAAGAAGTTCTAAAATTCTCGGTCCTTACAAAGACTCGGGCATTTGATTGTGCTAATCTATCTGGGACATATGAGCCATTGCAAGAAAATATTAGCAATACCATCCAGATTGTGCTAAATGATGATAATGTGCTGGTATATGATGTCATTGACGTACCCGATGATGAGGAAGTCGAAGAAGACTTCGTCGTCAATGACTATATTGTCGTTGAAAATGATAACGACGAACAAATCGATAATGAAAAGGAAGAGACAGAATCTGAGGATGACCATGATGTTGATTCTAACAGGTTTGATGACGTAGTAACTATAAACTAATTATTGTTTTGTCCGAAATTCACTATTAATAACGGTTATTTAATTAAATTAACTCTAATTAATTACGTTGTTTTGGTTATTTTAGTAGTATATATATGGCTAGACATAGCGGTGGTGGTCGCCGCAGTGGTGGCTGTACAGGATCCGATGACGGTAGTCGTGGCGAGTTATCTTCATCAACTAGTAAGTTTCCATCGTCATTAATTCGATTTCGTTTTGTTTACTTTTTTATAGTTTATGTAAATGTTATATTTACATAATATTTCAATTATACTTACAGATATTGGTCGCCGACGGCATCGAGAGACTAACTTCGGTTTATTTGGTCGTCCGCTGACAGTTCCATTCACTTGTCGTGTAAATGTCAACTCTGCGTTGTATGTGTTAGAGAATGTAATATTAAATTAAAATAATTTATTTAATGGCACAATGTATAACATAGTCTTATTTTATTTTTATTATAGTATTTTGGACCCTGTGGCTAAGTCGACCATCCACGCCATATACCGGACACACCTCCCCACTAGTTGCATGCCCTATAGCTAGTACGCGCAGTATGATACCTCTTTTATGGACACTGTGTTACGCTAGTTTCACGTAAGTTAATTTACATAAATCAAATTGTATACGTAAATAGTAGTTACACAATGTTCTACTTTTTTCAGATAAGTTATTATTTTTGTATAGATTTATTATAGATATGAGAAGGGCATATCTCAGTCGGGCAGCAACTCTGTTATTATTGCTTATATCGCGAAGAACTATAATGATTAGTTGTACGAGATCTGACAGTGGGCCGCCCGGGCTGTTGTAGACTAGCCCGGGACTACGATAGCGATCATCAGCCCCAGATAATTTCTGATATAGCATGGGAGGCTATGCGTACGTACTAGGATGCTGATGACTTCAACAAGAAGTCCGAGCAGATGAAGAAGAATCGTAGTCAGCTCTGAGTAATACATACCACTGGCTAGCATTCATTTGAGGAGTTGAAATCAGTATATATGTTAGTTTAATATTGTCATAAGCATACTAAATAAATGCTATATTAATGTATTTATTAGGCCATATGGGCGAACTTGGGTCGACCTCCCATCATGGTCGAGTTTTGGGATAGAGCCCACACGCCGAAGGACTACTGTGTCTCTCGCAACATTAGCTATATAGGTAACAGTTGTTATTTTCATTAATAATTATTAATATTAGGTAATTAATAAAATAATTTAATTAACTCATATATACATAATAAATTACAAGACCGATTTTAGAAGTTTCGCGACTAGCGTGTAGCTGAGTTGCGAGTTACTAAGGGAAATTCTGTGACGCCCCTAAATTCGGGTCTACCTTCAGCCCTGGATCTAGTGCTCCACGATACTACCCATTTCATACATCTATCTATCCATGAGTGTAAATACTCTGTTATTACAATATAACTGTAATATCCCAGATATTTCAAAAATTTAAAATAAGAATTTAATAAATAAAATTCTTATTAAGGGATGAAGTAGATTTGGACATATATGTATATATGTGTTTCATATAATGTGAAGTATGTGATTTTGTGTAATAAATTAAATGTGTATATATATATATATATGTGAAATATATACATATATTGGGTAAAATTAATTAATTAATTAATATTAATTGATTGAGATTAAATTGAAATTATATTATGAAATAATATAATTTGAATATTGAGTCTTAGACGATGATAGAATTATTATGAACTAAATTTTCATATATAAGTTAATTAATTCACTTAGTTAAAATTAGTGAATTAATGTATGTACTTTGTTCTAATAAAATGAAGTTTATATGGATAATATTTTGTGTAAGTGTGATGAGTAAATAAATATATGTGATATATATTTATTTGCTAGTATGTGTGTTATGTATTTGCTAGTAAGAAATTAATCTAGGTTGCAAGCCCAATGTATAAAATAGTTGTGGAGAATTTAGTTGACCCAAATTTTGGTCTAACTTTATATGAGAAAAGTCCAAATAATTATAGTGTCAAGCCCAAATTTTAAAGAATTAAGATGACCCAAGTTATTTAATTAAAAACTTGTGACAAGTCCAATGAAGAAGCCCAATGAGAATTTAATTTAGTAGCCCAAAATAATGGGACATGTGTTAGTAACTATGGTTAGGAACTAACCATGTTTGAGTTAAATGTAGGAAATTGTGAGAAATAATTATATTATCCAAGAGAAAGTGATTAATGACTCATGTGTCTTAAAAAGGAAATTGCTAGGAAGTTTCCTAGTAATTGGAGAATGACTATTTTGTCCCAAAAGAAAAGTATTAATGACCATGGTATCCTTGAAGGAAATTTCTAGGGAACTTCCAAATAATGAAGGAAAGGCTATTTTGTCCTTAGAGAAAATTATTAAAGACCATTATGTCCTAAGATAAAATTGCTAGGAAGTTTCCTAGTAATTGGAGAATGACTATTTTGTCCCAAAAGAAAAGTATTCATGACCATGGTATCCTTGAAGGAAATTTCTAGGAAATTTCCTAATAATGAAGGAAAGACTATTTTGTCCTTAGAAAAAATTATTAAAGACCATTATGTCCTAAGAGGAAATTGCTAGAAAGTTTCCTAGTAATGGGGGAATGACAATTTTATCCTTGAAGAAAATTGCTTATGACCATTGTGTCCTAGGAGGAAATTTCTAGGAAATTTTCTTGAGATGTTTTAAAGACCATTATGCCCTTCCCTAGCAATGGTTGATGACCATTTTACCCTTGATGTTTCTTATGTAATTGAGCCTAATAAGGCAAAAAATTTCAGCACTTCTCTATTGTCATACTCCTTCCCAAACCAAAATTTTCAGCAAAGTAAGAGAGAGAGAGAGAGAGAGAGAGAGAGAAGGGAGAGAAGAAGAGAGGAAGAAAGAAGAAATGAAGAAAATAAAAAGGTAATTCTTAAATCTTAAGTAAACTTTTGATGTAAATGTTAATTTTTATGAAATTTTTGTAAGGAGGATATGTTTAAGTTGATATGTGATGGTTTAGCCATGGATTAGCAAGAATCCAACAAAAGAATTCAAGGAAAGAAAAGAAATGAAAGAAGAACAAAAACAGTTTTTAAGCTCAAAAGTCCTAAATTTCAGTCCACTTTGGACTTTTACCATTTGAAATCTATAACTTCTTTGTGTGATCCGTCAAAGAGGAGTGTTAGATCTATGAGTTATCTGATGAATCCAAGTAGAATCACTCAAAAAGATTAAACGGGTCAACTGTGGTTTTATTTTTAGTAAAACAGTTCCTGCTGCAAAAATCTGGAAAATTCTTAAAAGTTTCCTGGCCAGTTTATGTTGAAGGCTGTTTCGGCTACTTTTCTTACTCTAAACATTCTAGTCTTTTGTGATGTGTTAGTATATCAAGTTAACTAGATGTTTTCTAAAGATGAGAATTTTTTGATGTCCTGAGAGGGAGTTATGACTTTTATAAGAAAATACGATTTTAAAAGTAAATTATTATAACTCACTGAATACAATCCAGAAAATTGTGAATATTTAACTGGAAGTAGTATATGGTAGTATGAGTCTACCGTATAAATTTTAGAATTTTTGAACAAAAGAATAATTTATGATAAATGTAACCATTTTGGACGGTTTTAGCCTATTTAAAAATAGGAAACGAAATTGAAAAATTGTAGGAAAATTATTTTATAACTAAAATACCATATACTGATATTCTCCAGAAGATATAAAAATAATAAATTGTTTTGGTATTTTTCATATCTTTAATCAAGTTAAGAATAAATGAGTAAATTAAGTTATTTTAAGTTCAAAAATGTGTAAATGTGATTTTATTGCTTAATGATCTTTAATATGATATATTAAGATTTTATATGGGTAATTTGGTCATTTTTAATTAAATATTATGTGTATGACCAAATATGTATGTTAACTAAATTAAATAGTAAAGATAAACAATTAAATTAAATTGTTCATGAGTCTAATAAATGATTAAAATATTATTAAATGATTAATAATATTTGTAATGATTAAGACATTAATAAATGATATTAAGTGATCAAAATATTATTAAAGGGTTAATAATATTTGAAAGTGAATTAAAATATTATTGAATGATTAATAATATTAGAAAGTGAATAAAATATTATTAAATGGTTAATAATATTAAGAAGTGATTTTGAATATTATTAAATGATTGATAATGTTAGTAATCGATTTGAATATTATTAAATGATTAATAATATTAAAGTGTGATTAAAATATTATTAAATAATTAATAATATTAGACGAGAGTTTTAAGATGTTGATTAAGTGATTGAAATATTATTAAAGGACGATAATAATATTGATGGTTTAAGGTGTTATCTAACATTTGATTATGTGGCTAAATGTTAGATGATTTATTTATAGAAGTAGCAGTATTATGTGGTATGATATGATATGCTGATTGAAAGATCAATCTTATAAATGATAGGTCTTTCATAAGAGATTAAATTAGATTGTGTAACAGTAATCGACGGACGAGGCAAGTTCCTAACCCTAAAACCTCTTACGTTATTGCAAGTTTCCTAACTCAAACTTGAGTTAATATTTTCAAGCATGCTAGTGGTTTAATTATTGTCAATTATTCTACATCAATGAAATTTATTGTTAATCGCACTTAGTGCAAGTTGCATATGTTTACCTGGTATAAAAGGCTGATCACCTTGATTATCAAATTTGTTCATGGTCATTGTTGGTCACTCAGCGTTATTGATTCAGTTATTCATTTATTGAAATTTGATTATCGTTATTTCATAATTATTATATATTGTTGAAAATTCGAAAGCCTATTCTTTTTCAATCATGATATATCTTTCTTGTATTTAAACTTGCTGAGCAAAATAGTTGCTCACTCTTGCTATATCATGATAATATTCCAGTTAAGCTCAAATGCTTCAGGAAAGACAAAGACAAGAGGAAAAGTTCAAGAGTAACTTAATATGCGTTAACTATTTTGATATCTTATGAAAATGATTATGTAAACCTTGTAAGTTATTAAAGGAATGTATCAAGATAAAGGTTGTAGACCTTAGAAAATGTTGTAGAATACTCTGAAATAAACAATGTATGTTTATATTTTCCGCATTAGTTATAGAACATGTATACGAAGATGATGTATCGTGACGCACCAAGTTCGAGGTTCAAGGGACACAGATTTGAGGGCGTGAAAGGTTGGTATCAGAGCTGATAGGTTATAAACCTTAGGTAGGAGTACCTTAGGCTATAATCGTAGAAATGATGATAAGGATGATGAGAAATAAACTCGGATAGAGTTTTAGTGATAAAAGATGAATTTAGAAAATTCATTATTAAGTAAAGAAGAAGATAATTCAAGAAGATTCAAAGAAGAATCTTAAAGAGTTATAAAGATAAGAATTTAGAGTTACCTGACTCTGATAATAAAGATGACAAGTAATAATGAATAGATATAGTTTGTAAGTCCAAAAGCATAAAGAAAATCATAATATAACATGATTAAAGGGAAAGATAAGAAGATCGCAAAATAAAACGATCATGAGATAGAAAAAAAAATCGTAATATAATACGATTATAAGAAAGATCACAATGTGATCTGATTAAGATATGGAATGATAGATGACCAATCGAATGATTGAAAACTTTATAGCAGAATTGCTGTACGAAAAAGGTACTAGAGGATAGTACGAAGATAAAACTCAGAAGGAATTATAAATAATGGGATACGAATTAAAAGTTTGTGTTGAGCAAGGAGCAAGATAAGATTAGGATTGTGTGGGTTTTAAATTGAGGACTCGTGTTAGTGGCTAAGTTGTACGATTCCTTGTATGGGCGGGGAATTTGTGCTTGGTTTGAGAACCACTTAGCTTCCTATATCGATATAGTGGTTGAGTTGAACAATTTCTTGTATTGGTAAGAGATTTGTCCTTGGTCTAACAACCGTTTAGCTTCCTATATTGATTAGTGGCCGAGTTAACCAATTCCTTGTATGGACAGGGTATTGTGTTTGGTTCGACAACCACTTAGCTTCCTATATTGATAATCATTGGAACCTAATGTCGCGTTGTTCGCTATATGTATGTTGAGAAGGTGATTCTTTTCTCATGTGTATAACGGATAGGTAGAGGATGTAAGATTAGGAGCGAGTTCTTAAAACTCATACTTATGGTAAGTTCGTGACTCATAATCATATGGTACGTTTTTGAACCCCTCAGCGAATGGACGTCTTTGGTCTGACTAGGATAAGTTCCTAAACTCATATGATTATGGTAAGTTCCTGAACTCATAATGTGTGGTATGTTTGATGAACTATACTAGGGTATAGAAAAGTTGTGCATGAAGAAGTGAGAATTTTTAGTATAGTAAGCTTTAAGGATGATAGAAATAGATAGAATTATTAAGCAATGAATCATTGGAGAAATTAAAGTTGATGGTGGAGGCATAGGTATTCCAAATCTTCTAGCTATGCTAGATCCTAAAGCGTGCTTATATTCGCACTTATACGCCTTTGAAAAGTCTTGTCATTTGTATGTCTACGCTACTTGGCTCAGCTAGACAAAAATTGTTTTAACATCAAAATGTATTTTAAAATCGTCAATGCACTATTGCAAAACATGGTGTTGAGATGATAAATGATGACATTCTAACACACTGTTACAACAGTGCAGCATTATGTCGTCCTATAAATGAATTTTAGTTATATGAACCGTTTTATGAAATATGTCCATGCTAATTGTGTTGGCTGGACAAAGCTTGTTTTGAAAACTTCAAAATGTATTTAATCATCACTTACCATTAAAGTCGTGGTGTAGAGATGATAAAATGACGGAATTCTAACACACTGATTGCAACAGTGCAGTATTATAACGTCCTAAAAAAATGATGAATTTCAGTTACATTAAATACCTAAAATGATTTTCAGTTCGTAATATACGAATAGTTTATTGATGCTAGTTTAGGCCAATTGTTTCGGCTAGACGGATGTTGGAATGATTTATCGAATGTTTTTGAGCCAGTATGAAAAACCCTGATAAAAAGGGGTAATTTTGTCGGGAAAATCCGACCATGCGCGCGGATGTATAGAATATTTTGCAGTCTTTGTGATTGTTAAAATTTCTAGAGGTTTACAGTGAAAATATCTGTTAAATCTCGAAATGGGCTCACGGTCTTTATGACCACTCAGTATGATTTGAAAAGTTTTTAAAGGAATTTCTTTTATTTCCTATTTGTTCAAGGTGCTTCACAATTATTGAACAATTGTTGAAGACTCCTGAAAAATATTTCACTATTTTGGAAGTTGAAAGTTTAGAAGATGTGAACTTCTTAGAGAAGAATGACTTAGAATGTGACGAATAAAGAGAAATCTTTAAAGAAGGAAAGAGTTTAGTTGTTATTAAAGTGAGAATATAAAGATTGATTTGAAAACCTAGTTTGGTGAATAAGATGATTGATTTGAAAACCTAGTTTTGATCAATAGAATTAGCAGCAAAAAAATTAGTATGCTATAATTTCGAAGACGAAATTCTTAGAAGAAGGGATGAATGTGATAACCCAAAAATTTATGAGACTTATAAATAAGATCTCGAATAATTAAATAAAGGTTAAAGAATATAACCTAGATTTAAAAATAGAGGAGTAGAATGCATAGAGATGACTATGCCTTAATTTCGACGACGAAATTATTAGAAGAAGGGGTGAATGTAATATCCCAAATATTTCAAAATTTTAAAATAAGAATTTAATAAATAAAATTCTTATTAAGGGATGAAGTAGATTTGGACATATATGTATATATGTGTTTCATATAATGTGAAGTATGTGATTTTGTGTAATAGATTAAATGTGTATTAGATTAAATGTGTATATATAGATGTGAAATATATAAATATATTGGGTAAAATTAATTAATTAATTAATATTAATTGATTGAGATTAAATTGAAATTATATTATGAAATACTATAATTTGAATATTGAGCCTTAGACGATGATAGAATTATTATGAACTAAATTTTCATATATGAGTTAATTAATTCACTTAGTTAAAATTAGTGAATTAATGTATGTACTTTGTTCTAATAAAATGAAGTTTATATGGATAATATTTTGTGTAAGTGTGATGAGTAAATAAATATATGTGATATATATTTATTTGCTAGTATGTGTGTTATGTATTTGCTAGTAAGAAATTAATCTAGGTTGCAAGCCCAATGTATAAAATAGTTGTGGAGAATTTAGTTGGCCCAAATTTTGGTCTAACTTTATATGAGAAAAGTCCAAAGAATTATAGTGTCAAGCCCAAATTTTAAAGAATTAAGATGGTCCAAGTTATTTAATTAAAAACTTGTGACAAGTCCAATGAAGAAGCCCAATGAGAATTTAATTTAGTAGCCCAAAATAATGGGACATGTGTTAGGGGGTGTTTGATAAAAATTGAATGAATCTGAATCTGAATCTGAATGAGCTGAATCTGAATCTGAATCTGAATCTGAATGAGCTGAATCTGAATGAAAAAAGCTGTTTGATAATTGACATATTTTAAAGATCTGAATGACATATTTTTAATATTTTACCCCTCTGAAAAAATTCAAAGTTGTTATAAATTTATTTAATATTATATAATATAATAGTTAATATTTTTTTTTTATTTTTTTAGTTTTTTTTTTTATTTTTTTACTTCATTCAGCCAACCATTCAGCCATTCAGACCAAAAATTCTGACTTAACCATTCAGCCAAAGCATCTGACCGATTCAGCCATTCAGACGATTTTTTTCCAAAACAAACACACTTAATGATTCAGCCACTTACCGATTCAGCCATTCAGACCCATTAAGTTCTAAACAAACAGCCCCTTAGTAACTATGGTTAGGAACTAACCATGTTTGAGTTAAATGTAGAAAATTGTGAGAAATGATTATATTATCCAAAAGAAAGTGATTAATGACTCATGTGTCCTAAGAAAGAAATTGCTAGGAAGTTTCCTAGTAATTGGAGAATGACTATTTTGTCCCAAAAGAAAAGTATTAACGACAATAGTATCCTTGAAGGAAATTTCTAGGAAATTTCTTAATAATGAAGGAAAGGCTATTTTGTCCTTAGAGAAAATTATTAAAGACCATTATGTCCTAAGAGAAAATTGCTAGGAAGTTTCCTAGTAATTGGAGAATGACTATTTTGTCCCAAAAGAAAAGTATTCATGACCATGGTATCCTTGAAGGAAATTTCTAGGAAATTTCCTAATAATGAAGGAAAGACTATTTTGTCCTTAGAAAAAATTATTAAAGACCATTATGTCCTAAGAGGAAATTGCTAGAAAGTTTCCTAGTAATGGGGGAATGACAATTTTATCCTTGAAGAAAATTGCTTATGACCATTGTGTCCTAGGAGGAAATTTCTAGGAAATTTCCTTGAGATGTTTTAAAGACCATTATGCCCTTCCCTAGCAATGGTTGATGACCATTTTACCCTTGATGTTTCTTATGTAATTGAGCCTAATAAGGCAAAAATTTTCAGCACTTCTCTATTGTCATACTCCTTCCCGAACCAAAATTTTCAGCAAAGTAAGAGAGAGAGAGAGAGAAGGGAGAGAAGAAGAGAGGAAGAAAGAAGAAATGAAGAAAATAAAAAGGTAATTCTTAAATCTTAAGTAAACTTTTGATGTAAATGTTATTTTTTATGAAATTTTTGTAAGGAGGATATGTTTAAGTTGATATGTGATGGTTTAGCCATGGATTAGCAAGAATCCAACAAAAGAATTCAAGGAAAGAAAAGAAATGAAAGAAGAACAAAAACAGTTTTTAAGCTCAAAAGTCCTAAATTTCAGTCCATTTTGAACTTTTACCATTTGAAATCTATAACTTCTTTGTGTGATCCGTCAAAGAGGAGTGTTAGATCTATGAGTTATCTGATGAATCCAAGTAGAATCACTCAAAAAGATTAAACGGATCAACCGTGGTTTTATTTTTAGTAAAACAGTTCCTGCTGCAAAAATCTGGAAAATTCTTAAAAGTTTCCTGGCCAGTTTATGTTGAAGGTTGTTTCGGCTACTTTTCTTACTCTAAAAATTCTAGTCTTTTGTGATGTGTTAGTATATCAAGTTAACTAGATGTTGTCTAAAGATGAGAATATTTTGATGTCCTGAGAGGGAGTTATGACTTTTATAAGAAAATACGATTTTAAAAGTAAATTATTATAACTCACTGAATACAATCTAGAAAATTGTGAATATTTAACTGGAAGTAGTATATGGTAGTATGAGTCTACCGTATAAATTTCAGAATTTTTGAATAAAAGGATAATTTATGATAAATGTAACCATTTTGGACGGTTTTAGCCTATTTAAAAATAGGAAACGAAATTGAAAAATTGTAGGAAAATTATTTTATAACTAAAATACCATATACTGATATTCCTCAGAAGGTATAAAAATAATAAGTTATTTTGGTATTTTTCATATCTTTAATCAAGTTAAGAATAAATGAGTAAATTAAGTTATGTTAAGTTCAAAAATGTGTAAATGTGATTTTATTGCTTAATGACCTTAAATATGATATATTAAGATTTTATATGGGTAATTTGGTCATTTTTAATTAAATATTATGTGTATGATCAAATATGTATGTTAACTAAATTAAATAGTAAGGAAAAACAATTAAATTAAATTGTTCATGAGTCTAATAAATGATTAAAATATTATTAAATGATTAATAATATTTGTAATGATTAAGACATTAATAAATGATATTAAGTGATCAAAATATTATTAAAGGGTTAATAATATTTGAAAGTGAATTAAAATATTATTGAATGATTAATAATATTAGAAAGTGAATAAAATATTATTAAATGGTTAATAATATTAAGAAGTGATTTTGAATATTATTAAATGATTGATAATGTTAGTAAACGATTTGAATATTATTAAATGATTAATAATATTAAAGTGTGATTAGAATATTATTAAATGATTAATAATATTAGACGAGAGTTTTAAGATGTTGATTAAGTGATTGAAATATTATTCAAGGACGATAATAATATTGATGGTTTAAGGTGTTATCTAACATTTGATTATGTGGCTAAATGTTAGATGATTTATTTATAGAAGTAGCAGTATTATGTGGTATGATATGATATGCTGATTGAAAGATCAATCTTATAAATGATAGGTCTTTCATAAGAGATTAAATTAGATTGTGTAGCAGTAATCGACGGACGAGGCAAGTTCCTAACCCTAAAACCTCTTACGTTATTGCAAGTTTCCTAACTCAAACTTGAGTTAATATTTTCAAGCATGCTAGTGGTTTAATTATTGTCAATTATTCTACATCAATGAAATTTATTGTTAATCGCACTTAGTGCAAGTTGCATATGTTTACCTGGTATAAAAGGCTGATCACCTTGATTATCAAATTTGTTCATAGTCATTGTTGGTCACTCAGCGTTATTGATTCAGTTATTCATTTATTGAAATTTGATTATCGTTATTTCACAATTATTATATATTGTTGAAAATTCGAAAGCCTATTCTTTTTCAATCATGATATATCTTTCTTGTATTTAAACTTGCTGAGCAAAGTAGTTGCTCACTCTTGCTATATCATGATAATATTCCAGTTAAGCTCAAATGCTTCAGGAAAGACAAAGATAAGAGGAAAAGTTCAAGAGTAACTTAATATGCGTTAACTATTTTGATATCTTATGAAAATGATTATGTAAACCTTGTAAGTTATTAAAGGAATGTATCAAGATAAAGGTTGTAGACCTTAGAAAATGTTGTAGAATACTCTGAAATAAACAATGTATGTTTATATTTTCCGCATTAGTTATAGAACATGTATACGAAGATGATGTATCGTGACGCACCAAGTTCGAGGTTCAAGGGACACGGATTTGGGGACGTGACAATAACTCATCTAATCTCAGGTTCTAAGACCTTTACAACATCAATACATACCACTAATGAATATTACATCATTAAATAATACAATTAGAACACATTGTGTACACCTATACAATTAAATCTTCTTCCTTAACAAAATCCTTTTAGTTGACAACACCTAGCCATTCAAGTTCTTCTACTTCAGCTGTAAAATGTTAGAATTTACAAGAGTGAGCATTTAATTGCTCAACAAGTTATAGCAGTTGAATAAATAGCAAAATTAAGAATAATATCATCTTTCTTCATCAACTGAACAATAGTTACGATGCATCTCAAATAAATAAGAATAATAATAATTTTCCTTCACCTTTAAACATTTATAACATTCATACCTTTAACTCATCAATAAACATCTATAACCTTCATAGCTTTTTCTCACCAATCTCTATTCGTGTTTTAGGGATTCAGACTAATATGCTCTACATCTTAAACGACTACTTTCGTTTTAGGTTAACACCAACCTGTATCTAACTATTGATTTGACACCAACATCTAACTATTGTTTTGACACCAACTTGTGTCTATTTTTATTAACTAACATCATCTTGTGCCTTACACTAAGGTCGACAACATCTTAATTTCATCCCTCCATCATCTGTCCAGTCGAAACAATTGATATAGACATAATCTTAACAACATTCAAGATATAATAGAATCTTTAAAACATCAATAGCTCAATATTGGAACAAGCATCGATAACACAATAAGTGCGAACAAGTTATATAGCATCATACAAATAATTGATACTATCATCTTTGAAAAAAACTTAACATCAAGACACTTGTACATTATAATAACCTGTACAAGTAGGAAACTTGCATTCCATACATAAATCGAATGAAGTTAGGAAACTTGTCTTTTATGCTCCTTTACCGTTTACACTACATAGCTCTTCAAATAACCTACATATATCAATAATGTAGAACATACCAATTAGTCATATATAGATTCCACATAAAAGTTTACAACTTTTATTATAAGTCGCATTTCATGTTGTTTACGCTTTATAATTTAATAAACGCGATAAACTCCAAAACATCACTCGGCGTCGCGTCGTTTAGAAACGTTACAACCCTCATCATCATCTATCCTTATTGGTTTATAATAATCCATTACATATCTTATAATGTTCATTTTATTTGAATCAAAACACTTTTTAAGTTAATTAACACTTTACACGGTGTTTCGACGTTCATACGTCATACGCCCAATTCGCCTCCTTTGCATATGTTTAGCATGCTCATACATTTATTTAATTCAACATTGGTTATTGTTAAGTATCATTATATTCATAATGTTCATGTTTTAGAACTTAGAACAACATCTTTTATCGTCAGAAGTATTACATGTTGTATACGCACATGCTCGACGCCCTCCGATTGCTTCTGAATACACAACAACCCTAAAAATGGCCAATTTAGGCCCTGCTCCAGACCTCAAATCTCAAAACTTAAAGAATGAAAGTTGTAGATCTACTCTTTCTCTTTCCAGATCATCTTGAACTACCTCAATCGGAGTTCGTATGAGAAAGTTATGCCAATTTTACTAAAAGACATCAAAGATGTCCTACACATGCGTCCGCGCCCGGGACCTTGGCCAGCGTGGCTATGCCCCATACCAGTGCAGTTGCACCGGGATCTAGCAAGATGCAGTAAGGTTAGCGCATCTGCGCTCGTTTGCACCCAGTTTTCCAGCATACTCTGTTTTGACACATCTATTTCAAACCTTTATAACTTCTTCATTTGAGGTCAAAATTAGACCATTCCAGAGGCCATGAAAAGATTATAACATGCTCTCTAAAACCCCCATGAATTCGTACATTTACAACATCGTTAACAGACCAAAAAATTGGCCCAAAAGTCCCCCCAAGATTAAGTATTCACCCTTTTAGCATCTACTACGAAAACTTTCGCCATGACTTCGTTTTAAAACATTTTTACTCCATTCCACTTGGGTTCATTTCATCACTCATAAGAGCATCTTTCAGCCTCAATGGTATCCAAAAATATGATTTACACAAAAAGGTTATGACTCCTTGAAAAGTCAGTTTACAAACTAAATTTCCCATTTTTCATTCTGACATTATTATATCTATCTTACATGCATTTTTAGGAATGTAAACACATGAATCATCATATATAATCTCCAATATATCCATCTTATAACTTAGGGTGCTTCATGACCCTCCATCAACATTAAACTCCCACAATCAAGCATTTAAACCTCTTTGAAGCATTTATCAAACATGTTATATGTATAGCTTAAATTTCCAGATTTCACTGTGATTTAGGCATGATTAACCCATAAATTTTGTTCATATAACTCTTATCATCTTCAGTAATTACTAACACAATAATACATCATCCAATTGATTCATTTACAATAACATTTATGCATAATACCATCATTTTCATATGAACATGACAAAAGTTCATCACTTACCTCTTGGATGATTTCTCTTGAATTAGCTTGGTACTCCTTCTCTCCTTGTTTGTTCAATTCTCAAGCAATCCTCCTTCTTCACAAATTCTCTAGATCTCTCTCTATTTCTTATTGGAATGAAGTATTTGCAAAATTTTGGACAAGCTTTTAGGTAGTAAGTATTTATAGAAGAATTACTAAGCTTGATCCAACCTTTCATATTCCCAAACCATCAGCATACAAGTTTTCATCCCCCTCACTTTTTATCTTCCTCATTCATTGACTAATTAAGTAGTAGAGAGATAGGTTACGAATTTGAAAGGTTTTGGGTTATGTAACTCCCCCCCCAATTACTCTCTCCGTTTACTATTGTATAAAGTCTCTCTCTCTCCTCCAATTAGATTAGTTCAGCAACCCCCATGGGGCCCACCCGTGTCTGACTTATTTTTTTTTAATTAGTCATTTAGCCATTTAACTGATCATTTGACCAATTTGACATACGAAAAATCAATTTTCCCATGATTATAGTCAATTACTACTAAAGTCGACGTTCTCAAGTCTCAACATCATGGGAATATTCGCTTCTTCAAATTCATCTCCGAAATTTGAGTTTGACTTTTTACTGAAAAAGGCAACCGGTTGACTTTGTCCAAAAAGTTAACCCCGATATATTTTGTGTTTATAGTCCATTCTTACTAATTTGGACGCCCCGGATTCAAATCCACAGTCCGTTCATCAAGATTCTACTCCGAACTCTAAATTTGACTTTTCATCATAAAAGTCAACTGTTAACTTTAACCAAAAGTCAACCACGCCACTATATTGTGTTTACAGTCTTTTCCTACTAAATTTGACGTTCCGGACTCAAATATATAATCCGTATATCCATATTCCACTCCGAACCTAAATTTGAGTTTTAACTACTAACTTGATTTTTATACAAGTATTAGTTCCCTTAGTTAGTTCAGACAATTAGTTTAAACTAACTATTAATATTCATCACATCACTCACTCGCGAATAAATTTATATATATTATTCCATCACAATTAGTCCACACAATCCTTATTCTTCAATATTATACATTACGCCACATGCTCATCGAGTTTATTACATAACTTTCTTAGAGACTTTTTGTACCAAAAATCTCTCTTTACATCTTTACATATATTAAACCATATAGGTTTTTCCTTAGCACATATATTGAAATATTTAATCATTCTCTACACATCTCTCTTTTTTAACATCTAGGTTTTGCTACAATTAACCTTTAATCAAATTTAATCACATATCATACCTTATTCTTACATAAAAAATTATTCTTATCTAAGGATTATCATACAATTCATCACATAAATCATTAAAGATATTTCAAGTCGTACAAATATTCGGGGTATCACATTTACCCTTTCTTCTAAGAATTTTGTCCTCGAAATTAAGGCATAGTCATCTCTATTCATTCTACCCATCAAAACTAGGTTTTCAAGTTACCCTTGTCATCTTCACTTAAATAGCTACTCATCACCTTCCTCATTTGAGGATCTCTCATCAGTTATCACCTTCAATCATCGCATCTTTGGAGTCTTCACAATCGTTTAATAATTGTCAAGCAGTATGAATAATGAGGAATTAAAAAGATTCCTTTTTAAAAAAAATATTTTCATCATGCTGAGGGGTCATAAAGACCTTGAACAATGAAAACCATCAGAATATTTGTCAATCACAAAAACTAAAAATACTCTCCGCAAGTACTTTAGGAGATCAGCCTATCGTACCATATATCGTGCACAATATTTAAATTTTTATCGCTTAAGCGTAAATTGGGACTATATGCCCGACATCGATTATCCCGTAATCAGGGTTGTTCATCCTCAGTCTTATCATCGGAGTCCGCACCAAGAACAATTTGGATTGGAAGTTTTTTAAAGTTCATCATCTCTCATCAAAGGTGTCTAGCCGAAACAAATGGCCTAGACATACTTCATCAAATAGTTCATGTAAACTGAAAATCATTTTTAAGACAACATAATGCTACACTGTTGCAATCAGTGTGTTAGAATGTCGTCATTTATCATCTTCGGCTTTAAGGCGCGTGATGATTTCATAAATACATTTTGAAGTTTTTAAAACTAGTTATGTTTAGCCAACTCAATTAGCATAGACATCTAAACGATGGCACTTTTAAAATTTAACAGTTCAATAATTGAACAAATCTTTTCAAAGGCAAATAAGTGCGAATTCGAGCACAATTTTAAGATCTAGCATAGCTAGAAGATTTGGAATACCTACAGTCCTCAATCATCTCAAATTTCACATCCCTTCTCTAACTAGCAACTCTATTCACTTCGAATTCTGCTAATATTCGCCCATCACTTAGAACTCTTAAATTCACTCTATAACATTTCATCGAACTTACTACACATTATGAGTTCAGGAAATTGCCACAATAATATGAGTTTATGAACTTGTCCTAGCAATACGTAGTTCAAGAATAAATCAAGGACTGTCCGTACTCTTAGGGGCTCAAAACCTACCATACGATTATGTGTCACGAACTTACCATAAGTATGAGTTTTAAGATCTCGCATCTAACCTTAACATTTCTTAATCTTAACTATTAGAGAGCACCTGTTAGACCATCTCATACAAGCGCTGGCTTAGAAAACGAGCTATTCTAAAAGGTTATGACGGCGATGTCGGAGACGTTTGGTATGGATCCGATATTCCATCGTCAGGATTTGCCTAGATGTGCTCGCCTTCATCAGCTTGCTCAGTACATTATAGCAGGGGCCACCGCCGAGAGTACAGGTATCCCTTCGGAGGTGTTCGACGCGATACGTGATGAGGCAGTACAGATGGTGTTACCCTATTGTTGGAGGCCTTGGGGCCAATGTTAAGTCAGCCCCCGACTACTCAGGTATTTTATGTAAGTTTGCAAAAACATGAACATACATACAATCATATTGTAAAACAACGGAAGTATAACATAAATCGAATTTAAAATTTTCTGCAATCCTAAGAATCAGCTTATGCGATATTATTAATTCAAGATAAAGAAGAAGGGATTATACCTTCGTAGATTCAAGTTTTGAACAGCTACAAGTTCACATCCCTTGATCCTTCACGTTTTTCTCCAAATCTACCTGATTAAACATAAGCTACAAAGCGTATGTAGCGCTCTAAAGGTTATCCACCAAGAGAATATAGATTAAAGAAGTAGATTTAGGTTCTCCTAGACCTGGGGTGGCTAACCCTAGTTTTCTCTCTCTCCTAACTCTTTTAGGCTTTAGAGAATAGTTGCAAAAGTTACATTAGTCCTTTCAACAATAAGACCCCTCTTATTTATAGACTAACCTTTCATCCTAAACCTTTTAGGACTTAGGGTTTAATTTAATTCCCAAACTATTTAGGAACTAAATTATTTAATAATAATAATAATGTAGACACCCAAATTTTGCACTTCCTATACTAACCCTGACAGGAGGGTAAATTCATCCATTGAGCCGCCTACGAGAGCGAAGGATGGGCGCAAGTACGAACACTCGACGCCACCGCGACGATTTGCAAATCAAAACCAACATGACAACAAGGCCGTCCGAAATGAGCATTACCGAATGATGTGGCACGTCTCCCAGTAATTCCCGGACTGCAAAATACAGGCCTGTCGGCGAAAACTGACGTCACGACATGAGAATCGAGGCATGGCACGAAAATCGAGAAAGTCAAACCAGCCAGCCGCGGATTGATCTGCGGCCAATGAGTGCGCCTTTTGAAAACACGGAACTCGAAACACGGAAACCAGCTGAGTGGATGGGGGCGGTCAGCCAGCCGCAGATCCATCTGCGGCCAGCCGCAGATCTGCGGCTGCCTTGGCAGCCCCATATCAGTCCAGTTCTTCATTTGTTCCAGCATACAGAGAAGGGAGAGGGAGGCGAGAAGAGAAAAAATAAACAGCAGCAGCAGCTCGGGAAAAGAGGAAGAATAGCATAAATTTGCAACAAAAATAGGAGAGAAAGGAAGAAAAAAGAGAGGATTTATACTCTTTGATTTGATTGTATCAGATATACTTCTCATCCTATTCAAATACACAAGTTTACATCCACTTTGATATCATTTGCAAGGTGAAAAAATCCTCTTATTATAGCAATTTCAATCATATCCTTTGGTTAAATTAAATGTAGTTTTCATGCAATTTATGGTGGAACAATGAATTAGGGATTATTAGTGAGGTTTCCATCGGAACAAAATTCTTCCTAATAACCCGATGATATTCATTTATTGAAATTTTTGTTTGTTTTACGGCGATATATTGGGCGTGGTTCTTTTAGGTTGTAATTTTAGGATGTCTTGGCGTTGTTAGATTATCCGTGTTGATTATTTCATGTAATATCCGTTTTGTGGGTGTGTGGAAATTTCGGGTGTGAGCCTAGGAACGAGACCCCGTGGTCCAAATCCGATGATGGACATTTTTTGATGTGGGTAGTAGAAACGATATAGTCTTCATTGTAAATATGTAATCGTCGAGCCTTAAAACGACATCAAGGCGAGAATCATATTTAAGGCCCCGAAATAGTGACGTATGTGCTTGTGGGCGTTTGGGGTTATTTTTATGGCTTACATGCCCATGAATAGCCCCAATGCATTTTAATGCTTGATTTGATTTACGACCTAAAATTGATTTCGAAGTTAAACGATGAAGATTTTCGTAAAATCAATCAAATTAGGTTATTAGCACCACGAGGTTTAAAATTAGAAATGCTAATGAATGTCGATTCCTATTTAACGAGAAGGTCAAAGAAAATCGTTTTCAAACATCACAAAAAAGGGTTTTATAAAATAAATGGTTGTTTTATTAAACCGTTGTGCATAGGGTTAAAGAGATCCTAGAAGTTGCCCATCATTTGAGTTACGAAAGCAACGTATAGATCTCAATTCCTATTTTGACAAAGGTTTAGAAAACTTTTGTTTTTTGCCAAAACGACACTTAATGAAAATCTCATAGTTTTTGACAAATAAAATCAAACCTTTCTCATAACGCTTTCTCGTATAAGCCGAAGGATATTCTAAAGCACTCTCAAAAGAAAAACACGACTTTTCATAAAAATCCAAATGGTTTCTTCATGCAAACTCACCACGACATTCACATAGGCATACACACACATACACGCGCACATACACACACACATTCAAGAATTAAAGGATAAGAAAAGTATCAAGATTGCGGTAACCGTGTTTCACGGAAGTCGGGGGGTGCCTAACACCTTCCCCTCGCTTAAGCAAGCCCCCGAACTCTATGAATCTCGGTTCGCAGACCAATTAATTCGGAGTCATACATGAGCCAGCGATTTACGAAAACGAAACTCGGATGAGTTGGTACATCCATTTCAAATATACCAACTGGCGACTCTGGTTAATTGGCTCATCATAAATAAATGATCTTTCAAAATCCCGTCGACATTTATGCCGACCTTTTCCCAAAAAATCATCTAATAAAGAGGCTAAAATCTAAAAGGGTAAACAATCGCCACAGAAGCGATTCCTCTCGGCGTCGACAAATAAGATTCCTCTTATTAATTTATAATTTAGTATTTCTCCAAATACTTAATTATAAATATTAAGCTATTTAATTTATTCTATTAATAAATTAAATTTATTTAATTTATTATTATCAAGCCAGTCTATTTATAATAATAATAATAATAATAATAATAATACTAAGACGCTTCTTATTAATTTTTAATTTAGTATTTCTCCAAATACTTAATTATAAATATTAGTATTTCTCTAAATACTAAATTATTATTATTAAGTCAATTACTTCTAAAATAATATTTTTCTTTTGCAGTGTGACCCTTTAGTTTCAATATTATGTCGGTAGTAGAATAAATAAATTAGAACCATTCTAATATTATTTATAATGAATTAAACTCCTTTAATTCAACTATAAATAAATAATATTTATTCTACATCATGAGGGACACCTTACGATAATGCATCATGACTATCCGTATAATATGAAATTAATGTTTAATTACATAAAACATATCCAGTAATAGTTACCATACAATTCAATCATTCTACCATGCAATGCCCCGATTAAACATAAGACATGGAATTATTGACAAGTCTTATTTATTTAATCATATGCATTTTGATTCTAAAATGCACAACTCTGATTAATATAAATTAGAAACTCCTTTCTAATTTCCATTCACCTTGGCCAAGGATTTCTGAGTTGTCATTCATCGAATCGCATAGGACATTCTCTCCCTTTACTGGAAGTAGTAGATCCTTTGTTGATCATTTATATATCTCCATGTATACTTTATTATACCTGAACATACCCTATAACATACTCTGAAGTATTAAGGAATATGACAAAGTATAACTCAGAATACACAAGATACTATGATGATCTCAAGTTCAATGATCACTTGTACTACTATCACTATAGGAACTCCTATTGTCAGGCAAGTAAAACTCCATTAGGTGTTCCTTAAGCGAGTCATGTTCAGTGAACTTATTCTCCAATAAGCACCTACATACTTGTTTTAGTGTCTCCACACAAATGATTATGAGATCAATCATCCTCTTCAACAGAGCAAACATAGTATGTACTAATCTATCCGGAGTCAGTAACCCCGCATTAGTGATCCAACGATTGAGAACATTTTAGTTTTGAGCTATCTTGAATTTAGATCTTATTAGCATGATCATCATTATGATTCTAAAAGTATTACTCCAAAACTATGAGTTTATCACATTTATTTAATTCAACTAATTAAACATGGATAAAGAATGCCTTTAATTAAATAAATTCTTTTATTAATAAATGAACAAGATGACAAAGTAAATGTTTATCATATCCAATGTGATTGGCTTGAGGGCATACTACTTTCATTTTATTCATTTTAAGTTGTATATTTTGCATGTTATTTAATTATCATTTAGTTATCTCTTTAATTCTAAATTATGGACTAATAAGTTAATTTTAAATTGTATCAACACGATAGCAATGCCGAGCAGTGTGGCGATGCCGAGTAGGGGGATGATGACAATGATTTTCAAATACCAGAGCAGCACTATCGACCCCCACCCGATGATAGCGATAGGTAGTTGTACCTAGACATAGTTAGTTATATTGTCAATTGTAGTTAGTTAGGCTACTAACGTTGTACATACGGTTTTAGTTTAACTTATATTTGTATAAAATTTAGTTTATATTTATTCTCTTTCTTATCTTAGTTACTTTATATGTATTTGTACATAACATTACATGTGGTTTATACATATTTGTTTTCTTTCCTTCTTTAAAGTTTAAGTATGAAACTCGGTGTTGTTTGGAGGATAGCCATATGTATGAGGTGTAAAAAGGTAGTTATGTTTATATGTATATATTATTGTTGGGAATTGTTTGGAGGATTAGCTATTTTGACGTGATTGCGATTTATTTGTATGCGTTGTTGTTGGGAAAAACTGGTTAAAAACAGGTACAAATACAAATTGGGGTTTTAAAAACCTGAAAATTATAAAAATAGAAAAAATATTAAAAAAAGCCTTATTTCTGACGGAATAAGCTAATTTCGACGAAAATTCCGTTAGAAATTAGCTTTCCAGATTTAATTTAATGTATACACGTGGCAAGCTATTTCCAACAGAATAGTATAATTTCGACGAAAATTCCATCGAAAATAATCTTTCCAGATTGACCTAGAAGCCAACATGTGGCATCATATTGCCGATGAAAATTTTGTTGGAATTATATTCCGTCCAGCTTGAGTTACTAATGTCGACTGAAATTCAGTCACACATAATTATGTCCAAATTATGTATTTTCGATGGAATTCTCGATGGACTAATCCCTGACCGATTTATATTCAACTGAATTTTCGACGGAATATTCCGTCGGAAATAAGGTTTTTTCTTGTATTGTTAATAGATCTCATCGATATATGTGATAGATTCTCATAGCGTCGTTAAATATTTTGGTGATATAATTTGATTCCTACGATATAATTAGTGATAATTATGATGTTATCATTATGATGTGAAATCTGTGGGTTTAGGGTTTATGAAAGTCATTCCCTAAACTTTAAAATCTGTTTATAGGTTTTAATATTTTGTTGGGTGTGATTACAAATTATGTGAGCCTAGGAATGAATTCAAAGTCCTTAAACTTCATGTTTAACGGGGATTAAAAGATGTTCTCATGATGGACGTAGATGATGATTGTAATTTTTTATAATTCAATGATTATAGATGTAATTCGAGCCTTAAAATAATTTAGATGGCTTTCACGTCCAAAAATTGTGTTTAAGGCCCCTCGATAGTGGATTTTATTATTATTTCGAGATATTCGGAACTATTTTGATGGCTTACATGCCCATGGGTAGCTCTAACCCTATTTTCGATGCTTGATTTTATGTTTTGGCACATGAAAATGATTTTCGAATAAAGTTGAAAGGATCTTTTTAAATTGAATCAAATTAGGTTATTGGATTAATTTTAGGCTAAAATTGAAAGTAATGAGAGCCTTTATTCATATGAAGGGTTTACAAACTATGTTTTTCCTATAAACGAAATTTAAAATTTTTCATCAAATTAAAAAGGTTTTCCAAACTAAAATAAACTTTTCTAAGAAATCAAATCTTTCGTGCATAGGTTCAAAAAACCTCGAAAGTTGTTTTGAAAATAATGCACTTACGAAGACCTTGACGATTTTAGACGACTTAGATGGTTTAGGAGATGATATCATAGGTTGTCTCTTCGATTTACTCTAGGAGATGATACCCTAGATTTTCAATTTACCATGACTTAGATGGCATAGGAGACGATACCTCATGCTCTTTAGTTTACGATTCGATTTGACTCTAGCTAGGAGACGATATCTTAGATTTTTACGAAAACACGATTCACCTAGGCACAAAACACAATGCACACACCTCACGCTTCTCAATATATTTAAATTTTTTATAAAAGTATTAGGAAATTGGTAACCGTGTTTTTACGGAAGTGAGGGGTACCTAACACCTTTCTCTCGCTTAAGCAAGCCCTTGAACTCTATGAATCTTGATTGCGGACCAATTTTATGGAGTCACATTCAATCTCGATTATCAAAGCTTCAAAATCTGGATGAGTTGGTACATCCATTTGAACCTTTATCAACTGGCAACTCTGTCTAATTGGCTCACTTTAAATCAAACTTTCGAACCCCGCTAATATAAGTCGGTTTTTCAAAATCACCCTTTAAATTCACGATCTTTAAAACGACAGGACAAATACCAGCATCGATATATATATATATATACCAGTCGCAAATCATTTACTAATGCTATCGCATCATAGATTGTTTTAGCGATTATGGATGATTTGGATTTGGGATTTGGTAGAGAAAAAGAAGAAGAAGAAAACCTAATATTTAGGAATTTTGGATCTTTACAACCGTTATGGATGAATGAGCGTTGATTAGGTGTTCTATGTTAGAGATGGAGATTGAAGAGAATGAAAGTAGAAGTATAAGATTTAGGTTGAGAGTGAATTAAATGTGTATTTACATTCAAAAAAAATATTGAATTGATCTGGGTGGGGGTTTATTTTTTGAGGTATTCATGTAGTTTAGATAATTTTGCCTTTAAAAGTATTCCACATGAGAAGCACATGTATAACCCCATTAGCCTCTTTGACAATTTTTTGTTTTAGTGTGTTACTAGATACAAACCCGAGCGTTGCGCCGGGATTATTCATTTTGTTAATAATAATTTATACGTGCAATTAATAAATTAAAATATAATAAGAAGATGGTAGATTGTTGTGCGATGATCAAATTTTGGTAACATATGTTACATAGAGGTGGGTAAAGGTTTTGTGCGCAAATACATATCCAAGTATAAAATTAATCTGATCAATAAACCTCAGGATCATGAGAGACTTTTGTTTAGGAGGTCTAGGGGATTACTTTTTGTGGGTGTAGGGAGAGATTTGAGGGGGGAAGCGTTGGGTTAGGGTTCAGAGATGTTTATAAATTAAGTACAATTTTTTTATTTAAATAAGAATTTTTATTTTGAATGGTAGACATACGTTAATTAATTTTATTTGAAATTTTTTTTATTACACATTAACTAAAGTCAGTTAATAATTTTAAGAGAAATTAAAAAATAATATTCCCTCTGTCCCAAGATAAAAATCCTGGTTGACTTTTTACGCATATTAAGAAAGAGGATAAAATGACAAAACTGTCCATATTTAAATTCTCATTTAATTACATAGTTTTTTGCACATGACTAGTGATGCCCCATAAATATGCATATGGAATAAAAATATGACAATTAATACTAAGGGTATTATGGACAAATTATTGTAAAAAATAAATTATTTAAGAGAAGTAGATATTTAACTTGGGACTACCTAAAATAGTAATAAAGATTTTAATCCTATGACGGAGGGAGTAATTGGTTTGCATAAGCATAAAATTTAAAAAATACATGAGTAATAAGTTAGGAAGCCCCAGTTTAATTTGATTGTTTATTGTATTTGGCATCGTACAATATACTCAGTTAACATTCATATTTAGGTAAATATTGTTGTCATAACTGACATAAATCACATTGTTTTTGTAGCAGGCATACTCAAATTATTTTTATCATAACAGACATGGTCACATTGTTTGTGTCATAACAAGCATACTTGGGTACTTTTAATGGGAGAGTATTAATTAGTTTTCTATTATTTTTTTGTGTTGATTTATATTATGTAAGATGTCATAATCATGTTGAATATACTGAATCATATAATAAAACTACATAATATCCAATAGTAAGGAAGTTTCATCCAAATAATCTATTTTAAAAACTCAAAGATGAAGTAGTAAAATTGTCATCTTTCTCGATAAATGTAAAGTATAAGATAAATGTTTAGCAGAAAATAATAAGAAGGAGATAATTATTTGTAGCATGAGTTGTTGCGTAATAGTTGGCATGTATTTATAGAGAAAAAATTAGGTTAAATAACGAAGAGTAATGATAATAGCTCAGTAATGATAATATCATAAAGTAGTGATTTTAGTAGATAATAATTAAATTAGAAAGGATAATATCAGAACAGTTGACATTACCAAAACAATTTAAATTTATAGTGATTTAGGGGCTTATAAATTCAAAATTTTAATTTGACATTTAAAAATCAGTGATTTCAGGAGATAATAATTAAAATAGTAATGATAATATCAAAACAGTTTAGATTTGTAGTGATTTAGGGGATTATAAAATTAAAATATTAATAGATGAGCAAATTAATTATGTAAGAAAGGATAATATCAGAACAGTTGACATTACCAAAACAGTTTAGATTTGTAGTGATTTAGGGGCTTATAAATTCAAAATATTAATTTGAGATTTAAAGGTAGTGATTTCAGGAGATAATAATTAAAATAGTAATGATAATATCAGAACAGTTTAAATTTGTAGTGATTTAGGGGATTATAAAATCAAAATATTAATGGATGAGCAAATTAATTATGTAGGACATGTGTTGCAATTTGTGAATGACAGATGTCATGCAATGGTGTTACGTACTGCAATTTAGTATATTTAATAGATTTGTCAAGATTCTAAAAATATGGTATGCAAAGTGATGCATGGGATACAAAGTGCAAAACGGGACTAAATAGGGGGATACAAAGTGTTATTTTGTTATACTTTTTAGATAAATTTATAAATATTTATCATTGAATTGATAAAAATTAAATAAATTTATATCAATTTTAAGTATAAAAATATCTTTGATTGATTTTAAAAATTATACCCCCTCAGTCCAAGTTTACTTGTCCTAATTTCTATTTTGATTTGTCCAAATTTATTTGTCTTTTTTCTATCTTGATAATACTTTTGACCTTGTTTTTTCAATATTACTCTCATTTAATTTACAAAAAATTTCATTGAAAACTACATAGCATACATTGAAAAAATAAATACTATTAACTTTCTATTAGAAGCACAATCATACTCTTTTTTTTCTCCTTTCTCCTTTCTCTCCTCTATTTTATTATTTCAAAAAAGAGTTGGGAGATTTATTAAAATAAGAAAGATGATAATAGAATATTTAAGATGAGTAATTTAAAGACAATTTTTTTTCTTAATAAATGTGTATTTTTAAATTAAGACAACTAAATTTGAACTCGATGAGTAATTTCTTATATTTCGAAACGGCTCTATTATAAAACGAAATGAGTCTTTTTATGGAATAAAAAAAAACATAATAAGGGAGACTCTTTTTGCATGACAACGCGTATTGAAAAAGGTTGTTTAATGTTATGAACTTTAATCTAATTTAATGGTCAATCATATCCATGAAAATAAACCGAATACAAACAAACAGACAGGGAGGGCAAAGAAAGAGCACTGCCTCTATCCTGGCAAGAGTACTAACAACTCTAGCAAAACTCAAGAAACAATCAGCTTATAAACTAAAGCAACACAAGTACAAAAAAAAGCTGCTACAAATGGAGACAAACTTGCTGACGTAGACGAATCCGGAAAACGGCCTGAAGAAGTCGCGGGTGGTGGCAGGGAAGTAGCACCACTGGTACCGGTCGGCGGTGAGATTCCGTCCGGTGTCGGGGTAGTGGCTCCTCCGGCAGCCACAGTCACAGCTAGTTTCATGCCGCCACCACAATGGCCAATTATACCGCATATGAAGTAATGTGTCCCGGCAGTCTTGAGAGGGATGGTGGTGGCGCCGCTGCTATCCGTGGTGATGGAATTTCCGACAGTGCATGAGCTATAATCGTTTGAACTCACTTCATCCACTGTATGACCACTTGCATAATTGAACACTACCAATTTGAAAATCAAAATAAAAGTGGTAAATGATCATTAGCACTTACGAACCAGCAAAATGGGTTTTCACTGTAATAGTCTGTTCTTTACGAAAAAAGAGTACTATTTGTGAAATCTATAAATTTTAAGGATATATTTGTTTCATATTGTGTTTAGTTAAAAATGATAGCAGATCAATTCAAAGTGCAGTACATTTGGCCAGTTTATAAAAGAAACTAGTTGCATTGATACGGCACCAAGTTGCATTTCAAACTGCTCTATTTTTTTATTTTTTTTTCTATTGTTGAACAGAAATTAACATGGATCCCCGTACCTCCTCATACAACAAGTCTTAGAGTAATTTTTTTACCATTGAACCATGATGGACTTGGTCATTTCAAACTACTCTTATTATATAAATACTCTTATACGATTACAACTTTCAGATATATAAATACAATTTATTTTTATAGTATTACTGTCCAAATGGATTATCCAGTTTGAATCGTCTATAATCCAAATTCAATTATAACATAATAATATAATTGTCATGAAATTAAAAATATTATTTAATTTTATTCTACTGTCAAAAGAAATGACACTCTTTTTTAAATAAAAAATATTGCAAGTAAGATTTTTTGGGCCGGATGGAGAGAGAATGTATATTGCAACAATAGCAAAAAATTAACCTGTGCGAAGGGGTGAAGGAAAAAATTGTTGCAAGGTCCAAAATTTTGAACTCATAATATCCCATTTGAGAACAAATGATCGATGTTTCAAAGAGGAATATTTTCAGTTTAATAATTTATTTATTTTTAGTCCACTAAAAGAGTAACATTTATAAAATTTATAAATAATATTAAAGATATAATTTTATTTTATATTTACATGTAAACATATTAAGTTATTAATTTAACAGTTGTGACGTGATATTAAAATTATAATGATAAAATTAGTGACATCGTGATATTTTATACTACTATTAATAAAAGTACATAATCTTTTTTGGGAACAAGAAAAAAAATAGACACATTATACTTTTTATTTATGTAACGTATGTAGTAATTAACATAATGGAACAACTACATGGATCTCTTGAGATTTGGGAGATATTGGAAGTGAAGTCTATTTC
The DNA here is from genome assembly GCA_034770075.1 of Aralia elata. NCBI lineage: Eukaryota > Viridiplantae > Streptophyta > Magnoliopsida > Apiales > Araliaceae > Aralia > Aralia elata. The sequence continues at coordinate 48,364,671 of CM068377.1, read as the reverse complement.
ATTACTTTGACTAGCTTGTATTACTTTTGTATATCTAGGCTGGTTTGTGACTTTATTTTACAGTCTAGAAGCTCAGGATGTGAGCATACAGAATTGCGGTTTTTCGTATACTTTACTTTATTAAGTTGCAGAGGTTGTCAAAGTAAAAATAATATTTTAAATATATATAATGATAAATTTAAATAATATTGTAAATATATATAGTGACAATTTCTAAGTTCTTCCATCAATAGTTAAAAATTTAGTAAAATTTATTCCTTTGACAATATTATTATTGCTCTCACAATAATAATCACCTAAAACTATCATAATTTTAAATATATAAAAAAAAAGATGGAAAAAAAAGTGAGAAATTACCAAGGTTGTCTCCAACTTTTAAGGTCTTGTCACTAGCCCATGTGCTATAATCAACACTCAATGCCCAACCCGAGGAGCCCCCTACAGTATAGTCTGTGGCTAAACTTGGTACAGCAGTTAACAATATTAAGAATAAACACACAAGTCCAGCGCCAGAGCTTGCCATTGTGTGTGTGTGAGAGGGAGGGAGAAGCTGGGGGGGGGGGGGGGGGAAGCTGGGGAGAGATGGTTAGAGATTATAGGGAAGTAGAGGTTCCTTATATAGTGATATAAAGGGGATTGGGGTAAGTACATGTTCGGTTCACTTAATTTCGTGGATGTATTTCTTCGTCTCAAAATAAATGGGATCCTAATTTTTAATGTTACAAATAGGCAATCTTTTTAGACAGTTTATAAAAATAAATTGCATATTATATAACAAAAATTAGATTTACAACTTTCTCATATACAAGTATTATACAAATTTAACTTTTGCTATATTAGACAAATATAAATGAAGGGATTATAGAATCATAAGAAATTACATACAATGATATATTACAAATTAACCCCAATTTTTACGAATTCAAAAATGCATTTATATAGCTTTAAGTATTACTTCTAAGAAAAGTTGATTTGAACAAAAAAATAATATCAAAACTGAACCTTTTTTTTTAATTGAGCGAGGGAGTATGTGTAAAGGAGCTAGCCAGCTCAATATTCGATCCTGGGGATGACTTGAGTTAGACTTTATACCTACTGTATTTTCTTTGTTTAAACCAGATCACAAAAAGGGCATCGTTAATTAAGGGCTCAAAAGATGCAGCATGTGTAAGGAGTGTAAACTAAGCGAAAGAGCCACTAAAGCAGACAAGAACCACACAAGTGTCAATCATGCATTATTTAGGAATGAAGATAGGCAAAATTGTTAGTTTTAGTTATGTTCTAGGATTTCAATTTATTTATTGTTATTTATATGAGGAAAGGAGCTTAGTAGGCCCTTTTCATGGGTTGTAATGAAGACCTCTCTCTCTCTATATATATAGATCCATACTAAAATACTTTCTATGACACTGTTCAAATAAATACATATGTGGTAATCTCTTATGCGTGGTCCAAATTTATTAAAATGAATGAAAACAATAGGGGGTCACTTACTATTAATAATAGCGGATAAATTAAAAATTTAAATTTAAATTGTCTGATTTAATAGAGACTGTCAAAAATATATTTGTTCGAATACTATCATGACAAATAATTATTATGAATCACTATTGTCTATCTAGCTAGCTATCTGTGTCCGACGACATGCAAAATTTGAGAAACGTAGCAGCTTAATTGTGCCCTTATTGGGTTTGGTATTTTGTAACTTAGTGAAGCTGGGGATCTGTTGGGTTAGGCCAACTGCTTCACTTTTTGACTGGGAAACTATGCTTTGTATTGCTAGTTACCTGTGAATAGTTAGCTCTTTACATGATGATATGGATTAAAAATTAAACAAATAGTCAATAATTAAGAGACATCACACAGGTTAATTGTAAGCATTAATTCACGGTTTCCGGGGGGAAGTAAAACAAAAGTAAATTATATTAACATTCTTTTCAGTGTAATTTTGAGAGTTAATTTGACTTATCGCATATCGAGAGTTTGAGACATCGTTTAATCTCAAATTTATTTTAAAATAATGTGGCATTAAATAAGATAAATTATGTTTTATATGAATTAGTCAATCATAAGTGATCTAATCGGATCCGATTATAATAAAATTGTCGCAGCGCACTCCTGTGAAGTTCTATAATTTTTGTTGAATTGATTATAATAAATGTTGTATTTGTACTGATCCATAAACAGAACGCGAGTTAAAATGAAACTTTTGTTAAAACCAATGCAACATAAAAGTTATAGAACTTTTATAGTGGTATGTTTGACAATTTTACCATAACCGGATCCAATCTACCCAACCAAAATAATGATTTCACATTATTCTTTTAACATATTATTTTTTTCTTTTGACAAACCTACAAAATTTAAATTTCTTTTATCAAAAGCCAAATTCGACTCTATTGGGATGGATGCAATATTTAGCAAAATTCATATAAGCTACCAATACCCATATGCCATTGTTAACGCCAATATTTCGTCGCGCGTCCAATCACTAAAATACGCGCTAAATCCTGCACAAGAACGAAATCACATTTAGGAACATGGCGGTTTTGGCCACCGGGGGATAGCTCCGGTGTAAGAATAAGTACAGGCTGTTCAAGGTATTATCAAATTCCAAATTTAAATCAAATCAATTTTTAGTAAACAAGTGATTTATGAATTCTGAGGTTTTGAATTTAACTAATTAATTCTAAATTAAATTACTAACACTATTTTGAAAACAGATTTTTTTAAAGACTTAAGACTATAACTTCACTTAATGCTTTATTTTACTTAACATGCTCCCCTTTGGATTATGCTAGTTATTTTGGATTGTTAACCAGGAACACATCACTATTTATGATCATCTTTCAATGTTCCATAAACAACCTAACTTAAATCCACAATTGATAGACTCAAGTTAATCACCCTAGATAACTAACTCACTATATTTCTATGTGAATTACAATTAAAAAGGATTAAAAGCCCAAGTTCCCTATTTTGATTACATGCGGTGATAGGTTTATCTCTATCCTAATCACAAATTATGAATTCCATCGACAGCAGAAGACACAATCACATGCTATTATGGTCAGATCTAAATTTATACTTCATCTTTCAAATTCATATAGATTATCTCAATAATTATTGGCCAGATAATTAACAATTCAGCACACACCGTAATAGACAATCCAAAAATAACTAATCATAATATTCAAAGAAGCATGCTATTCAAAACTACGCATTAAGATCCATTATAGCCTTAAAAGAAATTTAGTTCATAAATAAACTAGAAATCATCATCCACAAGTTTAATAACATCAAAAGTTTGGAATAGAGAGAAAAGAGAAGAAACACTGAAAGCAATCCTTCAAACTCTGTCCTGCTCCTCCTTGCTTTCTCCTTGCTATCAACTTGCTTCAAGTCTTCTCCAATTGCTCCAAAACTAGGGTTTTCTAATTATTTCCTCTCAATTACCAACTAGAAAACACCTATTTATAGTATCTGATAAAACCCCTAATTAATTACAAAGTTCCAAAACCAAGTTCGAATCAAACTCATTTAAAACATCTGAAAAGTTCACTTTGCCCTCACTCGAACCGGCGCGGCCGCGCCTGGATTAAGCTTGCAAGGCGCGCGGCTGCGCTACCCTGGCAGCAATTTTTTTTCTAACTCTGGCATCACGCGCGGCCGCGCTGCTACCCAGTTCATTTTGGGCGCGGCCGCGCTGCTCTGAATTCCTGCAACCTCAGCAACATCAGCAACTTCATCCACTCGAACGTCCAATTCTCACCCAATGCAATCCCAACATGTGCAACCTACAAAAACACACAAAATACATGAAAATTAACTGAAAACCATGGAAATAAGCAATAATTCACGTTCATTGGTATCCGATTCGTAGGTATAAAACCTACTCATCATATTAACAATGGAGGTTTAACACTTTAGTGAGCAAAAAGTCATTACCTGTAAATTTAGGGTTTAACCTTGTATTTATAGATGATCACACCGCCTTCATCGCCATGTGCCCCTACCGCAATAAGAATCATAATCATGGTAATTACCTATGATTGGATAGAAATCAATCTCCTTAAAGAAAGGAAGTAGGACATAATCATGACTCTTTCCTTAGGAACTAGAATTTAAGTATAGTTAGAAATCTTAGATTCCTTAAAGTCCGCACTCAGCCCAAAATAAATCCCCACATGGGAACATCCCTCCACGTGGACTGTGGCCCACCCTATTCTTCAGGCCCATGTGAACATATCCCAACATTGCCCCCTAGTCTTACGTTTAAATGGAATATTTAATGGAAGAACTCAATCATTAAAAGCCCAATAATTGAAACTTGAAAACCCAAGGCCCAAATCTTCGGTGAACCAGCCAACACATACCACCAGGCCCCACCACTATCACATAACCCATTTATTACGCTGTTTTTGGGAAACCGCTCGGAACCCAAAAGTCAAATAACTCAAAACCCCCTTTCCCCAAAATCAACCGCTATAACCCCAAATCCCATCTCAAACTGTGCATTCCCTCTCTTCATCTCTAACCTTTCTGCAACTGTTGCTTTTTCTGGCAAAAAATATCCACCGATCAACAATGGCAGACTCCACCAACCCCGTTCACAACTCTCCTGCTTCAGCTACAGCAGACCTTAACCCCATTCCCACACAAACCTCATCCGCAATCCCTCTTGAAATCACCCCACCCCCATAAGTACTACCAACCCTTCCCTATCCCCCACCGCCCCCAATACCCCTCATAGCACCTCCTCATCCGCCACCCCATCACCAATTAGAATCGAGGCCGAAAGAAATACATTAAAGATGCAACAAGAATATTCATCAGACAAGGCATACACCCATATCAACGCCAAATCCTCCATCACCGAACAAAATCTCATTGATATCCGCTAACAGTACCTCACTCCCCTCACTCACGAACTCTGTTCCCCAAACATGGATGAAAGAATGTACCAGCGACCCGACGGCTGGACCGCCGTTTCATTGTATGCCCTAAAATATGGGGTCTGATTCCCCCTACACACATTCATCCTTACTTTCCTTAGCTTCGCCAGGGTCGGATTCGCCCAACTGGTTCTGAACTCCTTCATTCACCTGATTTGCTTCATCGCCTTCTGTCAAGAATGCGGCATGGACCCGTCCATGAACTTCTTCTTCACCCTGTTCACCTTAGGCCAATCCAGAGAGGCAAGATTCCGATAAATCAATAAGCAGCCAAACAAAGCAGCCCAAAAATGATCCTTAATGAAAACCCCCACTAGCAACAAAGGCTGGCACTCCCACTGGTTCTTCATCAAAGGACCCGAAATCTCCAAAATCCCCGACTGGGCCGAAGTTTCCAGAGCTAATGTTGTACTGGATAAGCTCCCTCGAAGCGGAGCCGAAGAGTTAATCTAACTCATAGCCAAAATACCCGAAGAAGAGTGGAGCATGGACCTTTTGGTCGATCAAACATGGCTATACAACCATAAACGTAAGCCAAATCTAATTCATTACCTCAACATATCAAATTGTTATAATCCATTCCTAACCCTCCACTGTTTGCAATTTCTTTTATCAAGCCGAAGTCAACCAAAGATATTGGCCAAGCATCATCCCCGACGAAATATCCAGAAGATATTCCTAAGCCGACCGAGGAAGCGACCCCTCACACTAATCAACTGTTCGAAGCTCCTCTTCTGGCAGACCCGATCACCACCATACCACCATCTCCACCTTCAGTACCTGATGCCAACCCTTCCGCCAACATCCCCACACCTGGCTTTACCGAAAAAAGTGCACTCGAAATGACGCCAGCTGAAAAAGACGCCCTCTTCAAAAAGAAACGAAGGTTAGTCAAGGCACATAACAAAAAAACCACCTCAACACCTGATCGCTAACCCTAATCAACCCACTAAACTTAACATCATCTAACCTGACGCAGTCGAACCTCTAGAACCCGTCGACCCCGAAGCCCCTTTACAGAAGAGAAAGGAGTGGGCCGAATCATCTTCCACCCCTCCTCCCAAAAAGCCTTATACCGAATCACTCCCCGATCCCCAACCACCACAACAAGCAACCAATAGCTCCTTGACCGAATCGCCCTCCCTTTCAACCGAAGTACGAGAAATTCGGGAACTTCGAGCCACAATGTCCCTATCGCCCGAAGACCCCAAAGACTACCCAATGGAACTCTTTCAATACTTCAACCTTCCTAAGGACGATGGCAGATTCGAAGATATCATAATAGAAGAGTTGATCTATGTCAACTCCATGCACATAGTGTAAGGTTTGTATATAACGCAATCATGCAATCAAATTACATAAATAGGGCGGAAGCGTGATAAAACGGATTTTAAAATTTTAATACAAACCATCACCATGATCAATCTATGTGCTCAATCAACGATATATATAAACGAAAGAGAAGGAGAATAAGAATTATACCCTCGTAGATCAAAGCTTCTTCGGGTACAAGTTCAACTCCTAGTCCTTCGTGTTCTCCTCGAATTCCACCGATGAGATTCCTTCCTTTGATCAACGTTAGCCACCCAAGTGTTTGGCCTCTAGAGGTGATCCACCAAGGAAGAATAGGTATTCAAGAAGTTGGGTATTGACAAAACCCTAATTTCTATCTCTATAGAAATTGCAAGTACTCTCCACAATCTAATGCAAGAGTGTGTAACCCTAATCTATGATAAGACTCCTCTTATTTATAGATGTAGGAAAACCCTTCCCTAAACTATTTAGGATTAGGGTTTCTATTATAATTAAACTCCTTTAATTAATTATGCTCCTAATCCAATTAAGAATTCATGAGAGTACTTCTATTAATTAATTCTCAATCCCTTTTAGGAATTAAATAATAGTAATAGTAATAATAATAATAAGACTCCTCTTATTAATTTATATTTAATATTTCTAAAATATTAAATAATAAATATTAAGTTATTTAATTTATTCTATCTCCATAGATTAAATTAAATACACTTAACTTATTATTACAATTATGCTATTTACTTCTTAAATAAATATTTTTCCTTTTGCGGTGTGACCCTTTAGGTTCTCCATATTAAACCGGTTGTGAATAAATCAATTAGAACAATTCTAATCTTATTTAAATAAATAAATTAAACTATTTAATTCATTTAAATAAATAATATTTATTCTACAATAAGGGTAAGCCCCCTTAGCGATCAACGACTTTCTAGATAATATAGATTTCAACATTAATCACAAAAGAACCTTTCAGTGAATAGTTACCGTACAATTCAATCCTTCTATCATACAATGTCTCAATTAAATATAAGACATGAAATTACTGTCAAGTCTTATTTTATTTAATTATATGTATTTTGATTCCCAAATGCACAACTCTAAATAATGCAAATTAGAAACTCCTTTCTAATTTCATTCTGCCTTGGCCAATGACTACTGAGTTGTCATTTATCGAATCACATAGGACATTTACATCTTTTACTAGACGTGGTAGATTCTTTGTTGATCATTCACCTATCTCCATGCACAACTTATTATACCCAATTATACCCTTTGATATACCCCAAAGGTCTTAAGGGACATGTCAAAGTATAACTCATCATACACAAGATACTATAATGATCTCAAGTCCAAGGATCATTTGTACTACTATCACTAGAGGAATTCTTATTGACAGACGAGTAAAACTCCATTAGGTATTCCTTAGCGAGCCACGTTCAGTGAACTTATTCTCCAATAAGCACCTACATACTTGTTTTAGTGTCTCCACACAAATGATTATGAGATCAATCATCCTCTTCTTAAGAGCAAGCAACGTATGCACTAATCTATCTGGATTCACTAATCCCCTTTTTACTAATCTAACGATTAGGAACAATTTTAGTTTGTGAGCTATATAGAATTTAGATCTCATTAGCATGATCACCATCATGATTCTAAAAGCATTGCTCAAAACTATGGGTTTATCACATTTAATATAACAACACTATGTAGATAATATAAAATGCCTTTTAAGAAAACCAATTCTTTTATTAATAAATGAATAAGATTACAAAGTACATGCTACATCATATCAAATATGATTAGCTTGTGTGCATACTACTTTCAATCTCTCACTTGCACTAAAGCCAATCGTCATGGTATCTAATACTCATCTTCTCTAAGTGACGATCAAACTGCTGTTGTGTTAAAGCTTTAGTAAATGGATCTGCAATGTTGTCTTGAGAGTCGACACGCTCCAGGGTGACATCTCCTCTTTCAATGATTTCTCTAATCAAATGAAACTGCCGCAACACATGTTTGGATTTCTGATGAGACCTGGGTTCCTTAGCCTGCGCAACAGCTCCGTTGTTGTCACAGAATAAAGGTACGGCTCCTCTAATGCTAGGAACCACTCCAAGTTCAATTATGAACTTCTTCATCCAAACAGCTTCCTTTGCAGCTTCACTTGCAGCTATGTACTCTGCCTTTGTCACTGAATCAACAACTGTTTACTGCTTGGAACTCTTCCAACTCACTGCGCCACCGTTTAAGGTAAACACATACCCTGAAATGGATTTACTGTCATCTTGGTCCGTTTGAAAACTTGAGTCTGTATAGCCCTCTAGTTTCAATTCAGACCCACCGTAGACAAGAAATACATCCTTAGTTCTTCTCAAGTACTTTAGGATGTTTTTCACTGCCTTCCAGTGCTCTTCTCCTTGATTCGACTGATATCTGCTCGTTATACTAAGTGCATGAGCGACATCTGGTCTAGTACATATCATACCGTACATGATAGATCCTGTTGCGGAAGCATAAGGTATCTTACTCATCCGGTCTCTCTCCTCAGGTGTTTTTGGGGCCTGTTTCTTAGTGAGATGTATTCCATGGCTCATCGGCATGAAACCTCTCTTGGAATCTTCCATGCTAAACTTCTTTAGCATCGAGTTAATGTACTTTCCTTGGGTCAAGCCCAACATCCTTTTAGATCTATCGTTATAGATCTTTATCTCTAAAATATAGGATGCCTCACCCAAGTCCTTTATGGAGAAGTGTTTAGATAACCAAATTTTGATCGACTGTAGCATAGGAACATCATTTCCTATCAATAATATATCATCAACATATAATACAAGGAATGAAACAGCACTCCCACTAACCTTTTTGTACACACAAGGTTCATCCTCATTTTTGATAAAATTAAACTTTTTGATTATATCATTAAAACGGATGTTCCATCTTCGAGAAGCTTGCTTCAATCCATAAATGGATCGTTGTAGCTTACAGACTTGGTTTGTTCTAACCGTTGAAACAAAACCCTCTAGCTGTATCATATATACATTCTCCTTAAGCTCTCCATTGAGGAAGGCCGTTTTCACGTCCATTTGCCAGATCTCGTAGTCATAATAAGCTGCAATTGCAAGCAAAATCCGAATGGACTTGAGCATAGCTACTGGTGAGAAGGTTTCATCATAGTCAACTCCTTGTCTTTGTTTAAAACCTTTTGCAACCAGTCGGGCCTTATAGGTCTCTACCTTGCCATCTGCTCCAGTCTTTCTCTTAAAAACCCATTTACACCCAATAGGCTTAATGCCCTCAGGTGGTGAAACCAAAGTCCATACTTGGTTTTCATACATGGAGTCCATCTCGGATTTCATGGCTTCTAGCTATTTTTCTGAGTCTTCACTACTCAGAGCCTCTTCGTAAGTTAATGGATCATCATCATCTATGATGCGTACCTCATCATCATCCTCTATGATGAATCCATACCTATCAGGTATCTTCGGTACTCTTCCAGATTTATGAATAGGTAGTGGTACAGTAGGTTCTTCTACTTGGTCAGGTACCTGACTTTGATCCATAGTATTTTGTGGTTCTTGAACTTCTTCAAGATATATCTTACTCTCACTGACCCCTTCAAGGATAAACTCCTTTTCTAAGAAGGCAGCGTGTTTCGCAACAAACACCTTTTGATCAGTAGGATGATAGAAATAATACCCTACAGTTTCTTTAGGGTATCCCACAAATCTACACTTGTCGGATCTAGTCTTTAGCTTATCATGCTCAAATCTTTTGACATAAGCTGGATAACCCCAAGTCTTAACATACTTAAGATTTGGTTTTCTCCCTGTCCATATCTCATATGGGGTCTTTGGGACGAATTTGGTAGGTACCTTGTTAAGTAGGTATGCAGCCGATTCTAGGGCATAACCCCAGAAGGATACTGGAAGGTCGGTAAAACTCATCATGGAACGAACCATGTCCAACAATGTTCGATTTCTCCTTTCAGATACACCATTCAACTGTGGCATCCCTGGTGGAGTCTATTGTGAGATTATACCATTTTCTTTGAGACAATTGAGAAACTCATTGGTCAAGTATTCTCCTCCTCGATCCGATCGAAGAATTTTAATACTTTTACCAGTTTGTTTCTCTACTTCACTTCTGAATTCTTTGAACTTTTCAAACGATTCAGATTTGTATTTCATTAAATACATATATCCAAATCTAGAATGATCATCAGTGAAAGTAATAAAATAAGAATATCCTCCTCGTGCATTCGTTATCATAGGTCCACATACGTCTGTGCGTACCAACGCTAACAACTCTGTAACTCTTTCTCCCTTTCCACTAAAAGGAGATCTAGTCATCTTACCCATGAGCCAAGATTTACAAGTTGGATATGATTCATAATCAGATAGCTCTAAAAGCCCATCTTTATGCAACTTGGATAATCTTCTTTCATTGATATGACTGAGTCTACAGTGCCATATAAAGGTATAATTAACATCATCTCTTTTTCTTTTCTTAGTTTGTTCAATTTGAAGTATATTTTCGTGCAAGTCAAGTATGTAAAGTCCATTCAGTAGGTTCCCAACACCATATAAAACATTTTTATTATAAATAGAACAACTGTTGTTCTTTATTATAATATCAAATCCATCCATATCCAATACAGAAATTGAAATAATGTTTCTAATGAGTGTCAGAACATAATAACAATTATTTAAACTAATGAACTTACCCAAAGGCAGTGCTAAACAATAAGTCCCTACAGCTAATGCAGCAACCTTTGCTCCATTTCCCACTCGTAGGACGACTTCATCCTTGTTCAACTTTCTACTTTTGCTTAGTTCCTGCATATTATTACATATGTGAGAACTACAGCCGGTATCCAATACCCAAGTAGAATTTTGACTTTCAGAAAAATTAATTTCAATCATGAACAAACCTAGATCGGAAGTCGAAGCTTCTCCAAGCTTCTTTTGGTCCGCAAGATACTCCTTGCAGTTCCTCTTCCAGTGTCTCGACTTATTGCAATGGTAGCGAATTCCTTTGCTATCTGGATCAGGTTTCTTTTTATCCTTTCTTTTCGCCTTGCCCTTAGCCTTCTTGTTTTTCTTCTTTTCAGAAGATACCTTGGGCCTCTTCCTTTTCTTGGAAGAATCATCCATTAGTAAGACTTGGTTCTTGTTGGATGAGAAGTGACCTTCAGCAGTTTTCAACATGTTAAGTAACTCAGGCAAGCTGACGTCCAACTTATTCATGTGAAAATTCACAACAAATTATGAGAAGGTGTCCGGGAGTGACTGCAAGATCAAATCTTGACTTAACTCCCCATCCATCACGAACCCTAGCTGTCCAAGTTGTTCAATCAGATTAATCATCTTAAGGACATGAGTCTCAACAGCAGTGCCCTCGGTTATACGAGATCGGAAGAGCTCCTTAGATATCTGATATCTAGCAGTCCTACTTTGCTCACCATACAACTCTTTGAGATGCAGCAATATAGTAGGAGCATCCATAGTTTCATGCTGACGCTGAAGCTCGTTACTCATGGATGCGAGCATAATGCATTGAGCCAGGATTGCATCATCTTGTCACTTTCTGAAAGTAGCAATTTCTTCCTCAGAGGCTGTTTTTGCAACATTTGCAGGGACTGGCGAATTTAGGACATAAGAAATCTTTTCAGCAGTGAGAACAATTCTCATATTTCTTAACCAGTCCGTGTAATTCGGTCTGGTCAGTTTGTTAGCATCAAGTATGCTACACAGTGATAGTGAGTTTGACATTTTTAAATTCTGCATGTGAAATAAACAACATTTTAGCATACATTCATTTAATTAATTACCAAAATAAATTAGGTCTTTATTTTAAATTGGTATCTCTCACTTTTTCATCAAACTATATTACCCTCAATCTATAGTTCGGTAAATCTAATTAAAGATTTGCTAATGAGAATAAGGATCCCATTTCAAATATATATAGCCTTGTGTAACACAATAAACTATATATAAATAAATAGGTAGACAACTATTGTCAATTACATCACTATGTAACTCCTTGCATTTTTGTCTCTTAGATTATTTTGATCAAGTGTAACACATCCGAATCAAAATTATCCAAGTTAAGTTCAACCTAGCACTTCCATATATTCGAAAGAAAAACACTGTCCTTGTGTGACACAATAAAACAACATCGTTCAGTCTATTTATAAGCATCAAATGTGATAAAGCAACATCTTAAATATTTAATACTTGCCTTGTGTGACACAACAAACTCATATTAAATATTTAATACTCTATCGCTTTACCATGCTAGAAGGCGATGTGCGATATTCCAAATATCTTTGAACGCTTAGGACTTAATATAATTTCTTTGAAGGGTTTATTATTATTAGTCTCATCTTGTTTAGCGCGCATGCACACACACACACACACACACACACACACACACACACACACACACACATATATATATATATATATATAATACGCGTCATATTATTTTACATGCGAAGCATGCTGGATAATATATAATATATATATATAGTAAGCATGCACTTATAGAATACTATATTCTACCCGGATTGATTATGGACTTTTATTCTAGTTTGGTTCACTAGAGCCACCAAGTGAACCAAAAGGTCAAACCTAGGGTGCAAGAATTAAATTTAAATATAACTATTACATTTAAACCCGGGCTCCAATACAAACGGGTCTTCAAGCGCTCCATGCTCCTTTGTCTCCAATTCTTCAAAATTAATTATAACTAGTCCTATTACATAAACTATTTATAATAAATAGAAACCTTGATCAACAGTCAAGGGGAAGTACATAGGAGGGAGATAGAATTTACATTAAGACAAATTAGAGAAGACGAAGTACGCAGACCCCATTTATAAAAACTCATACATTTAAGCATCCTCTAAAATAATTCCAATCACACATTGGTCAATAGTCCATAATCAATCCCTATTTATTATCATACATATCTCTATATGTATCAATAAATATCATTCATTCCATGAATAATAAAACAATTCCATATATGCATTGAAATCAATTAATGAGCAAAAGTTTTGCTATTATTTAGTTTTGAAACAAAATAAACTCTTTTATTTTAATCAAAAACCAAATCCAAATTAAACTCCTTTAATTTTAGCAATCTGAAATCCTATTCCAGAAAAAATAAACATCTTTATTTTAAACTTATATCAATTAAGTAAACTATTTATTTTAATTGAAGAAAAAATTATTTTTCGGATTCCGCTGTCCGGTGCAGCTGCGCCCAGAATGAACTGGGAAACGGCGCAGCTCACTGAACCCCAGAAACGACTTTCTGGATTTAGGCGCAGCTGCGCTCCAGAATGAACTGGAGCCGGCGTAGCTGCGCCGCGTAGCAGATTAAAAAAAAATAGATTCTGCCCAAAAATTTCGATCCAATCGCATACCAAACACATGAAATCAATAAAATCGATAATTAGCACAAGATTAGGCTCTGATACCACTATAAAGTTTGTATATAACGCAAGCATGCAATCAAATTACATAAATAGGGCGGAAGCGTGATAAAACGGATTTTAAAATTTTAATACAAACCATCACCATGATCAATCTATGTGCTCAATTAACGATATAAACGAAAGAGAAGGAGAATAAGAATTATACCCTCGTAGATCAAAGCTTCCTTGGGTACAAGTTCAACTCCTAGTCCTTCGTGTTCTCCTCGAATTCCACCGATGAGATTCCTTCCTTTGATCAACGTTAGCCACCCAAGTGTTTGGCCTCTAGAGGTGATCCACCAATGAAGAATAGGTATTCAAGAAGTTGGGTATTGGCAAAACCCTAGTTTCTATCTCTATAGAAATTGCAAGTACTCTCCATAATCTAATGCAAGAGTGTGTAACCCTAATCTATGATAAGACTCCTCTTATTTATAGATGTAGGAAAACCCTTCCCTAAACTATTTAGGATTAGGGTTTCTATTATAATTAAACTCCTTTAATTAATTATGCTCCTAATCCAATTAGGAATTCATGAGAGAGTACTTCTATTAATTAATTCCCAATCCCTATTAGGAATTAAATAATAGTAATAGTAGTAATAATAATAATACTCCTCTTATTAATTAATATTTAATATTTCCAAAATATTAAATAATAAATATTAAGCTATTTAATTTATTCTATCTTCATAGATTAAATTAAATACACTTAACTTATTATTACAATTATATCATTTACTTCTTAAATAAATATTTTTCCTTTTGCGGTGTGACCCTTTAGGTTCTCCATATTAAACCGATTGTGAATAAATCAATTAGAACAATTCTAATCTTATTTAAATAAATAAATTAAACTATTTAATTCATTTAAATAAATAATATTTATTCTACAATAAGGATACGACCCCTTAGCGATCAACGACTTTCCAGATAATATAGATTTCAACATTAATCACAAAAGAACCTTTCAGTGAATAGTTATCGTACAATTCAATCCTTCTACCATACAATGTCCTAATTAAATATAAGACATGGAATTACTGTCAACTCTTATTTTATTTAATTATATGTATTTCGATTCCAAAATGCACAACTATAAATAATGCAAATTAGAAACTCCTTTCTAATTTCATTCTGCCTTGGCCAAGGACTACTGAGTTGTCATTTATCGAATCACATAGGACATTCACATCTTTTACTAGACGTGGTAGATTCTTTGTTGATCATTCACCTATCTCCATGCACAACTTATTATACCCAATTATACCCTTTGATATACCCCAAAGGTCTTAAGGGACATGTCAAAGTATAACTCATCATACACAAGATACTATGATGATCTCAAGTCTAAGGATCACTTGTACTACTATCACTAGAGGTATTCCTATTGACAAACGAGTAAAATTCCATTAGGTATTCCTTAGCGAGTCACGTTCAGTGAACTTATTCTCCAATAACCACCTACATACTTGTTTTAGTGTCTCCACACAAATGATTATGAGATCAATCATCCTCTTCTTAAGAGCAAGCAACGTATGTACTAATCTATCCGGATTCACTAATCCCCTTTTTAGTAATCCAACGATTAGGAATAATTTTAGTTTGTGAGTTATCTAGAATTTAGATCTCATTAGTATGATCACCATCATGATTCTAAAAGCATTGCTCAAAACTATGGGTTTATCACATTTAATATAACAACACTATGTAGATAATATAAAATGCCTTTTAAGAAAACCAATTCTTTTATTAATAAATGAATAAGATTACAAAGTATATGCTACATCATATTAAATATGATTGGTTTGTGTGCATACTACTTTCACATAGGTCGAGTAAGTAGAACTGCCCCCAGACTTTTTTCATTTTCTACACACACCGTACACCAAATTAATCAATTTTAAAATTGCAGTCCAATGCCGTCATTGCCCGTACCCATCGTCATCTGGAAAAGATGAAAAACAAAGAGGAAGAATTGAAGGCCGAAATTGTCGAACTTCAACACCGAATAGAAGCTATAAAGTCAGGTCTCAAGAAAGAGCAAAGCCTCCGTGCCAACACCACCTACCGCTGCGAAGAGTTGGAGAAAGAACTGAAGAAAATAAAGTGGCAACTCTCCGAAGTAGCCGAAAAAAGAGAGCAACTTTTGGCAGAACAAACCGAAGACAAAAATAAAATGGGCGTGATGGAGAAATCAATCACGAGCCTTCAGAATCGGCTTCGGGCTATCCATTTTCAATTGGCTGACCTGTTGAAGGAACACAATGATTTAAAAGCACAAGGGCCACCATTAACCGAAGACACCAAACAGAAGCTAATCTCCGAATATCGCCGATCCCCCGAACTGACCGAAGAAGTCTTGAAGCAATACGGCGACGGATAATCGAGTGCCCGTCAAAAAAACAAAGCTAAAATGCTCGCTGCTGGATTAGATCCTTCCATCCTAGACTCTTTGGATGATGAACCTGACACCGAAAATAACCCCCCACCTCCGCAATAAACATTGTAATTTTTGCTTTACATTTTTGTGATAACCTTTCTTATGTACAAATCCCAAGTGAATGAAAAATCTCTTTTGCCAGAACAAACTACTTTATTTTATTAATAAATAATTGAAATTACATAAGAATGAATTGAAGAACTACATAACTTATTGGTAATATCGCCTAAGTCTCCCAGCATGCCATGTATTCTTTATTTCTGAACCATCCATTGCTCGAAGCGGGTAGGTCCCTGGCTTCAGCACTTCTACGACTTCATAAGGACCCTCCTAGTTCGGCATAAGCTTACCCAAATTCTGGGGGGTAGATGCTTCAGCCTCCCGCAGCACAAGATCACCGACTTCGAACCTCCGTACTTTCATCCCCTTATTGTACTGTCTGGCTGTTCTTTGCTGATAAACCGCTAGCCTTACCAAAGCCAACTCCCAAATCTCCTCTAACAAATCAAGATTAAGCCAAAGGCGTTCATCGTTATAAAGCTCCTTATACTGACTAACCCTTAGCGAAGGAGACCCAATCTCAACTAGAACAAGAGAATCGGTACCATAAGCCAACCTGAACGGCGAGTCACCGGTTGTGGTCCTAGGAGTAGTCCGATATGCCCATAAAATGTTGAGTAGCTCTTCAGGCCACGTCCCATTGGCTTCATCTAGCCTTCTTTTAATCCCATTGAGCAACGTACGATTCGTGACTTCGACCTAACCATTGGACTAAGGGTGACCAACCGAAGTCTTTCTATGCTGGATCCCCAAATCTCGAAGGAATTCTTCAAATTTTGAACCCATAAACTGCCGACCGTTGTCAGACACCACAACTATGGGAATCCCAAAACGGAACACCACAAACTCTTTAATAAATTTGAGACATTCTTGCTCTGTGATCACCTGAAGAGGTTTTGCCTCTACCCACTTAGTTATGTAATCAATAGCAGCTATCACAAAGCTGACTTGACCCTTTGCCTTCGGCAACGGACCTAAGATATCAACCCCCAGAACCGCTAACGGAATCGGGGACAGAATAGAGAAGAGTAGCTTCTTTGACACTTAGCGCACGTCTGAACATACTCCGTAGCTTCTTTGAAAATGGTAGGCCAATAATAACCCTACCGAAGCACCTTGTATGCCAGTGACTTGGCTCCTATATGATCGCCACAGATCCCTTCGTGAACTTCCCGAAGTACGTATTCTGCTTCAGAAGGGGCCAAACACTTCAGTAAAGGTGAAGAATACGCACACTTATATAAGTCGCCATCGATCAAGACAAAATTCGAGCTCCTGTACTTTATTTTCTTCGCCAATAAACGATCCGAAGGTAACACACCGTCGGCCAAGTAACTTATATATGGGGTCATCCAACAATCCGAACGTTCCACAACCAACACCTCTGACATTTGAATGCTTGGAGACTCCAAAACCTCCAAATAGACCGATCCACTAAAAGTACCCATATCCGAGGCAGCTAACTTGGACAACGCATCAGCAATCGCATTATTGGACCGATCTACCCCTTGGAAAGTACACGAACTGAAATAATGCAACTGATCCTTAACTTCTGCTAGGTACTTAGACATCCTCGCCCCCCGAGCTTCAAATTCCCTTGATATTTGCTTAACAACCAATTGAGAATCACTAAAGATAACCAGCCTCTGAACCTCTAAACGTCTTGCCAACCGTAGCCCTGCTAGGATCACTTCATACTCGGCCTCGTTGTTGGTCGCCTTAAACCTGAAGCAAATGGCCTGTTGAACTCTAAATCCCTCATGACTTATTAAATCACCCCTGCTCCACTCGTATCCGAAGTTGCAGACCCGTCCACATATAGCGTCCAAAAAGTTTGAAGTGGCTGAATACCCGAAACCAAACCCACTATCTCTGGCTGATCAACCGGATCATCTTCGGAAAGCGAGCACTCCACCACAAAGTCGGCTAAAGCCTGACCCTTTATTGCTGTCCGAGGATGATATTCCAAATGAAACTGGGTCAATTCCACAGCTCACGCAGCAAGTCGACCCGAGACGTCTAGTTTGTGCAACACCTTCTTCAGAGGCTGATCTGTATACACTAGTATCAACCAACTTTGAAAATAATGCCGAAGCTTCTTGCTAGCAATGATCAACGCATAGGCAAACTTCTCTAGGTTAGAATATCTTATTTCTGCGTCCCCAAGTGTATGACTAACATAGTAAACGGGGAACTGCTTTCCAGCCGATTCCCGAATCAAAACCGCCCCGACCGTTAACGAGCTGACGGCCAAATACAAGTACAAAGTTTTCGAAGGGATCGACTTCATCAGCAATGGTGCAGAGGATAAGTATTTTTTGATCCCTTGGAACGCATCCTCACATTTTGAGTTCCATTGAAAAGTCTTTTCGTTCTTTGGACCTTTCAGAGTGTCGAAAAAGGGGAGGCACCTTTCTGTCGATTTTGACATGAACCTCCGAAGCACTGCAATCCGACCCGTTAACCACTGTACATCTTTGAACGACTTCGGCGACTTCATATCCATGATAGCTTTAATCTTTTAAGATTCGCTTCAATTCCCCTCTTGCTTACCATATACCCCAGAAACTTCCCTGACTCGAGGCCGAATGTACATTTGGTAGGATTCAGTCGAATATTATGTTCTCTAATGGTTTGAAAACAATCTTCCAAATCATCCAAGTGGCCTCAAACAGAAGAGATTTTGACGATCATATCATCTACGTAAACTTCTATGCTCCTCCCCAATTGCTTCCCGAAAACGTAGTTCATCATCTGCTGATACATGGCCCCAGCATTAAGCAATCCGAATGTCATCTTCTTGTATGCATAAATTGCTCGATGGGTGATGAAAGCCATTTTCGGAATATCCTTTTTATACATCTATATCTGATGGTATCCTGAAAAGGCGTCCATAGAACCCAGCATCGCGAACCCCGAAGTCGCATCTATCAATTGATCAACATGTGGCAAGGGGTAAAAATCCTTCAAACATGCCTTGTTCAAGTCTGTATAGTCAATGCATACCCTCCACTTGCCGTTTTGCTTATGGACGAGCATCACGTTCGCCAACCACTCGGGATAATCAATTTTAAAAATGAAATTCGCTTCCAGCAACTTTGTTATCTCTTCGTCGATAATCTTTTGCCTTTTAGGGCAAAAATCCTCCTTTTTTGACAAACTAATTTCTTCATCGGGTCTACACACAGTTTGTGAACCGCAACAGATTCGTCAATCCCCGACATATCACTGGGCTCCCAAGTAAAGATATTGGCATAGACCTAAAGCAAGTCAATCAACCCCGTCCTGAAAGGCTCCTGTATGCTCGAACCAATTTTTATTGTCTTTTCCTTTTTCCCCGAAACCAACTCAATATCTTCAGTCTCTTCGGCTGGCAAGGCGAGTGGCTCTGTGCTTCTTTCGGTAAAGGGTTCAACCTCAATCGCCATAGTCTGTTTCTGTTTACACCTTCATACGGCTGAAGATATCAATAAAGTCCTATAACACCTTCAACCAAATCCAAATCACCCTTCACCTCACCGACCCCATTCGTCGTAAGGAACTTTATCTTGAAGTGTGGGATGGAGGTCATCGCTTGCAGCGCCATTAATGTCGGTCTTCCCAAAATAACATTATAGGCCGAATCCACATGCACCACAAAGAACCTGACATTGACCTCCATCTGTCGAGGAGCCGTTCCGAAGATGACTAGCAACTCGATAACCCCCGCCACCCGAACTGGATCGTTACCGAACCCGTATAGCGGAGGTTCTTGGCCGACTTCCATTTTCCTTCCTCCCAAGTTTAGCCTTTGGTAAGCGTGAGCATAGAGTATGTCGACCGAAGAACCGTTATCGATCATGATTCGACTCATATCTATGGTCCCAACTTTGGCAGTAATAGCCAGAGCTCCCTCATGCGGCTCAATCGATTCTGATGGGTAATCCTCATTGGTGAAAGAAATCACAGTGCCTGGATAGGGACACTCCTTCCAACCTGGTTGTTCAGATACTGACATGACTGAATCCAACCTACCCCGCCATTTCTTTCCGAGCACCTTCCCAACCGATCCGCCCGTTATCACATCTACAACTCCTCGAACCATCGGGACTAGATCGATTTGGGATTTTGGGTTCTGCTGAGTATTGTTATTAGTTATTGTCCTTTCCAAAGCCCCTCGTCCCGCGACATACTGAACCAACTCCCCAGACTGCACCTTCTTCTCAATAGGTCTTTCAAATTATAATAGTCCTCTACAGAATGTCCCGAAGTCTGGTGGTAGTTACAATATCGGTCGTGATTTCCCCTATAGGATTTTGTGCTCGTCTGGCAAGGTTCGAAGCCAGGCTTGTTACGGATTTCCTCTAATATCTTCGCCCAATCGGTATTCAGGGGAGTATAGACTTGATTCACATTCTTGTTCGGAAAGGATGGTCTGCCTCCTCCCGAACCTCCTCCATTAAAACCTTTCTTCGGTTAATTATCCTGCCTGGGGGTACTATTCCGATCCCAATCCCTCGATCTATCTTTCGAGCGTGAGTGGGGCTTCAGTCTCCCGATAGCTTCTTCGAGGGTGATAAACCCATCAGCCCGACTATAAGGCTCTGACAAGTCTCTAGGAGGATTAAGGATGAGATCTTTAACTAGCTTCTGGGACTTAGCAATGTCTAATCCAGTGGTAAAGAACCCCACCGCATGCTGCACATTCAAGTCGGTTACTATGTCGACCGCTTCCCTAAATCGCTTCACATATTGACCGAGGTTCTGCTATTTGACTTGTATCAAAGACGTTATCTGCCTTCCTCTTCGTTTGTTGCTTCCGAACCGTGCATGGAACTTATCGTATAGTTGTTCCCATGAACTGATCGAGTTCGGATTGAGAGACGCCATCCATTCCCAAGCCCCATGCTTCAGTGTAGTAACAAACATGTGACATTTGGCGGCGTCAGGATGATCATAGTAATCCATGATCTGATTATATGCATGTGTGTGATCATATGGAGCCCCAGTGCCATTGTACGTCTCCAATGACGGCATCTTTTTGGACTTATCAGCCTTCACCCGCTTGATCTCTGGGGTAAAAGGCGATCTGGTGTTGTTCGACAATTCTACTAACTGATCGGCCGCCGCCAGCCTTTGTTCCACCTATTTCAGCCTTTTTGCTAAGGCATCGGTCCTATTCTCCCAAAGAATCGGCTCGGGCCTGACTCTCGAATTATCCCTAGAGCGGCTTTGACGCCTGCTCTGGTCTGGTGTATGGCTCTTCCGCCTGCTATCGTCTTGCAAGCGGCTATTGTTCCTCCTGCGGATCAGAGAGCGGCTTCTTGGCCTGCTCAAGTCCTGCGAGGGGCTTGGGTACCTGTTGCGGATCGGGGAGCGGCTCCTCGGCCTGCTTCGATCCTGCGAACGGCTTTGGTGCCTGCCGCGGACTGGTATGCGGCTCCTGGGCTTTCTTTTGTCCTGCGAGTGGCTTCGGTGCCTGCCGCAGACTGGGGTGCTGCTCTTCGACTTGCTACTGTCATGCGAACGACTTTCGTGCCTGCCGCGGACTGGGGTGCGACTCTTTGGCCTGCTCCTTTACCATCGAAAATCGTCCGGATGATGTGTCCTAGATCGGTCTCCTGCTGAATTGCCTTAACACCGATGGTAGCTAGAGGAAACTTCTTCTCTGTGTAGCAACGACGCGAACTGCTTATTTAAGTCTATTTGCTGAAGGCGTAGGACCTCCATAGCGTCTTTGTTCTGTTGTACCTTTCTGCCCAAGATCAACTCGCTCTTGTCTCGACCTTGATCCGACTTAGAGTTCTGGTCATCGGCACCATCGTCATGCCCCCCTGTCTTTCGTGTAGTAGAGAACAATTTCCTTTTGACAATTGCCGTCCGGGGGTCGAATTGGCCCACCGAACGACTCTGAGGACCCAACCTATCCGAGATGCTCTTCGATGGTCCCAGCCTGTCTTTGACCGACCCTCAGGGTTGGAGTTTATTGGCTGTTGACGTGTTCCGTGCCGACACCGTTTTTGCATTGTTTGACACCATGATTTCCGACCAAAAACTACTAAGTGATTGTATGCTATGCTGCACTAAGGCCCTCATTCTAGCACTAATGTTAACGCCAAGATTTCGCCGCGCGTCCAATCACTAAAATACGCGCGAAATCCTGCACAAGAATGAAATCACACTCAGGAGCTTGGCGGTTTTGGCCGCCTGGGGATAGCTCCGGTGTGAGAATAAGTACAGACTGTTCAAGATATTAACAATGGAGGTTTAACACTTTAGTGAGCAAAAAGTCATTACTTGTAAATTTAGGGTTTAGCCTTGTATTTATAGATGATCACGCCGTCTTCATCGCCCTGTTCCCCTACCGCAATAGGAATTCTAATCATGGTAATTACCTATGATTAGATAGAAATCAATCTGCTTAAAGAAAGGAAGTAGGACATAATCTTGACTCTTTCCTTTTGAACTAGAATTTAAGTATAGTTAGGAATCTTAGATTCCTTAAAGTTCGCACCCTGCCCAAAATAAATTCCCACATGGGAACATCCTTCCACGTGGACTGTGGCCCACCCTATTCTTCAGGCCCATGTGAACACATCCCAACAGCCATAATGATACTATTAGGGAAGTGTTTTGTACTCTATATTTCCTTTTTTCAAGCTACACTAGTCCTCCTGGGCACACATTTTGTGTGTGCAATTCAAATCCTCGACATACATTTTGTGTGTGCAATACAAAAATCATAAGGTAATTTTTTATGTCAGTCAGTTTTGAGAGGTAATATAGGAATGAGATGAAATTAAGGGACAAAAATAGAAATTAAACAATGTCAATAACTATTTTAATATTATAATTTATAGTTGTAAATGTATATCAAGTGGAAACACAATTCCACAACAACACTACAACGCTTCTAGTATTTGTACAAGAAAAAATTAAGGACACCGAGTTAGAAACTAAAAATAGCAGCAACCTCCAATAATGTAGTCATTTACTAGCATCATTACGGAATTGAACAAATTTAGTTGCGAGAATGACGTTTCAACTTATAAGAGAAAAGGGTAACAAAGATTTTCTAAAACGAGCACAAGTAATTAAAGAAATAGACATTAGAGATACCCAAAAAGACGTAATCACTAATCAGGTAACTGTCTCAACAACTCAAATATTACAAATATATAGGTGATTCAAGATTCCTAATGAATACAACTTTTGACCACCATCAGGGACGGACCGAGTGGGGTTAACTGGGGGCCATCGTACTTACTACTTTTTTTTTCTTTTTTTTTTTTGGGTGGTTATCGCACATTTTTGTCAATGTGCGTGCCTTATATATCGTCAAATACCAAAATGTCTTTACCCTCTTGAAAATCAATTTGTCTACTTTATATATATTTTTATATTTTTTATTATATACATTGTACCAAAAATTCTCACTAGACATAAACTATGCGTCCGTTTCTGACGCATTTCAACACGAAGAATCCATTAAATCTTCAACACTTACCTAATGATTAGGTAGAATTTCAGCCTCACTGAGATTTCCACATATTAGCTTTGATCCTTTGCTTGACTAGTTGAAGTTGCTTAAGTATTAGGATTCCAAAAAAGTAAGACGCATATATTCCAGTAAAATTGTTAAAGTAGGTATTCCCGCCCGAAAATCATTACGTACGGATGATGTTGGAAAAAAAAATACTCCATTCATTCTAAAATTAGAGATACAATTTAACTTTTAAGATCAAACGACGGTATATTAAACTTTAAAATTGGTATGACTCATAAAAGTTTAAAATAAAATAAATTTTGTGATTAATAGTTTTTGTTATATACTTTACAATTATAATAATTATATAAACTAAAATTAAATAAATTCACATCAATTTAAAGTTTAATATGCCGTTGTTTTATCTCAAAAGTCAATTTGTATCTCTAATTTAGGAACGGAGGAGGGAGTATAAAATAATCTCAATTCTAGAAAATATCTCTCTTTGTGTAATTTAAAAAGAAAGGGTTAGTTGTACATGGGACCACGAAATATATGTCGAGTTATTATTTGTACCCCAAAGTTTAATTTCTCTCATCCCGTTCCGCAATGTTATGTTAAATAAGAACGATGGACCCTATTTATGATTCCAACCATATTTTCATCGGAATGTTGACACGTGTCCTCACATGGAATATAGACACGTCAGCATTAATTCTAGCCCCTTTTTTGATCGAATTTTTGGCACGGGGTGCGTATTGGGGCCGGAGATATGTAACACTCCCAATTTCGTATACTAGCTAGAGCAGACTTGGTGCATCACTATTCATCCACATATATGCTAACTAGCTATTATTATAAGCTAGGGTACACGATACATTAATTATTTATATTCTTTACACAAACATGTCCAGGTCTTATTTACACAATATGAATTAATACAACAGTTCCAAAATATTTCACCAGTTTGTAAAGATTTAAATGGATGTACCAATTCATCCGACTTTTAGAATTTTCGCAATATGGCCCAATATGTGACTCCGTAAAATTGGTCTTGAAACCGGGATTCATAGAGTTTGGAGGCTTGCTTAAGCGAGGGGAAAGTGTTAAGCACCCCCCAACTTCTGTGAAAACATGATTACCGTATATTAATGTTTTTCTAAGTGTGAGATGTGTGTGTGTGTGTGTGTGTGTGTGATCTTGAGAAAAATCTACCTAGTCTTTTAAGTCGAAATCATGGGAAGTGTGTTATTTTGAAAGTATCTTAAAACATTTTTGGACCTATGCGCGAGAGATTTAATTTGAGAAAAATGTTCATTTTAGCTTTTATTATTTAAATAAAACCTTTTGGGGGTGACGTTTTGGAAGACATGGTTTTCAAAACCTTCGCCAAATAGGAATCAAAATTTTTCGTTACATTCAATTTTAACTTAAGGTCGTCTTACTAACCCGAAGCGGCTTAATTTTAAAAAGATCTATACTAAATTTACACAAAAGATTGGATTTTTCACTTGTGGGATGATAAATTGAGCCTCCTTAAGCTTGAATTTATATAAAATCTACTAATCTAATGCAAAATTTGATGTAATCTATTGGATTTAGCTTGAATTGGGTGTCTCTCTCTAGAATTTCTCCAAAAATCCTTCCATTTCTCTCTAACTTCTCTCTCTTCAAAATCTGCTGAAAATTGCCTTATATAGGCTCTGGGCCTAGCCGTAGGTGTACTTGCGGCTAGCCCAGGTGGGGCCCACCTGCCTCAATTTTCGTGTCGTGTAGTCAGCTTTTCGTCTAGTTCGCTGAAACATCCGTATCATTCAATCCAGGAAGAGTTGGGAGACGTGTCATACCATTCCGGAAAGCTCTTTCCAAGCGCTACGCAATGACATAAAGTTTGGCCAATTCTAGGTCTTAGAAGATAAAAGTAAACTTCAAAAATAGATCTTCCCATAGATGTCGACCGGTCAACCGTCATGCCTCGCGTAATTCGTCACTCGATGGTTGTCATAACAACTCTGAAAGTAGTATGCCCTAAAGCCAATCATATTTGATGTGATGAGTATTTACTTTGTAATCTTATTCATTTATTAATAAGAGAATTTATTTAATAAAAGGCATTCTTTATCCATGTTAATTAGTTGAATTAATAAATGTGATAAAACCATAGTTTTCGAGCAATGCTTTTAGAATCATGATGTTGATCATGGTAATGAGATCTAAATTCAAGATAACTCAAAACTAAAATAATCCTAATCGTTGGATCACTAATGTGGGGTTACTGATTTCGGATAGATTACTACATACTATGCTTACTTTGTTAAAGAGGATGGTTGATCTCATAATCATTTGTGTGGTGACACTAAAGCAAGTATGTATGTACTTATTGGAGAATAAGTTCACTGAACGTGACCTGAATAAAGGAACCTAATGGAGTTTTACATGCCTCTCAATAGGTGTTCCTAAAGTGATAGTAGAACAAGTGATCCTTGGACTTGAGATCATCATAGTATCTTGTATATACTGAGTTATGTTTTGTCATAATTCCTTAATACTTTAGGATATGTTGTAGGGTATGTTCGGATATAATAAAGTATATATAAAGATAGGTGAATGATTAACAAAGGATTTACCACTTCCAGTAAAGGGAGAAAATGTCCTATGTGATTCGATAAAGTAACAACTCAGAAATCCCTGGCCAAGGTTGAATGAAAATTAGAAAGAAGTTTCTAATTTAAATTAACTGGAGTTGTACATTTTAGAATCGGAATACATATAATCAAATAAATAAAACTTGACAGTAATTCCATATTTTATATTTGATTGGGACATTATATGGTAGAAGGATTGAATTGTACGGTAACTATTCACATAATAGGTTTTTTTGTATTCTTTGTGATAATTCTTTATGAATGAACGTTGAATTCATATTATCCGGATAGTCATGATACATTATTTATAAGGTGTCACTCATGATGTGGAATAAATATTATTTATTTATATTTGAATTGAAGGAGTTTAATTCATTATAAATAATATTAGAATGGTTCTAAATTATTTATTCTACTTACTGGCTTAATATTGAACTTAGAGGGTCACACCATAAAATGAAAAAATATAATTGACTAAGTGATTGACTTAATAATAATAAATTAAGTATACTTAATTTATTAGTGGAATAAATTAAATAGCTTAATATTTATAATTAAGTATTTGGAGAAATACTTATTATAAATAAATAAGAGTTGTCTTATTATTATTATTATTAATTATTATTAAAGTTTTTAATTTATGTTGGGAATTAAATTCAAACCCTAATTTCTAAAAGGTTTAGGAATAGGGTTAGTCTATAAATAAGAGGAGTCTTATTGTGGGATAGACTAATGCTAATGCAACTTGCGTCTCTCTTGTAAATATTCTCAAAACCCTAAGGTGTTAGGATAGAGAGAATTAGGGCTAGCCACCCAAGATCTAGTAGAATCTACAATCACATCTTCAATCAATTTATCTTGGTGGATCATTGTTGAGCTAAATCTATACTAGTAATTTTACGTACAAGTATACACGGTCAATCGAGTAATAAAGTGATAAGAGAGTTGTCGATCCCATGAGGAGCGAATAATAACCTAAATAATTCTAACACTAATTATGCATCAATTAATTTAATCTAGATAATTTTGATAACAAATGAGTGAATTAACTAATTTACCAACTACTGAAATATTAAATCAATGAATAAAAAGGTTAAGGAATCAATTTTTCCCAATGAATCATTCAAATAATACTATCATTCTTTTATTAAATTGATTAATCAGAATTGTCAACGAAAAATCACTAATAATTAATATAACCACCTTTCGAATAATTATATAGCATACCAATTATTCCCAATTTCCCTATATTCCTATGAGAAACAATAATAATAAATTCATTAAGATTTATTTTCCACCCGTTGCTTACGGTATTCAGAAATATTCCTATCCCGTCCACAAAATTAGCACTCAATCAGAAATCAGTATTACTGAAAAGAATTACTAATCACAAGTTATTATACCTAGATTTTAACTTAGAATCTATCGTCAGATTTCATCTAAATCCATCTAATAATTGTTGATTAGGTAATTATGACAAAACAAAATAAGATATAATAAACAATTCAATTCATAATCAACTTAAATATAAGAATTAATAAATATTAAATAAAATCATCATCGGGTTCCATTGAATCCTTAACTAAGGAAATTAGTTCATAATGAAAGTGAAAAACATCAATGATTTATCAAAAGTCATTCTAGATTACAAAATAAAGTAATAGAAGAGAAGAAATAAACTCTTTCGAATCAAGTCTTCGCTCATAAGCTCTAATTCGCCTATGGAATAAAGCTCTGATGAAACCCTTATTTTCTTATGTATTGAATACTACTGAATACTGAATGATAATGAATACTGAATAGCCCCTTAATGAATAAAATAAATCTAAATATATTAGTCTATCCCTGACTACTAATAAGTTTCAACCCATACACGATAAGTGTAACATAAATCAAATCTTAGCCAAAAGAATCCAAATCCACTGGGCGCGTGGCTGCACGCGCGAGCCAGTCTCCGCGTTCAAGCGCCGCGACTCTTGAGTTCATGCATCGCGGCTCATGCCTTTGTATTCTCCTGCGCCGCGACTCTCATTTGGTGCGCCGCGGCTCTTGTTCTTTAAGATGCGCGCCTTTGCCCCTTGTTTGTGCAAGCCGCGACCCTTGGTCCCTGACCATCCTTCAATTCTTCCTTTGTGCTCCCACTTTGGCCAATCTTCCATATGAATCCCGACTACATATATTGTGACACCCCCAAATTCGAGTACTACGTTTCCTCAGGATTTGATGTTCACTATCCATATACATCACATCACATCTAACTACCCATTCATTCATAATGGAAATACTATTAATGGAAATAGAAATCTCCCATTAAGGGTTACAACATCATTCATAAATAAATCCCAGGTCATCTAACCTTAACATAACATCAGTGCGGAAACATAAATTAAGTCTATTACATAACATCATTAAAATAAGTACAACAAGTCTTCATCACTTGTTTGCTTTTCCTTTACCCTTACTAGTAGATGGCTCGTCAGTTCTTTCAACCTTAGCTGCAATGTTATTATGCAAGGGTGAGCAATGATTGCCCAGCAAGTATAACAACAACAGTAATAATAACATGCGAAATAATTAATATATATTGAATAATCGAAGATTTAGCTTTTGAGTCAAGAATGTAAGACAAGATTCAAAAGAACGTCTGAAGGTCTTAAGACCACGAACTATGTCCCAGGTTATCAAGTATTTCTACTTTAAACCTTTAACAGTCGTAAGACTATATGGACCTTTCTTCTCGTACTCAGGGGGATCAGCCCTTTGTACCATGTATGTGCACAACATCTTAACGCTAACGCGTAAATAAAATCCCCTGTATAAGGGTTGTTCATCTCAGTTTGACATCGGAGTCCGCACCAAAGGAAGTTTGGTTTGGATTTACTTCAATAACGTTTCTAGAATTTAGAACGCTCATCAACTATGGACTAGTCGAATCAATAAGGGTTCGCTAGACAATCAAGGTTCAAAAGGTATAATTCGAGAATCAAAACTAAATCTCACAAAAGGTACGATTGAATACGTTCTATATAACTGAAGCATTACAAAGAGGAAATTAAAAACGTCTCATAGAATCCATGAAATTGAATGTAATAGAAACAATAACTTGCTCGAGAAGTAATAGCATTATGAAGCTTATATTCTATGATAATGAAATTTAGAAACTTGCGTAAAAGTAAAAGTAAGGATAAGATACTTGCCTCGTGCGTAGACTAAAAATTTAAGACTCACGTTTCTCTAATCAACCTATACATTCCGTTTATAAAACAGTAACAATAATTAATTACAGTATTATAAACACTTCAGAACTCATTCTCATCCAAAATTTCTATTTTAATAGCTCAATTGACATCGAACAATCCATGGGTTTATGCTTACCACCCATTACAGTATTTTAGCAATCATTTTATACCTTAGCCTAAGCTTTAGGTATATCTACAATATCATAACGTGATCTCAAAGAAAGAAGAAAATTTTTACTCTCGTCTTTTTACTCTTTTTTTTTTAAAATTCCCGCCGGGGCGGGAAAACTCTTCACAAAATTCTCGCCAGGGCGGGAAAACTCTTCACAAAATTCTCCCCGGGGCGAGAAAACGTAGTTCAAAATTCTCGCCGGGGCGAGAAACACGAAATTCAGTTCCTGCAGTTCGCGCAGAACACAGAAAATGCCAAATTTGGCCAAAGTTTTTCATCGAATTGATAATTTAAGTATACCCATTCGTCATATGTGTTATAAAATCAAAACCCAACACATATAGAGTGATTTTAACATCACAGACAATCTAAATAACCAATTAAAACTAAAATTTTCACTGTTCATGCCTTATTAACAAGTTTTGATACAGTTAATCGTAATTAATCACTGTGAATTCGTTTCTTAACTAAATTAATCCGTTTAAGTTTCATTCTTTTCGTTTTTACATGCATAAACATAAACAACTATCAATTTAACGATTAACATGTAATTCAAACATAAATTTTCATACATATAAGTCATATTTAAACTCTGTTTCTCTGTAAATTTCAGAACTTCTAATTCAAGGCATAATCTCATGAATTAATTACTCTAAATCACATATACATCATATAAAAGACGCTTATACATGATTTCTAACATCCAATCATCATTCTATAAAAATTTAACCATATAACTTAATTTACAGAAAACTCAAACATGCATTCATAGAGAAAATTAAGAAAACATAAGTTAAAGGTTAAAATTAAGAATTACCTTTGGTTTGGTGCTAGATTATGCAACTAGATGAATGATTTCCTTCTTCAATCTCAAAATTCTCACAAATTTTCTCTCCTTTTCTCTCTGTATTGCTCTAACTTAGACTTAGGGAATAATAATAAAAGAATACGTGAATAGAATTTAGTCTGATGAGTGAGTGTTAGTTAATCCCATCATGGGTTAACTGACTTCAACCCCCTCTAAGGCTTCGTTTGGTAAGTCCTTATAAACTCTTCTTTTGGTTTATTTTAATAAGTAGCTTATTATAAAGTTTCATGTCACACCTTAATCAACTAAATAATCTTACTAAAATCAAATAAATAAAGTAGAATAATTCTACATTAAATCACATAGTCATATAAATAAAATTCTCATTTATTAATAATGACAATTTACTAAATCTCTAATTAATAATTAAATTAATTAGAAATAACATTATACTCATTTAAATAATGTATTTAATCAAATAAATTCAATTAAACACATACTTTAAATATAAAAATTCTTCACGTCAATTTAACTAATGTAACACATGTAATTAAATTAATCTACCACAAATTCATTAATTAATCAATTAATTCAACAATCAAATCGTCGAAAAATATTTATTTAATTCAATAAATATTTCAATTAAATTACAAAATCCTCGTTCGTCACATATATCTATTCAATGTTTAACTTTCGCCAAACAATCATTTTTACATGTAGCAACAATAAGGCTAATCTTGTAATAATTTCCTCTATTTATACCAACATAGGTTGAAATCAATTATTCATAAAAACTACTAAAATGCAATAAAATAATTCCAAAACCTCTCTAGAAAAGCAAAATGATCAAGTCAAACATACCCAATTAATAGATATAAAACCTACTCATCAAATACCCCCAAACTTGAATCTTTTCCTGTCCTCAAGCAAAACTTAAATCAATAAAATAATTCTTAAATTTTAAAACATGCTACCTATTCTTGAGATAATCATGAATCAATTCCTAGCCCCCAAGATCATACTATCATCACTTTACAACAGGTAAACCCTGTATAAGCTTGTCAATCACTTAGTCATCAATTCACAATAGTTACAATCCCATAATGTGTGTGTGCAATCTCTACAAAATCAATCAGACCTTAAAAAGATTATATAACGAACACATGGTATGGAGAAGTCATCAACCCCTAGGACATATAACAACAATAATCTCAGCTAGGGTAATCATTGCTCAAGTCAAGAGAATACAGTTCTTTCTAATATTCTGCTATTCCTCCTAGATGCATTTTCATTCTTATTCCTCAAGGTGAGTGCGTTTTACGCTCCTTCTCACATTTGCATGACGAGTGCCTTTTACGCTCCATCTCGCCTTATTTCATTTCCAAGGAGTGCTCTTTTAAGCTCAATTCACTCCACCATATATCTTAGCTCTAGGAAGCATAACATTTATTTTTTTTATTTTTTTATATGAACCATAATTTTCCCCCAAACTTAAATAATTCACTACCCCTGCTTCAATTAAGGTCGCAATATAATCCTAACTCGTGACAATATCTCATACCAAGGTTTCGAACTATAATCGCATTAAAATACAATTACTCTAGGTGGGATAAAAGTGCTCAGAATAATAGGGATCATTACTACACAAAATCGACTTCTAATACGATACAAAAGCTTATCACAGGGTTCAAAAGTTTTCTATCCTGCTAACACCTTTAATCATATCTTATCAGCAGCTATTCTAAAGATTCACTACTTATTCTTTTTTTGTATATGCAATAATGATCAACAAAAAATATGCAATGATGCAATAATGATCAACAAAAAATATGCAATGATGCAATCCTAATTAACAAATAAATAACCATGCAAATAACAAAATAAATAACCATGCAAATAATTAAATAAGTCTTTAACAAACCAACAAAGACAAATCATCCTCCCAAACTTAAATATTACATTGCCCTCAATGTAATACAACAAAACTTCCTTGGAAAAAAAAATTCATGCATCACCAGCAGCATCACCATCACCATCATCAGCATCGCCATCCTCATCATCCGCAAGGTTATTGGTCTCCTCCTCCGACTCGAATGCATTATCGAAAAACGCCGATGACGGTGGAAAATGGATGGGATCCTAATTTTTTATGTTGAAGCGAGTTGTAAATGTTTGTATGATGCTGTTCGTGTAATTCACATAGTTGTCAACTCGGTCCGCTATCTGATCGACACGACGTGCTTGCCGGCGATTCAAACTCAACAAATTATCCCTGCCTCATTCCAAGTTCGTTTGAGTCCTCCATATAGCCTGGACCTCGACAAGTATCAGGTCCAAAGTAGCATCAGACGGAGCACCACGTCCTGCCCGCCTCGTACAATGAGATGAACTAGCCCCATAAGATGGAGACCTTCCGTCATCCCAGTAGCAGCAACAACATTAGCATCTACATTATATCCACCCCGCATGTTGGAACCGCTGCCAATTGGTTCTTTGAACTTGTCAATGGTGCTGCTATCCAACACTGACTTTGGTTGCTCAAATATCTCATCTGCTTGCCAAATAACTCCAACATTCTTACACAACCCATATATGAGAGATGGGTGTGGAAGTTTGCCAGATGTACCGCTCTTTAATGCATGAAGAATGGAACTATGGATGACCTTGCCCACATCAATACTTTTTCCCATGACAATTGCATATAGAAGTGCTACCCTGGCCTTAGTTACTTCTGAAACATGAGATGAAGGCATTAATTTAGCACAAAGGACCAAGCCTTACCATATCTACTTAGTGCATTCCGAGGGAAGGAAACTGTAGAAATTAACCAATGAGGCATGAAATCGCTCCGACGGTTCTTCACTAACAAATTTTGAGTGATCAAATGTGGAAGAAGAAGCCTGTGATGTGCGTTGATGCTTGGGTGCCATTAGAGTGCTCAATAAAGCTTTGAAACTAAAGAATTTAATGAACTTTGTGGTTGAAGCAATTTATTAAACACCTGACGTGCACTCAAAATTTTGCCTAATGTTAAAGTTCCTTGAATGTATCCAATCCCTCCAAACAATGTAGTAACCCAAAAACAAACCCAAAAATGGCAAATATCTCTCAAGGAAGAAGAAGAAAACTTGTATGAACCAAGTACATTTGTTATTGAAGAAGAGGAAGAGTTGTTGAATTTGTGCAATCCTTCTCCAAATATACCCCTTGATTTCTCCTAGCAATCCTTTAAAATGATGGTGTTAGGTTTTAGTTGCTGAATTTGAATGGAATTGAAGCTCTATTTATGGAAAGAATTGAATTGGTTGGGTGAATTTTGGTTATGGGGAGTTTTTGGGAGAGGTTATGTTTGTGTGGGAGAAGGAAGTGGGCGATTTTTTGGGAAAGAGTGGGGAAGGTGAGTGCGGGAAAATGCTTTTGGTGCTGAATTGCGCATGAGCGCCACGACCCATGATTTGTGCGCCGCGACTCACAGATGGACGCCGCGGCTCTTGAGTTTGTGCGCCGCGGTGCACAAGTTCTATTTGGATTCCTTGCACGACTGCTTAATTTTTGATTGCTGAGGGTTGCTGGGAGCCGCGACCCCTGAAGTTTAATGCCGCGGCGTATAAATGGAATGCCGCAACGCATAAATGGAATGCCGCAGCGCATAATCTCTGTTTGTGGACTATGCTTGCTAGGCCAAATTTTTCCTAATTTCATTGCCTTAACATTCCCTTGAATGCTTGCCCCAAAATTATTTAATCTCTTCATCTTGCATCTCAATTTCTTGCAATTCTCAATCTCATCAAATTTGATGCATGCAAAGCTTGTATCACCTGAATTAATTTGCCAACAAAACTCAACTTAACTAATTATGCAAAACTTATGACTAAAAATTAAACTAAAAACAAATAAACTTAATTTAAATAAATAAATTCAAATCTAATTATTTTTTAACCCATTGGTTACCTCCCAGTAGAGCTTGTTTTTAAGTCTTCAGCCCCTGACTTCTTCTTTTTCAATCACTCGGACTTGTTGACGTGATTGGAATGCCTTCAGTTACGCATCCCATATCATGTATCACGTGCCCATTCTTTTCCATGTTCCCTTGCTTTTTATTTTCTTTTCTTCCTTCACTGTGACCATCTTCCCATGTTTCATCTTCTAAGATTTTTTGTGCCACCTAACACTCTTCCACTTCATTTGGAATTTTTATGGTATCAAACACGCTGAACGTAACCTCTTGATCATTAACCCTCATCGTGAGTTCTCCATTCCTTACATCAATCAAAGTTCGTCCAGTGGCTAGGAATGGTCGTCCTAGAATCAATGGAATCTCCTTATCTTCTTCATAATCAAGAATGACAAAATCCACTAGGAAAATAAACGTATCAACTCTCACTAGCACATCTTCGATCACTCCTCTTGGACGTGTAATTGATCGATCTGCCAGTTGCAGAGTTATATTTGTTGGCTTCATTCCTTGCAACCCAAGTTTTTCATAGATAGAGAGAGGCATGAGATTAATGCTTGCCCCAAGATCACATAGAGCCTTCCCAACAAACTGTTTCCCAATAGTACATGGTATGGTAAAGCTTCCGGGGTCTTTCAGTTTAGTGGATAATTTCCTTTGAATAATAGCACTGCATTCTTCAGTTAGTGCTACCATCTCTCATTCACTTATCCTCCTCTTCTTTGACAGAATTTCTTTCAAAAACTTAACATAACTTGGCATTTATTATAATGCCTTTGCAAAAGAAATATTGATCTTTAATTTCTTAAAAACCTCTAAATTTTTTGAGAATTGACAGTCCAACTTCTGACTCTTCAACCGTTGTAGATATGGTACGACAGGATTCTTTGTTTCATGCTTATTCTCGCTATGTTTTAATTCTGACTCTTGATTCTTCTTTTCTTCATTCCTATTTAAATCAATTCCAATTCCTTCTTCCTTTTCAATGTCAATCTTTCTTGTTGGTATGGTATCATTTTTCGGCAAACTCTTCCCACTTCTTAGCATAATAGCCTTGTATTGCTTTTGACTTTTTCTTCTTGGGTTGGCTTTGCTGTCACTTGGTAGAGCACCATGTGGATGCTTATTCACTGCACTTGCTAGTTGTCCCATATGGGTCTCCAAATTACAAAGTGACCCTTCTAGGCTATTCATTCTCGTGTCATTTGCAGCAATGTACTTAGTTATTAAATCTTCTATATTAGGCTTTCTTTCCTGTTGTGGTTGAGCTGGGCCTTGGAAACCTGATGGATGAAATTGACTTGGAGCTGATGATTGATTCTGATTATTGCTCCACGAAAAGTTTGGATGATTTTTCCACCCCGGATTGTATGTGTTAGAATACGTACCCTGCTTGTTCCCTATAAAATTCATTGTTTCGGTACTAATTGCACACTGGTTTGTGTTATGACTTCCTGCACACAATTCACAGACTACAACTACCTGTCGTACTGATTGCGTTCCCATTGCATCAATTTTCTTTGATAGATTTACCAATCGTGCGGCCAGAACTGTTACTGCATCTATCTTAAATTTCCCTCCACTCTTTGGTTGAATCAATCGAGCAGTTGGCGACTGATAATTGTTCACAGCCATTGTCTCCAACAATTCATACGCTTCTTCGAAATTCTTACCCATTTGAGCCCCTCCTGCAGTTGCATCAACACTAGTTCGTGTTGTGTTAAACAACCCATTATAAAATGTTTGTACTTGCAACCACTTCGGGAGTCTATGATGAGGACACCTTCTCAACATTTCCTTGAAACGTTCCTAAGCTTCATACAATGATTCTGAATCCTGTTGTGTGAAAGACGTAATCTCATTTCTCATTTTCATTGTCTTTGCTGTGGGGAAAAAATTTAGCTAAAAATTTCTGAGCTAAATCATCCCAAATAGTGATTGAACCCGCTGGTAACGAATGTAGCCAACTCTTTGCCTTGTCACTAAGTGTGAAAGGAAAGAGCCTTAGTTTTACTGAGTCATCAGTCACATCCTTGTATTTGAATGTGTCACATATTTATAAGAAACTTACAAGGTGATCATTTGGAACATCATTTGGCATACCCCCAAATTGGATTGAATTCTGAACCATCTAAATCGTTCCAGGTTTGATTTCAAAAATGTTGGCTTGAATTGCGGGCCTCCTAATGCTTGAATAAATCTCAGTGACTTGCGACATCGCATAGTCCTTAAGTGATTTTTGTGCATCTTCGTCAGCTATAACTTGTTGCTTAATTGTCTCTTTACAAAACTGTTGTATTCTACGAAGCCTTCTATCAATCTCGTCCTCGAACGGCAGTAACTCTTGCTCCTTTGACCTAGTTTGCATACAAAGCTACATGCGAATAGAAAACAGATTCATAAATCCACAATAAAATCTAAATTAAAATTAACTGATGGAAATTAATAATAAAAAATTAAGCTATCTATTTGCTCCCCGGCAACGGCGCCAAAAACTTGTTGAGCTAAATCTATACTAGCAATTTTAAGCGCAAGTATATGTAAGGACTACGATTTTCCTAGCAATATTATTGAGACCTATATATTAACCTTTATTATTTTCATTGACTCATTAATAATTTGGGTAGCTATGTGTGGTTATTTAATTAATTGATTTAATAGTCCGAGTATATTGGACTAACTTTACATTGATTAAACAAGCCCAAATAGTTATTTATGGCCTTGTAGAGGGCTAGAATTATTAATTCCACTTAGAGGTTCTTGTAATGGGCCAGTCCGGTCATTTTATTTAAATAAGCCCAGTCCAAGTTGGGTCGGATTGAGCTAGTCAGCAGCTAGGATCCAGTAGCCCAGAGGTGGTGCGACCCAACCACGTGATCCTTACTGTTGAATACTGACTCTAAGGTTACCGTTGCGTGTGAGTATGAGGCGCTGCACCAGGCCAATGGCCTATACCTCCTCTTGCGCCGATTAAAGCCTAAACCATGATTAATGGGGATAGCTGAGGAGCTCGGTTGGTGGAACTTTTCACCTAAACCTGAACAACCAACAGGTAATACCGTTATGAACTGGTCCTAACGCCTGAGTAATGACCATCGCCGGGATAATAATTTTCCTATAAATGGAGACCCTGTTCTCATGGGAAAGCTTACTGAGTTTATTTGATACAGATACTAGAGAGATATATCGCGGTAAGAGTTACTTTGAGAGGTAGTTCCGTCGTTCGGAGGGACAATCAGAGTTCGAAAGCTAGAAGGTTAGCAGTCGGACAGTAGAAGAGGTAAAACTCTTTCTTTTGATTCTCAGCAATTATCTCCCTTGTCCGGTCAGATTTCCTTTCACTAAGTCAGTACTAGATGAGTCGACCATCACAGGTTGAGTCGTTATGGCGATACCAAGCTTGGTAATTACAAAGTAGTTACCTTATCTTGTATCATTTTAATATATAGTCAAAGCATGACTTAAACTCGAGTCGCAGTATAGACCTTAATTACCGTACCCAAACAAGATGATAAGAGTCTAATGGGGACGCGGGAGTCGTCTAGTGAGGTCTGCCACCTCACCCCAAACTCATGGACCTAAGCAACAGGGTTAGGTAATGGTAGTTACCCGACCCTAGACTATGGAGTGGTTTCTGAAGTGGAATCTGAAGTCAAACCTTGGTAGGAGAATAGTCGTCAGACCCAAACCCCTAGTATCAGTAATGTTTGAACCTGACCTGGAGCCGAAGCCAAGATTTTATCAGCAGAAGGGTCAGCCAAACCCGAAGTATACTACCAGACTGTAAGATAATTTTTGTAGAGGAATTCGCAGTCAAACCCGAAGGCCGTAACCTTTGCTCTGGGTTTAGTTCAATACTTGACCCGAAGCCGAACTCCCGATATCTGTAAGGCTCGGACCTGACTTCCAAAGTCATAACCCGAAGCCGAAGTTTTAATTTACAAGGAGACCTAGACCTCTGGCTTCCTGAAGCCAGACTCGAGGCACATCCGATCCCGAAGGGATCCCCGAACTATGAACAATTTCGACCAGGAGCCGAAGCCGAAGTCTTATCGGTAGAGAGTCGGTAAGACCCAATACTATCTCTAATCGACTAATAAGTGTACCTTGAACTATTTCTAAATCCTGATGGGACCCTAAAAGCCCATTCGGCATCCGTAGAGTAAGATAGCCGAACCCTTTGGCCATCTTAGAATGGACCCTGTCGATGGTACTACATCCTTACTGATCGGGGAGCTGTCCTATCGGACAGTCGAGTGTTGGAATGGTCCATGGGATAGATAGTGCGAGTCGCTCATATTTATTTATTAGGTATGTTATTCCTGCATAGCTATGTCTAATCAGAGAATGAATCATATGTTGTAGGGTGCTTACGGAACAGAAATGTAGAGTAAATTGTTAAGCAGCGATTCAGGCAAGTTTCTGAACTTCACTATTTAATTGGATAAGTTCCCTTGACTTCTACCAACTTGTGTAAATATATTGTTGTTGTGCAAGTATTATTGAGCAAGTTCCCTCACTTTGAGCTTTTGGATCAATTGTTATACTATTATGTATATCCTTACTAGTATTCTTCCACACAGTTTGTTATACTGATGTGCATATCTATGCTTCCTAACTTACACCACTTTGAAATTCCGAACCCTTATACCCTTCGTATTATATGACGCTTCTGATATTATGTTGCAAGTTCTTCAAATTAAGTTTGAACTCTATTTTCCAGTATGTGTTAAGTGGTCTAATTGCTTTAAGAATTATTCCACCCCGATATCATTGATATTTGCACACTGTACATTTGCTCTTGGTTCCGTTGTTGAACTGTACTAATACAAAGATTAGGCTATTCATGCACCATTCAAAGAGAAGCCTAAGCCACTTGTTCGGCTAGGCATATGGATGATGATTACTTTGAAAAGCTATCCAAACCCATTGTTGGGATGAATTCTAGACTGAGATGAATGACCCCATGATAGGGATGTAACCTAAGTATCTGAAAGACGGTATGCGGTAGAGTTAAATGGTATGCATATTCATGGGTACAAGAGGTTGATCCCCTTGAGTACTTACTCTCTAGTTGGCAACCTAATAAGGGTCAGACAATGTGGCTGATGCCTTAGCGTGTGTTCATAGTCTATCTTGGACTGTTGGCAGTAAATAATCAATCTTCATTTCTTTATTTGAACTGTGATTATGTTGTTCGCTTGTTTTCTTCGGTTAATTGTTGAAATTATGCTGATGTTATTCATATTCATTCATGATATATCCCTCTCATTTATTTAAAACTTGTTGAGCAAACTCGTTGCTCACCCTTGCTATATCATGAAATATTTTTGTTCAGCCCGAGTGCTCGAGCAGAGATAAGGGCAAGGAGAAGGTGAAGTACTAGGCTTCGAATGGGCGCGCCATCCATTATTATGTTTTGTCTAGGCTTCGGCCCTTTTGTATTTCAAGCTACGTTAGTTGTTTCTTTGTATTTTCGCGTTGTAGCTATTTAAGGTTGTAGACCTTGGGACCCATATGTAAACCTTTCTAAATGATCAATATATGATTATTTATTCCGCATTTAGTTATCATATATTGCTTGAGGGTGTTTGGATGTTGTAGATCGTGAGCACCAAGTTCGGTGTATTTGGTACCTGAATTTGGGGGTGTCACATGTTGGTATCAAAGTTGTAGGTTATAAACTTTAGGATCGCGAAACCTAGGTTATAACCTTAGTATTAAACTCGTATTGAGTACGCTAGGATTTGGATCGAGAAGATTCGTTGAGTCTTATGGGAGTGGAGATGAGTCGTGGAAGAACTCATCGAGCCAATGCGGTGTATGATAAAATATCTTTCATTTCATCAACGGATATGCTTATTGAGGTTTTGATGACATCTGTTAGTATGTTATAGGATGACGGAGATAGGAGAGCCGAGTCTTGTAGCTGTGGAAGAGGAGATCATGGATGTACATGTGGTCTCTAAACAGTTAGTAGTTGAGCCAGCGGCACCAGTAGAGTCCAAACCCGAAGAGGATGAGGACTATTTAGCCGAGTCTGAAGAACCCGTCAGAGGAAGGGTGATGAGATCGGGTAGTCATTACGCTGAAGTTGAGTCCGGGGAGGACCGCATCGTCGCTGAAGAAATGGAAGAGGGGGAGGATTATCCTTTGCCCGAAGAAATCCCAACTGAGAACTATTTAGTAGACCAACTGGCCGATAAGAACTCGGAGCTAGAAGAGAGAGTTTGAGACTTGGAAGAGCAGAACATGATCCATCAGAGTATAGAGGATCAAAAGAAGGAGATAGCTTATCAGTTGGAAGATGAGATGAAATGACTGAAGGCGCAACTAGAAGGTTATATGACTTCGGTCGGGCAAGTAGGGCCACTACTTCATCAGCTAGTCGCCCGAAATACGGAACTAAGGGAGAAGAAGGATCAGGCGGAATTAGAACTAGCAAAACTGAAGGTGGTACTCGAGGCCATGAGGGCCGATTTCAATTGGGAGATAGCAGACAAGATCCGCGTTGAGGAAGCATGGGTTCGGTCTGCTAGAAGGGTGGATCAACTAGAGAAAGAAGTCCAGGTCAGGGATGTTCGGATTGAATCCTTGAGCGTTGCATTGGATCTCGCCGTCAGGAGCTTGAGAGACCAGAGGTATTCCACTGAAGAGAGTCAGCCTAGCCGTTCAGTTCGGCGCCGATTGATGTGATAAATTAGGCCCAATAGGTCTCACTTTTGTCCATGCTAGGGGCACCTTTTGTTGTGAATTCTTATGTGAGGTTGCATGCATGGATAGTGTTAGAACCCCATCAGTTGTTCTAATTAGAGGGGTAGTATATTGTGAATCCCTACTTTTGTTCATTTAGGGATAGGTAGCAGTTGAAAGGCTGTGCCTTTGGCATTTATAGAGGTATTCCACATGTTAGGTCTTATTGTACCAAAACAGTGGTATATGAATATAAATGAAGTTACTTATTTTTTGAATGTGTTTGATAGATGCTTATACTTTATTTTGCTTACGTTAATAAAGTGTTGCATAAGAACTCAAGACCGAAGTGATAATGTAAGGTTTTGCTTTGTGGCAGACCATGCCGCCGAAGAGACAGCCACGAAACCAGATAGTCGAAGAGTCGGTTAATAACACTCAGGGTCAAACTGACCCGATGAGAGCTTTTGCTGATATGTTGGCCGAGGCCATGCAGAATAGACCCCCACCAGCAATGGAGCAGCCAACTCGACACTTGGCTAGCTTCAAGGACTTTAAATTAGTAGGACCTTCGGAGTTCTGAGGAACCTTAGACCCGATCGCAGCCCAGTCGTGGGTAGAAGAGATGGAAAAAGTCTTCGAGGTCGCACGAGTGGCCGAGGAGCAGAGGACCGGATTCGCTACCTTCATGATGAAGGGCGAAGCTAACTATTGGTGGAAGGCCAATAGGGGTCGTGTCAGGGAAGGAGTGATTCCGTGGGAATGCTTCAAGGAGTTGTTTTTCGAAAACTACTTCCCAGAGAGTATGAAAACGAATATGGAGGTAAAATTCCTAGAACTCAAGCAAGGGAACATGTCGGTCGACGAATACGCGGCAAGGTTTAACGAGTTGGCTAGATTTTCACCTCACCAAATCGATACTGAGGCTAGGAAAGCAAGAAGGTTTGAACAAGGACTAAAGCCGTGGATCTACAGCCGAGTTGCAGTACTGCAGAGTAGCACGTTTTCGACTCTGCTAGAGAGGGCGATCATCGCAGAGGGAGGAAGTGAGGCGTTGATCAAATACAACCAGGACAAGAAGAAGAACTAGGAAGGTAGCGAAGGAGGTAGTAGTGGAGGTAGCAATCAGAACAAGAGGAAGTGGAGTGATAGCCAAACCTCTAGAAGCAACAGGGTTGGAGAGGAGGCTAGGAAGGGGAATAAGTGTAACAACTGTGGGAAGAGTCACCTAGGTGAATGCATAAGGGGGAAGGGTATTTGCTATAACTGTGGACAGTTGGGACACATTGCTTCTCAGTGCCCCAAAAGAAAGAAGGCTAGATGTTTCTCGTGTGGAGCATCTGATCATCTAAATAGGGATTGTCCGAAGAGGAAGGGCGATGCAGCTAGCGGTAACCGGAACAACAACAATAACAACAACAGCAACAATAACAAGCTGACCATCAGAGGGCCAGCCAATCAAGTAAACCGGCCAACGGCATGCACATTCAACATGACTGTGCAGGATGCGGTGAAATCGAAGGACGTGGTGTCAGGTATCATCCCAATCAATAATATAAATGCATATGTGTTATTTGATTCGGGTGCTATCTGCTCTTTTGTTTTTGAAGAATTTGCTAAACGATTAGGCTTACCCCTTGAAAAGTTAGAGAATCCTTTGAACGTAGAAGTAGCCAACCAAGCGATTATTCCTGTAGATTACATTCATAGGAATTGTTACGTCGATTTGAGAGGGCTTAAGCTTAGCGTGAACTTGATACCAATTCGTTTGGGAGAATTCGATGTGATCCTTGGGATGGATTGGTTATCGGGTTACGGAGCAGTCATCGACTGTTGGGAGAAGTGCATACACTTGAAGAGTTCAGAAAAGTCAAAGGTCGTATTCTATAGTAGTAAACGCCGAGACAATCTTGTTGTCTGATGATGATGCAAGCGAGGAGATTGCTAAGGAAGGGTTGCGTGGGATATTTGGCCCATGTGATTGACACTCGAAGAGTAGGGAGTAAGCTGGGTCAGATACCGGTAGTAAGGGAATTTCCCGATGTCTTCCCAGAGGAATTACCGGGATTGCCGCCAGATAGAGAGATAAAATTTGTGATTAACTTGGTACCAGGGACGACACCGATATCCAAGGCGCCTTACCGAATGGCACCAGTAGAGATGAAAGAGCTGATGGTTCAGT
Organism: Aralia elata; assembly: GCA_034770075.1. Taxonomy (NCBI): domain Eukaryota; kingdom Viridiplantae; phylum Streptophyta; class Magnoliopsida; order Apiales; family Araliaceae; genus Aralia; species Aralia elata. Next base: position 48,321,255 of record CM068377.1, on the reverse strand, counting down.
TACAGGAACTGTTAAACAAGGGTTATATCAGGCCGAGCGTGTCACTATGGGGAGCGCCAGTTCTGTTCGTGAAGAAAAAAGATGGATCGATGAGGCTTTGTATCGACTATCGCGAGTTGAACAAAGTTACGATTAAGAACAAGTATCCGTTTCCCAGAATAGATGATCTATTCGACCAACTCAAGGGAGCAAAGTACTTTTCAAAGATTGATTTAAGAACGGGTTATCATCAACTGAAGGGGAGGCAGGAAGATATCCAAAAGACCGCATTCAGAACTCGTTATGGGCATTTCGAGTTTTTGGTGATGTTATTCGGATTAACGAATGCACCAGCAACATTCATGGATATGATGAATAGAGTGTTCAAGCAATACTTGGACAAGTTCGTAGTCGTATTCATCGATGACATCTTGGTGTATTCAGAGTCAAAGGAGGAGCATGCAGAACACTTAAGGATTGTATTGGAGGCTCTCAGAAGAGAGAAGTTGTACGCGAAGTTTTCCAAGTGTGAGTTTTAGTTGCAGAGAGTGCAATTTCTGGGTCATGTCATTGATAAGAATGGTGTTTCTGTGGATCCAGCAAAAGTAGAAGCGGTTATTAATTGGGAACGACCAAAGACGCCAACGGAGATTAGGAGTTTCTTGGGATTGGCGGGATACTATCAGAGATTCATCCAGGATTTTTCTAAGATAGCATCGCCATTGGACGAAGAAATGCGAAGAAAGTTTTATGGAGCTGAAGAAGAGACTTAGTCAAGCGTCGGTGTTAGCTTTACCGGACAACACTGGAGGTTTTGTAGTATATAGCGACGCGTCATATAAAGGTCTTGGCTGTGTGCTGATGCAGCATGGAAAGGTCATTGCATACGCATCCCGTCAGCTGAAGGATTATGAGAAGGGTTACCCAACTCATGACTTGGAGCTGGCCGCGGTAGTTTTCGCCTTGAAGATTTGGAGACACTACCTATATAGGGAGAAGTGTGAGATATACATGGACCACAAAAGTCTGAAGTATGTCTTCACATAGAAGGAGCTGAACATGAGGCAGCGCCGATGGTTAGAATTGATCAAAGATTGTGATTGTGAGATTCTTTACCATCCGGGCAAAGCAAATGTTGTAGCCGATGCCTTGAGCAGAAAAGGCAGGGAGAAGTTGCTGATGCTGACGACTCAGGAGGAGTTGATGAAGGAATTTGAACGACTAGAGCTAGAGGTGAGATACCCAATGGAGTCAGACAGAAATTATGTACAGTGACAGCAAGTCCGACCTTATTAGATAAAATTAAGGAGGCTCAGGAAAAGGATGAAGATTGTGGTAGTATCAAGAAGCGTGTTTCCGAAGGGGAAAGATTGATAGCGCAGGGCTGCTAAGGTTTGAAGGGAGGATTTGGGTACCGTTAGATCCTGGGCTAAAAGAAGATATTCTCCAAGAAGCTCACAGTACGAGGTACTCAGTGCATCCCGGCAACACGAAGATGTATCAGGGCTTACGACCATACTTTTGGTGGTCGAGTATGAAGAGGGAGGTAGATGAGTGCGTCAACAGATGTCTGACTTGCCAACGAGTTAAGGCAGAGCACCAGCGACCGAGCGGACTCCTTCAACCATTGGAAATTCTGGAATGGAAGTGGGAGCACATCACGATGGATTTTGTGGTAGGACTTCCACCGACACAAAAGGGGTTAGACGCCATCTGGGTAATCGTGGACCGTCTGACCAAGTCCGCTCATTTTCTACCGATCAGGATACCATACAATCTGGAGCAATTAGTGAAACTCTATGTGAAAGAGATCGTGTCACGGCATGGAGTGCTAGTATCTATTGTACCGGATAGGGATCCGCACTTCACGTCGAATTTCTGGAAGAGTTTACAGGAAAGGATGGGGACATAGTTGAGGTGGAGTACTGCGTATCACCCTCAAACTGATGGGCAGAGTGAACGAACAATTCAAACCTTAGAGGACATGCTCAGAGCGATCGTAATGGACTTGAAAGGCAATTGGGATAACCACCTGCTGTTAGTAGAGTTCGTGTAACGAATGCAATTTTTATGATTGAATAAAAATATTTATTGAGTTATATAAATATTTTTATTCATTTATTGAGTTAAATATGGGTATTTGTTGAGTTTAATAATGTTAAATATTATTTGAATGTGATTTGTTATGTTTATTCTAATTTAATTTAATGATTAAATTAGATGATGAAAAGGTTTATTTGAATAAATAATTTATTTGAATAAGAGAATTTATTTGGTATTATTGTTATTTGTTAAATGAAATTATTATTTGAGTTAATTATATTTAATTGAATTTATTTAATAATAAGTTCAATTGAATTAAATGTGTGACATTTTAAACTATATGTTATATTGGTTTATTAAAATAAATGAAAGGAGTTTTAATTTAGTTTTTCCAAACTAGGCCTTATGACCTTTGGTTGGAAAAATGAGTTATTTTAATTGTGTTTTACCAAACAAGACATAAGAATAATAGGTTATTTTTATTAGTGTTTACCAAACATAGCCTTATGGCTTTTGAATTTCATAACTGATGAATTAAGTTAGATTATACGTTATTATATTAAGTATCAGTTTTATTATTTTAAATTAACAGTTTTTATTCCATCACTTTTATTTTACGTCAGTTGAAAGAAAGAAAAGAAAAGAGAAGAACAGAGTTTGAGAGGAAGAAGAACTCTGTGAATTTGAGAGTTGAGAGAAAAGAGAGAAAATTGTGAGAGAAGCTTGGAGATTGGAGTAAGAATTCAAGCAAGGAAGCTTAATCAAACTTTCTAAGAATTAGAAGGTATAAACTCTTACTGTATTTTATTTTTTTTAGTTCTCTGTATATTATTTACTTGCTTAAAACATGAATTACTTGGTTGTAATTGTTAGAAAACATGTGTTAGATGATTATGTAATGATTATAGATTAATTGGAATGATTAATCCATAAAAGCATGTTTAGAATAGAGTTTTTTTGAGTTTTACAGAGTTTATTTTCATGAGTGGTATATATGTATGAAGTTAATATTCAAATAGTTTGTTAATTGGTAAAATTAACATTTGTTTATGATTATTTGATGAAAAACAAGAATATTGCAAGAAGAATGGTTTAAATTGGTTGAAAGGTGAATTTACAGAGTTTAATTTCATAAGAACGGTTGAAACTTGATGTTTGGTTTTAACATTGAATTTTTCGTTTTAAATTAGTTGTTTATGTGTTAAAATGATTAAAATGTTTACAGAACATGTTAGGTAAATGTTTTATATCATATATGATGTCTGGGTATGTGTAATTTGTTTTCTGGATGGTAGAATTCGGAAAAATTTGGCCAAATTTGGCCTAAGTTTTCACTGTTCGCGAACTGCAGGAGACGACTGCCGGGTGTCTCGCCCCGACGAGAAAATAAGCTGTTAAACTTCGCCCCGGCGAAGTCTCGCCCCGGCAAGAAATTTGTTAAGGAAAACCTCGCCCCGGCGAGAGCTCGCCCCGGCGAGAAAATTTAAAAGGGAATTCTCGCCCCGGCGAGAATCACTGCTGGATAAAAAAAAATTATTATTATGTATTCTTTTTTTGATAGCTATGATGTATCATTGTATGTATAATTAAACTGTTATATATGTGACTAAAGTATTGTCAAGATTGTTGCTAAACTAGTACTTGTTGACTATGGTATGCTAAATGAGATACTATAATTAGGTAAAAGGAACCTAAAGTGATTATAAATTTTGTAACTAATTTATGTTACCATTTTATAATTAATTTTATAGGTTGATTTAAGGATCGTGAATTATTTAATTTGTAATCTACGTTTGAGGCAAGTTTTCTTTCTTTAAACTTGTTAAATTATTACAGCAAGTTATTTATTTCTTAAGCTTGTTATTATTTCAACAAGTTTACTTCCTTTGAGTGAATTAATTAACCTTAGCTTATTGTTATTCAAGCAAGGCTGATATCATGTTGAGTAATTATATTTTGTTCCAGATATTATTTATTCAGTTATTGATTATCATTCAAACTTCGAATATAAACTTTATTGAAGAACTAGACTAGCAAACCATTATTCATTCAGCTAGTCCTTAGTTGATGAGCGTTTTAAAAAAAAAAAAACTTAGATTATCTAAACTTGTTCCAAGCCAAGTTCCTTTTGGTAAGGACTCTTATAATAAACTGAGATGAACAACCCTAACATAGGGGATTATTACGCTTAGCGTTAAAATGGTTGTGCACAATACATTGTACAAAGGGTTGATCCCCCTGAGTACGAGATGAAGGTCCATTTATAGTCTTTAAGACTGTTAAAGGTTACGGCAACAAAATACTTGTTAACCTAGGACATAGTTCGAGGTCTTGAGACCCTCAGATATATTCAAACTTTGATTACTTATTGATTAACTTCAGAAAATTATTGCTTCTCATTTGAACTCTATTTCAATTAAAAGTTATTGTTATCATTCTTGTGGGCAATTGTTTGCTCACTCTTGCACTAAACATTTCAGCTAAGCCCGAGAAGCAGGACGAGCCGTCCACCAGTAAGGGCAAGGGCAAGATGCAGAAATAGTTCTAGATTTATTATTTAATTGATGAACATTTGTACCAGACTTGTTTTAGACTATATTTTTATTCCGCATTTGATGTATTAAGGTTGTGGTGACCTGGGATTTTAATTATTGATGTAACCCGATTTGGGAGATGATTAATTAAGTTTATTTTAATTGCTTAATTATGGGTAGTTAGATGTGAATGAATGGGATAGTAAACACCAAATCAGGGGGAATTGAGTACCCAGATTTGGGGGTGTCACAGGTTGGTATCAGAGCGGATAGGTTATGAACCTTTAGGTGGGGAAAACCTTAGGGTAGTAGCCTTTTAGAAGATAGAGAATATAGTGGTGATAAACTCTTATCGAGTTCTAAGGAATGGATTACAGAAATTCATAAAAGACAATAAAACGATTATGTGCTATGTGCTTATTTGATAATAAACTTATGTGCTCGCGAGTACTATCGAGTATTATGATTAGTAATTAAAACTTAAAATTTTGTTGTCAGGATGACTGATAGAGGAGAGCCCAGCCAGATTAGGGAGGAGGAGCCCCGAGATATTCACGTAGTTCACGAGCAGCTAGTACAGAGGGAGTCGTCCCCATTGATTACAGTTACAGGTCACGAGTATGAGCCTGAGACTGAGCATGAGACGGACCCTGAGGAGGACCCTGAGGAGGATCCTGAGGAGGAGGAAGACCCTGAGAGGATATCACTATCTTCTTTAGGTGTTCAGATGTACGAACATGTGTATGATCGCAACATAGAGTTGCAGGACAGAGTGGAGGAGTTAGAGGGGCAGTTGGCTGAGCGACAGACTGCTTTGGAGCAGAAGAACAGTGAGATAGAGGAGCTAGATATACGTCTTGGAGACGTGGAGTGGAAGCTGGTTCATGTAGAGAGTGAAAAGGAGGAGTTAGAAGAACAGTCTGCAGAACGTCAAACCACTCTGGAGCAGAAGGATGCTGAGATTCAAGACCTTTCATCACGTCTTGCAGAGGCTGAGCAGAGGCTAGTACAGTCTGAGTATCGACGAGGACAGCTGATAGCCAGGAATGAGATTGCGCGAGATGAGTTGAAAAAGGAGTCAGCTGAGCAGGCGAGAGCTGAGACAGCTTGGCTGAGGGAGGCTAACCGCGCAGATCGAGTTGAGTGCGAGGTGCGATCGAAGAAGGCCATGATTGATGAGATGGAGTACATTTTTCACACTACCATAGATAGAGCTCAGGATCGAGCTAATCGTCATCCAGATATGATGGATCGTAGGATTATGACACGTATTATGGAGCAGGAACGCCAGGAAGCTGTGCGTCGTGGGATGTCATCATAGACTGTGATTAGTTATGTTATTATGAAATTTATGAAGTGAATAATTTGTAAATCCCAATTTTCTATAATGGGATAGAATAATGATGTAATCCTGAAACTTTATGATTTCAGGATAGATGATGTAAATAACTACGATGGTATTTGTATTATGTTCTGAAAGCAGTTAATGAATAAAATGTGAAAGTTTATCAGATGTGTTATGTATTTAAGTGTTGTTCATAAATGTTTAAGTTAAGACTTAAATGTTTAGGTAATTGAGTAATAATCTAATAACGAGAATTCTTAACAGTACGATGCCACCAAGAAGACAACCAACCCGTCAACAGACCCTTGAGGGATCTACAAACAACAATGATGAAACCACCGCTAATCCAATGCAGCAGTTGGTGAATCTATTAACTGGAGCATTCGCGAACCAACCCCAAGCGCAGGCCACGACCTTCAAAGAATTCAAGGCTGTCGGACCTCCAGAATTTCAGGGCTCCATGAATCCGATTGAAGCTCAAACATGGATCACGGAGATGGAGAAAGTGTTCGATGTCGCTAGAGTCGGTGAAGACCAGAAAACGGCATTTGCGACATTCATGCTGAAATCAGAAGCCAGCTATTGGTGGCAGGCGAACAAAACTCGTGGTGGTCAGGGTATAATACCGTGGGAGCGGTTTAAAGAAATATTTTTCGAGACATACTTCCCAGTAAGTGCGCAGAACCAGATGGAGGTGCAGTTCCTAGAGCTGAAGCAAGGTACTATGACGGTACCTGAATACGCTGCTAAGTTCAATGAGTTGGCAAGGTTTGCGCCGTATCAGGTAAGTACAGATGAGCGCAAGGCCAGGAGGTTCGAGCAGGGATTGAAGCCCTGGTTGTACAGTCGAGTCTCGATGTTTCAGCTGAATTCTTTTGCAGCGATTCTGGAGAAGGCAATCATCGCTGAAGGAGGCAGTGATGTTCTAACCAAATATAATCAGGAGCAAAGAAAGAAGAAGAGTGAGAATGATTATAAGACTAGTGGTAACCATGGGGGAAATAGCCAGAAGAGGAAGTGGACTGAAGGTAACTCTGCGGGAAGTCAGCAGGGTAGTCTGAAGAAGAAGATGGAAGTATGCAGCACCTGTGGTAAGACCCATATGGGTGCTTGTTTAAAGGGAAAAAGGGTGTGCTACAACTGTGGACAGGAGGGTCATGTCGCACCGAACTGCCCTAATCCGAAGAAGGGTGCATGCTTCATTTGTGGACTGAAGGATCATTTTGCACGGGATTGCCCTAAGAAAACTGCAACAGGTGGACCTAGTGCTGGAAAGGGGAACAACGGAGGTGGTGGCAATCTGACCATAACAGGACCGACGCAGCCCAGCCGATCTACTGCTCTGACATTCAACATGACAGTGCAGGACGCTGTGCAGTCAAAGGATGTGGTGTCAGGTATCATTCCAGTCAATAATATTAATGCTTATGTATTGTTTGACTCGGGTGCTACTTGCTTATTTATATCCGATGATTTTGCTAAGAACTTAGAATTACCCCAGGAAGAACTAGATTACCCTATGAACATAGAGATTGCGAATAGGGAAATAATTCCTGTTAAACTTATCCACAAGAACTGTCAAATAGATATTAAGGGTCAGATAACGACGGTAAACTTGATCCCAATTCGACTTGGGGAGTTTGACGTTATATTGGGTATGGATTGGTTGACTAATCATGGGGCAGTTATTGACTGTCAAAAGAAGTGTATAAACCTTATGACTCCGTCAAAGGTTGTGTTTTATGGTAGCAAATCGCCTAGACAAGCGAGTTGTCTGACGATGATGCAGGCCAGAAAGATGTTGAGGCAAGGCTGTGTAGGGTATCTAGCCTACATAGTTGATACACGAAAGGAAGGTGCAAAGCTGGAAGAGATACCAGTGGTTAGAGATTTCGTAGACGTGTTTCCTGAAGATTTACCAGGATTACCGCCAGATAGGGAAATCGAGTTTGTGATTGATTTAGCACCGGGAACGGCCCCTATATCGAAGGCCCCGTATCGAATGGCTCCAGTGGAATTAAAGGAGTTGATGGCGCAGCTACAGGAGTTGCTAGATAAAAAGTATATTCAACCGAGCGTTTCGCCGTGGGGAGCGCCGGTATTGTTTGTTAAGAAGAAGGATGGATCAATGCGTCTTTGCATTGATTATAGAGAATTGAACAAGGTCACCATCAAAAACAAGTATCCGTTGCCAAGAATCGATGACCTGTTTGACCAACTGAAGGGGGCAAGGTACTTTTCAAAGATAGATTTACGAAGTGGGTACCATCAGTTAAAGGTGAGACAGGAGGATATACCAAAGACGGCATTTCAGACTAGATATGGTCACTATGAGTTTTTGGTTATGTCATTTGGTTTAACGAATGCGCCTGCAACATTCATGGACTTAATGAATAGGGTGTTCAAACCATTTCTGGATAAATTCGTAGTGGTGTTTATAGACGACATCCTCGTATATTCCAAAACTCAGGAAGAACACGTCGAGCATTTGAGGGTGACATTAGAGGCGTTAAGGAAAGAGAAATTGTATGCAAAATTTTTGAAGTGCGAATTTTGGTTGGAACGTGTGCAATTTCTTGGGCATGTGGATGATAAGGACGGAATATCGGTAGACCCATCAAAAGTCGAAGTTGTGATAAACTGGGATCAGCCGAAGACACCGTCAGAAGTGAGGAGTTTCCTAGGTTTGGCAGGATATTACAGGCGTTTCATTCAAGATTTCTCGAAAATCGCCACTCCGTTAACGAATTTAACAAGAAAATCAGTGAAGTTTGTTTGGACGGAGAAGTGCGAAGAGAGTTTCCAAGAACTAAAGAAGAGACTAAGTTCGGCACCTGTACTGTCTTTGCCAGATGATACAGGAAATTTTGTGGTGTATAGCGACGCATCGCATAAGGGACTTGGTTGTGTGTTGATGCAGAATGGAAAGGTTATTGCATATGCATCGCGCCAACTAAAAGACTATGAAAAAGGGTATCCGACCCATGACTTAGAGTTAGTAGCTGTGGTGTTTGCTCTGAAAATCTGGCGACACTATCTCTATGGGGAGAAGTGTGAAATATACACAGACCATAAAAGTCTGAAGTATATTTTTACACAGAAGGATTTGAATATGCGGCAAAGGAGATGGATAGAGTTAATCAAGGACTATGATTGTGAAATTCTATACCATCCGGGAAAAGCCAATGTGGTTGCAGACGCTTTGAGTAGAAAGGGTCGGGAGAAATTGTTTTTGTTAACCGCTCAGGAGAAGCTCGTGGAGGAAATGGCTAAGTTGGAACTAGAAGTGAAGAATCAGATGGAGTCGACCGAAAAATTATTTCAGATAAAAACCCAACCAACTCTGGTGGAAAAAGTGAAGGAAGCGCAACTCAAAGATGAGGAATGTGCTGGGATACGGAAAAGATTGCTTGAGGGAGAAAAGCTTAAATACAAAGTTGACACTGAAGGACTGCTTAGATTCGAAGGCCGAATTTGGGTTCCGGCAGAACTAAAGATCAGAGAAGAGATTTTGACCGAAGCCCATAGTTCAAGATTTTCGGTTCACCCAGGAAGTACGAAGATGTACCAAGATCTTCGCCAACATTTCTGGTGGCCAAACATGAAAAGAGAGGTTACTGAGTGTGTTGCGAAGTGCCTAACCTGTCAGAGAGTAAAAGCAGAACATCAACGACCAAGTGGTTTGCTACAGCCTTTGGAGATACCAGAATGGAAATGGGAGCATATCACGATGGATTTTGTGGTAGGTCTTCCAGCTACTCAGAAGGGATATGACGCGATATGGGTCATAGTGGATCGACTGACGAAATCAGCGCAATTTTACCAATCAAAGTCAAATTCACTTTAGATCAGCTGGCGAAGTTATATGTCAAAGAAATTATCTCGAGGCACGGTGTTCCAGTATCAATAGTGTCAGACAGGGATCCGCGGTTCACATCAAAGTTTTGGAGGAGTCTTCAAACTTGTTTGGGGACACAGTTGCGAATGAGTACAGCCTATCATCCTCAAACCGATGGCCAGAGTGAAAGAACAATTCAAACGTTGGAGGACATGCTGAGAGTGTGTGTCATGGATTTCAGGGGCAACTGGGATGATCATTTACCTTTGGTCGAATTTGCTTACAACAACAGTCATCACGCCAGTATCGGCATGCCACCCTACGAAGCGTTGTACGGAAGGAAATGCAGAACTCCGTTATGCTGGGATGAGGTTGGTGAACGTCGACTATTAGGACCCAAGCTGGTGCAACAAACTGCTGAGATTGTTCAAGTAATAAAAGCCAGACTGATAGCCGCTCAAGACAAGCAGAAAAAGTATGCTGACCAACACCGACAAAATCGCGAATTTGAGGTCGGCAGCTTCGTGTTTCTCAAAGTATCTCCCTGGAAAGGGAAAATCAGATTTGGAAAGAAGGGTAAACTAAGTCCGCGATTCATTGGACCCTTTGAAGTGCTGAAACGGGTAGGTGAGGTAGCTTGTGAGGTAGCTTTACCTCCTGAGTTAGGCCACGTCCAGAATGTCTTTCATATATCGGTGCTACGACAGTATAAGCCCGATTATAAGCATGTAATCGAATACAAACCAATACAATTTGAACAAGATTTATCCTATGAAGAGGTTCCTGTACAAATAGTAGACAGGAAAGAGCAAGTGCTTCGCAATAAAGTGATACCTTCCGTTAAGGTAATCTGGAGGAACCACAGTGCTGAAAAAGCTACGTGGGAACTCGCAGATAAAATGATGCAGAATTACCCTCACTTATTTGTTTAACTTTTGTATTGCGATTCTGGGGACAGAATCTTTGTAAGGAGGGGAGAATGTAACAGACGATTTAATTGCGTTGTGATTCTGGGGACAGAATCCTTTTAAGGAGGGAAAGATGTAACAAATGCAATTTTTATGATTGAATAAAAATATTTATTGAGTTATATAAATATTTTTATTCATTTATTGAGTTAAATATGGGTGTCGACGCCGGGTTTTCGCTTTCTAGTCTTTTCCAATTTTAGCCTTTTGGTTTAGATGATTTTTGGAAAAGGTCGGCATTGAGGTCGACGGGGTTTTGAAAGATCGTTTTTTATGATGAGCCAATTTAACCAGAGTCGCCAGTTGGTATATTTGAAATGGATGTACCAACTCATCCGAATTTTTGTTTTTTTGTAAATCGCTGGCTCATATGTGACTCCGAATTAATTGGTCTGCGAATTGAGATTCATAGAGTTCGGGGGCTTGTTTAAGTGAGGGGAAGGTGTTAGGCACCCCTCGACTTCCGTGAAACACGGTTACCGCAATCTTGATGCTTTCCTATCCTTTTAACTCATGAATGTGTGTGTGTGTGTATGTATGTGTGTGTGTGTGTGCCTATGTGAATGTCGTGGTGGGCTTGTATGAAAGAATCATTTGGATTTTTAGGGAAAACCGTGTTTTAATTTGAGAACGCTTCGGAATGTCTTTTAATTTATACGAGAAAGCTTGGTTCGTTATAAGAAAGATTTGATTTTTATTTGTCAAAACTATGAGATTTTCATTAGGTGTCGCTTTGGCAAAACACGAGTTTTAAACCTTCGTTAAAATAGGAATCGAGATCTATGCGTTGCTTTCGTAACTCAAGCGATGGGCAACTTCTAGAATCTCTTTAACCCTATGCACAACGGTTTAATAAAACATTACTTATTTTCATAAAATCAAATTTGGTGACGTTTGAAAACGATTTTCTTTAGCTTTCTCGTTAGATAGGAATCGACATTCATTAACATTTCTCAAATTTTAACCTCGTGATTCTAATATCCTACTTTGATTGATTTTATGAAAATCTTATCATTTAGCTTTAAAATCAATTTCGTGTAATAAATCAAATCGAGCATAAACACGCGTCGGGGCTATTCATGGGCATGTAAGCCATCAAAATAAACCCCAAACGCCTACAATCACAAATTTCACTATTTCGGGGCCTTAAACACGATTCTCGCCTTAGCGTCGTTTTAAGGCCCAACGATTACATATTTACAATGAAAATTACGTCATTTCTACTTCTTACATCAAGATATGTCCATCATCGGATTTGGACCACGGGGTCGCTCTCCTAGGCTCACAACCATAATTCTTCATAAACATCAAGTAGATACAACAACATAACTAACAACGGGTTGCTTAACGCACCACAATGATTCAAAATTAACAATCTAAATAGATCAATTCCACCTAATGTATTTATCGTCATAAACGAGCAAAACCTCACCCAATGGATATCATCGGATTATTAGGAAGAATTTTGTTCCGATGGAACCCTCTCTAATAATTCCTAATCCATTGTTCCACAATAATTTACGTGAAATCTACATTTAATTCAATCAAATGATATGATAGAAATTGATATAATAAAAGAGATTTCACCTTGCAATTGATATCCAAATGGATGTGAACTTGATGTATTTGAATAGAAGGAGAAATATATGTGATACAATCAACTCAAGAGATATTAATCCTCACTTTTTCCTTCCTTTCCCTCCTATTTTGTTGCAAAAATTATGGTGTTTTTCCTCTCTATTTCCGATTTTTTGCTGCTGTTTTCTGCTGGAATTCTCCCTCTTTCAATTTTCTTCCAACCTCCTGTATGCTGCCCGAAGCTGGGCTTAAATAGGCTGGCCAAAGCCAGCCGCAGATCTATCTGCGGCTGGCCGCAGATGGATCTGCGGCTGGCCAGCTGGCACGCCTCCCATCGCACTCAGCTGGTAGTGCTGATTTCCTGGTTTCCGTGCTGGCGCACCCACTTGGCCGCAGATCTATCCGCGGCTGGCGGGCTTGACTTTCTCAATTTTCGTGCCACGCCTCGATTTTCGTGCCGTAACGTCGGTTTTCGCTGACAGGCTCGTATTCTGCAGTCCGGGAATTTCCGGGAGACGTGCCACCTCATTCGGAAATGCCTGCCTCGGACGGCTTTATTGTCACGTAAACTTGGTTTGCCCAAAACATTTCGGCGGTGCCGGGCGCTCGCCCTTGTGCCCGCTCCTTTGCTCCCGCAAGCCGGTTCAATTGACGATTTCGCCCTCCTGTCATGGTTAGTAGAAGGAAACGCAAAATTTGGGTGTCTACAGCTGCCCCTCTTTATCATGTTTATGAAATGATAAATGAAATGAACAGGATAAAGAAATAGACACTCGATGCATGAATGACAGTGCGTAAGAATGATAGTACATACATGATGCCACACATATAGCTTATGATGCAACATAAGATGTAATGCATGCAAGACATTCGTAAGAGTGTCAATGTATCAACCCCTTGACCGTGTTTGTTAGTCTTTGGGTTCCCTCTTTCAATCTATCGTCTCGTTCGGGACCGGGTATCGTCGCCGGTCACCCATCGCGTAACCCCCGGTTATCGTCGCCGGTTGGTTATCTTGTCGGAGCCGGTTTTTCGTCGCCGGACATCCATCTCGTGATCGCCGGTTATCGTCGCCGGTCGATCGTCATGTCGGGGCCGGGTATCGTCGCCGGTCACCCATCTCGTAACCCCCGGTTATCGTTGCCGGTTGGTTATCTTGTCGGAGCCGGTTATCGTCGCCGGACATCCATCTCGTGATCGCCGGTTATCGTCGCCGGTCGATCGTCATGTCGGGGCCGGGTATCGTCGCCGGTCACCCATCTCGTAACCCCCGGTTATCGTTGCCGGTTGGTTATCTTGTCGGAGCCGGTTATCGTCGCCGGACATCCATCTCGTGATCGCCGGTTATCGTCGCCGGTCGATCGTCATGTCGGGGCCGGGTATCGTCGCCGGTCACCCATCTCGTAACCCCCGGTTATCGTCGCCGGTCGGTTATCTGTCGGAGTCGGTTATCGTCGCTGGACATCCATCTCGTGATCGCCGGTTATCGTCGCCGGTCGATCGTCATGTCGGGGCCGGGTATCGTCGCCGGTCACCCATCTCGTAACCCCCGGTTATCGTTGCCGGTTGGTTATCTTGTCGGAGCCGGTTATCGTCGCCGGACATCCATCTCGTGATCGCCGGTTATCGTCACCGGTCGATCGTCATGTCGGGGCCGGGTATCGTCGCCGGTCACCCATCTCGTAACCCCCGGTTATCGTCGCCGGTCGGTTATCTTGTCGGAGCCGGTTATCGTCGCCGGACATCCATCTCGTGATCGCCGGTTATCGTCGCCGGTCGATCGTCATGTCGGGGCCGGGTTTTCGCTTTCTTCACCATCATTCCCCGCCAGTGCCCCTGGGGCTATATGCGGGCCCTGTCCGAGAGGTGGTTTCATCAGACCCAGTCCCTTCATCTTCTGGACTGTGAGGTTGTGCTGACCCCTTGGGATTGGCGGTATATCACGGGGATCGAGTTCACTGGGTCCCGTGTCCCTCTAGATCTCGACATCACTCCGGCGGAGGTCCGGGCTTTATTGGGCTTTGCTGCTGAGGACCGGGTCTTTAAGGCCCGCAGTATTCGTTCTGGTGCCTTGGCTGTTGATGCAGTTGGGGGTCTCTACGCGCTGCCTATTCCAGCGGATCAGGGTACCCGGGAGATTCTACTCCGACGCTTGTTCCTGACGATCATGAGGGGTTGTTTCCTAGGGAACAACTCCTCCACCATTCATTTCAGCGTCGTGGGAGCGGTCAGAGACGTGGACCGCATCAGTGACTATGACTGGGGGTCATTCACCTTTGCCTATTTCCTCCACGGTATGCGCCTACGCTCAGAGGGACAGACCGACGCCTGGCTCGGTTTCTACCACTTTCTGTTGGTGAGTCCTCGCCTCCTTTTGATTTATTGCACTTATCCTTATTTCGTTTCTCTTTTCTGCATTTAATAGTTACTCACGCCCTGCCCTGTTTCTGTTCACAGTTCTGGGCTTATGAGCGTTTTCCATGCCTGAGGCCTGTCACTACCCTTGGCCCGGACACCTATCCCCGGGGTCGACGATGGCATCATAGCACGCTGGAGGAGATCCCGGTATCTGGCAGTTTCGCACACTGTCGCATCCAGCTGGAGCTGATCACGGCTGCGGAGGTCGTCTGGACTCCCTATCTCTCGGAGCATTTGGATGTGGGGTTCACCGATGGATATCCCTCCGGCCCGGAGTTTGCACTTTCCACCCGTCGCCTCACTTTGCAGAGTGTCGGAGGATGGGTTATGTACCTGGGAGAGCGCGCATTCAGATGCGTCACTGGAGAGATCCGCATCCCGCACTCCCTTTCTTTCACTACTTTCTGGCCGCTGGATTCTCAGCCCTCGGAGATCATGCTCGCCGGGGAGTACGGTCGGATGCTTTCCACAGGCCCCAGTACGAGTGAGGCTTTCAGGACTTGGTGGGTACCTCGTACCATCGGTCCCCAGACTCGGGCCACTTTCTTTCTTGGAGACATGGTTCCAGGTTTGGTTACGATGACCGATTGGGCTGCCTGTGTTCGGACCCCTACCCACGCTGAGCAGATCGCCACATTGACTCGTCAGGTAGATCAGTTGTCGCTGTTTATTCGGGGGTTGGGCCGGACCCCGGAGGAGGCTTACACCTACGATCCTGACGGTGCAGGTCATGATGCAGGCCCGAGTTCATCTGATGCCACAGCGCATCCCTACATCCCTGATATGAACTTTGGTCCTCCGAGCTCGACGACTCCAGGGGATCAGTTCGAGGATCCTGCTTTCATAGATGATACTGATTTTATTTAGACCAGGATAGGATAGGGCCTTTTGTATCGGCACCTGCTTAGATTTCTTTTTCATTTATGCACTATGTACTGAATTCATTTATTTATTTATGCACAGTTTTCTTTTTCATTTTATGGAATTCACCTGTTTTCTTATTAATTGTATGATGCATGCTCTTTTATTTATGGATAGAGAATGACCCCTGTACAGTCCTTTTGATACTATTTTTCTACAGATGTTGTCCTCAGATGCCGTGGTCCGTTTGGATTCCACCCCTCCCACAGGGTTGGTTGGCAGCCTCTTCCGCTGGTTGGACAATTTACTGCCGGCCGATAGGATTATCGTAGATGGTCTTTTGGGACATTCTTGGTCCTTATTAACCTTCTGGGTGCCAGCGGGCTTTGTGGATGGTCTTCTGAGCTATTGGGCCCCTGCCCGTCAGGTGTTTAGGTTTGGGACAGTAGAGCTGACTCCCACCCTTGAGGAGTATGCTCGCTTCACCGGCTTGCCGTTGGATGGTCCCTGTGCTAGGGTTACTGTTGGTTCCATGCGCCGTCAATTCTTGACTTTCACCGGTTTGCGGAGGGCTGTACTATTACCGGTAATCACGTCAGACCATATGGTTCCTCTTCAATTCTTGATTGACCGATTTGGCTCACCTGACAGTTTCCGTCTTTTCCTCGGTGATTTTTCCGTGTCCGAGGAGCGCTGGGATGCCTTGAGAGTGGACGTTCTGATGGCCTGTGTCATCTCAGTTTTGTATTTGCCTGCAGGATCCGATCATTTGGACATGCGGATTGTTGCGGCCGTTAGGGCCCTTAAGGAGGATCACACCATTCTCCCCATGATACTGGCGGATACCTATATGTCGGCCACATATTGCCAGTCCTTCCGAGGGAGATTCTTCAGAGGGAGTTCTACCTTATTGTATATGTGGTTCATGAGTCATCTTAGTCCCATCGGCCATTTCCGTCGCCAAGGGTTTTGCTTCAGCCATGACATAACCACGCAGTTTTCGCTTCGTCCCGCGAGTTGTACTGATGTGGCCTCCTGGACATCATTTTTGTCTATCATTGAGGACCCCTTTCATCTATTGGTTTACTCGGGCTATTGCTCCTTCATGAGCTTCTTGACTCATGTGCCTGACATGGATTTCATTCCCATTACTGGGTTAAGGGGCGTGACGACCTATCATCCCATGGCGGTTATGGGGCAGTTTGATCAGACACAGGATTTACACCCCTTCGCGGATGCAGCCGCATATCGATTCCTTATATCATCCTGTACAGAGAGGGATCTATTGCAGGTATACGAGCTTTGGGATCGCAGGATCTTTGCCGAATATAGTACGAGCTGTCTCATCCAGACATTTGCCTACGTACAGTGGTTGCGTGGAGACCTGGATTCGGCTAGTTTGAGTCGGACTGGGGCCTTTGATGACTCTGGAGTGATTTTCACAGAAGATACCATAGACCATTCCATCTTAGCCGATTCTGCCCCGAGTCGGGTCGCTGAGGATTCCCGACTCCGCCTGGCCCTGATTACTACTGAAACCGAGAGGGATGCCGCCCTTGTCGAGAGAGATGAGGCCATTCGTGCCAGAGATGCTGCCATTGCTGACAGAGACGCCATTGTATTTCAGACCAGGGCAGTTATAGATGCTAATTCTGGGACTGTCAGCCGAGCTACTGCTTTACTGGATCGTATTGATATGATGGGGCAGCAGATTGCAGGAGATGCTGATGCTTCAGATCTATCCACCACCCTGTCCATCCTGCTTCAGTTAGTTTCAGATTTGTAGATTATTTTATTTCCTGCATAGACTATGTTAGTTTCATCAGTTATCGAAAGAGAAATCTTGTAATAAAATGACTTATATATATAGACATGCATTTAAATTTAGTCATTTTCCCCTTTTGTCGTATCATTGCCTTTCATTGGATCATCATTTTATCCAACTGACCATGATTTTGACATTTCGCCTTCTTTCTTTCCTCAAGACTTGATGGAGATTTGACAGATATTGCCGCACACCTTTTGATTTCGTCGGA
The DNA here is from genome assembly GCA_034770075.1 of Aralia elata. Classification (NCBI taxonomy): domain Eukaryota; kingdom Viridiplantae; phylum Streptophyta; class Magnoliopsida; order Apiales; family Araliaceae; genus Aralia; species Aralia elata. The sequence continues at coordinate 48,303,655 of CM068377.1, read as the reverse complement.
TTGAATCTCAGATTTTGGATAACTGTTTGGTTGGATCAGGGTATGTATTCTGGGATGAAACTGGTTAGGCAGTTGGTTTCGGGAAGGTTTTGAGGGTGTAGGAAGGCTTTATCTGGCTATCGAAAATTGGTTTTGGTTAGGGAAAGGATTATTTTTTTAAAGGATCGGACCGCGCCATGATGGCTGCCTACGTACCCCCACAAGTTGGAAGATCAGGTCCTACGTAGTTCGCTCTCAAGGAAAAAGGACCTGATGATTCAAGCATAGAACCACTTCACCGAGTCAGAATTGAGGGGTTGTGGAAATACCTCACCATCCATTTCTTGCAATATGAGGGCTCCTCCGGATAGCACCTTCTTAATCACAAACGGCCCCTCCCAGTTTGGGGCGAACTTCCCCTTGGCCTCGTCTTGACAAGGCATGACTCTCTTCAACACCAAATCATTTTCTTTGAACTTCCGAGGTCTGATCCTTTTGTCGTATGATCGGGAGATCCTCTGTTGATATAGCTGGCCGTGCCAAACAGCAGCCACCCTCCTTTCATCAATTAGGGCCAATTGGTCGTATCGACTTTGCATCCAATCCTCCTCGCTTATCTGAGCATCGATCACTATTCTGAGGGACGCCATCTCAACTTCAACTGGCAGGACAGCCTCCATTCCATCTACGCATTGCAACAGTCCCAAACCAGCATCCCTCTTGTAAAGTGAATCCCCACTCAGGTAAAACTTCATTGCCATCTTTTGAATTCTCCTCCTTTCATTCCGGCTCGCTTGGTCAGGAATGGATCTATCCCTCAGATACTCCCTTATATCGTGATACCAAGCCTGCTTTGGCACCACCACCTCGTCTGACAGTACTGCGACATGTTCCTCATATGCCGGGGTATTCTGTACGGCTATCCCAATCTGTGGAATGTCCCTGCCCTTGATTGCGTGGATTAAGGACGCCAGGGTTGCCAAGGCATCGGCAAAATCATTCCGTCCCCTGGGGATGTGTCGGAAAGCGATATCTTCGAACTCTTGCATCAATCGGATAACACAACGGTGGTATGGGAGTAATCGGAACTCCTTCGTGCTATATTCCCCGATTGCTTGTCTGATTACCAATTCTGAATCCCCGAACACCGCTAGTCTTTTTACTCCCATGTCACGGGCCAATCGGAGTCCCAAGATACACCCCTCGTATTCAGTGGTGTTGTTCGAATTGCTGAAACGAAGTTTAGTGGCCACGGGGTATTGTTCTCCGGTGATAGAGACTAGGACCGCTCCGGCTCCTGCCCCCTCGGCATTCATGGCACCATCAAAATACAGCTTCCAGAATTGTCCCCCGTCATCACATTTTTCGCGCGATACCCAAAATATATCCTCGCCCGGGAGAGGAGTTTCTAACGGCTCCATCCCTCCTGCCGGGGCTTCTGCCAACTGATCTGCAATTCCCTGCCCTTTCATGGCCTTCTGGGTCACGTACACCATGTCAAACTGTTGTAAAATTAACTGCCATCTTGATAGTCGACAATTCAGCATGGGCCTTTCGAAAATATATTTCAGGGGATCCATTCTTGATATCAGGTACGTTGTATGCCCATGGAGGTAGTGCTGTAATCTCCCTGCAGCCCAGGCCAGAGCACAACAGGTCTTCTCGATGGGAGTGTAATTCTGCTCACATTGGCTAAATCTTTTGCTGAGGTAATAGATGGCCTGCTCTTTTCCCGCCTCATTTTTCTGTCCCAACATACATCCCATCGCGATGGCATTTACCGATATATACATAAACAGAGGGATTCCATCCTTCGGGGGTACCAGCACTGGTGCCTCCGTCAATTGCTTTTTAATGGTCTGAAACGCCTTCTGACATTGCTCATTCCATTCTTGGGACACCCCTTTTCTTAACAGTTTAAAAATCGGCTCACATGTAGTCGTCAAGTGGGATATAAAACGGCTGATGAAGTTTATCCTCCCGAGGAATCCTCTTATCTCCTTTTCTGTGTGAGGTGCCGGCATATCCACAATGGCCTTAATCTTTGCTGGGTCCAACTCAATGCCCCGATCACTAACCATGAAACCCAAGAGCTTGCCCGACTGTACTCCGAAGGCACACTTGGCTGGATTGAGTTTCAAATTATACTTTCTGAGCCGATCGAATAGCTTTTTAAGATGAGTTATATGATCGGATTCTACCTTCGATTTCACAATAATGTCATCCACGTAGACCTCTATCTCCTTGTGCATCATATCGTGGAACAAGGCCATCATGGCTCTCTGATAAGTAGCCCCTGCATTTGTGAGACCGAAAGCCAATCGTCTATAACAGAAAGTGCCCCAGGGGGTGATGAATGCGGTCTTTTCCCGATCTTCCTCGGCCACCATTATCTGATGATACCCCGCAAAGCAATCAACAAAAGAGTACATCTCGTACCGAGCCGTGTTATCCACCAGGATGTGTATGAAAGGTACCGGGAAATTATCCTTGAGACTGGCCTTGTTTAGATCTCTATAGTCTACACATACCCTCACCTTTCCTCCAGGCTTAGCCACTGGGACTACATTAGACAGCCATTCTGGGTAAGTGGACACCATAATGATTCCCGCCCTGAACTGCTTGATGATCTCTTCCTTCACTTTTAAGCTCCACTCAGGTTTCAACTTTCTTAGTTTCTGCTTGACAGGCCTGAAACCCTCCTTGATGGGTAACCGGTGCACCACAATGTCGGTGGACAATCCGATCATATCCTCACGAGACCAGGCAAAGACATCCTCATATTGTTTTAGCAGCTCAGTCATTTCGGCTTTCTGGCTGGGGGTGAGGTCCGTCCCTATCTTGAGTTCTTTTGGCTTGTCAGGGGTTCCGATATCTATAGTGATGGTTTGGTCCAAATTGGGTTTGGGTTTATCTTCGACCCATCCTTTGATCTCATCAGGTGCGTCGTCGTAATCTGTCTCGTCTTGCTCAATGCCCATCAAATCGAAATCCAGCTCAATGTCAAAATCATAATCACCATTCAAATTTGAAAGATCGTCTGTTAGGCAAGGAATACTCAAATTGGTACACCTGACATAAAACAAAATACTTGTCATATATAAGTCATTCTTCACGACGATCGCAATTTCCAATAACACGAAAAACGACACAATTATGCAGAAATAAAACAACAACAAAAATAAACTTCTTCATTCCCCCATCCTCTAGGGTTAACCACCCTGACGTCGAGCTTTACCCTTGTTTGGATATCACTGGTTTTTGGGTCCAATTATCGATGGTCAGGTCAGATGAAATGCGCTGGATAAAGGAGGGCCTCACATCGGACACCTCCCCGATGATTACGGATACGTCGCCTGAGTCCTTCTCCATATCTTCTCCAGGAATAATCAGTCCTGCCCAATCGATGACAGGCACAACTTGTTGGGCTCCCGGTGGTGTGATAACATTCGTCCCCTCCTTACTGCTCGTTGATTGTCTGGGGATATAGCATTTGGTTTCAAACTCTTCTGCGACCTCCTGCAGGAAACTTTCCCTCCGGGCCGACTCATTACGTGTGGGAGTTAACTCTTCATTCCCTGCCCCAATCACATGTCCGTTGATCCCCTGCTCATTGTCGACTTTAGTCACTGGACTGCCAACTAGTCGAATCGGAGTCGCACCCTGACGGTGTCCCCGTACTGCGCCCACATGGTATCCCAATCCTGCTTTGCCTACCTGCTGTGGTAGGTGGATGGGCTCGGTGATTCCCTGACTGCTTTTCCCTAGTCCCTGTCCAGGTTGGAAATTCATTTTAATCATTTCCCTTGCCACAAAGGTGAGTTCCGGAGAGACCCTTGGTTTCACAGCTGGAGCTCCCAGGCATCTATAATGGGGAGTGCTAATCTCTAGTGCTTGAAAGCTGGCAGGTGCCGCTGACTCATCCACATTGATTACTGGTAGGCCACTCCTGGGAGGAGAAGGGTCATCACATTCGGCCGAAATTGTTACCAGATTCCCATCGATGATCAACTTGATTTGTTGGTGGAGCGTGGAAGGAAACTGCCCCGGCCATGTGTATCCACGGCCTCCCTAACAGCAGGTTGTAGCTTGCCGTAATATCTAGGACTTGGAAGGATATATCAAAAGTACAGGGCCCTATCTCCACTGGCAATTCTATCTCTCCGATGGTATCCCTCCGGGATCCGTCAAAAGCCCGAACCACCACATGACTGGCCCGTAGGCGCTTGGGACTGATGCTCATTTTCTTCAGCGTACTGAGAGGACATATATTCAATGCCGATCCCCCATCGATCAACACCCCATTCATGACATATCCTGAGGAGATTACCGCGATGTGTAGCGGTTTTCGGTGCCCCCTCCCCTCTTTGGGAATGTCCTCATCCGTAAAGGATATTGCATCGGTTTCCAATAAGTGGCCTACCAGCTGGCCGAAACCCTCCTCACTAATTTCTTTGGGCACAAATGCCTCCTCAAGAACCTTCATCAGGGTTTTGCAATGCTCACTGGATGACAACACCAAGTCCATGACTGATGTTAGGGTTGATTCCTCATTTAAAATCTGGATCCCCCTCGTTTCTGGGTGATCCATCCTTTTCAAAAACTCTATGGCCCTTTCCTCGGAAACCTCTTCATTTTTTCTCTTTTGGCTCTCAAGGACTCGCCCGGGAAGATATAAGGGGTTCCCCTTGGTCGTCACGGAAGCACAACTGGCCGCCTCCTCTGGTATTCCCCCATAATTCCAGGGTACAGTCCTCAGACTACTGATAGGGAGTTGCGGCCTTGCTGCAAGGATGATGGGCCTCGGGGCTGTCAACTTGACAGGTCTTTCCATGCCATTTGTACTTATCCCTATCAACCTGATGGGCGTTACCCGTGCATCCCCATGATCATGTATCATGTTGATCATCTCCTCAACTTTATGCACATAGTTCAACCTTGGCGGCCCCCCAGCTTCACTTGCCTCCGTCGCATTAACTCCCCCTCCATCATGTCTTGGCAAGGGATTTGCCTTAACATTCGGGGAGTCCGGTTGTTCCACCACAATTTCCCCACTGTCTATCATGTTTTGGATTCGATGTTTCAACGTCCAGCAATCTTGTGTATCATGGCCAGGGGAACTGGAGTGGTATGCACATCGCTTACTCGGGTCAAACCTTCTACCCTTTGGGTCACTCGGTGGTGCCAGACCAACTATCTTCTTTTGGGCTACTAATACCGCTAATACCCGTTCAAGCGGCTCCCCGAGCGGGGTGAATACTCGATTCTGCGAGGCCTCATATCTTCTTCGCCCCTCTGCCCTTTGATCTGTGAAATTTGGCTGTCGGGATGGCCCTCCCCTCTGTACCTGTACCGGAAGATGGCTTTCTGCTTTTCTGGATGACCCTTGTAGGATGAGGGAGACATCCTCCTCCTTTTTCTTTTGGACCCTCCGGGAAGTGCTGCCATAGTTTCCATTCTGTATTTGCTCGGCAGCAGTTTCTAAAGCAGTAAGATCCCGGATTTTACCCGATTTCAACCCCATGTCAACCATCTCTCCATGTTTAATCATTTCAGCAAAGGGTCTTCCAATCCCCGAGATGACCCGCTCATAATACGGCGCCTCTTGGATGTCTACAAAAGTCATTACCATCTCCGATTCGCTCATCGGGGGGTTCACCTGTGCGGCCATGCCCCTCCATCGTTGGGCATATTCCCTGAAGGATTCCCTAGGCTGTTTTTTAACCTTTGTCATTTGGTACCTGTCAAGAGCCATCTGGGCCTGAAAGCTGTATTGGGTTAAGAAGGTATGGGCCAATTCCTCCCAGTTGTGGATTCGGGCGTTGTCGAGGCGGGCATACCAGATTCTTGCCTCCCCCGTTAAGCTTTTCTGGAATAGTTGCATTCTTAACCCCTCGTCTTCGGCATAAGCCCCGAGTTCTCCAATGTATATTTTCAAGTGTGTATAGGGGTCTCCCTTTCCATTGTACTTTTCGAACTCGGGAACTTTGAACTTTTCTGGATATCTGGCTCCGGGGAAAACACATAGATCCGAGTAATTAACCCTGCCCAGGGAGCCTATGCCCTTTAGGGATTGGATGGTTTCCTCCATGTATTTCATTTTTCTCCGAAGGTCGTCATTGTCCCCTTCTTCTGGGATAGTAATCACTGTCCTGCTAGGTATGGGAACGGCCTTTGGGATGACTGGCTCGTCCTTGAGTCGGGGTTGGTCCTCTTTAAGCAAGTTTGTACCATTTTTAGGAGGATTCTGATCATCCCCTGGTGGTGGAATATTATGCGATCCCTGGTTTACCGGATCCTGTCTGATTAAGAACTGTTCCTTTAACATTGTGGCCATTTCCATCATCTGTCTTTTAAAATCATCAAACTCCTCCCGAGATATGGCACTATGGTTAGGAATATCAGCCATTTCAGATGTAGAATTTTGGGCTTTCTTAGACTGCGAACGGGTTTGAGGAGCAATCCTACAGAGACAACGGTTCGAAGTTTAGTCCCGGGGAAATGAAAACATGGATGCATGCTAAAACTGTAAATTTTTTGGTGTTGTTTTTTAATCTTTCCCTGCAAAAGAGAAAGTTAGTAGTCCTTTAGTGCAATAACAAATGCTAAACATGGCTTTATTATGCTTCCCCAGCTGTTTCCTGCAAAACATGGGGGTCAGTATTCTTTTTTGACAATAGGGGAAGCATATATGAGTACATTGCAATGGGATTATGACATTTATATTCTTGAACGTAAAAAAGGCATGAAGAGACTTTTCCTGCGTTGGGTTTATCAGAGGCTGACCTACCCTAGGGTTACTCTCACGGGCTTTTCGGCATGAAGGTTCCCAAATCTTCACAATCTACTCGTTTGAGCCCTTTCGATTGGAGCGGATTTGAGTGGTGCGTTTCCTGAGCCATCTCCGGGGAGCAGCCCCATCGAGTCCAGTAATAAGCAACCGACGGGTTCGCCTCAGGAGGAGGTACAATCTCAACATACATTCACATTCATCGTCCTCACCGTATGCAAATGATTACTTTTTAAGTAAAGCAATTCCATACAAACATTCATTTATTGGACAAAACACACAATCACACAACAATAAGTAAACATGTCAACATATCGCACACCCATACGCACATTCCCGAATATTTTTTTTTTTTTTAAAGGATAGGATAACATCAAGATTTTAATGCGGCTTAAGCCCTCTAAAAGGTCCCCAGCAGAGTCGCCAGCTGTCGACGCCGGGTTTTCGCTTTCTAGTCTTTTCCAATTTTAGCCTTTTGGTTTAGATGATTTTTGGAAAAGGTCGGCATTGAGGTCGACGGGGTTTTGAAAGATCGTTTTTTATGATGAGCCAATTTAACCAGAGTCGCCAGTTGGTATATTTGAAATGGATGTACCAACTCATCCGAATTTTCATTTTTTTGTAAATCGCTGGCTCATATGTGACTCCGAATTAATTGGTCTGCGAATTGAGATTCATAGAGTTCGGGGGCTTGTTTAAGTGAGGGGAAGGTGTTAGGCACCCCTCGACTTCCGTGAAACACGGTTACCGCAATCTTGATGCTTTCCTATCCTTTTAACTCATGAATGTGTGTGTGTGTGTATGTGTGTGTGTGTGTGCCTATGTGAATGTCGTGGTGGGCTTGTATGAAAGAATCATTTGGATTTTTAGGGAAAACCGTGTTTTAATTTGAGAACGCTTCGGAATGTCTTTTAATTTATACGAGAAAGCTTGGTTCGTTATAAGAAAGATTTGATTTTTATTTGTCAAAACTATGAGATTTTCATTAGGTGTCGCTTTGGCAAAACACGAGTTTTAAACCTTCGTTAAAATAGGAATCGAGATCTATGCGTTGCTTTCGTAACTCAAGCGATGGGCAACTTCTAGAATCTCTTTAACCCTATGCACAACGGTTTAATAAAACATTACTTATTTTCATAAAATCAAATTTGGTGACGTTTGAAAACGATTTTCTTTAGCTTTCTCGTTAGATAGGAATCGACATTCATTAACATTTCTCAAATTTTAACCTCGTGATTCTAATATCCTACTTTGATTGATTTTATGAAAATCTTATCATTTAGCTTTAAAATCAATTTCGTGTCATAAATCAAATCGAGCATAAACACGCGTCGGGGCTATTCATGGGCATGTAAGCCATCAAAATAAACCCCAAACGCCTACAATCACAAATTTCACTATTTCGGGGCCTTAAACACGATTCTCGCCTTAGCGTCGTTTTAAGGCCCAACGATTACATATTTACAATGAAAATTACGTCATTTCTACTTCTTACATCAAGATATGTCCATCATCGGATTTGGACCACGGGGTCGCTCTCCTAGGCTCACAACCATAATTCTTCATAAACATCAAGTAGATACAACAACATAACTAACAACGGGTTGCTTAACGCACCACAATGATTCAAAATTAACAATCTAAATAGATCAATTCCACCTAATATATTTATCGTCATAAACGAGCAAAACCTCACCCAATGGATATCATCGGATTATTAGGAAGAATTTTGTTCCGATGGAACCCTCTCTAATAATTCCTAATCCATTGTTCCACAATAATTTACGTGAAATCTACATTTAATTCAATCAAATGATATGATAGAAATTGATATAATAAAAGAGATTTCACCTTGCAATTGATATCCAAATGGATGTGAACTTGATGTATTTGAATAGAAGGAGAAATATATGTGATACAATCAACTCAAGAGATATTAATCCTCACTTTTTCCTTCCTTTCCCTCCTATTTTGTTGCAAAAATTATGGTGTTTTTCCTCTCTATTTCTGATTTTTTGCTGCTGTTTTCTGCTGGAATTCTCCCTCTTTCAATTTTCTTCCAACCTCCTGTATGCTGCCCGAAGCTGGGCTTAAATAGGCTGGCCAAAGCCAGCCGCAGATCTATCTGCGGCTGGCCGCAGATGGATCTGCGGCTGGCCAGCTGGCACGCCTCCCATCGCACTCAGCTGGTAGTGCTGATTTCCTGATTTCCGTGCTGGCGCACCCACTTGGCCGCAGATCTATCTGCGGCTGGCGGGCTTGACTTTCTCGATTTTCGTGCCACGCCTCGATTTTCATGCCGCAACGTCGGTTTTCGCTGACAGGCTCGTATTCTGCAGTCCGGGAATTTCCGGGAGACGTGCCACCTCATTCGGAAATGCCTGCCTCGGACGGCTTTATTGTCACGTAAACTTGGTTTGCCCAAAACATTTCGGCGGTGCCGGGCGCTCGCCCTTGTGCCCGCTCCTTTGCTCCCGCAAGCCGGTTCAATTGACGATTTCGCCCTCTTGTCATGGTTAGTAGAAGGAAACGCAAAATTTGGGTGTCTACAATGGGTATTTGTTGAGTTTAATAATGTTAAATATTATTTGAATGTGATTTGTTATGTTTATTCTAATTTAATTTAATGATTAAATTAGATGATGAAAAGGTTTATTTGAATAAATAATTTATTTGAATAAGAGAATTTATTTGGTATTATTGTTATTTGTTAAATGAAATTATTATTTGAGTTAATTATATTTAATTGAATTTATTTAATAATAAGTTCAATTGAATTAAATGTGTGACATTTTAAACTATATGTTATATTGGTTTATTAAAATAAATGAAAGGAGTTTTAATTTAGTTTTTCCAAACTAGGCCTTATGACCTTTGGTTGGAAAAATGAGTTATTTTAATTGTGTTTTACCAAACAAGACATAAGAATAATAGGTTATTTTTATTAGTGTTTACCAAACATAGCCTTATGGCTTTTGAATTTCATAACTGATGAATTAAGTTAGATTATACGTTATTATATTAAGTATCAGTTTTATTATTTTAAATTAACAGTTTTTATTCCATCACTTTTATTTTACGTCAGTTGAAAGAAAGAAAAGAAAAGAGAAGAACGGAGTTTGAGAGAAAGAAAGAAAAAGAGAAAGAAGAACTCTGTGAATTTGAGAGTTGAGAGAAAAGAGAGAAAATTGTGAGAGAAGCTTGGAGATTGGAGTAAGAATTCAAGCAAGGAAGCTTAATCAAACTTTCTAAGAATTAGAAGGTATAAACTCTTACTGTATTTTATTTTTTTTAGTTCTCTGTATATTATTTACTTGCTTAAAACATGAATTACTTGGTTGTAATTGTTAGAAAACATGTGTTAGATGATTATGTAATGATTATAGATAAATTGGAATGATTAATCCATAAAAGCATGTTTAGAATAGAGTTTTTTTGAGTTTTACAGAGTTTATTTTCATGAGTGGTATATATGTATGAAGTTAATATTCAAATAGTTTGTTAATTGGTAAAATTAACATTTGTTTATGATTATTTGATGAAAAACAAGAATATTGCAAGAAGAATGGTTTAAATTGGTTGAAAGGTGAATTTACAGAGTTTAATTTCATAAGAACGGTTGAAACTTGATGTTTGGTTTTAACATTGAATTTTTGGTTTTAAATTAGTTGTTTATGTGTTAGAATGATTAAAATGTTTACAGAACATGTTAGGTAAATGTTTTATATCATATATGATGTCTGGGTATGTGTAATTTGTTTTCTGGATGGTAGAATTCAGAAAAATTTGGCCAAATTTGGCCTAAGTTTTCACTGTTCACGAACTGCAGGAGACGACTGCCGGGTGTCTCGCCCCGGCGAGAAAATAAGCTGTTAAACTTCGCCCCGGCGAGAAATTTGTTAAGGAAAACCTCGCCCCGGCGAGAAAATTTAAAAGGGAATTCTCGCCCCGGCGAGAATCACTGCTGGATAAAAAAAAATTATTATTATGTATTCTTTTTTTGATAGCTATGATGTATCATTGTAAGCATAATTAAACTGTTATATATGTGACTAAAGTATTGTCAAGATGGTTGCTAAACTAGTACTTGTTGACTATGGTATGCTAAATGAGATACTATAATTAGGTAAAAGGAACCTAAAGTGATTATAAATTTTGTAACTAATTTATGTTACCATTTTATAATTAATTGTATAGGTTGATTTAAGGATCGTGAATTATTTAATTTGTAATCTACGCTTGAGGCAAGTTTTCTTTCTTTAAACTTGTTAAATTATTACAGCAAGTTATTTATTTCTTAAGCTTGTTATTATTTCAACAAGTTTACTTCCTTTGAGTGAATTAATTAACCTTAGCTTATTGTTATTCAAGCAAGGCTGATATCATGTTGAGTAATTATATTTTGTTCCAGATATTATTTATTCAGTTATTGATTATCATTCAAACTTCGAATATAAACTTTATTGAAGAACTAGACTAGCAAACCATTATTGATTCAGCTAGTCCTTAGTTGATGAGCGTTTAAAAAAAAAAACTTAGATTATCTAAACTTATTCCAAGCCAAGTTCCTTTTGGTAAGGACTCTTATAATAAACTGAGATGAACAACCCTAACATAGGGGATTATTACGCTTAGCGTTAAAATGGTTGTGCACAATACATTGTACAAAGGGCTGATCCCCCTGAGTACGAGATGAAGGTCCATTTATAGTCTTTAAGACTGTTAAAGGTTACGGTAACAAAATACTTGTTAACCTAGGACATAGTTCGAGGTCTTGAGACCCTCAGATATATTCAAACTTTGATTACTTATTGATTAACTTCAGAAAATTATTGCTTCTCATTTGAACTCTATTTCAATTAAAAGTTATTGTTATCATTCTTGTGGGCAATTGTTTGCTCACTCTTGCACTAAACATTTCAGCTAAGCCCGAGAAGCAGGACGAGCCGTCCACCAGTAAGGGCAAGGGCAAGATGCAGAAATAGTTCTAGATTTATTATTTAATTGATGAACATTTGTACCAGCCTTGTTTTAGACTATATTTTTATTCCGCATTTGATGTATTAAGGTTGTGGTGACCTGGGATTTTAATTATTGATGTAACCCGGTTTGGGAGATGATTAATTAAGTTTATTTTAATTGCTTAATTATGGGTAGTTAGATGTGAATGAATGGGATAGTGAACACCAAATCAGGGGGAATTGAGTACCCAAATTTGGGGGTGTCACAGTTCGCTTACAAAAATAGTTATCACGCTAATATCGGAATGCCATCGTACGAAGCGCTATACAGAAGAAAATGTCGAACACCGTTGTGTTAGAACGAGGTTGGAGAACGAAGACTACTAGGACCGAAAATGGTGCAGCAAATAGCAGATGCCGTGAAGCTGATTAGAAATCGCCTGGTAGCGGCCCAAGACCGTCAGAAGAAGTACGCTGACCTACATCATCAACAACGGGACTTCGACGTGGGTAGTTTTGTGTTTCTGAAGGTATCTCCCTGGAAAGGGAAGATTCGTTTTGGTAAGAAGGGTAAATTAAGCCCTAGGTTCATAGTACCGTTCGAGATTCTGAGAGGAGTCGGTGAAGTGGTGTGCGAGGTAGCATTACCTCCTGAACTTGAGCATATTCACAATGCGTTTCATGTGTCAGTGTTGCGGCCATACAAACCAGACTACAAGCACGTTATACCCTATGAACCAATTCAAATCGAGAAGGACTTATCGTACGACGAAGTTCCTATCCAGATACTCGATAAGAAGGAACAGAAGCTGAGAAATAAAATCACTCATTCCATTAAAGTTCTCTAGAGGAATCACGCATTTGAAGAAGCTACATGGGAGCTTGAGGAAAAGATGAGGGCGGATTATCCGCATCTTTTCGAGGGACCTTATGTTGAAATTCTGGGGACAGAATTCTTATAGGGGGGAGGATGTAAGGACCACGATTTTCCTAGCAATATTATTAAGACCTATATATTAACCTTTGTCATTTTTATTGACTCACTAATGATTTGGGTAGCTATGTGTGGTTATTTAATTAATTAATTTAATAGTCCGAGTATATTGGACTAGCTTTGCATTGATTAAACAAGCCCAAATAGTTATTTATGGCCTTGTAGAGGGCTAGCATTATTAATTCCACTTAGAGGTTCTTGTAATGGGCAAGTCCAGTCATTTTATTTAAATAAGCCCAGTCCAAGTTAGGTCGGATTGAGCTGGTCAGCAGCTAGGATCCAGTAGTCCAGAGGTGGTGCGACCCGACCATGTGATCCTTACTATTGAACACTAACTCTAAGGTTACCGTTACGTGTGAGTATAAGGCGCTGCACTGGGCCAATGGCCTATACCTCCTATTGCGCCGATTAAAGCCTAAACCATGATTAATGGGGATGGCTGAGGAGCTCGGTTGGTGGAACTTTTCACCTAAACCTGAACAACCAACGGGTAATACCGTTATGAACTAGTCCTAACGCGTGAGTAATGACCATCGCCGAGATAATAATTTTCCTATAAATGGAGACCCTGTTCTCATGGGAAAGCTTGTTGAGTTTATTTAATACAGATACTAGAGAGATATATCGCGGTAAGAGTTACTTTGAGAGGTAGTTCCGCCGTTAGGAGGGACAATTAGAGTTCGAAAGCAAGAAGGCTAGCAGTCGGACAGTAGAAGAGGTAAAACTCTTTCTCTTGATTCTCAACAATTATCTCCCTTGTCCGGTCGAATTTCCTTTCACTAAGTCAGTGCTGGATGAGTCGACCATCACAGGTTGAGTCGTTATGGCGATACCAAACTTGGTAGGTACAGAGTAGTTACCTTGTCTTGTATCATTTTAATACATAGTCGAAGCATGACTTAAACTCGAGTCATAGTATAGACCTAATTACCGTACCCAAACAAGATGATAAGAGTCGGATGGGGATGCCGGAGTCATCCGGTGAGGTCCGTCACCTCACCCCGAACTCATGGACCTAAGCAACAGGGTTAGGTAATGGTAGTTACCCGACCCTAGACTATGGAGTGGTTTCTGAAGTGGAATCTGAAGTCAAACCTTGGTAGGAGAATAGACGTCAGACCCAAACCCCTAGTATCAGTAATGTCTAAACCTGACCTGGAGCCGAAGCCAAGATTTTATCGGCAGAAGGGTCGGCCAAACCCGAAGTATACTACCAGACTGTAAGATAATTTCTGCAGAGGAATCTACCGTCAAACCCGAAGGCGTAACCTTTGCTCTGGGTTTAGTTCAATACTAGAACCAAAGCCGAACCCCCGATATCTGTAAGGCTCGGACCCAACTTCCAAAGTCATAACCCCAAGCCGAAGTCTTAAATTTACAAGGAAACCTAGACCTCTGGCTTCCCTAAGCCAGACTCGAGGCACATCCGATCCCGAAGTGATCCCCGAACAATGAATGATTCCGACCAGGAGCCGAAGCCGAAGTCTTCTCGGTAAAGAGTCGGTAAGACCCAATACTATCCCGAATCGACTAACAATTGTACCTTGAACTATTTCTGAATCCCGACCCTAAAAGCCCATTCGACATCCGTAGAGTAAGATAGCCAAACCCTTCGGCCATCTTAGAATGGACCCTGTCGATGGTACTACCTCCTCACCGATCGGGGAGTTGTCCTATTAGACAGTAGAGTGTTGGAATGGTCCATGGGATAGATAGTGCGAGTCGCTCATATTTATTTATTAGGTATGTTATTTCTGCATAGCTATGTCTAATCAGAGAATGAATCATATGCTGTAGGGTGCTTACCGAACAGAAACGTAGAGTAAATTGTTAAGCAGCGATTCGGGCAAGTTTCTGAACTTCACTTTAATTGAGCAAGTTCCCTTGACTTCTACCAACTTGTGAAAATATATTGTTGTTGTGCAAGTATTATTGAGCATGTTCCCTCACTTCGAGCATTTTGATCAATTGTTATACTATTGTGTATATCTTTGCTAGTATTCTTCCACACAGTTTGTTATACTGCTGTGCATATCTATGCTTCCTAACTTACACCACTTTGAAATTTTGAACCCTTATACCCATCGTATTATATGACAGTTCTGATATTATGTTGCAAGTTCTTTAAATTAAGTTTGAACTGTATTTTCCAATACGTGTTAGGTGGTCTAATTGCTTTAAGAATTATTCCACCCCGATATCATTGATATTCACACACTGTACATTTGCTCTCGGTTCCGTTGTTGAATTGTGCTAATACAAAGTTTCGGCTGTTCATGCACCGTTCAAAGAGAAGCCTAAGCCACTTGTTCAGCTAGGCATATGCATGATAATTACTTTGAAAAGCTATCCAAACCCGTTGTTGGGATATGGGGTCGTAACCTAAGTATCTGAAAGTCGGTACGCGACAGAGTTAAATGGTATGCATATTCATGGGTACAAGAGGTTGATCCCCTTGAGTACTTACTCTCTAGTTGGCAACCTAATAAGGGTCAGACAATGTGGCCGATGCCTTAGCGTGTGTTCATAGTCTATCTTGGACTGTTGACAGTAAATAATCAATCTTCATTTCTTTATTTGAACTCTGATTATGTTGTTCGCTTATTTTCTTCGGTTAATTATTGAAATTATGCTGATGTTATTCATATTCATTCATGATATATCCCTCTCATTTATTTAAAACTTGCTGAGCAAACTCGTTACTCACCCTTGCTATATCATGAAACATTTCAGTTTAGCCCGAGTGCTCGAGCAGAGATAAGGGAAAGGAGAAGGTAAATTACTAGGCTTCGGATGGGCGCGTCGTCCATTATTATGTTTTGTCTAGGCTTCGGCCCTTTTGTATTTCAAGCTACGTTAGTTGTTTCTTTGTATTTTCACGTTGTAGCTATTTAAGGTTATAGACCTTGGGACCCATATCTAAACCTTTCTAAATGATCAATATATGATTATTTATTCCGCATTTAGTTATCATATATTGCTTGAGGGTGTTTGGATGTTGTAGATTGTGAGCACCAAGTTCGGTGTATTTGGTACCTGAATTTGGGGGTGTCACAGTATACATGGTCAATCAAGTAATAAAGTGATAAAAGAGTTGTCGATCCCACGAGAAGCGAATAATAACCTAAATAATTCTAACACTAATTATGTATCAATTAATTCAATCTAGTTAATTTTGATAACAAATGAGTGAATTAACTAATTTACCAACTACTAAAATATTAAATCAATGAATAAAAAGGTTAAGGAATCAATTTCCCCCGATGAATCATTCAAATAATACTATCATTCTTTTATTAAATTGATTAATCAGGATTGTCAACGGAAAATCACTAATAATTAATATAACCACATTTCGAATAATTATATAGCGTACCTATTATTACCAATTTCCCTATATTCCTATGAGAAACAATAATAATAAATTCATTAAGATTTATTTTCCACCCGTTGCTTGCTGTATTCAGGTATATTCCTATCTCATCCACAAAATTAGCACTCAATCAGAAATCAGTATTCCTGAAAAGAATTACTAATCACAAGTTGTTTTACCCAGATCTTAACTTAGAATCTATCGTCAGATTTCATCTAAATCCATCTAATAATTGTTGATGAGGCAATTATGACAAAACAAAACAAGATATAATAAACAATTCAATTCATAATTAACTTAAATATAAGAATTAATAAATATTAAATAAAATCATCATCGGGTTCCATTGAATGCTTAACTAAGGAAATTAGTTCATAATGAAAGTGAAAAACATTAATGATTTATCAAAAGCCATTCTAGATTGCAAAATAAAGTAATAGAAGAGAAGAAATACTCTTTTGAATAAAGTCTTAGCTCCTCAGCTCCAATTCTCCTCTAGAATAAAGCTCTGATGAAACCCTTATTTTCTTACGTACTGAATACTACTAAATACTAAATGATAATGAATACTGAATAACCCCTTAATGAATAAAATAAACCTAAATATATTAGTCTATCCCTGACTACTGATAAGTTTCAACCCATACACGATAAGTGCAACATAAATCAAATCTTAGCCTAAAGAATCCAAATCTACCGGATGCGTGGCTGCACGCGCGCGCCAGTCTCCGCGTTCAAGTGCCGCAACTCTTGAGTTCATGCGTCGCAACTCATGCCTTTGTATTCTCCTGCGCCGTGGCTCTCGTTTGGTGCGTTGCGGCTCTTGCTCTTTAAACCGCGCGCCTTGGCCCCTTGTTTGTGCAAGCCACGACCCTTGGTCCCTGATCATCCTTCAATTCTTCCTTTATGCTTCTGTTTTGGCCAATCTTCCATATGAATCCCAGCTACATATATCTGTTAAATGTTTAACTTTCACCAAACAATCATTTTTACCTGTAGCAACAATAAGGTTAATCTTGTAATAATTTCCTCTATTTACATCAACATAGGTTGAAATCAATTATTCACAAAAACTACTAAAATACAATAAAATAATACCAAAACCTCTTTAGAAAAGTAAAATAATCAAGTCAAAAATACCCAATTAATAGATATAAAATCTACTCATCAATCACCTCTTGGGCGTTGCACACTTTGAGTAGCGAACGTTTGATTCGAGGATTAGAAAGATCGCGGAGGAACAAAGATTGGAGTTTGAAGACTACATCAAAGAGTTGATCTTCTTTAAAGGTATATCTTTCATCCTTCCTCAATTAATAATATTGCATAAGGTAATTTTTGGGATTGCATAAAATTTTAAATTTCGTTTATGCCATGCTTCCGTTGTTATATAATATGATTGTATACTTTGATCTTGTTTCTGCAAACCAACAAACTCTATATATTAATTCTGAGCCTTACAACTATTTGTTATAACTCCTCGTAGTCGTGGTTGTAATATCCCGAATGTTTATGAGTTAGTAAATCATGATATTAAATTATTATGATGATTGTGACATACAATGATCCTTAGAAAATTAAATTGATGGGTTAAACATAGGATAATACTCACAGTATATTTGAGTTGATAAAGGTTATAGAATAAAACCTACACGAATTTGTTAAGGAAGTGGATTAAATAGGCGATGTAAAACCTATGATATAGTAATGCGTTGAAATAATTCAACGACAAAATTTTGGGAGAAGGTTTACGCAAATCGAGTAAGAGAGGTTTGATATTTGAGATTCCGAGGACGGAATCCTTATAAGGAGGGAAGGATGTGACAACCCGGATTTTCGAGATTAATTATAATAAGAATTTAATATAGAATAATTCTTATTATGAGTCGCGTTTGAATATATATGTGTTATATATATTTATGTGATTAAATTGATGAGCTTAATATGTATATATATAAATGTGAAATATATACGTAGATTCAGAATGAATGAGTTAATAGTCAATTATTGTAACGATTGCGAGTCGTGGGTAGCTTGGTAATTCGAGCTTATGGATATTATTGAATGAAATAGACTTTTATTAATAATATTATGTGTTAAGAGTTTAAAGGTTATATTATAACCTAGAATATGTGTTGACGATGATTAGTAAGTGTAAAAGTGTTCGTATGAGCTAATTTGGTGGTTTCGAGAAAAATCGCTAGAGTACTATTTATTGGATTAAATAAATAGTTAAAGGATAATATTATTGAACGAGTTATTTGTTGTAAAGACACTAACCCAAGTTATGGGCGAGATGTATGTGCGATGATGTATATGATTATGGGGAGTTAATCGTGAAGAGCAGCGATCGCGAACCGTGAATACCTTGTGATTTGGGTTTATTAATATTATTAAATGGATTAAATATTATTTTTATGTGATGTCCTTTGAGGTTATTTTATAACCTGGATGATGTCAATGTATGAAGCTTTATGCGTTATTGAATCGTAGGAGTGAATAATTGATTTTGCGAAAGATCGCAAAATCACAATTCACGGGGCACGTTTCCCGAGGCACTATTCACGCCATAGAATTTTTGTGTCTTTTTCAATTTTAATAAATTTCATAAATACGTGTATGCGTACGAATAATTTTTCCAAGTGTCGGAGATTTTATTTGAGCTGATACGTGATTTTATCTGTATCCGAATGTGTTATATGGGTGTTCCGAATAAATGGACAAATCCCGTGATAATTATTTTTATGCATCTCAATAATTTATGGGAGTATCTATTTTAATTTTGAGAAGGGTTATTTACCAATTTTGGTACAAAAGTGGGAGTTTTCGGATATATTTTTGTGTATTTGGGTATTTATTTTGGCTTGTCACCCCAAGTGGGAACCAACTCAACTCTTTGGACCAATGAGGAGTGAGTTGAGGAGAGATTTGCCGGCAAGAGGAGGGGTTGGCAAGCTCAATGTATTGGACCTCCCATTTTGCAAACATTGGTTTATTCCCTCCATTCTCCCAAAGCTCCCTCCTCTCCCAACCATCTGATTTCTTTTCCTCTCTATTTCAAAACTTCAGCATTCCTAAGTATGGAAGAGAGAGTTCAGTTTAGAGAGAGAGAGGGGAAGAAGAACACTAGAAAGAAGAAGAAGAAGGAGAAGAAGCCTACGGGAAGAAGGAGAAGAGAGCAACGGAAGGGAGAATAGAAGAAGAGGAAGAAACACGGGAGCAAGAGGAAGCCCTAACAAACCTCCATAACCTTCAAGAAGTAAAAATCAAGAGGTAACCACCCTCTCTAAGCTCATTTCCTCCATTGTTGAGTTTTAGAGTTCTTAAAAGGTTTCTTGATAGGTTTTGATTTTCTGGAAATTTTGGGTAGTTGTTGTTGTTTGTGGTTGTTTATATATGTTGTTAAGAGACTATATAAGCTATTAATACCATTAAAGTGGAACAAAAACACAAGAAATCCTTACCTTTGCTTAATGGAGGATGAACAATGGACATTGAACAAGAAATGGACACTCGGACGAATTTTAGAGGACTTGTAACTTAGATTTCGTGTTGGTTAATTGGTTTGATGTAATGATATTATAGTTCCATAGGTTACGAAGTTAACCCAGTTGGAATGGAGTAAAAAGGAGTTAAAACAAAGATATGGTGAAGATTTTTGTGAAGAACACGAAGAACACCAAGAACACGAAAATATAACATGAGTTGATACTTTGGCCTAAGATTTGGCCATGTTAATGTTAGTGGATAGCCCTGAATTTTTGATATGTGGTAGCCCTATGTCTTAGGAGTCCATAGAGTCCGGAACGGACCAATTTGAATGTGTATTGAGGGAGTTATGGTGATTGGAAGCAAGATAGGTCTAGAACACCAAAACAGAGCATTCCGGGAAGCAAAACGGGTTGGAGACTCAAGCCGAGCGCCTACGGCGCTGGGTAGGCGCTGGCCACAAGCCCAGCTACTGCATGAGAGCACTGTAGGCGCTGCTCCAAGGTCATTTTGAGCGCCTACGGCGCTGGTAAGGAAATTGTGCAAAACTGCTCCGACGTCCTTTAGTAAAATAGGCATAACTTTCTCATACGAACTCGGATTGCGGTGATTCAAGATGATTCGGAAAGAGAACGAGTAGACCTACAACTTTCGTTCTTTAAGTGTTTCGATTTGAGGTCGAGATCAATTCCTAAATTTACCATTTGTATGACTGATGTGTTTTTGGAGGTAATCGGAGGGTGTCGGGCATGCGCGTAAGCCCATGTAATGCTCCCGACAATATAAAATGTTGTTCTAAGTTCTAAAATATGAATGTTATGATTTATAATGATATTTAACATTAACCAATGAGTATTAGATAAATTGAATGGGCATGTTAGGCGTACGCAAATGCATGTCGCCTGGGCGTTCGAATAATCAAGTTGAAGCCTTTTTAGTGGCTAATTGGTGTTTTATTGTTAAATAAATTATGTAGGATATTTGAAGGACGAACCATCATTATTTGGCAAGGAACGCTTAAGGCAAGTTCTTTCAGTAACTTGTTAACTTGTTTAAATGTATTGATGTACATGACTTGATTACTAAATCTTTCACTATTATGTGGATTATATGAGAGCATGATTAAAGTGTGCATAATGTGCAATTATGTGACTATATTGTTCTATGTGGAACTAGAATTATTGCAAATATACAATGTGAGATGCATGAAGTATGCTATGAGATACATGATGCATATATATGGATGAATTGCATAAGATTTATAATGCATGAGTAAGATGCATAGTATGAGAATCATGATGCATGGATAAAATGCAAACTTATGTGTTACGTGAAGCATGAAATGTGAAAACTGTCAGTTCTTGCTGAGCCGTCGTGCTCATTCTTGCAAAAATAAAACTTTTGCAGATTTACGATGCAATGCAATTATCTTGATATCGTGATGATAAGGATTAGAGGCGCGTGGAAACAGGAAGGTTGCTAAATGTCCCTTTACTGTAATTATTTAGTTATGATGACGGTATATGATGTACGTGAATTTGACTATGTAAACCCTGATGTGAAATGAAGGTTATCCATTATAGTATTTATGATGTGATTATGTTAGTTACTTGTTATAGTAAACTACAAGGATGTCGATGTTGTATAAAGGACATTTTTATAACGAATGTATTGGTTATTGAATAACCTTGCGAATATTCAGGGATTGGATAAAGTCAGAATCTGAACCTTGTGTTCACACATGAGATATTGTAAAAGATCATGGTATTTATTCAACCTTGGTCATAAGTGTTTTATTTAAGGTCTGCGTGCGTGGGATTAGATGAGGATATGTTGTTATATTATTGTAATTACATATTTTTAGTAAACCTATGTTGTATGGATTGTACCGTGACGCGCTGAAATCGGGTTCAAGGTAGGACCCGAGTTTCGGGGGGCGTTACAGTGGTGAAATGAAGCTTTTGCCTTCCTGTCAGGGTTAGATAAAAAAATGCAAAATTTTGGGTGTCTATAGATACCACTCTTTGTCATGTTTATGCAATGCAATGAAATAGACATGACAAAGATATAGACACCCGATACATAATAAGATATATCAATGGTGCAAGGGATGATGTATCCTAATTTAGAAACGTAAACCAATTGTAAGACGAAGCAATAAAGTAAATATGGAACCTGTGTGACGCCCCCAAATCCGGATACCTGAAATCCGTACTTGGTGCTCCACGATACCATTCATTCAAACTGCTTAATATATTAAATAATTAAAAAGATTACATCAGAGTTCGTTATCCTAGGTACGAAGACCTTTAAATACTTCATTACAGGATAGATAATGTATTATCATATTACAAACTCTAATTTTTACAAGCAACGACTTCCAACTATTCATTTAGCTTCCTTTTTCCTTTATCCTTGCTGGACTCTTCGATACGTTCCTACTTAGCTGAAAACATTTAATATCAAAGCAAGAATGAGAATTCAAGTGCTCAACAAGTAGTAACAGACAATAAGCATTATACGAAAGGAGTAAATGTTTTCATTGAGGGACACTTCTACAACGAATCAATAGTTGTGAAGTACTGAAACAATTCTGAATAATCTATTAAATCATTTACATTTTTAAAACCACATATTGACTACAGATGTTGAGTGGTCAAAAGACCATGAACTTTATTTTCATTTGCTAAAAAGGTTCTATCAGAAATTTATCTGTGAACCGACTGAACTTACGGGCACAGTGGATGATCAGCCCTTTATGCCCTGCGTTGATCAACACTACTTGCGTTATTCTCACTATCTTTCGGCACATTAAAAGTTTTCCCAAATAAGGGATGTTCATCTCAGACTTGAATTCCATACCAAAACAATTCGGTTGGAACGCTGTATCTAATCTCAATAATATTTCAAGACTTGCAATGGATAATGAAGAATTATTTTACTCTAGTCTAGCCAAAACAATAGCATAGACTATGACTGGAAGATATTTCTTATATCAAAACTTATCAACAAATACATCGAATATAATTAGAAAACTTGAAATGAATTAGAATACTTGCATTCAATGTATAAATCGAATGAAGTTAAAGAATTTGCAACAAATTAAGATACTTGCGAAATCAAAGCTCCTTTTGCATATTATAAAAGTAATGCATAGGATTGAGATACTTGCCTTGTTCGGTGATTATTGATATAAGTTTTAGTTTAACTTCTCTTCACAAATCCTACATAGTTATGTTCACATGTACACACATATTAGCTATATATCCATATCACATAACATGTATAGTTATTAAACATTCACACAAGCCATATCAATATCTGTTGTTTTCCTTTTCGAAAAATTTCCGTATTCCTTTAAAATCTTTGAAGCTTTGGCTTACTATAGCCATAAATTGCTCAAAAAGTTCTAATATGGCTTTTAGAATGCCAAGTATGTTGTATTTGTAGTTACTAACTATTTACAACGCATTTCACAGACATCGTATACATTTATATATAACTTGCATCTATATTGTGTATTCATGTCTTCTTTTGTGTATTTATAGCTTAGCTTTGCTTCTGCGAGTAGATTGGATTCTTATTTTGCTTGTATATTAGCTTATATGCTTAACGTATTTATATGCCAAGGTAGTATATATATTCTTTATATATATATATATATATATATATATATATATATATATATAATATATAAATATATATATATATATATACCTCCAATGCAAAACAAGGTCATTTTTTCTTTTGCTTAGTTTGTACATAGCCACGATTATATATTTATATATATATAATTATTTATTCATGTACCTACCTATGCCACTTAACGAACTCTTAATTTCGTTTCCATAGCCTTTGCTTCGTATCATTTGTCTTCGATGTATATCTTTTTTTTTTCTTTTTTTTAACAACTCTCATTCGATATATTAATTTTTCGTTCCATACGTTTCAATATAGTTTTAGAAACGTCAACATATTACTTTTTTAGTTTATACATTATATGTGGCATAATACGTAGACGTTTTCTATTCCGTATATTAAATTTAAGGTTTCATATTGCATTCATAATTTCTTTTTTCGTATTAGAACAAACTATATTTTATATAGTTTTTATATTTTATTACACCTTCATATTGATTTACTTTATAAGTTTAAAATAGCCAAATTCTTAAGTTCGCATCCCAACAGTAAATGCTGCTGCGCTGCTAATGTTGCTGCATACCACTGCTGCTATGCGGCAGCCCCTCCTTGCCACGATGCTACTTTGCGAATTTTTAATTTCCAATCTATAAATTCAGTCCCGTTCAATTTTGAATATATTTTAGGTGGTATATTCACCTATTTTTATAAAATATAAGTTATGCATTTTGGGTAAACCACGCGAACCGAGAGCAAGCCAAAATTGGTCAGCCGGCTGCTGCACAGCACAACCATGCCGCTGCTGCTGCTGACAGCCGGTTCTTTCTACGCGTAGCGACTTAGCGCATTTTTATCTTTTAGCTCGCTTATTGGATCACTTTCATTTTTAAATATATTACACATGTCATATCAGACTATTTTTAGAAAATTCTAATCACCCATTTTGGGTCCGGTAATCAGTCCGAATAGCACGTCAAAAATGGGCGCGTGCACTAATTTTTAAGTTTTCATTTTTCGTTTAAAACGCGTTCCATCATGGTTTAATACAACGAGGCTCTTGAATTAATTCTAGTTAGGATATACGAACCTAACTTGGGTCTTGGCTTCGCGAAATTTTGGGTTTTTAGCCAAAATGATTCTTTTAAGTAATTTTACGAACATAATGCGTGCGACTTATTTGTGGACTGATTTCTAAGGGTCGGGGCTACGTATTCAAACCATTTTCGCCACCTTATTGCTCCGCACAACAACTACTATACACCAAGGTTCTACCTCAGTCCACAACAAATAAATTTTCAACGAAAACCATTCATGAATTTATAATATACTAACTAATTTATCCAATTTATTATGTAAACTTAAAGAAACATAATACTAACTAAATTTATATAGATTCCATAATAAAATCTAAAAATGAATTACCTTTTCGCTTTCTAATGATTCTCTTAATCCCACTGTATCAAAATTTTAATTTCTGAAACTTCGATTTCTCCTTTAACCGAACGGATGGAAAGAAATTTAGAGGGAAAGGGTGTTAGGTGGACTGAGCAGTGGGTAAGGAGAGGGATGGAGAAGTGCTCGGCTGAGCCTTATTAAGATTTGCCAAGAATCCTAGATTAGCTTATTGTCCTCTTAGCTTTGCTTAGTGTCCCTCAACTTAATTTAGAAGCTCCGGCTCCTACTTACATGTTAATACTCAGCATCCTTAATATTCCCACGTCATGCTTAATTCTAATACTCAGCAACACTAGTATATTACATAGCAACTAAGTACGTACTTATATACATTACATATCAGTATACACATACTACATATAACACTTTTAATACATATATCAATTAATGTATTAAAATTACATAATCTTCCAATAAAAATGGAATTAATGTGTTAAATAAAATAATACATTTGGTGGAACGGACCAGTTATATTAAAATAATTAATATTAAATTAATTATTCTAATTCACTTATTTAACGTAATAGACCAATTAAAATAATTAATATTCAAGTAATTATTTTAACTCATTTATTTAAAATATACAACTAATTTTGTATAATTAAAATAATTATCTCATTCCTTTCGTAAATTGTCTTCAAACAATTTAGATATGTAAATTTAATATTTTCAACTAATTAAAATTAAATATCTCTGTCGTCCCATAAATTATTTTCAAAAATTTATAAAATATATAATTTAATATATTTCATCCCTTATTAAAAAAAATATGAATTTAAGTTTCTAATTTGATACCGATATACATATTGGATTTCATATTTTTAATATACATTTGTTCGGTATAATATTAAATATTATCCCGTTATTCATGTTATATTTAATATTATACACAAATATAATGATCATATTTAATTAAATAAATTTCATTAAAACAAACATTTAACTTACTAACTTTCAATTAGCGTATTAATTTACTCATTTAATATTACAGCTAATTCAAACAAATATATTTAATAGTTTATTAACTATTAAATATAACTGTTCAAATAAATGCATATTCTCTACATTTATTTAAATATTTAAATATTCACACACAAAATTTCATGTAATTCACAGCACATATACATTTATACAGTCAAACTCAGCATATCCCAGTAATATAAATTAAATAAAATATATAATTTAATATATTTTATTTATTAATAATTTCTGAAAATTTTGGATTGTCACATTTTTCCCCCCTTACAAAGATTCCGTCCCCGGAATCGTAAAACAAAACTAATTCTCATATGGGGATAACTTTTCTATATCTTTGCTTTGAATTACCACGTTGCGTCTTCGCCATTGTGGTTCTTCCATAACACTTCTTCTTGCTTGTTAGGTTTTGTTGCTCATATTCAATTGCATACTTATAATCTTGATTATATAGTCGTAATATCGACACAGGAAACACATTATATACTCTAATTCAGGAGATAGAGCTATTTCATAACTACCTTTTCTACGATAAATGTAATACCTTGAATATTTATGAGGCTTATAAATACGATCGTATATGGTTAAAGGTTAATTTAGTGACCTAAAACTAGGTATTGAGAAGTTTAAAATCTTAAACCCCAATGAGAATTAAATTTTGTATCACATGTGCTTAAATAAAGATCCAAATGATATTTCGAACCAGGTGTTTTGTGATTTTATAGTGTAAACGATGAATTTGGTCAAATAAAATTTTTTGGTCAAGCTGCTTAGTCGTGCTTACATTGACAAAATAATTTGTCGTGCTTTCCACGATTTCACCAAAAAGCATCTTGACAAATTATTTTTAGTAAGCTACTGTGTCGTGCTTAAACTGATATAGTGCTTACGCTTTGTCGTGCTTACGCTAACAAGCTGCTTTGTCGTGTTTATGCTTTGTCGTGCTTACGCCTGGCACACGCCAGCTTATGCCTGACACACGCTAGCTTACGCCTGGCACACGCCAGCTTACGCCTGGCACACGCTAGGTACTAAAGTATAATTAACCTAGGTACCAAAGTGTAATAAGCCGAGCCCCTAACGTGCAATTAGTGAAATTTAGTTTTTCTATAAATAGCAACCTCAGTTCATTCATTCCTTACTATTTTTCAAGAGCAGTTCAAGAGCAAAAACACTCTATATTTATATTCTAAGAGATATTGTGAGGTAAAACTTACTTTCGAAGTATCGAAGCACTAAGCGGTTGGAAGTAAAGCTAGCAACTACAAGAGGTATTACTCTAGTGGTTATTATTTTTATTTTTCTTTATATATTTAGTAAAAATATACTTTTATAAGCAGTTATAATGCCTAAATTATTTTAAGTATATAGTACAAAAGTCTTATTTACAAGCAATTATAATGTCCGATTTATTTCTCTTATATATTAGAAAATATACTTTTATAAGCAGTTACTATGTCCGATTTTCTTCAAGTATTTAGTAAAAATATTTATTTTATAAGCAGTTATAATACTGAAATTATCTCAAATATAATAGTCGAATATTTATTTTATAAGTAGTTATAATGCCCGATTTATTTCAAACATAGTAAACGAATATTCATTTTGCAAGTAGTTATAATGCTTAATTTATTTTAAATATAGTTGAAAAATATTTATTCTATAAGCAGTTATAATGCTGAAATTATTTCATGTATAGTAGAAGAAGTCTTATTTATAAGCGGTTATAATACCCGAAATAAAACTTAAAATATTTAATCGTTAAAATGCTTAATTAGCCTAACATAATTCAAAGAAAGGAAAAGCTTGGAGGATAAAAGTTCTAGAACTTACACTTCAGGAGATTGAGCGAGAAATGAAAAATTAGCGTTAACATATTATCCATATTCAGGCAAGTCTACTTATTTGTTGAAATACACTCCGTGCAATAACGTGTCTTATTTATGAGGTTTATCGTTATGCAAGTATTGTTTCTTTTGCACCCCGTGCATTAACATGCTTGTTATCTTTTATGTGCAACGTGATAGTGATTACTGAATTTCAATTGAAAACCATGTTAGTATCTGAGTTGAACAACTCTCTTGTATGGGTAAGAGTAAGATGTGTTAGGAAACCGATCTAATTCACTGAGGTAACATTTGTCGCAGTGTAGAGGTATCGTAGAAGCAATATACGCTGTTGATACAATTGTAGCAATGGTGATGAGACGGGGAACTAATTCATTAGTTCGTAGGTGGGGAACCACTCAGTTCACTATATTGATAATCGTTAAAATCTTGTATCAGCTTATTCTGTATATATATCTTGAAAAGGTGATTCTCTTCTCATATATATATCTGTTAGACTTGTTGGGCATTCTTATGCTCATTCTTGTAATTATCTTAAAACCAATTACAGCTAAGAAAGAATTACCAGACGATTCTGGCGGTACAAAGAAAGTTGAAGATGTAGAAGATTTAAACTATTCTAGATTAACATTATTGACAATGTCTAGAAAGTTCTGACGAGGAAAGGGGTTAGGTCATCTAATTGCGCGTTGTTTTAACGGAAAGCCCCCTCTTTCCTGGGAACTGCCTGGTTGCTAATACTGCAAGTCTCGGATAGATAAATGGAGATTTGTTGTTAAGTCTTCTAGGACTTATTTGTAATAAGAACAAGTAACCTGAGAATGATGTAACACGAAAGAATGATATTATAATATTATCACTTTTCCGCATTATACTCTGATTATTAGAAGTCAAGATTTCTATATACGATTCAAATCAATTATATTACGAGTTTTTATAGAAACTTATCGTGTACATTACCTTTAAGTTAATGAATGTTTTGAATAAGGTTATACAAGTCAGCACGAAGTCCGACCTGGCTAAAAGAAGCTAGCAGGTGGATTTCGGGGCGTGACAATAAAACCTTACTTTTATCGATGATGATCAACGTAATCAGCGTATTTCGTTTGTCGGTCTTGAATTGTTACAAGTCTTGATCTTATTACTTCAGCAATTTTTTTTTCCAGTTTGTTACGCCAATTCTGGTTCTAACAGTGTCGTTTGATAATTCCTTTCGTACGAAGCTTTATAAGATAACGTTCCCATAAATCGTTTCCTAACTATTTACATACGATAAATAAATAATAGTAATATATGTATTACTATATTTATTATCACATATAACATCGCACATAATTATTTATATAGTCAATTTACGTAGTAAGAATTTAATTTAATAAATTCTTGTTTCATTATAATTTTTTTTAATTCTCAAAAATTTGGATTGTCACATAATCTGAACGATCTTCGCTATCTGCTTGTACCAATTCTGGTTCTAGTACCATAACGTTCAGTAATTTCGTCTATACGATTCTTCATAAAACTATGCGCTTGTATTCGCGTAATAATTATATTTATATATGAATTACGGCGGTTGGTCGATCCATCTCCGATGCGCTTCCATTTGCTTCTGCATGCTCGTCTAGAAATTGTCGCAAAAATGTGGATCCCGATCCGTTATGATTAACATTGCCTAGTTATCTTAACACGCAAATTTCACCTTCAAATTCTAGATATGCTTTTATTAACGAGTTATATTATAACTTCTTTCTTTTCCTGAAATTTCTCTTTCTTATTTCTACATTTAAGGATCTCTAATATTTCGAAAGGTCGACATCAATATCTGAGCAAAAGCATACTATTCAAAGAAAATAAGTTACATCCGAATCAAATATATACATTTATATAATTGATTAGAATGGTACCTACAAGTCCATCTCTAGCTGATACTGTATCTTGGACCGTCATATTGAAGGTCCTCGCGGTTGGTCTATTTGCTGGAGTTGGACCAGTTATAGCTAGCCTTCTTGTGTTATTCCCTGTATTGATGTTTTTCCCGTCGTTTCTTCTTTTTGGGCAACTCCTTGCCATATAATCTGTCGATCCACAAATGAAACATCCACTGTTCTTCTTTGGATTGGGGCAGTTAGGAGAGATGTGTCCCTCCTGCTCGTAATTAAAACATATCGACCTTCCTTTCAAGCATTCTCCTGAATAATTTTTCCCGCATTTATTACATTGTTCGACCCTTTTCTTCAGGTCTCCTTGATTATTTTCGGTATTCCTGGAATTATTCCATTTTCTTTTTCCACTTCCACTGCTTCCCTCGGTTTTAACTACTCCCTCGATTTTAGCTTTATTCTTCTTCTCCTTATTGTAGAGGCTCATGGCCTCACTTTCACCTTCGGCTATAATAGCCTTCTCCAAGATTGGTTAAGATTGATCCGAAAGGACTAATCTTCAACACTGCGACCTTATTGTATAGCCAGGGTTTCAGGCCTTACTCAAACCTTCTCACCTTCCTTTCTTCAGTGTCCACTTGGTGTGGAGCGAACCTAGCCAGTTCATTGAACTTGGCAACGTATTGAGACACGGTCATGTCTTCCTGTTTCAATTCTAAAAACTATATCTCCATTCGATTTTGTGCACTTGGAGGGAAATAATTCTCAAAGTATAACTCCTTGAATTTTTCCCATGAAATTTCTCCTGCTATGGCCCTATTCCTGTTGGCTTCCCACCAGAAATTGGCCTCACCCTTTAACATATATGTAGCAAAAGCGGTCTTCTGCCGTCTCCTATTCTGGCCACTTCAAACGCTCTTTTTATCTCCTTGATCCATGACTGAGCCTCTATAGGCTCAGTGGTTCCCCTAAACTTAGGTGGTCCGACACTTTTGAAGTCCTTAAAACTAGTTACATGCACTACCGGTGGGTTCACATTTGTGTTAGGGTTAGGAGGATTCCTATTCTGAAATGCTCCTGTTAATAAATCTACGAATTGTCGCATAGGGTTTCCCTGTCCTCTATCCCTGTTCTCATTTTCATTTTCTGTGGCTTCATTTCTATTTCTGTTTAGTGGTGGTCTTCTTCGACCTCTTCGTGGCATTTTTCTGTAAATAACATATTTATTGATATCAATATTTCATCAACTATCTCAAGGCATTTTAGTGCTAATGTATTAACACATACTCAAAACATACCCAACAAACATTTATACTAATATGCTTCTTATAACATATTCCGTTTATAACTGCTGCTATTACAAATCCTATTCCTCTATTACATGCAAAATGAGGAAACTTAGATTTATCTCACAACTTATACAAAAGTTGGGAGTAATACATTATACACATATACATCATCCACCATACATATTCATAGAATATTTATCCTACTTTCTTGCATTTCTTCTTTTGACTTCTTGTTCGGACAATCTCTCGCTAGATGTTTTAACGATCCACAAACGAAACATGCTTTTTCTTTGAGTTGGGACAATAAGGAGAAACATGTCCCTCTTGTCCACATCTATAACATATCGGTTTCCCTTTCCTGCATATACCTTGATGATAATTCCCACAGTTTGTACATTTTCCTTTCTTTTTAAATTTTCCTTTGTTATTTCCAGAAGTTTCTAGATTGTTGTTGTTTGACTTTCTTTTCCCTTTCCTACTTGATGTTTCATACGGTACGCTGCATTCGGCTCCCATTTTATCGATTTGAAATTTCAGTGCATCTTGCGCTTCCATCATTTCAGTTAATGCTTTTCGTAATTGATAGTTCCACGGTCTTTTTATTTCCCATAATTTTTCTAGAGACAACAACTTATTCTTCAGATTCTGCACTTCTGTTAATGTCTGATCAGCTTCAACTTCCGTGCCCGAATCACTATCTATTAATACTACTAATACTGGTTCTGGTACTATCTGTTCCACAATGATTACCTCTTCAAAGTCGCTTTCAATGCGAGCCCCTACTTCAGCTATTTGCTTGAGTATTGGCTCTGGTGGAGTGGTCAATCCCTCGCTTGTGATATGAGAATCTCTTATTTCATTTTTGCCTGTCATCTACACGCAAATTATCTCTGAGTAGTAAATAATAAACATTATATACACATAGCAAACAATAGTTTAAGTTACTTTTATTTCATTTTACGATAAATTTCCTCAATTCATCTCCTTTAAACTTTATTTGAGTTATTTATTTTCTAATGCTTCTATCTAGCCTAAGGTTATAGCCTAAGGTAACCCCACCTAAGGTTTCTAACCTACAGCTCTGATACCACCTTGCGATGCCCCCAAATCCGGATACCTGAAATCCGTACTTGGTGCTCCACGATACCATTCATTCAAACTGCTTAATATATTAAATAATTAAAAAGATTACATCAGAGTTCGTTATCCCAGGTACGAAGACCTTTAAATACTTCATTACATGATAGATAATGTATTATCATATTACAAACTCTAATTTTTAAAGCAACGACTTCCAACTATTCATTTAGCTTCCTTTTTCCTTTATCCTTGTTAGACTCTTCGATACGTTCCTGC
The DNA here is from genome assembly GCA_034770075.1 of Aralia elata. Classification (NCBI taxonomy): domain Eukaryota; kingdom Viridiplantae; phylum Streptophyta; class Magnoliopsida; order Apiales; family Araliaceae; genus Aralia; species Aralia elata. The sequence continues at coordinate 48,271,628 of CM068377.1, read as the reverse complement.
TTAGTTGAAAACATTTAATATCAAAGCAATAATGAGCATTCAAGTGCTCAGCAAGTAGTAACAGACAATAAGCATTATACGAAAGGAGTAAATGTTTTCATTGAGGGATACTTCTACAACGAATCAATAGTTGTGAAGTACTGCAAATAATTCTGAATAATCTATTAAATCATTTACATTTTTGAAACCACATATTAACTACAGATGCTGAGTGGTCAAAAGACCATGAACTTTATTTTCATTTGCTAAAAAGGTTCTATCAGAAATTTATCTGTGAACCGACTGAACTTACGGGAACGGTGGGTGATCAGCCCTTTATGCCCTACGTTGATCAACACTACTTGCGTTATTCTCACTATCTTTCGGCACAATTAAAAGTTTTCCCAAATAAGGGATGTTCATCTCATACTTGAATTCCATACCAAAACAATTCGGTTAGAACGCTCTATCTAATCTTAATAATATTTCAAGACTTGCAATGGATAATGAAGAATTGTTTTACTCTAGTCTAGCCAAAACAATAGCATAGACTATGATTGGAAGATATTTCTTATATCAAAACTTATCAACAAATACATCGAATATAATTAGAAAACTTGAAATGAATTAGAATACTTGCATTCAATGTATAAATCGAATGAAGTTAAAGAATTTGCAACAAATTAGGATACTTGCGAAATCAAAGCTCCTTTTGCATATTATAAAAGTAATGCATAGGATTGAGATACTTGCCTTGTTCGGTGATTATTGATATAAGTTTTAGTTTAACTTCTCTTCACAAATCCTACATAGTTATGTTTATATGTACACACATATTAGCCACATATCCATATCACATAACATGTATAGTTATTAAACATTCACACAAGCCATATCAATATCTGTTGTTTTTCTTTTCGAAAAACTTCCGTATTCCTTTAAAATCTTTGAAGCTTTGGCTTACTATAGCCATAAATTGCTCAAAAAGTTCTAATATGGCTTTTAGAATGCCAAGTATGTTGCATTTGTAGTTACTAACTATTTACAACGCATTTCACAGACATCGTATACATTTATATATAACTTGCATCTATATTGTGTATTCATGTCTTCTTTTGTGTATTTATAGCTTAGCTTTGCTTCCGCGACTAGATTGAATTCTTATTTTATTTGTATATTAGCTTATATGCTTAACGTATTTATTTGCCAAGGTAGTATATATATTCTTTATATATATATATATACCACTAATGCAAAACAAGGTCATTTTTTCTTTTGCTTAGTTTGTACATAGCTACGATTATATATTTATATATATAATTATTTATCCATGTACCTACCTATGCCACTTAACGAACTCTTGATTTCGTTTCCATAGCCTTTGCTTCGTATCATTTGTCTTCGATGTATACCTTTTCTTTTTTTTTTCTTTTTTTTAACAACTCTCATTTGATATATTAATTTTTCGTTCCATACGTTTCAATATAGTTTTAGAAATGTCAACATATTACGTTTTTAGTTTATACATTATCTGTCGCATAATACGTAGACGTTTTCTATTCCGTATATTAAATTTAAGGTTTCATATTGTATTCATAATTTCTTTTTCGTATTAGAACAAACTATATTTTATATAATTTTTATATTTTATTACACCTTCATATTGATTTACTTTATAAATTTAAAATATCCAAATTCTTAAGTTCGCATCCCAACAACAAATGTTGTTGCGCTGCTAATGTTGCCGCATATCACTGCTGCTATGCGGCAGCCCCTCCTTGCCACGATGCTACTTTGCGAATTTTTAATTTCCAATCTATAAATTCAGTCCCGTTCCATTTTGAATATATTTTAGGTGGTATGTCCACCTATTTTATAAAATATAAGTTATGCGTTTTGGGTAAACCACGCGAACCGAGAGCAAGCCAAAACTGGTCAGCGGGCTGCTGCACAGCATAGCCATGTCGCTGCTGCACAGCACAGCCATGCCACTGTTGCTGCTGGCAGCCGGTTCTTTCTCCGCGTAGCGACTTAGCATATTTTTATCTCTTAGATCGCTTATTGGATTACTTTCATTTTTAAATATGTTACACATGTCATATCAGGCTATTTTTAGAAAATTCTAGTCACCCATTTTGGGTCCGGTAATCAGTCCGAATAGCACGTCAAAAATGGGCGCGTGCACTAATTTTTAAGTTTTCATTTTTCGTTTAAAACGCGTTCCATCATGGTTTAATATAACGAGGCTCTTGAATTAATTCTAGTTAGGATATACGAACCTAACTTGGGTCTCAGCTTCGCGAAATTTTGGGTTTTTAGCTAAAATGATTCTTTTAAGCAATTTTACGAACATAATGCGTGCGACTTATTAGTGGACTGTGACACCCCCAAATTCAGGTTCCAATACCTCGAATCTAGTGCTCATGATAAAGTACATTCATACACCTCTAAACAACATAAATCAACTAATGCGGAAGAATAAACATATGTTGTTCATTAGAAAAGGTTTACTACGATCTCAAGGTCTATAACCTTAAATAAAATACATCGCAGAGTACATTAATAATACAAAACAATTCCACGATTACATAATGGGATAGTACATATAACTATTCTTTAAGCTTTCCCTTGCCTTTGTCTGCTTTGGAACTCTCCGGCGTAACTGCAATAGGTTCATGATATAGCAAGAGTGAGTAACTACTTTGCCCAACAAGTTTTAAAATGAATGAATAGAAGATATATCATGAATGAATAAGGATAATAATCGCATAGTTCAACAATTTAAGAACATTGAAGAAATAGTTGATAATATAATCATAGTTCAAATGAAACAATGAATATTGATTATTTACTGCTGAGTGGTCCAATAGACCATGAACATTTTGGCCCTAAGAATCAATCATTCAACTGACTCTTTTAAGAGTTGGCTTATCAGTAGTACTTGAGGGGATCAACCTCTAGTACCCTATGTATATGCATAACATTTAACTCTGACTGCATCGAATAACTGACACATTAAAATCCCCTAAATAAGGGTTGCTCTCTCAGTCCAAGAATCCATACCAACAATCGGTTTGGATAGATTTTAAAATAATAACCTATACATGTCTAGCCGAAACAAATAGCATAGACTATTTCCTTAAACCGTTCATGAAGAAAGAACTTAAACGCTTCTCAGTCCAACAACAAGTAATGAATTCAAATGCACAAGGTGCGAATATCAATAATTATCTTTGAGGTGGAGTAATTGACAATAATTATTCCACTAATATGGTTTGAAAGTAATAACTTTATTTGAGTCATAAAACTTGCAACAATATACAATATTTGTAATGCTCAAATAAAGATAGTTGAGTAAGGAACTTGCAATAATATAGAATGATTGCTCAATCAATAAATAACTCGCACATTAAATAAAAGTTGTACGATTAAGGAAACTGGCTCAATAAATAAATTGGGTTAAGGTAAGGAAACTTGCCCAACACAAGGGTTAGGCAAGCGTTAGGAAACTTGCACAATATTATTCGAGTAAGGTTAGGGAAACTTGCTCAATAAATAACTTGAGTTAGGGTAGGAAACTTGCAACAAGATATAATACTTGCTCAAATATAATTTTGAGTAAGGTAAGAAACTTGCATTCAATATGTAGAAAGAATGAAGTTAGGGAACTTTCCTGAAGCGCTGCTACAATATTACAACACACGCTCCTTAATATCCTACACAATTAGGTACATATTCACATAACAATTAGTCACATACTGGATACCAAATAATGGTCTATACTACTCTATTATGTTTCATTCTTATTAGAAACATAATATTAAACAAGATTATACATACTAGTTACGGCGTTACGACGCTTGCATGTCTATACGCCAAACTTGATTATTCGAACGCCCAAGCGACACACATTTGCGTACGCCTAACATGCCCATTTAATTTATCTAATACTCATTGGTTAATGCTAAGTATCATTGTAATTCATAACATTCATATTTTAGAACTTAGAACAATATAACTTAGCGTCGAAAACATTGCACATTGCACACGTGCATGTCCACCACCCTCCGATTATCTCTAATCGCACAACAGTCCTCAAGATAGTCAATTTAGGAATTGATCCCGACCTCAAATGTTAAAACTTATTAAAAGGAAGTTGTTGGTCTACTCTTTCTCTTTCCGAATCATCTTGGATCATCTCAATCCGAGTTCGTATGAAAACGTTATGCCCATTTTACTAAAGGACGTCGAAGCTGTTTGCACAATCTCTTGTCCAATGCCTTAGGCGCTCAAAAATGGCTTTTGAGCAGTGCCTAGGCACTCTCTCACAGTAGCTGAGCTCGTGGCCAGCGCCTAGCCAAGCGCCTAGCCGCTCAGCCTGAGTCTCCTAACCCGTTTTCTTCCCGGAATGCTCTGTTTTTGGTGTTCTAGACCTATCTTGCTTCCAACCACCATAAATCCCTCAATACACGTTCAAATTGGTCCGTTCCGGACTCTATGGACTCCTACGACATAGGGCTACAACATATCAAAAATTTAGAGCTATCCATTAACATTAACATGACCAAATCTTAGGCCAAAGTATCAACTCATGCTATATTTTCGTGTTCTTGGTGTTCTTGGTGTTCTTTACAAAAATCATCACCAAATTTTTGTTTTAATCCTTTTTTACTCCATTCAAACTGGGTTAAACTCATAACCCATGGAAGTACAACATCATAACAACAAACGAATTAAACAAACACGAAATCATAGCTACAAGGTCCTCTAAATAGTCCAAATGTCTGCGTTCATTTCCAAAGTCCATTGTTCTTCATGTTCTTCATCCTCCTTAAGCATAGGTACGAATTTATTCCATTTTTGTTCCACTTTGATGTTATTAATAGCTTACAAGGTATCTTGGTAACAATATAAACCAAACACAACCAACAACCATAGCAAAAATCTCAAGAAAACTTAAAACCCAACTAAGAAAGCTTCAAAGCTCAACAATGGAGGAAAATAGAAGGAAAACTCATTTGGAGAGGAGATTACCTCTTGCCTCTTGATCTTAAATGCTAACTAGCTTGGTTTAGAGCTTGATGCTCTTGTCTTCTTCTTTCTTTGCTACCCTTTGAGCTCTTCCTTCTTGTTTTAAGACACCCACCTCTTTCTCTCTCTAACTTCTCTCTAGTTCCTTCTTCTTTCTTCTTTGTTTCTGCAGCAATCTCTCTATCTCAAAATTGTTCTCTCCTTATCTCTCTAGAACTTCTATTTACAGCAACAAGGAGTGGAAGAAGAGAAATGGCTGATGATTTTTTTGATGAAGAAGAGAGGAACGGATGGAATAAGGAGAGAAGGAATGATTTGGTAGAAGTAGATGAGTAATTTTGGGAGAAAATAGGTTAGTGGCTCAATGTTTCTTTGTTGATTTTCTATTGGCCAGCAAATGTTTACTTGTTCCCACTTGTGCAACATGCAACAATTAATCCACCCATTTTGGTCTCTACCTTAAAATGTTACCTAAATAATCCCTCATCTAAATACCAAATTGTTGATTTTTGAACCCATATCCCACATGGGTCAAGTCTTGGGTCATAGGTTGGGTCATAGGTTTGGGTCATTTCTTTGGGCCACCCATAATAAACATTAGGGCCACTAAATAAATCACCAATGACTCCAAATAAAATTCTAACACTTGAAAAAAATTATTACTTCGCTCAAACGTATTTATGAAATTTATTAAAAATCAAAAAAGACACAAAAATATTATGGCGTGAATAGTGCCTCAGGAAACGTGCCCCGTTAATAGTGATTTAGCGATGCTACACGAAATCAATTATTCACTTAAATAAAACTATAACACATAAAATTTCATGCATTCACATAATTCAGGTTGTCACACAACCTTTAAACATGCAACACAAAAATAATATTAATAAAATATAATATATTCATTAATATTCAAAAATTTAAATTACAAGGCAAATCCAAAATTCTCAGTCGTTCATCCTCCCCCCTTATAAGAATTTTGTCCCCAGAATTACGATCTAGGTACGAAAAACTTAACATGGGTTCACTCAAAAAGATGCGGATAATTCTTCCTCATTTTCTCTTCTAGCTCCCACGTGACTTCTTCAGCTGCGTGGTTCCTCCAAAGTACTTTGACCGAATGGATGACCTTATTTCTTAACGTCTGCTCTTTCCTATCTAATATTTGGACAGGAATCTCTTCATATGACAAGTCTTTCTCAACTTGAATTGGTTCATAGGATATCACATACTTGTAGTCGGGTTTATATGGTCGCAACATAGAAACGTGAAACGCATTGCGAATATGCTCAAGTTCAAGAGTTAAAGCTACCTCATACACCACTTCACCTACCCTCTTCAAAACTTCAAAAGGTTCTATGAACCTGGAACTCAATTTCCCCTTCTTTTCAAATCTGATCTTCCCCTTCCAAGAAGATGCCTTCAAAAACACAAAGCTGCCAACTTCAAAGTCTCGCTTCTGACGATGCAAATTTGCGTATTTCTTCTGTCGATCCTGAGCCGCTACCAATCGAGCTCTTATTACCTTGACGACATCCACAGTCTGCTGTACCAATTTAGGTCCCAACAATCTCCGTTCACCGATTTTGTCCCAACACAAAGGTGTTCAACACTTCCTCCCGTATAATGCTTCATATGGAGGCATGCCATTACTCGCATGTTAACTATTATTATAGGCAAACTCAACTAATGGTAGATGATTATCCCAGCTACCTCTAAAATCCATTACAGATGCTTTAAGCATGTCCGCAAGAGTCTGAATCGTTCGTTCGCTTTGGCCATCCGTTTGTGGATGATATGCCGTACACAACCTCAACTGGGTTCCCAACCTCTCTTGCAAGATCTTCCAGAAATTTGACGTGAAACGCGGATCACTGTCAGATACAATAGATACCGACACTCTATGTCGTGACACAATCTCTTTCACATATAACTTTGCTAGCTGTTCCAGATTGTACCTTATCTTGATCGGTAGAAAATGTGCAGATTTAGTTAAACAATCCACGATCACCCAGATCGCGTCATAACCCTTCTGAGTTGGTGGAAGCCCCGTTACAAAATCTATCGTGATATGCTCCCACTTCCACTCCGGAATCTCTAACGGTTGTAGCAGTCCACCCAATTTCTGATGTTCTGCTTTTACCCTTTGACATGTCAAACATCATCCAATACATTCTGCGACCTCCCTCTTCATGTTCGGCCACCAGAAGTGTTTGCGCAAGTCCTGATACATCTTGGTACTACTAGTGTGTATTGAATATCTTGTAGAATGAGCTTCCTGTATAATCTCTTCCCTTAACTCCGAAACCATCGGTATCTAGATCCTCCCTTCGAACCTTAGCAGTCCCGTGCTATCAATTTTGTACTTCAATTCCTCTCCTTCCGAGATTCGCTCCCTTATGGCAACACATTCATCATCCTTTTCTGGAGCCTCCTTTATCCTGTCTAATAAAGTCGGACTCGCCTCCACTCTGAACAGTTTCTCATCTGTAGTTATCAGATACTTGACTTCCAACTCCAATCTTTCCATATCCTTTATCAGTTCTTCTTGAGCTATCAGCATCATCAACTTATCTCTGCCCTTCCTACTTAGAGCATCGACTACTACATTGGCCTTACCGGGATGGTATAGAATCTCATAATCGTAGTCCTTGATCAACTCCAACCATCGCCTTTGGTTCATGTGCAGTTCCTTTTGAGTGAAGATATACTTCAAAATTTTGTGGCCTGTGTATATCTCACACTTCTCCCCCATACAGATAGTGCCTCCAAATCTTCAAAGCAAACATCACTGTCGCTAGTAATAGGTCATGAGTCAGATATCCCTTCTCATATTCCTTTAGTTGTCGTGACGCATACGCAATAACCTTCCTATGCTGCATCAATACGCACCCAAGGTCTTTGTGTGACGCATCACTATACACCACAAATTCCCTTGTATCATCTGGCAATAATAACACAGGTGCTTCACTAAGTTTCTTCTTCAACTCCAAGAAACTCTCTTCGCACTTATCCGTCCACTGAAACTTCACAGTCTTCCTTGTCAAATTTGTTAACGGTGTCGCTATCTTTGAAAAATTCTGAATAAATCTCCGATAGTAACTCGCTAATCCCAAGAAACTTTGGACTTCTGTCGGCGTCTTCGGCTGTTCCCAGTTTATTACTGATTCTACCTTTGCCGGATCCACTGATACACCATCCTTGTCAATTACGTGCCCTAAAAACTGCACCCTTTATAGCCAAAATTCACACTTAGAAAACTTTGCATATAACTTCTCCCTTCTAAGCGTTTTCAGGGCTATCCTCAAATGCTCGACATGTTCCTCCTCTGTCTTCGTGTAGACTAGAATGTTATCTATGAAAATGACAATAAATTTATCCAAGTATTGCTTGAACACTCGGTTCATCATGTCCATAAATGCTGCTGGTGCGTTCGTCAGTCTAAATGACATTACCAAAAACTCAAAGTGGCCATATCGAGTTCTGAATGCTGTATTTGGAATATCCTCTTGCCTTACCTTCAATTGATGATATCCCGTCCTCAAGTCAATCTTCGAAAAGTATTTCGCTCCCTTCAATTGATCGAACAAATCATTAATCCTGGGCAACAAATACTTGTTCTTAATGGTGACCTTGTTCAATTCCTTGTAGTCGATACAGAGCCTTAACGATCCATCCTTCTTCTCCATGAACAGTACTGGCGCTCCCCACGGAGATACACTCGGACGAATATACCCCTTATCTAGCAACTCCTGTAGTTGAACCATTAGTTCTTTCATCTCCACCGGTGCCATCCTGTACGGTACTTTTGAGATTGGTGCGGTTCCCGGTACCAAGTCGATCACAAATTCCACTTCTCTATCCGGTGGTAAACCCGGTAACTCATCTGGGAAAACATCTGGAAATTCCCTTACTACAGGTATTTAACCCAGCTCACCCTCTACTCTTTGGGTATCAGCCACGTGAGCTAGATAACCTATGTAGCCCTTTCTTAGCAATCTTTTTGCTTGCATCATCGTCAGACAACGAGATTGTCTAGGCGATTTACTTCCATAGAATACAACCCTCGACTTATCTGGAGTCTTCAGGTGTATACATTTCTTCTGGCAGTCAATCACAGCCCCGTGACTAGATAACCAATCCATCCCAAGAATTACATTAAATTCTCCTAGTCGTATCGGAATTAAATCTATGCTCAATTTATACCCGTTTATCTCAGCACAACAATTTCTATGAATGTACTCCACATGAATAACTTCTTTATTAGCTACTTCCACATTCATAGGATTCTCTAATTTCTCACGAGGTAAATTTAACCGTTTAGCAAATTCATCCGACACAAATGAACAGGTAGCACCCGAATCAAATAATACATATGCACTGATATTGTTGATCAAAATAATTACTGACACCACGTTCCTTAACTCCACCGCATCCTGCACTATCATGTTGAAAGTGTGTGTTGTCGGTCTGTTGGTTTGGCTAACTGGCCCTCCAATGATCAGCCTGTTGTTGTTGTTGTTTTTGTTATTGTTCTTATTGCCACTTGTTGCATCCCCCTTCCTTTTCGGGCAATCCTTGATTCCATGATCTGGTGCTCCACATGAGAAGCATCCTGCTTTCTTTCCCTTTGGGCACTGATTAGCAAGGTGTCCCTATTGCCCACAGTTGTAACAAACTCCTTTTCCTTTCATGCACTCTCCAGAGTGATTCTTTCCACAATTGTTGCACTTATTACCCTTTTTAACCTCTCATTCGGACTTGTTTCTACCAGAAGATTGGCTATCATTCCATTTCCTTTTATTTGGGTTACTTCCCCCGCTACTTCCTCCCTTGTTTCCTTTGTGACCCTTTTTTGTCTTGATTAAACTTTGATATATCCTCGTTGCCTCCTTCAGCGATGATGGCCCTTTCCAACAGCGTAGAAAATGTGTCAATCCTTAGAACTGCCACTCTACTGTACACCCACGGTTTCAGGCCTAATTCAAATCTCCTTGCCCTTCTAGCTTCAGTGTCTACCTGGTGAGGTGCAAATCTGGCTAACTCGTTAAATGTAGCCGCGTACTCCGCGACTGATATGATCCCCTGCTTGAGCTCCAGAAACTTCACCTCCATGTTCTGCTGCATACTCTCCGGGAAATAGTTCTCGAAGAACAGCTCCTTGAAACGTTCCCATGGTATCACACCATCTTCAGCACGGCTTTTGTTGGCCTTCCACTAATAGTTTGCTTCACCTTTCATCATAAAAGTGGCGAACCCTGTCTTCTGTTCTTCGGCCACCCTTGCAACCTCGAACACTTTTTCTATTCCTTCAATCCAGGTTTGGGCTTCAATCGGATCCGTAGTCCTACGAAACTCCGATTCGCCGAGCCTCCACCTCTACTTATAGACTCGCTCCTTATTGCTCCGACTGCTCTAGTCTACTACTCCACTCAACATCTCTCGCTAAGAGGTTATGTAAGAGGGTACTCAACTCGATAGGAGCTCCCTGCCCCAACTCAACTGGCTAAAATCAGGCATCCAACAGCCACAACAAAGACATCGTAGATAATCAACACATATAATACCATAACAAAATATATTCATAATGGGATGAATTTATATTTCATTATGTACAAACTCGGCTTGATGAATTTCCACAATCCACCTCCGACACATACAACTCGATGAATCTCCTCGATCCATCTCCTAGCATACTCTATACGAGTTTTCTTCTAAGGTTATAACCTAGGTTTCGCATTCCTAAAGTTTATAACCTACAGCTTTGATACCAACCTGTGACACCCCCAAATTCAGGTACCAATACCTCGAATCTGGTGCTCACGATAAAGTACATCCTGTGACACCCCCAAATTTAGGTACCATTACCTCGAATTTGGTGCTCACGATAAAGTACATCCATACACCTCTAGACAACATAAATTAACTAATGCGGAATAAATAAACATATGTTGTTCATTACAAAAGGTTCATTACGGTCCCAAGGTCTATAACCTTAAATAGGGTACATCGCAAAATACAATAATATTACAAAATGATTCCACGATTACATAACAAGATAGTACATATAATTTCTCCGTAAGCTTTCTTTTGCCTTTGTCCGCTTTGGAACTTCCCGGATTAACTGCAATATGTTCATGATATAGCAAGAGTGAGCAACTACATTGCTCAGCAAGTTTAAAATGAATAAGGAAGATATATCATGAATGAATTAGAATAATAATCGCATGGTTCAACAAGTTAAGAACATTGAAGAAATAGCTGACAATATAATCAAAGTTCAAATGAAATAATGAATATTGATTATTTACTGCTGAGTGGTCCAATAGACCATGAACTTTTTGGCTAAAAGATCAGTTATTCGACTAACCCTTTTAAACGTCTGGCCCGTCAGTAGTACTCGAGGGGATCAGCTTCTAGTACCCTATGTATATGCATAACATTTAGCTCTAACTGCATCGAATAACCGACACATTAAAATCCCCTACATAAGGGTTTCTCTCTCAGTCCAAGAATTCGCACCGACAATCGATTTGGATAGCTTTTAAAATAATAACATGTACGTGTCTAGCCGAAACAAGTGGCATAGACTATTCCTTAAATAGTTCATGAAATGAAGAACTTAAACATTTCACAGCCCAACAACAAATCATGAATCCAAATGCACAAAGTGCAAATACCAATAATTATTTCTGATGTGGAATAATTGACAATAATTAATCTACTAATATCATTTGAAAGTAATAACTTGTGTCTGATTTAGGAAACTTGCAATAATATAGATTACTTGCTCAATAAATAAATCGAGTAAGATAGAACCTGCGCAATAATGAAACTTGCCCAATTATAAAGATTGAGTAATTTTAAGAACTTGCAATTCATAAGGATAAACTCGCACAATAATAAAAGTTGTACGGGTTAGGGAACTTACAACAAGATATAATACTTGCTCAAATATAATCTTGATTAAGGTAAGAAACTTGCATTCAATATGTAGAAAGAATGAAGTTAGGGAACTTGTCCAACACAAGGGTTAGACAAGCATTAGGAAACTTGCCTGGTGCGTCTGGTATAATATTACAACACACGCTCCTTAATATCCTACACAATTAAGTACATATTCGCATAACAATTAGTCATATATTGGATACCAAATAATGGTCTATACTACTCTATAATGTTTCATTCTTATTAGAAACATAATATTAAACAAGATTATACATACTAGTTACGGCGTTACGACGCTTGCACGTCTGTACACCATTAGTTAATGCTAAGTATCATTATAATTCATAAAATTCATGTTTAAGAACTCAGAACGTCATTTTACAATGTCAGGAGCATTACATGTACTTACGTGCATGCCCGACACCCTCTGATTGTCTCGAATTACACATCAGTCCTACAAATGGCCGATTTAGGCCATGCTATAGACCTCAAATTGAAAAACTCAAAGAACGAAAGTTGTAGGTCTACTCGTTCTCTTTTTGAATCATCTTGAATCACCTCAATCCGAGTTCTTATGAGAAAGTTATGCCTATTTTAGTAAAGGACGTCAAAGCTGATTCTGGCCTAAATTGGACCCGGCGTAGCTACGCCCAAAAACAGCCTATGACCGGCATCATGACACCTAAGTCCAGCAGCTCCGCCGTAATTCCAGCGTCATTACGCCCATACTTAGTTTCCTGCTCTGTTTTTCGTGTTCTAGACCTATCTTGCTTCCAACGACCATAACTCCTTCTATACACGTTCAAATTGGTCCGTTCCGGACTCTATGGACTCCTAAGACATAGGGCTACAACATATAAAAAATTTAGACTTATCCATTAACATTAACATTGCCAAATCTTAGGCCAAAGTATCAACTCATGCTATATTTTCGTGTTATTGGTGTTTTTTACAAAAATCATAACCAAATCTTCGTTTTTACTCCTTTTTACTCGATTCCATTTGGGTTAGCTTTGTAACCCTTGGAACTACAATATGAAAACAACAAATAAACACAACAAGCAAGGAATCATAGCTTCACAGTCCTCTAAATTCGTCCAATAGTCCATATTGTCCAAAAAGTCCATTGTTCTTCATGTTCTGCATCCTTCTTAAGCATAGGTACGGGTTTATTCCATTTTTGTTCCACTTTGAATTTATTAATGACTTACATAATCTCTTAACAACATTTATACATAATCGTAACAAGCAATAACATCAAGAATAATAGCAAAAACCAACCCACAAGCACAAAAGCTCACAAACCATGAAAACCTTAAAAACCCCAACCAAAACAAATGGAATGGATTGAGTTAAAGTTTTACCTTTTGTAGCAACTTCTTAGATGTTAGAACTCCTTTAGAGCTTTGTTAGAAACCCTCCTCAACCTCCTTGAGTTCTCCCGAAGCCTTTTCTTCAAGTTAGCTCACACCCATTTCTTTCTCTCTCTAGAAGCTTTGAAGGTTGAAGATGAAGATGGTGAAGATGGTGTAGATGCTTAGCTTGCTATTCCTTCTTCTTCCTTGCTCAAAACCTGAACCTATCCCTCTCTCAATATGCAATGGATGAGTTTGTGAAGGAAAATTTAATTCTCCTCTTCCCCTTTCTTACTTCCGAGCCCTCTCTCCCTATTTGCTCTCCCTCTCTTAGAAAATCTGCTGAAATGAATATGCTATGGCTGGAGGTGTTTACCAATTGAAGATGTCTCTTGGTGTATCCAAGGCTTCTTGGAAGAGGGATAGAACATTTGGAAGCTCAAGACATTGGTCTAGCTTGGGAAATGAAATGGGAAACACTAGGTTGCATGGGAGATGGAATGTTAGGCATGCTTGTGCTTGGGAAATGAATTTCCCAACATTTGGTCTCCTCCCCTCTTCCCAACCGTACACCTCTCTCTTTCTTACACCAAATGCTAATTTTTGTGCCCATATCCCATATGGCTCAAGTCTTGGGTCATGGGTTTGGGTCATTTCTTTGGGCCACCCATAATAAACATTTGGGCCACTAAATAAATCACCAATGACTCCAAATAAAATTCTAACACTTAGAAAAATTATACTACGCATATACGCATTAACTAAATTATTCAACATCGAAAAAGACACAAAAATTTTATGGCGTGAATAGTGCCTCGAGAAATGTGTCCCGTGAATTATGATTTAGCGACGCTTCGCGGAATTAATTATTCACTTAAACAAAACTATAATACGTAAAATTTCATGCATTCACATAATCTAGGTTGTGACACAACTTTTAAACATGCAACACAAAATAATATTAATAAAATATAATATATCTGCTAATATTCAAAAATTCAAATTACAAGGTAAACCCAGAATTCTCAGTCGTTACACATCCATACACCTCTAAACAACATAAATCAACTAATGCGGAAAAATAAACATATGTTGTTCATTACAAAAGGTTTACTACGGTCCCAAGGTCTATAACCTTAAATAAAATACATCGCAGAGTACATTAATAATACAAAACAATTCCACGATTACATAATGGGATAGTACATATAACTATTCTTTAAGCTTTTCCTTGCCTTTGTCCGCTTTAGAACTCTCCGGCTTAACTGCAATAGGTTCATGATATAGCAAGAGTGAGCAACTACTTTGCCCAACAAGTTTTAAAATGAATGAAAAGAAGATATATCATGAATGAATAAGGATAATAATTGCATAGTTCAACAATTTGAGAACATTGAAGAAATAGTTAACAATATAATCAAAGTTCAAATGAAACAATGAATATTGATTATTTACTGCTGAGTGGTCCAATAGACCATGAACATTTTGGCCCTAAGAATCAATCATTCCACTAACTCTTTTAAGAGTTGGCCCATCAGTAGTACTTGAAGGGATCAACCTCTAGTACCCTATGTATATGCATAACATTTAACTCTAACTGCATCGAATAACCGACACATTAAAATCCCCTAAATAAGGGTTGCTCTCTCAGTCCAAGAATCCATACCAATAATCGGTTTGGATAGCTTTTAAAATAATAATTTGTACATGTCTAGCCGAAACAAATAGCGTAGCCTATTTTCTTAAACCGTTCATGAAGAAAGAACTTAAACATTTCACAGCCCAACAACAAATCATGAATCCAAATGCACAAAGTGCGAATACCAATAATTATTTCTGATGTGGAATAATTGACAATAATTAATCCACTAATATCATTTGAAAGTAATAACTCGTGTCTGAGTTAGGAAACTTGCAATAATATAGAGTACTTGCTCAATAAATAAATCGAGTAAGATAGAACCTGCTCAATAATGAAACTTGCCCAATTATAAAGATTGAGTAAGTTTAAGAACTTGCAATTCAAAAGGATAAACTCGCACAATAATAAAAGTTGTACGGGTTAGGAAACTTGCAACAAGATATAATACTTGCTCAAATATAATCTTGAGTAAGGTAAGAAACTTGCATTCAATATGTAGAAAGAATGAAGTTAGGGAACTTGTCCAACACAAGGGTTAGACAAGCGTTAGGAAACTTGCCTGGTGCGTCTGCTACAATATTATAACACACGCTCCATAATATCCTACACAATTAAGTACATATTCACATAATAATTAGTCATATACTGGATACCAAATAATGGTCTATACTACTCTATAATGTTTCATTCTTATTAGAAACATAATATTAAACAAGATTATACACACTAGTTATGGCGTTACGACGCTTGCATGTCTGTACGCCAAACTTGATTATTCGAACGCCCAGGCGACACGTATTTGCGTACGCCTAACATGCCTATTCAATTTATCTAATACTCATTCGTTAATGCTAAGTATCATTATAATTCATAAAATTCATGTTTAAGAACACAGAACGTCATTTTACAATGTCGGGAGCATTACATGTACTTACGTGCATGCCCGACACCCTCCGATTGTCTCCAATTATACATCAGGCCTACAAATAGCAGATTTCAACCATGCTACAGACCTCAAATGGAAAAAACTCAAAGAACAAAAGTTGTAGGTCTACTCGTTCTCTTTCCGAATCAGCTTGAATCACCTCAATCCAAGTTCTTATGAGAAAGTTATGCCTATTTTAGTAAAGGATGTCAAAGTTGATTCTGGCCTAAATTGGACTCGGCGTAGCTACGCCCAAAAATATCCTATGACCGGCGTCATGATGCCCAAGTCCAGCAGCCCCGTCGTAATGCCAGCGTCATTACGCCCATACTTAGTTTCCTGCTCTGTTTTTCGTGTTCTAGACCTATCTTGCTTCCAACGACCATAACTCCTTCTATACACGTTCAAATTGGTCCGTTCCGGACTCTATGGACTCCTAAGACATAGGGCTACAACATATAAAAAATTTAGACTTATCCATTAACATTAACATTGCCAAATCTTAGGCCAAAGTATCAACTCATGCTATATTTTCGTGTTCTTGGTGTTTTTTACAAAAATCATCACCAAATCTTCGTTTTTACTCCTTTTTACTCGATTCCATTTGGGTTAGCTTTGTAACCCTTGGAACTACAATATGAAAACAACAAATAAACACAACAAGCAAGGAATCATAGCTTCACAGTCCTCTAAATTCGTCCAAAAGTCCATATTGTCCAAAAAGTCCATTGTTCTTCATGTTCTGCATCCTTCTTAAGCATAGGTACGGGTTTATTCCATTTTTGTTCCACTTTGAATTTATTAATGACTTACATAATCTCTTAACAACATTTATACATAATCGTAACAAGCAATAACATCAAGAATAATAGCAAAAACCAACCCACAAGCACAAAAGCTCACAAACCATGAAAACCTTAAAAACCCCAACCAAAACAAATGGAATGGATTGAGTTAAAGTTTTACCTTTTGTAGCAACTTCTTAGATGTTAGAACTCCTTTAGAGCTTTGTTAGAAACCCTCCTCAACCTCCTTGAGTTCTCCCGAAGCCTTTTCTTCAAGTTAGCTCACACCCATTTCTTTCTCTCTCTAGAAGCTTTGAAGGTTGAAGATGAAGATGGTGAAGATGGTGTAGATGCTTAGCTTGCTATTCCTTCTTCCTCCTTGCTCAAAACCTGAACCTATCCCTCTCTCAATATGCAATGGATGAGTTTGTGAAGGAAAACTTAATTCTCCTCTTCCCCTTTCTTACTTCCGAGCCCTCTCTCCCTATTTGCTCTCCCTCTCTTAGAAAATCTGTTGAAATGAATATGCTATGGCTGGAGGTGTTTGCCAATTGAAGATGTCTCTTGGTGTATCCAAGGCTTCTTGGAAGAGGGATAGAACATTTGGAAGCTCAAGACATTGGTCTAGCTTGGGAAATGAAATGGGAAACACTAGGTTGCATGGGAGATGGAATGTTAGGCATGCTTGTGCTTGGGAAATGAATTTCCCAACATTTGGTCTCCTCCCCTCTTCCCAACCGTACACCTCTCTCTTTCTTACACCAAATGCTAATTTTTGTGCCCATATCCCATATGGCTCAAGTCTTGGGTCATGGGTTTGGGTCATTTCTTTGGGCCACCCATAATAAACATTTGGGCCACTAAATAAATCACCAATGACTCCAAATAAAATTCTAACACTTAGAAAAATTATACTACGCATATACGCATTAACTAAATTATTCAACATCGAAAAAGACACAAAAATTTTATGGCATGAATAGTGCCTCGAGAAATGTGTCCCGTGAATTGTGATTTAGCGACGCTTCGCGGAATTAATTATTCACTTAAACAAAACTATAATACGTAAAATTTCATGCATTCACATAATCTAGGTTGTGACACAACTTTTAAACATCCAACACAAAATAATATTAATAAAATATAATATATCTGCTAATATTCAAAAATTCAAATTACAAGGTAAACCCAGAATTCTCAGTCGTTACACATCCATACACCTCTAAACAACATAAATCAACTAATGCGGAAAAATAAACATATGTTGTTCATTACAAAAGGTTTACTACGGTCCCAAGGTCTATAACCTTAAATAAAATACATCGCAGAGTACATTAATAATACAAAACAATTCCACGATTACATAATGGGATAGTACATATAACTATTCTTTAAGCTTTTCCTTGCCTTTGTCCGCTTTAGAACTCTCCGGCTTAACTGCAATAGGTTCATGATATAGCAAGAGTGAGCAACTACTTTGCCCAACAAGTTTTAAAATGAATGAAAAGAAGATATATCATGAATGAATAAGGATAATAATTGCATAGTTCAACAATTTGAGAACATTGAAGAAATAGTTAACAATATAATCAAAGTTCAAATGAAACAATGAATATTGATTATTTACTGCTGAGTGGTCCAATAGACCATGAACATTTTGGCCCTAAGAATCAATCATTCCACTAACTCTTTTAAGAGTTGGCCCATCAGTAGTACTTGAAGGGATCAACCTCTAGTACCCTATGTATATGCATAACATTTAACTCTAACTGCATCGAATAACCGACACATTAAAATCCCCTAAATAAGGGTTTGCTCTCTCAGTCCAAGAATCCATACCAATAATCGGTTTGGATAGCTTTTAAAATAATAATTTGTACATGTCTAGCCGAAACAAATAGCGTAGCCTATTTTCTTAAACCGTTCATGAAGAAAGAACTTAAACATTTCACAGCCCAACAACAAATCATGAATCCAAATGCACAAAGTGCGAATACCAATAATTATTTCTGATGTGGAATAATTGACAATAATTAATCCACTAATATCATTTGAAAGTAATAACTCGTGTCTGAGTTAGGAAACTTGCAATAATATAGAGTACTTGCTCAATAAATAAATCGAGTAAGATAGAACCTGCTCAATAATGAAACTTGCCCAATTATAAAGATTGAGTAAGTTTAAGAACTTGCAATTCAAAAGGATAAACTCGCACAATAATAAAAGTTGTACGGGTTAGGAAACTTGCAACAAGATATAATACTTGCTCAAATATAATCTTGAGTAAGGTAAGAAACTTGCATTCAATATGTAGAAAGAATGAAGTTAGGGAACTTGTCCAACACAAGGGTTAGACAAGCGTTAGGAAACTTGCCTGGTGCGTCTGCTACAATATTACAACACATCGCACGCTCCATAATATCCTACACAATTAAGTACATATTCACATAATAATTAGTCATATACTGGATACCAAATAATGGTCTATACTACTCTATAATGTTTCATTCTTATTAGAAACATAATATTAAACAAGATTATACACACTAGTTATGGCGTTACGACGCTTGCATGTCTGTACGCCAAACTTGATTATTCGAACGCCCAGGCGACACGCATTTGCGTACGCCTAACATGCCTATTCAATTTATCTAATACTCATTCGTTAATGCTAAGTATCATTATAATTCATAAAATTCATGTTTAAGAACACAGAACGTCATTTTACAATGTCGGGAGCATTACATGTACTTACGTGCATGCCCGACACCCTCCGATTGTCTCCAATTATACATCAGGCCTACAAATAGCAGATTTCAACCATGCTACAGACCTCAAATGGAAAAACTCAAAGAACAAAAGTTGTAGGTCTACTCGTTCTCTTTCCGAATCAGCTTGAATCACCTCAATCCAAGTTCTTATGAGAAAGTTATGCCTATTTTAGTAAAGGATGTCAAAGTTGATTCTGGCCTAAATTGGACTCGGCGTAGCTACGCCCAAAAATATCCTATGACCAGCGTCATGATGCCCAAGTCCAGCAGCCCCGTCGTAATGCCAGCGTCATTACGCCCATACTTAGTTTCCTGCTCTGTTTTTCGTGTTCTAGACCTATCTTGCTTCCAACGACCATAACTCCTTCTATACACGTTCAAATTGGTCCGTTCCGGACTCTATGGACTCCTAAGACATAGGGCTACAACATATAAAAAATTTAGACTTATCCATTAACATTAACATTGCCAAATCTTAGGCCAAAGTATCAACTCATGCTATATTTTCGTGTTCTTGGTGTTTTTTACAAAAATCATCACCAAATCTTCGTTTTTACTCGTTTTTACTCGATTCCATTTGGGTTAGCTTTGTAACCCTTGGAACTACAATATGAAAACAACAAATAAACACAACAAGCAAGGAATCATAGCTTCACAGTCCTCTAAATTCGTCCAAAAGTCCATATTGTCCAAAAAGTCCATTGTTCTTCATGTTCTGCATCCTTCTTAAGCATAGGTACGGGTTTATTCCATTTTTGTTCCACTTTGAATTTATTAATGACTTACATAATCTCTTAACAACATTTATACATAATCGTAACAAGCAATAACATCAAGAATAATAGCAAAAACCAACCCACAAGCACAAAAGCTCACAAACCATGAAAACCTTAAAAAACCCCAACCAAAACAAATGGAATGGATTGAGTTAAAGTTTTACCTTTTGTAGCAACTTCTTAGATGTTAGAACTCCTTTAGAGCTTTGTTAGAAACCCTCCTCAACCTCCTTGAGTTCTCCCGAAGCCTTTTCTTCAAGTTAGCTCACACCCATTTCTTTCTCTCTCTAGAAGCTTTGAAGGTTGAAGATGAAGATGGTGAAGATGGTGTAGATGCTTAGCTTGCTATTCCTTCTTCCTCCTTGCTCAAAACCTGAACCTATCCCTCTCTCAATATGCAATGGATGAGTTTGTGAAGGAAAACTTAATTCGCCTCTTCCCCTTTCTTACTTCCGAGCCCTCTCTCCCTATTTGCTCTCCCTCTCTTAGAAAATCTACTGAAATGAATATGCTATGGCTGGAGGTGTTTGCCAATTGAAGATGTCTCTTGGTGTATCCAAGGCTTCTTGGAAGAGGGATAGAACATTTGGAAGCTCAAGACATTGGTCTAGCTTGGGAAATGAAATGGGAAACACTAGGTTGCATGGGAGATGGAATGTTAGGCATGCTTGTGCTTGGGAAATGAATTTCCCAACATTTGGTCTCCTCCCCTCTTCCCAACCGTACACCTCTCTCTTTCTTACACCAAATGCTAATTTTTGTGCCCATATCCCATATGGCTCAAGTCTTGGGTCATGGGTTTGGGTCATTTCTTTGGGCCACCCATAATAAACATTTGGGCCACTAAATAAATCACCAATGACTCCAAATAAAATTCTAACACTTAGAAAAATTATACTACGCATATACGCATTAACTAAATTATTCAACATCGAAAAAGACACAAAAATTTTATGGCGTGAATAGTGCCTCGAGAAATGTGTCCCGTGAATTGTGATTTAGCGACGCTTCGCGGAATTAATTATTCACTTAAACAAAACTATAATACGTAAAATTTCATGCATTCACATAATCTAGGTTGTGACACAACTTTTAAACATCCAACACAAAATAATATTAATAAAATATAATATATCTGCTAATATTCAAAAATTCAAATTACAAGGTAAACCCAGAATTCTCAGTCGTTACACATCCATACACCTCTAAACAACATAAATCAACTAATGCGGAAAAAATAAACATATGTTGTTCATTACAAAAGGTTTACTACGGTCCCAAGGTCTATAACCTTAAATAAAATACATCGCAGAGTACATTAATAATACAAAACAATTCCACGATTACATAATGGGATAGTACATATAACTATTCTTTAAGCTTTTCCTTGCCTTTGTCCGCTTTAGAACTCTCTGGCTTAACTGCAATAGGTTCATGATATAGCAAGAGTGAGCAACTACTTTGCCCAACAAGTTTTAAAATGAATGAAAAGAAGATATATCATGAATGAATAAGGATAATAATTGCATAGTTCAACAATTTGAGAACATTGAAGAAATAGTTAACAATATAATCAAAGTTCAAATGAAACAATGAATATTGATTATTTACTGCTGAGTGGTCCAATAGACCATGAACATTTTGGCCCTAAGAATCAATCATTCCACTAACTCTTTTAAGAGTTGGCCCATCAGTAGTACTTGAAGGGATCAACCTCTAGTACCCTATGTATATGCATAACATTTAACTCTAACTGCATCGAATAACCGACACATTAAAATCCCCTAAATAAGGGTTGCTCTCTCAGTCCAAGAATCCATACCAATAATCGGTTTGGATAGCTTTTAAAATAATAATTTGTACATGTCTAGCCGAAACAAATAGCGTAGCCTATTTTCTTAAACCGTTCATGAAGAAAGAACTTAAACATTTCACAGCCCAACAACAAATCATGAATCCAAATGCACAAAGTGCGAATACCAATAATTATTTCTGATGTGGAA
This sequence comes from Aralia elata, assembly GCA_034770075.1. Lineage (NCBI taxonomy): Eukaryota > Viridiplantae > Streptophyta > Magnoliopsida > Apiales > Araliaceae > Aralia > Aralia elata. The sequence continues at coordinate 48,249,413 of CM068377.1, read as the reverse complement.
TAATTGACAATAATTAATCCACTAATATCATTTGAAAGTAATAACTCGTGTCTGAGTTAGGAAACTTGCAATAATATAGAGTACTTGCTCAATAAATAAATCGAGTAAGATAGAACCTGCTCAATAATGAAACTTGCCCAATTATAAAGATTGAGTAAGTTTAAGAACTTGCAATTCAAAAGGATAAACTCGCACAATAATAAAAGTTGTACGGGTTAGGAAACTTGCAACAAGATATAATACTTGCTCAAATATAATCTTGAGTAAGGTAAGAAACTTGCATTCAATATGTAGAAAGAATGAAGTTAGGGAACTTGTCCAACACAAGGGTTAGACAAGCGTTAGGAAACTTGCCTGGTGCGTCTGCTACAATATTACAACACACGCTCCATAATATCCTACACAATTAAGTACATATTCACATAATAATTAGTCATATACTGGATACCAAATAATGGTCTATACTACTCTATAATGTTTCATTCTTATTAGAAACATAATATTAAACAAGATTATACACACTAGTTATGGCGTTACGACGCTTGCATGTCTGTACGCCAAACTTGATTATTCGAACGCCCAGGCGACACGCATTTGCGTACGCCTAACATGCCTATTCAATTTATCTAATACTCATTCGTTAATGCTAAGTATCATTATAATTCATAAAATTCATGTTTAAGAACACAGAACGTCATTTTACAATGTCGGGAGCATTACATGTACTTACGTGTATGCCCGACACCCTCCGATTGTCTCCAATTATACATCAGGCCTACAAATAGCGGATTTCAACCATGCTACAGACCTCAAATGGAAAAACTCAAAGAACAAAAGTTGTAGGTCTACTCGTTCTCTTTCCGAATCAGCTTGAATCACCTCAATCCAAGTTCTTATGAGAAAGTTATGCCTATTTTAGTAAAGGACGTCAAAGTTGATTCTGGCCTAAATTGGACTCGGCGTAGCTACGCCCAAAAATATCCTATGACCGGCGTCATGATGCCCAAGTCCAGCAGCCCCGTCGTAATGCCAGCGTCATTACGCCCATACTTAGTTTCCTGCTCTGTTTTTCGTGTTCTAGACCTATCTTGCTTCCAACGACCATAACTCCTTCTATACACGTTCAAATTGGTCCGTTCCGGACTCTATGGACTCCTAAGACATAGGGCTACAACATATAAAAAATTTAGACTTATCCATTAACATTAACATTGCCAAATCTTAGGCCAAAGTATCAACTCATGCTATATTTTCGTGTTCTTGGTGTTTTTTACAAAAATCATCACCAAATCTTCGTTTTTACTCCTTTTTACTCGATTCCATTTGGGTTAGCTTTGTAACCCTTGGAACTACAATATGAAAACAACAAATAAACACAACAAGCAAGGAATCATAGCTTCACAGTCCTCTAAATTCGTCCAAAAGTCCATATTGTCCAAAAAGTCCATTGTTCTTCATGTTCTGCATCCTTCTTAAGCATAGGTACGGGTTTATTCCATTTTTGTTCCACTTTGAATTTATTAATGACTTACATAATCTCTTAACAACATTTATACATAATCGTAACAAGCAATAACATCAAGAATCACAACAAAAACCAACCCACAAGCACAAAAGCTTACAAACCATGAAAACCTTAAAAACCCCAACCAAAACAAATGGAATGGATTGAGTTAAAGTTTTACCTTTTGTAGCTATTTCTTAGATGTTAGAACTCCTTTAGAGCTTTGTTATAAACCCTCCTCAACCTCCTTGAGTTCTCCCGAAGCCTTTTCTTCAAGTTAGCTCACACCCATTTTTTTCTCTCTCTAGAAGCTTTGAAGGTTGAAGATGAAGATGGTGAAGATAGTGTAGATGCTTAGCTTGCTATTCCTTCTTCCTCCTTCCTCAAAACCTAAACCTATCCGTCTCTCAATATGCAATGGATGAGTTTGTGAAGGAAAACTTGATTCTCCTCTTCCCCTTTCTTACTTCTGAGCCCTCTTTCCCTATTTGCTCTCCCTCTCTTAGAAAATCTGCTGAAATGAATATGCTATGGCTGGAGGTGTTTGCCAATTAAAGATGTCTCCTGGTGTATCCAAGGCTTCTTGGAAGAGGGATGGAACATTTGGAAGCTCAAGACATTGGTCTAGGTTGGGAAATGAAATGGGAAACACTAGGTTGCATGGGAGATGGAATGTTAGGCATGCTTGTGCTTGGGAAATGAATTTCCCAACATTTGGTCTCCTCCCCTCTTCCCAACCGTACACCTCTCTCTCTTTCTTACACCAAATACTGATTTTTGTGCCCATATCCCATATGGCTCAAGTCTTGGGTCATGGGTTTGGGTCATTTCTTTGGGCCACCCATAATAAACATTTGGGCCACTAAATAAATCACCAATGACTCCAAATAAAATTCTAACACTTGGAAAAATTATACTACGCATATACGCATTAACTAAATTATTCAACATCGAAAAAGACACAAAAATTTTATAGCGTGAATAGTGCCTCGAGAAACGTGTCCCGTGAATAGTGATTTAGCGACGCTTCGCGGAATCAATTATTCACTTAAACAAGACTATAACACGTAAAATTTCATGCATTCACATAATCCAGATTGTCACACAACTTTTAAACATGCAACACAAAATAATATTAATAAAATATAATATATCTGCTAATATTCAAAAATTCAAATTACAAGGTAAACCCAGAATTCTCGGTCGTTACACATCCATACACCTCTAAACAACATAAATCAACTAATGCGGAAAAATAAACATATGTTGTTCATTACAAAAGGTTTACTACGGTCCCAAGGTCTATAACCTTAAATAAAATACATCGCAGAGTACATTAATAATACAAAACAATTCCACGATTACATAATGGGATAGTACATATAACTATTCTTTAAGATTTTCCTTGCCTTAGTCCGCTTTGGAACTCTCCGGCTTAACTACAATAGGTTCATGATATAGCAAGAGTGAGCAACTACTTTGGCTAACAAGTTTTAAAATGAATGAAAAGAAGATATATCATGAATGAATAAGGATAATAATTGCATAGTTCAACAATTTGAGAACATTGAAGAAATAGTTAACAATATAATCAAAGTTTAAATGAAACAATGAATATTGATTATTTACTGCTGAGTGGTCCAATAGACCATGAACATTTTGGCCCTAAGAATCAATCATTCAACTGACTCTTTTAAGAGTTGGCCCGTCAGTAGTACTTGAAGGGATCAGTCTCTAGTACCCTATGTATATGCATAACATTTAACTCTGACTGCATCGAATAACTGACACATTAAAATCCCCTAAATAAGGGTTGCTCTCTCAGTCCAAGAATCCATACTAACAATCGGTTTGGATAGCTTTTAAAATAATAACCTGTACATGTCTAGCCGAAAAAAATAGCGTAGACTATTTCCTTAAACCGTTCATGAAGAAAGAACTTAAACGCTTCTCAGTCTAACAACAAGTAATGAATTCAAAAGCACAAGGTGGGAATATCAATAATTATCTTTGAGGTGGAGTAATTGACAATAATTATTCCACTAATATGGTTTGAAAGTAATAACTTTATTTGAGTCATGAAACTTGCAACAATATACAATATTTGTATTGCTCAAATAAAGATAGTTGAGTACGGAACTTGCAATAATATAGAATGATTTCTCAATCAATAAATAACTCGCACATTAAATAAAAGTTGTACGATTGAGGAAACTGACTCAATAAATAAATTGGGTTAAGGTAAGGAAACTTGCCCAACACAAGGGTTAGACAAGCGTTAGGAAATTTGCACAATATTATTCGAGTAAGGTTAGGGAAACTTGCTCAATAAATAACTTGAGTTAGGGTAGGAAACTTGCAACAAGATATAATACAATTTTGAGTAAGGTAAGAAACTTGCATTCAATATGTAGAAAGAATGAAGTTAGGGAACTTGCCTGAAGCGCTACTACAATATTACAACACACGCTCCTTAATATCCTACACAATTAGGTACATATTCACATAACAATTAGTCACATACTAGATACCAAATAATGTTCTATACTACTCTATTATGTTTCATTCTTATTAGAAATATAATATTAAACAAGATTATACACACTAGTTACGGCGTTACGACGCTTACACGTCTATACGCCAAACTTGATTATTCGAACGCCCAAGCGACACGCATTTACGTACGCCTAACATGCCCATTCAATTTATCTAACACTCATTGGTTAATGCTAAGTATCATTGTAATTCATAAAATTCATGTTTCAGAACTTAGAACAACATAACTTAACGTCGAAAACATTGCACACGTGCATGTCCAACGCCCTCCGATTGTCTCTAATCGCACAACAGTCCTAAAGATGGTCAATTTAAGAATTGATCCCGACCTCAAATGTTAAAACTAATTAAAAGGAAGTTGTAGGTGTACTCTTTCCCTTTTCGAATCATCTTAGATCATCTCAATCCAAGTTTGTATGAAAATGGTATGCCTATTTTACTAAAGGATGTCGAAGCTATTTGCACAGTCTCTTGTTTAGCGCCTTAGGAGCTCAAAAATGGCCTTTAAGCAGCGCCTAGGCGCTCTCTCACAGCTGCTGAGCTCGTGGCTAGCGCCTAACCAAGCACCTAGATGCTCGGCCAGAGTCTCCCAACCCGTTTTCTTCTCGGAATGCTCTGTTTTTGGTGTTCTAGACCTATTTTGCTTCCAACCACCAGAACTCCCTCTCTCTCTAGAACTTCTATTTGCAGCAACAAGGAGTGGAAGAAGAGAAATGGCTGATGATTTTTTTGATGAAGAAGAGAGGAACAGATGGAATAGGGAGAGAAGGAATGATTTGGTAGAAGTGGAGGAGTAATTTTGGGAGAAAATGGGTTAGTGGCTCAATGTTTCTTTCTTGATTTTCTCCCTTACAATGTTACCTAAATACTACCTCATCTAGACACGAAATTGCTGATTTTTGAACCCATATCCCACATGGGTCAAGTTTTGGGTCATGGGTTTGGGTCATTTCTTTGGGCCACCCATAATAAATATTAGGGCCACTAAATAAATCACCAATGACTCCAAATAAAATTCTAACACTTGAAAAAAATTATTACTTCGCTCAAACGTATTTATGAAATTTATTAAAAATCCAAAAAGATACAAAAATATTATAGCGTGAATAGTGCCTCCGGAAACGTGCCCCGTGAATAGTGATTTAGCGACACTACGTGAAATCAATTATTCACTTAAAAAAAATTATAACACGTAAAATTTCATACATTCACATAATCCAGGTTGTCACACAACCTTTAAACATGCAACACAAAAATAATATTAATAAAATATAATATATTCATTAATATTCAAAAATTTAAATTACAAGGCAAGTCCAAAATTTCCGGTCGTTACATGGACTGATTTTTAAGCGTTGAGGCTACATATTAAAACCATTTTCGCCACCTTATTGCTCCGCACAACAACTACTATACACCAAGGTTCTACCTCAGTCCACAACAAACAAATTTTCAACGAAAACCATTCATGAATTTATAATATACTAATTAATTTATCCAATTTATTATGTAAACTTAAAGAAACATAATACTAACTGAATTTATATAGATTCCATAATAAAATCTAAAAATGAATTACCTTTTCTCTTGATAATGATTCTCTTAATCCCACTGTATCAAAATTTTAATTTCTGAAACTTCAATTTCTCCTTTAACCGAACGGATGGAAAGAAATTTAGAGGGAAAGCTGTAGGGTTTCCGACACATAAAGGCAGCGGAATTTAAATTTTTCAAAACTATTTCGAAACCCTAAAACAGGATCCATGCGAAAAACAAATTAATTCAGAGGTTTAGATTTGTTTTACCGATTATCCGAGCTTGAATAGAACGATGAAATTCTGGAACGGCTTCGAATCTCCAGTGAGTGGCATCTAGTAATGCATCACTGCTACCCAAATAATAATAAGATCGATGATTCGATGCAACCTTTTCGTGACCAATGTTTCAATGTAATTTAATCCTTTTAACCTTGACATCCTAGATTAAACTCGAGCCATGGAATGTGTCATACTCTTCATAATTTAATCTGAGTTTTCTTGATCAATGAGTAGACTATATCAAACAAAGCATTATTTGAGCATGGCCATGCATTTCATAGTCCTACTCAATCAAGAGGCCTATGGATATTACCTCTAATATATATGAGGGTTGAATTCCATCTAGATCACTCATATTGCTCACACGATTCATGATGTACCCAATAATCACCTTTATTATCCACACTATTAAAGGTGACCATTGATGATATCAAAGTACATGAATTCCCGTGTAGTAATATAGTGATTTCAGGTCGGAGGACCATTACATCATTGTCACTATGAGAATTGCTTATGACACTTTGCATAATGCTCCACGTAGAATTCTCACGATGGGTCTGTCCAGTACATTGTTCTCTAACATGTACTTATGCATTGACTTAATATCTCATATATTAATGACCAATGAGATTTGGCCATCAGTCAATCCACATACGAGTCTCAATGTATCATTGTTGTCCCATTCTCAATGATACTCGACTAGGGACATTTAAGAGTAATGATACTAATTGTAATTATATAATCTCATGTTCAACTCACATACTTGAAGCTATATAATTTGTATCATTATTCTAAGGACTTTTATTATTCTAACATTTATATAACACAGTAAATGAAACCATAATAAAATAATTCATTTATTCAATCAAATATGAAAAGAAATGTTAAGCAATTACATCAAAGAATTGGCCTCTAGGGCATAAACTCTAACAAAAGGGTGTTAGGTGGACTGAACAGTGGGTAAGGAGAGGGATGAGGAAGTGCTCGGCTGAGCCTTATTAGGATATGCCAAGACTCTTAGATTAGCTTAGTGTCCTCTTAGCTTTGCTTAGTGTCTCTCAACTTAATTTAGAAGCTCCAGCTCCTACTTACATGTTAATACTCAGCATCCTTAATATTCCCACCTCATGCTTAATTCTAATACTCAGCAACACTAGTATATTACATAGCATATAAGTACATACTTACATACATTATATATCAGTATACACATACTACATATAACACTTTTAATATATATCAATTAATGTATTAAAATTACATAATCTTCTAATAAAAATGGAATTAATGTGTTAAATAAAATAATACATTTGGTGGAACGGACCAGTTATATTAAAATAATTAATATTAAATTAATTATTCTAATTCACTTATTTAACGTAACGGACCAATTAAAATAATTAATATTCAAGTAATTATTTTAACTCATTTATTTAAAATATACAACTAATTTTGTATAATTAAAATAATTATCTCATTCCTTTCGTAAATTTTCTTCAAACAATTTAGATATGTAAATTTAATATTTTCAACTAATTAAAATTAAATATCTCTGTCGTCCCATAAATTATTTTCAAAAATTTATAAAATATATAATTTAATATATTTCATCCCTTATTAAAAAAATATGAATTTAAGTTTCTAATTTGATACCAATATACATATTGGATTTCATATTTTTAATATGCATTTGTTCGGCATAATATTAAATATTATCCCGTTATTCATGTTATATTTAATATTATACACAAATATAATGATCATATTTAATTAAATAAATTTCATTAAAACAGACATTTAACTTACTAGCTTTCAATTAGCGTATTAATTTACTCATTTAATATTACAGCTAATTCAAACAAATATATTTAATAGTTTTATTAACTATTAAATATAACTGTTCAAATAAATGTATATTCTCTACATTTATTTAAATATTTAAATATTCACACACAAAATTTCACATAATTCACAACACATATACATTTATACAGTCAAACTCAGCATATCCCAATAATATAAATTAAATAAAATACATAATTTAATATATTTTATTTATTAATAATTTCTGAAACTTTTGGATTGTCACATCCTCGTTATAAGGTCGCTCCGCTGAGGGTAATCGTCGTCTAGCTGCTACCGGGTATCGTCTCCGATGTCATCGCTGGGTATCGTCTCCAATGGACATATCATCAAGTATCATCTTTGATGCCATCACTGGGTATTGTCTCTAACGGACACATCATCGGGTATCATCTCCGATGCCATTATTGGGTATCGTCTCTAATGGACACATCACCAGGTATCGTCTCTGATGCCATCACTGGGTATCGTCTCCAACAGACACATCACCGGGTATCGTCTCCGATGCTATCGCTGGGTATCGTCTCCAACGGATATATTGCCGATTAGTCAAAAGAAGCACACTTTCCTCAGTACTTGACCATTTCTCTCATTTTTTGACTCGTTTTATATTGTTTTTCTTGCTTTCAGGCCTTAAGACCTCTCATAATCAGATTTAAAATTCTCGTAACCATCATTGCCCGTAAATGACATTTTATGTTTCAAAAGTGCATTTTTCTTCGCGATTATACCATTTGGATTGAAAATGACGTGTTTTGACCTCAAGTGCACCAAAATAGGAGGGGCTGACCGTAATGGTTATACCCCACTCGGACCCCTTTTCTTCTCTCATTCTCTTTGGCTTCCTTTGGCTCTCCTTCTTATATTCTTTAAGATTTTATCATATATTCTCGCTCATTCCACTTTGTGGGATTCGATTCCGTCAAATCCGACTCCGTATATTCGTACATCATATTGCAGGTAACGTATTCGTATAACATTTGTATGTTTTTAATTTTGTTTCGTTACATTATGAATGTAAGTTAGTTTAGACATAATGTACCCAAAATTTATGCTTAAATAATGTGATAAAAATATTATGACTTGATACATGTATGTATTTTATTATGTTGGACACATAGATATAAAACATTTCATGGTCTGGGATCGTTTTTCGTCGCACATTTTTGATAAAAAATTATCTGTTTTAATGTTGAAATTCACCTTCTATGTAAGTTTCCAATTTTTGGGATATTTTTGTTGCTATTGCATGCCTTCGTTTAATTCGCATTAGTGTTTTAACCACATCGTATCGTGAATTATGCATATCTCTTGGGTTGTGCCTTGGATGTCTGTAAATGGTCATATATACATGCTGTTGTGCATGTGGATAGCTTATATTATAGGGGAGATTGGTGAAATTTTTTCATAGGCCGCATGACTAGACATATGTGCGCATTTTAAGTTATATCTTAGGTGAAGGGAAAAAAATGATGTAGACTTGGCCTAATGCATATGCAGACCATGCATGATGCGATGACTCACATTTTCACCCTAGGAATTTCATATCTTAGCCTCTTCTACGTTAATGCATATAACATTTGAAATATATAGGACGCCATAAGAGCGTACCTCATTTCATATCGTTTGATCATTATTTAGTCATGGATCCAAACATGTCGAGCAGCTTTACGTCCCATCGTGCTTCTTTCGGGGTTCGTCCTCATAGGACGACCTCTACAGCCCCATCTCTATGCATTACGAGACAGGCTCGATGTCTGGCGGAGTCTTGCATTCATCCGATCGGCGTTGACCGAGCTCATGCTACCAACGTAGATGATGATCTTCCCGAGCCTGATGTTACCGTTCCGCCTGCTCGTGATCGCACACTCCCCGTAGCTCGAGTGGCCATTCCTGACCTCTTAGGTTTTGATTTGAGTCGTCATCCATCAACGTACTTGTGTACTAATGAGGTATAGGAAAATTTAAGTTCTTTTTTTCTTCTTAATCTTCTTGTTTCAAGTGGTAGTTGTTTTATTGTTTTCGTGTCATAGGTCCCAGAGTTTACGCAACCCCAGTGATAGTAGTATGCACACAAGCCAATCATATTTGATATGATGTAGCATATACTTTGTAATCTTATTCATTTATTAATAAAAGAATTGATTTTCTTAAAAAGGCATTTTATATTATCTACATGGTGCTGTTATATTAAATGTGATAAACCCATAGTTTTGAGCAATGCTTTTAGAATCATGATGGTGATCATGCTAATGAGATCTAAATTCTAGATAGCTCACAAACTAAAATTGTTCCTAATCGTTAGATTACTAAATTGGGGATTAGTGAATCCGGATAGATTAGTACATACGTTGCTTGTTCTTAGGAAGAGGATGATTGATCTCATAATCATTTGTGTGGAGACACTAAAGCAAGTATGTAGGTGCTTATTAGAGAATAAGTTCACTGAACGTGACTCGCTAAGGAATACCTAATGGAGTTTTACTCGCCTGTCAATAGGAATTCCTCTAGTGATAGTAGTACAAGTGATCCTTGGACTAGAGATCATCATAATATCTTGTGTATGATGAATTATACTTTGACATGTCCCTTAAGACCTTTGGGGTATATCAAAGGGTATGATTGGGTATAATAAGTTGTACATGGAGATAGGTGAATGATCAACAAAGAATCTACCACGTCTAGTAAAAGATGTGAATGTCCTATGTGATTCGATAAATGACAACTCAGTAGTCCTTGGCCAAGGCAGAATGAAATTAGAAAGGAGTTTCTAATTTTCATTATTTAGAGTTGTGCATTTGGGAATCGAAATGCATATAATTAAATAAAATAAGACTTGACAGTAAATCCATGTCTTATATTTAATTGGGACATTGTATGGTAGAAGGATTGAATTGTACGGTAACTATTTACTCAAAGGTTCTTTTGTGATTGATGTTGAAATCTATATTATTTGGAAAGTCGTTGATCACTAAGGGGGCTTACCCTTATTGTAGAATAAATATTATTTATTTAAATGAATTAAATAGTTTAATTAATTTATTTAAATAAGATTAGAATTGTTCTAATTGATTTATTCACAACCGGTTTAATATGGAGAACCTAGAGGGTCACACCGCAAAAGAAAAATATTTATTTAAGAAGTAAATGACATAATTGTAATAATAAGTTAAGTGTATTTAATTTAGTCTATGGAGATAGAATAAATTAAATAGCTTAATATTTATTATTTAATATTTTGGAAATATTAAATATAAATTAATAAGAGGAGTCTTATTATTATTATTACTATTATTTAATTCCTAATAGGGATTGGGAATTAATTAATAGAACTATTATTTATTTCCTAATAGGGATTGGGAATTAATTAATAGAAGTACTCTCTCACAAATTCCTAATTGGATTAGGAGCATAATTAATTAAAGGAGTTTAATTATAATTGAAACCCTAATCCTAAATAGTTTAGGGAAGGGTTATTCCTACATCTATAAATAAGAGGAGTCTTATCATAGATTAGGGTTACACACTCTTGCATTAGATTGTGGAGAGTACTTACAATTTCTATAAAGATAGAAACTAGTGTTTTTGCCAAATACCCAACTTCTTGAATACTTGTTCTTCCTTGGTGGATCACCTCTAGAGGCCAAATACTTGGGTGGCTAACGTTGATCAAAGGAAGGAATCACACTGCAGCATTCGAGGAGAACACGAAGGACTAGGAGTTGAACTTGTACCCGAGGAAGCTTTGTTCTACGAGGGTATAATTTCTTATTCTCTTTCTCTTTCGTTTATATCGTTAAGTGAGCACATTTATCGATCATGGTGATGGTTTGTATAAAATTTTAAAATCCGTTTTATCGCGCTTCCGCTCTATTTATGTAATTTGATTGCATGCTCGCGTTATATACAAACCTAACAGTGGTATCAGAGCCTAATCATGTGCTAATTATCGATCTTGATGATTCCATGTATGAATTGATATGCGATACGATCGGATTTTGGGCTGAAGAAAATTTTTTCTGAATCTGCGTCGTGACGCGGCCGCGTCGCTTCCAGTTCATTTTGGAGCGCGGTCGCGCCCTAACCCAGAAAACGTTTCTGGGGATGCAGCGCGGCCGCGTTGCTCCTAGTTCAAAATGGAGCGCGACCGCGCCGGTGTCCAGACTTTGAAAATTTTTGTTTTTCTCAATTAAAATAAATTGTTTATTTAATTGATAAAAGTTTAAAATAAAAGAGTTTATTTTATCTGGAATAGGATTTCAGATTGCTAAAATTAAAGGAGTTTAATTTGGATTTGGTTTTTGATTAAAATAAAAGAGTTTATTTTGTTTCAAAACTAAATATTAGCAAAACTTTTGCCTATTAATTAATATCAATGCATATATGGAATGGTTTTATTATTCATGGGATGAATGTTATTTATTGATACATATAGAGATATGTATGATAATAAATAGGGATTGATTATGGACTATTGACCAATGTGTGATTGGATTTATTTTAGTGGATGCTTGAATGTATGGGTTTTATAAATGGGGTCTGCGTACCTCGTCTTCTCTAATTTTTTTCTTAATGTAAATTCTATCTCCCTCCTATGTACTTCCCCTTGACGGCTGATCAATGTTTCTATTTATTGTAAATAGTTTCTGTAATAGGACTAATTAGAATTAATTTTGAAGAATTGGAGATAAATGAGCAAGGAGCGCTTGAAGACCCGTTTGTAATGGTGCTCGGGTTTAAATGTAATAGTTATATTTAAATTTAATTCTTGCACCCTAGGTTTGACCTTTTGGTTCACTTGGTGGCTCTAGTGAACCAAACTAGAATAAAAGTCCATAATCAATCCGGGTAGAATATAGTATTCTATATATGCATGTTTACTATATATATATTATATATTATACAACATGCTTCGCATGTTAAATAATATGACGCGTATTTTATATATATATATATATATATATATATATATATATATATATATATATGTGTGTGTGTGTGTGTGTGCCTGCGCGCTAAATAAGATGAGACTAATAATAACAAACCCCTCAAAGTAATATATTAAGTCCTAAGTGTTCAAAAATATTTGGAATATCGAACGTCGCCTTCTAGCATGGAAAAACAATAGAGTATTAAATATTTAATATGAGTTTGTTGTGTCACCACAAGGCAAGTATTAAATATTTAAGATGTTGCTTTATCACATTTGATGCTTATAAATAGACTGAACGATGTTGTTTTGTTGTGTCACCACAAGGACAGTGTTTTTCTTTCGAATATATGGAAGTGTTAGGTTGGACTTAACTTGGATAATTTTGATTCGGATGTGTCACACTTGATCAAAATAATCTAAGAGGCAAAATACAAGGAGTTACATAGTGATGTAATTGACAATAGTTGTCTACCTATTTATTTATATATCGTTTGTTGTGTCACCACAAGGCTATATACATTTGAAATGGGATCCTTAATCTCACTAGCAAATCTTTAATTAGAATTGCCGAACTATATAATGAGGGTAATATAGTTTGATGAAAATAGTGGGAGATACCAATTTAAAATAAAGACCTAATTTATTTTGGTAATTAATAAATTGAATGTATGCTAAAATGTTGCCTATTTCACATGCAGAATTTAAAAATGTCAAACTCACTATCACTGCGTAGCATACTTGTAACGATCGGGAATTTTAGATTTCCTTGTAACCCGAGTTATGTATGAATAAAATGAATTATTATTATTATTATTATTATTTTTATATTAATCTATACTACGTGTTTAGAATTGTGTTACAACCTAAAAAATGTGCATATGTTAAATTTTATGTGTTGTTGTGTCGTTAGAGTGAATATATCGATTTTGCAAAAATTCATAAAATCACTATTAGCGGGACCCGCTTCCTAAGGCACTATTCACGAGCACTATTCACACCCGAACTTTTTCGTCTATTTCGATTTTTATTAATTTAGATGAGGCATATATGCTGAGGAATAATTTTTCCAAGTGTCAGAAATTTTATTGGAGCTGATACGTGATTTAATACGTATCCGAAATGTATAGTATGCGTGTTCCGAATAAATGGACAAATCCCATAATAAATATTTTTATGTGTCCCAATAATTTATGGGAGTACCCATTTTAATTTTGGGTAGAATTATTTACCAAATTTGGTACAAAAGTGGGAGTATTCGGGTATATTTATCTGTATATTTTGATTAATTGGAGAGGCAATTAAGCCTCAACCAATCAGGAGAGAGCATTAATTGTATTAGCCAATCAAATGAGGGGGAATAAACCGTCATAGTACACTAGACTTGGGTTGTTAACTCTTCACAAGACATCCTCCTCAAATACATTTTCAAGAGCTCGGGTACTCCATTTTAGCTCTCCCAATACATTCCTTCTCCTCCCGAAGCCACTCCACCTTATCTCCCATCAGCTCATTTTCCTTCTCATTCAAACCATCATCATACTTCCTATTTGCAAGCAAGGAGAGAGCTACATAGAGAGAGAAAGAAGGAAGTAGCAAAAGAGAAGGAGTATTCGAGAAGAAGAAGAAGGAAAGAAAGGAAGGAGGGAGAAGAAGGAGAAGAGCAGCAAGAGGGAGTCCAAGAGCACTGTAGCAACCATCCCATCCTACAAAAAGCAAGCAACAAAGAGGTAATCACAAACCACAACCATTTCTTCTCCAAGTGAAGTTTTCGTGAGTTTTGTTTTGCTTTCATGCTTGCGGGTTGAATTTTGTTGATGTTCGTTGTTGTTGGTTGTGTTGAATCTACCATGGAGGTTCTTATGAATCTATATAAACCATTAACACCCTCAAAGTGGAACAAAAACAAGGAAAGGCCCGAACCTTGACTTAAAGGATGAACTTTGGATATTTTTGGAGTTTTGGACCTATGGACTGTTAAAGGACTGTAAAGCCTTCATGGAGTAATTATCTTAATTGTTTGTTGTTATAATATCGTACGTCCCTGAGTTGTGAAGATAACCTAGTTGGAATGAATCAAAATGACGTTGTAATGAAGTCACAGTTGCCATTTGTGTGAGATATTTCATGACTGCGAAAAACAGAGTATCAATGTTGTGCTTTGGCTAAAGATTTGGCTGTGTTAGTGTTTATGGGTCATCTTGCATTTTTGATATGTTGTAGCCCCGTGTCTTAGGAATCCATAGAGTCCGTAACGGACCAAATTGATCGAGTATAGAGGGAGATATGGAGGTTGGAGTGGGCGTAGGTGTGGCAATTCGCGGTTCTGCAAGAGCTGCAGAACTGCTACTGCATGGCGCTGTCCGTGCTTGGACCGGGTCGGGTCAGGCCGGACCGGGTCGGACCCAGTAAATTTTTCCCTCGAGTCTAAAACTTATATTTTTGTACGAAATGATTAAAAACACTTATAACTTGTTAAAGCCTTATGTGCTTAATTTTGTACTAGTGTCAACCGAAGTGATGCGGTCTTAAGGCGTAATTGAATAAACTAATTGCAAACTACGCTTGGTTTTCAGGGGGCGCTGCCCCCCGACTGTGACGCCCCCAAATTCGGGTCTCCAAATACCCGGATCTGGTCATCACGATCCAATACAAACATTCACCTCTAACAACATATGATATCTGAAAGTGCGGAATATAATAAACATTCGTTGTTCATTCAAGGTGTTACTAGTCCCAGAATACGATTAACCTTAAACATTTACACAATACATACCCTAAATAGCTATCAGGGTTTAAATTACATTAACCGTAATTAACTAACACATAAATCTAAAGTCTGCTACGAGAAGTCTATCACTTCATCTTGTCTTTTCCTTTGTTCTTCCCTGACGTCTCGGGT
Source organism: Aralia elata (assembly GCA_034770075.1). Lineage (NCBI taxonomy): Eukaryota > Viridiplantae > Streptophyta > Magnoliopsida > Apiales > Araliaceae > Aralia > Aralia elata. The sequence goes on along the minus strand of CM068377.1, from coordinate 48,233,841 downwards.
TTAGCTGCAATGAAGTCATGATATAGCAAGAATGAGCAACGAGTTTGCCCAGCAAGTTTAAAGTACAACAATAAAGATATATCATGATGAAGGGATATTAAAGAGATTTTAACAATAGAATAATCAGAAGCAAGAACATTAAATGCTTTTAGAACAATTGATAGTCAAATAGACTTTGAACGATAACTTCCAGAGGAGTCAATAGCTGGCTGACCCTCTAGTTACTGGCTACAGAATAACGTACTTGAGGGGATCAGCCTCGCGTACCCTATGTATATGCATAACATTTAATTCTGCTATTTGTACCTTATATACGGTACGTGGGGTACTCCCCTATAAATAAAGGGGTGTTCATACAGTCTAAGAATCCTTACCATTGATTGGTTCGGATAGCTTTTATAAATTCTCACGTAATTGTCTGACCGAACAAGGGTTCAGACTTAACCATGAATGGTTGATAGATTTCTGAACTTAAATATACGAATTCAAATGCACGAATGTCAATGATTATACAAATGTGGAAAAATCTTGAAAGAATTAGACCACTTAAAGCATGCTTGGAGATAAGGTACAAGCTTACAGAATAACTTGCAGTAATATATATATACCTTTTGCATGAATTAAAATACTGCATAAGGTTTTAGAAGTATTGCTCAATGTAAAAGTTGGGTAAGGAAGAACTTGCAATAATGTAAGGAGTTTAGGGTTAGGAACTTGCCTGTTTGCTCAGCTACAGTTTAAATCTTAGCTTTAATTAATTGATCTCGAGTGACCTATCATTGGGTAGAGTCGATTTATCAATTATCAGTTGTATATTGGCACCTCTCACTATACCTTTTACTCAACAGGTAAAATTCACCATCTATATCTAATTACTAATTAACATTAGCTAAACAGAAATTTATTGATGGTCTTTAGCTATTGAAAACAATTGTTAGCTAATCATGATTACTATTCTTGAGGGTTCAGATTATTACCCTTTTTGTCCCTAAATATGGGTCAACAACCTTTATTTATTATTAGAATAATAAATTCATCATGGTTTAATGACAACTAACTAATAGTTGGTTACTTATTTAATTACACTTAATTACTATTTACTATTAATAAAATAATCTTTAAGTGTTTATCCTCATTATTTAATAAGGACCAAAATAAAAATCAGTTTATTAATCCCCCTTATACTTAATCATTATTTCAGCAACAATTAAGTAATTCTCATCCTTATTATTCAACAACTTTATTCTTAATTATTATTATTATTAAATAATAATTAAATACTTAGTACCTTTATTCACTATTTATTAATAATAAATAAATATTTTATTAACTTTATTCATATTTAATTATTATTATTATTAAATAATAATTAAATAATTATTTTATTAACTTTATTCATATTTAATTATTATTAAATAATAATTAAATATTTATTATCTTCATTTATTATTTATTATTTATTAATAAATAATAAATAATTATTTTATTAACTTTATTCATATTTAATGGTTATTAAATATTTATGATCTTTATTTATAATAAATAATTATTTTATTAATTTTATTCATATTTAATTATTATTAGTGCTAAATAATAATTAAATATTTATTATTTATAAATTATTAACCTTACCTATATCTAACTATTATTTAGGATTAAATAATAATTAAATATTTATTACCTTTATTTATTATTTGTGGATAAATAATAAATAGTTATTTTACAAATTGTATTTATTGGTAATAATTATCTCGTTAACTTTATTATTATTTAATGTTAACTAAATAATAATTTAAAGACTTACTATCTTATTTGTTAGTCATTAACACATAATAAAAATTATTTTATTATTGTTAACAGTCCCTATGAACAGCCGAATCACAGTCACACTTATACCCAGCTTCTGCAACTCCATTTCAACCTAACCATTCCTCTTACCCAACACAGGCATATAAAAACTAATTTCATCGGCTGCTAGAACCTTTAAGGTTCATTATTAACAGTTTCTCAATCAAACTATGCAAGAATCAATGCCAACATAGCACAGTTGGTAATACAACACCAAGTATAAAAAAAAAATTTTTGTACAAAACCCAAAACAGAGGATTATCTCAGTGCTACAAACAAAATCCAATGTCTTATTACCAGGTTTCCCAAATCCAAGCCAAACAAGGATATTAACAATTCATTGCCAGACTTTACCCAAAAATTATAATACAATGTTCTGAGTTTTTCAAACCAAAGCAATACCCAGAACTAAATTCCAATACAAAGACATATTCAATACAATACCCAGCATAAAGTACCTAATGTGTTCACCCAATTAAACACTAGATTCTGAATCAATTGGCCCAACACAGGGCAACAAAAAAAAATCTGCATACAGTAGCACAAATGGGCGACTACACAAACCATAACCCCCTCTACACAAACCAGAGTTTTAAATCTAGAAGCTATAATACACTGTCTGATTTTCAAACCAACTATTACAGAAAGTTAACAATTTAGCACAGTCGCCTAATACCTTGATTTTGTGCGGTTGGCTGCCTTCCTTTTCCTTCCGAAATATGAAACCCAGCTGGACATTCGTCGGTTAACTCTACTTTCTTCCTCCTCTGAAATTTCCTCTCCCTCTCTCTAATTTGGAAACCTAAACTTTCCAATTGGGAACTCACAAAACAGTGATTCGGCAGCTTGGTTTAGGGGTTCGAGGGTTCAATTTATAAAGAAAAATTTACCCAAGTCAAATGGGATATTACCCAACCGATTTTCCAAAGACCGTTGGTAAGAAAGGGATGGGTGACTGATGTGTAGCTCGCCGACAGTGAATTCGCCGGCCAGTTTCCTCGAGCGTCGCACCTTCCACCGGTCGCGTCGCTGAAATTCTGGGACCCTTGGTCCGCTCGTTGGTCGTTCAGTTTCTTCGATTTCTGCCTCGAGCCTTGCACGATCCGCCGGTCGATTGATGCTGCCGCCGGCGTCTCCCTCCCGTCCCTCGTCACTGATTGATTGAGGGTTTGGGTTTGATTGCTCGATGGCTAGGGCTTAGGTCTTCTTGCTCGGCTGGTTTCCTTCCTCCCTCTTGACTGATCGATTTGGGGGTTTTGAGAATATTGGCTTCAATCAGTTGTCCCCAAATTGAATTGCCGGTTGTCCTAATTAAAGAAAACGGGTCCAACCCGTTCCTTGACTTACCCGACTGGAATTAAATGGAATGGGTCGACCCGATTTGTCTACACTAACTTGTTTTAGAGATTGGGCTCAACCCAATAGATTTTAAGGGGTTGCCCACTCCTGTTAGCCCAACAAGGAAAAAAAGAAATAAAAAGGAAAAGTGGGTTGCGGCCAAAATAAAAAAAAAAAATAAAAAAAAAAAAATATGGGTTTGGTCAAATAAAATATATATGACCCAATTGAAATAGCCACTTTACATTTCTAATATTTTGAATTACTTAAACCAATTAATTAATTATTCAAAATATCTATTCCAACCATAATTCTTTATTTGAATTATTTAACCCAGTAATGATAAAATTATTTATTTAATTTTCCAAATTTTCTTGCAAATAAAATCTTAGGGTCAACTCACTAATTTAATTAAACTATTAATGAGTCCTTTTAATGCACAGAGAATTATTGGACCACGTATATATATAATTAAATAATAATAATACTCACATGGATCCAATTAAATTTATAAAATTATATAAAATGAATTTATTTATAAAAATACATTTGGTACAATGTTTAAAATTTTCCGGACATTACATCCTCTCCCCCTTATAAAAATTCCGTCCTCGGAATTTCAATCTAAGGTTACTCGAATAACTGCGGGTAATTTGCTCTCATCTTCTCTTCGAGCTCCCACGTGGCTTCTTCCACCGCGTGATTTCTCTAGAGAACTTTTACCGAGTGAATGATTTTATTTCTCAGCTTCTGCTCTTTCCTATCCAGTATTTGAACAGGAATCTCCTCGTACGATAAATCTCTTTCGACTTGAATTGGTTCATAGGAAATGACATGTTTGTAGTCTGGCTTATACGGACGCAACACTGATACATGAAACACGTTGTGGATGTGCTCAAGTTCAGGAGGTAACGCCACCTCGTATGCCACTTCGCCTATTCTCCTTAATATCTCAAAAGGTCCTATGAACCTAGGGCTCAATTTGCCCTTCTTCCCAAAACGGATCTTCCCTTTCCAGGGTGATACCTTCAGAAACACAAAGCTACCGACTTCAAAGTCTCGTTTCTGACGATGTAAGTCGGCATACTTCTTCTGATGATCTTGGGCTGCTACTAACCGTTGTCTTATTACTTTAACGATTTCCACGGTTTGCTGTACCAATTCCGGTCCCAACAATCTCCGTTCACCAACTTCATCCCAACACAACGGCGTTCGACACTTCCTTCCGTATAGCGCTTCGTATGGTGGCATACCAATGCTAGCGTGATAACTGTTGTTGTAAGCGAACTCTACTAGCGGCAAGTGATCGTCCCAGCTGCCACTCAAGTCCATCACAACTGCCCGGAGCATATCCTCTAGAGTCTGAATTGTTCGCTCACTTTGACCATCAGTCTGAGGATGATATGCCGTACTCATTCTCAGCTGTGTTCCCAGTCTCTCCTGCAGACTTCTCCAAAAATTTGACGTGAAGCGCGGATCCCTGTCAGACACAATAGATACTGGCACTCCATGTCGTGATACTATCTCTTTCACATAAAGTTTCGCCAGCTGTTCTAATTTGTACCTGATCTTGATCGGTAGAAAGTGGGCATACTTGGTCAACCGATCCACGATCACCCAGATGGCGTCTAGACCCTTTTGCGTTGTTGGAAGTCCCACCACAAAATCCATTGTGATGTGCTCCCACTTCCATTCGGGAATCTCTAAGGGTTGCAACAATCCGCTCGGCCGTTGGTGCTTAGCCTTGATCCGTTGACAAGTTAAGCACCGGCTGACGTATTCTGCAACTTCTCCTTTCAAATGCGGCCACCAATAATGCTGACGAAGATCTTGATACATCTTGGTGCTACCTGGATGTACCGAAAATCTCGTATTATGGGCCTCCTGCAAAATTTCTTCCCTTAGATTCGGTACATAGGGTATCCAGATCCTTCCCTCGAATCTCAGCAATCCTACGTTGTCAACCTTATACTTCGAGGCTTTTCCCTCTGATAACTGTTTCTTAATGCCAATACATTCCTCGTCAAATTCCTGAGCTTCCTGTATCTTATCCAGTAGAGTCGGACCTGCCGTTACAGTAAACAATTTTTCGTCCGCCTCCATTAGATACCTAACCTCCAGTTCCAGACGTTCAAAGTCCTTTACCAATTCCTCTTGGATCGTCAGCTGCATCAACTTCACCTTGCCTTTCCTACTTAAGGCATCAGCCACTACATTTGCTTTGCCCGGATGGTACAGAATTTCACAGTCGTAGTCCTTGATCAATTCTAACCATCGGCGTTGCCTCATGTTCAGCTCCTTTTGAGTGAAGATATATTTCAGACTTTTGTGATCTGTATATATCTCACACTTCTCCCCGTATAGGTAGTGCCTCCAAATCTTCAAGGCGAAAACTACCGCTGCTAACTCCAAGTCATGAGTCGGATAACCCTTCTCATAATCCTTCAGCTAACGCGATGCGTACGCCACGACCTTACCGTGTTGCATCAGTACACAGCCAAGACCCTTGTGTGATGCATCGCTATACACTACGAAACCCCCAGTGTTGTCTGGTAAGGTCAACACCGGTGCTTGGCTAAGTCTCTTCTTCAATTCCATGAAACTTTCCTCACACTTCTCCGACCAAACAAACTTGACTGTTTTCCTGGTGAGATTGGTCAACGGCGATGCTATCTTTGAAAAATCCTGGATGAATCTCCGATAGTAACCCGCTAATCCCAAGAAACTCCGGATCTCTGTCGGCGTCTTCGGCTGTTCCCAGTTGATAACCGCCTCTACTTTTGCTGGGTCCACCGAAACACCATTCTTGTCTATGACATGACCCAGAAACTGTACCCTCTGCAACCAAAACTCACACTTCGAAAATTTTGCGTACAATTTCTCCCTCCTGAGAGCTTCTAATACAACTCTTAAGTGTTCAGCATGCTCCTCCTCTGTTCCTGAATACACCAGGATGTCATCGATGAATACGACTACGAACTTGTCCAAGTACTGCTTGAACACTCTGTTCATCATATCCATGAATGCTGCTGGCGCATTCGTCAATCCAAATGACATTACCAAGAACTCGAAGTGCCCATAACGAGTCCTGAATGCAGTCTTCGGGATATCTTCCTGCCTCACCTTCAGCTGATGGTAGCCTGTTCTTAAGTCGATCTTTAAAAAGTACTTCGCTCCCTTGAGTTGATCGAACAGATCGTCAATCCTAGGAAGCGGATACCTATTCTTAATTGTAACTTTGTTCAACTCTCGGTAGTCGATACAAAGTCGCATAGAACCGTCCTTCTTCTTTACAAACAGAACTGGCGCTCCCCACGGGGACACGCTTGGTCTGATATAACCTTTATCTAATAGCTCCTGCAGTTGCACCATCAACTCCTTCATCTCCACAGGTGCCATCCGATACGGCGGCTTCGATATTGGTGCGGTTCCCGGTGCCAAATCGATAACGAACTCGGTTTCCCTATCCGGCGGCAGTCCCGGAAGTTCATCGGGAAAGACATCGGTGAAATCTCTCACAACTGGTATTTGACTCATCTCATCCCCGACCTGACGAGTATCGACCACATGGGCCAAATAACATATGCAACCTTTCCTCAGTAACCTCCTTGTTTGCATCATAGTAAGACAACAAGATGGTTTTGGTGACTTACTGCCGTAAAATACTACCTTCGACTTATTAGGAGTCTTCAGGTGTACACACTTTTCCTTACAATCAATAACTGCTCCGTGGGTTGATAGCCAATCCATTCCCAGGATTACATCAAACTCTCCCAGCCGAATGGGTATCAAATCCACGTTGAGCTTAAATCCTCGCAACTCAGCACAACAATTCCTATGAATGCATTCTACGGGGATAATTTCCTTGTTGGCTACTTCTACGTTCATAGGGTGTTCTAACTTTTCACAAGGTACATTTAATTGTCTAGCAAATTCTTCGGAAACAAAAGAGCAAGTAGCACCCGAATCAAATAGCACATATGCATTTATATCATTGATTGGGATGATACCTGAAACCACGTCTTTGGATTCCATGGCATCCTGCACAGTCATGTTGAACGTGCGGGCTGTCGGTCTGTTGGCTTGACTGGATGGTGGCCCATAGTTCAACCGGTTGTTGTTTCCACTGTTGTTGTTGTTTCGGTTGCCACTACCGGCGTCGCTTTTCCTTTTCGGACAGTCCTTGATCTGGTGGTCAGGAGATCCACAGGAGAAACAACCTCCTTTCGGCTTATTAGGGCACTGTGGGGCCATGTGCCCAGGTTGTCCACAATGGTAACACACGCTCTTCCCCTTCATGCATTCCCCCGTGTGGTTCTTGCCACAGTTGTTGCATCTGCCTGGCTTCTTTACCTCCCCTACAGATTTATTTCCCCCAGAGGACTGACTCTCGATCCATTTCCGTTTGTTGGGGTTACTGCCCCCACTGCTTCCTGCCTTAGGGCCCTCATGTCCCTTCTTCTTCTCGTGATTGTATTTAGCCAGGGCCTCACTACCACCCTCTGCAATGATTGCCCTCTCCATCAATTCTGCAAATGTTCTGATTTTCAATACCGCCACAGAACGGTATAACCATGGTTTCAACCCCTGCTCAAACCTACGAGCTTTCCTTTCCTCTGTGCTGACTTGGTGAGCTGCAAACCGTGCCAACTCATTAAACTTAGCTGCGTACTCAGCCACAGACATGTTCCCTTGTTTTAGTTCTAGGAACTTGATCTCCATTTCCTGTTTCATGCTCTCTGGAAAGTAGTTTTCTAAGAACATCTCCTTAAAACGATCCCACGCGACAGTGCCTTCTTCAACTCGGCCCCGATTGGCCTTCCACCAATAGTTGGCTTTTCCTTTTAACATGAAAGTGGCAAAACTTGTTTTCTGTTCCTCTGCCACCCTTGCTACGTCGAAGACCTTTTCTATCTCTTCTATCCAGGTCTGTGCTTCGATTGGGTTCAGAGTTCCCTTGAACTCAAGTGGTCCGACCAATTTGAAATCTTTAAAGTTTGCCAGATGATGCGCTGGCTCGGCTGCGGCTTGGGTTCTTCTAGGTGGCGGTCTTGATTGCATAGCCTCGGCCAGCATTTCTGCGAACATTCTCATTGGGTTGGTTTGGTCTCCAACCTCACTTTCTGACTCTTCGACCTGTCGGTTACGTGGCCTTCCCCTTGGCATGGTTTAGAATAAGGAAACTGATGACTTTTACCTATAGATTCACATTTTACATCATATGTTATTAAAATAAACAATTAAAGGTAAAATATTTATCAACACATTTGATTTAAGTGAAACATCTGCATTTATATTCATATACCACTGTTTTGTTACAATGACTAAACCTGTGGCATACTTCTATAAATGCGCCACTATCTGTCCTATCAACAAATCATCCCCCTAGACAAAAGTGGGGAATCCTAATCTTTCCTCCCTCAAGACCACAAAAGTTGGGGTTCAACTGCTACCCCAATCATAACAACAAATATAAAGTTTCATAAACAAACATGACTATGTCCCTAACATAAACAAAAGTGGGACTGACTGTACTAGCAACTAATCAACCATCCTATCCCATCACTATACATCATGACGGATCCGAGCCTGCTGACCAGAAGAGACTGCTCCGTCCCCGATCCTGCGACGAACAGAGCGACTGGACTCCCCTACCTCAGTCCGGGGTCTACGGTAGGCTGCATCCAAGGCATGCCCCAGGGTCTCTATCCTCACTGCCCTGGCCTCTAGCTGGTCCTCCAGCTGATCAACCCTCCTGGCCTCCCTGGCCCAGGCCTCCCCGACGTGCATCCTCGCAGCCACCTCCAGTCCGGCCTCAAACCTCATGGCTTCCTGTTTCGCCCTCAGGTGGGCGATCTGCAGATCCCGCTGCTCCAGTCTCTCCCTCAACTCAGCGTTTCGGGCCACTAGCTGATGTAGCAGTGGTCCGACCTGCTGTGCTGAGGACTCGTAGCCCTGCAGCTGAACCTTGACCACCCCTAAATCATGCTCGAGCTGGTAGGCCAGGTCTCTGTACTGGTCCTCCATATACTGATGGGTCTGGTTTTGCTCCTCCAAATGAGACATCCGAGCCTCCAGCTCCTCATTTCTGTCAGTCAACCCCTCGATGATATCATCAGCAGTGGACCCCATGCCATCAATATCAGCAGGTGGCTCCTCCCCCTCGGCCTCGGGATCCTCCTCCTCAGTATCAGGGTCCTGACTACCAGACCTCATCACCCCACCTACTACTGGCTCTGGCAGCTCCCTATGGTAGTCCTCCTCCGGTTCGGACTCCTCCTGTAAAAATCCCGGGGCAATAGGAGCATAGCCCACCAGCTGCTCCGCCACTACCGGTATGTCTATAAATACCTCCTCCTCACGGGCTCCACTGGTCTCCCCTATAGCAGCCATCCTACAAACACACAAAAACTAACATTAGTACAACAATAAAATATATTCATTGAAGAAATGAAGTTATATTTCATTGGGTACTACTCGACTCGATGAATTCCCCAATTCATCAAAACCACATATGATAAATCTCCTCGATTTATCTCCTAACACTCGATACGAGTTTACTATGAAGGTTATATCCTAGGTTTCGCGATCCTAAAGTTTATAACCTACAGCTCTGATACCAACCTGTGACGCCCCCAAATTCGGGTCTCCAAATACCCGGATCTGGTCATCACGATCCAATACAAACATTCACCTCTAACAACATATGATATCTGAAAGTGCGGAATATAATAAACATACGTTGTTCATTCAAGGTGTTACTAGTCCCAGAATACGATTAACCTTAAACATTTACACAATACATACCCTAAATAGCTATCAGGGTTTAAATTACATTAACCGTAATTAACTAACACATAAATCTAAAGTCTGCTACGAGAAGTATATCACTTCATCTTGTCTTTTCCTTTGTTCTTCCCTGACGTCTCGGGTTTAGCTGCAATGAAGTCATGATATAGCAAGAATGAGCAACGAGTTTGCCCAGCAAGTTTAAAGTACAACAATAAAGATATATCATGATGAAGGGATATTAAAGAGATTTTAACAATAGAATAATCAGAAGCAAGAACATTAAATGCTTTTAGAACAATTGATAGTCAAATAGACTTTGAACGATAACTTCCAGAGGAGTCAATAGCTGGCTGACCCTCTGGTTACTGGCTACAGAATAACGTACTTGAGGGGATCAGCCTCGCGTACCCTATGTATATGCATAACATTTAATTCTGCTATTTGTACCTTATATACGGTACGTGGGGTACTCCCCTATAAATAAAGGGGTGTTCATACAGTCTAAGAATCCTTACCATTGATTGGTTCGGATAGCTTTTATAAATTCTCACGTAATTGTCTGACCGAACAAGGGTTCAGACTTAACCATGAATGGTTGATAGATTTCTGAACTTAAATATACGAATTCAAATGCACGAATGTCAATGATTATACAAATGTGGAAAAATCTTGAAAGAATTAGACCACTTAAAGCATGCTTGGAGATAAGGTACAAGCTTACAGAATAACTTGCAGTAATATATATATACCTTTTGCATGAATTAAAATACTGCATAAGGTTTTAGAAGTATTGCTCAATGTAAAAGTTGGGTAAGGAAGAACTTGCAATAATGTAAGGAGTTTAGGGTTAGGAACTTGCCTGTTTGCTCAGCTACAGTTTAAATCTTAGCTTTAATTAATTGATCTCGAGTGACCTATCATTGGGTAGAGTCGATTTATCAATTATCAGTTGTATATTGGCACCACTCACTATACCTTTTACTCAACAGGTAAAATTCACCATCTATATCTAATTACTAATTAACATTAGCCAAACAGAAATTTATTGATGGTCTTTAGCTATTGAAAACAATTGTTAGCTAATCATGATTACTATTCTTGAGGGTTCAGATTATTACCCTTTTTGTCCCTAAATATGGGTCAACAACCTTTATTTATTATTAGAATAATAAATTCATCATGGTTTAATGACAACTAACTAATAGTTGGTTACTTATTTAATTACACTTAATTACTATTTACTATTAATAAAATAATCTTTAAGTGTTTATCCTCATTATTTAATAAGGACCAAAATAAAAATCAGTTTATTAATCCCCCTTATACTTAATCATTATTTCAGCAACAATTAAGTAATTCTCATCCTTATTATTCAACAACTTTATTCTTAATTATTATTATTATTAAATAATAATTAAATACTTAGTACCTTTATTCACTATTTATTAATAATAAATAAATATTTTATTAACTTTATTCATATTTAATTATTATTATTATTAAATAATAATTAAATAATTATTTTATTAACTTTATTCATATTTAATTATTATTAAATAATAATTAAATATTTATTATCTTCATTTATTATTTATTATTTATTAATAAATAATAAATAATTATTTTATTAACTTTATTCATATTTAATGGTTATTAAATATTTATGATCTTTATTTATAATAAATAATTATTTTATTAATTTTATTCATATTTAATTATTATTAGTGCTAAATAATAATTAAATATTTATTATTTATAAATTATTAACCTTACCTATATCTAACTATTATTTAGGATTAAATAATAATTAAATATTTATTACCTTTATTTATTATTTGTGGATAAATAATAAATAGTTATTTTACAAATTGTATTTATTGGTAATAATTATCTCGTTAACTTTATTATTATTTAATGTTAACTAAATAATAATTTAAAGACTTACTATCTTATTTGTTAGTCATAAACACATAATAAAAATTATTTTATTATTGTTAACAGTCCCTATGAACAGCCGAATCACAGTCACACTTATACCCAGCTTCTGCAACTCCATTTCAACCTAACCATTCCTCTTACCCAACACAGGCATATAAAAACTAATTTCATCGGCTGCTAGAAACTTTAAGGTTCATTATTAACAGTTTCTCAATCAAACTATGCAAGAATCAATGCCAACATAGCACAGTTGGTAATACAACACCAAGTATAAAAAAAAAATTTTGTACAAAACCCAAAACAGAGGATTATCTCAGTGCTACAAACAAAATCCAATGTCTTATTACCAGGTTTCCCAAATCCAAGCCAAACAAGGATATTAACAATTCATTGCCAGACTTTACCCAAAAATTATAATACAATGTTCTGAGTTTTTCAAACCAAAGCAATACCCAGAACTAAATTCCAATACAAAGACATATTCAATACAATACCCAACATAAAGTACCTAATGTGTTCACCCAATTAAACACTAGATTCTGAATCAATTGGCCCAACACAGGGCAACAAAAAAAAATCTGCATACAGTAGCACAAATGGGCGACTACACAAACCATAACCCCCTCTACACAAACCAGAGTTTTAAATCTAGAAGCTATAATACACTGTCTGATTTTCAAACCAACTATTACAGAAAGTTAACAATTTAGCACAGTCGCCTAATACCTTGATTTTGTGCGGTTGGCTGCCTTCCTTTTCCTTCCGAAATATGAAACCCAGCTGGACATTCGTCGGTTAACTCTACTTTCTTCCTCCTCTGAAATTTCCTCTCCCTCTCTCTAATTTGGAAACCTAAACTTTCCAATTGGGAACTCACAAAACAGTGATTCAGCAGCTTGGTTTAGGGGTTCGAGGGTTCAATTTATAAAGAAAAATTTACCCAAGTCAAATGGGATATTACCCAACCGATTTTCCAAAGACCGTTGGTAAGAAAGGGATGGGTGACTGATGTGTAGCTCGCCGACAGTGAATTCGCCGGCCAGTTTCCTCGAGCGTCGCACCTTCCACCGGTCGCGTCGCTGAAATTTTGGGACCCTTGGTCCGCTCGTTGGTCGTTCAGTTTCTTCGATTTCTGCCTCGAGCCTTGCACGGTCCGCCGGTCGATTGATGCTGCCGCCGGCGTCTCCCTCCCGTCCCTCGTCACTGATTGATTGAGGGTTTGGGTTTGATTGCTCGATGGCTAGGGCTTAGGTCTTCTTGCTCGGCTGGTTTCCTTCCTCCCTCTTGACTGATCGATTTGGGGGTTTTGAGAATATTGGCTTCAATCAGTTGTCCCCAAATTGAATTGCCGGTTGTCCTAATTAAAGAAAACGGGTCCAACCCGTTCCTTGACTTACCCGACTGGAATTAAATGGAATGGGTCGACCCGATTTGTCTACACCAACTTGTTTTAGAGATTGGGCTCAACCCAATAGATTTTAAGGGGTTGCCCACTCCTGTTAGCCCAACAAGGAAAAAAAAGAAATAAAAAGGAAAAGTGGGCTGCGGCCAAAATAAAAAAAAAATAATAAAAAAAAAAAAAAAATATGGGTTTGGTCAAATAAAATATATATGACCCAATTGAAATAGCCACTTTACATTTCTAATATTTTGAATTACTTAAACCAATTAATTAATTATTCAAAATATCTATTCCAACCATAATTCTTTATTTGAATTATTTAACCCAGTAATGATAAAATTATTTATTTAATTTTCCAAATTTTCTTGCAAATAAAATCTTAGGGTCAACTCACTAATTTAATTAAACTATTAATGAGTCCTTTTAATGCACAGAGAATTATTGGACCACGTATTTATATAATTAAATAATAATAATACCCACATGGATCCAATTAAATTTATAAAATTATATAAAATGAATTTATTTATAAAAATACATTTGGTACAATGTTTAAAATTTTCCGGACATTACACCGACCCCCGCCAGCTCACCGACTGGGTAAGCGTAGTGGCAATCAATATATTTTAATAATGTGATGATTGTAATGAACCTAGTCCTTATGTGACTAATATTTACGATGATTTTAATGAACTATGTAGGATATTTTGACGGACGATTAACGTCAAGATATTAACGCACGTACAAGGCAAGTTTCCTAACTCATACAACTCCTATTTAATTGTGCGAGTTTTCCTTACTCGATTTATTTATTGGGCAAGTTTCGAATTTATTTATCTATCGAACAAATATTATTTATTGAGCAAGCTTATTGAGCTTCTTGACTCCGTTCAAATTACTTATCAATTTAGCAATTCATGTGCTAGTATTCATACTTCTATTCAAGTATTGCAATGAAAGCCCATTTCATGCAATGTTATATATTGTGTGATTCCAAAGATTACGAATTTTTATTCATTCAAGATATTTTTAATGCAATCATGCATGTTGTTGAACCTTAAAGTTCTTTATTCCATAGACTGTTTAAAAGCTATGTCAAGGCTAATTGTTTCAACTAGACACTTATTGATTTGGTTACTAAAGTGAGGTTAAAGTCCTCCAACTATTATTGTTGTTAAGTAAAATTGTCCGATCAAATTGTTTTGGTCTGGACTCCCATGTAAAGCTGAGTGGAATAACCCTCACAGCAGGGGAAATTGTATAAACGTCGGGGAACCGACACGCGCGTAAATGGAAAATGTAAGGCTTATCCATAACGCCAGGTATTTTAGGCTGATCACCTATTGTACCAGTTTGTGGATTATCGGATGAATTTACAGTAATTCTAGAATAGAGTTATGTGCCTTGGTGCACCCTCAGTATTGAATAGTTCCCTTCTTCGGAAAACTTTGAAATCCTTGGATACGTCAGAAACCCTTCGGTCCTTAGCGACCACTATAACGGTGATAAAAATAAGTTGTTTATTTTCTTGGTTCAGATAAATTTTTACTATTGTGAGCTATAAAGTTATTCATGTGATTATTCATTGTTATTATACTTGCGGGGCAAATTGTTGCTCACCCCTTGCTCTCCTTAAAAACATTTCAGTTAGTGCGGCACGTGGCGAGAGCTCAGGAAAAGATAAGGGAAAGGGGAAAGCTACGGAGTAGTTGTAATTTGTTGTTCTAGAATTACCGTTTGTATTAAGACTTATTATTGACGTCGTGTATTAAGACATATTTACCCTTTTGTATTATGTTATGTTTTGTAATAGTATTGGTTTCGAGACTTGGGACAGGTTTATTTATGTTATATCAATGTAAATATTCCTTTATTCCGCTATAAGTTATCGATTGTATCATTTTGGTATTGGATAGTGATGAACCAGGTCTGTGGCTCAGGTGACCCGGATTTGGGGGCGTCACAATACTTGATGCTAACAAACTGACTGGACCGAATTACACGGACTGGTTAAGGAATCTGAGAATTGTTCTCACTGCTGAAAAGATTTCTTATGTCCTAAATTCGCCTGTCCCTACAAGTGTTGCAGAAACAGCCTCTGAGGAAGAGATTGCTACTTTCAGAAAGTGGCAAGATGATGCAATCTTGGCTCAATGCATCATGCTCGCATCCATGAGTAACGAGCTTCAGCGTCAGCATGAAACTATGGATGCTCCTACTATATTGCTGCATCTCAAAGAGTTGTATGGTGAGCAAAGTAGGACTGCTAGATATCAGATATCTAAGGAGCTCTTCCGATCTCGTATGACCGAGGGCACTGCTGTTGAGACTCATGTCCTTAAGATGATCAATCTGATTGAACAGCTTGGACAACTTGGGTTCGTGATGGATGGGGAGTTAAGCCAAGATTTGATCTTCCAGTCACTCCCGTACACCTTCTCACAATTTGTTGTGAATTTTCACATGAATAAGTTGGACGTCAGCTTGCCTGAGTTACTTAACATGTTGAAAACTGCTGAAGGTCACTTCTTATCCAACAAGAACCAAGCCTTACTAGTGGATGATTCTTCCAAGAAAAAGAAGAGGCCCAAGGTATCTTCTGAAAAGAAGAAAAACAAGAAGGCTAAGGGCAAGGCGAAGAGGAAGGATAAAAAGAAACCTGATCCAGATAGCAAAGGAATTTGCTACCATTGCAATAAGCCGGGACACTGGAAGAGGAACTGCAGGGAGTATCTTGCGGACCAAAAGAAGCTTGGAGAAGCTTCAACTTCCGATCTAGGTTTGTTCATGATTGAAATTAATTTTTTTGAAAGTCAAAATTCTACTTGGGTATTGGATACCGGCTGTAGTTCTCACATATGTAATAATATGCAGGGACTAAGCAGAAGTAGGAAGCTGAACAAGGATGAAGTCGTCCTACGAGTGGGAAATGGAGCAAAGGTTGCTGCATTAGCTGTAGGGACTTATTGTTTAGCACTGCCTTCGGGCAAGTTCATTAGTTTAAATAATTGTTATTATGTTCCAACACTCATTAGAAATATTATTTCAATTTCTGTATTGGATATGGATGGTTTTGATATTATAATAAAGAACAACAGTTGTTCTATTTATAATAACAATGTTTTATATGGTGTTGGCAATTTACTGAATGGACTTTACATACTTGACTTGCATGAAAATATACTTCAAATTGAACAAACTAAGAAAAGAAAAAGAGATGATGTTAATTATACCTTTATGTGGCACTGTACACTCGGTCATATCAATGAAACAAGATTATCCAAGTTGCATAAAGATGGGCTTTTAGAGCTATCTGATTACGAATCATATCCAACTTGTGAATCTTTTCTCATGGGTAAGATGACTAAATCTCCTTTTAGTGAAAAAAGAGAAAGAGTTACAGAGTTGTTAGCGTTGGTACACACAGACGTTTGTGGACCTATGACAACGAATGCACGAGGAGGGTATTCTTATTTTATTACTTTCACTGATGATCATTCTAGATTTAGATATGTGTATTTAATGAAATACAAATCTGAATCGTTTGAAAAGTTCAAAGAATTCAGAAGTGAAGTAGAGAAGCAAACTGGTAAGAGTATTAAGATTCTTCGATCGGATTGAGGAGGGGAATACTTAACCAATTAGTTTCTCAATTGTCTCAAAGAAAATGGTATAATCTCACAATGGACTCCACCAGGGATGCCACAGTTGAATGGTGTATCTGAAAGGAGAAATCAAACATTGTTGGACATGGTTCTTTCCATGATGAGTTTTACCGACCTTCCAGTATCCTTCTGGGGTTATGCCCTAGAATCGGTTGCATACCTACTTAACAAGATACCTACCAAATCCGTCCCAAAAACCCCATATGAGATATGGACAGGGAGGAAACCAAATCTTAAGCATGTTAAGACTTGGGGTTGTCCAGCTTATGTCAAAAGGTTTGAGCAAGATAAGTTGAAGACTAGATCCGACAAGTGTAGATTTGTGGGATACCCTAAAGAAACATCAGGGTATTGTTTCTATCACCCGACTGATCAAAAAGTGTTTGTTGCGAAACACGCTGCCTTCTTGAAAAAGGAGTTTATCCTTGAAGGGGTCAGTGGGAGTAAGATATATCTTGAAGAAGTTCAAGAACCACAAAATACTACAGATCAAAGTCAGGTACCTGACCAAGTAGAAGAACCTACTGTACCACTACCTATTCGTAAATCTGGAAGAGTACCGAAGATACCTGATAGGTATGGATTCATCATAGAGGATGATGATAAGGTACGCATCATAAATGATGATGATCCATTGACTTACGAAGAGGCTATGAGTAGTGAAGACTCAAATAAATGGGAAGAAGCCATGAAATCCGAGATAGACTCCATGTATGAAAACCAAGTATGGACTTTGGTTTCACCACTTGAGGGCATTAAGCCTATTGGGTGTAAATGGGTCTTTAAGAGAAAGACTGGAGCAGATGGCAAGGTAGAGACCTATAAGGCCCGACTGGTTGCAAAAGGTTTCAAACAAAGACAAGGAATTGACTATGATGAAACCTTCTCACCAGTAGCTATGCTCAAGTCCATTCGGATTTTGCTTGCAATTGCAGCTTATTATGACTACGAGATCTGGCAAATGGACGTGAAAACGGCCTTCCTCAATGGAGAGCTTGAGGAGAATGTATATATGATACAGTCAGAGGGTTTTGTTTCAACGGTTGGAACAAACCAAGTTTGTAAGCTACAAAGATCCATTTATGGATTGAAGCAAGCTTCTCGAAGATGGAACATCCGTTTTGATGAGATAATTAAAAGGTTTGATTTTATCAAAAATGAGGATGAACCATGTGTGTACAAGAAGGTTAGTGGGAGCGCTGTTTCATTCCTTGTATTATATGTTGATGACATATTACTGATAGGGAATGATCTTCCTATGCTACAGTCGATCAAAATTTGGTTATCTAAACACTTCTCCATAAAGGACTTAGGTGAGGCATCCTATATTTTGGGGATAAAGATCTATAGAGATAGATCTAAAAGGATGCTTGGCTTGACCCAAGGAAAGTACATTGAATCGATACTAAAGAGGTTTAGCATGGAAGATTCCAAGAGAGGTCTCATGCCGATGAGCCATGGAATACATCTCTCCAAGAAACAAGCCCCAAAGACACCTGAGGAGAGAAACCGAATGAGTAAGATTCCTTATGCTTTAGCAATAGGATCTATCATGTACGGTATGATATGTACTAGACCAGATGTCGCTCATGCACTTAGTGTAACAAGCAGATATCAGTTGAATCCAGGAGAAGAGCACTGGAAGGCTGTGAAAAACATCTTAAAGTACTTGAGAAGAACTAAGGATGTATTTCTTGTCTACGGTGGGTCTGAATTGAAACTAGAGGGCTATACAGACTCAAGTTTTCAAACAGACCAAGATGACTATAAATCCATTTCAGGGTATGTGTTTACCTTAAACGGTGGCGCAGTGAGTTGGAAGAGTTCCAAGCAGCAAACAGTTGTTGATTCAGTGACAGAGGCAGAGTACATAGCTGCAAGTGAAGCTGCAAAGGAAGCTGTTTGGATGAAGAAGTTCATAACTGAACTTGGAGTGGTTCCTAGCATTAAAGGAGCCATACCTTTATTTTGTGACAACACTGGAGCTGTTGCGCAGGCTAAGGAATCCAGGTCTCATCAGAAATCCAAACACGTGTTGCGGCGGTTTCATTTGATTAGAGAGATCATTGAAAGAGGAGATGTCACCCTGGAACGTGTGGACTCTCAAGACAACATTACAGATCCATTTATTAAAGCTTTAACTCAACAGTAGTTTGATCATCACTTAGAGAAGATGGGTATTAGATACCATGGCGATTGGCTTTAGTACAAGTGGGAGATTGATAGTAGTATGCACACAAGCCAATCATATTTGATATGATGTAGCATATACTTTGTAATCTTATTCATTTATTAATAAAAGAATTGATTTTCTTAAAAAGGCATTTTATATTATCTACATGGTGCTATTATATTAAATGTGATAAACCCATAGTTTTGAGCAATGCTTTTAGAATCATGATGGTGATCATGCTAATGAGATCTAAATTCTAGATAGGTCACAAACTAAAATTGTTCCTAATCGTTGGATTACTAAATTGGGGATTAGTGAATCCGGATAGATTAGTACATACGTTGCTTACTCTTAGGAAGAGGATGATTGATCTCATAATCATTTGTGTGGAGACACTAAAGCAAGTATGTAGGTGCTTATTAGAGAATAAGTTCACTGAACGTGACTCGCTAAGGAATACCTAATGGAGTTTTACTCACCTGTCAATAGGAATTCCTCTAGTGATAGTAGTACAAGTGATCCTTGGACTTGAGATCATCATAGTATCTTGTGTATGATGAATTATACTTTGACATGTCCCTTAAGACCTTTGGGGTATATTAAAGGGTATGATTGGGTATAATAAGTTGTACATGGAGATAGGTGAATGATCAACAAAGAATTTACCACGTCTAGTAAAAGATGTGAATATCCTATGTGATTCGATAAATGACAACTCAGTAGTCCTTAGCCAAGGCAGAATGAAATTAGAAAGGAGTTTCTAATTTTCATTATTTAGAGTTGTGCATTTGGGAATCGAAATGCATATAATTAAATAAAATAAGACTTGACAGTAAATCCATGTCTTATATTTACTTGGGACATTATATGGTAGAAGGATTGAATTGTACGGTAACTATTTACTCAAAGGTTCTTTTGTGATTGATGTTGAAATCTATATTATCTGGAAAGTCGTTGATCGCTAAGGGGGCTTACCCTTATTGTAGAATAAATATTATTTATTTAAATGAATTAAATAGTTTAATTTATTTACTTAAATAAGATTAGAATTGTTCTAATTGATTTATTCACAACCGGTTTAATATGGAGAACCTAGAGGGTCACACCGCAAAAGAAAAATATTTATTTAAGAAGTAAATGACATAATTGTAATAATAAGTTAAGTGTATTTAATTTAGTCTATGGAGATAGAATAAATTAAATAGCTTAATATTTATTATTTAATATTTTGGAAATATTAAGTATAAATTAATAAGAGGAGTCTTATTATTATTATTACTATTACTATTATTTAATTCCTAATAGGGATTGGGAATTAATTAATAGAACTATTATTTATTTCCTAATAGGGATTGAGAATTAATTAATAGAAGTACTCTCTCACAAATTCCTAATTGGATTAGGAGCATAATTAATTAAAGGAGTTTAATTATAATTGAAACCCTAATCCTAAATAGTTTAGGGAAGGGTTATTCCTACATCTATAAATAAGAGGAGTCTTATCATAGATTAGGGTTACACACTCTTGCATTAGATTGTGGAGAGTACTTACAATTTCTATAGAGATAGAAACTAGGGTTTTTGCCAAATACCCAACTTCTTGAATACTTGTTCTTCCTTGGTGGATCACCTCTAGAGGCCAAACACTTGGGTGGCTAACATTGATCAAAGGAAGGAATCACACCGTAGCATTCGAGGAGAACACGAAGGACTATGAGTTGAACTTGTACCCGAGGAAGCTTTGTTCTACGAGGGTATAATTTCTTATTCTCTTTCTCTTTCGTTTATATCGTTAATTGAGCACATTGATCGATCACGGTGATGGTTTGTATAAAATTTAAAAATTCGTTTTATCGCGCTTCCGCTCCATTTATGTAATTTGATTGCATGCTCGTTTTATATACAAACCTAACACCCAAGGCAACTAGTTTAGTGTCTACTCTCTTTATGATGCCCTTCATGTTAATTACCAAAAACGAGTCGATTCTTGGGGCTTTGAGTAGTTCTTTGCCATAGCTCCACGTCGCTGCCCATGAGGTTATCTTTGTGCTTTATCTGAGAGATGGTTTCACAAGAGCTATTCTCTCTATTTGTTGGACTACGAGGTGATGATGACGCCTTTAGACTGGTGTTATATTATAGGTATTGAGTTCTCTATCCAGCGGGTGTCTCTGGAGGTTGACATCTCGCCTGCTGTTGTTCGCCCATTATTGGGATTCTCTCCACATGATCAGGTCTTCAAGGCCCGTAGCATTCGTTCTGGCACTTTGGCATTCGATGCCATCAGAGGGGCTTATCAGAGCTATTTCCTGACGATCTTGTTGAGCGTGATCGGCTTCTGCGACATCTCTTGTTGATCATCATGAGGGGTTATTTCCTGGCGAACAACTCCTCTACAGTTCATTTAAGTATAGTGGGAGCTCTTGGAGACGTTGATCGCATCGAGGACTACGATTAGGGGTCGTTTACATTTATATATTTTCTTCACGACATGCGTCTTCGTTCAGAAGGTCAGACCGATGCTTGGCTCGGCTTCTTTCCATTCCTCCTGGTAGGCCTTCTTTCCAATTCTTCTCATCTTCTCGATCTATTTTGTTTTTGTCACTTTTCTGATGTAGTTGTTATTTGTGTTTCAGTTCTGGGCCTATGAGAGGCTTCCCTGTCTTCGACCGGTCACTACTCTGGGTTAGACACTTACCCTCGGGGTCGTCGATGGCATCAGACTACCTTGGAGAAGTTCTCTATTTTTAACAATTTTGTTCATTGTCGTCTTTAGCTATAGTTAATTACTACTGCTGATGTGACTTGGGTTCCATATTCATTGGAGCATCTGACAGTCGAATTCGAGGATGGCTTTTTGAGTGGTTCAGAGTTTGCACTGTCCACCTGCCGGGTTCCTTTGTTATCATACAGAGGTTGGAAGCTTTACCTAGGGGAGCGAACCTTTAAATGTGTCTTGGGGGAGATCCACATCCCCTTTCATCCTCTTCCTCAGCAATCTTGGCCTGTTGATGTGCCGGTTTCGGAGATTCCCCTACAGGGCGTGGACAACTTCTTGTTATCTGATGGTCCTAGTACCTCGGAGGTTTTTACTACCTGGTGGAGGCCCCGAACTATTGGTGCACAGACCCGGGATACTCATTTCTTGGGAGATCTTGTAACGGGGTCAATGATGATGACTAATTGGATGGCCTATGTTCGAGAGCCAATACATCAGGATCAAATTGCTAGTTTGACTTGTCAGGTGGATCAGTTATCCTTTTTCTTTCGTCAGCTGGGCAGGGATCTAGTGGTGGCTTTTTCTTGTGATCCTTCTGGATTGAGCTCTAGTTCGACCGCCGACCCTGGTGCCACTGACGTTCCGGGTGGAGGTGCTCTGACTTTTTATTGCCCTAACTTGAATTTCTGTGACGCCCCCAAATTCGGGTCCCTTGAACCTCAGATTTGGTGCTCACGATACAACATACACATCTCATTTATCTACCCATTTTTTATGAATTACATCATTCATTACATTATCTTAATAAAAACATATCATTATCCCAAGTTTCACTAACCTTAACAATACATACTTAATAATACAAAAGGTTTAAGTCAAAATATAATATAATAATCATTACACAAATGACATTATTCGTCTGCTTTCGCTTTGTCTTTGTACTTTTTAAAACCTTTGGCTAACTCGGCTTTAGCTGAAAAGTTTTATTTTAAGTAAGGGTGAGCAACTAATTTTCTCTGCAATTTCAAGTAGACAATAAATACAAGAATAATATATCATGATCGGAAAAGAATCAACTTCTGAATTTTCAAAAATATATAATGATTGTGAAGAATTAGCAATACTGCAATAATATTCACTAAAGTGGAATATTCCCAGATTTCATATTGAGTGATCACAATAGATCGGGCACTGCTAGAGGAATCATCAGTTAATAAAACTGAATTACCTCAACAGTATGAGTTAGTTATAAAAACTAATTATACTTTTCTGCAAGTACGTGAAAGGATCAGCTTCATTGTACCCGTGATTATGCATAAAACTCAAACATAGTGCGCGGGTCGGATGTCCGACAATAAGGTTCCCCTTTTTATAAGGGTTGTTCATCTCAGTCTTACATCATGAGTCCGTACCACATCAATATGGTTTGAATTGATTTCAAAGAAATGTTATGATTTCAACATATTATATCAATATTGATCTAGCCGAAATAAGTGGCATATATTCTCAATAACAAATTAGTTCAAATAATAGAACGCTTCATAATTTAACAAATATTAGTCTAGCCGAAACAAATGGCATCGACATTCAATAACAATCAGTTCACAAATAATAGAACGCTTCGTGCTTTAACAAATATTAGTCTAGCCGAAACAAATGGCATCGACGCAGTACTTAAACAATTCAGGCATAATTGAATTTTAAAGATAACTTGAATACAAATATAAAAGATTTGTATAAGTTCTAGAATTTATTTAAAGTAAGATCATTGAAAGAATTTCAAACATTGGGAACAATCATAAGAATTAAATAAATGAATGTAAGAACTTGTATATCAATAAAAACTTGCACAAGGTGCGAATATCAATAAATATTATAGATGTGGAATAATTGTCAATAATTAATCTACTAGCATGCTTGAAACATAATAACTCGAGTTTGAGTTAGGAAACTTGCCTCGTTCGATGACTACGGCTATACAATTTAATATAATCTCTTATGAAAGACCTATCATTAATAAGATTGATCTCTCAATTAGCATAACATATTTTAACTCATAACACTATTACTCTTATAATAAATTATCTAACATGTAGTCACATAATCAAACATTAGATACTACCATAAATTATTAGTAATATTATCATCTTTTGATAATATTCTATCACACAACCACCATCTTAAACTCCCATCTAATATCAAATAATATTCCATCACTTCTTAACATTATTAATTACTTAATAATATTTTATTTCCTTTCCAATATTATTAACCATTTAATTTTATTCCTCCACAAATATTATTAATCATTTAATAACATCTTACTCACCTCATAATATTATTAATCATTTAATAATATCTTATTCACCTCATAATATTATTAATCCTTTAATAATATTTTAATCTCTTACTAATGTTATTAATCATTTAATAATATTTTATTCACTTACTAATATTATTAATAACTTAATAATATTTTATCCTTAACTAATATTATTAATCATTTAATAATATTTTAATCTAATATTCTTAATTATTTAATAATATGTTAATCTAATATTATAAATTATTTAATAATATTTTACTCATTTATTAAACTTATAAACAATTAAATTTAATTGTTTATCTCTTACTATTTCATTTTTTTAACAAACATAATATGCCATAAATATAACATTTTATAAAAATGACCAAAATACCCTCCAATAATCTAATCATATCATATTAAGGGTCTTTATGCAATAAAATCACATTTACAAAATTTATAACTTCCTTTAACTTAATATTCTCATTTATTCTTATCTTGAACAATTACATGAAAAATACGAAAATAACTTTTTATTTTTTTATTTTCTGCAAAATATCAGTATATGATATTTTAGTGAACATATATTTTTCTTGCATTTTTCCAATTTCGTTTACTATTTTTAAAATGTTCAAAACAGTCCGAAATTGCAATAATTATCATAAATCATTTTTTTGTCCAAAAATTATGAAATGTTTACAACAAACTCTTGTTATAAACATCTAATTTTGGTAAAAAAATTTATAATCTTCTTAGTTACATATAAAGAGTTATTCCTATTCACTTTTAAAATAGCATTTCCTTGCAAAAATCATTACTTGAGTTCTAGACATCCAAAAATTACAATCTTTGTACTGGACTTAGTTAACTTAACATACTATCATTCTAAAAATTTTCGGAATTTTTAGAGCGACTAAAGTGGACGAAACTGCCCTTAAAAGGAACTGGCCTGGTACAGTTTTTCCCCTTTTTACCCAGGTGGACTGTTCTTGCTAAAACAGTGGCCATGGCTTGCATAATTAACACATTTGAGTGCTACTAATTGGATTTATTAGTTAACTTATATATCTAACACCTCTCTTTGACGGATCATAAAATGGATATGTAGATTTCAAATGGTAACCATTCAAAGTGAGAGAAAGTTAGGATTTTCTAACTCTAGAAAACTAGTTTTCTTTCCTTTCTTTTGATCAAACTTTTTAACACCCAAAATGGTAAGATCTATACTTAAAATACTAAAAAACAAGTAGATCAAAGTTTTTAAGATTCAAGAACATAGCTTTTCATTTTATCAAAATTAACCAAAATAAATTACATAAACTAATTAGGGTTCTTAGTTTATACCTAGTTCTTTGGGCACACTTCCTTCTTCTTCCAAAGTAACTTGTGAACTTGTGTGGTATGAGAAATCCTCTCCTCTCCTTCTTTCTTATGTTGTCTGACAGCCCTCCCCTTGGGTTCTCTCTCGCTCTCTCTCTCTCTCTCTTTATTTGCTCTCAAGCCTAAGGAAAAGAAAATGAAGTAAAACTTTTCTAATGCTTGGAAAGGGGTTCTATTTATAACACTAAAAATTATATACATATAACTTATATACATATACAAAATCCTAGCAAAAATCTCTCAAAATCTCTTCTAATATCTTTCCTTTCTCTTTCCTATTTTAGCAAATCTTTAAAAATCTTCCATATCTTCCATTTTCAAAGGCTAGGGATTTAGGCTAAGTGAGTTGGTGACTAACTTTGACCAAAAAAAAAACTACATGTGCCAATTACTCCCTATCTTGCCTTGGTACTACCCCTCCAATTTAGCAAAATTTTGATTTTATTTATTTCATTTAATTACTTATTTAATTATCTACATTTCACTTGGGTCATAATTTGGGCTCCCATTTAAATGGTTTGGGCTTTCTATAAAATTATTTGGGCTGTTCAAAATATCATGAGTCTAACACATAAATTTTATCTTACCCTAATTATTTAATTAAGGTTTTTAGTCTACTTAATTTGGACATTAAATAATTACTCATATGGGTTTAATTATATAACCCAATTAGACTTGCTTTAATTAGGTTTAAAATAATTTATTAGGTTGAGACATGTCACATAAATCTCTTAGTGTTAGTTTACTAGTACATAGATTAAATACTATGATTTGTTTTTTGATTTTTTTTTAATAACTATAATCATTAGGTTATTTAATCCTCATATCTAATCTGTAATTATGTTATATAACTTTCTTTTTATTTGTTCATTATATAACAAACAAATAAATATATTCAAATAATATACATATTCATTTAATCACATATTCATTCTATATAAGTCACAAAGTGTTCAATACATTGATAACTAATCTAATATTCTTATTTCTTGGCTTTCCTTTTTGTTCCACTAATTCATTAATTCAATTAGTCCTAATTAGCTTAATGAATTATTATACATATTTATCCACTTTATATTAGTTATACTAATTAATTACTTAAAGATTATAAATCTTTTCATTTACCATTCAAGGCCAACACTTAGCATTAATTTACAACATAAGCTTATCATGCTTTTTCTTTAATCTACTAGATTAATTATTCATCCTGGCCTCCTTTTCATTTCTTATTCAATTTAAAATAAATAATTAACTAACTGTAATACCCGTAAAAAAAACTATTCTTAAAGCTTTTTAATTGGACTTTTATAAGATTGACTAAATTTATGTGATTTTTTTTATATTTGGGTCAAATTTATGTGGACTAATTAGAAGTGATATATAATATTATTTGGTTAAAATTTGGGCCTTAATATTAATTGAACTCAATTAAAAGTTCATTAGGGCAAGACCCTCTTAATTAATAAATAGCTAAACCTAATCTCATCTTCATTATACAAACCGAAGGAAAGAGAGGAAGCGGCGGTAGAAGAACAGAAAACCAAAGGAAAATTCTTGCAGTTAAGGTAATACTAATCACTATCCTTCTTCCATACCATATGCCCTATGTTTATTCCTGCAAGTATTGTACACTAGATTCCAATGGAATCATAGCATATGACCCCACCTTCATTCTCATCAATTCTATTCTCCCTCTTTCTTTGTTTCAATTTGCACAGAAACAGAAAGTTTGGACAATCAATAAATAAATAAGTGAGGTGAATTAATTGATAACTATTGTGGGCAAAATATAGAATAATTGAGTGAAGTAAATTAATTAAGTTAATATTATGAAGAATGGATCTGCTTCCAAGATTGTAGTTAGATATATATTGTATTGTCTATATTATTTATACGTACATATGTAGGTATTGAATGTAAACCTTCTGTAAAGCATATGCAGGGGGTGATTTGTAAGTTTTGAAAGACAAGGGGAAAGACCACAAGAGACTTAAGTTGGGGGAACAACTTATAAGCTAATTGAAACTAGGTTTTTTTTCTTATATAATCAAAACCTAACTTCTTTCTTTCTTTTAGAAAGAAAGAAAGAGAGAGAAAGAGAGAGAAAGAAGAAGATCTAGAAAGAGAAAGAGAAGGAAAATGAAGAATAAGAGAGAGAAAATGAAGAACACGAGAGAGAAAGAAGAAAAACAAGAAAGAGAAGAAGAGAAAAGCTAGAAGGGCTAGAAAGAAAGAGAAAACACTAGAAGGGCTAGAAAGAAAGAGAAAACGCACATATCAAAGAGGAGAAGGAAGAAAAGAAGATCAAATCGAAACTTCGATCGATTGTAGCTAAGAACAAGAAGAATAAAAAGGTAAAAATCCTAGAAAACTCTTCTAGTTCATCTTTTTCTTTAAAAACACTTTCTAGTATACTAGGAAGTGCTTTGTTGGTGGATGTTGTTTAATGAGACCATAGAAGGGTCTTGGAGAGATATTGTTATATTATTGATAACCTTGTAAAATTTACCGGTAAATGCCATGAGAGTGAAAACAAAGATTAAAGTCCTAAACCTATGCGTAAAGGATGGAAAAGCTTGTTTAGAGGACGTAAAAAGGACCTTAATAATAATTTTTGCGTCTTTTGTTATAAGCCGCGAATGTATTATGAAAAGTTCCATGTGGAGCGGGTGAAAAATTCGCCATAATGAAGTTATTGCGAAAATTTCAGAAAAAGACGTCTTAAGACGAATTAAAAACTTAATGTCACTTCGGGGGTAAGAATTTAGCTAGAGTATCCAAAAGAGTCCAAAATCATAGGGCTTTTGTAGAGTATGGAATATGTAAGCTGCGAGCTCAAGAACGAGTTCAATCCGATTTCGGATGAACGAGTTATAGTAAAACGAAAGTTTGACGTTTAAAAACGTCGTTCGTTAAATAATTGTTCGTAAAGGGACTTTTGAGCCAATTTTTGGGCTTAATAGAAATTCGAGAAATTTGTTCCAAATATGCTAAGCTATAGATATTGTGGTATGCTAGAAGTAAGTTGGAGCGTTGGAAATCAATCGCGTCGACGGAAAGAAAAATCTGCAGAAGCAGAAGCATTTTTTTTTCGGAAACAGGTGAGCTCGCCGGGGCGGGTTTGATTGCCTTGTAAGTTCGCTAGGGTGATGTAATATCCTGAATATTTATAGAACATATAAATATGATATTGAATGACTAAAGTTAGCTGTACAGTTAATTTCGAGGACGAAATTCTTTTAAGAAGGGGATGTAATACCCCGAATATTTATGAGGATTATAAATGCGATCGTATACGTTTAGAATTAGAACGTATAACCTAAAACTAGGCATCGAGAAGTTTAAAACCTTAAGCCCTAATGAGATTCGAATTTTGTAACATATGTGCTTAATAAAGATCGAACTGATATTTCGAAGCAGGTGTTTTGTGAATTTATAGTGTAACGATGAATTAAGTCAAATAAAAAAATTTCGTCAAGCTGTTTAGTTGTGCTCACATTGACAAAATGATTTGTCGTGCTTTCCACGATTTCACCGAGAAATATCCCGACAAATTATTTTTGACAAGTTGTTATGTCGTGCTTGGGAATGACAAAGTGATTTGTCGTGCTTAAGGTGACAAGCTGCATTGTCGAGCTTGGAAGATATTTTCATTAAGGAGCTTAGAAGATAGGTTCAATTGCAAGCTGCATTGTCGAGCTTGGAAGATATTTTCATTGAGGAGCTTAGAAGATAGGTTCAATTCCAAGTTGTATTGTCGAGCTAGGAAGATATTTTCTTGAGGAGCTTAGATTGTAAGCTGCATTGTCGAGCTTGGAAGATATCTTCATTGAGGAGCTTAGAAGAATATTCTAAGAATATGCTAGGGTGCAAAATGTAATAAGCCGAGTCCTTGACGTGTAATTAGTGAAACTTGGTTTTTCTATAAATAGCAAGCTTAGTTCTTCATTATTTCCTACCATTTCAAGAGCAGTTTAAGAGCTAAACTACTCTATATTTATATTGTGAGAGATATTATGAGATAAAAAATTTCGTTCAAAACATCGAAAAGCTACACGATTGGAAGTAACGCTAGCAACTACAAGAGGTATTACTCTTGTGGTTATTATTTTCATTCTTCTTTATATATTTAGTAAAAATATACTTTTATAAGCAGTTATAATGCCCAAATTATTTTATGTATATAGTACAAAAGTCCTATTTACAAGCAGTTATAATGTCCGATTTATTTTTATTATATATTAGAAAATATACTTCTATAAGCAGTTACTATGTCCGATTTTCTCCAAGTATTTAGTAAGAATATTCATTTTATAAGTAGTTATAATGCTAAAATTATCTCAAATATAATAGTCGAATATTCATTTTATAAGCAGTTATAATGCCTAATTTATTTCAAATATAGTAAACAAATATTCATTTTGCAAGTAGTTTTAATGCTCAATTTATTTTAAATATAGTTAAAAATATTCATTCTATAAGCGGTTATAATGCTGAAATTATTTCATGTATATGAGAAGGAGTTTTATTTATAAGCGGTTATAATACGCGAAATAAAACTTAAAAGATTTAATCGTTAAAATGCTTAATTAGCCTAGCATAATTAAAGGAAAGTAAAGCTTGCACTTCAAGAGGTTGCATGAAGAACGCAAACTAGCATAAACGATCGAAGCGATAAAAGGAAAGTTTACTTATTTGTTGAAATGCACTTCGTGCAATAACGTGTCTTATTTATGAAGTTTATTGTTATGAAAGTACTGTTTCTTTTGCACCCTGTGCATTAACACACTTGTTATCTGTTATGTGCAACTTGCTAGTGATTATTGATTTTCAATTGAAAACCATGTTAGTATCTGAGTTGAACAACTCTCTTATATGGGCAAGAGTTTAAGATGTGTTAGGAAACCGATCTAACTCACTGAGGTAACATTTGTCGCAGTGTAGATATATCGTAGAAGCGGTATACACTATAGATACAATTGTAGCAGTGTTGATGAGACGGGGAACTAATTCATTAGTTCACGGGTTAGGAACCACTCAGTCTACTATACTAATAATCGTTGAAATCTTGTATCAGCTTATTCTGTATATATATCTTGAAAAGGTGATTCTCTTCTCATATATATATATATATATATATATTAGACTTGTTGGGCATTCTTATGCTCATTCTTGTAATTATCTTAAAACAAATTATAGCTAAGGAAGAATTACCAAACGATTCTGGCGGTACAAAGAAAGTTGAAGATGTAAAAGTCATTTCAATTATGTTAGATTAACATTATTGGCAATGTCTAAAAAGTTCTGATGTGGAAAGGAGTTAGGTCATTTAATTGCACGCTGTTTTAACGGATAGCCCCCTTTTTCCTGGGATCTGCCTGGTTGCTAATACTGCAAGTCTCGGATAGATACATGGAGATTTGTTTTCAAGTCTTTTATGAGTTATATGTAATAAGAACAAGTAACATGGGAATGATGTAACAATGAACGAATGATATTGTAAATATTATCACTTTTTCGTATTATACTCTGATTATTAGAAGTTAAGATTTCTATAGCATTATGTAAAGGTTATACAAGGGAGCACGAAGTCCGACCAAGCAAGTAGGTGGATTTCGGGGCGTCACATAATTTGGTATCAGAGCTGTCGATTATAGCTCTAGGGTAGGAGTGCCTTACGATATAGTCTTTAAAGTAGTAAACTTTATTGTTTAGACGTACTCATAAAAGAGTTCTTAAAACAAGTAACAATATAAAAATAAACCTTAAAAGTTAAATATATATATATTGTTTCATTATAATACTAAGCAAAGTAAAAATCTTTTGTAAAATGCCTAGAGATGATAAGCTTGAATAATACGAGGATTAGAAGAACTAAAGATGAAGAAGAAGAAGTTAGAGAAAAGAAGGAAGGGATGTACTAGTGTGAAGGTAGTACTTTTATAGTGTCTTGTAAATATAGGCAAGTTGAGTTAGATAACATCATATATATTTGAGAGCCATGTATTGTAGGTTGTTATGTGATTGAATAATTGTATATGAATTGTTAATATGAAAGAAATGTCTATTATACATAAACCTATAAATCTAAGTGAGGGTATTTGGCACGTTGAAAGTTCTAGCCATCAATGAACATTGTTGACCTAATTTAAATATTAAGAATTTAATGTGAGAAAAGAGGAATTCAGAAAATTCATATTGAAGACTAAGTTAGAGATAATTTCAAGGACAAAATTCTTGTAAGGAGGAGAGAATGTAATATCCTGAATATTTATAAAATATATAAATATGATATTGAATGACTAAAGTTAGCTGTAAAGTTAATTTCGAGGATGAAATTCTTTTAAGTAGGGCATGTAATACCCCGAATATTTATGAGGCTTATAAATGCGATCGTATATGTTTAGAATTAGAACGTATAACCTAAAACTTGGTATCGAGAAGTTTAAAACCTTAAGCCCTAATGAGATCCAAATTTTGTAACATATGTGCTTAATAAAGATCGAAATGATATTTCGAAGCAGGTATT
Source organism: Aralia elata (assembly GCA_034770075.1). Taxonomy (NCBI): domain Eukaryota; kingdom Viridiplantae; phylum Streptophyta; class Magnoliopsida; order Apiales; family Araliaceae; genus Aralia; species Aralia elata. The sequence goes on along the minus strand of CM068377.1, from coordinate 48,201,752 downwards.
TTGTGATTTTATAGTGTAAACGATGAATTAGGTCAAATAAAAATTTTTCGTCAAGCTGTTTAGTCGTGCTTACATTGACAATGATTTGTCGTTCTTTCCACGATTTCACCAAGAAGTATCCCGACAAATTATTTATGACAAGTTGTTGTGTCGTGTTTGGAAATGACAAAGTGATTTGTCGTGCTTACGGTGACATGCTGCATTGTCGAGCTTAGAAGATATTTTCATTAAGGATCTTAAAAGATAGGTTCAATTGCAAGCTGCATTGTCGAGCTTGGAAGATATTTTCATTGAGGAGCTTAGAAGATATGTTCAATTCCAAGTTGCATTGTCGAGCTTGTAAGATATTTTCGTTGAAGAGCTTAGAAGATAAGTTCAATTGCAAGCTGGATTGTCGAGATTGGAAGATATTTTCATTGAGCAGCTTAGAAGAATATGCTAGTGTCCAAAATGTAATAAGTCGAGCCCCTAACGTGCAATTAGTGAAACTTGGTTTTCCTATAAATAGCAAGCTTAGTTCTTCATTATTTCCTACCATTTCCAGAGCAGTTCAAGGGCTAAACCACTCTATATTTATATTGTGAGATAAAAAATTTCGTTCGGAGCATCGAAACGCTACACGATTGGAAGTAACGCTAGCAACTATAATAGGTATTACTCTAGTGGTTATTATTTTCATTCTTCTTTATATATTTAGTAAAAATATACTTTTATAAGCAGTTATAATGCCCAAATTATTTTATGTATATGTACAAAAGTCCTATTTACAAGCAGTTATAATGTCCGATTTATTTCTCTTATATATTAAAAAATATACTTTTATAAGCAGTTAGTATGTCCAATTTTCTCCAAGTATTTAGTAAGAATATTCATTTTATAAGTAGTTATAATACTAAAATTATCTCAAATATAATGGTCAAATATTCATTTTATAAGCAGTTATAATGCCTAATTTATTTCAAACATAGTAAACGAATATTCATTTTGCAAACAGTTATAATGTTCAATTTATTTTAAATATAGTTGAAAAATATTCATTCTATAAGCGGTTATAATGTTGAAATTTTTTCATGTATATTAGAAAGAGTCTTATTTATAAGCGGTTATAATACCCGAAATAAAACTTAAAAGATTTAATCGTTAAAATGCTTAATTAGCCTAGCATAATCAAAGGAAAGTAAAACTTGCACTTTCAGAGGTCGTATGAAGAACGTGAATTAGCATAAACGATCGAAGTGATAAAAGGCAAGTCTACTTATTTGTTGAAACGCACTCCGTGCAATAACTTGTCTTATTTATGAAGTTTATTGTTATGCAAGTATTGTTTCTTTTGCACCCCGTGCATTAACATGTTTGTTATCTGTTATGTGCAACGAGTTAGTGATTGTTGATTTTCAATTGAAAACCATGTTAGTATTTGAGTTGAACAACTCTCTTATATAGGAAGGAGTTTAAGATGTGTTAGGAAACTGATCTAACTCAGGGAGGTAAAATTTGTCGTAGTGTAGATGTATCGTAGAAGTGGTATACACTATAGATACAATTGTAGCAGTGTTGATGAGACGGGGAACTAATTCATTAGTTCACAGGTTAGGAACCACTCAGTCTACTATACTGATAATCGTTGAAATCTTGTATCAGCTTATTCTATATATATATCTTGAAAAGGTGATTCTCTTCTTATATATATATATCTGTTAGACTTGTTGGGCATTTTTATGCTCATTTTTGCAATTATCTTAAAACAAATTATAGTTAAGGAAGAATTAGCAGACGATTCTGGCGGTACAAAAAAAGTTGAAGATGTATAAGTCATTTCAACTATGTTAGATTAACATTATTGGCAATGTCTAAAAAGTTCTGACGAGGAAAGGAGTTAGGTCATTTAATTGCACGCTGTTTTAAGGGAAAGCCCCTTTTTCCTGGGAACTGCATGGTTGCTAATACTGCAAGTCTCGGATAGATACATGGAGATTTGTTTTCAAGTCTTTTATGAGTTATATGTAATAAGAACAAGTAACATGGGAATGATGTAACAATGAACGAATGATATTGTAAATATTATCACTTTTTCGTATTATATTCTGATTATTAGAAGTTAAGATTTCTATAGCATTATGTAAAGGTTATACAAGGGAGCACGAAGTCCGACCAAGCAAGTAGGTGGATTTCGGGACGTCACATAATTTGGTATCAGAGCTGTCGATTATAGCTCTAGGGTAGGAGTGCCTTAGGATATAGTCTTTAAAGAAGTAAACCTTATTGTTTAGACGTACTCATAAAAGAGTTCTTAAAACAAGTAACAATATAAAAATAAACCTTAAAAGTTATATATATATATTGCTTCATTATAATACTAAGCTTGAATGCCTAAAGATGATAAGCTTGAATAATATGAGGATTAGAAGAACTAAAGATGAAGAAGAAGAAGTTAGAGAAAATAAGGAAGGGATGTACTAGTATGAAGGTAGTACTTTTATAATGTCTAGTAAATATAGGCAAGTTGAGTTAGATAACATCATATATATTTAAGAGCCATATATTGTAGGTTGTTATGTGATTGAATAATTGTATACGAATTGTTAATATGAAAGAAATGTCCATTACACACAAACCTATAATCTAAGTGAGGGTATTTGGGACGTTGAAAGTTCTAGCCAATAGTGAGCATTGTTGACCTAATTTAAATATTAATAATTTAATGTGAGAAAGGAGGAATTCAAAAAATTCATATTGAAGACGAAGTTAGAGATAATTTCGAGGACAAAATTCTTATACGGAGGAGAGAATGTAATATCCTGAATATTTATAAAACATATAAATATGATATTGAATGACTAAAGTTGGCAGTAAAGTTAATTTCGTCGACGAAATTCTTTAAAGTAGGGGTGAATGTAATACCCCGAATATTTATGAGGCTTATCAATGCGATCGTATACGTTTAGAATTAGAACGTATAACCTAAAACTAGGTATCGAGAAGTTTAAAACCTTAAGCCCTAATGAGATTCGAATTTTGTAACATATGTACTTAATAAAGATTGAAATGATATTTCGAAGCAGGTGTTTTGTGATTTTATAGTGTAAACAATGAATTAGGTCAAATAAATTTTTTTTGTCAAGCTATTTAGTTGCGCTTACATTGATAAAATAATTTGTCGTTCTTTCCACGATTTCACCAAGAAGCATCCCGACAAATTATTTTTGACAAGTTGTTTTGTCGTGTTTGGGAATGACAAAGTGATTTGTTATGTTTATGGTAACAAGCTGCATTGTCGAGCTTGGAATATATTTTCATTAAAGAGCTTAGAAGATAGGTTCAATTGCAAGCTGCATTATCGAGCTTGGAAGATATTTTCATTGAGGAACTTAGAAGATAGGTTCAATTCTAAGCTACATTGTCGAGCTTGGAAGATATTTTCATTGAGGAGCTTATATTACAAGTTGCATTGTCGAGCTTGTAAGATATTTTCATTGAGGAGCTTAGAAGATAAGTTCAATTGCAAGCTGCATCGTTGAGATTGGAAGATATTTTCATTGAGGAGCTTAGAAGAATATTCTACGAATATGCTAGGGTCCAAAGTGTAATAAGCCGAACCCCTAACGTGTAATTAGTGAAACTTAATTTTTCTATAAATAGCAAGCTTAGTTCTTCATTATTTCCTACCATTTCAAGAGCAGTTCAAGAGCTAAACTACTCTATATTTATATTGTGAGAGATATTGTGAGATAAAAAATTTGGTTCGAAGCATCGAAACGCTACACGATTGGAAGTAAAGGTAGCAACTACAAGAGGTATTACTCTAATGGTTATTATTTTCATTATTCTTTATATATTTAGTAAAAATATACCTTTATAAGCAGTTATAATGCCCAAATTATTTTATGTATTTAGTACAAAAGTCCTATTTACAAGCAGTTATAATGTCCGATTCATTTCTCTTATATATTAGAAAATATACTTTTATAAACAGTTACTATGTCCGATTTTCTTCAAGTTTTTAGTAAGAATATTCATTTTATAAACAGTTATAATGCTAAAATTATCTCAAATATAATAGTCGAATATTCATTTTATAAGCAGTTATAATGCCTAATTTATTTCAAACACAGTAAACGAATATTCATTTTGCAAGTAGTTATAATGCTCAATTTATTTTAAATATAGTTGAAAAATATTCATTCTATGTAACAAATGTAATTTTTGGTGAACAAATAAAATATTTATTGAGTTAAATAAATATTTTTGTTAATTTATTTATTGAGTAAAATAAATAATTAATAAAATTATTCTGGAGTAATTTATTTTAAGTGTAATTATGCTAATTGTTATTTGAATGCGATTTGATGTGTCTATTCTAATTTAGTTTAATAATTAAATTAGATGATAAAATGATTTATTTGAATAAATAATTTATTTGAGTAAGATCATTATTTGGTAATATTGTTATTGGTCAAATAAAAGTTATAATTGAATTAGTAAGGTTTAATTGAATTTATTTAATAATAGGTTTAATTAAATTAAAAGTGTGACAATTAAACTATACAGTATAATGGATTATTAAAATAAATGGAAAATGATTAATTTTAGTTAAACCAAATAAGGCTTTGTGACTCTTGGTTGGTAAAAAATAATTTTTTTTGCTTTGGTTCAACCAAACAAGGCCTTGTGGCCTTTGAAATTCTATTTTTCTGTATTTGAGTTTGCCAAACATGGCCTAACTCTTTCTTTTTGTAACTAACTAATTAAAAACCCAGTTACGTTGAAAAACAAATATATCAGTTGTTTTAAGTTTAAGGAAGAAAGAACAAAGCTTTGAGAGTTTTAAAAAATTAAGAGTTTGAGAGTTCTGTAAATTGAGAAGGAGAAGGAAGAGGATTACTAAAGCTAAGGAATCATATTTGTTTAGCCTGAAGGTATAATTTCTTTTAAATTTTGTTAGAAGTTTTTTTTCACTGTATATGATTTTTATTTCCCTGTATGTGAATTCATTTGCTCAATGCATGAATTACTTGGTTATAATTGATAGTAAGCATGTATTAGTGATTATATGATGTTTATAAACCAATTTGTAGGAATTAATCCATGAAAGCATGCTTTAAAATAGATTTTTTGATTTTTACAAAGTTTCATTTTCATGTTTGGCTTATATGTATGAAAATTGATGTTCAATTTGATTATCAATCGGTAAATTGACTTTTGATTATGATAACATGATGAAAAACGAAAAGAATACAAGTGGAATGGAATAAAATAGTTTAGAGATGAATTCACAGTGTTCAATTTCATTAAAAGGCCAAAACATGAATATTTTGTTTAAACAGTGAATTTTTGGTCTTTAATTAGTTGATTATGTGTTTTATAATGATTAGAATTGTTAGAAATATGTTGGGTAATTGTTTTACATCATGTTTGACGTCTAGGTATGTTTAATTTGTGAGTTGGATGATATAATTTGGAAAATTTGTCTGGAATTTCACTGGTTCGCGAACTGCAGGAGCTGGCAGTCGAGTCCACCGCCCCGGCGGTGGAAATACTCTAGAGTAAGTGCCCCGACGGTGTCCTCGCCCCGGCGGTAGGAATGAACTGGTTCCGTCGCCCCGACTGTTGTCTCGCCCTGACGCCAGTTTGTGAAGGAATCCACTGCCCCGATGGTGGAACAGAAAATGGAAAAATTTTCTTTTTCTTTGTGATCAAGCTTTATGGCCATGTGCATGTTTAAAACTTAGGCTAAAGTATTAAATGATTAATGAGATACTACAATGGATGATAAGTGAATATCTATTGAATATCAAATGACAATTGATATATTAAAATAAAAATGGATAAGAACGAATTCTAAAGTGCTTATAGTAACAAATTATTGTTACCGCTTTTCAAACGAAATGAATAGGTTGATTAAAGAACGTGAACTTTAATCTGTAATCTACGCACGAGGTAAGTTTTCTACCCTTAATCTTTTTATTCCGTTGAAAACAAGTTTCTTATTTACCTTTCATTGAGCAAGCTTATTAACCTTAGCTTATCATTATTCAAGCAAGGTTGATACAATGACAAATGCTTATGTTTTATTCTAGACATTTATTATCCAGTCATGAATCTTATTCAAACTTCAAACATAAATATTGTTGTATGATTCTATTGTTGAATCAAATGCTTTAATGACTAGCAAACCCTTATTGATTCAGCTAGTCCATAGTTGATGAGCAATCTAAAGATTTAGAATATCTTGAAGTTATTCCAAACCAAGTTTCTTTTGGTGTGGAATCTGAAGTCAAACTGAGATGAACAGCCCTAATATAGGGGATTAAACTACGTAGTAACGTTAAAATGTTTGTGCACAATACATTGTACAAAGGGCTGATCCGCCAGAGTACGAGACGGATAGTCCATAGTCTTTAAAACTGTTAAAGTTACAGTAGTGATACTTGTTAACCTAGTGTCGACGCCGGGAGGATCGCTTCTGTGGTAATTATTACCCTTTCCAATTTTAGCCTTTTTATTAGATGATTTTTGGAAAAGGCCGGCACTAATGTCGACGGGGTTTTGAAAGATCGTTTTTTATGATGAGCCAATTGACCAGAGTCGCCAGTTGGTATATTTGAAATTGATGTACCAACTCATCCGAGTTTTGCTTTTTCGTAAATCGCTGGCTCATATGTGACTCCGAATTAATTGGTCTGCAACCCGAGATTCATAGAGTTCGGGGGCTTGCTTAAGTGAGGGGAAGGTGTTAGGCACCCCCCGACTTCCGTGAAACACGGTTACCGCAATCTTGATGTTTTTCCTATCCTTTTAATTCTTAAAATGTGTATGTGTGCGCGTGTGTGTGCCTATATGAATGTGGTGGTGAGTTTGTATGAAAGAATCATTTGGGTTTCTTATGGGAAGTCGTGTCTTAGTTTGGGAATGCCTTAGAATGTCTTTCGGTTTACACAAGAAAGCTTTATTATTATTATGAGAAAGGTTTGATTTTAATTATCAAAAGTCGTGAGATTTTTCATTAGGTGTCGTTTTGGCAAAACAAGAGTTTTTTAAACCTTCGTCAAAATAAGAATCGAGACCTATACGTTGCTTTCGTAAATAAAGTGACGGCAATTTCTAGGATCTCTTTAACCCTATGCCCAAAGGTTTAATAAAAGTTTATTTTTATAAAACCAATTTGTTGTGAGATTTGAACACGATTTTTCTTTAACCTTCTCGTTTAAACAGGAGTCGACATTCATTAGCATTTCCAATTTTAAGCCTCGTGATGCTAATAACCTAATTTGATTGATTTTATGGAAATCTTCATCGTTTAGTTTTGCAATCAATTTTTTGTGTCGTAAACCAAATCAAACATTAAAATGCGTGGGGGCTATTCATGGGCATGTAAGCCATCAAAATAACCCCAAACGCCCACAATCGCATATTTCACTATTACGGGGCCTTAAACCCGACTTTCAACTTGATATCGTTTTAAGGCCCGATAATTACATATTTATAATAAAGGGTACATCGATCCTACTACATACACCCAAAAATGTCCATCATCGGATTTGGACCACGGGGTCGCGTTCCTAGGCTCACATCCAAAATTGCTACACCCCCACAAAATGAATATTACAAAAATTAAACAACACCGGGTTGCCTTGCACACCACAATATCCTAAAATAGCAATCTAAATACACTACGCATAAAACATTATGATAACGAGCTAAAAATCACCAAATGGATATCATCGGGCCATTAAGAAGAATTTTGTTCCGTTGGAACCCTCACTAATAGTCCTTAATCCATGTATCCTCAACAACATACAAGAAAAACTACATTTAATATAACCCGAAATGACAAAAAGTTTAACGAAATGATATAACCAAAATGCTATAAAAAAGGGCTTTTCACCTTGCAAATGACACCACGATTCGTATAAACTCGTATATTAAATAGAATAGAAAGTGCATGTGATACAATCTAATAAAAGGGATATAAATCCTCACTTTTTTCTCTCTTTTCTCGCTGATGCTCGCTGCTGTTTCTTCCATTTTTTCTTTTCAAAAAAACTTCTTGTATGCTCTCGGATGAAAATGAAGAACTGCATTGATAAAGGCTGCCTCTGGCAGCCGTAGATTGATCCGCGGCTGGCCGCAGATTGATCTACGGCTAGCCTCGGTTTCTCCTTGCCCGCCGTGCACTTCAGCCCGCCGCGCACTTCAGTCTTCCCATCATTGGCCGCAGATTGATCCGCGGCTAACTGGGCTAATTTTCTCGATTTTCGTACCGTACCTCGATTCTCATGTTGTACTGTTGGTTTTTGCTGAAAGTCTTATATTTTGCAGTCCGAGAACCGCTGGGAAACGTGCCATGTCATTCAGGAATGCTCGTTTCGAATGGCTGCGACATGACATAGGATTTGTATTTGGAGTTTGGTTTCCAAGGGGGCTGTCCCCCGCGACCCCCACCAGTTTACCAGCAAACAGGTAAGCGTAGTGGCCATTAGTCAATTCCTGATATCCGCTCGTTGTCGTGTCGGCTTTGATCGCAAGTCGTTGTGCTGGCCTTGAGTATTCGTACTTATGTCCACCTTTCGTTCTCGTAGGCTGGGTTGATTGACGATTTTGCCCTCCTGTCAGGGGTTAGTATACGAAGCACAAAATTTGGGTGTCTACAGCTGCCCCTCTTTATCATGTTTATGAAATATTAAATGAAATGAACATGATAAAGAAATAGACACCTGATGCATGAATGACGGTGCATAAAAATGACAGTACATACATGATGCAACACATATAGTTTATGATGCAACACAAGATGTAAGGCATGCAAAACATTCGCAAAGGTGTCAATGCATCATGCAATCATAAATTTATTGTGAGTATCGATCTCAACAGGACTCAATCGCTGATCGCATCGTTGTTGTCCGGTTCCGTCTCTGACAGGTCGTTGCTATAATCGTTATTGCAGATGTCGTGCTCCATCTCGTAATCATCATCGTCTTGGAATCGTCGTCATCTCAGAACTGTCGGGTCTCGTATCCGATGGGTCGTCTCGTAGATGTAGGGTCTGGTCTCCGATGGGTCGTCTCGTCTGTATCGGTTCTCGTCTCCGATTTGTCGACTCGCCTGTATCAGTTCTCGTCTCCGATTGATCGACTCGTCTGTATCGGTTCTCGTCTCCGATTGATCGACTCGTCTGCACCGGGTCTCGTCTCCGGTTAATCGTCTCGTCGGCACCAGGTTTCGTCTCTGGTTGATTGATTCGTCTGTATCGGTTTTCGTTTCTGATTGGTCGACTCGTCTGCACCGGGTTTCGTCTCCGGTTAATCGTCTCGTCAGCACCGGGTCTCGTCTCCGATTGATTGATTCGTCTGTATCGGTTCTCATCTCTGACCGGTCGACTCGTACCGTCAGCACCGGGTCTCGTTTCCGGTTGATCGTCTCGTCAGCACCGGGTCTCGTTTCCGGTTGATCGTCTCGTCGGCACCGGGTCTAGTTTCCGGTTGATCGTTTCGTCGGCACCGGGTCTCATTTTCGGTTGATTGACTCATCTGTATCGGTTCTCGTCTTTGATTGGTCGACTCGTCTGCACCGGGTCTCGTTTCCGATTGATCGTCTTATCGACACTGGGTCTCGTTTCCGGTTGATCGTCTCGGAAATCACCTCGTTCCTGTTGGGTCCTGCCCCGACAATTCGATTCGTCGTGTTCCACACCCGATTGGTTGAAATCTCGTATTTTATTTTCACATAACAAGTCAAATGGATTAAAAAATTGGTCAATTGCTCTATTATTAACTGTATGATGCATGCTTTTTATTCATGGATAGAGAATGACCCCTGCACAGTCTTTTGATACTATTTTTCACAGATGTCGTCACCAGACGCCGTGGTACGTTTGGGTTTCAGTCCACCCACAGGGTTGGTTGGTAGGCACTTCCGCTGGTTGGACCGTTTGTCGCCAACCGACAGGGTCATTGCAGATGGTCTTCTGGGACATTCTCGGTCCTTATTATCCTTTCAGGTGCCGGCGGGCTTTGCGGAGGGTCTTCTGAGCTATTGGGCCCCTGCCCGTCAGGCGTTCAGATTAGGGACAGTGGAGCTGACCCCTACTCTCGAGGAGTATGCTCGCTTTACCGGCTTGTCTTTGGATGGTCCTTGTGCCAGGGTCACAGCTGGTCCTATGCGCCATCAGTTCTTGACTTTTACTGGGTTGCGGAGGACAGTTCTATTATCGGTGATCACATCAGACTATCTAGTCCCCCTTCATTTCCTGATTGACCGATTCGGCTCACCCGATAGTTTTCATCTATTCTCTGGTGATTTTTTCGTATCTGAGGAGCGCTGGGGCGCCTTGAGAGTAAATGTTTTGTTGGCTTGTGTTATCTCAGTTTTGTACCTGCCAGTCGGATCCGATCTGTTGGACATGCAAGTTATTGCGACCACTAGAGCCCTTCAGGAGGATCACACCATTATTCCCATGATACTAGGAGATACCTACATGTCAGCCTTATATTGTCAGTCTTTCCGAGGCAGAGTATTCAGAGGGAGCTCTATTTTGTTGTATGTATGGTTTATGAGTCATCTCAGCCCCATCGGTCATTTCCGTCGCCATGGGTTTTGCTTCAACCACGACATAGCCATGCAATTTTCGTTCCGTCCCGTGAGCTGTATTGATGCGGTTTCCTGGATAGAATTCTTATCGGCTATTGAGGAGCCCTTTCATCTCTTGATCTATTCGGGTTATTGCTCCTTCATGAGCTTCTCGACTCATTTGCCCACCTTGGATTTCATCCCTATTTCTGGCTTGAGGGGCGTGACGACTTATCATCCCTTGGCGGTTATGGGGCAGTTTGATCAGATACAGGATTTTCACCCTTTCACGGGCGCAGCCGACTACCGATTCCTCATATCACCCCAGACAGAGAGAGATCTACTGCGGGTATACGATCTTTGGTCTTGTAGGATCTTTGCCGAGTATAGTGAGAATTGCCCCATTCAGACATCTGCTTATGTGTAATGGTTGCACGGAGACTCTGATATGGTTGGTTTGAGTTAGCCGGGAGTATTTGATGACTCTCGAGTGATTTTCACAGATGATACCACCCCAGAGGTATTTATTCCTCCTGAGTCTACAGAGATGATGTCCAGATATGATTTTGAAGGCTTCTCTACTCCCGTCCATATTCCTTATTCCATCTTAGTTGATTCTACCCCTAGTCGGGTTGCTGAGGATAGCCGAATCCGACTGGCCTTGATTACTACTGAGGCTGAGAGGGACGCTGCTCTTGTTGAGCGAGATGCTGCTATTCTGGCCAGAGATGCTGCCCTCACTTACAGAGACGCCATTGTATTGCAGACTAGGGCAATTATAGATGCTCACTCTAAGACTGTTAGCCGAGCCACTGTTTTATTGGATCGCATCGACATGACGGGGCAGCAGATTACAGGGGATGCAGATGCTTCAGATCTATCCACCACCTTATCCATCCTGCTTCAGTTAGTTTCAGATTTGTAGATCATTTTATTTCCTGCATAGACTATGTCAGTTTCATCGGTTATCGAAAGAGAAATCTTGTAACAAAATGACTTACATATATAGACATGTATTTAAATTTATTCATTTTCCCTTTTTTGTCGTATCATTTCCTTTCATTGGATCCTCATTTTATCCAGCTAACCACGATTTTGATATTTCGCCTTCTTTCTCTTCTCAAGTCTTGATGGAGATTTGACAGATATTGCCGCACACCCTGTTGATTTCATCGGACTAAGTCTTAGATTTTGGCTAACTGTTTGATTGGGTTAGGGTCATGTCATTTGAGATGAAGCTGATTAGGTGGCTGGTTTCGGGAAGGTTTTGAGGGTATAGGAAGGTCTTTCTGGCTGTTGGGAATCGGTTTTGGTTAGAGAAAGTATTATTTTGTAAAGAAATGGACCGTGCCATGATAGCTGCATACGTACTCCCACAAGCCGGGAGATCAGGTTCTACGTAGTTCGTTCTTCCAAGAAAGAGGAGAAAATGATGATTCAAGCGTAGAACCGCTTCACCGAGTCGGAATTGATGGGCTGTGGAAACACCTCACCATCCATCTCTTGCAATATGAGGGCTCCTCCGGACAACACTTTCTTAATCACAAAAGGTCCTTCCCAGTTCGGGGCAAACTTCCCTTTGGCTTCGTCTTGACAAGGCATGACTCTCTTTAGTACTAGGTCATTTTCCTTAAACTTCCGAGATCTTATCTTTTTGTCGTACGATCGAGAGATTCTTTGCTGATATAACTGACCGTGCAAAACAGCAGCCACCCTCCTTTCGTCAATTAGGGCCAATTGGTCGTACCGACTTTGCATGCAATCCTCCTCGTTTATCTGAGCATCAATCAAGATTCTGAGGGACGCCATCTCGACCTCAACTGGCAGAACAACCTCCATTCCGTATACCAAAGCATAAGGGGTTGCCCCTGTAGAGGTACGCACCGACGTTCTGTACGCCAGCAGGGTGAGAGGTAGCAGATCTGGCCATCCTCGATGATTAGCAGACATTCTCACCATGATCTTATTGATATTCTTATTTGCAGCCTCCACTGCCCCATTCATCTTAGGACGGTAAATGACAGAATTGAGGTGTTTGATCTTAAACTGGTCACATTCATCTTTTGGATTCTCAACCTCTCAGCTCGGCTTGCTTGGTCAGGAATGGATCTATCCCTCAGATACTCCCTTATGTCGTGATACCAAGGTTGCTTTGGCAGAACCACCTCATCCGATAATACTGTCACATGTTCCTCGTATACCGGGGCATTCTGCACTGCTATCTCAATCTGTGGAACGTCCCTTCTTTTGATTATATGGATTAAGGAAGCCAGAGTTGCCAATGCATCGGCAAAATCATTGCGTCCCCAGGGGATATGTCGGAAAGCGATATCTTCAAATTTTCGCACCAATTGGATAACACATCGGTGGTACGGAAGCAACCGGAGCTCCTTCGTGCTATACTCCCCGTTCGCCTGTTTGATTACCAGCTCTGAATCCCCGAACACCGCTAGTCTTTTTACTCCCATATCGCGGGCAAAACGTAGTCCCAATATACATCCCTCATACTCAGCCGTGTTATTCGAATTACTGAACTGCAACTTAGCGGCCACAGGGTATTGCTCTCTGGTGATAGAGACCAGGACTGCTCCGGCTCCTGCCCCTTCAGCATTCATGGCACCATCAAAATATAACTTCCAGAACTGCCCCTCGTCATCACATCTCGTGTGTATGACCCATAATACATCCTCGCCCGGCAAAGGAGTCTCTAAAGGCTCCATCCCCCTGCTGGCATTTCTGACAACTGATCTGTAATTTCCTGCCCTTTCATGGCTTTCTGAGTTACGTATACGATGTCGAACTGCTGTAAGATTAACTGCCACCTTGACAATCGACAGTTCAACATGGGCCTTTCAAAGATATACTTCAGGGGATCCACTCTCGATATCAGGTACGTAGTGTGCCCATGGAGATAGTGCTGTAATCTCATTGCGGCCCACGCCAGAGCACAACAGGTCCTTTCGATGGGGGTGTAATTCTGTTCACATCGGCTAAATCTCTTGCTGAGGTAATAGATGGCCTGCTCTTTTCCTGATTCATTATTCTGTCCCAGTATACATCCCATCGCAATGGCATTGACCGATATATACATAAACAAAGGGATCTCATCCTTCGGGGGTACCAACACCGGTGCTTCTGTCAGCTACTTCTTAATGGTCTAAAAGGCTTTTTGGCATTGCTTATTCCACTCTTGGGAGACATCTTTCCTTAACAGTTTAAAAATCGGCTCGCATGTAGTAGTCAAGTGGGATATGAATCAGCTGATGAAGTTTATTCTTCCCAAAAATACCCTTATCTCCTTTTCTGTGCGAGGTGTCGGCATATCCACAATGGCCTTAATCTTCGCCGGATCCAACTCAATGCCCCGATTACTAACCAGGAATCCCAAGAGCTTGCCCGACTGCACTCCGAAAGCACACTTTGCCGGATTGGGCTTCAAATTATATTTTCTGAGCCGATCGAATAGCTTTTTGAGATGGGTTATATGATCGGATTCTACCTTTAATTTCACGATAATGTCATCCACGTAGACCTCTATCTCTTTGTGCATCATGTTGTGGAATAGGGCCATCATGGCTCTCTGATAAGTAGTCCCCGCATTTGTGAGACTGAAGGCCAATCGTCTGTAGCAGAAGGTGCCCCAAGGGGTGATGAAAGTGGTCTTTTCCCGGTCTTCCTCTGCCACTATTATCTGATGATACCCCGCAAAGCAATCAACGAAAGAGTACATCTCGTATTGGGTTGTGTTATCCACCAGGATGTGTATGAAAGGCACTGGGAAGTTGTCCTTGAGACTGGCCTTGTTCAGATCTCTATAGTCGACATAGACCCTCAACTTCCATCCAAGCTTAGCCACTGGGACTATATTGGACAGCCATTCCGGGTAGGTGGACACCATAATGATCCCAGCCTTGAACTGTTTGACGATTTCTTCCTTCACCTTCAAGCTCCACTCCGGTTTTAGCTTTCTTAGTTTTTGCTTGACAGGCTTGAAACCCTCCTTGATGGGCAACCGGTGTACCAAAATGTCGGTGGACAATCCGATCATGTCCTCATGAGACCAGACGAAAACATCCTCATACTGGCTTAACAACTCGGTTATTTCCGTTTTCTGGCTAGGGGTCAGATCTGTCCCTATCTTGAGCTCTTTGGGTTTGTCAGGGGATCCGATATTTATGGTGATGGTTTAGTCTAAGTTGGGTTTGGGTTTGTCTTCGACCCATCCTTTGATCTCCTCAGGCATGTCGTCATTATCTGTCTCATCCTGCTCAATGCCCATTAAATCGAAATCCAGCTCAATATCAAAATCATAGTCATCTTTCAAATTTGAAACATTGTTTGTTAGGCAAGAAATACTCAAATTGGTACACCTGACATGAAACAAAAATATTTGTCATATATATAAGTCATTTTCCCACAATGATCATCTTCAAAATAATATGACAAAATAACATAACCATGAAAAAATTTAAAATAAGGGACAAGAACTGGTATCTATTCATCCCCCACCATCCGGGGTCTACCATCCTGACGCCATATTTTACCCTCGTTTGGATATTACTGGATCCATCGTCCAGTTTTCGGTGGTCAGATCGGCTGGAATGCGACAGATGAAAGGCGGCTTCGCATTGGGAACTTCCTTGATGACCACAGCCACATCGCATTGGTCCTTCTTCATAACCTCCTCAGGAATAGTCAGCCCCGCCCAATTGATGACAGGCACGCTCTGTTGGGCTCTTGATGGCGTGGCAACATCCTTCCCTTTTCCACTGCTTACTGACTGTCCAGGGATATAACATTTGGTTTCAAACTGTTGCATGACCTCCTGCAGGAAACTCTCTTTTTTGGCCGACTTATCATTCGTGGGGGTCAATTTTCCACCTCCTGTCTCAGACATAGGCTTGCCAGTACCTTGTTCATTGTTGACTTTCAGCATTAGACTTTTGGCCAGTCGAGTTGGGGTCCCCCCTTGAGAGTGTTTCTGTCCTACGCCTCCATAATACCCCAACCCTGCCTTGCCTATCTGATTGGGCAATTAAATAGGCTCAGTAATTCCTTGTCTGTTCTTTCCCAACCCTTGCCTAGGTCGAAACTTCATCTTCATCATTTCTCTAGCAACAAAGGTAAGTTCAGGAGCGACCTTAGGTTTTACGGCTGGAGCCCCAGACATCTGAAGTGGGGAGTATTGATTTCCAGTGCCTGAAAACTGGCAGGTACCACCGTCTCGTCCAAATTAATCACGTCAGGCCATTCCTGTAAGGAGAAGGGTCATTATGCTCCGCAGAGACCGTCACCAGGTTCCCGTCGATGATAAACTTAATTTGCTGGTGTAGCGTAGAGGGAACTGCCCCGGCCATGTGTATCCACGGCCTTCCCAATAACATGTTATAACTTACCGCGATATCCAGGACTTGAAATGAAATATCGAAAGTACAAGGCCCTATTTCTACAGGCAATTCTATCTCCCCCATCGTATCCTTCCGGGATCCGTCAAAGGCTCGTACCACCACATAACTAGCCCGCAAGCGCTTAGGATTGACGTTCATTTTTTCCAATGTACTGAATGGACAGATATTCAATGTTGATCGCCCATCAATTAGCACCTCATTCATAACATATCCTGATGAGATTACCGCAATATGCAGCGGTTTCCGGTGGCCCCTTCCCTCTTTGGGGATATCATCATCTGTGAACGATATTACATTGTTTTCTAACAGATGGTGCACTAGATGGTCGAACCCTTCTTTGCTAATCATCTTGGGAATGTGTGCCTCCTCTAGGACTTTGGCCAGAATTCTGCAATGATCGTCGGATGATAATACCAAATCCATGATCGATGTCAGAGTCGATTCCTCGCTCAATACCTTGACCCCCCTCGCTTCTGAATGATTCATCTTCCTTAAGAATTCCACAGCTTTCTCCTCGGATATCTTTTCGTTCTTCTTTCCTTTTCTCTCAAGGACTCGTCCTAGAAGATATAAAGGATTCCCCTTTGATGTTACCGAAGCACAACTGGCCGCCTCCTCTGACACTCCCCCGTAATTCCACGGTACTATTTTCAGACTGCTAATGGGGATTTGTGGCCTCGATGCAATAGTGAGAGGTCTCGGAGCCGTTAACCTGATAGGCCCCTCGGTGATACTCCTGCTCAGGCCCGCCAACCTAATCGGTGTCCCTCGTATATTCTCCTAATCACTTGTTATGCCAATCATCTCGTCAATTCTCTTTATATAATTCAGCCTTGGTGGTCCTCCGGCTTCGCTGGCTTCCACCACATTGACCCCTTTCCCCATCATGCTTAGGCAGGGGATTGACTTTAACATTTGATGACTCTGGTTGTTCCACCACGATCTCCCCGCTATCGATCATGTTCTGAATCTTGTGCTTCAGCATCCAGCATTCCTGAGTATCATGACCAGGGGAACCCGAATGGTAGGCACACTTCTTGCTTGGGTCAAATCTTCTCCCTTTCGGGTCAATTGGGGGTGCCAAATCGACTATCTTTCTCTGTGCTATTAAGACTGCCAAAATCTATTCAAGAGGATCCCCATGCGGGGTGAATACCCGATCTTTTGTGGCCTCAAACCTTCTTCGTCCATCCGTCTGATTATGGAAATTAGATTATCGGGGTGGCATTATTCTCTGTATTTGCACTAGAGGGCTATTCTCCACCTTCCTAGACGATCCCTGCATGATGAGGGAAACATCCTCCTCCCTTTTCTTTTGGGTCCTGCGGGAAGTACTACCATAGTTTCCACTCTGGATTTGCTCCGCAACTGCCTCTAGAGCTGTGAAGTCCCGGATCTTGCCAGATTTTAACCCCATGTCAACCATTTCTCCATGCTTTATCTTTTCGGCAAAAGGTCTTCCAATCCCCGCTATCACTCGCTCATAATAGGGTGCTTCCTGAATATCCACAAAGGTCATTACCATTTTCGCCTCGCTCATTGGGGGATTTACCTGTGCAGCCATACCCTTCCACTGCTGTGCATAATCCCTAAAAGATTCTTTTGGTTGCTTCTTGACCTTTGTCATCTGATATCTGTCAGGGGCCAACTGTGCCTGGAAGCTGTATTGTGTCAAGAAAGTATGTGCCAACGCCTCCCAGTTGTAGATCCGAGCATTATCAAGGCGGGCATACCAAGTTCTTGCTTCTCCCGTTAGGCTCTTTTGGAATAACTGCATCCTCAGTCCTTCGTCCTCTGCATAAGACCCAAGTTCCCCAATGTATATCTTCAGGTGTGTATAAGGGTCTCCCTTCCTATTATATTTCTCAAATTCGGGGATCTTGAACTTCTCCGGATACCTGGTTCCTGGAAAGACACACAAATCTGCATAATTTACCCTGCCCAGGGAACCTATGCCTTTCAGAGATTGGATAGTTTCCTCCATCTGCTTCATTTTCTTTCGAAGATCATCAGTGTTTCCCTCCTCTTGGATAGTGATTACTGTCCTGTTAGGTGCGAGAATGGCTTTGGGGATGACTGGCTCGCCCTTAGGTTGGGGTTGATCATCTTTAGGCGGATCCTTGCTTGGCGGATCCTGCTTAGGTAGCAACTGCTCCCTCAGCATCGTGGCCATTTCCAACATCTGTTTTTTAAAATCATCGAATTCCTCCCGAGATATGGAACCAGGATTAGGAGGTGGAAGATCAGCCATTTCAGATGTAGAAACCTGGGCCCTCTTAGATTGCAAACGCGTTTGAGGAGTAATCCTATAGGAAAAAAACAGTTTGGAGTTTAATCTTTGGGAAATGAAAGATGTGGATGCATGCTAAAGCTGTAACTTTTGTGTTTTTGGGTTTTTTAATCTTTCCCTGCAAAACAAAAGGTTAGCATTCCCCTCTTGTAATAATACATGCTAGACACGAATTATTATGCATTCCCAACTATTCCCTGCAAAACATAGAGGTTAGTACTTTCTTTTGACAACAGGGAAGGTATATGTAAAAATATTGAATTGGACTATGACACTTATACGTGTAAACGTAAAAGGGCATGAAGAGACTTTTCTTGCGTTGGGTTAATCTGAGCCTGACCTACCCTAAGGTTACTCTCGCGGCTTTTCGACATGAAGGTTCCCAAATCTTCGCAATCTACTCGTCTGAATCCTTTCGATTGGAGCGGATATGGGTGGTGCGTTTCCTGAGCCATCTCCAGGGAGCAGCCCCTTCGAGTCCAGTAATAAGCAACCGACAGGTTTGCCTCAGGAGGAGGTACACTCTCAACATACATTCACATTTATCGTCCTCACCGCATGCAAATGATGATTTTAAAGTAAAGAAATTCCATTCAATCATTCATTTATTGGACAAAACACACATTCACACAACAACAAGTAAAACGGGTCAAAAATATCGCACGCACATACACATTCATACATTTTTAAAGGATAGGATAGCATTAAGGTTTGAACGCGGCTTAAGCCCTCTAATGTCCCCAGCAGAGTCGACAGTTGTCGACGCCGGGAGGATCGCTTCTGTGGTAATTATTACCCTTTCCAATTTTAGCCTTTTTATTAGATGATTTTTGGAAAAGGCCGGCACTAATGTCGACGGGGTTTTGAAAGATCGTTTTTTATGATGAGCCAATTGACCAGAGTCGCCAGTTGGTATATTTGAAATTGATGTACCAACTCATCCGAGTTTTGCTTTTTCGTAAATCGCTGGCTCATATGTGACTCCGAATTAATTGGTCTGCAACCCGAGATTCATAGAGTTCGGGGGCTTGCTTAAGTGAGGGGAAGGTGTTAGGCACCCCCCGACTTCCGTGAAACACGGTTACCGCAATCTTGATGTTTTTCCTATCCTTTTAATTCTTAAAATGTGTATGTGTGCGCGTGTGTGTGCCTATATGAATGTGGTGGTGAGTTTGTATGAAAGAATCATTTGGGTTTCTTATGGGAAGTCGTGTCTTAGTTTGGGAATGCCTTAGAATGTCTTTCGGTTTACACAAGAAAGCTTTATTATTATTATGAGAAAGGTTTGATTTTAATTATCAAATGTCGTGAGATTTTTCATTAGGTGTCGTTTTGGCAAAACAAGAGTTTTTTAAACCTTCGTCAAAATAAGAATCGAGACCTATACGTTGCTTTCGTAAATAAAGTGACGGCAATTTCTAGGATCTCTTTAACCCTATGCCCAAAGGTTTAATAAAAGTTTATTTTTATAAAACCAATTTGTTGTGAGATTTGAACACGATTTTTCTTTAACCTTCTCGTTTAAACAGGAGTCGACATTCATTAGCATTTCCAATTTTAAGCCTCGTGATGCTAATAACCTAATTTGATTGATTTTATGGAAATCTTCATCGTTTAGTTTTGCAATCAATTTTTTGTGTCGTAAACCAAATCAAACATTAAAATGCGTGGGGGCTATTCATGGGCATGTAAGCCATCAAAATAACCCCAAATGCCCACAATCGCATATTTCACTATTACGGGGCCTTAAACCCGACTTTCAACTTGATATCGTTTTAAGGCCCGACAATTACATATTTATAATAAAGGGTACATCGATCCTACTACATACACCCAAAAATGTCCATCATCGGATTTGGACCACGGGGTCGCGTTCCTAGGCTCACATCCAAAATTGCTACACCCCCACAAAATGAATATTCCAAAAATTAAACAACACCGGGTTGCCTTGTACACCATAATATCCTAAAATAGCAATCTAAATACACTACGCATAAAGCATTATCATAACGAGCTAAAAATCACCAAATGGATATCATCGGGCCATTAGGAAGAATTTTGTTCCGTTGGAACCCTCACTAATAGTCCTTAATCCATGTATCCTTAACAACATACAAGAAAAACTACATTTAATATAACCCGAAATGACAAAAAGTTTAACGAAATGATATAACCAAAATGCTATAAAAAAGGGCTTTTCACCTTGCAAATGACACCACGATTCGTATAAACTCGTATCTTAAATAGAGTAGAAAGTGTATGTGATACAATCTAATAAAAGGGATATAAATCCTCACTTTTTTCTCTCTTTTCTCGCTGATGCTCGCTGCTGTTTCTTCCTTTTTTTTCTTTCCAAATAAACTTCCTGTATGCTCTCGGATGAAAATGAAGAACTGCATTGATAAAGGCTGCCAGAGGCAGCCGCAGATTGATCCGCGGCTGGCCGCAGATTGATCTGCGGCTAGCCTCGGTTTCTCCTTGCCCGCCGCGCACTTTAGCCCGCCGCGCACTTCAGTCTTCCCATCATTGGCCGCATATTGATCCGCGGCTGGCTGGGCTGATTTTCTCGATTTTCATACCGCACCTCGATTCTCGTGTTGTACTGTTGGTTTTCGCTGAAAGTCTTGTATTTTGCAGTCCGAGAACTGCTGGGAAACGTGCCATGTCATTCAGGAATGCTCGTTGATTGGGTTGATTGACGATTTTGCCCTCCTGTCAGGATTAGTATACGAAGCGCAAAATTTGGGTGTCTACACCTAGGACATAGTTCGAGGTCTTATGACCCTCAGAAATACTTTTGATCTTGAAATCTATATTCGATTCTTAAGCCGAGTTTTCTTTTGAGCTTTCAGTCCTCTGATTTTTGTTTATTGATTTAAGGAAAACAATTATACCTCAGTTGAAAATCTACTCCATTGATTATTTAATTTTTGTTGTTATTATACTTGCGGGCAATTGTTTGCTCACCCTTGCATAAAATATTACAGCTAAATCTGAAAAGTCGAATGAGCCATCCACTAGCAAGGGCAAGGGCATGATGAACAAATGAAGATGTTTATTCTATTTGATTCAATTCTTTGTAATAAGACTTCGTTATTATTTAAGTTTTTATTCCGCAAATGATGTAATAAAGGTTCGATAACCTGGGAATTATTTAATTAAGAGATTAGAAATGTAACCCCTTTTGGTGGGAAGATATTTCATTCAGTTTAATTTTATTGTCCTTTATTATGGGTAGTTAGTTATGAATGACTGAATAGTGAACACCAAATTAGTGAGAATTAAGTACCCGGATTTGGGAGTGTCACAGGTTGGTATCAAAGCCGTAGGTTAAGAACCTTAGGTGGGGAACCTTAAGAGTTAGCCTTGTTAAGAATCGAAAATCTAGTGGTGTTAAAACTCTTATCGAGTTCTAAGGAATGAATTAAGGAATTCATTAAAGATAATAATAATAATATAAAAAAACTTTATGTGCTATAACTTGTATGCTCGCGAGTAGTATCGAGTGGTAATTAAACCTAAAATTTTGGTGGCAGGATGAATGATATAGGTGGATACAGTCAGGCTAGGGAGGAGGAGCCCCGAGATGTTCATGTAGTCTGGGAGCAGCTAGTACAGAGGGAGCCATCCCCATTGATGACAGTTGTAGGTCCTGAGTACGAGCCTGAGACTGATCCTGAGGAGGATACTGAGGAGGTTGAGGAGGAGGAAGAAGACCTTGAGGAGATACCATTATCTTCCTTAGGTGTTTAGATGTATGAGCAAGTGTATGATCGCAACATAGAGTTGCAGGATAGGGTGGAGGAGTTGGAGGAGCAGGTGGCTGATCGTCAGACCACCATAGAGCAGAAGAATAACGAGATTGAGGAGCTTGGCATGCGTCTTGGGGACGTGGAGTGGAAGCTGGTTCAGGCAGAGAGCCAAAAGGAGGAGTTATCAGCTGAGGTGGAGAAACTTAAGAGTGAACTGAGAGAAGAGTCTGCAAAACGTGCTAGAGCTGAGGATGCGTGGATGAAAGTTGCTGATCATGCTAACCGTGTTGAGGATGAGGTGCAATCAAAGAAAGCTAAGATGGATGAGGTGGAGCATGTTTTCCACACGATGATGGATAGAGCTCAGGATCAGGTTTATCATTACCCAACTCAGTTCAAGGATTTTCCGTGGTACGTGATGGATCGCAGAACGATGGTTCGTATTATGGAGTAGGAGCGTAAAGAAGCCGTGCGACGTGGAATGTCTTTATAGGTCACGGGTAGCAGTAATAATAAGTTATTTTCTAAGAGAATTAATATGATGTAAATCTCAAATGAGATAAATAGAGGAATATGATGATGTAATCCTGAAATATTATGAATTCAGGATATATGATGTAAATAACTATGATGTTATCTAAGTTATGTTTTAAGGCAGTAAATGAATAAAATACGGAGGTTTATCAAATATGCTATATGCTAAATGTTGTTTATAAATGTTTAAGTTAGGACTTAAATGTTTAAGTAGTTGAGTAATAATCTAATAGCACAAATTCTTAACAGTAAAATGCCGCCAAGAAGAAGACAGACACGTCAACAGACCCTTGAGGGATCCACAAATAACAATGATGAAACCAACGCTAATCCAATGCAACAGTTAGTGGATTTATTAACGGGAGCATTTGCGAATCAACCTCGAGTGCATGCCACAACTTTCAAAGATTTTAAGGCTGTTGGACCCCCATAATTTCAAGGCTCTATGAATCCGATCGAAGCACAAACATGGGTCATGGAGATGGAAAAGATTTTTGACGTCGCTAGGGTCAGCGAGGACCAGAAGACTGCATTCGCGACATTTATGCTGAAATCAGAAGCTAGCTATTAGTGGCAAGCTAACAAAACTCGGGGTAGTCAAGGGGTAATTCCGTGGGATAGATTCAAGGAGATGTTTTTCGAAACTTATTTTCCAGCGAGTGCGCAGAATCAGATGGAGGTACAATTTCTGGAGTTAAAGCAAGGTACAATGACAGTGCCTGAGTATGCTGCGAGATTTAACAAGTTGGTAAGGTTTGCGCCATATCAAGTTAATACTGATGAGAGAAAGGCTAGAAGGTTTGAGCAAGGACTGAAGCCCTGGTTGTTTAGTCGAGTTTTGATGTTCCAATTAAATTCGTTTGCGGCAGTGATGGAGAAGGCGATTATCGCCGAAGGAGGAAGTGATGCTCTATCTAAGTACAATCAGGAGCAAAAGAAGAAGAAGAATGAAAATGAGGATAAGGCAAGTGGTAGCCATGGTGGCAGTGGACAGAAGAGAAAGTGGAATGATAGTGTTTCTGCTGGAAGTCAGCAAGGAAATTAGAAGAAAAAGGTGGAAGCGTGCAGCAATTGCAGGAAGAATCACATGGGTGTTTGCTTGAAGGGCAAGAGGGTATGCTTTAATTGTGGACAAGAGGGTCACATTGCGCCAAATTGCCCTAGTCCGAAAAAGGGTGCATGTTTCACTTATGGATCGAAGGATCATCTTGCTTGAGATTGCCCTAAGAAAGCAACGGGAGGAGCAAGCGGGGGAAAGAGAAACAACAATGGTGGCAACTTGACTATCACTGGACCGATGCCGTCTAATCGACCTACCGCCCGAACATTCAACATGACGATGCAAGATGTTGTGCAATCTAGGGATGTGGTGTCAGGTATCATTCCGGTCAATAATGTAAATGCTTACGTATTATTTGATTCGGGTGCTACTTGTTCCTTTATATCCGATGATTTTGCTAGAAAATTAAAGTTACCTCAAGAAGAGTTAGATTACCCTATGAACATAGAAATCGCGAATAGAGAAGTGATTCCTGTTAAGTTTATACACAAGAATTGTCAGGTAGATATTAAGGGTCATGTGATGACGGTAAACTTAATCCCAATTCGACTTAGGGAGTTTGACGTTATTCTGGGAATGGATTGGTTGTTCAATCATGGGGCAGTTATTGATTGCCAAAAGAAGTGTGTGAACCTTATGACTCCGTCAAAGGTAGTGTTTTATGGCAGCAAGTCATCTAGACAAGCGAGTTGTCTGACGATGATGCAAGTCAGGAAGATATTGAGACAAGGATGTGTAGGATATTTTGCCTACATAGTTGATACACGAAAGGTGAGTGCAAAGCTGGAAGAGATACCGGTAGTTAGGGATTTTGCAGATGTGTTTCCTGATGATTTGCTGGGACTACCGCCAGATAGGGAAATTGAATTTGTAATTGATCTAGCACCGAGAATTGCCCTTATATCAAAAGCCCCGTATCGGATGGCTCCGGTAGAGTTGAAGGAGTTGGTGGTGCAACTGCAAGAGCTGCTAGACAAGAAGTATATTCAACCGAGCGCTTCGCCGTGGGGAGCACCGGTGTTATTTGTCAAGAAGAAAGACGGATCAATGCGTCTATGCATTGACTATAGAGAGTTGAACAAGGTCATGATTAAAAATAACTATCCGTTGCCAAGGATCGATGACCTGTTTGATCAGCTGAAGGGAGCGAGATATTTTTCAAAGATAGATCTGCGAAGTAGGTACCATCAGTTGAAGGTGAGAAAGGAAGACATACCAAAGATAACTTTCTGAACCAGATATGGCCACTATGAGTTTTTAGTTATGTCATTTGGTCTAACAAACGCACCTGCAACGTTTATGGATTTAATGAAAAGAGTGTTCAAACCATTTTTGGATAAATTCGTAGTGGTATTCATAGACGATATTCTGGTATATTCCAAAACTCAAAAAGAGCATGAGGAGCATTGAAAGGTGACATTGGAAGCGTTAAGGAGAGAGAAATTGTATGCAAAATTCTCCAAATGTGAATTTTGGTTGGAGTGTGTTCAATTCCTTGGCATGTTATTGATAGAGACGGGATTTCGGTGGATCCGGCGAAAGTGGAAGCTGTGATGAACTGGGATCAACCGAAAACACCGTCAGAAGTAAGGAGTTTCTTGGGATTGACGGGTTATTATAGGCATTTTATTCAAGATTTTTCCAGGATCGCCGCTCCGTTGACAAATTTGACAAGGAAAGTAATGAAGTTCGCTTGGACGGAGAAATGCGAAGAAAGTTTTCAGGAGTTAAAGAAACGTTTGAGTTCAACACATGTATTATCTTTGCCAGTTAACACCAAAAATTTTGTGGTTTACAGTGACGCATCGCACAAGGGGCTAGGCTGCGTACTTATGTAGAACGGTAAGGTTATCGCGTATGCATCGCGCCAATTAAAAGATTATGAGAAAGGGTATCCGACCCATGATTTAGACCTAGCAGCCGTGGTGTTTGCTTTAAAAATTTGGAGGCACTATCTCTATGGGGAGAAGTGTGAGATATATATAGACCATAAAAGTCTGAAATATATTTTCACACAAAAAGATTCAAATATGTGTCAGAGACGATGGATAGAATTGATCAAAGATTACGATTGTGAAATTCTATACCATCCAGGGAAAGCTAATGTGGTTACTGACGCTTTGAGCAGGAAGGGTAGGGAGAAGGTATCTTTGTTAACCGCTCAGGAGTAGCTCATAGCGGAAATGACTAAGTTGGAGTTATAGGTGAAACGTTTGGCAGAACCGAATGAAAAATTATTCCAGATGGAAACCCAACCAACTTTGGTAAACAAGGTAAAGGAAGCACAACTCCAGGATGAGGAGTGTGATAAAATACGGAAAAGGGTGCTTGAGGGTGAGGAGCTTAAATTCAGAATCGATACCGAAGGGTTACTGAGATTTGAAGGTAGAATTTGGGTTCCGTTAGTGCACAAGATCAGAGAAGAGATTTTAAACAAAGCTCATAGTTCAAGATTTTCGGTTCACTCGGGAAGTACAAAAATGTACCAGGATCTTCGACAACATTTATGGTGGCCAAATATGAAAAGAGATGTGGCTGAGTGTGTTGCAAAGTGCTTAACTTGCCAAAAAGTTAAAGTAGAGCATGAAAGACCAAGTGGGTTGTTACAGCCCTTGGAGATACCAGAATGGAAGTGGAAACATATCACGATGGATTTTGTGGTAGGCCTTCCAACTACTCAAAAAGGCTATGACGCAATATGGGTTATTGTGGACAGACTGGCGAAATCAACGCATTTCTTGCCAATCAAAATCAGATTCACCCTAGATCAGTTGGCAAAATTATACGTCAAGAAAATTATCTCGAGGCACGGTGTTCCAGTATTGATTATGTCGGACAGAGATCCACGTTTCACATCAAAATTTTGGAGGAGTCTGCAAGCTTGTATGGGGACGCAGTTGAGTATGAGTACAACGTATCATCCCCAAACTGATGGTCAAAGTGAAAGGACAATACAAATGTTGGAGGATATGCTACAAGCGTGCGTTATGGATTTTAAGGGTAACTGGTATGATCATTTACCTCTGGTCGAGTTTACTTATAACAATAGTTATAACGCAAGCATTGGAATGCCGCCTTATGAGGCGTTGTACGGAAGAAAGTGTAGAACTCCATTATGTTGGGATGAGGTTGGTGAACGTCAACTATTGGGACCTGAACTGGTACAGCAAACTGCTGAAATCGTCAAGGTGATAAGAGCTAGATTGTTAGATGCTCAAGACAGGCAAAAGAAATACGCAGATAAGCACCGACAGAATAGAAAATTCGACGTCGGCAGTTTTGTGTTTCTCAAAGTATCTCTTTGGAAAGGGAATATTAGATTCGGTAAAAAAGGTAAGCTGAGTCCGCGATTTATTGGACCCTTTGAGGTGTTGAAGAAAGTAGGTGAGGTGGCCTATGAGGTAGCTCTACCTCCTGAGTTAGACCACATTCACAATGTCTTCCATATATTGGTGCTACGACCGTACAAGCCCGATTATAAACATGTAACAAAATATGAACCACTACAATTTGAGAAAGATTTATCCTATGAAGAGATTCCTGTTCAGATAATTGACAGGAAAGAGCAGATTCTCAGAAATAAAGTATACCTTCTATTAAGGTAATCTGGAGGAACCACAACGTTGAAGAAGTTACGTGGGAACTCGAAGAGAGAATGATGCAAAACTATCCCTAATTATTTGTTTAATCTATGTATCGCGATTCTGAGGACAGAATCCTTGTAAGGAGGAGTATGTAACAGACGAATTAATTACGTTGTGATTCTAGGGACAGAATCCTTTTAAGGGGTAAGGATGTAACGAATGTAATTTTTGGTGAACAAATAAAATATTTATTGAGTTAAATAAATATTTTTGTTAATTTATTTATTGAGTAAAATAAATAATTAATAAAGTTATTATGGAGTAATTTATTTTAAGTGTAATTATGCTAATTATTATTTGAATGCGATTTGATGTGTCTATTCTAATTTAGTTTAACAATTAAATTAGATGATAAAATGATTTATTTGAATAAAGGATTTATTTGAGTAAGATCATTATCTGGTAATATTGTTATTGGTCAAATAAAAGTTATAATTGAATAAGTAAGGTTTAATTGAATTTATTTAATAATAGGTTTAATTAAATTGAAAGTGTGACAATTAAATTATATAGTATAATGGATTATTAAAATAAATGGAAAAGGATTAATTTTAGTTAAACCAAACAAGGCTTTGTGACTATTGGTTGGTAAAAAATGATTTATTTTGCTTTGGTTCAACCAAACAAGGCCTTTTGTGGCCTTTGAAATTCTATTTTTCTGCATTTTAGTTTGCCAAACATGGTCTAACTCTTTGTTTTTGCAACTGACTAATTAAAAACCCAGTTACGTTGAAAAACAAATATATCAGTTGTTTTAAGTTTAAGGAAGAAAGAACAGAGCTTTGAGAGTTTTGAAAAATTGAGAGTTTGAGAGTTCTGTGAATTGAGAAGGAGAATGAAGAGGATTACTAATGCTAAGGAATAATATTTGTTTAGCCTGAAGGTATAATTCTTTTTAAATTTTGTTAGAAGTTTTTTTTCACTGTATATGATTTTTATTTCTCTGTATGTGAATTCATTTGCTCAATGCATGAATTACTTGGTTGAAATTGATAGTAAGCATGTATTAGTGATTATATGATGTTTATAAACCAATTTGTAGGAATTAATCCATGAAAGCATGCTTTAAAATAGAGTTTTTGGTTTTACAGAGTTTCACTTTCATGTATGGCTTATATTATGAAAATTGATGTTCAATTTGTTCATCAATCGGTAAATTGACTTTTAATTATGATAACATGATGAAAAACGAAAAAAATGCAAGTGGAATGGAATAAAATAGTTTAGAGATGAATTCACAGTGTTCAATATCATTAAAAAGGCCAAAACATGAATATTTTGTTTAAATAGTGAATTTTTGGTCTTTCATTAGTTGATTATGAGTTTTATAATGATTAGAATTGTTAGAAACATGTTGGGTAATTGTTTTACATCATGTTTGACGTCTGGGTATGTTTAATTTGTGAGTTGGATGATAGAATTTAGAAAATTTGGTCTGGAATTTCACTGGTTCGCGAACTGCAGGAGCTGGCAGTCGAGTCCACCGCCCTAGCGGTGTCCTCTGTAAAGTCCGAGAATTTTAGACACTGTATCAAATTTATTTTTATAAATAAATTCATTTTATGCAATTTTATAAATTTAACTGGATCCACGTAAGTAGTATTATTCGAATTTATAATTTATCCTAATATTTAATTTCAAGAAAATTGGGGAATTAATTTGCGTTACTATTATCGGATCTAAATAATTCTCATGAAGAACTATTGTTAAAATAAATATTATAAATAGTTAATTAATTTAGTAATTGGTTCAATTTAAATGTTAGGAGAATAATGTTGGTAATTTTAATAAACAAGTTGGGCTGTGTTCTTTTATTTCAATTGACCCAAAATTTTAATTGGCAAAGCCCAAATTTCCGTTTGTATTCTTCTCTTGGGCCACCTTTTTGATTATTCCATCCGGCCCAATCTCAATTGGGTAAGCCCAATTGCCCTCCTACCGGGTCGAACCCATTTTGACCGGGTTGGATCCGTTCCCTTTGGGGTTATCAGTAGCCAAATTGGGGGGGGGGGAAGTTGATCGGTGAGATAACTTGGGGAAAGCCGAGCAAAAGCAACTCAAAGCCCTAAATCAATCAATCAATTGAAACCCTCAATCGAGCGAGGCAGAGGAGACGGGAAAAAGGGGCTGGTGTGACGGCACGACAGCGCAAAGGAAACCGGCGGCACGACTGGGAACGGGGCAGCGACCAAGCGCTCGACGAACGGACCAACGGTCCCTGAATTTCGGTGACACGACTAGGCGTAGACGCGTGTGGCTCGAGATTGGCCGGCCGGCGCTAGCTGTGAGGGGTTGGTCGATTACTGTCACTCGTTCCTACCGGCAGTCTTTGGTTAATCAAATGGGGTAATACCCCATTTAATTGGGTAAACGAAGCACTATAAATTGAACCCTCATTCCCATACCATAGCTGCCGATTCTTCCCCTGTTCTGTGAGTTCCAAATTAAAAATAGAGATTTAAGGTTCGAATAGAGTGTGAATGTCCGGCTGGGTCAACTATTTTGGACGACGACGGAGAACGGCAAGTCGAATCACTCGAAGGTATACCGAACTATGATAGTTTTAGGTTTGGTACAAATTTTCCTTCCCTATTTCCTTCTTCTGTAACCAAATTAGTGCTGCCAGTTTAGTGGATTGGGTTCTTGGAAAATCTCTATAATTAGTTGGTATTGCTGACTGTATTAATTTGGTTAATTGGAAATTTTTTCTGTGATTTGGATTTGTATGGTTCCCCTGTTTGGGACTGTACTATTTTGGGATTTGAATATACAATGATATTGTGTTGTGTTCCTCTGTTTATTGTAATTGAAGTATATCTTTCTTTCTTTTGGAAATCTGTGTATGGAATCCTTGGCGTGCTTAATCGATTCTGTTAATATTGTGGGAAGTCTGGGAATGAAATCCCTTGTTCGTTTAATTAATTTTGTTGCCAAATTCTTGTACTGTGTTGGGAAATTGTTAATGGTGAGCCCTAAGGGTTCTAGCAGTTGGTGATATTAGTTGTACTAAAACATCTAATTTGGGATTGTATTTAAACATCTAGTATGGTATTGTGTTAAACCTTGTTGGGAATCTGGTGTTAATGAACTTTAAAAGTTCTGACAGTCGATTAGGTGCTGTATATATAGGTTAATATCAAATTTGTAATGCCCAATGAGTGTTTGGTTTAATGCTTAAGCCAGTTTTGTTGGGTGTATGATAGTATTGTCTGTTGTGGGTAGTGCTGGTAAACATACAATTGATAAGCTGGAACAGGGGAGTATATATGCATATAGGCAGAACTCTGCCAAAATTTCCTTGTAGCTGGGTAATGAGCTGTTAGCTAATTCAATAATCGAATAGCTACTTGCTGTTTCAATAATAAATAGCAAATAAGATAATAAGTGTTTAAGCTATTATTCAGTTGACTTTAAAAAAAAATAATATAATAATAATAATAATAATAAATATTTAATTATTATTTAATAATAATAATAATTAAATATGAATGAAGTTAATAAAATAATTATTTATTATTTGTTAATAAATAATAAATAAAGATAATAAATATTTAATTTTTATTTAGTAATAATAATAATTAAATATGAATAAAGTTAATAAAATAGTTATTTATTATTAATAAATAGTAAATAAAGGTACTAAGTATTTGATTATTATTTAATAATGATAATAATTAAGTATGAATAAAGTTATTGAATAAGGAGGAAATTAACTACTTAATCATTAATGAAATAATGATTAAGTATAAGGGAGATTTATAAGTTAAATATTTAGCTGTGGCCCTTTAAAAAAAAAGATAATAAACACTTGGTGATTATTAATATTAAATAATAATTAAGTGTGTAACTTTATACATTAATTAATGTTGCATAAAGAACAAGGGTAATAATTACTAAATTACCCTAAGGTAAATAGTAATTAAGAGTAAATCAACAAAGAAACTGATCAATGGTTTTCTGTTATCTTTAAACCCAATAAATTTATTTTATAAGGATTGTTAAACCATACCTAGATACAATTAAAGGTAATAAATTGAGCATTCAAATGATAGTAATCATGATTAGCTAACAATTGTTTTTAATAGCTAAAGATCATCAATAATTTTCTGTCAGCTAATGTTAATTAGTAATTAAATATAGGTGATGAATTTTACCTGTTGAGTAAAAGGTATAGTAAGAGGTGCCAATATACAACTGTTAATTGATAAATCGACTTTTACCACCCCGATGATAGGTCACTCGAGAGCAATTAATTAAAGCTAGACTTTATCTGTAGCTGAGCGAACAGGCAAGTCCTCTATCCCGAATTTTGATTTCTGCAAGTTCCTAACCCTAAACTTCTTACATTATTGCAAGTTCTTCTTTACTCAACTTTTACATTGAGCAAATTTCTAAGCCTTATGCACTATTTTTAATTCGTGCAAAAAGGTATATATATACTGTTGCAAGTTATTCTTTAAGCTTGAGTTTTTATCTCCAAGCATGCCTTAAGTGGTCTAATTACTTTCAAAATTATTCCACATCTGTATATTTATTGACATTCGCACTCGTGCATTTGAAATTCGTATATTTAAATTCAGGAATTTATAAACCATTCATGGTTAAGTCTGAACCCTTGTTCGGTCAGACAAAGTATGTGAAATTTATAAAAACTATCCGAACCAATCAATGGTGAGGATTCTTAGACTGTATGAACACCCCTTTACTTATAGGGGAGTACCCCACGTACCGTATATAAGGTACAAATAGCAGAATTAAATGTTATGCATATACATCGGGTACGCGAGGCTGATCCCCTCAAGTACGTTATTCTGTAGCCAGTAACCAGAGGGTCAACCAGCTATTGACTCCTCTGGAAGTTATCGTTCAAAGTTTATTTGACTATCAATTGTTCTAAAAGCATTTAATGTTCTTGCTTCTGATTATTCTATTGATGAAATCCTTTTAATATTCCTTCATCATGATATATCTTTATTGTTGCACATTAAACTTGCTGGGCAAACTCGTTGCTCATTCTTGCTATATCATGACTTCATTGCAGCTAAACCCGAGACGTCAGGGAAGAACAAAGGGAAAGAAAAGATGAAATGATAAATGTCTCGTAGCTGATTTTAGATTCATGTGTTAGTTAATTTTCTGTTAATATAATTTAAACCCTGCTAGCTATTTAGGGTATGGATTGTGTAAACGTTTAAGGTTATTCGTATTCTGGGACTAGTAACACCTTGTAATGAACAACGTATGTTTATTATATTCCGCACTTTTAGATATCATATGTTGTTAAAGGTGAATGTTTGTTTTGGATCGTGATGACCAGATCCGGGTATTTGGAGACCCGAATTTGGGGGCGTCACAGGTTGGTATCAGAGCTGTAGGTTATAAACTTTAGGATCGCGAAACCTAGGTTATAACCTTCATAGTAAACTCGTATCGAGTGTTAGGAGATAAATCGAGGAGATTTATCATATGTGGTTTTGATGAATTGGGGAATTCATCGAGTCGAGTAGTACCCAATGAAATATAACTTCATTTCTTCAATGAATATATTTTATTGTTGTACTAATGTTAGTTTTGTGTGTTGTAGGATGGCTGCTGTAGGGGAGACTAGTGGAGCCCGTGAGGAGGAGGAGACATATACAGACATACCAGTAGTTTCAGAGCAGCTGGTGGGCTATGCTCCTATTGCCCCGGGATTGTTACAGGAGGAGTCCGAGCCGGAGGAGGACTACCATAGAGAGCTACCAGAGCCAGTGGTAGGTAGGGTGATGAGGTCCGGTAGTGAGGACCCTGATGTTGATGAGGAGGATCCCGAGGCCGAGGGAGAGGAGCCACCTGCTGATATCGACGGCATGGGGTCCACTGCTGATGATATCATCGAGGGGTTGACGGACAGAAATGAGGAGCTGGAGGCTCGGATTTCTCATTTGGAGGAGCAAAACCAGACCCATCAGTATATGGAGGACCAGTACAGAGACCTGGCCTACCAGCTCGAGCATGATTTAGGGGTGGCCAAGGTACAGCTGCAGGGCTACGAGTCCTCAGCACAGCAGATCGGACCACTGCTACATCAGCTAGTGGCCCGAAACGCTGAGTTGAGGGAGAGACTGGAGCAGCGGGATCTGCAGATCGCCCACCTGAGGGCGAAACAGGAGGCCATGAGGTTTGAGGCCGGACTGGAGGTGGCTGCGAGGATGCACGTCAGGGAGGCCTGGGCCAGGGAGGCCAGGAGGGTTGATCAGCTGGAGGACCAACTAGAGGCCAGGGCAGTGAGGATAGAGACCCTGGGGCATGCCTTGGATGCAGCCTACCGTAGACCCCGGACTGAGATAGGAGAGTCCAGCCGCTCGGTTCGTCGCAGGATCGGGGACGGAGCAGTCTTTTCTGGCCAGCAGGCTCGGATCCGTCATGATGTATAGTGATGGGATAGGATGGTTGTTTAGTTGTTAGTACAGTCAGTCCCACTTTTGTTTATGTTAGGGACATATTCATGTTTGTTTGTGAAACTTTATGTTTGTTGTTATGATTGGGGTAGCAGTTAAACCCCAACTTTTGTGGTCTTGAGGGAGGAAAGGTTAGGATTCCCCACTTTTGTATAAGGGGATGATTTGTTGATAGGACAGATAGTGACGCATTTATAGAAGTATGCCACAGGTTTAGTCATTGTAACAAAACGGTGGTATATGAATATAAATGCAGATGTTTCGCTTAAATCAAATGTGTTGATAAATATTTTACCTTTAATTGTCTATTTTAATAACCTATGTTGTAAAATGTGAATCGATAGGTAAAAGTCATCAGTTTCCTTATTCTAAACCATGCCAAGGGGAAGGCCACGTAACCGACAGGTCGAAGAGTCAGAAAGTGAGGTTGGAGACCAAACCAACCCAATGAGAATGTTCGCGGAAATGCTGGCCGAGGCTATGCAATCCAGACCACCACCTGAGAGAACCCAAGCTGCAGCTGAGCCAACACATCATCTGGCAAACTTTAAAGATTTCAAATTGGTCGGACCACCTGAGTTCAAGGGAACTCTGAACCCAATCGAAGCACAGACCTGGATAGAAGAGATAGAAAAGGTCTTCGACGTAGCAAGGGTGGCAGAGGAACAGAAAACAAGTTTTTGCCACTTTCATGTTAAAAGGAGAAGCCAACTATTGGTGGAAGGCCAATCGGGGCCGAGTTGAAGAAGGCACTGTCGCGTGGGATCGTTTTAAGGAGATGTTCTTAGAAAACTACTTTCCATAGAGCATGAAACAGGAAATGGAGATCAAGTTCCTAGAACTAAAACAAGGGAACATGTCTGTGGCTGAGTACGCAGCTAAGTTTAATGAGTTGGCACGGTTTGCAGCTCACCAAGTCAGCAAAGAGGAAAGGAAAGCTCGTAGGTTTGAGCAGGGGTTGAAACCATGGTTATACCGTTCTGTGGCGGTATTGAAAATCAGAACATTTGCAGAATTGATGGAGAGGGCAATCATTGCAGAGGGTGGCAGTGAGGCCCTGGCCAAATACAATCACGAGAAGAAGAAGGGACATGAGGGCCCTAAGGCAGGAAGCAGTGGGGGCAGTAACCCCAACAAACGGAAATGGATCGAGAGTCAGTCCTCTGGGGGAAATAAATCTGTAGGGGAGGTAAAGAAACCAGGAAGGTGCAATAATTGCGGCAAGAACCACACCGGGGAATGTTTGAAGGGAAGGAGTGTGTGTTACCGTTGTGGGCAACCGGGGCACATGGCTCCCCAATGTCAGAATAAGCCAAAGGGGGGATGTTTTTCATGTGGAGAACCCGACCACCAAATGAGGGATTGTCCGAAGAAGAAAAGCGACGCCGGGAGTGGCAACCGAAACAACAACAACAGTGGAAACAGCAACCGATTGAACTACGGGCCACCATCCAGTCAAGCCAACAGGCCGACAGCCCGCACGTTCAACATGACTGTGCAGGATGCCATGGAATCCAAAGACGTGGTGTCAGGTATCATCCCAATCAATGATATAAATGCATATATGCTATTTGATTCGGGTGCTACTTGCTCTTTTGTTTCCGAAGAATTTGCTAGACAATTAAATGTACCTTATGAAAAGTTAGAACACCCTATGAACGTAGAAGTAGCCAACAAGGAAATTATCCCCGTAGAATGCATTCATAGGAATTGTTGTGCTGAATTGCGAGGATTTAAGCTCAATGTGGATTTGATACCGATTCGACTGGGAGAGTTCGATGTAATCTTGGGAATGGATTGGCTATCAACCCACGGAGCAGTTATTGACTGTAAAAAGAAATGTATACACCTAAAGACTTCTAATAAGTCGAAGGTGGTATTTTATGGCAGCAAATCACCAAAACCATCTTGTTGTCTTACTATGATGCAAACAAGGAGATTACTGAAGAAAGGATGCGAGTGTTATTTGGCCCATGTGGTCGATACTCGTCAGGTCGGAGATGAGATGAGTCAAATACCAGTTGTGAGAGATTTCACCGATGTCTTTCCCGATGAACTTCCGGGACTGCCGCCGGATAGGGAAACCGAGTTCGTTATCGATTTGGCACCGGGAACCGCACCAATATCGAAGCCGCCGTATCGGATGGCACCTGTGGAGATGAAGGAGTTGATGGTGCAACTACAGGAACTGTTGGATAAGGGTTATATCAGACCGAGCGTGTCCCCGTGGGGAGCGTCAGTTCTGTTTGTAAAGAAGAAAGACGGTTCAATGAGGCTTTGTATCGACTATCGAGAGTTGAACAAAGTTACGATTAAGAATAGGTATCCACTTCCTAGAATTGACGATTTGTTCGATCAACTCAAGGGAGCGAAGTACTTTTCAAAAATCGACTTAAGAACAGGCTACCATCAGCTGAAGGTGAGGCAGGAAGATATCCCGAAGACTGCATTCAGGACTCGTTATGGGCACTTCGAGTTCCTGGTAATGTCTTTTGGGTTGACGAATGCGCCAGCAGCATTCATGGATATGATGAACAGAGTGTTCAAGCGGTACTTGGACAAGTTCGTAGTCGTATTCATCGATGACATCCTGGTGTATTCAGGAACAGAGGAGGAGCATGCTGAACACTTAAGGATTGTATTATAAGCTC
The DNA here is from genome assembly GCA_034770075.1 of Aralia elata. Classification (NCBI taxonomy): domain Eukaryota; kingdom Viridiplantae; phylum Streptophyta; class Magnoliopsida; order Apiales; family Araliaceae; genus Aralia; species Aralia elata. Next base: position 48,165,407 of record CM068377.1, on the reverse strand, counting down.
TCAGGAAGGAGAAATTGTATGCAAAATTTTCTAAGTGTGAGTTTTGGTTGCAGAGAGTACAATTTCTGGGTCATGTCATAGACAAGAATGGTGTTTCGGTAGATCCAGCAAAGGTAGAAGCAGTTATCAACTGGGAACAGCCGAAGACGCCGACGGAGATCCGGAGTTTCTTGGGATTAGCGGGATACTATCGGAGATTCATCCAGGATTTTTCAAAGATAGCATCGCCGTTGACCAATCTCACCAGGAAAACAGTCAAGTTTGTTTGGTCGGAGAAGTGTGAGGAGAGTTTCATGGAGTTGAAGAAGAGACTCAGCCAAGCACCAGTGTTGACCTTACCAGACAACACTGGGGGTTTCGTAGTGTATAGCGATGCATCACACAAGGGTCTTGGCTGTGTACTGATGCAACACGGCAAGGTCGTGGCATACGCATCGCGTCAGCTGAAGGATTATGAGAAGGGTTATCCGACTCATGACTTGGAGTTAGCAGCGGTAGTTTTCGCCTTGAAAATTTGGAGGCACTACCTATACGGGGAGAAGTGCGAGATATATACAGATCACAAAAGTCTAAAGTATATCTTCACTCAGAAGGACTAAATATGAGACAGCACCGATGGTTGGAATTGATCAAAGACTACGACTGTGAAATTCTGTACCATCCGGGCAAAGCAAATGTAGTGGCTGATGCCTTAAGTAGGAAAGGCAAGGTGAAATTGATGCAGCTGACCGTCCAGGAGGAATTGATACGAGACTTTGAACGTCTGGAGCTGGAAGTTAGGTATCCAATGGAGGTGGACGAAAAGGTGTTCGCCATGACGGTAGGTCCAACTCTACTGGATAAGATACAGGAGGCTCAAGAATTTGACGAGGAATGCATTGGCATTAAGAAACAGTTATCGGAGGGAAAAGCCTCGAAGTATAAGATTGACAGCACGGGATTGCTGAGATTCGAGGGGAGGATCTGGATACCCTACGTACCAGACTTAAGGGAAGAGATTTTGCAGGAGGCCCATAATACAAGGTTTTCGGTACATCCAGGTAGCACCAAGATGTATCAAGATCTTCGTCAACATTATTGGTGGCCGCATTTGAAAGGGGAAGTTGCAGAGTTCGTTAGCCGGTGTTTAACTTGTCAACGGATCAAGGCTGAGCACCAACGGCCGAGCGGATTGTTGCAACCCTTGGAGATTCCAGAATGGAAGTGGGAGCACATTACTATGGATTTTGTGGTAGGACTCCCGACAACTCAAAAGGGTCTAGACGCCATCTGGGTGATCGTAGATCGGTTGACCAAGTCTGCCCACTTTCTACCGATCAAGATCAGGTACAAATTGGAACAGCTGGCAAAACTTTATGTGAAGGAAATAGTATCACGACATGGAGTGCCGGTATCTATTATGTCTGACAGGGATCCGCGCTTCACGTCAAATTTTTGGAGAAGTCTGCAGGAGAGACTGGGAACACAGTTAAGAATGAGTACGGCATATCATCCCCAGACTGATGGTCAGAGTGAGCGAACAATTCAGACCCTAGAGGATATGCTCCGGGCAGTTGTAATGGATTTAAGTGGCAGCTGGGACGATCACTTGCCCCTGGTAGAGTTCGCTTATAACAATAGCTATCACGCTAGTATTGGTATGCCACCGTACGAAGCATTGTACGGAAGGAAGTGTCGAACACTGTTGTGTTGGGATGAAGTTGGTGAGCGGATATTGTTGGGACCAGAATTGGTACAACAAACCGTGGAAATTATTAAAGTAATAAGACAACGGTTAGTGGCAGCCCAGGATCGTCAGAAAAAGTATGCCGACTTACATCGCCAGAAAAGAGACTTTGAAGTTGGAAGTTTTGTGTTTCTGAAGGTATCTCCCTGGAAAGGGAAGATCCGTTTTGGGAAAAAGGGTAAATTGAGCCCTAGGTTCATAGGACCGTTCGAGATTCTGAGGAGAATAGGCGAAGTGGCATACGAGGTAGCATTACCTCCTGAACTTGAGCACATCCACAACGTGTTCCACGTATCAGTGTTGCGTCCGTATAAGCCAGATTACAAACATGTTATCTCCTATGAACCAATTCAAGTCGAGAGAGATTTATCGTACGAGAAGATTCCTGTTCAAATACTGGATAGAAAAGAGCACAGGCTGAGGAATAAAATCATTCACTCGGTGAAGGTTCTCTGGAGAAATCACGCGGTGGAAGAAGCCACGTGGGAGCTCGAAGAAAAGATGAGAGCAAATTACCCCCAGTTATTTGAGTAACCTTAGATTGAAATTCCGAGGACGGAATTTTTATAAGGGGGAGAGGATGTAATGTCCGAGAATTTTAGACACTGTATCAAATTTATTTTTATAAATAAATTCATTTTATGCAATTTTATAAATTTAACTGGATCCACGTAAGTAGTATTATTCGAATTTATAATTTATCCTAATATTTAATTTCAAGAAAATTGGGGAATTAATTTGCGTTACTATTATCGGATCTAAATAATTCTCATGAAGAACTATTGTTGAAATAAATATTATAAATAGTTAATTAATTTAGTAATTGGTTCAATTTAAATGTTAGGAGAATAATGTTGGTAATTTTAATAAACAAGTTGGGCTGTGTTCTTTTATTTCAATTGACCCAAAATTTTAATTGGCAAAGCCCAAATTTCCGTTTGTATTCTTCTCTTGGGCCACCTTTTTGATTATTCCATCCGGCCCAATCTCAATTGGGTAAGCCCAATTGCCCTCCTACCGGGTCGAACCCATTTTGACCGGGTTGGATCCGTTCCCTTTGGGGTTATCAGTAGCCAAATTGGGGGGGGGGAAGTTGGTGAGATAACTTGGGGAAAGCCGAGCAAAAGCGACTCAAAGCCCTAAATCAATCAATCAACTGAAACCCTCAATCGAGCGAGGCAGAGGAGACGGGAAAAAGAGGCTGGTGTGACGGCACGACAGCGCAAAGGAAACCGGCGGCACGACTGGGAACGGGGCAGCGACCAAGCGCTCGACGAACGGACCAACGGTCCCTGAATTTCGGTGACACGACTAGGCGTAGACGCGTGTGGCTCGAGATTGGCCGGCCGGCGCTAGCTGTGAGGGGTTGGTCGATTACTGTCACTCGTTCCTACCGGCAGTCTTTGGTTAATCAAATGGGGTAATACCCCATTTAATTGGGTAAACGAAGCACTATAAATTGAACCCTCATTCCCATACCATAGCTGCCGATTCTTCCCCTGTTCTGTGAGTTCCAAATTAAAAATAGAGATTTAAGGTTCGAATAGAGTGTGAATGTCCGGCTGGGTCAACTATTTTGGACGACGACGGAGAACGGCAAGTCGAATCACTCGAAGGTATACCGAACTATGATAGTTTTAGGTTTGGTACAAATTTTCCTTCCCTATTTCCTTCTTCTGTAACCAAATTAGTGCTGCCAGTTTAGTGGATTGGGTTCTTGGAAAATCTCTATAATTAGTTGGTATTGCTGACTGTATTAATTTGGTTAATTGGAAATTTTTTCTGTGATTTGGATTTGTATGGTTCCCCTGTTTGGGACTGTACTATTTTGGGATTTGAATATACAATGATATTGTGTTGTGTTCCTCTGTTTATTGTAATTGAAGTATATCTTTCTTTCTTTTGGAAATCTGTGTATGGAATCCTTGGCGTGCTTAATCGATTCTGTTAATATTGTGGGAAGTCTGGGAATGAAATCCCTTGTTCGTTTAATTAATTTTGTTGCCAAATTCTTGTACTGTGTTGGGAAATTGTTAATGGTGAGCCCTAAGGGTTCTAGCAGTTGGTGATATTAGTTGTACTAAACATCTAATTTGGGATTGTATTTAAACATCTAGTATGGTATTGTGTTAAACCTTGTTGGGAATCTGGTGTTAATGAACTTTAAAAGTTCTGACAGTCGATTAGGTGCTGTATATATAGGTTAATATCAAATTTGTAATGCCCAGTGAGTGTTTGGTTTAATGCTTAAGCCAGTTTTGTTGGGTGTATGATAGTATTGTCTGTTGTGGGTAGTGCTGGTAAACATACAATTGATAAGCTGGAACAGGGGAGTATATATGCATATAGGCAGAACTCTGCCAAAATTTCCTTGTAGCTGGGTAATGAGCTGTTAGCTAATTCAATAATCGAATAGCTACTTGCTGTTTCAATAATAAATAGCAAATAAGATAATAAGTGTTTAAGCTATTATTCAGTTGACTTTAAAAAAAAAATATATATATATATAATAATAATAATAATAATAAATATTTAATTATTATTTAATAATAATAATAATTAAATATGAATGAAGTTAATAAAATAATTATTTATTATTTGTTAATAAATAATAAATAAAGATAATAAATATTTAATTTTTATTTAGTAATAATAATAATTAAATATGAATAAAGTTAATAAAATAGTTATTTATTATTAATAAATAGTAAATAAAGGTACTAAGTATTTGATTATTATTTAATAATGATAATAATTAAGTATGAATAAAGTTATTGAATAAGGAGGAAATTAACTACTTAATCATTAATGAAATAATGATTAAGTATAAGGGAGATTTATAAGTTAAATATTTAGCTGTGGCCCTTTAAAAAAAAAGATAATAAACACTTGGTGATTATTAATATTAAATAATAATTAAGTGTGTAACTTTATACATTAATTAATGTTGCATAAAGAACAAGGGTAATAATTACTAAATTACCCTAAGGTAAATAGTAATTAAGAGTAAATCAACAAAGAAACTGATCAATGGTTTTCTGTTATCTTTAAACCCAATAAATTTATTTTATAAGGATTGTTAAACCATACCTAGATACAATTAAAGGTAATAAATTGAGCATTCAAATGATAGTAATCATGATTAGCTAACAATTGTTTTTAATAGCTAAAGATCATCAATAATTTTCTGTCAGCTAATGTTAATTAGTAATTAAATATAGGTGATGAATTTTACCTGTTGAGTAAAAGGTATAGTAAGAGGTGCCAATATACAACTGTTAATTGATAAATCGACTTTACCCGATGATAGGTCACTCGAGAGCAATTAATTAAAGCTAGACTTTATCTGTAGCTGAGCGAACAGGCAAGTCCTCTATCCCGAATTTTGATTTCTGCAAGTTCCTAACCCTAAACTTCTTACATTATTGCAAGTTCTTCTTTACTCAACTTTTACATTGAGCAAATTTCTAAGCCTTATGCACTATTTCTAATTCGTGCAAAAAGGTATATATATACTGTTGCAAGTTATTCTTTAAGCTTGAGTTTTTATCTCCAAGCATGCCTTAAGTGGTCTAATTACTTTCAAAATTATTCCACATCTGTATATTTATTGACATTCGCACTCGTGCATTTGAAATTCGTATTTTTAAATTCAGGAATTTATAAACCATTCATGGTTAAGTTTGAACCCTTGTTCGGTCAGACAAAGTATGTGAAATTTATAAAAGCTATCCGAACCAATCAATGGTGAGGATTCATAGACTGTATGAACACCCCTTTACTTATAGGGGAGTACCCCACGTACCGTATATAAGGTACAAATAGCAGAATTAAATGTTATGCATATACATCGGGTACGCGAGGCTGATCCCCTCAAGTACGTTATTCTGTAGCCAGTAACCAGAGGGTCAACCAGCTATTGACTCCTCTGGAAGTTATCGTTCAAAGTCTATTTGACTATCAATTGTTCTAAAAGCATTTAATGTTCTTGCTTCTGATTATTCTATTGATGAAATCCTTTTAATATTCCTTCATCATGATATATCTTTATTGTTGCACATTAAACTTGCTGGGCAAACTCGTTGCTCATTCTTGCTATATCATGACTTCATTGCAGCTAAACCCGAGACGTCAGGGAAGAACAAAGGGAAAGAAAAGATGAAATGATAAACGTCTCGTAGCTGATTTTAGATTCATGTGTTAGTTAATTTTCTGTTAATGTAATTTAAACCCTGCTAGCTATTTAGGGTATGGATTGTGTAAACGTTTAAGGTTATTCGTATTCTGGGACTAGTAACACCTTGTAATGAACAACGTATGTTTATTATATTCCGCACTTTTAGATATCATATGTTGTTAAAGGTGAATGTTTGTTTTGGATCGTGATGACCAGATCCGGGTATTTGGAGACCCGAATTTGGGGGCGTCACATCCTCGCCCCGGCGGTAGGAATGAACTGGTTCCGTCGCCCCGACGGTTGTCTCGCCCCGGCACCAGTTTGTGAAGGAATCTATCGCCCCGACGGTGGAACAGAAAATGGAAAAATTTTCCTTTTCTTTGTGATCAAGCTATATGGCCATGTGCATGTTTAAAACTTAGGCTAAAATATTAAATGATTAATGAGATACTACAATGGATGATGAGCGAATATCTATTGAATATCAAATGACAATTGATATATTAAAATAAAAATGGATAAGAACGAATTCTAAAGTGCTTATAGTAACTAATTATTGTTACCGCTTTTCAAACAAAATATATAGATTGATTAAAGAACGTGAACTTTAATCTGTAATCTACGCATGAGGCAAGTTTTCTACCCTTAATTTTTTTATTCCGTTGAAAACAAGTTTCTTATTTACCTTTCATTGAGCATGCTTATTAACCTTAGCTTATCATTATTCAAGCAAGATTGATACAATGACAAATGCTTATGTTTTATTCTAGACATTTATTATCCAGTCATGAATCTTATTCAAACTTCAAACATAAATCTTGTTGTATGATTCTAATGTTGAATCAAATGCTTTAATGACTAGCAAACCCTTATTGATTCAGCTAGTCCATAGTTGATGAGCGCTCTAAAGATTTAGAATATCTTGAAGTTATTCCAAACAAAGATGAACAACCCTAATATAGGGGATTAAACTACGCAGTAGCGTTAAAATATTTGTGCACAATATATTGTACAAAGGGCTGATCCCCCGGAGTACGAGACGGATAGTCCATAGTCTTTAAGACTGTTAAAGGTTACAGTAGTGATACTTGTTAACCTAGGACATAGTTTGAGGTCTTATGACCTTCAGAAATAATTTTGATCTTGAAATCTATATTCGATTCTTAAGCCGAGTTTTCTTTTGAGCTTTCAGTCCTCTGATTTTTGTTTATTGATTTAAGGAAAACTTTTATACCTCAGTTGAAAATCTACTCCATTGATTATTTAATTTTTGTTGTTATTATACTTGCGGGCAATTGTTTGCTCACCCTTGCATAAAATATTGCAGCTAAATCTGAAAAGTCGGATGAGCCATCCACTAGCAAGGGCAAGGGCAAGATAAACAAATGAAGATGTTTATTCTATTTGATTCAGTTCTTTGTAATAAGACTTCGTTATTATTTAAGTTTTTATTCCGCAAATGATGTAATAAAGGTTCGATAACCTGGGAATTATTTAATTAAGAGATTAGAAATGTAAACCCTTTTGGTGGGAAGATATTTCATTTAGTTTAATTTTATTGTCCTTTATTATGGATAGTTAGTTATGAATGAATGAATAGTGAACACCAAATCAGTGGGAATTAAGTACCCGGATTTGGGGGTGTTACATTCTATAAACGGTTATAATGTTGAAATTATTTTATGTATATTAGAAGGAGTCTTATTTATAAGCGGTTATAATATCCGAAATAAAACTTAAAAGATTTAATCGTTAAAATGCTTAATTAGCCTAGCATAATCAAAGGAAAGTAAAGCTTGTACTTCAAGAGGTCGTATGAAGAATGCGAACTAGCATAAACGATCGAAGCGATAAAAGGCAAGTCTACTTATTTGTTGAAATGCACTCCGTGTAATAACGTGTCTTATTTATGAAGTTTATTGTTATGCAAGTATTGTTTTTTTTGCACCCTGTGCATTAACATGCTTGTTATCTGTTATGTGCAACGTGTTAGTGATTGTTGATTTTCAATTGAAAACCATGTTAGTATCTGAGTTGAACAACTCTCTTGTATGGGCAGGAGTTTAAGATGTGTTAGGAAGCCAATCTAACTCATTGAGGTAACCTTTGTCGTAGTGTAGATGTATCGTAGAAGTGGTATACACTATAGATACAATTATAGCAGTGTTGATGAGACGGGGAACTAATTCATTAGTTCAGGGGTTAGGAACCACTTAATCTACTATACTGATAATCGTTGAAATATTGTATCAGCTTATTCTGCATATATATCTTGAAAAGGTGATTCTCTTCCCATATATATATATATATCTGTTAGACTTGTTGGGCATTCTTATGCTCATTCTTGCAATTATCTTAAAACAAATTACAGCTAAGGAATAATTACTAGACGATTCTGGCGGTACAAAGAAAGTTGAAGATGTAGAAGTCATTTTAACTATGTTAGATTAACATTATTGGCAATGTCTAAAACGTTCTGACGAGGAAAGGGTTTAGGTCATCTACTTGCGCCCCGTTTTAACGGAAAGCCCCCTCTTTCCTGGGAACTGCCTGGTTGTTAATACTGCATGTCTTGGATAGATACATGGAGATTTATTTTCAAGTCTTTTATGAGTTATATGTAATAAGAATAGGTAACATGAGAATGATGTAACAATGAACTAATGATATTGTAAATATTATCATTTTTTCACATTATACTTTGATTATTAGAAGTTAAGATTTCTATAGCATTATGTAAATGTTGTACAAGGGAGCACGAAGTCCGACCAAGCAAGCAGGTGGATTTCGGGTCACATAATTTGGTATCAAAGCTGTCGACTATAGCTCCAGGGTAGGAGTGCCTTAGGATATAGTCTTTAAAGAAGTAAACCTTATTGTTTAGACGTACTCATAAAAGAGTTTTTAAAACAAGTAACAATATAAAAATAAACCTTAAAAGTTATGTATATATATATATATATATTGCTTCATTATAATACTAAGCAAAGTAAAAATCTTTTGTAGAATGCCTAGAGATGATAAGCTTGAATAATACGAGGATTAGAAGAACTAAAGAAGAAGAAGAAGAAGTTAGAGAAAATAAGGAAGGGATGTACTAGTATGAAGGTAGTACTTTTTATAGTGTCTTGTAAATATAGGCAAGTTGAGTTAGATAACATCATATATATTTGAGAGTCATGTATTGTAGGTTGTTATGTGATTGAATAATTGTATACGAATTGTTAATATGAAAGAAATGTCCATTATACATAAACCTATAAATCTAAATGAGGGTATTTGGCACGTTGAAAGTTCTAGCCATCAGTGAACATTGTTGACTTAATTTAAATATTAAGAATTTAATGTGAGATAGGAGGAATTCAGAAAATTCATATTGAAGACTAAGTTAGAGATAATTTCGAGGACAAAATTCTTATAAAGAGGAGAGAATGTAATATCCTGAATATTTATAGAACATATAAATATGATATTGAATGACTAAAGTTAGCTGTAAAGTTAATTTCGAGGACGAAATTCTTTTAAGTAGGGGTGAATGTAATACTCCGAATATTTATGAGGCTTATAAATGCGATCGAATACGTTTAGAATTAGAATGTATAACCTAAAACTAGGTATCGAGAAGTTTAAAACCTTAAGCCCTAATGAGATTCGAATTTTGTAACATATGTGCTTAATAAAGATCGAAATGATATTTCGAAGTATGTGTTTTGTGATTTTATAGTGTAACCTATGAATTAGGTCAAATAAAGAATTTTCGTCAAGCTGCTTAGTATTGCTTACATTGACAAAATGATTTGTCGTGCTTTCCACGATTTCACTAAGAAGCATCCCGACAAATTATTTTTGACAAGTTGCTGTGTCGTGCTTGGGAATGACAAAGTGATTTGTCAGGCTTACGGTGACAAGATGCATTGTCGAGCTTGGAAGATATTTTCATTAAGGAGCTTAGAAGATAGGTTCAATTGCAAGCTGCATTATCGAGCTTGGAAGATATTTTCATTGAGGATCTTAGAAGATAGGTTCAATTTCAAGCTGCATTGTCGAGCTGGGAAGATATTTTCTTTGAGGAGCTTAGATTGCAAGCTGCATTGTCGAGCTTGAAAGATATTTTCATTGAGGAGTTTAGAAGATAAGTTCAATTCCAAGCTGCATTGTCGAGCTTGGAAGATATTTTCATTGAGGAGCTTATAAGAATATTCTAAGAATATGCTAGGGTGCAAAGTGTAATAAGCCGAGCCCTTAACATGCATTTAGTGAAACTTGATTTTCCTATAAATAGCAAGCTTAGTTCTTCATTATTTCCTACCATTTCAAGAGCAGTTCAAGAGCTAAACCACTCTATATTTATATTGTGAGAGATATTGTGAGATAAAAAATTTCGTTCGAAACATCGAAACGCTACACGATTGGAAGTAAAGCTAGTAACTACAAAAGGTATTATTCTAGTGGTTATTATTTTCATTCTTCTTTATATATTTAGTAAAAATATACCTTTATAAGCAGTTATAATGCCCAAATTATTTTATGTATATAGTACAAAAGTCCTATTTACAAGCAGTTATAATGTCCGATTTATTTCTCTTATATATTACAAAATATACTTTTATAAACAGTTACTATGTCCGATTTTCTCCAAGTATTTAGTAAGAATATTCATTTTATAAGCAGTTATAATGCTAAAATTATCACAAATATAATAGTCAAATATTCATTTTATAAGCAGTTATAATGCCTAATTTATTTCAAACATAGTAAACGAATATATTCATTTTGCAAACAGTTATAATGCTCAATTTATTTTAAATATAGTTGAAAAATATTCATTCTATAAGCGGTTATAATGCTGAAATTATTTCATGTATATTAGAAGGAGTCTTATTTATAAGCGGTTATAATACCCGAAATAAAACTTAAAAGATTTAATTGTTAAAAATGCTTAATTAGCCTAGCATAATCAAAAGAAAGTAAAGCTTGCACTTCAAGAGGTCGTATGACGAACGCGAACTAGCATAAACGAGCGAAGCGATAAACGACAAGTCGACTTCTTTGTTGAAATGCACTCCGTGCAATAATGTGTCTTATTTATGAAGTTTATTGTTATGCAAGTATTATTTCTTTTGCACCCCGTGCATTAACATGCTTGTTATCTATTATGTGCAACGTGTTAGTGATTGTTGATTTTCAATTGAAAACCATGTTAGTATCTTTGTTAAATAACTCTCTTGTATGGGCAAGAGTTTAAGACGTGTTACGAAACCGATCTAACTCACTGAGGTAACATTTGTCGCAGTGTAGATGTCTCGTAGAAGCGGTATACACTGTAGATACAATTGTAGCAGTGTTGATGAGACGGGGAACTAATTTATTAGTTCACGGGTTAGGAACCACTCAGTCTACTATACTGATAATCGTTGAAATCTTGTATCAGCTTATTCTATATATATATCTTGAAAAGGTGATTCTCTTCTCATATATATCTGTTAGACTTGTTGCGCATTCTTATGCTCATTCCTGCAATTATCTTAAAATAAATTACAGCTAAGGAAGAATTACCAGACGATTCTAGCGGTACAAAGAAAGTTGAAGATGTAGAAGTCATTTTAACTGTGTTAGATTAACATTATTGGCAATGTCTAGAAAGTTCTGACGAGGAAAGGGGTTAGGTCATTTAATTGCGCGCCGTTTTAACGGAAAGCCCCCTTTTTCCTAGGAACTGCCTTGTTGCTAATACTGCAAGTCTCAGATATATACATGGAGATTTGTTTTCAAGTCTTTTATGAGTTATATGTAACAAGAACAAGTAAAATGGGAGTGATGTAACAATGAACGAATGATATTGTAAATATTATCAGTTTTCTGTATTATACTCTGATTATTAGAAGTTAAGATTTCTATAGCATTATGTAAAGGTTATACAAGTGAGCACGAAGTCTGACGAAGCAAGCAGGTGGATTTCAGGGCATCACAGGCAAAGTCTAGCAGAGAGCTTCTCGCCGGGCGAGATCAATTAGCCTTGCTGAGTTCACCGGGGCGCAGATGCCCTGAGCCCAGTTTTGCGATTTTTCAACTTTCGTTCGATCAAGCGTAACGTTTTCATACGAACTCCGATTTAGACAATACAAGATGATTCGGAAAGCTAAGGAAGAGACCTACAACTTTCAATCTTTAGGTTTGGAATTTGAGGTCAAGAAAAGGGTCCAATTGGATATCTTTAGGATGGTTGAGAGATCGGTGGCAAATCGTGGCGATTTCTTTGGAAAGCCATAACACCGACCCATGTAAGCTAGAAATTCTGAGTTCTAATCATTAAACTTTGGGAATAGGGTCTAGGGAAATGTAAACCCATGAGGGGTAGATAAGTTGGGCATGTCGAGCGAACACAAGGGCGTGTTGCTCGGGCATCCGCGTAAGCGAATCGGGCGTGCGACGTACGAACGTCGAGTCGTCATGAAAAGTATTAGAGAGTTTGACAAGTGTTTCGATCTAATGACACGGACACTTGAAAGGGGAGAGCTATCGTTTACACCCTAAAATTAAATCCTTACTTCTACTCTACTAATACAGAAATCAATATAGTGACAAGCAAGGGTCGATCCGACAGAGAGTGAATTGTTTTATATTTATTCTTTTATTTTCCTAAATCTAATTAAACAATGAAAATAAAGATTGGGGGGTTTTGAGTTTGATTAACTAATTAAGAAAAGTAAACAAATAAAAATAACCAATGACTTAAAAGTTCCAGTTCATAAGTTTAGTATCTCCTTTTTACAATGACAGATTAATCAAGCGTAACATTATTTATCCTTCAATGAAATTAATAGTCCTAGATAACCGCAATTGTGACGCCCCCAAATCCGGGTCACCTGAGCCACGGACCTGGTTCGCCACTATCTAAAACAAGAATTATACAATCGATAACTTAAAGCGAAATAAAGGAATATTTACATTGATATAACATAAATAAACCTGTCCCAAGTCTCGAAACCAATACTAATACAAAACATAACATAATACAAAAGGGTAAATATGTCTTAATACAAACGGTAATTCTAGAACAACAAAATACAACTACTCCGTAGCTTTCCCCTTTCCCTTATCTTTTCCTGAGCTCTCGCCACGTGCCGCACTAACTAAAATGTTTTAAGGAAAGCAAGGGTGAACAACAAATTGCCCCGCAAGTATAATAGCAGTGGATAATCACATGAATAACTTTATAGCTCTCAGGAGTAAAAATTTAGCTAACACAAGGAAATAAACAACTTCTTTCATCACCGTTATAGTGGCCACTAAGGACCGAAGGATTTCTGAAGTATTCAAGGATTTCAAAGTTTCCCAAAGAAGGGAACTATTCAATACTGAGGGTGCACCAAGGCACAGAACTCTATTCTAGAATTACTGGAAATTCATCCGATAATCCACAAAACTGGTACAATAGGTGATCAGCCTAAAATACCTGGCGTTATGCATAAGCCTTACATTTTCCATTTACGCGCGTGTCGGTTCCCCGACGTTTATACAATTTCCCCTGTTGTGAGGGTTGTTCTACTCAGCTTTACATGGGAGTCCAGACCAAAACAATTTGATCGGACAATTTTACTTAACAACAATAATAGTTGGAGGACTTTAACCTCACTTTAGTAACCAAATCAATAAGTGTCTAGCTGAAACAATTAGCCTTGACATAGCTTTTAAACAGTCTATGGAATAAAGAACTTTAAGGTTCAACAACATGCATGATAGCATTAAAAATATCTTGAATTAATAACAATTCGAAATCTTTGGAATCACACACTATATAACATTGCATGAAATGGGCTTTCATTGCAATACTTGAATAAAAGTATGAATACTAGCACACTAATTGCTAAATTGATAAGTAATTTGGTAGGAGTCAAGAAGCTCAATAAGCTTGCTCAATAAATAATATTTGCTCGAATATAATTTTGAGTAGGGTAAGTAAACTTGCACAATAATAACTGAATAAGATAGGAGACCTGCTCGATAGATAAATGAGTTAAGGAAAAGTCGCACAATTAAATAAGGGTTGAATAAGGAACTTGCCTTGTATGTGCGTTAATAACTTGACATTAATCGTCCGTCAACAAAATATCCTACATAGTTTATTAAAATCATCATAAATATTAGTCACATAATAACTAGGTTCATTACAGTCATCACATCATTAAAATACATTGATTGCCACTACGCTTACCCAGTCGGGGGTCTCGCCCCTTGGAAATTCAAGCGTAATTTGTAATCCGTTAATTCAATTTACGCCTTAGGACAACATCGTTTAGGTCGACACGGGTATAAATTAAGCACATAAAGCTTTAACAAGATATAAGCGTTTTTAATCATTTTGTACAAAAATATAAGTTTTAGACTCGCGGGAAAAATTTACTGGGTCCGACCCGATCCGACCCGACCCGGTCCGGCCCGACCCGACCTGGTCCAGCCTGACCCGACCCGGACCAGGCGCGGAACAGCGGCATGCAGTAGCAGTTCTGCAGTTCCTGCAGAACCACGAACTGGTAAACTCTCGCCTGCTTCAGCTCCTATATCTCCCTCTATACTTGATCAATTTGGTCCGTTACAGACTCTATGGATTCCTAAGACATGAGGCTACAATATATCAAAAATGCAAGATGACCCATAAACACTAACACAGCCAAATCCTTAGCCAAAGCACAACATTGATGCTCTGTTTTTCGCAGTCATGATACATTTCACTAAAACCTTCACTGTAACTTTATTTTAGCATCGTTTTGGTTCATACCAACTAGGTTATCTTCACAACTCATGGAAGCATAATATTAAAACAACAAGAAATCAAAATAATTACACCATCAAGGCTGTACAATCCTCTAATAGTCCATAGGTCCAAAAGTCCAAAAATGTCCAAAGTTCATCCTTTAAGCCAAGGTTCGGATCTTTCCTTGTTTTTGTTCCACTTTGAGGGTGTTAATGGTTTATATAGATTCTTAAGAACCTCCATGGTAGATTCAACACAACCAACAACAACGAACATCAACAAAATCCAACCCGCAAGCATGAAAGCAAAACAAAACTCATGAAAACTTCACTTGGAGAAGAAATGGTTGTGGTTTGTGATTACCTCTTTGTTGCTTGCTTTGTGTAGGATGAGATGGTTGCTAGAGTGTTCCTGGACTCCCTCTTGCTGATCTTCTCCTTCTTTTCCCTCATTCCTTGCTTTCCTTCTTCCCGAACACTCCTTATCTTTTGTTACTTCCTTCTTTCTCTCTCTATGGTATTCCCTCTCTCTCTCTCTCTCTTTGTAGCTCTCTCCTTGCTTGAAAAATGAGAAGTATGCAGATGGTTTGAATGAGAAGGAGAATGAGCTGGTGGGAGATAAGGTGGAGTGGCTTCGGGAGGAGAAGGAATGTATTTTGAGAGCTAAAATGGTGTACCCGAGCTCTTGAAAATGTAATTGAGGAGGATATCTTGTGAAGAGTTAACAATCCAAGTCTAGTGTACTGTGACGGTTTATTCCCCATCATCTAATTGGCTAATACAATTAGTGCTCTCTCTTGATTGGTTGAGACTTAATTGCCTCTCTAATTAATCAAAATATACAGATAAATATACCCGAATACTCCCACTTTTGTATCAAATTTGGTAAATAATTTTACCCAAAATTAAAATGGGTACTCCCATAAATTATTGGGACACATAAAAATATTTATTATGGAATTTGTCCATTTATTCGGAACACCCATACTATACATTTCCGATACAGATTAAATCACGTATCAGCTCCAATAAATTTTCTGACACTTGGAAAAATTATTCCCTTGCATACACGTCTTAACAAAATTAATAGAAAGAGACGGAAAAATATTCGGGCGTGAATAGTGCTCGTGAATAGTGCCTCGGGAAGCGGGTCCCGCTAATAGTAATTATATGAATTTTTGTAAAATCGATTTATTCACTCTAACGACGCAACAACGCATAACATTTAATATATGCACATTATCTAGGCTGCAACACAACTTTGAGCACATAACACATAATAATATAAATAAAAATACAAATTCATTTTATTCATACATAACTCGGGTTACAGGGAAATCTAAAATTCCCGATCGTTACAGCAATCGCTAATTATCTGAAATTCTCCTTTTTAAATCTAATGTGACAATCGTCCTACTAGACCCTAACTATCATACAACCCAAAACTATCAGTCTAGATTTAATATAACAGCAGCATTAAGGATTAGAGAATTAGACTATTCCGAGCAACAATCACACTATCAGGGATTATTTAGCTTGTCTTCTTATAATCATAATAACACCCAAAAGTTTTTCCACAATTAAGTATTATTAATTGTTACTTATGATCAGATACAATATCGTTTGCTTAATACTATATCTTAATCTAGCAGATGATATTAGTTAACCAATTTAATCCTGCAGAAATCAAATCAATTACCAAATAATATTCAAGCAATTCAATCAGATTATCAAGAATGAATTCCATATAAGAAGAAATAAATAATGAATGCTTAATTAAACATTAATTATAAATAAGGTTCAACACCCCTTAAAACTAAAAATAAAATACTTAGCTTGACATGACTTCAATCTTGCAAAACTAGGGTTTGAATTGCAATATAGATGATGATGTAGATCCCAGATCCCCTTAATATCTAACTAATAACATGTATTTATAGTCCTAAGATATTATCCTAATCCAATAAACATCCTAGTTACATTAGAATTAGAAAAGATATAAAGAATCCCTAAAATTATGGAAATAAATCTGACAAAAACGCATCAAAAATGCGTCCTCAGAATCCGTGCCACACTTCAACGCCGACGGCGCTCAAAAACAGTAGATTCAGCGTTGGCCGCGCTCAACCACAGAGGCTCCAGTGTTGACCGCGCTCAACTCAATCCATTTAAGAGCCGACCGCGCTCAAATTTTCTACTGTGACGTTCTTTGGAAAAGCGGTCATAACTTTCTCATACGAACTCCGATTAAGGCGACTCAAGATGATCCGGAAAGCTAAGAAGTAGATCTACAACTTTCTTTCTTTGAGTTTTCAGAGATAAGGGCCGGAGAAAGATCGAAATTGGCCCTGAAGTGACTGCTGTGTAAATGGCAAGCCGAAAATATTAAGTTCATCGCCCATTGGTAAAAATGTCATAACTTTTGATCCAAAAAGAGTTACGAAACGTGCCATCTATCAAATCAAAGCTCTCAACGAAATCTACAATATAATCTAAGTTCTAAGCCAAGATCATGCATCCTTGAGTCCCCAAATTTTCTTCTTTTTCCTATTTTTAGCTCTAATTCTTCTTTTCAGCACCAATTCCTCCTATAATCAATAAATACCTTAATAAGTCCATATACACATAAAACATGTAATAAAACTAAACATAAAGGAATCAAAATCATAGAACATTATTCACTCATCAAATTCCCCCACACTTAGTCTTTACACGTCCTTGTGTAAATTGAACAGGAATCATATCAAGAAAAATTTTATCTGACAAGATTTCAAAGGTCTCCAAATAAACATCATGGAATAATAACACCTATCACAGAAACCTGAACAACACCTCATCAACCAACTCACAATAACAACTATGTCATTCCCCACAAAACATCATCCAAATCAGAATATATGCACACAAATTTCTATCATATGATCAACACAAATACCCAACCCAGTTTATATGGGACAACAACTGTGCACACTAACTCATAACTCAAAACCTGATTATCCTGCAAAAATTCGCAAAAATTTCTAACCCGCAGAACCTGCAGACATTAACTTTCCTTAGGTGAATGCATTTTATGCTCCATTTCACTTATTTGCTTCCCAGCGAGTGCGTTTTATGCTCCTTCTTGCTCTTGTGTTTATGGGTGAGTGCGTTTTACGCTCCATCTCAACCCACCACAAAATATTTTTTTTTCATTTTGTAATTTTTCACAATTTCTCATTTTTTTTTCAAAGATTTCTCTTGCACAAGGTTCTGCAAACAAAATAACAGTTTAAACAAGTCTCAAATCATAAGATCAGTGCATAAAGTATATCGTGTATAAGGCAAGTATCTTATCATATGCATTTACTTTATGCTAGGAATCTATGATTACGAAAGTTTCCTAACCTGTGCAATGTGCTAAATTTTACAAGTTGTTTATATTTTGGTAAATGTTTTGTCTATGTGCGAATGTATTCTATTTGTACAAGATGTTTAGTTGTACATTATGCTATGTGCTAATATCTACGCTTATGTACTATTTGAAAGGAACTGTTTAGTTATAAATTGTTCAAGTTGTTAAATTCTGTTAATCAAGGACTGTTTAAGAAAAGTGTCGATGCCATTTATTTCGGCTAGGCGAATGCTAGAGTATTGAATTGAGTTAAGTTAGATACATTTCGTGTCATAGGAATAAGATAGACATTATAGGTGTCGAATTTAAGAAAGAACAGAGAATGAGGGAAATGTTTTGAGGATTGGTCAATATGTCGTTTCAAAAACTGTTAAACGATAGGATATTGTCATTCCTTATTATTCAAAGATGCTTCACAACTATTGATCAGTTGTTGAAGTCTTCAAAGAAAATGTTGATAATCATTTTTGTTGTTGATTGTTTATTCAACTGTTAATACTTGGTGAGCAATCGAATGCTCACCCTTGGTTTAAATACAACATTTTCAGCAAAGCTAGAATGAACTGAGGAATCCAGTGAAGACTAATAAAGAGATCAAGTATTTGATTAGAAGACGTACATGTTAAACTAGATGTATATGTTGTGACGTATAAAATTCACAAATGTATGGTTATAATAGATAAATGATGTATCAATCATTTTCTACTTGTAATTTAAATACGTATCTGTTGTGGCGGATTAGAGTCACTATTGTAATAGATTGGTGCTATAATATACATTACTTTTATGATATGAAGATATAAAGGTCTTAGAACCTAGGTGTAAAAGAAATATGATGTAATAATATAGTATTTACATTCATGTTGTTAAGATTATGTTGAATGGTTAGTACCGTGACGCACCGAACCCAGGTTCGAAGGTAGACCCGGATTCGGGGGTGTTACATGTGTCGTTGGTCTTCGTGGCTGAGTTGGGTCTTTGATCATTAGTGTCCCACTGTTGAATGGTTAGTATCGTGACGCACCGAACCCGGGTTCGAAGGTAGACCAGGATTCGGGGGCGTTACACGTGCCGTTGGTCTTCCTGGCTGAGTTGGGTCTTTGATCATTAGTGTCCCACTGTTGTTTCTTTTATTGTTGGTTCCTTTCTATGCATTCTTCTTTGGACAGTTACGGCTATGGTGGTCTGGCGATCCACACGAAAAATAACTTTGTAATTTCTGCGGGCTGGGACAGTTGGGAGAGATGTGCATTTGAAACTTAATTTGGTAAAACTTTTGGTTCCATTCATAAGCTAATTCTCAGTTTTATATACTTTAACCTCTTTGAGGTATTTTATCAAGCAACCTATAAGTAATACTTAAAATTCCAGATTTTATAGGTGTTTAGACATGTTTAAGCCAAAACTTTTCCATCCTTATTACTCCAAAGTTCATATAATCCCATCACCCAATCAATTTCACAACCAAGCATAACAATTACATCAATATTCACATATATATTCGCCCAATTTGTATGAACATAGAAAATTACATGAATTGCCTCTTATTTGATGTGCTCTTGCTCCAATGCTTAATTTAGGATGATTTGAATCCTTTCTTCAACAATACCTTACTCTAATTCTCCTTGATTTCAATTTGAACCTCAGCTCCTTTAGAATTTGATGATGATTTTGACAAGAATTTAGAAATGCTTTGGTGTTAGTATCATGTAAGGAAGAGAATTGAGCACAAAATTGGTTTGGAACGAATGGGAGTAAAGAGGAGAAGGCTAAGAATTGCTTATGGTTC
Source organism: Aralia elata (assembly GCA_034770075.1). Lineage (NCBI taxonomy): Eukaryota > Viridiplantae > Streptophyta > Magnoliopsida > Apiales > Araliaceae > Aralia > Aralia elata. The sequence continues at coordinate 48,145,570 of CM068377.1, read as the reverse complement.
TTAACGTTTCCTTCATCTACCTGCTATATGCTTAGTGTCCCTCACAATGTTTAAAAGACCAACACCTAAACATGAGTCAGCACTCATGTATAGTGTGTGTGTATATATATATATGTATATACATATATGTGTACATATATATATATATACATATATATATATATACACACACATATATATCATATAAGACTTATACCATATATATTATATACATATTACATTACATATATTACATTATATACACTTTATTTCCATCACATACATATCAATTAGTTTATGTAGTATATTTACATGTAATCTAATTATTATCCAAAATTAGATAATTATACATTTACAATATGTATAAAAATTACTTCACTAATTATGAAGTTAAATTCATAATTAAAATAAACACATGAAATGGAACGAATCAATTATTTAAATAACTAATATCTATTCCATTAATTATTTAAATAACTCAGTTAAGCTTTATAATTAAATTTTCTTGCTTCCTTCCATAAATTATTTTTTTAAACAATTTATTTAATATATATAATATATCTTCATTTGTTAATCAAATAATTAATTTGATTTACATTCGCTTGGCGTATCTATTTTGTCATTGATAACATTACCTCGTATAATTTACTTCCTCATATAATTAAATAATTTTTTATTTAATTATTAAAGTAACAATTAAATTATTTCACACGACTTAATATTTTAGCTACATTTAACATTTATTGATTAACTAATATAAGTTAATCGATTTCTGATATGTAATATATTAAAATAATGAGTTTAAATAACTCACTCATCTTTATAAAAAAAATACATACATTAATTCACCAATTTATTTTAGCGAATTAATTACCTTGTTTATGAATTTTAATTTATGAATTTTAATTCATAATAATTCTATTGCCTTTTCAAGGCATAATATTCAAATTATATTATTTCATAATATAATTTCAATTTAATCTCAATTAATTGATATTAATTAATTAATTTTCTTCCCGTATTTAATTTAATAGTTAAACTAACTATTAAATTTTATTTTCAAATGAATGTATATATTTCAATATTTAAATATATACATATTTAATTCTCCACATAATTCACATATTTTAAAATATATATACTTATATATATTTTTATTTATTCGACCCGTTTCGTCACAAAATAAGAATTTTATTTATTTAATACTTATTTTAATATTATTTAGAATACTTTCGAAATTTTGGGTCGTCACACCCAGCGCCGCGACGCTCATGTGCAGAGCTGCAACGCTGGTCGCCCCTCGAGCACGCGCTCTCTACTGCACGCTGCCCCAACTGCTCGACGACTAACGCATGTGGCCCCAACTTGCTGATAACTGATGCATGTTGTCCCAACTTGTTGTCTGATGCTTGCCGCATATGCCCGATGTCTGATGCACGTTGCCGCTCATGGCTACTCATCATCGCACATCGTGCACGCTCGGGCCCCAAATGCTGCATTTTATAGTATGCTAACCCTACTTGCCGCACGTCATGCACTCCTAGGCCTATTTTGCTCACTAATGACTGATAATGCACAAATTTTTCATTCAAAACACCATTGCAAGCTCGATTCACATTTCTGCACCAGAAACACACAAAACGCATAAAAATGAATCGAAAATACTTAAGAACGCACAAATTCATTGAACCAAAAGCACTCAATTCATAGGTATAAAATTCACTCATTAGGTTTCTGATGAGTGGGTAATATACCCATGAATTATGTATTTTTAGACTTGATATATTTTTAGTTTTTAAATATTTTAGGATATTTTTATTTGTTTGATTGAACTTTGTAGGTTAGGGCAAAGCAGGGGCAAAACAGGGTTTTTAGTATCATTAAGGGCATTCTGATAATTTCAACAGCAGACCAGCGCCGGGGCGCTAGTCCTAGTTTTAATCCAGCGCTGGGGCGCTGAGGGTCAGGAGATTTTGGACGAGGCTTTGCAAGGCTGGGGGTTTTGATGCAAACTTCTACTCTAACTAAGATTCTTTTTGAAGGTTGACTTTGGGAAGAGTGTTTCTATATAAAAAGGAAGGCTTTTCACAAAACAATATATAGAGAATTGGAAGAAGATAACTGAGCTTGGAAAATTAAAGATTGTAGAGAAGCATCGCATATAAATTCAGACTGGAGACTTGAAGATTGAAGAACTTTACAGAATTTTTTCTATTTTCTTATCTTAGATTTATAATTTAATTGTGATGACTTATTTGGGATTTTTGATTTTAAATTTCAGCTTGAACTAAACTTCTAATTAAGGTTACAATTGAACCTTTTATGTTTATAGATTAAGTATCTATTTGAATCCAATTATTCTTTCATATTGAGTTGTTTATCATATTCTGTGTTTATTAATTAATTGTCTGGGCAACAATTAGTGGGATACTTTAGGTGAATTCAGGAGATGAACTCTAGGGTTAGATCTGAATATGATAGCATGTATTCTTAATTATTTGCATAAGATGAATAATTAGGGTTGTGAAGTGAATAGGGATATCTCTTCACTGCATTTAACTATTGAGAATTGGTGCTTAATGAATTTAATCTTTTAGTTTTGCATAGGAATATCGCATAATTAATTGGGTTAGATAAATTTATTTGATCACTTGGAAAAGGGCTTATAAATAAAGTTAAATTCCTGTTAACAACTCTATTGAATTTGATAATTCGATGAATTGGATAATTAGTCTATATTGCATAATTGGGAATATTGCAGTCTTAAGCTTTAAAAAAATCTGAATTTCAACCTTTGTGTTAGTCTTAATCTTAGTTTCAATTTAATTAGTTTTAATCAATATTCAAATTGTGATTGTTTAATAAAATCGGGTAAATATAAAATTGGTAGTTGAAAGTATAAATTGCAGTATTTCTCCATTGGAACGATACTCTACTTATCATTATATTACTTGTTGATCGTGTATACTTGCACGTAATTGTTAATTGTGAAATCGGACAACAAGTTTTTGGCGCTGTTGCCAAGAAATTATTTGTGTTTATAATTTTCAATATCAATTCAATTAATTCGGTTTTAGTTAAGCATTTTTATTTTTTCTTTTTATTTCCTGTTTCAGGTGATTTTAGTTCGTTTATGCAAACGCGGCTAAAACAACCAGAACTTATATAGGGCGAGGATAATCTTGAGAACAGTTATGTCAGTTGAGAAAATTCTGCCAAGAGATGCTCGAGAAAGAAAAAATGGCGAACGAAGAGCAGAAATCATGAGGGACTATGCCATGTCTCAAATTGATGAATCAAGTTAAGCATCACAAGGTCAGCTATCACTGCTAATTCTTGTGAGATTAAGCCGGGTACGATTCAGATGATTTAGAAGATTCAGAATTTAATACAGTTTGGGGGATTGGCTAATGATGATCCGAATGAGCATTTGGTGAGCTTCCTGGAGATTTGCGATACATTCAAATACCACAATGTTACAGATGATGTTGTGAGACTACAGTTGTTCCCATTCACATTACGGGATAAAGCAAAAAGTTGGTTGCATTCGCTTCCACCGGGATCCATCACTACCTGGGATGACTTGGCCCAAAAATTTCTAGCAAAATTTTTTCCGCCAGCGAAGATTGCAAAGATGAGAAATAACATTACTACTTTTGAGCAGCAATACGGAGAATCTCTGTATGAAGCTTGGGAGAGGTTTAAGGAATTATTGAGAAGATGTCCACATCATGGATTACCCAAGTGGCTACAGGTTCAGACATTTTATAACGGGTTAAGTAGTAACACTCGGACGAGCATAGACGCAGCTATAGGAGGGGCACTTATGGCAAAGAATTTTGATGAGGCATTTGATCTGTTAGAAACTATGGCTGCTAACAATTACCAGTGGCCTACAGCAAGGGAAAATGCACCGAAAGTAGCTGAAAAATTTGAAGTAGATGTAGTAACAGCCTTATCAGCACAGTTGGCTGCACTAACAAAAAAAATCGAAACATGGGGACCACAAGCAACTCCACAGGTGGCAATGAGTTGTGACTTATGTGTGAAAAATCATATTACGGATCAGTGTGCTATCAATGCAGAGTCAGTACAGTTTTTGGAGAGTTATAATAGACTACAACATCCATATCAGAATGCTTATAATCCGGGGTGGAGGAATCATTCGGGTTTCTCTTGGAGTAATAATAATACTCAGGCTCAAAATCAAGCTCCAAGGCCACAAAATCCACCAGGTTTTCAAAATCAATTTCCACAACAGGCAGAGCGATAGCCAAGTTTAGAGGAATCATTGGCAAAATTCATTTCAGCGTCAGAGAAGAGAATGAATGATGAGGATAAGCTTTAAATAAAGTAGATTTGAATTTGAAAAGCCAAGCAATGTTGATTAGAAATTTAGAGAATCAGCTGGGACAGTTAGCTCATATTTTGAATAGTCGTCCACAAGGAGCTGTAATGTCCAGGAATTTTAAACATTGTATCGAATTTATTTTAATAAATAAAATTCAGTTATTATATATTTTTACGAATTTAATTAGATTCATGTAATAATTATTACTTAATTATATAACTATATAGTTCAATAATTTTCTTTACCTTAAAAAGGGGACTCACTAATAGTTTGAGTAAATTAATAAGTTAACCCCAACATTTTGATTGACGAGAAAATTGAAGAGAATCTAGATAAGTAATTTCCTATTTTCCAATTATTAAATTTAAATAAGTTGCCATAAGTAATTATTGTTGAAATAAATTTTATAACTAATTAATTAGATTGAATTAGTTAATTAATATTAGAAGCATAATGATATTTTAATTGGGTCATATCTCTTTTTATTAAGCTGACCCAATATCAAGTGGGCTGAAACCATTTTTCTTTTATTTCCTATTGGGCCACTTTTATTTAACTCAGCCGACCCAACCCTATTGGGTTGAGCCCAATCCTTTTCCTGCCGGGTTGAACCATTTCCTTTAAGCCGGGCTGGATCCATTTCATTGTGGAGCAACCAATTGTAGCTTAATTGAGGAAATCAGAAGGTAATAGGGATAACCGAGCAAAAGGGGGGAAATCTAAGCCTAGACCCAAACCTTTCAATCGGACGGGACAGGAGAGAGAAGGGGATTCGAAGCCTCGATCAAATCGGACGGGGCGTGAGCAGGTGACGGGAGGGAGAGTCGCCAGGCGTGCGCCGGCGACAGCGTGAGCGACCAGCGGGCGAAACGGGAAGGGATATCGACGACCGCAAGGCAACCAATCGGACCAGGGGTTCCAGAAATCAGGCGAGTCGACCGACGGGACCACGCGGCTCGAGGTGCTGGCCGAACCCAGCTAGGAAATGATGAGAACCGCCAGTCACTGCCCCTTTCTACCGACGGTCAGTGGCCCAGTTAATTGGGGGTAATACCCAGTTAATTGGGTAAACGAGTTTCTATAAATTGGCACCCAAACCCTAAACCCAATTTCAGTTTTGGTGAATACAACTGGGAGCGAGCCAAACACAGAGAAATCAGAGAAGAAAAAAAAAAGAAAGGAAAATTCGAAGGGGGGAAACTACTGTGGATGTCTGCTGGCTTGATTTCCTACTTTGGGAGAAGGAGAAGGACGACAACTAGGACCCCAATTCGACTCAATTCAATTTTAAGGTATAACAATGGTTAAATGTTACACCAAGCTACTGTGATGGTTTCATGTTACTGGTAGAAGGCCAACAGGGGCCGAGTGGAAGGAGGCATCGTCGCATGGGAACGCTTTAAGGAGATGTTCTTGGAGAATTACTTTCCAGAGAGCATGAAGCAAGAGATGGAGATCAAGTTCCTGGAACTAAAACAAGGAAACATGTCCGTGGATGAGTACGCGGCTAGGTTTAATGAGTTGCCACGGTTTGTAACTCACCAAGTCAACACAGAGGAAAGGAAAGCTCGTAGGTTTGAGCAAGGGTTGAAGCCATGGTTGTACCGTTCTGTTGCGGTATTGAAAATCAAGACATTTGCAGAATTGTTGGAGAAGGCGATCATTGCAGAGGGTGGCAGTGAGGCCTTGACTAAATACAATCAGGAAAAGAAGAAGGGTCATGAGGGTCAGAAGGCAGGAAGCAGCGGGGGCAGTAACCCCAACAAACGAAAATGGGTTGAGAGTCAGTCCTCTGGGGGAAACAAATCTGGAGGGGAGGTGAAGAACCCAGGCAGGTGCAACAACTGTGGCAAGAACCACACGGGGGAATGCATGAAAGGAAAGAGCGTGTGTTACCGTTGTGGACAACCTGGGCACATGGCCCCACAGTGCCCTAATAAGCCGAAAGGAGGTTGTTTCTCCTGTGGATCACCTGACCACCAGATCAAGGATTGCCCGAAGAGGAAGGGCGACGCTGGGAGTGGCAACCTAAGCAACAACAACAGTGGAAACAGCAACCGGTTGAACTACGGGCCACTAGCCAGTCAAGCCAACAGGCCAACAGCCCGCACGTTCAACATGACTGTGCAGGATGCCATGGAATCCAAAGACGTGGTGTCAGGTATCATCCCAATCAATGATGTAAATGCATATGTGTTATTTAATTCGGGTGCTACTTACTCTTTTGTTTCCGAAGAATTTGCTAGTCAGTTAAATTTACCTTGTGAAAAGCTAGAACACCCTATGAATGTAGAAGTAGCAAACAAGGAAATTATCCCCGTAGAATACATTCATAGGAATTGTTGTGCTGAATTGCGAGGATTTAAGCTCAATGTGGATTTGATACCAATTCGACTGGGAGAGTTTGACGTAATCCTGGGAATAGATTGGCTATCAATTCACGGAGCAGTTATTGATTGTAAGAAGAAATGTGTACACCTAAAAACTCCTAATAAGTCGAAGGTGATATTTTACGGTAGTAAGTCACCAGGACAATCTTGTTGTCTGACTATGATGCAAACCAAGAAACTACTTAAGAAAGGTTGCGTGTGTTATCTGGCACATGTAATTGATACTCGTCAGGTCAGGGATGAGATGAGTCAAATACCAATCGTGAGGGATTTCGCTGATGTCTTCCCCGATGAACTTCCGGGACTGCCGCCGGATAGGGAAACCGAGTTCATTATCGATTTGGCACCGGGAACCGCACCAATATCGAAGCCGCCGTATCGAATGGCACCTGTAGAAATGAAGGAGTTGATGGTGCAACTACAGGAACTGTTAGATAAGGGTTATATCAGAGCGAGCGTGTCCCCATGGGGAGCGCCAGTTCTGTTTGTAAAGAAGAAAGACGGTTCTATGCGACTTTGTATCGACTACCGGGAGTTGAACAAAGTTACGATTAAGAATAGGTATCCGCTTCCTAGGATTGACGATCTATTTGATCAACTTAAGGGAGCGAAGTACTTTTCGAAGATCGACCTAAGAACAGGCTATCATCAGCTGAAGGTGAGACAGGAAGATATCCCGAAGACTGCATTCAGAACTCGTTACGGGCACTTCGAATTTCTGGTAATGTCATTTGGATTAACGAATGCACCAGCAGCATTCATGGATATGATGAACAGAGTGTTCAAGCAGTACTTAGACAAGTTCGTGGTTGTATTCATCGATGACATCCTGGTGTATTCAGGGACAGAGGAGGAGCATGCTGAACACTTGAAGATCGTATTGGAAGCTCTCAGGAAGGAAAAGTTGTATGCAAAATTTTCGAAGTGTGAATTTTGGTTGCAAAGGGTACATTTTTTGGGTCATGTCATCGACAAAAATGGTGTTTCGGTAGACCCAGCCAAGGTAGAAGCAGTTATTAACTGGGAACAACCGAAGACACCCACCGAAATCCGGAGTTTCTTGGGATTAGCGGGATACTATCGAAGGTTCATACAGGATTTTTCAAAGATAGCATCGCCATTGACCAATCTCACCAGGAAAACAGTTAAGTTCGTTTGGTCGGAGAAATGTGAGGAGAGTTTCATGGAGCTGAAGAAGAGACTTAGCCAAGCACCAGTGTTGACCTTACGCGACAACACTGGGGGTTTCGTAGTGTATAGCGATGCGTCACACAAGGGTCTGGGCTGTGTACTGATGCAACACGGCAAGGTCGTGGAGTACACATCACGTCAACTGAAAGACTATGAGAAGGGTTACCCGACTCATGACTTGGAGTTAACAGCTATAGTTTTTGCCCTGAAGATTTGGAGGCACTACCTATACGGGGAGAAGTGCGAGATATATACAGATCACAAAAGTCTGAAATATATCTTCACTCAAAAGGAGCTGAACATGAGGCAACGCCGATGGTTATAATTGATCAAGGACTACGACTGTGAAATTCTGTACCATCCGGGCAAAGCAAATGTAGTGGCTGATGCCTTAAGCAGGAAAGGCAAGGTGAAATTGATGCAGCTGATGGTTCAAGAGGAATTGGTAAAGGACTTTGAACGTCTGGAACTGGAGGTTAGATATCCGATGGAGACGGACGAAAAATTGTGTACCGTGACAGTAGGTCCGACTCTACTGGATAAGATTCAGGAGGCTCAAGAATTTGATGAAGAATGCATTGACATTAAGAAACAATTATGGGAGGGAAAAGCATCGAAGTACAAGGTTGACAGCACAGGATTGCTGAGATTCGAGGGTAGGATCTGGATACCCTATGTACCAGACTTAAGGGAAGAAATTTTGCAGGAGGCCCATAATACGAGATTTTCGGTACATCCGGGTAGCACCAGGATGTATCAAGATCTTCGTCAGCATTATTGGTGGCCTCATTTGAAGGGGGAAGTTGCAGAATTCGTTAGCCGGTGTTTAACTTGTCAAAGGAGCAGAGCACCAACGGCCGAGCGGATTATTGCAACCCTTAGAGATTCCCGAGTGGAAGTGGGAGCACATTACTATGGATTTTGTGGTAGGACTCCCGACAACAGAAAAGGGTCTAGACGCCATCTGGGTGATCGTAGATCGATTGACCAAGTCTACCCACTTTCTACCGATCAAGATCAGGTACAAATTGGAACAGCTGGCAAAACTTTACGTGAAGGAAATAGTATCACGACATGGAGTGCCGGTATCTATTGTGTCTGACAGGGATCCGCGCTTCACGTCAAATTTTTGAAGAAGCCTACAGGAGAGACTGGGAACACAGTTAAGAATGAGTACGGCATATCATCCTCAGACTGATGGTCAGAGTGAGCGAACAATTCAGACTCTAGAGGATATGCTCCGGGCAGTTGTGATGGACTTAAGTGGCAGTTGGGACGAGCACTTGCCACTAGTAGAGTTTGCCTAAAACAATAGTTACCATGCTAGTATTGGTATGCCACCATACGAAGCGCTATACGGAAGAAAGTGTCGAACGCCGTTGTGTTGGGATGAAGTTGGTGAGCGGAGGTTGTTGGGACCAGAATTGGTACAACAAACCGTGGAAATCATTAAAGTAATAAGACAACGGTTAGTAGCAGCACATGATCGTCAGAAGAAGTATGCCGACTTACATCGTCAGAAACGAGACTTTGAAGTTGGTAGCTTTGTGTTTTTGAAGGTATCTCCCTGGAAAGGGAAGATCCGTTTCGGAAAGAAGGGCAAATTGAGCCCTAGGTTCATAGGACCTTTTGAAATATTAAGAAGAATAGGTGAAGTGGCGTACGAGGTAGCATTACCTCCTGAACTTGAGCACATCCACAACGTGTTCCATGTATCAGTGTTGCGTCCGTATAAGCCAGACTACAAGCATGTCATTTCCTATGAACCAATTCAAGTCGAAAAGGACGTATCGTACGAGGAGATTCCTGTTCAAGTCCTTGATAGGAAGGAACAGAAACTGAGGAATAAAATCATTCATTCGGTTAAAGTACTATGGAGGAACCACGCGGTGGAAGAAGCCACGTGGGAACTTGAACAGAAGATGAGAGCAAATTACCCCCAGTTATTCGAGTAACCTTAGATCGAAATTCCGAGGACGGAATTTTTATAAGGGGGAGAGGATGTAATGTCCAGGAATTTTAAACATTGTATCGAATTTATTTTAATAAATAAAATTCAGTTATTATATATTTTTACGAATTTAATTGGATCCACGTAATAATTATTATTTAATTATATAACTATATAGTTCAATAATTTTCTCTACCTTAAAAAGGGGACTCACTAATAGTTTGAGTAAATTAATAAGTTAACCCCAACATTTTGATTGACGAGAAAATTGAAGAGAATCTAGATAAGTAATTTCCTATTTTCCAATTATCAAATTTAAATAAGTTGCCATAAGTAATTATTGTTGAAATAAATTTTATAACTAATTAATTAGATTGAATTAGTTAATTAATATTAGAAGCATAATGATATTTTAATTGGGTCATATCTCTTTTTATTAAGCTGACCCAATATCAAGTGGGTCGAAACCATTTTTCTTTTATTTCCTATTGGGCCACTTTTATTTAACTCAGCCGACCCAACCCTATTGGGTTGAGCCCAATCCTTTTCCTGCCGGGTTGAACCATTTCCTTTTAGCCGGGCTGGATCCATTTCATTGTGGAGCAACCAATTGTAGCTTAATTGAGGAAATCAGAAGGTAATAGGGATAACCGAGCAAAAGGGGGGAAATCTAAGCCTAGACCCAAACCTTTCAATCGGACGGGACAAGAGAGAGAAGGGGATTCGAAGCCTCGATCAAATCGGACGGGGCGTGAGCAGGTGACGGGAGGGAGAGTCGCCAGGCGTGCGCCGGCGACAGCGTGAGCGACCAGCGGGCGAAACGGGAAGGGATATCGACGACCGCAAGGCAACCAATCAGACCAGGGGTTCCAGAAATCAGGCGAGTCGACCGACGGGACCACGCGGCTCGAGGTGCTGGCCGAACCCAGCTAGGAAATGATGAGAACCGCCAATCGCTGCCCCTTTCTACCGACGGTCAGTGGCCCAGTTAATTGGGGGTAATACCCAGTTAATTGGGTAAACGAGTTTCTATAAATTGGCACCCAAACCCTAAACCCAATTTCAGTTTTGGTGAATACAACTGGGAGCGAGCCAAACAGAGAGAAATCAGAGAAGAAAAAAAAAAGAAAGGAAAATTCGAAGGGGGGAAACTACTGTGGATGTCTGCCGGCTTGATTTCCTACTTTGGGAGAAGGAGAAGGACGACAACTAGGACCCCAATTCGACTCAATTCAATTTTAAGGTATAACAATGGTTAAATGTTACACCAAGCTACTGTGATGGTTTCATGATTGGTTTTGTCTTGTTTTTTTTTCTTTCTTGTCTCTCTCTGTACTTGGAATGGTGTTGTTCCTTTATCTTGGGTTGTATTGTGTTAATGGGAACTCTGATATAGCAGAACCTTAAGGTTCGGACAGCACGATTGTGCATAGGAAATAGGCAGTATTGGGTTTTAGCACGCCCAACAGGTGTTTGATGTAATGTCTGAGCCAGGTTGTGTTTTCGCTGGGTATTCAATGCACAGTCAATATACATTGTTTATATAACAATCAAATTTTAGTTTATTGCATAATGGTATCTTGGGTGTTCACCAAAAATTTAATCCAGTATGTCATGAATCTGTTGGTAGTTTCCCATTGGGTTTGAACAAGGCTCTATTTGGCTTGAAATCTAATTACAGGGAATCATTCTACTGTGGGACATGGTGGCTGCTGAATTCATGGCATGCCTATAAAGGGATGAAAATAGGATTACTACCCTTAATAATACTATGCAATAACTGAATTATTTTCTAAATGGGTTGCTTAGTTCATTAGCTTATTCAACTATGGTAACTAACAAATGAAGTCTTTTTAAATTAGTGTTATTAGTTAACTATGATCAAGAAGTAAACTAAGGATGATAATTATTTGACTATTATATAATTAATAGTAACTAATGCTATTGGATGAATTATTAATTACTATGTGAATTAATAATACACTAATAAACAATTATTTATTATTTAAAATAAATAATAATAAAGATAATAAATATTTAATTATTATTAAATAATGATTAATTATGAGTAAAGTTATTAAATTATCATTTATTATTTGGCAATAAATGATAAATAAAGATAATAAGTAGTTAATTATTATTAAATAATAATAAAAGTATTATTAGTAAAGGTAATAATCATTGAATTATTATTTAACTAACATTAAATAATAATGAGTAAATTAAATTTTATTTTAAATAATTAATTATTATTATTTAAGTAGTATTAAATAATAATTAAGTGAAATAATAGATAAAGAAGATAAATATTCAATCATTATGATTAAGTAGGAGTAAGGTAAATAAATTGATTAATTACTATTAAATAATGAATAAAGATGATAATTACTTAATTATTATTGCATTATTATTAAATAATAGTTAAGTACGAATGAAATTAATAAAGTAATTATTTATTATTTATCACTAAATAATAAATAAAGATAATAAATATTTGATTAAATTAATAGTAATTAAGTTAATACATTAAATATTTAATTAACTTTGAGTAAGGGACAAGGAATAATAATTACTCAATTACCTTTAAAGGTGAATAGTAATTAAGCGCAAATAAAACTAAATGACTTATAAGCTAGTCACTGTTAGTAACGCATAATAAACTAATTATTTATTCTCATAAGTAAGGATTATTAACTAATAAGGGTAATAATCTGAGTATTCAAAGAATGAGTAATCATGATTAGCTATCATTTATTTTAATAGCTAAAGGTCATTAATTAAATTATGTTTAGTAGTAATTAAATGTATATGGTGTATTGTCTATCTTTTAAATAAATGGCATAAGAGAGTGGATTGATATAAAGTATGCAATGCTAATGGATAAACCGACTTTATCGACTGATAGGTTATCCAAGATCAATTAATTAAAGCTAAATTTTATCTGTAGCTGAGCAAACAGGCAAGTTCCCTAACTTCATTCTTTCAGTATATTGAATGCAAGTTCTTCCTTACTCAACTTTTACATTGAGCAAATTTCTAAACCTTATGAACAATATTTTTTTTAATTTGTGCAAAAAGGTATATATTGCAAGATTATTCTTTAAGCTTGAATCTTATCTCCAAGCATGCTTTAAGTGGTCTAATTACCTTTAAAATTTTTCCACATCTATGTATTCATTGGCATTCGCACTTGTGCATTTGAATTCGTATAATTATTTAAGTTCTGAAATTCACAAACTATTCATGATTAAGTTTGAACCCTTGTCTCGGTCAGGCACGTATGTAAGAATCTATAAAAGCTATCTGAACCAATCAATGGTAAGGATTCTTAGACTGAATGAACACCCTTTTTTTATTATAGGGGAGTACCCCATGTACCGTAAATAAGGTACAAATAGCAGAGTTAAATGTTATGCATACACATAGCATACGCGAGGCTGATCCCCTCAAGTACTTATTCTGTAGCCAGTAACCAGAGGGTCAACTAGCTATTGACTCCTTTGGAAGTTGTTCAAAGTCTATTCGACTACCAATTGTTCCAAAAGCATTTATTGTTATTGCTTCTGATAATCGCCGAATTCCCTTTCTATATTCCCTTCATTATTATATATCTTTATTTTTGTACTTTAAACTTGCTGAGCAAACTCGTTGCTCATTCTTGCTATATCATGACTTTATTGCAGCTAAACCCGAGACGTTAGGGAAGAACAAAGGAAAAGAAAAGATGAAGTAGTAGACTTCATGTAGTAAAGAAGAGGCAACCAAGGAGAAAAATGAGGTAGATGAAACACAAAAGGTGAAGGATGCAGGTTTGGAGGCCAAGCCAAATGAACACAAGCAAGACAGTGTAGTGTCACCCGTTCCATTTCCTTAGAGGTTTCAGAAATCAAAATTAGATAAGCAATTTTCCAGATTTTTAGATGTTTTCAAGAAACTGCACATTAACATACCGTTTGCGGAAGCGTTGGAACAGATGTCCAGTTATGCCAAATTTATGAAGGAGGTCTTGTCTAAGAAGATAAGGTTGGGTGAATTTGAGACAGTGACATTAACCAAAGAATGCAGTGCTATCCTACAGAATAAGTTACCACCAAAGCTAAAGGATCCAGAAAGTTTCACTATTCCATGTGTGATTGGTAATCAGTTTTCTAGAAGGGCATTGTGTGATTTAGGGGAAGGTATCAATTTAATGCCTCTATCAGTTTACACTTAGCTAGGGTTAAAGGCACCAAAATCGACGAATATCAGCCTATACTTAGCAGACATGTCAGTGACATACCCGAGGGGTATTGTGGAAGACATTCTGGTTAAGGTCGATAAATTTATCTTCCCAGCTAACTTCATCATTTTGGATTATGAAGAAGATAAGGAAATCCCGATTATATTAGGTCGTCCGTTCTTAGCTACAGGGAGAACTCTGATAGATGTACAAAAAGGTGAATTGACAATGAGAGTTCAAGATCAGGAAGTCACCATCAATGTGTTCAAATCAATGAAGTTCCCTAAAGAAGGCGGGGAATGCCTACGGATAGACCTGATGGACGAAATAGTGAATGAAAGGACCAACAAAAGTTATTTAGAAGATCCACTAGAAGCTGCCTTGGTTGTTGTAGACACTTTTGATGATTTAGAAGATTTGGATTATGTCAAGGTATTAGATGCATTAACAGTCTCTCAGAAATTTAGTAAGCAATTTGATACTCTTAACCGGCCTAAAGGAGGAGAAAAGAGGTCCAAAATATCATTGGAGGAACCGCATGTGCTCGAACTCAAACCTCTTCCCTCTTATTTAAGGTATGCCTACTTGGGAAGTTCTGACACACTACCAGTTATCATTTCTGCTCACTTGAACGAGGCTTAAGAAGAAAAGCTATTAAGGGTTTTGCGTGAGTACAAAACGATAATTGGGTGGACAATAACAGATATTAAGGGAATCAGTCCATCGTTTTGCATGCATAAAATTCTGCTTGAGGAGGGGGCAAAACCGGTTATTGAGCAACAAAGAAGGTTGAATCCGATCATGAAGGAAGTAGTAAAGAAGAAAATCATTAAGTGGTTAGACGTCGATATTATCTATCCAATTTCTGACAGCCCTTGGGTAAGTCCTGTGCAGTGCATACTGAAAAAAGAGGGAATGACTGTGGTTGAAAATGAAAATAATGAACTCATTCCTACAAGAACGGTTATAGGTTGGGGAGTGTGTATGGATTACTGCAAGTTGAACAAAGCTACTTATAAGGATCACTTTCCCTTGCCCTTCATTGATCAAATGTTGGATAGATTGGCTGGTCATCAATTTTATTGCCTTCTTGATGAGTATTCGGGATATAACCAAATTGCAATAGCTCCGGAAGACTAAGAGAAAACGACTTTTACATGCCCTTATGAAACGTTTGCATTCCAGAGAATGTCTTTCAGACTATCCAATGCACCGACTACATTTCAGCGATGCATGATGGCTATCTTCTCGGATATGGTCGAGCAGAATTTGGAGGTATTTATGGATGATTTTTCTATATTTGGGGAGAGTTTTAACTTGTGCCTCAACAATCTGATCTTAGTTCTGACACGATGCGTGGAAACAGATTTGGTGCTTAACTGGGAAAAGTGTCACTTCAAGGTGTAAGAAGGGTTTATTTTGGGTCACAAAGTGTCTACAGCTGGCTTAGAGGTAGATAAAGCAAAGATTGAAAGTATTGAAAAACTACCTCCGCCGACATCTGTAAAGGGAATTACAAGTTTTCTCGGTCACGCGGGTTTTTACCGGCGATTCATCAAGGACTTTTCTAAAATTTCAAAACCTTTGTGTTCATTCCTTGAGAAAGATGCTCCATTTAAGATTGATCAGTTGTGCATAAATGCCTTTGAAGTACTAAAAAAGAAGTTAGTCACAGCGCCGATCATAGTTGCTCCCGATTGGACTCTACCTTTTGAACTCATATGTGATGCTAGTGATTTTGCTGAAAGTAGTATGCACACAAGCCAATCATATTTGATATGATGTAGCATATACTTTGTAATCTTATTCATTTATTAATAAAAGTATTAAAGGGATTTTACTTTATCTATATGGTGTTGTTATATTAAATGTGATAAACCCATAGTTTTGAGCAATGCTTTTAGAATCATGATGATGATTCTGCTAATGAGATCTAAATTCTTAGAAAGCTTAAAACTAAAATCGTTCCTGATTGTTGGATTACTAAAAAGGGGATTAGTGAATCCGGATAGATTAGTACATACGTTGCTTGCTCTTAGGAAGAGGATGAATGATCTCATAATCATTTGTGTGGAGACACTAAAGCAAGTACGTAGGTGCTTATTGGATAATAAGTTCACTGAACGTGGCTCGCTAAGGAATACCTAATGGAGTTTTAGTCGGCTGTCAATAGGAATTCCTCTAGTGATAGTAGTACAAGTGATCGTTGGACTTGAGATCATCATAGTATCTTGTGTATAATGAGTTATACTTTGACATGTTCCTTAAGACCTTTAGAATATATCAAAGGGTATGATTGGGTATAATAAGTTGTATATGGAGATAAGTGAATGATCAACAAAGAATCTACCACATCTAGTAAAAGATGTGAATGTCCTATGTGATTCGATAAATGATAACTCAGTAGTCCTTGGCCAAGGCAGAATGAAATTAGAAAGGAGTTTCTAATTTGTATTATTTAGAGTTGTGCATTTAAGAATCGAAATACATATAATTAATTAAATAAAATAAGACTTGACAGTAATTCCATGTCTTATATTTAATTTAGACATTGCATGATAGAAGGATTGAATTGTACGGTAACTATTCATTGAAAGGTTTTTTTTGTGATTAATGTTAAAATCTATATTATTTGGAAAGTCGTTGATGGCTAAAGGGGCTTACCCTTATTGTAGAATAAATATTATTTAATTAAATGAATTAAATAGTTTAATTTATTTATTTAAATAAGATTAGAATTGTTCTAATTGATTTATTCACAACCGGTTTAATATGGAGAACCTAAAGGGTCACACCGCAAAAGGAAAATATTTATTTAAATAAGATTAGAATTGTTCTAATTTATTTATTCACAACCGGTTTAATATGGAGAACCTAAAAGGTCACACCGCAAAAGAAAAATATTTATTTAAGAAGTAAATGATATAATTATAATAATAAGTTAAGTGTATTAATTTAATCTATGGAGATAGAATAAATTAAATAGTTTAATATTTATTATTTAATACTTTGGAAATATTAAATATAAATTAATAAGAGGAGTCTTATTGTTATTATTACTATTACTATTATTTAAATCCTAATAGGGATTGAGAATTAATTAATAGAAGTACTCTCTCATGAATTCCTAATTGGATTAGGAGTATAATTAATTAAAGGAGTTTAATTAGAATAGAAACTATGATCCTAAATAGTTTAGGGAAGGGTTTTCCTACATCTATAAATAAGAGGAGTCTTATCATAGATTAGAGTTGCACACTCTTGCATAAAAATATTTTTACTCGATTCGATACACCAAGGGCCATAATAAGCGATGAAGGCACCCATTTTTGCAACAAGCACTTCACTAAATAGCTCACTAAGTATGGAGTTAAACACAAGATTGCTACGGCTTATCATGCCCAAACCAATAGCCAAGCAGAGGTGTCAAATCGAGAGGTTAAGCAGGTTTTGGAAAAAGTTATGAATCCATCTCGTAAGGATTGGGCAATGAAGCTTGACGATGGTTTATGGGCGTATTGAACGGCCTACAAGAATACTATTGGAATGTCACTATATAGAATGGTTTACGGAAAAGCATATCATCTACCGATAGAGCTCGAACATAATGCATATTGGACCATTCGAAAGTTGAACTTTGATCTACAAGCATCTAGCGAGAAAACATTGCTTCAACTGAACGAGATGGAGGAATTCCGTCACCAAGCGTATGAAAATGCTAAGTTGTACAAAGAAAAAGTCAAGAGGTGGCAAGACAAATGGATCCTGGATTGGAAATTCGAACCAGGACAAGCTGTATTATTATTCAACTCTAGGTTGCGATTGTTTCCTGGAAAGTTGAAATCTCGGTGGTCTGGACCGTTCGTGGTTATTGCGTGAGCTCCGCACGGAGCCGTTAAGGTCGAAGAACCTAACTCCAAGCGTACATTCAAGGTTAATGATCAAAGGCTAAAACATTATTGGGGAGGATAGTGCCTCCAGATCTTTTATCAATTCCAACCATCTCCTTTGTCGCATGTTCAAGTCCTTCTGTATGAAAATATATTTCAGACTCTTATGGTCTGTATATATTTCACACTTCTCTCCGTAAAGATAGTGCCTCCAGATCTTCAAAGCAAACACTACCGCGACCAATTCTAAATCATGGGTCGGGTACCCCTTCTCATAGTCCTTTAATTGTCGTGACGCATACACAATGACCTTATCGTTCTGCATAAGTACACATCCTAGTCCTTTATGCGATACATCACTATACACCACAAAATTTCCTGTGCTATCCGGTAGAGACAGTACAGGCGCCGTACTCAACCTTTTCTTTAATTCTTGAAAACTTTCCTCACACTTCTCCGTCCAAACGAACTTCACCGCCTTCTTAGTCAAATTAGTTAACGGAGTCGCAATTTTGGAAAAATTCTAAATAAATCTTATGTAATAACCTGCTAATCCTAGAAAACTCCTTACTTCCGACGGTGTTTTCGGCTGATCCCAGTTAAGCATTGCTTCAACTTTTGACGGATCCACCGAAATCCCATCCTTGTCAATTATATGTCCAAGAAATTGCACTCGCTTTATCAAGAATTCACATTTTGAAAACTTAGTGTACAACTTCTCTTTTCTTAATGCTTCCAATGTCGCCTTCAAATGTTCTGCATGCTCTTCCTTGGTTTTAGAATATATTAAAATATCATCGATGAATACTACTACAAACTTATCCAAAAACGGCTTAAACACCCTGTTCATTAGGTCCATGAATGCTACAGGAGCATTCGTTAGACCAAATGACATCACCAAAAACTCGTAGTGACCATAACGAGTCCTGAACGCTATCTTCGATATATCTTCCTTCCTCACCATCAACTGATGATAACCACTTCTCAAATCTATCTTCGAGAAATACCTAGCTCTTTTCAATTGATCAAACAAGTCGTCAATTCGTGGCAACGGGTATTTATTTTTAATCGTGACCTTGTTCAACTCTCTGCAATCAACGCAAAGTCGCATCGATCCATCTTTCTTCTAGACAAATAGCACCGGCGCTCCCGATGGTGATACACTCAGCTGAATATACTTCCTATCTAAAAGTTCTTGCAGTTGTACCATCAATTCTTTCATCTCTACTGGAGCCATACGGTACAGAGCTTTCGATATCGGGGCAGTTCCTGGCACCAAATCGATTACAAATTCAACTTCCCTATCTGGCAGAATTCTTGGCAAATCTTCTAGAAAGACATCTACAAAGTCCCTTACGACAGGTATCTCTTCTAATTTCGGACTCTTTATTCGAGTATCGACTATGTAGGCTAAGTATCCCACACAGCCTTGTCTCAACAACTTCCTGGCCTGCATCATTGTCAGACAACTCGCTTGCCTAGGCGACTTGCTGCCATAAAATACTACCTTTGATGGAGTAATGAGGTTAATGCGTTTCTTTTGGCAATCAATTATCGCCCCATGATTGAATAGCCAATCCATTCCCAAAATAATGTCAAATTCCCCAAGTTTGATTGGGATAAGATCTGCAGTCATCATGTTTCCCTTAATGTCCACCTTACAGTTCTTGTGTATGTACCTAACAGGAATTACCTCCCTATTCGCAATTTCTATGTTCAAAGGGAAATCTAATTCCTCCTTAGGCAAATCTAGATTCTTAGCAAAGTCATCGGATATAAATGAACAAGTACCACCCCAATCAAACAATACATAAGCATCTATATTATTGATTGGAATGATACCTAACACCACATCGCGAGACTGCACGACATTTTGCATGGTCATGTTGAAAGTCCTGGCGGTAGGTCGGTTTGTTGGTACTGATCAAGTTATGGTTAGCGTGCTAACACCACTGTTTCCCCTATTCCCTCCTGCTCCTGCTCCTTCTGCTGCCTTCTTGGGGGCAATCCCTAGCTAGATGATCATTTGATCCGCAAGTGAAGCAAGCGCCCTTCTTTGGATTCAGACAATTCGGTGCTATGTGACCCTCCTGACCGCAATTGTAACAAACCCTCTTCCGCTTCCCCTTCAGGCATATCCCCACGTGATTCTTTCCGCATGTAACACATGCTTCCACTTTCTTCTTCTGACCTCCCTGTTGATTTCCAGTAGATCCATTGCCATTCCACTTTCTCTTTTGGTTGTGACCACCACTGTTACTACCACTCGCTTTGTTATTCTTATGTTCATCCTTGTTCTTCTTCTGCTCCTGGTTATACTTAGTCAGAGCATTGCTCCCACCTTCTGCGATAATCGCCTTTTTTAAAACTCTGGCAAAAGTGTTCAATTGGAACATTGATACCTTGCTGTACAACCAAGGCTTCAATCCCTGTTCGAATCTCCTTGCCTTCCTCTCATCGGTGTTCACCTGGTAGGTTGCGAACCTAGCCAACTCGTTGAACTTCGCAGCGTATTTTGGTATAGTCATGGTACCCTATTTCAGCTCCAGGATTTGAATCTCCATCTGATTACACGAGCTTGTCAGAAAATACATCTCAAAGAACATCTCCTTAAACCTATCCCATGTGATTATATCCTGACCTCCTATAATCTTATTCGCTTGCCACCAGTAGCTGGCTTCTGACTTAAGCATGAACGTTGCAAAAGGCAGTCTTTGTGACACCCCCAAATCCGGGTACATAAATCCCACTGATTTGGTATTCATTATTCCATACGTTCATGACTAATTACCCATAATAAGGGATAATGAAATTAAACTGAATAAATCATCTTCCCACAAAAGGGGTTACAACTCTAATCTCTTAAGTAAATAAATCCCAGGCCATCTAACCATTATTACATCATTGCGGAATTAAAACATAATATTAAATAAGTCTTATTACAAAAACTCTATAACAAATAACAGTTCGTGAGCTACTTCTGCATCTTGCCTTTGCCCTTAGTAGTGGACGGCTCATCTGACTTCTCAATCTTAGCTGCAATATTTTATGCAAGGGTGAGCAAACAATTATCCACAAGTATAATAACAATAACAATTAAATAATCAATGGAGTAGATTTTAACTGAGATATAATAGTTTTATTTTAAGACAATTTACAACAATCAAAGGACTGGAAGCTCAATAGAAAACTCGGTTTAAGAATTGAATATAGATTTCAAGATCAAAAGTATACCTGAGGGTCATAAGACCTCGAACTATGTCCTAGGTTAACAAGTATCTCTACTATAACCTTTAACAGTCTTATAGACTATGGACTATCCATCTCGTACTCTGGGGGATCAGCCCTTTGTACAATGTATTGTGCACAATCATTTTAACTCTATTGCATAATTTAATCCCCTATGTTAAGGTTGTTCATCTCAGTTTAACGTCAGAATTGTTAGGTTTGTATATAACGCGAGCATGCAATCAAATTACATAAATAGAGCGGAAGCGCGATAAAACGGATTTTAAAATTTTATACAAACCATCACCATGATCGATCAATGTGCTCAATTAACGATATAAACGAAAGAGAAAGAGAATAAGAAATTATACCCTCGTAGAACAAAGCTTCCTCGGGTACAAGTTCAACTCCTAGTCCTTCGTGTTCTCCTCGAATTCAACGGTGTGATTCCTTCCTTTGATCAACGTTAGCCACCCAAGTGTTTGGCCTCTAGAGGTGATCCACCAAGGAAGAACAAGTATTCAAGAAGTTGGGTATTTGGCAAAAACCTTAGTTTCTATCTCTATAGAAATTGTAGGTACTCTCCACAATCTAATGCAAGAGTGTGTAACCCTAATCTATGATAAGACTCTTCTTATTTATAGATGTAGGAATAACCCTTCCCTAAACTATTTAGGATTTAGGGTTTTTATTCTAATTAAACTCCTTTAATTAATTATGCTCCTAATCCAATTAGGAATTCGTGAGAGAGTACTTCTATTAATTAATTCCCAATCCCTATTAGGAAATAAATAATAGTTCTATTAATTAATTCCCAATCTCTTTTAGGAATTAAATAATAGTAATAGTAATAATAATAATAAGACTCCTCTTATTAATTTATATTTAATATTTCTAAAATATTAAATAATAAATATAAAGCTATTTAATTTATTCTATCTCCATAGACTAAATTAAATACACTTAACTTATTATTATAATTATGTCATTTACTTCTTAAATAAATATTTTTCTTTTTGCGGTGTGACCCTTTAGGTTCTCCATATTAAACCGGTTGTGAATAAATCAATTAGAACAACTCTAATCTTATTTAAATAAATAAATTAAACTATTTAATTCATTTAAATAAATAATATTTATTCTACAATAAGGGTAAGCCCCCTTAGCGATCAACGACTTTTCAGATAATATAGATTTCAACATCAATCACAAAAGAACCGTTGAGTAAATAGTTACCGTACAATTCAATCCTTCTACCATACAATGTCCCAATTAAATATAAGACATGGATTTACTGTCAAGTCTTATTTTATTTAATTATATGCATTTCGATTCCCAAATGCACAACTCTAAATAATGCAAATTAGAAACTCCTTTCTAATTTCATTCTGCCTTGGCCAAGGACTACTGAGTTGTCATTTATCGAATCACATAGGACATTCACATCTTTACTAGACGTGGTAGATTCTTTGTTGATCATTCACCTATCTCCATGTACAACTTATTATACCCAATCATACCCTTTGATATACCCCAAAGGTCTTAAGGGACATGTCAAAGTATAACTCATCATACACAAGATACTATGATGATCTCAAGTCTAAGGATCACTTGTACTACTATGACTAGAGGAATTCCTATTGACAGGCGAGTAAAACTCCATTAGGTATTCCTTAGCGAGCCACGTTTAGTGAACTTATTCTCTAATAAGCACCTACATACTTGCTTTAGTGTCTCCACACAAATAATTATGAGATCAATCATCCTCTTCCTAAGAGCAAGCAACGTATGTACTAATCTATCCGGATTCACTAATCCCCAATTTAGTAATCCAACGATTAGGAACAATTTTAGTTTGTGAGCTATCTAGAATTTAGATCTCATTAGCATGATCACCATCATGATTCTAAAAGCATTGCTCAAAACTATGGGTTTATCACATTTAATATAACATCATCATGTAGATAATATAAAATGCCTTTTAAAAAAATCAATTCTTTTATTAATAAATGAATAAGATTACAAAGTATATGCTATATCATATCAAATATGATTGGCTTGTGTGCATACTACTTTCAAGAATCCGTACCAAAAGAAACTTAGTTTGGAATAACTTCAAGATATTCTAAGTCTTTAAAACGCTCATCAACTATGGACTAGCTGAATCAATAAGGGTTTTTTTAGTCGCTTAATCATTTGATTTAACAATAAAATTGTACAATAAGATTTATATTCGAAGTTTGAATAACGATTCATAATCGATTAACAAATGACTGGAATAAATCATAAGCATTTGACATTATAACAACCTTGGTTGAACAATAATAAGCTAAGGTTAATAAACTTGCTCAATGAAAGTAAAGTAAGAAACTTGCTCGAGTAAAAGTTAAGTTTTAGGGAACTTGCTTTCAACGAAATAAAGAGATTAAAGATAGAAAACTTGCCTCGTGCGTAGATTACAAATTAAAATTCATGTTCCTTAACCAACCTATACATTCCGTTTAAAAAGCGGTAATAATAATTAGTTATAGTATTATAAGCACTTTAGGATTCGTTCTTATCCAATTTCATTTTAACATCTCAATTGACATTTGATATTTTATAAGTATTTGCTTATCATCCATCGTAGTATCTCATTAATCATTTAATACCTTAGTCTAAGCTTTAAACATGCACTTGGCCATATAGCAAGATCACAAAGAAAAAGGAAAATTTTCATTTCCTGTTCTACCGCCGGGGCGGTGGATTCCTTCACAAACCAGCGCCGGGGCGAGGCTACCACCGGGGCGACAAAACCAGTTCATTCATACCGCCGGGGCGGGGACACCGCCGGGGCGCTAACTCTAGTATATTTCCATCGCCAGGGCGGTGGACCCGACTGTCAGTTCCTGCAGTTCGCGTACCAGTGAAATTCCAGACCAAATTTCCCAAATTCTACCATCCGACTCACAAATTAAACATACCCAGACATCAAACATGTTGTAAAACAAATACCCAATATGTTTCTAAGAATTCTAATCATTATAATACACATAATTAACTAATTAAAGACCAAAAATTTCACTGATTATACAAAATATTCATGTTTTGGCCTATTTAATGAAATCGAACACTATGAATTCATCTCTAAACCATTTTAATCCATTCCACTTACATAATTGGATGAATTGGATAATTAGTCTATATTGCATAATTGGGAATATTACAGTCTTAAGCTTTAAAAAATATGAATTTCAACATTTGTGTTAGTTCTCAATCTTAGTTTCAATTTAATTAGTTTTAATCAATATACAAATTGTGATTGTTTAATAAAATCGAGTTAATATAAAATTAGTAGTTGAGAGTATAAATTGAAGTATTTCTCCGTGGGAACGATACTCTACTTAGCATTATATTACTTGTTGAGCGTGTATACTTGCACGTAATTGTTGATTGTGAAATCGGACAACAGTTTCTGGCTTAAATAATTCTGGTTCGAGTTCTGGCTCTCCTAGGTTGTCTAGAATGTTTAGGAAATCTTCGAGTCTATTATCTTCGTCTCTCACGCACATCCTACAATTAAAATGGTAACTTAATTAGTATCTTACAATAAATTAATTAATAACCTTTATTGATTATCTTATTTTATTTTATTTTCTTTCTTTATTATTTTCTTACTTTATTATTTATTTATTACGTCAATTCATTTCTTAAGACCCTATATGAGTCTGTTACCTACTATCTTTATCTTTTTCCTCAACTTATCTTAACAGAGTTAAATACACTTATGTCCCTCGAAGTATGACCCCTTTTACACAAGTGACTCTAATTTTTAAAACCTTATAATAGCATCCTCTAAGTATACTTAAGTAAACAAAAGTGACCCTAAAACCATTTCTGGCCAAAAAAATCACCTGAGTGTTGACATATCACTAAGAAACAACGTATTTTACTATATTTTATAATTTAAAACGTATTTCAGTGTATTTTGGCATTAAAATAAAATTAATTTTTAACCCATAAATTATTAGATCATTAAAAGAAATCAAAATACGTCAGTACATTATACATCAAAGCTTCATTCCTAAATCATTTAATGGAGATATGAGGACAACCTAGAATTCATTCAAATAAAGACCCATCGAAAACCCAGAAATTATTTAATGTTAGATTAGTCAATGGTACGAATGTGCTCATTAGAATACATTGAGAAACAAAAAGGATTCATACCCAAAATGCTAAGCGAAATAGAGAAGCTTCATCTTTGTCATTAACAGTAATGTCTTGTCATTTGGGGATTACGCCATGTATATATGTTACTGTAATTGCTCAGGTAATTAATCAATCACTATATATTACTTCTCGTACATAACCAAGTTTATATATGTGCAAATAAATAATTTTCTAGTTTAGTTTAATTAAGTAGACTAATTATCAAAGGAAATATATATTCGATCGATTCTTGCAGATTTGAAAAATTAAAGCAAAGAAATGAAGTAGTTGAGATCTACAATAGTCTTGCAGATCTGAAAAATTAAAGTAAAGAAATGGAGGAGTTGAGATCTACAATAGATCTAAAATTAATTCAAACACACACACATACTAACACACCTTAAAGTGATTGGTGTGTATTGGGTTCTAGCATTGGGGGTGAAACAGAATCAGTAGTGTCGACGTCGAAATTTTTTTCCTAAGGTTTGAGCATTATTTTTACTCGTTTTAAGATTTAGATTATATCATTTAAAGGGTGATTTTTCAGGAAAAAACCGATATAAATGTCGATGGGGTTTTAAAAGGTTGATTTTAAATAAAGGGCCAATTAGAAAGAGTCGCCAGTTGGTAAATGATGAGTGAGTTTTATACCTATAAATCGGATCTTATTAGGCTTGGATTATTGTTATTTCCTTGGTTTCATGTGATTTTTCATACATTTTGTGTTGTTTTATAGGTTAAGAGTATTGGAATTGAATTGCATGCATTAGGTTGGAAGTAGCAAGGAAAGCTTAAAAACTGCAGAAAATGGACTAGCGCGGTTGTGCCCAAATAACAAAGGGAAGCAGCGCGACCGCGCCACTCTCCAGACTTGAAAAGCTTCTCTCTGCCATAGCAGCGCGACCGCGCCCCATTCCAGCTTATTTCAAGCGCGGCCGCACTAGTTCAGGATTTGACCAGAGTTGACTTTTTGACTTGCTTATCCTATTAGACTGCAATTTGATATTTTAAATTCTATTAGGAGTTGGATTTATGTTAGTAGGCTATAAATAGATGTTTTGTTTAGTAGATTACGGGAGATTAGTTTTACGAGTAGAAAAAACCCTAGTTTGAGATAGTTTTGGAGACTTGAAGCAATTAAGCAAGCATGAAGGATTCATCATAAGAGCTGAAGGAGAGACTCAAGGATTGCAATAACAGATTCTATTCTCTTCTCTAATCTTTTATTTTGTATTCTTGAATGCTTTATCAATTGTGGATTATGGATTTTAATTCAATTATGAACTAATTTCTTTTTAGGATTACAATTGAACTTATTGTGTAGTTTTTGTTGATATGTTTCCTTGTTAATTAATGTTGATTATATTGGGATTGTCTACTATGATTTGTGATTAATTACTTAATTGTCTGATCAACAATTACCGTGGTAATCTATATGAACTCGAGAGATGGATTATAGATTTAGACTTGATCATAATAACATGTGATTGTGTTTTCTACATGGTGATGGAGCTCATGATTTGTGTCTGGGATAGAGATATACCTATATGCCGCATGTAATCTGAAAGAAAACCTGTGCTTGAAATCTTTTTTAATTGTAATTCACATAGAGATATAGTGAATTAGTTAACTAGGGTGTTCACCTTAATTCTATCATTTGTAGATTTAAGTTGATTCGTTTATGATACATCGAGAGATGGTTATAAATATTGATGAATTCTCGATTAACAATTCAGAATAGTTAGCATAACTTAACAAGAAGTATGTTAATTGTGACGAACGAGATTTTTTGTAATTTAATTTAAATATTTATTGAATAAAATAAATATTTTTCGATAATTTAATTATTGAATTAAATAATTAATTGATGAATTTGTGGTAGATTAATTTAATTATATGCGTTACATTAGTTTGTAGAGAATTTTTATATTCAAAGTATGTATTTAATTGAGCTTATTTGATTAGATGCATTATTTAAATAAGTATAATGTTATTTTAATTAATTTAATAATTAGTTAGAGATTTAAGGATTTATCATAATCAATAAATGAGAATTTTAATTATGTGACAATGTGATTTAATGTGTTATTATTCTATTTTATTTAATTGATTTAAATGAGATTATTTAGTTAATTGAATATGTGACATTAAACTATATTATAAGTAGGTTATTAAAATAAACTAGAAAGGAGGAATAAAGGATTAGCCAAACATAGCCTTATTGGGGGTTGGAGTCAGTTAACCCATTATGGGACTAACTGACAACCATGCTCTGCCACATTTATTTCTTACACATTCTATCATTAGTTCCTAAAAACCAGGTTAGAGAGAAAAAAAGAGAAAATTTTGAGAAAATTGGAGAATTGAGAAGAAATCCTTTCATTTGTTGTGACGCCCCCAAATTCGGGTCTCCAAATACCCGGATCCGGTCATCACGATCCAATACATCATTCACCTCCAACAACATACATTGACTAAAATGCGGAAATAAACATATGTTGTTCATTAGAAAGGTGTTACTAGTCCCAGAATACAATAACCTTAAGTACTGAACACGAATCCATACCCCAAATAACTGTCAGGGTTTAAATTACATTTATAGTAATTAACTACACATAAAATGAAATCAGCTACGTGAATTCTATCACTTCATCTTTTCTTTCCTTTTGCTCTTCCTTGATGTCTCGGGTTTAGCTGCAGTGGAGTCATGATATAGCAAGGGTGAGAAACGAGGTTGCTCAGCAAGTTTAAAGTATAACACTAAAGGATATATCATGATGAAAGGAATATCGAAGGAAAATTCAACAATATAATTATCAGAAGCAAGAATAATAAATGCTTTTAGAACAATTGATAGTCGAGTAGACTTTGAACAATAACTTCCAAAGGAGTCAATAGCTAGTTGACCCTCTAGTTATTGGCTACAGAATAAGTACTTGAAGGGATCAGCCTCGCGTACGCTATGTATATGCATAACATTTAATTCTGCTGTTTGTACCTTATATACGGTACTTGGGGTACTCCCTTATAATAAAAGGGGTGTTCATTCAGTCTAAGAATCCTCACCATTGATTGGTTCGGATAGCTTTTATAAATTTCACACACTTGCCTGACCGGACAAGGGTTCAGACTTAATCATGAATAGTTCGTGGATTTTGGAACTTTAATAAATGTACGAATTCAAATGCATCGAATGCGATTGTCAATAATATCATAGATGTGGAATAACTGTAAATTAATTAAACCACTTAAGCATTCTTAGAATAAAATTTCAAGCTACAGTACGATAGTAGCCTGCTCGAATGAAAAGAAACTTGCAACAGTTGAAATTTCGATATAAAGGACTTGCTCAATGTAAAAGTTGAGTGAGATAGAACTTGCCTGTTTTGCTCAGCTACAACTACTCTTAGCTTTAATTAACTTGATTGGGAAGACCTACCATTAATAAAGTCGGCCTATCCATTAGTACTGAGTACAGTTATAAGATATGCTTACTAAGGCAATCGACTAATACATAAGTAAACCACACCAAACATGACGCTATTGTTGACCTTATTAAAATACCATTGAACTTGAGTTCATGATTTATTGATACCAAGTGTTATGCACACAATGAACCTGTGAACAATTTATCATTTGTTCGATATATATGTTTAATTAACTTAAATCCATTTAATTATCATCTAATATTACTTAAATAGCAATTAAGTAATTATCTTGGGTCGTTATTTAATATAAGTAATAACTAGTTACGGTTACTTATTATTTAATTAAAAATTAAATAATAAGTAATTAAATTATAAATCTTTAATCAGTATTTAACACGAAGAAATACTTAATTTATTCTTTCACTCAAGATACCTTTAATTATTAAGAAGGTAATAATTAAATTAGTCATTACTTGTATTTATAAGAAATCAAGTAAACTTTATTCTTAGCTATAACAACAAATTTGTTATTCATCCCAATGAGTAATACTAAAAATATTTTAAAGGTTATTAGGTAATTAAATCACCCGATAATATTATTGAATTCTTTTAATAATATTTTAAGTGCTAACTATTAGTATTAGACAATTAATGTATTAATTCTACACATACCCATTTATTAATTAAATAATCAATAAGTATTTATTATCTTTATTTATTATTTATTGACAAATAATAAATAATTATTTACTAACTTTATTCATACCTAATTATTAATTAATATTAATTAAATAATAATTAAATATTTATTATCTTTACTTTTACTTAATTATTATTTAAGATTAGATAATAATTAAATATTTATTACCTTTACTTATTATTTATGGATAAATAATAAGTAATTATCATTTTAAATAATAGTTGATTAACTTCGTTTATACTTAATTATTATTTAATAATAATTAATTGATTATAATCCTTATTTATTATTTATAAAATAATAAATAATTGCTTCCCTTCAACCGAGTAACAATTAGTTACCATCTCTATTTAAACGTTAGATAATAAATAGTCATTTAGACCGTTGTTCTTACACTTATTTTATTTTTACCATAAAATCAATTAATCGGTACCTTTATTGGTTATTATTAATTAATCATTACCTATATTATTTAATACTTAATTAAATAATAATCAATCAATATCTTTATTTATTATTTAAATGCCATTTAAATAATAAATAATTACATAGAGTTTATCATTAGCTACAAAAATGCATTTGTTATTCATTCCGTTGAATAACACTCACAATATTCCAAGTGGTCATTAGGTATTATAACAATACTTCACTTTGCCTCTTACTCCTATCAAATTCTGCTAACAGTATGTTAAGGTCCAACTATTATTATAAAAAAAATAAATAAATAAATTTGGTGAGCCAATATTATTCACCTTCTTAAGGTATCTTATTATGCAGCTAGGATCTAATTCCTTCTTAGTATCACTGGAAACATCAGTGACAACATTACCTATTGCGAAGCAATAGTATTGATTAATATGGAAGGGAGCATTTAGCCTTCACCCAGCAACTGGCCCTTACCCAGCCCCCCTACCGCGCTGACCGCCTAAGGCGTGCCTGCCGCTTACACCCTACATCCAGCCCCAATCCCCTAGCCACATAAACCCCTGCTAACCTTATGCTTGGTTTCAACATAAAGTACCTACTAGTCCTAGGTCTGCGAGCAACACACACTACCACAATAATCACCAAGCAATTTAAAAGCTTTATACCAAGTTATTGAACCGAAATCATAGCCCAATTTGGCTCATTCAGTCATTACACCAAACAGAAGGTAGGCATACAGAGACTCGACTCAAGCTTAATCGCCGCTCCTAATTGAGCTGCCAGAAAACATAACCCAAAATGAAGAGGGAACAATACAACCCAACAATTCCAACGAACTATTTTAATCTAATACAGAGAAATGAAATACCCCAATACAGAGGAAGTTTTCAATTCAATACCATACAACACAGTCTACGACACGATTCGAGTATGGAGGAAAGAAAATGTATACAAAATCAAATAAGAACCATCACAGTGGCTCGGTAAACCCATGGTTATACCTTGATTCTGTTCGATTTGCAGTCCTCCTCTTCTTCCCAAAATAGCTGACGAATCCGGACATTCAACGACGCTCCTCTCAGCGATTTCTCTCTGTTTGACTCGCTCCAAATTTTTGTTTGTACTCACCAAAACTGAAATTCGGTTTAGGGTTTGGGGGCTCTAATTTATTGATAAAGCTTTACCCAAATGGTTTGGATAATACCCTAACGACTGAGTCATTGACCGAGGGTAGGAGAGGAGTAGACGGACGGTAGGTCTCATCAATCCATCCGAGTCCAGCTGTGGAATCGCCGGCAAACCCTCAGCCGCGTACCTCCCACCGGTTAAATCGCCGCGCTTAAAAACCCTTTGGTCCGATCGATAGCCGCTCGGTCGCCCATGCCCTTGCCGGTTTCGCCCGCCTCGATTCTTGTCTAGCTACCGGTCACTGCTCCGTTTCCCCGTCTATTGCCGACGATTGACACCTCCGCTCTCTCCCGTTGCGTCTGATTGAAAGGTTTAGGTTCTAGGCTCGGTCTTTTCCCCAATTGTATTACCGGTTGCTCCAAATAGGAATTGGTCCCAATTTGATTTCACCGGTCAGATCATTACCCCAACACCATGGGTTCAGCCCGACTGAGGAAAGGATTGGGCTCAGCCCAATCGGTTTAGTAATTAGTATTTGTTCAGTCCACTTGGGTTGGGTCCAACTGAAAGTAAAGGAATTGGGTCGGCCCAAATGATTTGACCAGCCCACTTGCTTGACCCCACCAGGAATATAAAAGGAATTGGCCCATCCGAAAATAAAATAAAAAGGAAAATGGGTCCAGCTAGCCAAATAGAAAATGGGCCGGCCCAATTAAAAGAAATATGACCCAATTAAAATAACCACCTTGTATTTCTAATATTTTAACTTAAATAACTAACCCAGTTAATTAATTATTTAAAATATTCATTTTAACCATAATTCTTTATTCGCATTATTTAATCCGCTAATGATAAAATTATTTATTCCCCAATTTTCTTGCCAATCAAATGTTAGGGTTAACTCATTAATTTATTCAAACTATCAGTGAGTCCCTTTAAGGCAAAGAAAAATTATTGGACCATGCATTTATATAATTAAATAGTAATACCTACATGAATCCAATTAAATTTGAAAAATTAAAATTAAATAAAACGTATTTCATATATTAAAATAAATTGTTCAAGGCTTAAATTTTCTTGGACATTACATTTGTTGCATAATCTAAGCACTAATCAAGGTAATTCCTTGAATTCAAACTTTAATTCATGTTCTTTTAAGTTTTATTCCATGAACGTATATTTGAAGTTTTCTGTAATCTGAATTCTAAGGCTAAATTTTTAATAACTTGATGTTAGATGTTTGTAAGCATGTGTAAATGTATTTTATATGATTTATATGTGATTTAGAGTAATTAAATCCATGAAATCATGTTTATATTAGAGTTTTGGAATTTACAGAGTAGTTATATACAAATATGGCTTAAATGTATGAAATTGATGCTTGTTTTGTATGTTAATCGGTTAAATTGATAATTGATTATGTTTATCAATGTAAAAACTAAGAAAACAAGAGTTAAACGGATTGAATTGGTTAAGAAACGAATTCACAGTGATTAATTACGCTAATTGTATCAAAATATAAGCAAAAAGCATAAACAGTGAGTTTTTAGCCTTTAAATTGGTTATTTCGATTGTTTATGATGTTAAAATCATGTGTATATAATGGGTTTTGGTTTCATAACACATATGATGAATGAGTAGTAATTAAATCGGTGAATTGTGAAAAATTTTGGCCAAATTTGGCATTTTCAGTGTTCTTCGCGAACTGCAGAAGTTTGGTTTCAGGTCCACTGCCCCGGCGGTGAAATTGAACTAAGGATTATCGCCCTGCCCGTAGATTCGCCCCAGCGGTAGAAATATACCAAGTTTCCCGTCCCGGCGGTAGGCTCGTTCCGGCAGTAGAATTATACTAACTTTGCCGCCCCGGCGCTGTTTTGTAAAGGAAACCACCGCCCCGGCGGTGGAACAGGAAATGAATTTTTTTTTTCTTTTTGGCCATGCTATGTTACCATATGCATGTTTAAAGCTTAGACTAATGTATTAATTGAGATATTAAACGAAATTGGATGAGAATGAATCCTGAAGTGTTTATAATACTGTAACTAATCATTGTTACTGCTTTACAAACGAAATGTATAGGTTAATTAAGAACGTGAATTTTAAATTGTAATCTATGCACGAGGCAAGTATCTTATCCTTACTTATTACTTTTATGCAAGATTCTGAACTTCACTCTTATATTGAGCAAGTTTATTAACTCTAATTTTTCATTGAGCAAGTTCTAAAACCCTATCTCTCTTTTATGCAAGTTTTTAAATTCTACTTCATATTGAGCAAGTTCTTTACCATAATTCATTCAAGTTCATGAATTCAAATGTGTTACTCTGATCCCTTTAAGTAATATTTCAGTTATACAGAGTTTATTTGATTATATGCCTTTGAGATTCAGTCTTTTGTTCTTGAATACCTTTCATATTAAATCATTGAACCTTGATTGACTAGCGAACCCTTATTGATTCAACTAGTCCATAGTTGATGAGCGTTCTAAATTCTAGAAATGTTATTGAAGTAAATCCAAACCAAACTTCCTTTGGTGCGGACTCCGATGTCAAATTGAGATGAACAACCCTTATATAGGGGATTATTTTACACGTTAGCGCTTAGATGTTGTGCATATACATGGTACAAAGGGCTGATCCCCCTAAGTACGAGAAGTAAGGTCCATATAGTCTTACGACTGTTAAAGCTTTAAAGTAGAAATACTTGATAACCTAGGACATAGTTCGTGGTGTTTTGGCCCTCAGACGTTCTTTTGATTCTTGTATTCTAATCTTGATTCAAAAGTCGAGAATTTGATTATCCGATATCCATTGATTGTTCGCATGTTATTATTATTTTTGTTGTGTTACATGCTGGGCAATTGTTGGTCACCCTTGCATAATAACATTGCAGCTAAAGTTGAAAGAGTTGACGAGCCATCCATTAGTAAGGGCAAAGGCAAAGAAAATAAGTGATGAAGACTTGTTATATTTGTTTAAATGATGTTTATGTAATAGACTTATGTTATGTTTCGCATTGATGTTTTATTAATGTTAGATGACCTAGGATTTATTTGTTAAAGATGTTGTAACCCTTTAATGGGAGATTTCTATTTTAATTAAGAGTTTCCATTATATTTGAATGGGTAGTTAGATATGATGTGATTAATTTGGATAGTGAACACCAAATCACGTGGTAATGAAGTACCGAATTTGGGGGTGTCATAGGTTGGTATCAAAGCTGTAGGTTATGAACCTTATGTGGGGAAACCTTAGGGTAGTAGCCTTTTAAGAGTCAGAAAATATAGTGGTGATAAACTTTTATCAAGTTCTAAGGAATGAATTAAAGATAATAAAAGACTTTATGTGCTATGTGCTTATGTGTTAACAACCTATGTGCCGCGATTAGTACCGAGTATTAATTAAAACTTAAACTTTGTTGTCAGGATGTCAGATGTTGGAGGATTTAGTCAGCCTAGGGAGGTTGAGCCGCGAATGGCTAGAGAGGAGGAGCCCGTGATATCCATGTTATCCGGGAGCAGTTGATACAAGGAGAGCCATCTCCATTGATCACTGTTGTGAGTCAGGAGCATGAGCCTGAGTTTGATTCAGAGGAGGACTCTGAGGATGTTGAGACAGAGGCTGAGGAGGATGATGAGGATCTCGAGGAGGTACCCCTTATCTTTGTGGATGTTGAGATGTACGATGCATTGTATGATCGTACTATAGAGTTGCAGGATAGAGTCAGAGACTTGGAGGGACTGGCAAATAGACGCCAGACTATTATAGACCAGAAGAATGAGAAGATTGAGGATCTTGATATACGTCTTGGAGATGTGGAGTGGAAGCTAGTTCAGGAAGAAAGTCAAAAGGAAGACCTGTTAGTTGAGAATAAAAATATGAAACTTGAGATTCAGAAATTGAAGGACGACCTGAGTGAGGAGTCAGCGGAACGTGCTAGAGCAGAGGATGCTTGGATGAACACCGCTCGACGTGTAGAAATTTCTAAAGAAGACGAACGGGCAAAACAGGTGTTGGGATATTTGTATGTATAACAAATATGACTCATACACACAAGTGCACGTGATCCACAAGTAATATAAAGTAAGTAAAGTATCGATCCCACGAGGAATAGAATTGCATTTACGACTACAAACACCAATTTTATAATTATTTCGGTCTCTTTAAACAATTGATTACAATGATGAAATTGTCTAATGATTACTAAAGAAACAAGTAAAACAAGTTATAATTGTACAAATACAGATTTTATGGGTTTGGGATTATAATTTCACTTATTGCAAACTTAGATTTCCATGCTTCCTATTGTTGCTAATTGATTATTATGGAATGTTGGTCGAGAACACAAATGTAAAATATGACCACCTCTCGATGCATCATATTCATATCACACTAAATCCACAGTTGATAGAATAAATGTGACCACCCTAGATGACAAACGCACTATATTTCTATGTGAATTACACTCAAGAAGGTTTAAGTACAAGTTTTCAATTGGCCACATATGGTGTTTCGGTATATCTCTATCCTAAGCACGAAACATAACTTCACGAGGAATGTAAAGACTATGAACATATGCTAGCATAATCAGATCTGAATTTATACTTCCTTTCTCAATTCCATATAAATTATCACAGTAATTGGTGATCAAGCAATTAAACATTAAGTATAAATTATGCTAGACATTCATTTCATAACCAACTAGCAATAATAAGGAAGCATATCAATTTTCCGTTAATGCAAATCCATTATAATCCCAAAAATTAAGTTTAGTTCACAATAACAATAATAGATTTCATCATAAACAACTGGTTCATCATCATAATTACAGAATAGGAAAAATTAATTAAAAACAGAAAATATTAAAGCTCCCTGTTTCCGTTCTTCCGTTTCTGCAACTTCTGGTGATTTTCCAGGTTGTGTTGATTCTTGATTTCTTGCTCCCAAGCTTTAATTCAGCATCCATATACTCCATTCTTCAGTTCCCGAGAAAAATTTATGCTCAGCTGGTTGTTTCAATGTTGGAACCAAAAATGCAGTAAACTTTTTTAATTTTCGTGTGGGAGAAGCTCTCCTTCAATTGAATTCTCCATTCATTAAATTACATGCTCATTTTGTCTTCTTTTGACTTATTTTGATTCCCCACTGATAAAGTTTTTGCTCCACTAATCCTTAAAAACTGGCATTTGCATGATTTTGGTAGTGCTGCTTCGCTGTCAGGAATGTGTCTGCATGGCTGGCTGGCAACAGGCACAACAGCGCTGGTATCCTTTGCAAAAGGGGCGCAGCTGCGCCGAGGAGCATCGGCAGGAACAGGGGGGCGCAGCTGCGCCGGCCTCAAGGCCAAGCAGGGCATAGCTGCGCAGGCATTCATCTAGGCGCAGGGTACTGGCGCAGCTGCGCCGGCTTCCAAGCCAATATGGGCGTAGCTGCGCTGCATGTCAGTCGGCTGCTGCACTGATTTACTCAGCTTGATTTCTCGAATCTCATGCCCTGTGCAAGAAATTATAATTCACTCAGATCCCAATCATCATATGCATTATATAACGTGCCAACGTAACCAAAAACTGTGCAAAAGCCAAAAGACGCACAAGGTGAAGCAATTCCAAAAAGAAACGAAAAATGCATGAAAATATACTAAAGAGCTGCAGATTAAGCAACAAATGAAGCAGATTAGTATCCAATAAGTAGGTATAAAACCTACTCATCAGCAAGTCCTCGAACTGAACTGGATAGTTGCTTATCCTCAAGCAATTATTATGAATGCAAACATGGATGAAATGCAATAATCTAAGAATGCATCATGATCCTCATCAATTAGTAAACAATCCAAGTGCTTTGCCTCAGAAGATCCAAGCATCCAACCAAAACTTAGTTCGTGTACCATGATGGTCATGCAAATCAAACCTTGTAGTGAGCGATAAAGTGTGTGTGTAGTATTCATCAAACTTATAGCAACCCAAATGATTCTCATAATATGTTTCTTAGGGGGAAATTTGTATACTCAAACTTGCAACACAATAAATGGGGTAAGTTACAGTTAAGACAATGCTATGTCTAAATTGGGGACCGACTTAGAGGTTATTAGGACTAAGATATTTGGTTGTGCAATGCCTAGTTTCCTTAGGCTTTTCAATGATATTCATGTAGCGAGCTTTCGACCAACAACTCCCAAACCAATTAGTCTTAGGGCGCTAGGTGTAGAGACATCCCCTA
Organism: Aralia elata; assembly: GCA_034770075.1. Lineage (NCBI taxonomy): Eukaryota > Viridiplantae > Streptophyta > Magnoliopsida > Apiales > Araliaceae > Aralia > Aralia elata. The sequence goes on along the minus strand of CM068377.1, from coordinate 48,108,283 downwards.
GGGCGTACTTACTCGAATATCAAAGGCCACAAAACTAGGCTAACCAAGCATTTATTCAATTTTTTTTAATTTTTTTATTTTATATATATATGTCAACGAGTGCGTTTTACGCTCCATCTCGTTGTTCAAATGCTCCACTAAGTTTTCCCCCAAACATAAACACATGTTGTCTCAGCTAACACTACCCTCATTTGTTTATCTTTTATTAACACATCACTTTCCCTCCAGAACTCAATTATGCGAATTTTTAAGTTACTAAGCAAGATAACTACTAAAGGTGTGCTAACCGGTTCTATAAGACTCAACACAAGACAAGATTTGCAGTAAATCATGGCATTCGACCCAAGTCTTAGCAATTAGCAATTTTCAAAAAATTCTCATCACAGGGAAGTGAGGATGTTTACTAATCAAGATGTTAGGATCATGCAACTAAACTACATGATATGATATGCATGAGAAATTCACCAAATTTTTTTTTTTTGCAAATATTAATAAGACTAAAAGAAAATAAACAGTTAACTAACTACAAAACAAATAAATAAAAGCATCAAGAATAAAGCATCACAAATAAATAAGCAAGCCTAATACCCCCAAACTTAAAATATTCAATATTCTCATTGGAGATAAAAGGGTAAAAAGTACTCCCCTAAGAGTCGTCCTCAGCACCGCCAGGCGGTGTGTCAGGCGGAGGATAAGGGATGTTGGCTCCAAAGGTGAGAAACTCGACGTGGACCCCCTGCTGGCTGAATGCCTCTAACAGTGCACCTGCAAATGAGACACTATAGTCTCTGAAGCTCGTGTGCAGCGCGTCCATGCGGCGCTGCAGGCGGCGCATCGCGCGCTCATGTCCACCGACTCCCCTCAGCTGCACTAGCGGTGCAGGCACGTCCTCCTCACTGCCCTCCTCCTCCTCATCAGCAATAATAAAGCCCAACCCATTGGGATGGGACTCACCACCGCGCCATACATTAAACTTCCTGATCGTGGCGCTGTCAATATCCCTCATGGGTAACTGGATGGTCTCCTCCCCCCATTCCACCTTCACCGTCAGACAAAGGCGTGTGATAATCGAGGCATGTGGAATAGCACCAGAAGTGACTGCACGCATGAACCGAAGCATGGACTGGTGGATGATGTACCCCACGTCAATGCTCCCACCTCGCAGAATGCGTTGTAAGAGAATCGCTCTGTCCCTGGTCACGTCCTGGTGATGGGTGGTCGATAGTATACTCGCGCAGATGAAGGCGTACCATGCCTTGGCATATCTGTTCAGCGCAGTCTGGGGGAAGTGGACCTTCTGAGTGGTGCCCGGCTGAGTCTTCCATTGAGTGCCTGGCTGGCACATCTCCCGCACCAAAGCATCGAGATCAGTCTCGAAGCGCTCATGTACCACCCAGTTGGTGGCCTTAGCAGTAGTAGACGGCAGGCGAATGAGCTCGTTGATTGCCTGGGCAGTGTAGGAGACTTGCTTGCCCCGAACGAAGGAGATTCCATTCTGAGTTTCCGCATAGAATTCCCGAACAATGGCCATCGGAGCGGACATTGGGGTCTCAATGAAAAGCAACCAGCCCAGACGCCGGATTTGGTTCAGAATTTGGCCATCTTGTGCCTTGGGCTTCAAACCCCTCTCCGGTATGAAGGATTTGACGCTCAACACCTCCCAGTAGTGGTGCTGGGCGGAGAGGTTGACGAACTTGGTGGCATCCAGAGTGTTAATGCCACCACCCGCAGATTTGAATTCGCTTCTGGATGAAGAAGAAGGCTGGGGTGTGCGTGCTCACTTCGGCATGATTGAATGTGGTTAAGGTTTGGTGAAGATAGTAAGAAAAGATGGAAGAGGGTTTTTTGTGTTTGTTTCTGTTGCTTGAGAATGTTGAGGTTTAGGGTTTATGTTTTGTGATGTGACTTGACTGATGGGGACGGGCCCTTATATGAAAAAAAATTCAGTCGAGGGGCGCAGCTACGCCATTGTTGAACTGTTGAGGGAGCGTAGCTGCAGTGATGCTCAGATGTGGCACAGACAGACCCTGGCGCAGCTGCGCTGCTGATGTACTGATGGTGGGGCGCAGCTGCGTTGTTGCTCAGTTGCCGCTTGCTGACAGACCCCGGCGCAACTGCGCACTGGATGACTTGAGGGACGGCGCAACTGCGCCGGCCTTCTAACTCCCTGGATGATGAAATTTATTTATTTTTTTTTCAAAACACACTTGACACACATTAAATCTCCAGGTGAAAAACTCAATTCTTATAAACATCCAACACATCTTAAAATGAACGGAATTCTTAAATCAAACTTGTAAACTTACGAACGATGCAGACGCAATGCAATGTACCTTATACCCCCAAACTTAAAGTCTGTTTAAGTCATACGGTTGATGGCGTGATAGGATACCTGAAAAGCAAACCAACACGTTAAAATGGAATCATACAAACTAAATTATAATCGCACAGAAATAAAAAGTAAAATAATAAATTCGGGTTGCCTCCCGAGAAGCGCTTTGGTTTAAAGTAGGTTAGCTCGACTATCTAGTGGTGCTCAATCCATGGCTAGGACAACTGACGATTCTTGGCGATCGACTTCGCCTCCCCAATAGTGTTTCAGCCATTGGCCATTCACCTTGAACGATTGTTCACTGTCCTTTCCAATTATTTCGACGGCTCCGTGTGGGAATACAGTTGTGATGGTAAAGGGACCCGACCATCGGGATTTGAGCTTTCCCGGGAATAATTTGAGCCTGGAGTTGAATAGCAAGACCGCTTGGCCAGGTTCAAACTTTCTCTTGATGATTTTTTGGTCTTGCCATCTCTTTACTTTTTCTTTGTAGAGTTTGGAATTCTCACAGGCTTGTAAACGAAACTCATCAAGTTCATTTAGCTGTAGAAGTCTCCTCTCTCCCGCTGCAGATGGGTCGAAATTTAACTTCTTGATCGCCCAATAAGCTTTGTGTTCTAGTTCGACCGGGAGATGACAAGCTTTGCCGTAGACCACATGTTATGGGGACATGCCGAGGGGTGTCTTATAGGCGGTTCTGTACGCCCATAATGCTTTATCTAGCTTCAATGACCAGTCTTTTCTGGAAGGATTGACAATCTTCTCTAGAATTCTTTTGACCTCTCTATTTGACACTTCGGCTTGCCCATTAGTTTGTGGGTGGTATGCCGTGGCAATTCTGTGCCTCACTCCGTATTTAGCCACGAGGGCTGTGAATTGTTTGTTGCAGAAATGACTGCCCTCATCACTGATGATCGCTCGAGGAGTGCCAAATCTAGTGAAAATGCTCTTTTATAGGAACCTAAGAACCACCTTAGCATCATTGGTAGGTAAAGCCGAAGCCTCCACCCATTTAGACACATAATCAACTGCAAGAAGGATATAGAGATTGTTGCAGGATGACGGGAATGGTCCTATGAAGTCTATGCCCCATACGTCAAAGATCTCCACCTCCAAGATTACATTTAGTGGCATTTCATTGCGGTTGGAGATGTTGCCCACCCGTTGGCATCAATCACAATTCTTTATGAATTGGTGGGCATCTTTGAATAAAGTGGGCCAATAGAACCCGGCCTGGAGTACTTTGGTTGCGGTTCTCTGCGTTCCATAATGGCTGCCATACAGAGAAGAATGACTTGCATGTAATATACTAGTAGTCTCGACATCGGGAATGCATCTTCGGATCACAAGATCTGTACATTGTTTGAACAAATAAGGCTCGTCCCACATGTATCTCTTTGCATCATGTAAAAATTTATTCTTCTGCTGAGAAGTTAGATCCGGTGGTAGTACATGACTCACAAGATAGTTGACAATATCAGCGAACCATGGGATCTCAGATGTGATTGCAAATAGCTGTTCATCAGGGAAGCAATCGTTTATTTCAACCTTCTCTTTGCTCTCCAAATCCGGATTGTCTAATCTGGAAAGATGATCAGCAACTAGATTCTCCGTGCCTTTCTTGTCCTTTATTTCCAAGTCAAATTGTTAGAGCAAAAGGATCCACCTGATTAACCTTGATTTGGCATCTTTTTTTGAGATCAAATACCGAATTGCTGCATGGTCTGTGTACACCACTACCTTTGTTCCAATAAGATAGGACCGGAATTTGTCGAATGCATAAACAACAACGAATAATTCCTTCTCGGTGGTGGTGTAATTCATTTGGGCCTCTGAGAGTGTTTTGCTGGCATAGTAGACTGCATGTAGAACCTTATCTCTGCGTTGTCCCAATACCACGCCCACAGCGTAATCACTAGCATCACACGTAAGCTCAAATGGAAGAGACCAATCCGGTGCCACTATCACAGGTGCTGTTGTTAACTTCTTTTTTAACAACTCAAAGGCTGCTAAGCAGTTTTCATCGAATAGGAATGGGACATCCTTTTCCAATATATTTCATAGGGGTTTTGTGATTTTGGAGAAGTCTTTGATAAATCTCCGGTAGAACCCAACATGGCCCAAAAAACTTCGAACTCCCTTTACAAAAGTTAGTGGAGGCAATTTCTCGATGGTTTCTAATTTTGCTTTATCCACCTCCAACCCTTTTATTGAGACTTTGTGTCCCAATATTATTCCTTCTTGAACCATGAAGTGACATTTCTCCTAATTAAGCACAAGGTTTGTTTCCACGCATCTCCTTAGTACCATGACCAAATTCTCTAGACAGCTGTCGAAGGAATTTCCAAACACTGAAAAATCATCCATGAAAACCTCCATGTTGATTTCCACCATGTCAGAAAATATTGCCATCATGCACTGTTGAAATGTAGCTGGAGCATTACATAGACCGAAGGACATTCGCCTGAAAGCAAAAGTTCCGTAAGGACAAGTAAAAGTTTTCTTCTCTTGATCCTCTGGAGCGATAGCAATTTGATTATAACCAGAATATCCGTCAAGCAAACAATAGTATTCATGCCCTGCTAATCTGTCCAACATTTGATCTATGAATGGAATTGGAAAATGATCTTTCCTCGTGGCTTTGTTGAGCTTTCGGTAGTCCATGCAAACTCTCCACCTCGCGACTGTTCGAGTTGGTATCAACTCGTTGTTCTCATTTCTTACCACAGTTATTCCTCCCTTCTTTGGTACACACTGCACAGGGCTCACCCACGGACTGTCAGAGATGGGATAGATGATCCCGGCGTCTAGCCATTTTAGAATTTCTACTTTCACCACCTCTTTCATGATGGGATTTAGCCCTCTTTGATGCTTTATGGTGGGCTTGCTGTCATCTTCCATTAGGATTTTGTGCATGCAAAATGAGGGGCTGATTCCTTTTATATCAGCAATGGTCCATCCAATAGCCCCTTGGAATTCTCGAAGGATTCTTATCAGCTTGCCTTCCTGTGAAGAGGTTAGTGCAGAAGAAATAATGACAGGTAATGTATCTGAAGTGCCTAGATATGCATACCTGAGGTGACCTGGTAAGGGCTTAAGCTCAAGTTTGGGAGGTACCTCTCTAGATGGTTTCAAATGAGATGAGGCTTCAATTGATCTTTTCAAAGGCTCAATAGGTACTTTAAACCTTGCCATACTGGGTATTGCATCTAGAAAATAAACATACTCACAGTTCTCGGGCTCGTCCAGGTCGATGTCTCCTGTCAGTGTCATCTCGAGCAAGTCACTATGTGTGGCTTTTATGAATTCTTCGGTTACAACACTTTCGATGATATTTACTCGGAAACAATCTTCCTTTTCAGTTGGGAATTTCGTAGCTTTAAAGACATTAAAGGTGACTTCTTGGTCTTGAACCCTCATTGTCAATTCTCCCTTTTGCACATCAATGAGAGTTCTCCCGCTAGCTAGAAATGGCCTCCCAAGTATGATGGGAATATCCTTGTCTTCCTCAAAGTCTAGAATTATGAAGTCAGCTGGGAATATAAACTTATCAACCTTAACAAGAACATCTTCCACAATTCCTCTCGGATATGTGACTGAACGATCAGCTAGCTGAAGAGAGACATTTGTTGGCTTGGGTGCTGGTAATCCCAACTGAGTAAAGACGGACAATGGCATGAGATTGATGCTTGCACCAAGATCACATAAGCATTTTTTGAATGACAGGTCTCCAATGGTGCAAGGAATGGTGAAACTGCCCGGACCCTTCAACTTTGGAGTTAACTTTCTTTGTAATACTGCACTGCACTCTTCTGTCAAAGCTATAATTTCAAAATCTTGCAATTTCTTCTTCCTTGACAGAATCCCCTTCATGAACTTGGCATAGCTCGACATTTGTTCTAAGGCTTCAACAAATGGTATATTGATTTAAAGCTTTTTGAAAACCTCAAGAAACTTAGAGAATTGTTTGTCCATTTTCTGCTTTTGCTGCCTCTGAGGGTACGGAACTGGTGGATAATATCTGGTGGGAGGGGATTGAGCCTTTTCTGTGCTTTTTATTGATGTGGGCTCAGATTTCTCAATGCTATCTTCTTTTTCAAAAATTTCAGCAGAGTCAGATTCTGGGGAAGGGCGCAGCTGCGCCGGCTCCCTTTGCACAATGGGCGCAACTGCGCCGGCTGGATCAACTTCAGGAGAAGGGCGCAGCTGCGCTGGTTCCCTTTGCAGACTGGGCGCAGCTGTGCCGGTCGGCAGCGTCTGCTTCGCACTTCTGAGTGTGACAGCTTGGCATTGTTCCTTTCCATTTCTCATTGGATTGATTTCTGTGTCGCTGGGAAGAGTCCCCTGAGGTTGATTAGATAGCAAACTGAACAACTGACTCATCTAGTTTTCCAAATTCTTAAAACCTAATGTCTGGCCTTGCTCCAACTTATCAGTTTTGGCCATGTATCTCTCCAAATTTTCATTCATTTCAGCAACCTTCTTATCAGTGGCTGTGGCTTGTTGCTGATTGTGGAACCCTGGAGGATTGTGAGGTTTTGGAGCTTGTGGATAATCTTGACGGTTGCTCCATGAGAAGTTCGGGTGATTCCTATTCCCTAATCTTGACGGTTGCTCATGGAAACTTGCTGCCCCTTTCCTTCATATAGGTTATCAATTTTTTTGACTATAGCAGATATCTGGGCTTGAAGTGATGTGGCTGTGTCAAACTCTAATATCCCTGCTACTTTTGGTTGGCTGGATCTAGAAGATGTCCATTGATAGTTATTCGTAGCCATGGTCTCCAAGAGTTCATAAGCTTCATCATAGTTTTTAGCCATGAATGCTCCTCCCGAAGCTGCATCAATTCTTGCCCGTGTTTGAATATTCAACCCATTGTAAAATGTGTTAAGTTACATCCATTGTGGCAAACCGTGATGTGGGCATTTTCTCAATAGTTCCTTGTACCGTTCCCATGTCTCATATAAAGATTCTCCATGATGTTGCTCATATGAGGAGATGTCATTTCTCAACTTAGCAGTTTTGGCTAGTGGGAAGAATTTTGCTAAGAATTTTTGCGCCAAATCTTGCCAAGTAGTAATAGATCCCAGTGGTAGTGAGTGTAGCCAACTTTTTGCTTTATCCCTCAATGTGAATGGGAATAACCGTAATCTCACTGCATTTTCTGAAATCCCACTGAATTTGAATGTATCACAGATCTCTAAAAAATTTATCAACTGCTTATTTGGATCATCAACCACCATTCCCCCAAATTGGACAGAATTTTGGATCATATGGATAGTCCCTCGTTTGATTTCAAAGGAATTGGCTGTTATGGCCGGCCTTGAGATACTTGATTACAAATCATTGATCCTTGGCATAGCATAATCTCTCAATGCTTTTTGTGCTTCTCCCGCCATTGCTTGTGGTTGGTCTAGATTCTCAAGAGTATTTTCAGTACACTTCCTTGACTGTTGAACCCTTTTCTCAATGTTATCCACGAAAGGCAATAGGTTAGGATTCTTCGATCGAGTATGCATACACTACTCAAGGGTACCTATGACAATGTAGAAGAAAATAAAATAGAATTAAGACAAGAACAGATTTGTTTAACTAAGACCAATCTAATTTAAATTGATGATGAAAGTTATAAACGCAATTACAATTCCCCGGCAACGGCGCCAAAAACTTGTTGGGATATTTGTATGTATAACAAATATGACTCATACACGCAAGTGCACGTGATCCACAAGTAATATAAAATAAGTAAAGTATTGATCCCACGAGGAATAGAATTGCATTTATGACTACAAACACCGATTTTATAATTATTTCGGTCTTTTTAAACAATTGATTATAATGATGAAATTGTCTAATGATTACTAAAGAAACAAGTAAAATAAGTTATAATTGTATAAATACAGATTTTATGGGTTTGAGATTATAATTTCACTTATTGCAAACTTAGATTTCTATGCTTCCTATTGTTGCTAATTGATTATTATGGAATGTTGGTCGAGAACACGAATGTAAAATATGACCATCTCTCGATGCATCATATTCATATCACACTAAATCCACAGTTGATAGAATAAATGTGAACACCCTAGATGACTAACGCACTATATTTCTATGTGAATTACAATCAAGAAGGTTTAAGTACAAGTTTTCAATTAGCCACATATGGTGCTTCGGTATATCTCTATCCTAAGCACGAAACATAACTTCACGAGGAATGTAAAGACTATGAACATATGCTAGCATAATCAGATCTCAATTTATACTTCCTTTCTCAATTCCATATAAATTATCACAGTAATTGGTGATCAAGCAATTAAACATTAAGTATAAATTATGCTAGACATTTATTTCATAACCAACTAGCAAAAATAAGGACGCATATCAATTTTCTATTAATGCAAAAGATCCATTATAATCCCAAAAATTAAGTTTAGTTCATAATAACAATAATAGATTTCATCATACACAATTGGTTCATCATCATAATTACAGAATAGGAAAAATTAATTAAAAATAGAAAATATTAAAGCTCCCTGTTTCCGTTCTTCTGTTTCTGCAACTTCTGGTGATTTTCCAAGTTGTGTTGATTCTTGATTTCTTGCTCCCAAGCTTCAATTCAGCATCCATATACTCCATTCTTCAGTTCCCGAGCAAAATTTATGCTCAGCTGGTTGTTTCAATGTTGTTTCAGTAAACTTTTTTAATTTTCGTGTGGGAGAAACTCTCTTTCAATTGAATTCTCCATTCATTAAATTACATGCTCATTTTGTCTTCTTTTGACTTATTTTGATTCCCCACTGATAAAGTTTTTGCTCCACTAATCCTTAAAAACTGGCATTTGCATGATTTTGGTAGTGCTGCTTCGGTGTCAGGAACGTGTCTGCATGGCTGGCTGGTGACAGGCGCAGCTGCGCTGGTATCCTTTGCAAAAGCGGCGCAGCTGCGCCGTGGAGCATCGACAGGAACAGGGGGCGCAGCTACGCTGGCCTCAAGGCCAAGTAGGGCGCAACTGCGCAGGCATTCATCTGGGCGCAGGGCACCGGCACAACTGCGCCGGCTGCTAAGCCAATATGGGCGCAGCTGCGCTGCATGTCAGTCGGCTGCTGCACTGATTTACTGAGCTTGATTTCTCGAATCTCGTGCCCTGTGCAAGCAATTATAATTCACTCAGATCCCAATCATCATATGCATTATATAACGTGCCAACATAACCAAAAACTGTGCAAAAGCCAAAAGACGCACAAGGTGAAGCAATTCCAAAAAGAAACGGAAAATGCATGAAAATATACTATAGAGTTGCAGATTAAGCAACAAATGAAGCAGATTAGTATCCAATAAGTAGGTATAAAACCTACTCATCAGCAGGCTAAGATTGAGGAGACAGACTATACATTTCAGATAGCGATTGATAGGGCCTAGGATCGAGTTCTCCACTATCCAGTTCAGTTCGAGGACTTGCCATGGTACATGTTGGATCGCAGGACGATGTTTCGTATTATGGAGGAAGAACGTAGAAAGACGGTTCGACGCCTTAGTAGGCCGTGATAGGAGACATATTGAAGTATATGTGTAAATATTTATGGTAGCTAGTGATGTAAATTCCAGCATGATTATACACAATGGAATATGACTATTTAATCCTAAAGATTGTTTGATCTCGGGATAGTTGATGTAAATAGCAGTGATGCTATCTTTCTATGTTTAAGACTTTTGAATGAATGAAATATTAATGTTTATTTGAAGATGTTATGTGTTAAATGATTTAATCTGAATTGTTTGAGTTAAGTATTGAACACTTAAGAAATTAAGTGATGATCTAATAAGCGCATATTCTTGAACAGAAAATGTCGCCGAGACGCCAACCACGTCAACAAGCCCAGGAGAGCTCTACCAATAACAACAACGACGCCAATGCTAATCTTGTACAGCAGTTGGTGAACCTTTTGGCTGGAGCACTTGCGAATCAGCCGCAAGCTCCACTAGTGACGTTATTTAAAGATTTCAAAGCGGTAGGACCACCAGAGTTTAGGAGTTCCCTGAACCCGATCGAAGCCCAAACCTGGGTGATAGAAATGGAAAAAGTATTTGACGTTACTAGGGTTAGTAATGACTAAAAGAATACCTTTGCAATGTTCATGCTTAAGTTAGAAGCCAGCTATTGGTGGCAAGCGAATAAGATTTGAGGAGGTCAGGGTGTAATCGCATGGGATAGGTTTAAGGAGATGTTCTACTTTGTTTTCAGGATGTCAGATGTTGGAGGATTCAGTCAGCCTAGGGAGATTGAGCCCCGAGTGGCTGGAGAGGAGGAGCCCCGTGATATCCATGTTATCCGGGAGTAGTTGATACAGAGAGAGCTATCTCCATTGATCACTGTTGTGAGTCAGGAGCATGAGCCTGAGTTTGATTTAGAGGAGGACTTTGAGGATGTTGAGACAGAGGTTGAGGAGGATGATGAGGATCCCGAGGAGGTACCCCTTATATTTGTCGATGTTGAGATGTACGATGCATTGTATGATCGTACCATAGAGTTGCCGGATAGAGTCAGAGACTTGGAGGGACTGGAAAATAGACGCCGGACTATTATAGACTAGAAGAATGAGAAGATTGAGGATCTTAATATACGTCTCGGAGATGTGGAGTGGAAGCTAGTTCAGGCAAAAAGTCAAAAGGAAGACCTGTTAGCTGAGAATGAAAAGATGAAACTTGAGATTCAGAAATTAAAGGACGACCTGAGTGAGGAGTTAGCGAAACGTGCTAGAGCAGAGGATGCTTGGATGAACACCGCTCGATGTGTAGAAATTTCTAAAGAAGGCGAACGGGCAAAGTGGGCTAAGATTGAGGAGACAGACTATACTTTTCAGACAACGATTGATAGGGCCCAGGATCGAGTTCTCCACTATCCAGTTCAGTTCGAGGACTTGCCATGGTACATGTTGGATCGCAGGACGATGTTCCGTATTATGGAGGAAGAACGTAGAAAGTCGGTTCGACGCCTTAGTAGGCCGTGATAGGAGACGTATTGAAGTATATGTGTAAATATTTATGGTAGCTAGTGATGTAAATTCTAGCGTGATTATACACAATAGAATATGACTATTTAATCCTAAAGATTGTTTGATATCGGGATAGTTGATGTAAATAGCAGTGATGCTATCTTTTTATGTTTAAGACTTTTGAATGAATGAAATATTAATGTTTATTTGAAGATGTTATGTGTTAAATGATTTAATCTGAATTGTTTGAGTTAAGTATTGAACACTTAAGAAATTAAGTGATGATCTAATAAGCGCATATTCTTGAACAGAAAATGCCGCCTAGATGCCAACCACGTCAACAAGCCCAGGAGAGCTCTACCAATAACAACAACGACGCCAATGCTAATCCTATACAGCAGTTGGTGAACCTTTTGGCTAGAGCACTTGCGAATCAGTCGCAAGCTCCACCAGTGACGTTATTTAAAGATTTCAAAGCGGTAGGACCGCTAGAGTTTAGGGGTTCCCTGAACCCGATCGAAGCCCAAACCTGGGTGATAGAAATGGAGAAAGTATTTGACGTTACTAGGCTTAGTGATGACTAAAAGACTGGCTTTGCAACGTTCGTGCTTAAGTCAGAAGCCAACTATTGGTGGCAAGCGAATAAGATTCGAGGAGGTCAGAGTGTAAGCGCATGGGATAGGTTTAAGGAGATGTTCTTTGAGATGTATTTTTCGATAAGCTCGCGAAATCAGATGGAGATTCAATTCCTGGAGCTGAAGCAGGGTACCATGACTGTACTGGAATACGCAACGAAGTTTAACGAATTAGCTAGGTTCGCAACCTACTAGGTAAACACCGATGAGAGGAAGGCGAGGATATTTGAATAAGGGTTGAAGTCGTGGTTGTACAGCAAGGTGTTAATGTTCCAATTGAACACTTTTGCTGAAGTTTTAGAAAAGGCGATTATCACAGAAGATGGGAGTGATGCTCTGACGAAGTATAACCAGGAGCAGAAGAAGAAGAAGGGTGAAAATGAGAATAACAAAGCGAGTGGTAGTAACAGTGGTGGTCACAACCAGAAGAGGAAGTGGAATGACAATGGATCTGCTGGGAATCAACAACGAGTTCAGAAGAAGAAGAATGTGGAAGTGTGTGTTACATGCAGGTAGAATCATATGGGAATTTGCCTGAAGGGGAATAGGGTGTGCTACAATTGCGGTTAGGAGGGCCACATAGCACTGAATTGTCCGAATCCAAAGAAGGGCGCTTGTTTCACTTGCGGATTAAAGGATCATCTGGCTAGGGATTGCCCCAAAAAGGCAGTAGGAGGAGCAGGAACAGGAGGAAATAGGGGAAATAGTGGTGGTAGTACGTTAACCATAATTGGATTAGCACCTACAAACCAACCTACCGCCAGAACTTTCAACATGACCGTGCAAGACGTCGTGCAGTCTCGCGATGTGGTGCCAGGTATCATTCCAATCAATAATATAGATGCTTATGTATTGTTTAATTCGGGTGCTACTTGTTCATTTGTATCCGATGACTTTGCTAAGAACTTAGAATTGCCTAAGGAGGAATTAGATTACCCTTTGAACATAGAAATTACGAATAGGGAGTTAATTCCTATTAGGTACGTACACAAGAACTGTAGAGTGGACAATAAGGGAAATGTGATGACTGTAGATCTTATCCCAATCAAACTTGGGGAATTTGACGTTATTTTGGGATTGGATTGGCTATTCAATTATGGGGCGATAATTGATTGCCAAAAGAAACGTATTAACCTTATGACTCTGTCACAGGTGGTATTTTACGGCAGCAAGTCGCCTAGGCAAGCGAGTTGTCTGACGATGATGCAGGCCAGGAAGTTATTAAGACAAGGCTGTGTGGGATACTTAGCCCACATAGTCGATACACGAAAAGAGAGTCTGAAATTATAAGAGATACATGTCGTAAGGGACTTTATAGACGTCTTTCCAGACGATTTGCCAGGACTTCCGCCAGATAGGGGAAGTTGAGTTTGTAATCGATTTGGTGTTAGGAACTGCCCCGATATCGAAAGCTCCATACCGTATGGCTCCAGTAGAGATGAAAGAATTGATGGTACAACTGCAAGAACTTTTAGATAAGAAGTATATCCAGTCGAGTGTATCGTCGTGGGGAGCAACAGTTTTATTTGTCAAAAAGAAGGACGGATCGATGCGACTTTGCATTGATTATAGGGAGTTGAACAAGGTCACGATTAAGAATAAATAACTGTTGCCAAGGATTAACGACTTGTTTAATCAATTGAAAGGAGCTAGATATTTTTCGAAGATAGATTTGAGAAGTGGTTATCATCAGTTAAAGGTGAGGAAGGAAGATGTACCGAAGACAGCGTTCAGAACTCATTATGGTCACTACGAGTTTCTGGTGGCGTCATTTGGTCTAACGAATGCTCCTGCAGCATTCATGGACCTAATGAACAGGGTGTTTAAGCCGTTTTTGGATAAGTTTGTAGTACTGTTCATCGATGATATTCTGATTTATTCTAAAACCAAAGACGAGCATGTAGGGCATTTGAAGGCGACATTAAAAGCGTTAAGAAGAGAGAAGTTGTACGCTAAATTTTTAAAATGTGAATTCTAAATAGAGCGAGTGCAATTTCTTGGACATGTGATTGACAAGGATGGAATTTCGGTAGCTCCATCAAAAGTTGAAGCAATGCTTAACTGGGATCAGCAGAAAACACCATCGGAAGTAAGGAGTTTTCTAAGATTGGCAAGTTATTATAGAAGATTCATTTAGGATTTTTCCAAAATTGCGACTCCGTTAACGAATTTGACTAGGAAGGCGGTGAAGTTCGTTTGGACGGAGAAGTGTGAGGAGAGTTTTCAAGAATTAAAGAAGAGGTTGAGTACGGCGCCTATGTTGTCTCTACTGGATAGCACATGAAATTTTGTGGTGTACAGTGATGCGTTGCATAAAGGACTAGGTTGTGTGCTTATGCAGAACAGTAAGGTCATTGCGTACGCGTCACGACAATTAAAAGACTATGAGAAGGGGGTATCCGACTCATGATTTAGAATTGGCCGCGGTAGTGTTTGGTTTGAAGATATGGAGACACTATCTTTACAGGGAGAAGTGTGAAATATATACAGACAACAAGAGTCTGAAATATATTTTCACACAGAAGGATCTGGACATGTGATAGAGGAGATGGTTGGAATTAATAAAAGATTACGACTGTAATATTTTATACCATCCAAGTAAAGCGAACGTTATGGCCGACGCCTTATGCAGAAAGGGTCGGGAGAAATTGTCTATGTTAATCGCTCAGGAGGAACTATTTACGGCAATGGCAAAATTGGAGTTGGAGGTGAAATATCCGAAGGAGTGTAACGAAAAATTATTTCAATTGAGAATCGGTTCAACTTTGGTGGATAAGGTTAAAGAAGTACAAATTCAGGACGAAAAATGTGAGAAAATCAGGAAAAGAATATCTAGAGGTGATGAAGTGAAATTCAAAGTTGATAATGAAGGATTATTCAGGTTCGAGGGAAGAATTTGGGTTCCGCCAGTACCAGAGGTTAAGGAGGAAATTTTGAGTGAGGCTCATAATTGACGATATTCGATTCATCTGGGAAGTACGAAGATGTACCAGGATCTCCGACATCATTTTTGGTGGCCGAATATGAAAAGAGACGTTGCCGATTGTGTAGCCAAGTGTTTGACATGTCAAAAAGTTAAAACAGAACATCAGGGACCAAGTGGGTTATTACAACCGTTAGAAATCCCAGAATGGAAATGGGAGCTTATTACCATGGATTTCGTAGAAGGTCTTCCGACGACTCAGAAAGGTTTCGACGCAGTATGGGTTATCGTAGATCGACTGACGAAATCAACACATTTCTTACCGATCAAGATCAGATTCAACTTAGATCAGTTGGCAAAGTTGTACGTGAAAGAGATTGTTTCGAGGCACGGTGTTCCAATATCTATTGTCTCAGATAGGGATCCGTGTTTCACATCAAACTGCTGAAAACGACTACAGGAATGCATAGGAACGCAGTTACGTATGAGTACGGCATATCATCTACAGACCAGCAGATAGAGTGAAAGAACAATTCAAACATTGGAGGATATATAAAGAGCTTGTATCATGGATTTCAAAGAAAATTGGGATGATCATTGTAACACCCCCAAATCTGGGTTACCTCAAACCACACAGATTTAGTGCTCACTATCCATACACAACAACTATCTACCCATAAACAAAAGGAGTTAAGTAAAGCAAACCGAATAATAAAGAAAAATATCTTGCCGCAGTACTTCAAAAGGTCCAATAAATCGTGGACTAAGTTTACCCTTCTTTCCAAAACGAATTTTCCCTTTCTAGGGTGAAACTTTCTGAAAAACGAACCTTCCCATTTCAAATTCTCGGTTTTGGCGATGTTGATTGGCATACTTCTTCTGTCTATCTTGAGCAGCTAATAACCGCGCTCTTATAACCTTCACAATCTCTGCAGTTTGGTGTACTAACTCCGGTCCTAGCAGTTGCCTTTCACCAACCTCGTCCCAACATAGTGGAGTTCTACATTTCCGTCCATACAACGCTTCGTATGGCGGCATACCAATACTCGCGTGGTAACTGTTGTTGTAAGCAAACTCGACCAACGGTAAGTGATCATCCCAGCTTCCCTTGAAATCCATGACACAGGCGCATAACATATCTTCCAAGGTTTGAATAGTCCTTTTGCTTTGACCATCAGTTTGAGGATGACGTGGTGCTCATTCTCAACTGAGTTCCCAAGCATTCTTGCAGACGCTTCCAAAAATTCGACATAAATCATGGATCTCGATCAGACACAATAGACACTGGAACACCGTGCCGCGAAACAATTTCTTTAATGTATAATTTTGCTAACTGATCTAAGTTGAATCTAATCTTAATTGGTAAGAAATGCACTGATTTTGTTAGTCTGTCCAAAATTACCCAAACCGTGTCAAAACCTTTTTGCGTAGTCGGCAAACCTACCACAAAATCCATCGTTATGTGTTCCCATTTCCACTCTGGTATTTCCAATAGCTGCAACAAACCACTGGGTCGCTGATGTTCAGCTTTCACTTTCTAACATGTCAAACATCTGGCAACACATTCTGCTACATCACGCTTCATTCCTGACCACCAATAATTTTGACGAAGATCTTGATACATTTTTGTACTCCCTGGGTGAACTGAGTAACGCGTATTATGAGCTTCATCTAAAATCTCCCTTCGAATATCTTGTATCAATGGAACCCAAATTCGACGTTCAAATTTGAGTAATCCCTCGGTATCAATACTGAACTTTCCACCTTGTCCCTCTGAAACTTCATTTTTAATCTTCTCACACTCCGCATCCTGAAGTTGAGCTTCTTTGATTCGGTCCAGCAATATCGAACGAACTTTTACCTGAAACAACTTCTCCTTTGATTCGTGCTGACACTTCACTTCTAATTCTAACTTCGCCATTTGTTCAACAAGTTCCTCTTGAGTAGTCAATAACATAAGTTTCTCTTAACCATTCATGCTTAATGCATCAACAACATTTGCTTTTCCTGGATGATAGAGAATTTCGCAGTCGTAATCCTTAATCAGCTCTAACCATCGCCTCTGTCGCATGTTGAGATTCTTTTGAGTAAAAATGTACTTGAGACTCTTATGGTCCGTGTAAATCTCACACTTTTCACCATAAAGATAGTGCCTCCAAATCTTAAGAGCAAACACCACTGCTGCCAATTCTAAGTCATGTGTCGGGTACCCCTTCTCGTAATCTTTCAGTTGTCGTGAGGCATATGCAATAACATTGTCGTTCTGCATAAGCACACAGCCAAGGCCCTTATGCGACGCATCATTGTAAACCAAAAAATTTCCTATACTATCTGGCAAAGACAACACAGGTGCCGTACTTAACCTTTTCTTCAATTCTTGAAAACTCTCTTCGCACTTCTCCGTCCAAACAAACTTAACCGCTTTACAATAATTAATCCACTAATAAAATTTGAAGTAATAATTCGATTTGAGTCATGAAACTTGCAACGATATATAACATCTGTATCAAATAGGAAACTTTCTCAAATAAAAATAGCTGAGTAAGGAACTTGCAATCAATAAATAACTCGCACAATAAATAAAAGTTGTACGGTTGAGAAAACCTACCCAATAGTAAATTGAGTTAAGGTAAGGAATACTTGCCCAACATAAGGGTTAGGCAAGCATTAGGAAACTTGCACAACATTCAACATGTGTATAGGATAGGAAACATGCTCAATATAATTCGAGTAAGGTTAGGGAAACTTGCCTGAAGCGCTGCTATAATATTACAACACACGCTCCTTAATATCCTACACAATTAGATACATATTCACATAACAATTAGTCATATACTGGATACTAAATATTTGTTTATACAACTATATAATGTCCCATTCAAATAAGAAACAAAATATTAAACAAGGTTATGCCCACTAGTTACGGCATTACGACGCTTGTACGTTTGTACGCCAAACTTGCCTATTCGAACGCCCAAGCAACATGCAATTGCGTACGCCTAACACGCCCCTTCAATTTATCTAATACTCATTAGCTAATCCTAAGTATCATTATAATTCATAACATTCATGTTTTAGGACTTAGAAGAATGTCTTTTATTGCAGGAAGTATTACACGTTGCACACACGCATGACTGACGCCTTCCGTTTGCACAACAGCCCTAAAAACGGTCAATTTCAAAATTGCTCCAGTTAGAAAATTTCAATTATAATTAATGGATGTTGTAGATCTGTCTCTAAGCTTTCCGGACCATCTTGAATCGCCCAAATCTGAGTCCGTATGAGAAAGTTATAACCATTTTCCCAACGGACGTCGAAGCTGAGTCGGGCAACGCACACGCGGGCGGGCGGCACCAAGCGCACAGCGTGCTGTAGCGCGAGCGCGCGGGCATGCGGGGCCTTGGTGCGGGCGCGCGGGTGGCCTGATGGCCCTTGTCAGACATCGCGATTTTGACCATCCTTCACTCTAATCCTCATAACTTCTTCTCTAGACCTTCAAATTGGTTTGTTCCGGACTCTATAGACTCCTAAGACATAGAGCTACAATATATCAAAAATTCAGAGCTACCCATTAACATTAACATGGCCAAATCTTAGGCCAAAGTATCAACTCATGCTCTGTTTTGAATGTTCCAAGTGTTCTTCATTAAAATTATAACCAAATCTTTGTTTTAACACCTTTTTACTCGATTCCAGTTGGGTTAACTTGGTAATCCATGGAACTACAATACCATAACAACAAACAAATTAATCCAACACGAAAAATTGGCTACAGATTGTCCAAAACAGTTCATAGGTCCAAAATTTGTTCAAAATGTCCATTGTTCTTCATGTTCTTCATCCTCCTTAAGCATAGGTACGGATTATTCTTCGTTTTTGTTCCACTTTAATGTTATTAATGGCTTCTATAGTTTCTTAACAATATTTACAAACAATCATAACAAACAAAAACACCAAGAATCGCCATAAATCCGACCCACAAGCTTAAGAGCTCAGAACTAAGAAAAACTTGAAAATCTTTACAAGAAATCAAATGGAAAGGATTTGGTTGATGTTTACCTCTGTAAATCCTTCCTAGAGGATTAAGAAGCTTGTTAGGCTTGCTTGGCTTAAGTTCTTCTTGCTTGGATTCTCTTCTTCCTCCACCCGTGACTTCTTCTTCTTCCTCCTTTTTTTTTCGGCGACTTTCTCCTTCTTTCTTCTTCCTCTTTGCTGCAGATTTTCCCCCTCTCTCTCTCTATCTGCTGATGGGATGGGAGAAGTGTGGAATGAAAGAGAGAATGAATGATTTGGGAGAAGTGGAGGAGTAAATTTGGGAGAAAATGGGTTTGTGGCTCAAGGAGCCTAAAAATTCAAAGCTTGCCGGCAACCTCCCTTCTTGCTCTCATTTAATTGGTCTAAAATTGAGGGTTGGTTCCCTCTTGGAGTAACAAGCCAAAATAAATACCCAAATACACAAAAATATATCCGAAAACTCCCACCTTTATACCAAAACTGGTAAATAACCCTATCCAAAATTAAAATGGGTACTCCCATAAATTATTGGGACGCATAAAAATAATTATTATGGGATTTATCCAAATATTCGAAACACACATATAACACATTTCGGATACGGATAAAATCGCGTATCAGCTCAAATAAAATTTCTGACACTTGAAAAAATTATTCGTACGCATACACGTATTTATTAAATTTATTAGAATCGAAAAAGACACAAAAATATTATGGCATTAATAGTGCCTCGGGAAATGTGTCCCGTGAATAGTGATTTAGCGACGCTACGTGAAATCAATTATTCACTTAAACAACACTGTAACACGTAAACTTTCATGCATTCACATAATCCAGGTTGTCACACAACCTTTAAACACGTAACACAAAATAATATTAATAAAATATAATATATTCATTAATATTGAAAAAAATTCGAATTACAAGGTAAATCCAGAATTCTCGGTCGTTACAAGTGTCTTGTTGGTGGATGTTGTATGTGATAGATCATTAAAGGATCTCAGTGTTATAAGGATGATAGACATTAGAAGACTAATATTTACCCGATAAATGCATGCTAAGCGAAAACATAACGATAATAAAGAACTAAAACCAAGAAAGCATGAAATCGTATATAAATGTTGTTGATGGATGAGTTTAAAACCATCGTTAGTAAGTTCATAAGTAAAATATGAAAAGAAGGAAACATACTCATGTGAGTTACGAAAATGTTGCAAGTGGAACCGAATGAAAACACGCTATGAGGAAGTCATGGCAAAAAAATTAGTAAAAGATGTCGAATGACGTAAACCCTAGCTTGATGCGACTTTCGTGCCAAGTTAGTGGAAAGTTATCGCTTCCGAAAAATAATGGTTTTTCGGGGGTTTTGAAGTTCAAAAGAATAGTAAGCCGTAGGCTCAAGAACGGATCCATTCCGATAAGGAATGATCAATATATGAAGTTGTGATGTGGTTAGGGTTTAATGAACACAAAAATGAAGAGTTAAGAAAAATTGGGGAGGGAAGCTACCGAGAGTATGTGCAGCAGCGCATGAGTTTTAAGCAGGAAAGTGCAGCAGTGCCTTGAGCGAAGCGCATTAGCACTTGTCATGCCGCGGCACTGGTGAAGGCTAAGGCCTGGCGCGCGCGGCGTGCAGCGCTAGGCGTTGTCGTGCGGCGCTGGGCGTGACCTTGGGGCACCAGGGCCAAACTTGGGCAACCATGGACGCGTCGGCGAACGGGTTTCGCGACGCCGTGCAATGTTCAGAGCACTTAAATTTATATTGTTCAAAGTTATAAAAGATGAATGTTCTATAATGAACTAGTGTTAACCTAAACTAATATTTGGCATCAATTATGTGATTAATTGGTAGGTGTATATCAATTTAATTGTGTAGGCCATCGAAGGGCAAACTAGCTTTAATTTTTAGAAGACGCATAAGGCAAGTTTTCTAACTTTATTTGACTATGTTCTTGTAAAGTTTATTTGTCATGTTATTATTCAGATTTACATAACCCTTGAATGGTTATGTGAATTTTAGACTTATGCAAATCTTTTAGTATTTGTACAAGTATTCAAGCTATGCTATGCATAAACTGTTAAAGCTTTTAAGTTCTATATTCATGAACTGCTTATAACGATTGACGATGTCAGTGGACTCGGCTAGACACAGATTTAAAATATTTTATTGATTGTATTATAAATCTTTAAAATATTATTGATGTTAAGTAGAACTATCCAACTAAATTGTTTCGGTTAGGATTCAAATGCATGTATGAAATGAAAAACCCTAGTAATAGGAAAAACAATTTAGTCGGATATTCCGGCAAGGCTTTAAGTGCCTAAACCAAAGGCATATAGCCGTTTACAAGTAGAGTGTTGATCAACATAGAGTACTATAGGCTGATCACCTAGAAATACTCATAAGTACATCGGTTTGCGGTAGAATTACGGTGAAACCTTTTATAAATGAAAAAGAATGTTCAAGGTCTTATGACCATTCAATATGTTGTTTCGAAAATTTCTTCAAACAAAAGAAAAGTTTTATTCTTACTCTTGCCGATAGTGACCCAGACATGGACCTCGATTCGGACGAGGATCCATCCGAGCATTGGGAGAAACCTGAGGAGGGTTCGATACTACCAGCTAGCGTGATTAGGGTGTTAGGTGGACGGGCAGCTGCCAGTTTGTTAGGGATGCCAGCATTGGAAGCTGCACCTATGGACGAGGATCCCACTGAGGAGGATCCATCAGAGCACGAGGAGGAGGAGGCCGATGATATATCATTGAAGGATGTACCTTTAGAGGAAGAGGAAGTAGCGCCAGCACACTTGCATAATTTGTTCACAGCGGTGCTCGACAGGAATGTCGCGCTGAGGGCTAAAGTGCAAGCCCTAGAGGCAAGAGTGCAGGACCTCTAGGAGATAGAGTCTTATTGGGAGGCCGACATCGATGATAAGATCCTTGCCGAAGATCAGGTCCATGACCTGGAAGAGGAGATGAGGGTCAAAAAGGTAAGGATCGATAGGTCCAATTACGCATTTAGGTCTTCGTATGGGCGATTCCAACATAGGGTGACCTACTATCCTGCAGAGGAGGGCCAGACCCGACATACCATCTATAGGAGCCTAGTCATGGACATAGCAGACGACGAGTACGCCGATGCCATTAGGCGAGGTCTAGTTATTAATTAGATGATGTGTAGATATGTAAATATATATATGTGTAATGATGTGAATCCCAACTTTTGATATTAGTAACGGGATATCTTTTGTAACGTCCCAACTGTAGTTAAGTTGTGGAGTAATTAGGTAAATCCTAACTTTTGTATGTAAGAGTGGGATAGTATGTAAACAGTTGAAGCTTTATCTAGTAAGCTGTAAGAATTAAGGAGCATATATATGTAAGAAAATTATTAAATATGCTTTGTGATATGTATGAGTTAGTATTAACAAGAATACGTTAAAAGACGAATAATGGATTAGTAATAATACAATCTTATTATGATTTAACAGAAAGATGCCGCCAAGAAAAAGACAAAGGAATCAAGAGGAAGAATCCCATAATGAAAATGAGGGTGGGGGTCAGGAGAACCCGATGCAACAGTTTATAGATTTACTAGTAGGAGCCTTAAGCAGAGCCCCTACCGTAACACCCGTAGTTCCTCCGGTTGCACGTGTAGCTAACTTTAAGGACTTTAAGAGAGTAGGACCACCCAATTTTAGGGGGACCACCGAACCGATAGAGGCTCAGTCATGGGTGAAAGAAGTGGAAAAGGCGTTCGTTAGTGCCGGAGTTGGGGAGGAGCAGAAAACTATTTTTGCTACCTATTTACTTAATGGTGAGGCCAATTTCTGGTGGGAGGCCAAACAAAATAAGGCCGGAGAGGGGGTTATTGGTTGGGAAAGATTCAAGGAGATTTATTTCGGGAATTATTTCCCACAGAGCATATG
This sequence comes from Aralia elata, assembly GCA_034770075.1. NCBI lineage: Eukaryota > Viridiplantae > Streptophyta > Magnoliopsida > Apiales > Araliaceae > Aralia > Aralia elata. The sequence continues at coordinate 48,085,454 of CM068377.1, read as the reverse complement.
AAAATGCAGTTTTTAGAGTTAAAACAGGGGGAGATATCAGTTTCCCAATACCCTGTCAAGTTTAATGAACTGGTCAGGTTTGCTCTACACCAAGTGGACACTAAGGAGAGGAAGACGAGGAGATTCAAGCAGGGACTGAAACCCTGGCTCTATAACAAGGTGAGTGTGCTGCAGATTAGCTCCTTTGGGACAATCTTGGAGAAGGCTATTATAGCCGAAGGCGAAAGCGAGGCGTTCAACCTATACAATAGGGAGAAAAAGAATAAGAATAAGAGTGACGGGGGAAGTAAGGCTGAGGGAGCCAGTGGTAGTGGAGAAAGCCACAAGAGGAAGTGGAACAACTCCGGGAATATCGAAACTAAACAAGGGGACCCAAAGAAGGGAAGGGAACCGTGAAAAACCTGCGGGAAGAATCATTCCAGGGTCTGCCTGAAGGGGAAGTCAGCGTGCTACAACTACGGGCAGGAGGAACACATCTCTCCTAACTGCCCCAATCCAAAGAAGAACACCGGATGTTTCGTTTGCAGAGCGGTAGATGTAATGACCATGAATTTTTAAACTCCATTATTAATTAAATATAAATTTAATTTTTAGTGAATTAGTTTCGTATGATTATTTAAAATCTTATGTATTTAATTGGTTATGTGATTATATGATTTCGCGTAACTGTTAGGATTATTTAAGGGGAGTCACTAATGGTTTAATTAAATTAGTGAACTAGCCATACGATTTTAATGTTGAAAGAATTGATAAAGTGCCGATTAATTAAATTTAATTAAATATAGTGTGGGAATAGATATTTAATTAATTTAAAGGAAGTCTCAGTAATAGAATTATTAAATTAATGGACTACCGTAGGTTATTTAATGTCTAGAAATTTATGAATAAGTAAGTATTAAATATTTAATTACTTTGAATATAGTAAATTAATTAATATTACCTATTAATTAATAAGGATAATACAATTAATAATATTTAATAGTTCCGTTAGTAAATAAATAATAATTGACTAGTTAAATTTATTTAATTAACTAGTAGCAATATATTGGGACACAAATTTTGGGACATATCCCATTTATTTTACCGTAGTCTAACAGGGAGAGAGAGGGTTAAATTAAATTAAACTGGTATGAACAGTGCAAATCTTCATTCCAACCGTGCATAGATTTCTTTGCCGAATTTCTTGCCGGATTTCTGTGGATGAAGATATCAGCGGCGTTTTCCCATCATCTTCTTCTTGTTCCCTCTAGTTAACCAAATTGGTCATAGGCTTGACACGGTCAGTGGGTTGCTTATAAATTAGGACTCCATCTTCAGGAACACCGTTGCTAAAAAAAAACTTCTGATTAGAATAGTATAGAGAGGGAGTGCTACTGGAAGAGTAATCTGAAGGGGGGAGTGCACGTGAATGACCTTTGATTTCATTACCTATTACGGAAGGAAGAGAAGAACGGCGAGCAGAAGGTAAGCCTTGTTACAGTACATGAATGCTCTACTTTATGTTTGGAAATTAATTCCTCAAAAATTGGTGTGTAAAACTTATAATTAATAGTAATATGTGGTTAATATTGAGTATACATGCTGAGTAGAACGATTTTAATGGTTTAAAATTGAAGAAAATCGCTGAAACAGATCGGAGAAGACGACTCTGGTTCGTCACACTGTAGCACCAGCAATGGCGCCGCAACGTCATGAGCCATGGGTCTCACGCCGCAGCGTCAGCGTCACGCCGCAGCGCCGTGCCTAAGGGCCCTGACGCCGCAGCGCCATGCCTGCTACTTAATCCTTGCGCCGCAGCGTCGACGCGTGTTAGTAACAGGCCAGGACGGGACTCATGTCGTGTTTGCCTAAATCTATACTAGCAAATACGCAAGTATACGCAGTCCACAAGTAATAAAGAGTACATAAAGTATTGTTCCCACGAGAAAATTATGTAATTTATAAAAATAAAAATCAATTCTATACCAACTCAATTAAAGTAAACAAAAGATCAATTGTGTATTGGTGTGAAAACTTTAATGAAACTAAGTAAACAAATTTCGAAAACAAATATTATTGGAAACTTAAGATTAAAATTTCACATATTGCTTCATTTAAATCCATGTACTTCCTGTAAATTATGATATATACTTCAGATTGTTAATCAGGAACTCATCACTATCTAAAACCACTTCTTAGTGTATCCTAGACAAATCAACCCAAATCTACAAAGATTAGAATTAAATTGAACACCCTAAATAACTAATTCACTATATCTCTATGTGAATTACAATTAAAAAGGATTTAAAGCTCAGGTTCCTTATCAGATTACATGCGGTGTGTAGGTATATCTCTATCCTAAACACAAATTATGAGTTCCAAACGTAAGTAAAAAAACATGATCACATGCTATTATGATCAGATCTAAACCTATAATTCATCTCTCAACTTCATATAGGTTATCACGGTAATTACTGGCCAGGTAATCAAACAATTAAACTCAAATCATAATAGACAATCTGAAAATATATAACAATAATTAACCAGGAAGCATATTGATAAAAACTACACAATAAGATCCATTGCAATCTTAAAAGAAAATTAGTTCATAGCTAAGCTGAAATTCATAATCCGCAAATTAAATAGTATTTAAAATTACAAACTAAAAGATAGAGAAGAGAAATAAAACTCTGAAAGTAGCCCCAGATCTCTCCTTAGCTCCTACAATGATTTTAATGTGCTATCCAAATTGCTTCAAGTCTCTAATTAATTACAAATCAAGAATAAGTCTCTTAATTCGTAGGTAAATAAAAACTCCTTAAAACTAGCTATTTATAGTACCTACTAATCGTCCAACATCACATAGAAGAGATAAGTTTGATTACAAATCAAATTCCAGTTCAAAATTCAAAATTGAAAAAGTCAAACTTCAGCTCCTGGTCAACTGCCGACCTAGCGTGGCCGCGCTAGGTCCATGCACAAGTCCGGCGCGCCCACACAGTCCTTCAGCCGAGCCCCAATCTGGACCAGCGCTGGTGCACAGCTCTCCTTCATATTAATGGCGCGGTCGCGCAGCTCTTTAGCACATCAGACTTTGGCTTCTTCCGCACTCCAATTTCCATCAACGTCGGTTCAAATGCAAAATACCTACAAAAACACAGAAAACACATGAAAAGTAACTAGAACTCGAGGATTTCAATAATAATACAGTCAATTGGTATCCAATTTGTAGGTACAAATCCTACTCATCAAATACCCCCAAACTTAAACTATTGTTTGTCCCCAAACAATGCAACACAATGTAAAAGAACAAAACACAATGAATGCAAACGTAAACTAACAATCCTATGAATCCAACCAGCAAGTAGATAGCAAATCATTCCAAGCCTTAGAAATATAATTAAAGAAACTCAACAGCAAATCAAAGTAAACAGAATATTGATCCCAACCAATCAGATAAATCCACCTGTCATCACTCAAGTTGTGTGTGTGTGTGTTCCGCAATCATTAAACCCAGCTACAATTCAAATTTAGCTACATAAACACATTTCTAACAAGAATATGTCAATTTTCATTCAATTTCAGTAACAAGGACAAATCCAGCTAAAATCGAGCAAATACTAAGTATAAAGGCAAAATGAGGTTTATTTCTACTCTAATCCTACCATGAGTACGTTTTACGCTCCATCTCGTGTTGATGCTTTACAGTGCAATGTCAGACTCTATTAGGCTTTTCAGAGTCACCCATGTAGCGAGTTTTCAATTAATGGCTCCCAAACTAGGCGGTTTTAGGGTACTAGGTGTTGAGACACCCCTAAGGATCTAATTACCCGAATGACAAAGGCCACAAAATCCAACTATTCAAAGCATTTATTCATCAATTTTTTTTTTTTAAAATCCTACCTCATATATATCCCCAAACTTAAGCTTTTGCTCAATTCTTACCTTCATTGCCAAGTCACTGTTTTCTTTCTTATAATTCCAAGAATATCCCAAATCAGAAAAATGATTATGTAACCCTTGAACTAAAGCTGAGCAAAACAATCCAATTAAGTTCTAACCGGTGACTTAAGTTTAAGACAAGCAAAATTATCCTTATGATCAGAACATCGTCTCCATATTAACTATCAATGTTGTCAAAGCTAACAAATAAACACAACAACTTCATCATTGGCCTGGTCAAAAGCAACTACTCAACAATTGGATTCATGCAAAACTAACTAAATGTAAAACTAAATAAATGCAAACACAACTAACTAAATGCAAACACATACTAAATGATATGCACAACTAAACAAAGCATAACTAACAAATAAAACTAACCCCCCCCCAAACTCATGATAAACAATGCCTTCATTGTAAATTTAAAGCACAGGGGGGAAGAAAGAAACTCCCCTAAGTAGCAGCATCATCATCTCCCGCACTAGGCTCAGGAGGAGTATCAGATGGTGGGTAAGAACCAGTAGAACCAAAGATGGGAAACTGAATCTGCATACCCAACTGACCAAAAGTCTGCGTGAATGCTCCAGAAAAGGCAGTAGAATAAATCTAAAAATTAGCATGTAAAGTATCCATACTCCGCTAAAGACGACGCATATCCCGCTCCTGATGGGTGTACATCATGGTCGTCGCTGGTACTGAAGCCTCCGCTCCCTCTTCTGCTTCCTCCTCATCCCCCAAAAGAAATCCAAGCCCTCTAGGATGAGACTCGCCACTATCCCATACTACGTACCGCTTGATGTGATTATGATCTATATCCTTCATTGGTAGCAATAGAGTCTCGTTCTCCCACGTAACCCCAGCCGCTAGACAAGGACGACTAACAATTGAGGCATGTAAGATTCCTCTAGAGGTGCTCCCTCGCATAGATCGCATCATGGATGAGTGAATGAGGGCTCCCACATCAATCTATTTACCCTTGAGAATCCCAAATAGCAGTATGACACTCTCTTTTGTTACATCATTCTGATGCCTTATAGGAAGCATACTCGCACATATGAAGCCATACCACGCCTTGGCGTAGCGATTTAGGGTAGTGCGTGGGAAGTGGAGTTTCTGGGTAGTTCTGACCTTGGTAGTCCATTTGGTATCAGGCTTGCACATTACAAAAATAATCATATCCAAATCAATATCCGAACTCTTATAGGCCAACCAGTCAGAACCGTCTTCAGGGAGTGTTGGCAGTCGATACAAATTATTGATGGCCTTCTTATCATATCTCATTCCCATGCCCCGTACATAAGATATTCCGTTCTGTGTTTCACATGCATTGGCATAAAATTCATGCACAATTGCCATCTGTGCAGGCATAGGAGAATCAACAAAAAGTGCCCAGCCATGCTCTATAACCTATCTCTTTATCATACCATCTTCATCATTCGACTTCAATCCTCTTTCCACAACAAAATTCTTTCCCAGCCAGACATCTAAATAGTTATGTTGAGCAGAAAGATTCACAAACCTATGCGTGTCCAACATATCTCTAGCCTCAATTTCCTCATCACTACTACTCGATGAGGAAACCACACGCGCTCTCTTTGATTCCATTCAAATATATTTCACAATATATAACTCAGCAACTATCATAGAACGCTAATAATGTAACCCAATACAGTAATTCCAAGTGCTAACGATCTTCACTATACTGCAATATATAGTTAGCCCAATGTAGTATAAGTAGTTAAACAGAGATTACCAGAACTTGGAACGTGATCAGAGAAATCCTAACGGTGCACCACTTCTCCAGAACTATAGTGTTGGAACGTGCGAAACGTGGTAGAGAGGTTGAGGTTATAGAGGTAACTGTCAAAGATTATGGGGAGAAGTTAGGGTTTGAATGTGAGTAGATAATATGGATGCTTGGAAAGATGACAGAAAAGGTTTATGAGGTTAGGGTAGAGTTGGAAGGAAGAAGTTTGGTTTGGATTATGAATAGGAGAGTGGGAGGAGAAACTCGAATTTGGTTTGGATTATGAGTGTGATTTCGAACGGCTGATAAGGCAAAATAAGTAGGGCACAATTGGGTCGGGTTATAAAAATTAGCATTCGAGTCCAGGTCGCGGTGCGCCCGCGCAGTTTGGTAGTTCAAAATGGCGCGCCCGCGCCGATGTGACAGATAGTCAAAATTTTCTTCTGGCAAACTGCTCGCCCGCGCCAGCCTGCCTTGTAATTCCTGCGCGGTCGCACTGCCCTGCATCTTGCTGTTGTTCTTATTTTCCCTCCTGGCTACTTGACCACTAATTTGACAAGATGCAACCTGCCAAGGCAATGTTCACATATTATACTCCTAAGACAATAAATTAACTACTCTAACTACTAATAAAAACACCAAAATAAATAAATAAATGGGTTGCCTCCCATTGAGCGCTTGATTTTAAGTCTTTCAGCCTGACTACTTCCTGTTTCATTTCGGATTGGAGAGAATAACTGAGGATTTCTGACGATCGTAATCACCACCCCAATAATGCTTTAAGCGCTGTCTGTTGACTTTGAATGGCTTGTCTAAATTAGTTCTTGCTATCTCTACTGCACCATGCGGGAAGACTTGTTGAATAATGAATGGGCCCGACCATCTTGATTTTAGCTTCCCAGGAAACAATCTCAGTCTTGAATTGTACAGCAGCACTGCTTGCCCCGGTTCAAACTTCCTTTGTATGATATTTTTGTCGTGCCATTTTTTAGTTTTCTCTTTGTAGATTCTCGCATTCTCATAGGCTTGCAAGCGGAATTCATCCAGTTCATTGACCTGTAACAGTCTCTTTTCGCCTGCAGCTTGTAGATCAAAATTCAATTTTCGGATAGCCCAGTACGCTTTATGCTCAAGTTCAACTGGGAGATGACATGCTTTACCGGACACAAGCTGGTATGGTGACATCCCAATCGGAGTTTTAAACGCAGTCTGGTAAGCCCAAAGAGCGTCATCTAGCTTTAATGACCAATCCTTCCGATTTGGATTCACCACCTTCTCAAGAATCCGTTTCACCTCTCTGTTCGAAACTTCTGCCTGTCCACTTGTTTGGGGATGCTATGCAGTTGCAATTCTATGCTTTACTCCATATTTGGCCAAGAGAGCTGTGAAAGATTTGTTGCAAAAATGGTTCCCTTGGTCACTAATGATTGCCCTCGGTGTGCCAAATCTTGTGAAGATGTTTTTCTGGAAAAATTTTAATACCACCTTGGCATCATTTGTTGGTAACGCAACTACTTCTACCTATTTCGACACGTAATCCACTGCCAGTATAATGTATTCATTGTTAAAGGATTTTGGGAAACATGAAATCCATACCCCAAACATCAAAAATTTTAACTTCTAAAATCATGTTTAAGGGCATCTCATTACGTTTTGATATGTGACCCATTTTCTGGCATCTATCACATCTTTGTACGAAATTGATGGGCATCTTTGAACAATGTTGGCCAATAAAATCCTGCTTGTAACACCTTGGCCGCTATTTTCTCACCTCCATAATATCCTCCATACAACGAGTCATGACAATGATGTAAGATGCTGTCTGTTTCGCATTGAGGAATACACCGTCGTATAATCTGATCTACGCACTGTTTGAATAAAAACGGCTCATCCCATATGTACCTTGTAGACACCCAAATTTTGCACTTCGTATACTAACCCTGGCATGAGGGCAAAATCGTCAATTAACCCAGCCTACGAGACGAAGGTGGACATAAGTGTGAACACTCAAAGCCACCTGCGATCAAAGCCGACATGACTACGAGCATTCCTGAATAATATGGGACGTTTCCCAGCGGTTCTCGGACTGCAAAATACAGGCCTTTCAGCGAAAATCAGCGATACGACACGAGAATCAGGGTGCGGCTCGAAAATCGAGAAAATCAGCCCACCCAACCGCGGATTGATCTGCGGCCAATCGATTAAAATAATTGAGTGCACGGCGGACGGCTGAAGTGCGCGGCGGGCGCGGAGAAACCGAGGCCAGCCGCAGATTAAACTGCGGCCAGCCGCAGATCAATCTGCGGCTGCCTCTAGATGGCTTTATCAGTCCAGTTCTTCATCCAGCAGACAGAGAGTAGCATTTGGGAAGAAAAAGAAGGGAAAAACAGCAGCAAAAGAGCTCGGGAAACGAGAGAAAAGAGGGAAAAAAGAGAGGAATTAAACTCTTTTGATTAGATTGTATAACATACAACTCCTACACTATTCAATATACGAATTTTATACGCATCGTGGTGTCATTTGCAATGTGAAAACTTTCTTTTATAGCATTTTTGTTATATCATATTGTTAATCTTCTTGTCAATTGGGTTATGTGAAATGTAGTTTTTCTTGTATATTGGTGTGGATCCATGGATTGAGGACTATTAGTGAGGGTTCCAATTGGAACGAAATTCTTCCTAATGGCCCGATGATATCCATTTGATGATTTTTAGCTCGTTATAGTGATGTAGCAATTTTGGATGTGAGCCTAGGAACGCGACCCCGTGGTCCAAATCCGATGATGGACATTTTTGGATGTATGTAATAGGGCCGATGTACCCTTTATTGTAAATATGTAATTGTCGGGCCTTAAAACGATATCAAGTCAAAAATTGGGTTTAAGGCCCCGTAATAGTGAAATATGTGATCGTGGGCGTTGGGGTTATTCGGATGGCTTACATGCCCATGAATAGCCCCCACGCATTTTAATGCTTGATTTGATTTATGACACGAAATTGATTTCAAAGCTAAATGATAAGATTTTCATAAAATCAATCAAACTAGGCTATTAGCACCACGAGGCTAAAATTTGGAAATGCTAATGAATGTCGATTCCTATTTAACGAGAAGGCTAAAGGAAAAATCGTTTTCAAACATCAGAAAAATGATTTTATAAAAATAAGTAACGTTTTATTAAATCTTTGTGCATAGGGTTAAAGAGATCCTAGAAGTTGCCCACCGTGCTATTTACGAAAACAACGTATAGATCTCGATTCCTATTTTGACGAAGGTTTAGAAAACTCTTGTTTTTGCCAAAACGACACCTAATGAAAATCTCATAAGTTTTTGACAATTAAAATCAAACCTTTCTCATAAAGCTTTCTCGTTAAGCCAAATGACATTCTAAAGCATTCTCAAAAGAAACGACTTTTCATCAAAACCCAAATGGTTTCTTCATGCAAACTCACCACGACATTCACATAGTCACACACACACACGCACACATACACACACACATTCAAGAATTAAAGGATAGGAAAAGCATCAAGATTGCGGTAACCGTGTTTCACGGAAGTCGGGGGGTGCCTAACACCTTCCCCTCGCTTAAGCAAGCCCCCGAACTCTATGAATCTCGGTTCGCAGACCAATTAATTCGGAGTCACACATGAGCCAGCGATTTACGAAAAATGAAACTCGGATGAGTTGGTACATCCATTTCAAATATACCAACTGGCGACTCTGGTTAATTGGCTCATCATAAAAAATAATCTTTCAAAACCCCGTCGACATTTATGCCGACCTTTCCCCAAAATCACCTAATGAAAGGGCTAAAATTGGAAAGGGTAACAATAACCGCAAAGAAGGCGATTCCTCCCGGCGTCGACAGCTGGCGACTCTGCTGGGGAACATTAGAGGGCTTAAGCCGCGTTCAAGTCTTGATGATGTCCTATCCTTTAAAATTCATGAATGTGTGTGTGCGTGCGATATTTTGACCTGTTGTTGTGTGAATGTGTTTTACCAATGAATGAATGGTTGAATGGAATGACTTACTTTAAAAGCAATCATTGCATGCGGTGAGGACGATGAATGTGAATGTATGTTGAGAGAGTACCTCCTCTTGAGGCGAACCTGTCGGTTGCTTATTACTGGACTCGAAGGGGCTGCTCCTCGGAGATGGCTCAGGAAACGCACCACCCAAATCCGCTCCAATCGAAAGGATTCAGACGAGTAGATTGCGAAGATTTGGGGACCTTCATGCCGAAAAGCCCGCAAGAGTAACCCTAGGGTAGGTCAGCCTATGATAAACCTAACGAAAGGGAAGCTTCTTCATGCCCTTTTATCGTTCAGTCAAATAAATAAATGTCATGTAAATGGCATACAACTGTCACACCGTCATCATCGTAATAAATATGTCATGTATCATGTGATTACATCACCTGCAGATATAAAGAGAATACTGACATGGTTTTTGCAGGAAGGCAATCCATGCCACGTACCAAGGTTTTCTAAAACTTCTAAATACTATCCTGTCATCAAACAGTGACCTTGTTTTACAGGATAAGATTAGAGAACCGTGAAGGCGTGGCATAACGATCACAAAGAACCCGGAGTAGGGGCATATTCGACCACCAAAAAAAAATAAAAATAAAAATAAAAATAAAAATAAAAATAAAATAAAATAAAATAATAATAATAATAATAATCATGCATCAGTGTTGACATGCATCTGCCAATTTGTAACTAGGCACAGTACTAAACTACGGCCCTTGTTTGTTTTGCGAGATTGCCTCTACGACCCAACTAAGAGGCCGTAAAGTCCATACTCCATCCATCCAAATGGCAGAGGCCGGTAGCCGTGAAATTACAGTTCTGCCACTCCAACAATACGGCCGAATACGAGGGATTCATCCTAGGACTGAGATTAGCCCTGGGAATGGGAATCAAAAAGATGATAGTAGTTGGAGATTCGAATTGGTCATCCGGCAGGCCATGGGAATATACATCACCAAAGGGCATAAATGGGACCTAGCTACGGGACTGCTGAGATATCTGGAAGCCGAAGAAGCCCACAGACAAATGAACGAAGTACATGGCGATGTGTGCGGAGCCCATATGAGCAGAACATTTTTGGCAAAGAAAATCATGTGAACGGATCACTACTGGCTAACCATGAAAACTGACTGCGATGCTCATGTCAGGAAATGCCATCAATGCCAGATCTATGCCAATGCGATCCATGCACCTCCTAATGAGCTCCATTGCTTGACCTCACCGGGGCCAGTTGGACCGTGCAACAGGTGATATCCAGGAGGGGGTAAATCCAGGAGTATGGCAGTGAATCCCAGCCAGTAGAAGATCAATGGGTTTTGAAATTCTGAGTACCCCGATTTGAGGCATTCTAGCCTGACAAGCGATAGGCCAAATTTGAAGGAGGATCACGATTTTGGTATAGAGCTAGATTTCGATCTGATGGGGATTGAGCAGGACGAGACAGATATCGACAATACGCCTGACGAGATCAAAGGAGGGGTTGAGGATAAACCTAAACCCGACTTAGACCAAACCATCGCCATCAAACATCAGAACCCCTAACGATCACAAAGAACCCGGAGTAGGGGCAAATTCGAACGCAAAAAAAAAAAAAATAGCCGAGTTGTTGAGCCTGTATGGAGATATGTTCGCTTGGTCCCATGGCGACGTGATTGGATTGTCCACAGACGTTATAGGACATCGACTGCCCATCAAGGAGGGTTCCGACCAATTAAGCAAAAGTTGAGAACGTTGAAGCTTGAATGGAGGTTGAAAGTAAAGGACGAGATTATCAAGCGGTTTAAAGCAGGAATAATCACGGTGACTATTTACCCTGAATGGCTTTCCGACAGAATCCCAGTATCACAGCCTGGAGGAGAAGTAAGGGGACGCATCGTCTATAGAAATCTGAACGATGCCCTCAAGGAGGAGATATATGACAAATTCAAGATCAAACATTTTGATTCAGTCATTTACCGGCCCAAAATGAATGGGGCAGTGGGGGCTGCAAATAAAACACAAAGACGGTCATGGGAAGAGTGTCCGCTAATCATCGGGGATGGCCAAATTTATTGTCGCTCACCCTGTTTGCCTATCGAACCTCAGTTCGCACATTTGGAGGGGCAACCCTTTACGTATCTCCCGGGCATACGACAAGAGGTTACGATCCCGGAAATTCAAAATAAACGATTTAGTTAATTCTGACTCTAAATTAAAAGGAGCCGTCACGAAAAAAAAAATCCTCTTTGGGGGAGCCCTCATATTACAAGGAATGGACGGGAAGGCGTTCCCCAGCCCGTTAATTCTGACTCTGTGAAACAACTCTGTGATCTAAAAAAAAAAAAAAATCAAAAATCCCCCAAACCTTTCAACAAGTCAAAGGACCGGATCTTTTGTCAGCCCAGCGAGATACCGATGCAACCAGTACGAGGGAGATCACAAGAAAATCAACTTAACACTGGGGCATTTGTCACTACCCAGGAAATGATGACGTGCAAATTGGCACCCATGCAACAATCCCATCAACATGCACCATCATCATCAAATGCTACCTCATGTCAATTCAATCTTTAACGGTACGATCATCTGGCATTTGTCAAGCATAGTTTTCCCGGGATACGATGATCCGCGTGGAAGGGGATTTTATTTGGCTTGATAGGAATCGGATTAATTCTGACAAGCAACCGTGGAGCACGATCGTGAGTATGATTAGACGAAGAAGGCTATTCAACCTTTTGAACGGGTACAAAGCCTTAATTCAAAGCAACGTTTGCGACAGAATCGACCTCATGTGACAGCCTTCACTTTGCATTTGCACGAACTTTCAGTTGTGGGGTATAAAACTATGACGACGTTGATGGCAATTAACACGTAGTCAGACAGTCAATAATTATCAAGCTAATATCAAGAAGTCAGATGATAAATGATTATCAAGCTAATGTCTCGAATCGTGGCCTGGGTTATTCGAGTAATTAAGCCCGAGGGGTGTCTCTACACCTGGTGCCCTAAAGCCATCTGGTTTGGGAGTCGCTGACCCAACACTCGTCACATGGGTAACTCAAAGCCTAAGAAAACGAGCATTACAGTAGAGGAGGCCCGAGCAGATTCGAATCGTGGCATGGGCTACTCGAGTAATTAAGCCTAAGGGGTGTCTCTGCATCTGGTGCCCTAAAGCCGTCTGGTTTGGGAGTCACCGGCCTAACACTCTCTACATGGGTAACTCAAGCCTAAGAAAACGAATCTTGCGCAAGGTCAATCAAAGAATGAATGGTGCAGACCACCAGCTTGTCTCGAACCGTGGCCTTTGTTACTCGAGTAAATAAATCCGAAGGGGTGTCTGTACACCTAATGCCCCAAAACCGTCTGGTTTGGGAGTCATTGGTCCAAAACTCGTTAAATGGGTAATTTTGAATAGCCTAAGAAAACAAGACAAGTGAAGTGGGCTGATAAAGAGAAAAGATAATATGAAAAAACTCTCGGCCTTAAACAAAAGGTCATGAAAGAGAAACCCCTACTGAATGCTGCATCGCATATTGCATTTGTCATATGACGTCAATCCTGCTAAGAACGTTGTCGAGTATGGAGACATAATACCTTTGACGAGGGGAGGTAGTTCTTTTGAATTCGACCGTACTCACGTACAATGACCATGAATGCTTGAAGGTATTCTTACGATTTCATAACTCATTAAATAGAAAATCATCAACTCACGAGGGAGTGAAAATAACTTCCAATCTGGTACATTCACGGTTCACAACTTGCTAGATTGTGCGATCAACAGATATTCAATTTCATGTGCTTTAACTGCATTTACTCTTTTGTCGAGATTATAATATCTTTGTGTTGAACTAACACTAACGGCCCGAGCCTTCAGGTTTTGGCATTTGTTAGTCATCTGATATGCAGGATCTTACAGAGATGTAGATAACTCAGCACGGTCAACATCGCGAGTTTTCGATAGAAATTCTTGGTAGCGACACGCGCCAAGGCAGGGGCAGTTAAGAATCGTGAAATGGAAGGAAGCTGAGGCTGCACAGAACTTCCCATCATTAGGCCTCTCCCCAATCCTGACTATCACTGCCTCGACATCCAAATGATCCACGTGCATGAGCATATACAAGGATGATATAATGCGGGACAACAGCATATCTGCCGTCAGAAATGATCAAAAGGCCAAGGAGCCCATCATAGCTGTCGGTCATCACAGAGAGCGAAGCAGACTGCCTCAACTCGATGAAATGAAGACGACCAAGAACAGGCAGAGTACCAAACCAATGTTGAAGTCTAGAAACTACACTGCACGACGAGGCGTGATCCAATCAAATGTTGGCAAACGACGACGACGACTGACGAATCGTATCATTTGATTGAACAGGGGTCATTTCTATCTAAAACATATGTTGTGCACATGCATCTGTCCATAACATATCTGCCAGATCATGCATAACATCTTTTTCATGCATACAGGTACGATCAAAATGAAAATCTTCAGGAAAGTACAAGCACGTCGCTTTAAACCTCACGAATGATCAGACTATGATGGCTTTTGCAGCATGGTACGTGGACGATGTTGGTGGGAGATCCAGGACATGAAGCCGATCACACATCCCATTTCAAAAAAAATCACTCAAATCCAATCAACGACCCCTGGGAAGGGCTGAGATCCAAACAACTAACACCCTGGGAAGGGCTGAGATCCAAACAACTAACACCCTGGGAAGGGCTGAGATCCAAACAACTAACCCCTGGGAAGGGCTGAGATCCAAACAACTAACAACCTAGGAAGGGCTGAGATCCAAACAACTAACACCCTGGGAAGGGCTGAGATCCAAACAACTAACACCCTGGGAAGGGCTGAGATCCAAACAACTAACACCCTGGGAAGGGCTGAGATCCAAACAACTAACACCCTGGGAAGGGCTGAGATCCAAACAATCAACGACCCCTAGGAAGGGCTGAGATCCAAACAACTAACACCCTGGGAAGGGCTGAGATCCAAACAACTAACACCCTGGGAAGGGCTGAGATCCAAACAACCAAACCCCTGGGAAGGGCTGAGATCCAAACAATCGACCGGATACGAGACCCGACGATTACGAGATGGGTGACCGGATACGAGACCCAGCCCCGACAAGACGATCGACCGGATACAAGACCCGGCGATTACGAGATGGGTGACCGGATACAAGACCCGGCCCCGACAAGACAATCGACCGGATACGAGACCCGGCGATTACGAGATGGGTGACCGGATACGAGACCTGGCCCCGACGAGACGATCGACCGGATACGAGACCCGGCGATTACGAGATGGGTGACCGGATACGAGACCTGGCCCCGACGAGACGATCGACCGGATACGAGACCCGGCGATTACGAGATGGGTGACCGGATACGAGACCCGGCCCCGACGAGACGATCGACCAGATACGAGACCCGACGATTACGAGATGGGTGACCGGATACGAGACCCGGCCCCGACCAGACGATCGACCGGATACGAGACCCGGCGATTACGAGATGGGTGACCGGATACGAGACCCGGCCCCGACGAGACGATCGACCGGATACGAGACCCGGCGATTACGAGATGGGTGACCGGATACGAGACCCGGCCCCGACGAGACGATCGACCGGATACGAGACCTGGCGATTACGAGATGGGTGACCAGATACGAGACCCGACCCCGACAAGACAATCGACCGGATACGAGACCCGGCGATTACGAGATGGGGGACCGGATACGAGACCCGGCCCCGACAAGACAATCGACCGGATACGAGACCCGGTGATCATGAGACTAGCGACCGGATACGAGACCCGGCGCAGATGAGACGATCGTTTAAAAGACGAAACCCGACGGCTAACAATGCGGTCAGTGATTGATGCATTGACACCTTTACGAATGTTTTGCATGACTTACATATTGTGTTGCATCATGTATGTATTGTCACCCTTGTGCACCGTCATTCATGCATCGGGTGTCTATTTCTTTATCCTGTTCATTTCATTTAACATTTCATAAACATGATAAAGAGGGGCAGCTGTAAACACCCAAATTGTGCACTTCGTATACTAACCTTGGCAGGAGGGCAAAATCGTCAATTAACCCAGCCTACGAGACGAAGGTGGACATAAGTGCGAACACTCAAAGCCACCTGCGATCAAAGCCGACACGACAACGAGCATTCCTGAATGATATGGCACGTTTCCCAGCGGTTCTCGAACTGCAAAATACAGGCCTTTCAGCGAAAATCAGCGATACGACACGAGAATCAGGGTGCCGCTCGAAAATCGAGAAAATCAGCCCACCCAACCGCGGATTGATCTGCGGCCAAACGATTAAAATAATAGAGTGCGCGACGGACGGCTGAAGTGCGCGGTGGGCGCGGAGAAACCGAGGCCAGCCGCAGATCAATCTGCGGCTACCTCTAGATGGCTTTATCAGTCCAGTTCTTCATCCAGCAGACGGAGAGTAACATTTGGGAAGAAAAAGAAGGGAAAAACAGCAGCAAAAGAGCTCAGGAAAGGAGAGAAAAGAGGGAAAAAGAGAGGAATTAAACTCTTTTGATTAGATTGTATAACATACAACTCCTACACTATTCAATATACGAATTTTATACGCATCGTGGTGTCATTTGCAAGGTGAAAACCTTCTTTTATAGCATTTTTGTTATATCATTTTGTTAATCTTCTTGTCAATTGGGTTATGTAAAATGTAGTGTTTCTTGTATATTGTTGTGGATCCATGGATTGAGGACTATTAGTGAGGGTTCCAATTGGAACGAAATTCTTCCTAATGGCCCGATGATATCCATTTGATGATTTTTAGCTCGTTATAGTGATGTAGCAATTTTGGATGTGAGCCTAGGAACGCGACCCCGTAGTCCAAATCCGATGATGGACATTTTTGGATGTATGTAATAGGGCCGATGTACCATTTATTGTAAATATGTAATTGTCGGGCTTTAAAACGATATCAAGTTGAAAATCGGGTTTAAGGCCCCGTAATAGTGAAATATGTGATCGTGGGCGTTGGGGTTATTCGGATGGCTTACATGCCCATGAATAGCCCCCACGCATTTTAATGCTTGATTTGATTTATGACACGAAATTGATTTCAAAGCTAAATGATAAGATTTTCATAAAATCAATCAAACTAGGCTATTAGCACCACGAGGCTAAAAGTTGGAAATGCTAATGAATGTCGATTCCTATTTAACGAGAAGGCTAAAGGAAAAATCGTTTTCAAGCATCAGAAAAATGATTTTATAAAAATAAGTAACGTTTTATTAAATCTTTGTGCATAGGGTTAAAGAGATCCTAGAAGTTGCCCACCGTGCTATTTACGAAAGCAACGTATAGATCTCGATTCCTATTTTGACGAAGGTTTAGAAAACTCTTGTTTTTGCCAAAACGACACCTAATAAAAATCTCATAAGTTTTTGACAATTAAAATCAAACCTTTCTCATAAAGCTTTCTCGTTAAGCCAAATGACATTCTAAAGCATTCTCAAAAGAAAGCACGACTTTTCATCAAAACCCAAATGGTTTCTTCATGCAAACTCACCAAGACATTCATATAGGCACACACACACATACGCGCACATACACACACACATTCAAGAATTAAAGGATAGGAAAAGCATCAAGATTGCGGTAACCGTGTTTCACGAAAGTCGGGGGGTGCCTAACACCTTCTCCTCGCTTAAGCAAGCCCCCGAACTCTATGAATCTCGGTTCGCAGACCAATTAATTCGGAGTCACACATGAGCCAACGATTTACGAAAAATGAAACTCGGATGAGTTGGTACATCCATTTCAAATATACCAACTGGCGACTCTGGTTAATTGGCTCATCATAAAAAACAATCTTTCAAAACCCCGTCGACATTTATGCCGACCTTTTCCCCAAAATCACCTAATGAAAGGGCTAAAATTGGAAAGGGTAACAATAACCGCAAAGAAGGCGATTCCTCCCGGCGTCGACATACCTCTTAACATCATGTAAGAACTTCTTTTTCTACTGATTTGTCAAATCCAGGGGATAGACGTTGCTCACTAGATAGTTGACAAAATCTACATACCATGGAATCTCTGAGTTTATCACCAATAAACGCTCATCCGGGAAGTATTCATTGATCACTATTCTATCATGCTTTGCCTGTTCCTCTTTTTTCAACCTCGATAGATGATCCGCCAATTGATTTTCCGTCCCCTTCCTATCCCGGATTTCCAAGTCGAATTCTTGGAGTAGAAGAATCCATCTAATTAGCCTCGGCTTCGCATCTTTCTTTGAAATCAGATATCGTATAGCTGAATGATCCGTGAACACCACCACTTTTGTTCCAATTAAGTATGAACGAAATTTATCAAAAGTATATACTACCGCTAGCAACTCCTTCTCGGTAGTCGTATAGTTGAGTTGGGCATCGGACAATGTTTTGCTAGCATAATAGATGGCATGAAAAACCTTTTCCTTTCGTTGATCCAGAACAGCCCCAATAGCATAATCGCTATCATCACACATCAACTCGAACAACACTGACCAATCTGGTGCTACTATCACGGGCGCTATGGTTAATTTCTTCTTCAACACCTCAAAAGCCGTCAAACATTCCTCATCAAACTTGAATGGAACATCTTTCTCCAATAGACTGCATAAAGGCTTAGAAATTTTAGAAAAGTCCTTTATGAATCTCCTATAAAATCCGGCATGCCCCAAAAAGCTTCGAATGCCCTTAACTGTAGTTGGGGGAGGTAGATTTTCAACTGTCTCCAGTTTAACTCGATCTACCTCTAACCCTTTTGATGACACCTTGTGCCCAAGAATGATCCCCTCTTGCACCAGAAAGTGGCATTTTTCCCAATTGAGCACTAAATTAGTTTCCACGCATCTTTTCAAAACCAGGATCAGATTTTCCAAACAACTATCAAAGGAATCACCAAAAACCGAAAAGTCGTCCATGAATACCTCCATATTACGTTCGATCATATCTGAGAAAATAGTCATCATACATTTTGGAACGTCGTTGGTGCATTACATAACCCAAAAGACATCCTTCAAAAAGCGAAGGTACCATAAGGACAAGTGAAGGTAGTCTTTTCCTGGTCTTCGGGGGCAATCACTATCTGATTATAGCCAAAATAACCATCCAATGTAATATTCCGAACCCTAATAAGATTTGTAAATATAAATTATGTGTTTATGAAATGAAATTTCTTGTTTTGACTTGGTGTTATGTGATTGTGTAATTTAATAAACAATTAGGTCAAATAAAAAAATTTCGCCAAGCAGCTATGTCGTGCTTAATCGGACAAAATGATTTGTCGTGCTTCCGGCGAATTCACCGAGAAGCGTCTCGGCAAATTATTTTTGTAAGCGGCTGTGTCGTGCTTAGAAATGACAAAGTGCTTTGTCGTGCTTTGACATTAATATAATATTATATTAACCGGTAAAATTCGAAAATAAGTTAAATAAGGTTTAAAATGTTAAACTAAAATAGAAACCCTAATTTGAAAACCCTGATTGATAATAATTATCTGAATTGATTAATTAAAACCCTAATTATTGTACAATAATCTTAATTAATATAATTAAGATTTAAATAATGAATCATAATGATAATTATGAATCATTAAGATTAAACTAAACCCTAAACGAAAGATTAAAACCCTAATTGTAGGATTGAAAACCCTAAACCCTAATTAGAAACCCTAAGACCCTAAATTGATTCAAAAACACTAAATTATGGAGTTATAAATCTTAATTGTGATATAATATCATAATTATTGTATTACTAAACCTAAATTAACATCTTAATCATGATTAACAAAAATTTAGATTTAATTAGTAAGTAAATAAAGCAAAAATAAAACCCTAGCCAATGAAAATCAAGTTAGGAGTGTGCAAGCTTGTGCTTTACACACTCCAGCACAAGTAGGTGAATTAGGCCAGATCATAAGCAGCACAAGTTAATTGGCTAGATATTTTAGGAGGCAAAAGTTTGGAAATTAGCTAGGAAACCCTAATTTGGAATTGCTATAAGAAGAATGAGATGCTGAGCTTTAAACCTACGAAATTGTGAACCTATACACTTATATTACCAGCCTAAACAAGCCCTAGCAACCACAAGCTCAGAATCGGAAGCCAGAAATCAAATTTTAAAGAAAAAGGTGCACAAAACCCTAATTTATGTTTGATCTTCAAGCCTGCAAAATTTTTGTGTTTTAGATGTTTAGGAATCCTTGTTAATATGTTATTTAGTGATCTGGGCGGTTAAAACATGTTTACATAACATCTAGATATGAAAATCAAGCCAAAAACTCAAACTGTTCTTGGCAGTCAAGAACAGTCTGACAAGCCTTTTTGTCAGATCTTTTGATCGTCTTAGAATGTTTGTTTGATGTGTTTTAAAGTATGAATCTATAGGATGACATGTTAACTTTAATATCCAATTGGTAGAAGTCCAAAATTATGTCACAGTAAGAAGATATAAGTGGTCAAAGTCCTTTGACCGCTCTGATTTTACACGTTTCTGGGTAACCCAGAAACCTTTGAAGAACTTTGACAAGATTTGTCAGAAATTCATGCTGTCCAGAATTGATCTAGATATCATGTTTTGTGTAAATTATTTGTTTAAGGTTGTAGTATGCTATATAGACTTTAATCTTGAACCATTAAAACATATAAACAAGTAATCAATCGAACGGATTTAGCAGTCAAACGGCGTTGACCGTTATGACTGGATGAGTTTCTGGGTTACCCAGAAACTCAAGAACAGTCATGAACGGGGTAGTTTGACCATGCAATTTAGATCATGATATGATATATTTTGAGATGGAAATTGATATGTCGTTGTACACTGCCATGTTGGCTATAACAACAAACAAAAACCAAGAACAAACATTAAACGATCTGAGATTAATTTGAGGTCAAAAGTCACTGTTGGACGTTGACCAAGTGTTCTTCATGAAGAACACCTTTAGCGACGAAATTCATCCCCAAACCCAGAAACCTATTATTCTATGCAGACCGTCGCTAAAGCCCTTTAGCGACGGATTTTTAATAAAAATAAAATAAAAATTAATTAAATAAATTCTAAAATATAAAATAAATATTAAATAATTATTAATAATTAATAAATAAATTCGAAAATTCATTTTTAAATTATAAAAAATTCATTTTTAATATTTTTATATATTCTGAAATATTATTTAATTTAATTAAATAATAAATAATAATTATGATAAATCATTTAATAATTGTTTTAATTATTTAAAAATGATATTAAATTATTAAATAATTATATTAATTATTTAAAAATGATATTATGGTAAATAAAATTATTATATATAATAATTAAATAAAATATTAAATATTTAAATATTATTAATGATAAATAAATCATTTAAATAATATATTAACTATTTAAAAATTACTTTAAATGATAATTAAATCATTTAAATATCAAATTAAGTTTTAAAAATTATTATAAGTAATAAATAAATTATTTTAAAATAAAGTTTAAAATATTATTAATGATAAAATAAATCATTTAAATAATATTCTATCTTTCTAAAAATATTATAAATGATAAATAAATCATTTAAATAATATCTAAAAATATTCTAAATAACAAATAAATTATTTAAATAACATATTAAATGTTTTAAAATTATTCTAAATGATAATTAAATCATTTAAAAATATTTCTAAACTTGTAAAATTATTTAAAAATACTTCCAAGCTTCTGAAAATTATTTAAAAATAATACCAAGCTTCTAAAAAATGTTAGAAATAATAATTAAATTATTTAGACTAATAATTCGACTTCCAAATGAAGTTTTATCGAATAATCTATGTGTTTAGCCATTAAGGACGCGACCGAGATACCGAATCAACGTCGAACCTTAATGAAACTTGTTTAGATTAACGTGATACATGTTTATATACGTGCTAACACTTATTATTGGTATACGTAGACTACGTGCGTTGACCGATTGTACTAAATTATAGTGAGCTACGCTAAGGCAAGTATCCCGAACTTATTTACTTTTGAGCAAGTGTCCTAACCTTACTCAACTTATATTAAGCAAGTATTATACATCTTGCTATCAATTATTGTGAAGTTATTGCTTCTTGTTCAGCATAACTTAAGAAATGAATCATTATTCATATATTGTTTATTCGAGCGGAAATTGTTGTGTCAAACCAAATTGTTTGGTAAGACATCTATACTAAGTAAATGGAAATGCCTTCGTAGGAAGGCCAAGAAATGTCGATAATATATTGACCACAAATGGTAGGATGATATGCATACTCCTAGGATATTGGTGAGGCTGATCACCTACCAGATATCCAAAACTCAAATGGTTCTAAGTCTTTAAAGACTGATAGAACTAAATGAAATATATGGTTCTTATACAGAACCCTCAGTATACATTGTTGATATCTTTCGAATCAAACATATGGTGTTTATATATTCAAATGAACTTGCTGAGCATTTGTAGCTCATTCTTGCGCATATCTTCTTTTGCAGCTATAAATGATATCCCTGGCACGTCTGGGAATAACAAGGGGAAAAGCCATGCTTATTAAGTTTTATTTCTGTTGTTGAATACTTTAAGTCTTTTAAAGACTTGTTCTTGTAATAACTTAGTATAACGAATGATGTAACCGAACAAAATGTTATGTAATATATTATGATCCTTTATGTCATAGAATGTGTTATACTCTGATCTTTAAATCCTTTAGAATAGTTGTACTAAGTTAAATACAGCGTCTATATGAACTATACATCTGAATGAGGGTATCTAAATGATGTTGAGAGTCCTATAAGTTCTGGGGTTACACTTAATAAGCGCCGGTAAGGTGTCATCTTTACCGGAATGCGCCCCTCAGTTCTATGGACAATCTTATCATTAATACTGTGAATGTCAAATAGATAGGGAATATGGATATGAAAGGGATATTCATAAGATATGAATCTATATATCTAAGTGAGGGTATCCAAACACAGACAACGTTCTGGCCGGAACTAGTACCTGTTATGGGATACTGTGAATCTTGGATAGATAGAAGTCATATATTATTGAGTATTTACAGTTGTATAGTTCCACGTGAGCACAAATTCTGCTACAGAGAGAGTAGAGAATTTGGGGGCGTCATAGGTTGGTATCAGAGCTGTAGATTATAGCTCTAAGGTAGTTAGGAAATACCTTAGAATATAGTCTTCGAGTCCGTAAAATACTTAATGATACATAAAATAATCTTAAAAGCTTTATCTTATGTGTAAATTTGTTCCCCCATAAATACTAAATAAATTAAAATTCTTTTGTAGGATGGCAGGAGTAAATCAACACATAGGATGGTTATCAGACAGTGAGCCCGATGAGGTGCCTGATTACGAGCCGGCTACCCCTGAGCTAGATTTAGAGGATGAATACCCAGAGGAGGAGGAACTTATCCATGACGAGGAGATATTAGAGGCAGAGGAGGCAGAGAACCCTGTAGATGGGCAGTTAGTAGACCCTGATTCTGAGGAGGATATTGGAGCAGGCCAGATGATGAGTGTCGAAAGACACGAAGAGATAGTTATTGAGTTGGTACAACAGTCAACAGTAGAGTTAGAAGCTGCTAACTCTCGGGCAAACATAGCGGCAGGATTATTGGAGAGTGAGCGAGATACGACTCGACGTCTGAGGACACTTCTTCAAGCCACTCAGAGGGAGAAACAGGAGGCACAGATGCAGGCATACAGAGCCGATAGAAAGAGTAAGGCGGCATTTGATGGCCTAGAGCGACGAGTGTTTAGGTATCCGGTGGAAGAAGAGAAGGAGGATTATATGATTGATAGAGCAGTAGTCGGTCATATGATACGAGATGCTGATAAGGGGATGCGTGATAGCGCAGTTTAGTAGTGTTTAAGTTTATGTGTTGTACTTAGTACGATATCAAAATTTTGAGTTGTAAAATAGGAAATCCTTGTAATAACTAGTAGTAGTATAACTACTAGTCGGATATGTAATCGTTATTGCATGTTATATACAAGTTGTGTTTATATAATCAAATTGTTAGTTCTATGTAAGCATATCTTTGTATTTATAATTGCTTTTCTTTATTTTAGAACCATGGCATCAGGACGAAGAGCCCAAGCCCGAACTGAGACTACCAAACCAAATCCCACACAACAATTAGTAAATATCCTCTTAGAAACCTTACAAAATCGTCCACCACCTCAACCCACCCCAGTTAATCCACAGGGCATTATATTCAAAGATTTTAAACTTGTAGGACCACCAGAATTTAAGGGAGCTGCGGAACCTATTGAAGCACAAACATGGGTTACTGAGATAGAGAAGTTTTTCAGGGTAACTAATGTTGGCGAAGATCAAAAGACGATCTTTGCCACCTTTTTCCTCAAGGGTGAGGCAAACCATTGGTGGGAAAATACAAAAATTCGTGCAGGTGAAGATATAATTCCTTGGACTAGGTTTAAGGAACTATTCTTCGAAAATTATTTTCCCCAATCAATGCAGGATCGTATGGAGGTACGATTCTTAGAATTGAAACAAGGAGAGCTTACTGTATCCCAATATACGGCTAAGTTCAATGAATTAGCTAGGTTTGCCCCACACCAGGTCAATACAGAGGTAAGGAAGACCAGAAGGTATGAAGAGGGATTGAAACCCCAAATTCGTAGTAAGTTGTCAGTGTTTCAAGTGAAAACTTTTCCTAAAATTCTCGAGAAAGCTATCATAGCTGAAAATGAGAATGAAGCTTTAATAAAATTTCATAAGGAAAAGAGAAGTCTGAGTGAAGGAGGGAAGTTGAAAGGAGAAGTTAGTACAGGGAGTACTAATAATAACAAGAGGAAGTGGGATGCCACTGTTCCTACAAACTTTGTGAGGAGGGGTAACAATTACAACAATAATAATAACAACAACAACAGAAACCAGAACAATAATAATAAGGTGGGTCGTTGTGCCATATGCGGAAAGAATCACATAGGGTTATGTCGCCAGAGAGTGGTTACTTGTTACCATTGTGGCCAAGAGGAACATTATTCCTCTTATTGTCCTAAAAAGGGTCATGATAATACTCGTCAGAGTAACCCGAATGTCACCTGCTATACTTGCGGTGCAACTGGGCATGTGTCTAGGAGTTGCCCGAGGAATAGAAACCAATCTGGGGGAGGAAACCAAGTCCCAAACAATAACTCCAAACCAACAGTAGCAGGAGCTGGGGGTCTAGGTCGTCCAACCGCAAGAACGTTTAATATGACGACAAGGGATGCTGTTGCTGCACCAGACGTGGTAACAGGTATCATCCCTATCGACACTTTAAATGCATATGTGTTGTTCGACTCTGGTGCTACTTGTTCATTTATGTCTAATAGCTTTGCTAAGAAATTGTCAATGCCATGCGAAGAATTAGACATACCTTTTAATGTGGAAATCGCAAACAATGAAATAATTTCCGTCAGAACCATATATAAGAATTGTGTCGTAGGGATTAAAGGACACAAGTTTCTGGTGAACCTCATTCCCATACAACTAGGGGAATTTGATATAATCTTAGGCATGTATTGGCTGGTGAATTATAATGTAATAATTAACTGCCAGCGGAAGCGGGTAAATCTAGTGACTGCTTCAGAGTCAAAAATAGTGTTCAAAGGGGGTTGTTCACCTAAACGATCTCACTGTCTGACAGTAATGCAAGCAGAGAGATTGCTTAGGAAGGGTTGTACAGGCTATTTGGCATACATAGTAGATACTCGAAAAGAAGGAGTAAAGCTAGATCAAATACCTGTAGTTAGAGAATTTCCGGACGTGTTTCCAGATAACTTACCCGGTCTACCTCCGGATAGGGAGATCGAGTTCGTTATCGATCTAGCACCTGGTACGGCACCAGTTTCCAAGGCACCGTACAGAATGGCACCTGTAGAGTTGAAGGAGTTACTTGTGCAGCTACAAGAACTCTTAGACAAAAAGTACATACAACCCAGTGTTTCACCTTGGGGAGCACCGGTATTGTTTGTAAAGAAGAAGGATGGAACGTTAAGGTTATGCATTGATTATAGAGAATTAAATAAGTTAACAATAAAGAACAAATATCCTTTACCACGAATTGATGATCTGTTTGACCAGTTGAAAGGGGCCGAATACTTTTCAAAGATCGACCTACGATCGGGTTATCATCAATTAAAGGTAAGAAAAGAAGATGTGTCGAAGACAGCGTTTAGGACACGCTACGGGCATTATGAGTTTCTTGTGATGTCTTTTGGATTAACAAATGCGCCGGCAGCATTCATGGACTTAATGAACAGAGTGTTTAAACCATGCTTGGACAAATTTGTCGTACTGTTCATCGATGATATTTTAGTATACTCGAGAACAAAAGAGGAGTATGCTGAACACTTAAGAAGCATATTGGAGATATTACGCAAGGAACAACTTTATGCAAAGTTTTCCAAGTGTGAATTCTGGTTGGAACGAGTCCAGTTCTTGGGTCATGTAATTGACAAGAATGGAATAGTGGTAGATCCAGCCAAGATAGAAGCGGTTGTGAATTGGGAACAACCAACAACTCCAACAGAAGTAAGAAGTTTTCTCGGTTTAGTAGGGTATTATCGGCGTTTTATACAAGATTTTTCAAAGATAGCGACCCCGCTAACCAATTTGGCTCGAAAGACGGTAAAGTACGTCTGGACAGACATATGTGAAGAAAGGTTCCAAGAATTGAAGAAGCGGTTAAGTATGGCACCAGTGTTATCTTTACCAGATGATACAGGAGGTCTCGTTGTTTATAGTGATGCATCACACAAAGGATTAGGGTGTGTGTTAATGTAACATGGGAAAGTGATTGCATATGCATCAAGACAACTCAAAGATTATGAGAAGAGGTATCCTACGCATGATCTTGAGTTAGCCGCTGTAGTATTTGCCTTGAAAATTTGGAGGCATTATTTGTACGGAGAGAAGTGTGAGATATACACAGATCACAAGAGTCTGAAATATATTTTCACACAGAAGGAGTTAAATATGAGACAAAGGAGATGGCTATAATTGATAAAAGATTTTGATTGTGAGATCTTATATCATCCAGGGAAAGCCAACGTCGTAGCAGACGCATTAAGTAGAAAGAACCAGGAGAAATTGAATATGATGACTAATAACGAGGTACTGATAAAAGAGTTTGACAAACTTGATATAGAGGTAAGAGTTTCGGTTCACTCTACCCAGAAGTTATTTGTCATGGAAGGTAGTTCGACTTTATTGGATAAAGTCAAAGAACTACAGGAGACGGATGCAGAATGTCAAAAGTGTAAGGCTGACATAACTCATAAAAAGAATGTTAAGTTTAGAGTGGATAAGGAGGGAGTACTAAGATACGAAAATAGAATTTGGGTACCTTCAGTACAAGAACTAAAAGACGAAATACTG
Source organism: Aralia elata (assembly GCA_034770075.1). Lineage (NCBI taxonomy): Eukaryota > Viridiplantae > Streptophyta > Magnoliopsida > Apiales > Araliaceae > Aralia > Aralia elata. Next base: position 48,058,326 of record CM068377.1, on the reverse strand, counting down.
AATGAAGCCCACAGTTCTAAGTTCACTGTACATCCAGGGAGTACAAAAATGTATAAAGACTTGAGCCAACATTTTTGGTGGTCTAACATGAAAAGAGAGATAGCGGAATGGGTAAGTAAATGTTTAACGTGTCAACGGGTTAAAGCTGAACATCAGAAACCAAGTGGATTATTACAACCCTTAGAAATTCCTGAGTGGAAATGGGAGCATATTACCATGGATTTCATAGTTGGCCTTCCAACCACACAAAAGGGTCACAATGCCATTTGGGTAATTGTAGATCGTCTTACCAAATCAGCTCATTTCCTACCCATCAAAATCAACTTCAGTCTAGACTAGTTAGCCAGACTTTACATCAATGAAGTTATTTCTAGACATGAAGTCCCTGTTTCTATAGTATCAGACAGAGATCCACGATTTACTTCAAATTTTTGGACAAGTCTCCAGAAAAATTTAGGAACTCAGTTGAGACTAAGTACAGCATACCATCCACAAACTGACGGTCAGAGTGAGAGAACCATTCAAACATTGGAAGAAATGTTGCGCTCTTGCTTCATGGATTTCAAGGGAAGTTGGGAAGATCAATTACCTTTAGTAGAATTTGCCTATAATAATAGCTACCATGCCAGCATAGGAATGCCACCTTTTGAAGCCTTATACGGAAGAAAATGTAGAACGCCTTTATGTTGGGATGAGGTCGGAGAGCGGCAAATGTTAGGACCTGAAATAGTGCAACAAACCACGGAGGTAGTTCGAATTATATGGGGAAGATTGCAAGCGTCACAAGATCGACAGAAGAAATATGCTGATTAACACAGAAAGTTACAAGATTTTGATGTCGGTAGTCACGTATTCTTAAAAGTATCTCCGTGGAAGGGAAAAATACGTTTCGGCAAGAAAGGCAAATTGAGTCCGAGATTTATTGGGTCATTTCAAATATTGAGGAGGATAGGCGAGGTAGCCTATGAGGTAGCCCTACCTCCTGAACTAGAACATATTCATAATGTGTTTCATGTGTCCGTGTTACGACCGTACAAACCTGATTATAAACACGTTATCGATTATGAGCCCATTCAAATCGAGAAAGATTTATCTTATGAGGAAGTTCCTATCGAAATTGTGGATAGGAAAGAACAAAATTTGCGAAATAAAAAGATACCTTCGGTTAAGGTTATCTGGAGAAATCAGAATATCGAGGAAGCTACGTGGGAGCTCGAGAGTAAAATGCGAGATAACTACCCACATTTATTTTCATAGACTGCACTGTAAATTTCGAGGACGAAATTCTTATTAGTGGGGGTGAATGTAATATTCCGAACCCTAATAAGATTTGTAAATATAAATTATGTATTTATGAAATGAAATTTCTTGTTCTGACTTGGTGTTATGTGATTGTGTAATTTAATAAACAATTAGGTCAAATAAAAAATTTTCGCCAAGCAGCTGTGTCGTGCTTAATCGGACAAAATGATTTGTCGTGCTTCCGGCGAATTCACCGAGAAGCGTCTCGGCAAATTATTTTTGTAAGCTGCTGTGTCGTGCTTAGAAATGACAAAGTACTTTGTCGTGCTTCGACATTAATATAATATTATATTAACCGGTAAAATTCGAAAATAAGTTAAATAGGGTTTAAAATGTTAAACTAAAATAGAAACCCTAATTTGAAAACCCTGATTGATAATAATTATCTGAATTGATTAATTAAAACCCTAATTATTGTACAATAATCTTAATTAATATAATTAAGATTTAAATAATGAATCATAATGATAATTATGAATCATTAAGATTAAACTAAACCCTAAACGAAAGATTAAAACCCTAATTGTAGGATTAAAAATGCTAAACCCTAATTAGAAACCCTAAGACCCTCAATTGATTCAAGAACACTAAATTATGGAGTTATAAATCTTAATTGTGATATAATATCATAATTAGGGTATTACTAAACCTAAATTAACATACTAATCATGATTAACAAAAATCTAGATTTAATTAGTAAGTAAATAAAGCAAAAATAAAACCCTAGCCAATGAAAATCAAGCTAGGAGTGTGCAAGCTTGTGCTTGACACACTCCAGCACAAGTAGGTGAATTAGGCCAGATCATAAGCAGCACAAGTTAATTGGCTAGATATTTTAGGAGGCAAAAGTTTGGAAATTAGCTAGGAAACCCTAATTTGGAATTGCTATAAGAAGAATGAGATGTTGAGCTTTAAACCTACGAAATTGTGAACCTATACACTTATATTACCAGCCTAAACAAGCCCTAGCAACCACAAGCTCAGAATCAGAAGCTAGAAATCAAATTTTAAAGAAAAAGGTGCACAAACCCTAATTTATGTGTGATCTTCAAGCCTGCAAAATTTTTGTGTTTTAGATGTTTAGGAATCCTTGTTAATATGTTATTTAGTGATTTGGGCGATTAAAACATGTTTACATAACATCTAGATATGAAAATCAAGACAAAAACTCAAACTGTTCTTGGCAGTCAAGAACAGTCTGACAAGCCTTTTTGTCAGATCTTTTGATCGTCTTAGAATGTTTGTTTGATGTGTTTTAAAGTATGAATCTATAGGATGACATGTTAACTTTAATATCCAATTTGTAGAAGTCCAAAATTATGTCACAGTAAGAAGATATAAGTGGTCAAAGTCCTTTGACCGCTCTGATATTACACGTTTCTGGGTAACCCAGAAACCTTTGAAGAACTCTGACAAGATTTGTCAGAAATTCATGCTGCCCAGAATTGATCTAGATATCATGTTTTGTGTAAATTATTTGTTTAAGGTTGTAGTATGCTATATAGACTTTAATCTTGAACCATTAAAACATATAAACAAGCAATCAATCGAACGGATTTAGCAGTCAAACGGCGTTGACCGTTATGACTGGATGAGTTTCTGGGTTACCCAGAAACTCAAGAACAGTCATGAACGGGGTAGTTTGACCATGCAATTTAAATCATGATATGATATATTTTGAGATGGAAATTGATATGTCGTTGTACACTGCCATGTTGGCTATAACAACAAACAAAAACCAAGAACAAACATTAAACGATCTGAGATTAATTTGAGGTCAAAAGTCACTGTTGGACGTTGACCAAGTGTTCTTCATGAAGAACACCTTTAGCGACGAAATTCATCCCCAAACCCAGAAACCTATTATTCTATGCAGACCGTCGCTAAAGCCCTTTAGCGACGGATTTTTAATAAAAATAAAATAAAAATTAATTAAATAAATTCTAAAATATAAAATAAATATTAAATAATTATTAATAATTAATAAATAAATCCGAAAATTCATTTTTAAATTATAAAAAATTCATTTTTAATATTTTTATATATTCTGAAATATTATTTAATTTAATTAAATAATAAATAATAATTATGATAAATCATTTAATAATTGTTTTAATTATTTAAAAATGATATTAAATTATTAAATAATTATATTAATTATTTAAAAATGATATTATGGTAAATAAAATTATTATATATAATAATTAAATAAAATATTAAATATTTAAATATTATTAATGATAAATAAATCATTTAAATAATATATTAACTATTTAAAAATTACTTTAAATGATAATTAAATCATTTAAATATCAAATTAAGTTTTAAAAATTATTATAAGTAATAAATAAATTATTTTAAAATAAAGTTTAAAATATTATTAATGATAAAATAAATCATTTAAATAATATTCTATCTTTCTAAAAATATTATAAATGATAAATAAATCATTTAAATAATATCTAAAAATATTCTAAATAACAAATAAATTATTTAAATAACATATTAAATGTTTTAAAATTATTCTAAATGATAATTAAATCATTTAAAAATATTTCTAAACTTGTAAAATTATTTAAAAATACTTCCAAGCTTCTGAAAATTATTTAAAAATAATACCAAGCTTCTAAAAATGTTAGAAATAATAATTAAATTATTTAGACTAATAATTCGACTTCCAAATGAAGTTTTATCGAATAATCTATGTGTTTAGCCATTAAGGACGCGACCGAGATACCGAATCAACGTCGAACCTTAATGAAACTTGTTTAGATTAACGTGATACATGTTTATATACGTGCTAACACTTATTATTGGTATACGTAGACTACGTGCGTTGACCGATTGTACTAAATTATAGTGAGCTACGCTAAGGCAAGTATCCCGAACTTATTTACTTTTGAGCAAGTGTCCTAACCTTACTCAACTTATATTAAGCAAGTATTATACATCTTGCTATCAATTATTGTGAAGTTATTGCTTCTTGTTCAGCATAACTTAAGAAATGAATCATTATTCATATATTGTTTATTCGAGCGGAAATTGTTGTGTCAAACCAAATTGTTTGGTAAGACATCTATACTAAGTAAATGGAAATGCCTTCGTAGGAAGGCCAAGAAATGTCGATAATATATTGACCACAAATGGTAGGATGATATGCATACTCCTAGGATATTGGTGAGGCTGATCACCTACCAGATATCCAAAACTCAAATGGTTCTAAGTCTTTAAAGACTGATAGAACTAAATGAAATATATGGTTCTTATACAGAACCCTCAGTATACATTGTTGATATCTTTCGAATCAAACATATGGTGTTTATATATTCAAATGAACTTGCTGAGCATTTGTAGCTCATTCTTGCGCATATCTTCTTTTGCAGCTATAAATGATATCCCTGGCACGTCTGGGAATAACAAGGGGAAAAGCCATGCTTATTAAGTTTTATTTCTGTTGTTGAATACTTTAAGTCTTTTAAAGACTTGTTCTTGTAATAACTTAGTATAACGAATGATGTAACCGAACAAAATATTATGTAATATATTATGATCCTTTATGTCATAGAATGCGTTATACTCTGATCTTTAAATCCTTTAGAATAGTTGTACTAAGTTAAATACAGTGTCTATATGAACTATACATCTGAATGCGGGTATCTAAATGATGTTGAGAGTCCTATAAGTTCTGGGGTTACACTTAATAAGCGCCGGTAAGGTGACATCTTTACCGGAATGCGCCCCTCAGTTCTATGGACAATCTTATCATTAATACTGTGAATGTCAAATAGATAGGGAATATGGATATGAAAGGGATATTCATAAGATATGAATCTATATATCTAAGTGAGGGTATCCAAACACAGACAACGTTCTGGCCGGAACTAGTACATGTTATGGGATACTGTGAATCTTGGATAGATAGAAGTCATATATTATTGAGTATTTACAGTTGTATAGTTCCACGTGAGCACAAATTCTGCTACAGAGAGAGTAGAGAATTTGGGGGCGTCACATCCAACAAGCAATAAAACTCGTGTCCAGCTAGTCTATCTAACATCTGATCGATGAAGGGTAGAGGAAAGTGATCCTTGCGGGTTGCTTTGTTTAGTTTTATGTAATCCATACAAACCCTCCATCCGGTCACTGTCCTTGTCGGTATCAATTCATTATTTTCGTTTTCCACAACCATCATACCACCCTTTTTAGGCACGCACTGTACTGGACTCACCCAACTGCTATCAGAGATGGGGTAAATGATACATGCATCAAGTCACTTCAAAATTTCCTTTTTCACCACATCTTTGATGATTGGGTCCAGCCTCCTTTGTTGCTCAATTATTGGTTTGGCATCATCTTTCAAAAGGACCTTATGCATACAAAATGAGGGGCTAATTCCTTTAATGTCCGTGATGGTCCAACCAATTGCCGATTTGTACTCTCGGAGAACTCGTATCAATTTATTTTCCTGCAATTCGTTAAGTACAGATGCAATGATAACAGGCAAAGTAGATAATTCACCCAAATAAGCATACCTGAGATAATTAGGAAGTGGTTTAAGCTCAAGTGTTGGGGGTATTTCTAGAGATGGCTTCAATCGCTCAAAGGGTTGCTCTGTGCTTTTCAATGGTTCGAACGGAATTTTGAATCGGTGTACCCTAGGCAATGCATCGAACCTCTAAAGATAATCAATAATCTCAGCATCATCTAAATCTTCCTCCCTCGACAAGGTAATCTCCAATGGATCCCTAATCATCAGTTGCAAAAATTCATCATCCACGTCTTTTTTCACCATATCCATTTTAAAACACTCTTCTTCATCTGTAGGAAACTTCATAGCTTTAAACACATTGAACTTCACTTCTTGGTCTTGAACCCTCATAGTTAATTCTCCTTTCTGTACATCAATGAGTGTTCTACCAGTTGCTAAGAATGGTCTCCCAAGTATGATCGGAATGTCCTTGTCTTCTTCGTAATCCAATATGATGAAATCAGCTGGAAATATGAATTTATCAACCTTAATAAGTATGTCCTCCATAATTCCTCTCGGGTATGTAACAGACCTATCTACTAGCTGAAGAGATATGTTTGTAGGTTTCGGTGCAGGTAGACCCAACTGATAGTATATCGATAATGGCATAAGGTTGATACTTGCTCCCAAATCACACAAACATTTATTAAATGACAAGTTACCAATGGTGGAAGGAATAGTAAAGCTTCCAGGATCTTTCAACTTTGGTAGCAATTTCTTTTGGAGCACTGCACTACATTCTTCAGTCAAAGCCACTGTTTCATAGTCCTCTAGCTTTTTCTTCCTAGACAAGATTCCCTTCATGAACTTAGCGTAACTCGGCATCTGCTCTAAATCTTCCGCAAATGGTATGTTAATTTGTAACTTTTTGAAAATTTCGAGGAACTTGGAGAATTGCTTATTTATCTTTTGTTTCTGAAGTCTCTATGGATATGGAACTGGGGGATATATCAAAGGTGGTGTTGTTTGTTCCTTTTCTTTTTCTTTTTCTTCAATTTCGGACTTCTTTCCTTTCTCCTTTGAAAGCTCTGCATATTCCTCTTCTGATGAGCTGCGCGCCCGCGCCATGTCCCTTTGTATTTCTAGTGCGGCCATGCCTATTGGCAGCAACTGTTTTCCGCTTCTCAACGTGACAACTTAGCATTGTTCCTTCCCATCTCCTTTCGGATAACTTCAATATCACTTAGGAACGCTCCTTGGGGTCGACTATTCAAAACATGAGATAATTGTCCCAACTGATTCTCCAGATTTCTAATTGACACTGCCTGACTTTTCACATTCATATCTACTTGGTTTAACAGCTTATCCTAATCATTCATTCTCCTCTCAGAAGCTGTAATAAATTTTGTCAAGCAGTCCTCCAAACTTGGTTTCCTCTATGCGTGTTGTGGACTTTGATTTTGAAACCCTGGGGGATTTTGTGGTTTGTGAGGTTGATTTTGAGCTTGTGTATTGTTGCTCCACGAAAAACCCGGATGATTTCTCCACCCTAGATTGTAAGCGTTTTGGTAAGGGTTTGGTGGTCGTTGATAGCTACCCCCAAACTGCACTGCTTCAGGATTAATGGGACAATAATCTATGTGATATGATCCTGCGCATAGCTCACATACATAAGCAACTTGATGAGTTTTTGACTCTGCTATAGCATCGATCTTCTTAGACATAGCTGCCATCTGAGTTGCTAATGTTGTAACTGCATCAACTTCTAAAACCCCGGCTACCTTATGATGATTCGTTCTGGAAGTCGGCCATTGATAATTGTTGGCAGCCATTGTCTCTAACAGTTCATAAGCCTCATCAAACTTTTTATCTATAAGTGCTCCTCCCGCGGATGCATCTATGCTGGATCGAGTATTACCACTTAACCCATTGTAAAACGTCTGAACCTATAGCCACTTGGGTAGTCCATGGTGTGGGCATTTTCTCAATAATTCCTTGAATCTCTCCTAAGTCTCATACAGTGACTCTCCATGTTGTTGCTCATAAGTGGAAATCTCATTCCTTAATTTGGCAGTTTTAGCTGGTGAAAAGAATTTCGCCAGAAATTTCTCAGCTAAGTCATCCCAGGTCGTGATGGATCCCGGCAGTAGCGAGTGCAACCAACTCTTTGCTTTATCCGTCAAAGTGAATGGGTATAGACGTAGTCTAACTGCATCATCCGAAACATTGTCATATTTGAATGTATCACAAATCTCAAAAAAGCTCACCAAATGTTCATTCGGATCATCAGTGGCCAAACCCCCAAACTGCACCGAATTCTGGATCATCTGAATTGTTCCCGATTTGATCTCAAAAGTGTTTATAGTAATCGCTGGCCTTGTGATGCTTGACTTGATCTTATCTATCTTTGGCATGGCATATTCCCTCAATGATTTTTGTTCTTCGTTATCCATGTTCACTCTCTCAAGTGTCTCTTTGCAGAATTTCCTCAACTTGCGTAACTTGTTTTCAGATCGTCTTCGCACTGCGCAAGTTCCGGTTGTTTTGATCTAGTTTGCATAAACGAACTGGATTCACCTGAAAAAAAAATAAAAGAAAAAATAAAAGTGAATGTTGTTTAACTAAAATTGAATCAATTAAACTGATAATTAAAAATTATAAACACAAAAATTTCCCCGGCAACGGTGCCAAAAACTTATTTGCCTAAATCTATACTAGCAAATACGCAAGTATACGTAGTCCACAAGTAATAAAGAGTAAGTAAAGTATCGTTCCCACGAGGAAATTATGTAATTTATAAAAATAAAAATTAATTCTATACCAACTCAATTAAAGTAAACAAAAGATCAGTTGTGTATTGGTGTGAAAACTTTAATGAAACTAAGTAAACAAATTTCGAAAACAAATATTATTGGAAACTTAAGATTACAATTTTACTTATTGCTTCATTTAAGTCCATATACTTCTTGTAAATTATGATATATACTTCAGATTGTTAATCAGGAACTCATCACTATCTAAAACCACTTCTTAGTGTATCCTAGACAAATCAACCCAAATCTACAAAAATTAGAATTAAATTGAACACCCTAAATAACTAATTCACTATATCTCCATGTGAATTACAATTAAAAAGGATTTAAAGCTTAGGTTCCTTATCAAATTACATGTGGTGTGTAGGTATATCTCTATCCTAAACACAAATTATGAGTTCCAAACGTAAGTAAAAAACATAATCACATGCTATTATGATCAGATATAAACCTATAATTCATCTCTCAACTTCATATAGGTTATCACGGTAATTACTGGCCAGGTAATCAAACAATTAAACTCAAATCATAATAGACAATCTGAAAATATATAACAATAATTAACCAGGCAGCATATTGATGAAAACTACACAATAAGATCCATTGCAATCTTAAAAGAAAATTAGTTCATAGCTAAACTGAAATTCATAATCCGCAAATTAAATAGCATTTAAAATTACAAACTAAAAGATAGAGAAGAGAAATAAAACTCTGAAAGTAGCCCCAGATCTCTCCTTAGCTCCTACAATGATTTTAATGTGTTATCCAAATTGCTTCAAGTCTCCAATTAATTACAAATCAAGAATAAGTCTCTTAATTCGTAAGTAAATAAAAACTCCTTAAAACTAGCTATTTATAGTACCTACTAATAGTCCAACATCACATAGAAGAGATAAGTTTGATTACAAATCAAATTCCAATTCAAAATTCAAAAAGTCAAACTTCAGCTCCTGGTTAACTGCCGCGCTAGGTCCATGCACAAGTCTGGCGCGCCCGCGTAGACCTTCACTCGAGCCCCAATCTGGCAACCAGCGCGCGCGCGCAGCTCTCCTTCATATTAATGGCGCGACCGTGCAGCTCTTAAGCACATCAGACTTTGGCTTCTTCAGCACTCCAATTTCCATCAACGTCGGTTCAAATGCAAAATACCTACAAAAACACAGAAAACACATGAAAAGTAACTAGAACTCGAGGATTTCAACAATAATACAGTCAATTGGTATCCAATTAGTAGGTACGAAACCTACTCATCACGCCACAGCGTGGAGTCCAGTTCTAAGCCTGTCGCCGCAGCGCCACTCCCTTGTTTTTGCCCGGGTCGATCTGGATCGTGGCGGTTCGGGTCGGGTCGTGCAATTTTAATATTAATAATTAGTTAATTATTATTAATATTAAATAATAATTATGTATAAATGTAGTTAGATCAATTATTTATTATTCTGATTAATATTAAATAATAAGTGTGGATAACTAATTAGACATTGTTTAATTAATTAGTTGATTATTATTTGATAATCACTAAGCAAATGAGGTTAATAGTGAAACTATTTATTATTAGTTTTGAATAATTAATAAACCCAATTAGTTATTCATTAGTTAATCAAATTTGGTTGAGCCTTAAATGCTTAATTGTGTATCAAGTATCAATCAAAATAGTGTTGTCTTAAGGCGAAAATTGATTAACCTGGTTGCAATTTACGTTTGGTTTCCAGGGGGCGCTGCCCCCTTAGACCCCGACTGGGTAGTCGTAGTGGCAATCAATGTGCTTTAATGATGCTACGTCTATTTTGAATCTAGTCCTATGTGACTAATTTTTATATGAATATGTACCTAATTGTGTAGGATTTTAAGGAGCGTGTGTTGTTATATTGTAGCAGACGCACCAGGTAAGTTCCCTAACGCTTGTCTAACCCTTGTGTTGGGCAAGTTTCTTATCCTAACTCAAATTATTTACTGCGCAAGTCTTTCCTAACCTTGCTCGAGTTAATTATTTAAGCTTGAACTTTACTTCCAAGCATGCTCTAAGTAGTTTAATTTCTTTACGATTATTCCACATTGATATTATTATGATTCACACTCGGTGCAATTGAGCTCGTACATCCTTTGACTTGTGCCTTAATTAAAGTTCTATATTACATAAACTGTTCAGAGTTAAGTCTAAGCCATTGTTCGGCTAGACATAAGCATATTTAATAAAAGCTTTCTAAGCCATTTGAAGGTGCGGATTCTTGGACTAATATGAACACCCCCAAAAATATAGGGGAGTACCCCACGTATCTAAATATAAGATACAAGAACAAAAATTAAATGTTATGCATACACATAGTGTACTAAAGGCTGATCCCCTCGAGTACGTATTTCTGAGCCAGTAACCAAAGGGTCAATTAGCTATTAATTCCATTGGAAGTGCATTGTTCATGGTGTACATTGACTATCGTTTATTTTAAAAGCAGTTATTTTTCTTGCTTTCGTTATTCTCTTCGTTGAATCATTACCAGATATCTCTTTCATTCATGATATATATCACTTCTTGCTGTTATTTAAACTTGATGAGCAAACTAGTTGCTCACCCTTGTTATATCATGAACCCTATTGTAGTTAAGCCCAAGACCTCGGGTAAAGACAAGGGCAAGGAAAAGATGAAGTAATAGACTTCAAGTAGCGGACTTTATTTTATGATTAGTTTAATTTATTATCAATGTAATTTGAACCCTGATTTAATATTTAGGGTATATATTGATTTATGTATCAAGGTTATTGAATCTTAGGACTAGTAACACCTTTTAAATGAACAACATATGTTTATTATATTCCGCATTTAGTTATTGTATGTTGTTTTGAGGTGGATATTTGTATTGGATCGTGATGACCAGATTTGGGTATCTGAGACTCGAATTTGGGGGCGTCACAGCGGACCATATGGCAAGAAATTGCCCAAAGAAGGGGGCCGACGGGGGGAGTGGCAACAAAGGAACTAACAGTGGTAAGCTAACCATAACTAGTCCAGCCCCACGGAGTAGACCAACTGCTGATAATAATAAAAATCTAACGCCTGTCCCCGGCAACGGCGCCAAAAACTTGTTGCCTCTTTTTAAGTCTTAAATAAAAGAGCTCTAACTCGTGCAAGTATACATGGTCAACAAGTAATACAGAGGAAGTAGAGTATCGTCCCACAGAGACAGGATTAAATTAAATCACTATGCATCAGCTCTATCACTATACTTATTTGCTTAAACTAATGACTTACTTTTGGTGACAAAATTATTCCTATATCAATTAATAACTAACTATGCAAATACTAACAAAATATATCAAGGCTGGAATTAATGGGATCCTAACTTCATTTAATAGTTCATCTAATTACTACTATCATGCTAGTAAGTTCACATATCACAGAAAAGTAGCCAAGGACACAAAAATAGACATAACCATTCGTCAATGCATTATGACCTACTTACATAATATCCATACTTGATAGACACCATGTAATCACCACTATAACCAAAATCACTATATTTCTATGTGAAATTTCAATTATATTGATTTTAAGCACAAGTCCTTATTTTGACTCTTACGGTGGAACAGTATATTTCTATCTGACTCACGCAATAATAAGCTATCCAATTAAGCCTCATATTCGCAAGCTATCATGATTACAATCCATACTTATATGTTATTTTTCAATTCCATATAAGTACTGAAGTCGAATGGTGATCAAGCATTCATACATGCAAAACAATCATGATAGAAATTCCTTTTGATATATAAAACAAGCTAACAATCAAGACTGTAATTAAACTACATATTAAAATCCGTTAGAATCCCATAATGGAGATTAGTTCATGTCTGAACCAAAAGCCATTATGGGATCAAAACTAAACATGGAAAAATAAACAATCAATTGAAATAAGAAGAATTAGATTGATCAAACCCAATTGAAGAATAATATCCAAAGTAAAGTTCAACCCACATCAATATCCAATGCTCGAACAAAAGTAATCCACAGAATATCTCTCTAAAACTATCTCTCTAGAAAAATAGAATCCCGCCTCATATTACTAAAAGTCTCCACGTTTTTATTCTTAGGGTTTCCTTCTCACTATCTGATCAATATGGACTAGAATCCTCTTCAGAATTGGCTTCCTTTTCCTCCTCCAGCTAAACTTTGGTACCCAAAAACGTGGCCTAGCGTTGTTGGCGCTTGGTTGGGCGCTAATGGCGCTTGGGTGCAGTAGGTAAGGTCTTGTGTAGCGCTGCTAGCGCTATGTTGGGCGCTGCTGGCGCTATGCCTGGCCCAGAAATTTACAAAAATGCCACTAGGTCTATTTTGAGCTCCAAATTTACCCTTTTGCCCCTCCAGCTCAAACCTACAATAAATAAACACAAAAACAAATAAAATAATACTAAAAACACTTAAAGACCACAATAATTAAGTCGAACAATACCTGATTCATAGGTATAAAACCCACTCATCAACTGTCTGGACCTTCAATATGACGGTCTAAGATGTCGTCGCATCTGGAGACATAGTCTCAGGTATTAGCCCAATTAATAATATTAATGCATATGTATTGTTTGATTTGAGTGCGACCTATTCTTTCATATCCTGTGATTTTGTTAGACGTTTAAGATTACCTCTAGAGAAACTAGAGTCACCCTTGAACATAAAGGTTGCGAATAAGGAAGTAATCCCTGTTGAACACGTTCATAGGAATTATTGCATCGAAATTAGAGGACATAAGTTATCGGTAGATTTAATTTCGATCAAACTGAGAGAATTTGACGTAATACTGGGAATGGATTGGTTGTTTAACCACGAGCCGGTAATAGACTGTAAGAAAAAGAGTGTAAACCTTAAGGCTTTAAAGCAGTCTAAGGTAGTATTTTATGGTATTAAATCGCCGAGACGTTCATGTTGTCTGACAATGATGCAAGTGAAGAATCTGTTGAGGAAAGGTTGCGAAGGATATTTGTGCCATGTTGTTGATACCCTGCAAGTGGGAGCAGAAATGGAACAGATACCGATTATACAAGAATTCGCGGACGTATTTCTAGACGAGTTACCAGGTCTTCCACCAGATAGGGAGATAGAATTCGTGATAGACGTCGTACCAGGGACGACACTAGTTTTGAGGGCTTCATATAGGATGGCGCCAGTAGAAATAAAGGAATTGATGATACAATTACAAGAATTACTAGATAAGAAATATATTCAACCAAGTGTGTCTCCATAGGGAGCACCAGTGTTGTTCTTTAAAAGGAAGGACGGATCGTTAAGGCTTTGTATCGACTATAGGGAGTTGAACAAGGTAACAATTAAGAATAAATATTCGTTGCCCATTAGTGCATAAGTACACATAAGTACGCTGATATATGATGACTCAAACCAAAACCCAGGAGGTTAGGGATGGCCACTCGAGCTCCAAGGAATGCACGACCACGAGCAGGCGGAACAGCAGCATCCTACTCAAGAAGGTCCTCGTCCACGTCAACAGCACTGGCTCGGTCAACACCAATCAGACAGATGCAAGACTCCGCCAGATGACGAGCCTGTCTCGTAACTACGGGAGATGGGGCAGCAAAGGCAATCCTACGAAGCCCCGAAGATGCACGACGGGATGTAGAACTACTCGGCATATCCGGATCCATAACTAAATGAAGATCAAATGACACAGAATGAGGTACGCCCTATATTATTCTATGTGTTTAAAATGTTATGTGCATTAACCTAGAAAACACTAAAATAGGGACCCCTAAAGCACGAATATATTGGTCATCTTAACATGCATGGTCTACATATGCCAATCTGCATCATGTTTCTGTATCAAATACGGTATACGAAGTGCACCTATGTCTAATCATATAACCTAAGAAAATTTCGTCAGAGTCTTCCCTATAGTACGGACTATCCACATGCACCATGACATGCATACGGGACCCTTTGTAGGTACCCAAGGCATAACCCAAGAACAATGCATAATTTACGATACGATACGTTCAAAACGCTAATAAAAATCAAATGAAGGCATACAAAAGTAGTAAAATATTTCAAAATTTGGAAACTGGCATCTAAGGCGATTTCCAACATTAAAACGAATAATTTTTCTCAAAAAAAAATGTGCGCTGAGAAACAATCTCAGATCATGAAAATATTCACATGTACGTGTCCAGCATATTAAAATACACGCATGCATTGAAGCAAAATATTTTTATCAAGTCATTAGGGCATACATTTCTGATACATAGCATTTTAACTTACTAACATCCATAATTAAGTAAGACGAAATCAAAAACACGCAAAAGTTATACGAATACGTTACCTGCAAGATAATAAACGAATGTACGAAGTCAAAACTGACATAATTAAGCCACACGAAGTAGAATGTATGAGAATATGTGTTGGATTATTGGAGAATCCAAGAAGAAGAGCCAAAGGAAGCTAAGAAGAATGAAAGAAGAAAAAGGCCCGGGTGGGGTATAACCACCATGGCCAGTCGCAATTGTACCAGCGGCCAGGCGTAGGTGCACCTGCAGCCAACCATGATGGGCCCTACCCCTCTTACTTTGGTGCACGTGAGGACAAAATGCGTCCCTTTCGGTCCAAATAGGTGTAATCACGAAGAAAAATGCATTTTTGAAGCCTAAAACGTCATTTTCGGGCAATGACGGTCACGAGAATCTAAAATCTGATGATGATAGATCTTGAGATAAGAAAATGAGAAAAAACAATAAATAACCATTCAAAATGAAAAAAGGGTAAAAAAAGGGATCAAAAATGGGCAAACACTGAAGAAAATATGTCTTCTTTTGACTAATTGTTGAGCTAAATCTATACTAACAAAATTATGTATAAGTAATATACACGGTCAACGAAGTAATAAAGTGATAAGGAGCATCGATCCTACGAGGAATAAGTCAATAACTATATCTAATTACTAATTTTGTATCAAGTTGATTTTATCTAAACAATGAAATTGAGTTGAATAAACGAGAAAATTAAAAGAAACACTTAATACCTAATAAAATACCAGAAATGAAATATAGGATTACAATTTCCCCAATGAGTCATTCCAATCTCTTTACTCTCTCCATCAAATAATCAATTATAATGAATTATTAACTAGAAATCACAAGTACTTAACTATCCTCTTTCAAGAACATTTAATATTGAAATCCATCTAAAATCACTCACTATATTCCTATGCAAACAATAATAGATACATTTACTAAGTACAAATTTCTATACATGTTACATGCAATATATAGATATATTCATATTCTATACGTAAATACGAATTCCACTCCTAAGAGATTCTTCGCAACACATGCTACCGTATTTTAGATCTATCCCTAGATTATATCTTCTAATACAATCTATGTTATCAGATAATTGTTGGCTAAACAATTATAATTAAGAGCAAATATGGTAAGTAATTCATAACTAATTAATCACAAGAGATAGAGAGTAATTCAATCAAAAACTAATCATCAAGTTGCATTATAATCCCAAATAGGAATTAGTTCATAACGTAAAAATATTACGTCTTCATCATATTGCTAATCATTGTTCAAGTACAGAAATTAAATAAAAAGAATTAAGAAAAACTCTATAGTCGTTAGTCCCAATCCTTGATCTTCAATCTCCCCCTCTTCTCTTCTCTTGATGACGTTCTCTCTCTTCTACTCCACTAATGATGATCATCATGATGATCTAGGTCTCTCCCTTTTTAGCCTCATCAATCTTTAGGACTTCTTCCTTTTTACGTCTCTCCTTACCTTAAGACGTAACAGCTGAAAATGATTAATCCTTGCCGCAAGCACGCGCTCCACCCGCTCAGAAAAACGGACCAGCACCGTAACTCATGCGTTATAGCGTTGCAACCCATATGTCGCACCGCTGCTCAATGGCGAGCGTTGTGACCCATTTTCTTCTATTCACTTCCTCTAATTTCTCCTTCCTTGCGTGCCCAATTGATCTTTCATTCTCTATTAAATCCATTCCTTAATCTAAGTCCTTGCCTGGCAATCTTGGCTTTATAGTAAGGCTGAATATACATCATTTGTTATTCTTTCTTCATTTAAGATCATGAATTCCATTCCTTCATCAAAATACTAAAAATGCATCAAAATAATCTCATAATACTTAAGAACCAACAAAATAATTAAGCCAGACATACACAATTTGTAGATATAAAATTCACTCATCAAATACCCCTAAACTTAAACATTTGCTTGTCCTCAAGCAAAAAACTAACTCATCTAAAAACTACTTTAACCAACATAAGCAGTGTACTCATGCTACTCGATTACTAGCCTCAACACATTTTCTTTGATCAACCACATAATTCAACACATGCAATGTCTAATAATTTAGTCTATTTGCTAATTATACACAATTTGTAATCCTCCACGTGTGTGTGTATGTAGTCATATCATTCAAACGAATTAGGATCTAGAAGAAATCATACAATCATATGCTCCATAGAAATCTTATGTCCACCTCTAAAACTTTCTTTACACATTAATATCCACTAATTATGGCAACACATTAGTCTAAGGACTTGATAAGATACTTAGATAACCAACACAGTAAGATTCTTATTACACTTATTCTTCCCTAGATAAATATTTTTTTTATTGAATGAGTGCATTTTATGCTCCACCCCATTCGTATTTTTGTCAGGTCGAGTGCGTCTTACGCTCCATCTCAACCTATTATCTATTTCAATTATTATTAAGGAAGTTCATGAATTGCAAATGACCTTACTCAACAAATTAATCTCACCTCTTCTCCAAACTTATGATATGCCACAATTTAGTATCCATTAATACTTCAATCAATTTCTTAAGTCTCGACAAGATTACCATGAACAAGTGATTGCACACTTTCTTCCAAATTTATAAATTCTTTTAAAATTTTCTAATCGTTCAAACTTATGATTAATTGTGCTCTAAAAATGCAAAGAATCGCACTCATGTATAACCAACAAACCAATTAACTAAAGACTCACATGCATCTCATTATGTTAAATTTTATATCTATCATTGGCCATCGAGTAACATTATTAAACCACTTATGGTATTATTCACCTAAAAATTCTTCTACCCTCCACTAATGCAACAACTACTGAACGAAAATAAAATAAACTAACTACTAATCAAAATAATAAAAGAACAAACAACTAAAGAACAAACTATCCCCACCCCAAACTTAAAACAAGCATTGTCCTCAATGTGAAAAAATTAAAAAGATTTAGAGTATGAGGACTTCCCTAAAGTGCATCACCAACTAGCATCCTCCTCACCCTTTGAATCTTCAATTGGATCATCGAATATTGGAGGGGGAGGAAACCGAAGTGGACCTATGTCGTTATCGAATTCGTAATTTAAGAACAACTGAACCAGTTTGGAGTTAAAGCCCTTTGTGTATTCCATGTATGCATTCATCCTGGTTAGCAATTTTTCAATTCGGCGTGATTGATGACGATTCACTTGTTAAAGTTCCTTTATGTCCTTGTGAAGCTCTCATATCCTAGCAAGAAGATGATCTACCACCAACAATGCTAATGATGTTTTATCTTGTAGTTTAGTTTTGATGATAAAACCTGCTCCGCCAGGATGAGAAATTCCTCTAGCCCAATTCCTAAAACGTTTCATCATGTCGCTTGTAATTAGTTCTAATGGAGATTGACGTTCTTCGTTCGGCCTCACTCCTACTCTGGCATCCATGTATAATCCATAAATTAAGGATGGGAGTGGCAACCCATCCGCCAAATGACCTTGAAGCGCTCATCGAATAGAATGATGAATAGCCAACCCAACATCTATCCGTTTTCCTTACACAATAGCATAAAGCATGGCTTGTGACAACCCAGATTCTCAGGAATTATTAAATACGAATTTAGCAAATAAAATTCTTATTATGTGACGTTTTGACTTTAAGTATGTGTATATATGTGTTTTATATTATGAAATATGTGGTTTGATGTGAAGAGAATTATATATTCATGCAATTGGGAAAAAATGGCTTAATAGTTAATTAAACCATTGAAAAGATTAAATGAAATTGTTATAAAAAGGAATTAACTGAATAATATTAGTTAATTTAATTAAATTAAAATTATATTATGAGTTAATATAATTTGATGATTTTGTCTTGTGGGCAAAGAAAATTATTATGAATTGAGTCTCATAAATAATAAGAGTAATTTACTTGGTTTAAATAAGGAATTAAAGAGAATATAATTGTTTTAATAGATGAGAGACTAAATATACTACATACAAATGTAATATGTTAATGTGATACGATTGTAAATCTTGTAAATAGTTAAGATATTTATTTAGTAAAATAAATATTTGATGAAAGTTATTGTTGATGATATTAAGAAAGTTTATGATAAATAATTTTATAATTGGTGCGTATTCCATTATGCGAGGGCAAGGGTAATATTCTAATTTAATTAAATTATTAAATTAGAGGCTGAACGATTTATTAAATAAAAAGATTTATTTAATAAAATTATAATTTGGCTAAATAGAATTATAAATTTTATTAGTAAGGTTTAAATTAGATTTATTAATAAAAATAAGTTTAATTTAAGTGTGACAAGGGTATCATGTAATAAGAAGGTTCTTAAAATAAATTAGGATTGGATTTAAAGTGGTTTTGCCAAACAAGGCATTGTGACCTTTTGGTTTTTGTAACTGCCAAATTGGAAAGGTTAAGTACGTTGTTTTGTTTTCCTTCTTCAGTTTTATTCTCTTTAGTTCATTAGCAAAACAAAGTCAGTAGAAGGAAAATCTAGAGTGTGGGTTTGAAATAAAAACTCTGAGAATTCAAGAAGGAAGAAGATTTAATCAAAGCTTCTATAATCATCTAGATTGTTTGAAGGAGCCAAAGGTAGCATTCTAATTAGTATTTACTTTCAAAGCATCTAATTAAAAGTAAAATGGATTTTTGGCTGATGAATTGTTGAATTGATATTTGTATATGTTTATGGTTATGTGTAGGTTGATTCATGTTATCTATAATCTATTTATCATCTGTAAAATGTTTAGAGTAATCAAATTTGTGAAATTCGGATAAAAGGAAAAGAGTTGGACTTTATTTGTATTGTATATATATGGTTTGTTTCATGGTCAACATTGGGTGTTGATTCATGAAGTAATCTATAAATTGATGGTTAGTTGTTGTTATATCTTGAGAGATGAAAACTTTGCAAAAAGAATGAATCAAAATGGTTTAGAATCGGGTTTGTGGGGCTTGATTTCGCTAAGTGTTAATTTATAAAATTTAACAAGAACTTTGATTTTAGGCCTCTAAATTGGTTGTTGAAGCTTTGGGTGATGTTAGAATCATTGTATACATGTTGGGTAATGATTCTATAAAGATTATAATATTTGGGTATGTCTAATTTGTTGATAAAATGAAGAAATTAAGAAATTTTGGTCTGGAATCGCACTATTTCGCGAACTGCAGAAACTAGGATTCAGGTAGCTCGCCCTGGCGAGCTCATTAAGCTGAATTTCTCGCCCCGGCGAAGTCTCGCCCCGACGAGAGTTTTGTGAAGGAATTTTTTCGCCCCTGCGGGAATTGCAGAAAATGGAATTTTTTATTGTTTTTAATCTTTTTTTTTCTTTTGGTCATGCTATGTTACCCTATACGAGGTTTACTTATAAACATTATACATCTAATATAAAGCAAAGTTTAAGACTTAACTAAGGGTTAAGTGTCGATTAAAGTGGAACGTATTAAAATGAAGGGTTATGAAATGTTAAGTAGAATTAATTCTAAATGTTGCCATGTGGCTAATAAGTGATGTACATGATTATATATATCGTGTAGGATATATGAAGTGCAGATAAATATAAACTGGTAATCTACAAACCAGGCAAGTCTTTCAGTTCCTATTTGTTATGTGAACTAAATGATTAACTGTTTTAAATTTATGGCGTAAAAGCATGTTGTATTTTTATATATGTTGCAATTATGAAACGACAAGGTCAAAATATGACTACGTTCGTTAAGTAAAGAATGCTGATTGAGTTATGGAACTCAATCTTTACTTGATATGTATTGAACATCATGTATGATATGTTTAGTCAAATGATTATGATTATGATTTAGATGATGAGCATGTTATTTATGTGCTATGTGATGCATGCAAATTGTTAGATTTTGCTGAGCTGTCCTGCTCATTCTTGCAAATAACCACTTTTGTAGGTTAAAGATTTAAGGTAACATTATGTGCTACCCAAATGACATGGATCAAAATGATGCATGAAGATTAAATGTTTTAGTTAAAGTTATTACATGAATTATGTTAAGATTTCAATAAATGTATTTTATGATAAGTTGTAAAGTTTGTATTAAGGTGTAAATTTTTATAATAAGTTCGATAAGGTGAATCATGATATTAGCATCATTCTAAGATATTTAGATGTAAAGGTTGAGAATTTTGGGATCGAGAATGACTTGTAATAGAAAAGTTTGAATTATTTCACATTTTTATTAAGTTTAATATTGAATAATATTGTAAAGTCAGAGTGAAGATGTATTGCTAACGACCGATGTGGATACTTAAATTGCATGAATTTTGGGGTCGTTACATGGCTGCTCGATCTGTGTTTATTTCTTGGACTTGCGTAGATGGCAATAATTTAGCACAAGTGAAATAATGCCACGCTAAGCCATACCTACTCAGTTCATTCGATAAAATATGAAGTTCCTCACTTCCTTGAATTATCCAAATTGCCCCCAGTCGACACAAAAATCGAAGTGCTTTTTACCAATGAAAATTATTAGCCCGATAATCCATGAATTCGTCTTTATCTTCTCCGTTACGAATATAGAAATATGCATTGATGATGGATTTCTCGAATAAAATTGGTTTTCCTCATACGTGCACTGTATATCCATCCGCTTCTAATGCGTTTGCATAAAATTCTCAGACAACGTCCACCACTATATCCTCTGGCTGTTGTGTAAAGTTCTCCCAACCACTATCTCTAATCATCTCAAATACCCCTCTATCAACCATTTCATGAGGAAGACGATCTCTTTTCGGAATCACCTTCATGTCTGCTAATACAGAATAGTAGTAATTTGATGTTGCTTTGCTAGCGAACCTATGTGTAATCATAATCCTTTTCTATCTTTACTTTGGTTGTAGGGGTGTGGCCCTTTTCAATCCTTTGACGTTTGCTTGCCATGGCGAATTAATCATAACAAGAATTTTTCTTTGGCAAACTTTAATTTGTATCTCACTCTTGCACTTTTGTGATCTGATCTTTTAATTGGGAATTAATCCTGTATAAATGGCAAACAAATCACAGGTTAGAGTTTGAGTTGGTATGTAAAGATGAAGTAGTTTTTCAATAGGAATGGAAGTTGGATGTTTTGTTTAGCAAAATTTGTTGATTTAATTCACGCGCCCTGAAACCTCATCAGGGCCATGATATTCCATATTGTGCGCTGCGGCATTCCACTTTAGTCGCGACATTCCATATTGTGCGTCGCGACGTTAGTCTTCTGCTCCATTTTTTTGCTTATTCCTTCGTTTAGGTTATTATTCCTACAAAATTAATCAACAAAACTTAGAATAATTTACATGAACTCTCAAAATGAATATACTATTTGCGGAATTAGAACTATTGGGTTGCCTCCCAACTAGCGCTCGTTTTATAGTCTCAGCCCGACTGCTACCCTTTCTAAGCTAGGTTAATTAAGGCGATGGAGATCCTTTGTCGATCAATATCTCCTCCGTAAGAGTGCTTGAGTCGCTGACCTTTAACCATAAATGTTCTATCAGACTAGAGTGGTGTAACTTCTACCGCTCTAAATGAAAATACTTTCTTGATGATAAATGGTCCAGACCATCTGGATTTCAACTTTCTTAAAAAAGTTTTAGCCATGAATTAAATAAAAGAACTGCTTGCCCTGGCTCGAACTTACTCTCTATTATTCTCTTATCATGCCAACATTTGATCTTTTCTTTATAAAGCTCTGCATTCTCGTAAGCATGAAGACGAAATTCATCCATCTCATTTAACTGCAATAATCTCTTCTCCTGCTGCCTGTAAATCAAAATTTAATTTTCTAATGGCCCAATAGGCTTTATGCTTAGCTCCACCGGTAAATAGCACGCCTTTTCGAATACTAGCCTGTAAGGTGACATCCCAATTGGAGTTTTATACGCTGTCCTATACGCCCATAGAGCATCATCAAGTTTTAAATACCAATCTTTTCACCTCTCTATTTCAAATCTCAGCCTGCCCACTTGTTTGTGGATGATACACCGTAGCAACTTTGTGAGACACTCCGTACTGAGCAAGAAGAGCGACGAACGATTTATAACAAAAATGTGTACCCTCATCACTGATGATTGCTCACGGTGTACTAAATCTTGTAAAGATATTTTTTCGGAGGAAGTTTATTACCACCTTTGCATCATTTATTGGCAATGTTGTTGTAATATCCCGAATATTTATGAGTTAGTAAATCATGATATTAAATTATTATGTTGATTGTGGCATACAAGGATCCTTGGAAAAGGAAATTGATGAGTTAAAGAAAGGATAATACTCAGTATATAATTGAGTTGGTAAATGTTATAGAATAAAACCTACAAAAGTTTGTTAAGGAAATGGATTAAATAGGTAATATAAAACCTATGTTATAGTAATATGTTGAAATTATGCAACGATAAAATTTCAGAAAAATTAGATGAAAATCGAGTAACAGAGGTTCGATATTTGTGATTCTGAGGACAGAATCCTTATAAGGAGGGAATGATGTGACAACACAGATTTTCGAGAATAATTATAATAAGAATTTAATATAGAATAATTCTTATTATGATTCGAATTGAATATATATATATATATGTGTTATATATATATGTGATTTATTTGGTAAGATTAATATATATGTATATATATAAACGCGAAAGATATACATAGATTCAGAATGATTGAGTTACTAGTTAATAATTGTAACGATCGCGAGTCGTGGATAGCTGGATAATCCGAGCTTATGAATAGTATTGAATAAAATAGACTTTTATTAATAATATTATGTGTTAAGCGTTTAAAGGTTATATTATGACTTAGATTACGTGTAGACGATGATTAGTAAGTATGAAAGTTTTCGTATAAGCTAATTTGGTGGTTTCGAGGAATATCTCTAGTGTACTATTTATTGGATTAAATAAATAGTTGAAGGATATTATTATTAAACGGGTTATTTGGCGTAAGGCGTTAACCCAAATGTGGGTGTGATATATGTACGTGATGTATATAATTATGGGGATTTAATCGAGAAGAGTAGTGATCGCGAATCGTGAATAGCCTTGTCCTTTAAGGTTATTTTATAACCCGGATGATGTCAATGTATGAATTTTTATGCGTTGTTGAACCGTAGGAGTAAATATTTGATTTCGTAAAAAATCGCAAAATCACTATTCACGGGGCACGTTTCCCGAAGCACTATTCACGCCATAATATTTTTGTATCTTTTTTTATTTTAATAAATTTCATAATTACGTGTATGCGTACGAATAATTTTTCCAAGTGTCGAAATTTTTATTTGAGCTGATACGTGATTTTATCCATATCCGAAATGTATTATATGGGTGTTCCGAATATTTGGACAAATCCCATAATAATTATTTTTATGCATCCAAATAATTTATGGGAGTACCAATTTTAATTTTGGGTAGAGTTATTTACCAGTTTTGGTACAAAAGTGGGAGTTTTCGGATATATTTTCGTGTATTTGGGTATTTATTTTGGCTTGTTACTCCAAGTGGGAACCAACCAAAACCCAACAACCAATCAAATTGCTAGGAAATGAGAGAGTGGGGGGTATTGTCGGCGCCACCTTGAGCCACATGTTAGGTTTGTATATGACGCGAACATGTAATCAAATTACATAAATAAAGCGGAAGCGCAATAAAATCGAATTTTAATAATTTTATACAAACCATCACCACGATCAATCTATGTGCTCAATTAACGATATAAACGAAAGAGATAGAGATAAAAATTATACCCTCGTAGGTCCGTGCTTCCTCGGGTACAAGTTCACCTCCAATTCCTTCGTGTTCTCCTAGAATTCCACCGATTAAATTCCTTCCTTTGATCAACGTTAGCCACCCAAGTGTTTGGCCTCTAGAGATGATCCACTAAGGAATAATACTTGTTCAAGAAGATGGGTTTTGGCAAAACTCTAGTTTCTATCTCTATAGAAATTGTAAGTACTCTCCATAATTTTTATGCAAGAGTGTGTAACCCTAATCTATGATAAAATTTCTCTTATTTATAGATGTAGGAAAACCCTTCCCTAAACTATTTAGGATTAGGGAATTTATTCTAATTAAACTCCTTTAATTAAATTAAACTCCTAATCCAATTAGGAATTAATGTGAGAGTACTTCTATTAATTAATTCTCAATCCCTATTAGGAATTAAATAATAGTAATAGTAATAATAATAATAAGACTCCTCTTATTAATTTATATTTAATATTTCTAAAATATTTAATAATAAATATTAAGCTATTTAATTTATTCTATCTCCATAGACTAAATTAAATACACTTAACTTATTATTACAATTATGTCATTTACTTCTTAAATAAATATTTTTCTTTTGCGGTGTGACCCTTTAGGTTCTCCATATTAAACCGGTTGTGAATAAATCAATTAGAACAATTCTAATCTTATTTAAATAAATAAATTAAACTATTTAATTCATTTAAATAAATAATATTTATTCTACAGTAAGGGTAAGCCCCCTTAGCGATCAACGACTTTTCAAATAATATAGATTTCAACATTAATCATAAAAGAACCTTTCAGTGCATAGTTACCGTACAATTCAATCCTTCTACCATACAATGTCACAATTAAATATAAGACATGAATTTACTGTCAAGTCTTATTTTATTTAATTATACGTATTTCGATTCTCAAATGCACAACTCTAAATAATGCAAATTAGAAACACCTTTCTAATTTCATTCTGCTTTGGTCAAAGACTTCTGAGTCGTCATTTATCGAATCACATAGGACATTCACATCTTTTACTAGACGTGGTAGATTCTTTGTTGATCATTCACCTATCTCCATGTACAACTTATTATACCCAATCATACCCTTTGATATAACCTAAACGTCTTAAGGGAGATGTCAAAGTATAACTCATCATACACAAGATACTATGATGATCTCAAGTCCAAGGATCACTTGTACTACTATCACTAGAGGAATTCCTATTGATAGGCGAGTAAAACTCCATTAGGTATTCCTTAGCGAGCGACGTTCAGTGAACTTATTCTCCAATAAGCACCTACATACTTGCTTTAGTGTCTCCACACAAATGATTATGAGATCAATCATCCTCTTCTTAAGAGCAAGCAACGTATGTACTAATCTATCCGGATTCACTAATCCCCTTTTTAGTAATCCAACGATTAGGAACGATTTTAGTTTGTGAGCTATCTAGAATTTAGATCTCATTAGCATGATCACCATCATGATTCTAAAAGCATTGCTCAAAACTATGGGTTTATCACATTTAATATAACAGCACTATGTAGATAATATAAAATGCCTTTAATAACCGAATAAGATTACAAAGTATATGCTACATCATATCAAATATGATTGGCTTGTGTGCATACTACTTTCAATCTCCCACTTGCACAAAAGCCAATCGTCATGGTATCTAATACCCTTCTTCTCTAAGTGACGATCATCCTGCCGTTTGGATAAAGCTTCAGTAAATGGATATGCAATGTTGTTCTTGAGAGTCCACTATCTTTATAGTGACTTTTCTTCTTTCAATGATTCCTCTAATTAAATGAAAGTGCCACAACACATGTTTGAATCCAAGATGAGACTTAGGAACTATTCCTAGTTCTGTGATGAACTTTTCATCTAAACAATCAACTTGCAGCTTCACTTACAGCTATATACTTTGTCTTTGTCACTAAATCAGCAACTCTTTGCTATTTTAGAACCTTTCCAATTCACTGCACCACCATTCAAGGTAACAATTTACCCTAAAGTGGATTTGTTATCGTCTTGGTCAGTCTGAAAAACTTGAGTCTGTTTAGCCCTCTATTTTTAATTCAGACCTACCATGAATCATGATCACATCTTCAATACCGGTTAAGTACTTAAGATGTTTATCACTGTCTTATAGTGATCTTCTCCAGAATATGATTGATCAACATAAAGCCTTGTATATTCATTGCATACATGATAGTAACTCATGCGATCTCTCTTTAAATTGGAGACAATTTTATAGAGATTCACTCCATGGCTCATCATCATGAGACCTCTCTTGGAGTTTGCCATGTTAAACGCCTTTAGCATAGAATGAATATACGTTCATTGGGTCAAGCCGAACATCCTTTTAAATCTATCTATATAGATTTATATCCCCAATTTATAGGATGCTCCTCCCAAGTTATTCATGGAGGAATGTTTAGACAATTTTATCTTTACTGATTGTAGCATTGGTGTGTCATTCCTTATCAGTAATATATCAACATATAATACTAGGAATGTCACAGTGCTCCCACTGACCCTTTTTTACACACTAGGTTCATTCTTGTTTTTGATAAAATCAAACTCTTTTGATTGTCTCATCAAAATGAACGTTCCATCTTTGAGAAGCTTGCTTCAATCCATAAATGGATCATTGTAGCTTAAAACACGATTTCCTTCAACCTTTGAAACAAATTCCTCTGGCTGTATCATACATACATTCTCCTCAAGTCTTCATTGAGGAAGGACGTCTCCACATCCATTTTGCTAGATTTCGTAATAAGTTGCAATCACAAGCAAAATCCAAATGGACTTGAGCATTACTCGGTAATAAGGTTTTATTACAGTCAACTCCTTGACTTTATTAGAATCCTTTTAAACAGGTATGGTCTTATAGGTCTCCACCTTGCCATTTTCCCTAGTCTTTCTCTTTAAAAACCCATTTACACCCTCTAGGCACTATGCCTTTCGGTGGAGTAACCAGAGTCTATACTTGGTTCTCATTGAAAGTAGTATGCACACAAGCCAATCATATTTGATATGATGTAGCATATACTTTGTAATCTTATTCGTTTGTTAAAGGCATTTTACTTTATCTACATGGTGCTGTTATATTAAATGTGATAAACCCATAGTTTTGAGCAATGTTTTTAGAATCATGATGGTGATCATGCTAATGAATTCTAAATTCTAAATAGCTCACAAACTAAAATTGTTCCTAATCGTTGGATTACTGAAAAGGGGATTAGTGAATCCGGATAGATTAGTACATACGTTGCTTGCTCTTATGAAGAGGATGATTGATCTCATAATCATTTATGTGGAGACACTAAAGCAAGTATGTAGGTGCTTATTAGAGAATAAGTTCACTGAACGTGGCTCGCTAAGGAATACCTAATGGAGTTTTACTCGCCTGTCAATAGGAATTCCTTTAGTGATAGTAGTACAAGTGATCCTTGGACTTGAGATCATCATAGTATCTTGTGTATGATGAGTTATACTTTGACATGTCCCTTAAGACCTTTAGGGTATATCAAAGGGTATGATTGGGTATAATAAGTTATACATAGAGATAGGTGAATGATCAATAAAGAATCTACCACTTCTAGTAAAAGGAGAAAATGTCCTATGTGATTCGATAAATGACGACTCAGAAGTCTTTGGCCAAAGCAGAATGAAATTAGAAAGGAGTTTCTAATTTACATTATCAGAGTTGTGCATTTGAGAATCGAAATACATATAATTAAATAAATATGACTTGATAGTAATTCCATGTCTTATATTTAATTGGGACATTGTATGGTAGAAGGATTGAATTGTACGGTAACTATGCACTGAAAGGTTCTTTTATGATTAATGTTGAAATCTATATTATCTGAAAAGTCGTTGATCGCTAAGGGGGCTTACCCTTATTGTAGAATAAATATTATTTATTTAAATGAATTAAATAGTTTAATTTATTTATTTAAATAAGATTAGAATTGTTCTAATTGATTTATTCACAACCGGTTTAATATGGAGAACCTAAAGGGTCACACCGCAAAAGGAAAATATTTATTTAAGAAGTAAATGGCATAATTGTAATAATAAGTTAAGTGTATTTAATTTAGTCTATGGAGATAGAATAAATTAAATAGCTTAATATTTATTATTTAATATTTTATAAATATTAAATATAAATTAATAAGAGGAGTCTTATTATTATTATTACTATTACTATTATTTAATTCCTAATAGGGATTGAGAATTAATTAATAGAAGTACTCTCACATTAATTCCTAATTGGATTAGGAGTTTAATTTAATTAAAGGAGTTTAATTAGAATAGAAACCCTAATCCTAAATAGTTTAGGGAAGGGTTTTCCTACATATATAAATAAGAGAAGTCTTATCATAGATTAGGGTTACACACTCTTGCATAAGAATTGTAGAGAGTACTTATAATTTTTAGAGAGATAGAAACTAGGGTTTTAACAACACCCATCTTCTTGAACAAGTATTATTCCTTGGTGGATCACCTCTAGAGGCCAAACACTTGGGTGGCTAACGTTGATCAAAGGAAGGAATTTAATCGGTGGAATTTAAGGAGAACGCGAAGGAATTAGAGGTGAACTTGTACCTGAGGAAGCTAGAATTCTACAGGGTATAATTCTTATTCTCCATCTCTTTCGTTTAATTAATAATTGTGCATAAAGAAAGATAATGGTGATGGTTTGTATAAAATTTTAAAATCTCATTTTATCGCGCTTCCGCACTATTTATGTAATTTGATTGCATATTCGCGCTATGTACAAACCTTACAGTGGTATCAAGAGCCAAATTTTATGCGAATTATTAATTGTTTTGATTCTGTATATACATTGATATGTGTTAAGAACAATTTAATTGGGCATAATTGTTTGTGTAAAATTATTTTATTTATTTTATTTATTTTTTTATTTATTTTGATTTTATTTATTTTCAATTAAGATAAAAGATTTATTTTGAATTGGAATATAATTAAAATTAAAAGTTTTATTTGAACTTGGAATTGGATTCTACGTTAACTACAATAAAGGAGTTTATTCAAATATGGAATAGGATTCCATGTTTCCTAGAATAAAGGAGTTTATTCACATATGGAATAGGATTCCATGTTTCCTAGAATAAAGGAGTTTATTCACATATGGAATAGGATTCCATGTTTCCTAGAATAAAGGAGTTTATTCACATATGGAATAGGATTCCATGTTTCCTTAAAAAATAAAGATGTTTATTTTGATAAGGAATAAGATTCAACATATTTTATTTTCCAACAATTTTAAGTTAAAAATAAAGGTGTTTATTTTAAACTTGAAATTGGTTTCCATATTAATTAAAATAAAAGAGTTTATTTTGATTTGGAATTTGATTAAAAATAAAGGAGTTTATTTTTATTCAAAAAAATGGATAAATTAAAATAAAAGAGTTTATTTTGATTTGGAATATGATTAAAATAAAGAAGTTTATTTTAATTGAAATTAGATTTCATGATAACTAATTAGAGTTGGAATTGGATTCCATGATAACTAATTGGAGTTGAAATTGAATTTTATACCAACTAATATTGCCCATTAAATGATATTAATGCATATATGGAATGATTTTATTATTCATGGGATGAATGTTATTTATTGATACATATAGAGATATGTTTGATAATAAATAGGGATTGATGATGGACTATTGACCAATGTGTGATTGGATTTATTTTAGTGGATGCTTGAATGTATGAGTTTTTATAAATGGGGTCTGCGTACCTCGTCTTCTCTAATTTTTTCTTAATGTAAATTCTATCTCCCTCCTATGTACTTCCCCTTGACTGCTGATCAAGGTTTCTATTTATTGTAAATAGTTTTTATAATAAGACTAGTTAGAATTAATTTTGAAAAATTGAAGACAAAGGAGCAAGGAGCGCTTGAAGACCAGTTTATAATGGAGCCCGGGTTTAAATGTAATAGTTATATTTAAATTTAATTCTTGCACCCTAGGTTTGACCTTTTGGTTCACTTGGTGGCTCTAGTGAACCAAACTAGAATAAAAGTCCATAATCAATCCGAGTAGAATATAGTATTCTATATGTGCATGCTTACTATGTATATATTATATATTATACAACATGCTTCGCATGTTTAATAATATGACGCGTATTTTATATATATATGTGCATGCGCGCTAAACAAGATGAGACAAATAATAACTAACCCCTCAAAGAAATTATATTAAGTCCTAAGCGTTCAAAGATATTTGGAATATCGAACGTCGCCTTCTAGCATGGTAAAGCGATAGAGTATTAAATATTTAATATAAGTTTGTTGTGTCACACAAGGCAAGTATTAAATATTTAAGATGTTGCTTTATCACATTTGATGCTTATACATAGACTGAACGATGCTGTTTTGTTGTGTCACCACAAGGACAGTGTTTTTCTTTCGAATATATGGAAGTGCTAGGTTGGACTTAACTTGGATAATTTTGATTCGGATGTGTCACCACTTGATCAAAATAACCTAAGAGGCAAAATACAAGAAGTTACATAGTGATGTAATTGACAATAGTTGTCTACCTATTTATTTATATATCGTTTGTTGTGTCACCACAAAGCTATATACATTTGAAATGGGATCCTTATTCTCACTAGCAAATCTTTAATTAGAATTGCCGAACTATATAATGAGGGTAATATAGTTTGATGAAAATAGTGGGAGATACCAATTTAAAATAAAGACCTAATTTATTTTGGTAATTAATTAAGAAATGAATGTATGCTAAAATGTTGTTAAATTACAAATTCATTTACAGAATTTTACGATGTCTATTCACTATCACTGTATAGCATATTAGATGCTAATTAACCGGACCGAATTACACGGACTAGTTAAGGAATTTGAGAATAGTTCTCAAGGCTGAAAAGTTATCTTATGTCCTTAATATACCTATCCCTGCAATGGTTGTAGACAATGCCTCAAAGGAAGAGATTGCTACTTTTAGAAAGTGGCAAGATGATGCACAGTTGGCTCAATGCATCATGCTCGCATCCATGAGTAACGAGCTTCAGCGTCAGCATGAAACTATGGATGCTCCTACTGTACTCCGGCACCTTCAAGGAGTTGAAGGGTGAGGAAAGTAGGACTATTAGATATCAGATATCTAAGGAGCTCTTCCGATCTAGAATGACCGATGGCACTACAGTATAGACATATGTCCTAAAATGATCAATTTGATTGAACAATTGGGACAACTGGGTTTTAATGGTTGGAGAGATGATCCAGGATTTGATCTTGCAATCACTTCCAGACTCTTTCTCACAAATTGTTGTGAATTTCCACATGAACAAGCTATATGTCAGCCTGCCTGAGTTGCTTAAACATGTTGAAAACTGTAAAGAGTCACTTTCCAACCAAAAAAGACCAAGTCTTACTGGTAGATGATTCTTCTAGGAAGCAGAAGAGGGCTAAAGGATCTTCTTAAAAGAAGAACAATTCAAAGAAGGTAAAAGGAAAGGCAAAAATAAAGGACAATAAGAACAAGACTGATGCGGATAGCAAAGGAGTTTGCTTCCACTGCAATAAGCCTGGATACTAGAATTAAAACTAGAGGGTAACCAGAAGAAGCTTAGTGAAGCTTCGGTTACAAATATGGGTTTGTTCATGATTGAAATAAATTTTTCTATAAGTCAAGGTTCTACTTGGGTATTGGATACCGGCTGTAGTTCTCACGTATGTAATCCAATGCAGAGACTAAGTAGAAGTAGAAAGCTAAACAAAGAATAAGTAATCTTACGCGTGGAGAATGAATCAATGGTTGCTGCATTAACCGTAGGAACTTATAGTTTACCATTGCCTACGGGCAAGTCTATTAAATTAATAAGTTGTTATTATGTTCCAGTTCTCTTTAGAAACATTATTACTTCCGTTATTGGACAAGGAAGGTTCTGGTATTATATTTAAGAACAATTGTTGTTCTATTTATAATGATAATGTTTTGTTTGAAACTGGAAGATTACTTGATAGACTTTGTATACTTGACTTACATGAAAATTATTTTGCAAATTGAACAAACTAATAAAAGAAAAGGAGATGGTCATTCAAAGAGTTGAATATGTGTATTTGATGAAATACAAGTCTAAATCATTTGAAATGTTCAAAGAATTCAGAAGTGAAACATATTGACAGAGTATTAAGATTCTTTGATCAGATCGAGGAAAGAATACTTGTACAATGAGTTTCTAGATCTTCTCAAAATGGTATTTTCTCATAATGGACACTTCCTGATACGCAATAATTGATTGGTGTATCTAAAAGGAGAAATTGTACCTTGTTGGACATGGTGCAGTCCATAATGATTTTTACCGACATTCTAGTATCCATCTGAGGTTATGCCCTAGAAATGGCTGCATATCAACAAAATAAGGTAACCTCAAAAATCTGGCCCCAAGACTCCATAAACGTTATGGATAGGGAGGATTCCTAATCTTAAGTATGTTAAGATAAGGGTTGTCCAGCTTATGTGAAAAGGTTTCAAAGATAAGTTTGGGACAAAATCTGACAAGTGCAGACTTGTGGGATATCCTAAAGTAAGTTTAGGGTATTATTACTATAATCCTACGCGCTGCCTTCTTAGATAAATGTGTTTATCATTGAAGGAGCTAGTGGGAGGGTAAAAGATCTTGAAGGAGTTCAAGAACCACAAAGCACTTTAAGTCGAATCGAGGAACCTGTAGATAGACCTATTGTACCACAACCGAATCGTAAATCTGGAAGAGTACCGAAGATACCTGGGAGGTATGGATTCATCATAGAGGATGATGATGAGGTACGCATCATAAAGGATGATAATCCAGTTATATACAATGAGGCTATGAGTAGAAGACACTCAGAGAAATGGCAGATGGCCATGAAATCCGAAATGGACTCCATGTATGAGAACCAAGTATAGACTCTGGTTACTCCACAAAAGGGCATAGTGCCAAGAGTGTGAATATGGGTCTTTAAGAGAAAGACTGGGGCAAATGGCAAGGTGGAGACCTATAAGACCAGACCTGTTTAAAAGGTTTCAAATAAAGTCAAGGAGTTGACTGTGATAAAACCTTATTACTGGGTAATGCTCAAGTCCATTTGGATTTTTCTTGTGATTGCAGCTTATTACGAAATCTGGCAAAAATGGATGTGGAGACACCCTTCCTCAATGAAGACTTGAGGAGAATGTATGTATGATACAGCCAGAGGAATTTGTTTCAAAGGTTGAAGCAAATCGTGTTTTAAGCTACAATGATCCATTTATGGATTGAAGCAAGCTTCTCAAAAATGGAACATTCATTTTGATGAGACAATCAAAAGAGTTTGATTTTATCAAAAATGAGAATGAACCTAGTGTGTACAAAAGGGTAAGTGGGAGCACTGTGACATTCTTGGTATTATATGTTGATATACTATCGACAAGGAATAACACACCAATGCTACAATCAGTAAAGATAAAATTGTCTAAACATTCTTCCATGAATGACTTGGGAGGAGCATCCTATAAATTGGGGATAGAAATCTATATAGATAGATTTAAAAGGATGTTTGGCTTGACCCAATGAACGTATATTCATTCGATGCTAAAGGCGTTTAGCATTGCAAACTCCAAGAAAGGTCTCATGATGATGAGCCGTGGAGTGTATCTCTCTAAAATTGTCCCCAATTAAAAGAGAGATCGCATGAGTTACTATCATGCATGCAATGAATATACTAGGCATGATGTTGATCAGTCATATTCTAGAGAAGATCACTATAAGACAGTGATAAACATCTTTAAGTACTAAACCGGTATTGAAGATGTAATCATAATTCATGGTAGGTCCGAATTAAAACTAGAGGGCTAAACAGACTCAAGTTTTTTCAGACTGACCAAGACGATAACAATTCCACTTTAAGGTAAATCGTTACCTTGAAAGGTGGTGCAGTGAATTGGAAAAGTTCCAAACAACAAAGAGTTGCTGGTTTAATGACAAAGACAAAGTATATAGCTGTAAATGAAGCTGCAAGTTGATTGTTTGGATGAAAAGTTCATTACAGAACTAGGAATAGTTCTTAAGTCTCATCTTGGATTCAAACATGTGTTGCGGCACTTTCATTTGATTAGTAAAATCATTGAAAGAAGAAAAGTCACTATAGAGATAGTGGACTCTCGAGAACAACATTGCATATCCATCTACTGAAGCTTTATCCAACAGCAGGATAATCGTCACTTAGAGAAGAAGGGTATTAGATACCATGGCGATTGGCTTTAGTGCAAGTGGGAGATTGAAAGTAGTATGCACACAAGCCAATCATATTTGATATGATGTAGCATATACTTTGTAATCTTATTCGTTTGTTAAAGGCATTTTACTTTATCTACATGGTGCTGTTATATTAAATGTGATAAACCCATAGTTTTGAGCAATGTTTTTAGAATCATGATGGTGATCATGCTAATGAGATCTAAATTCTAGATAGCTCACAAACTAAAATTGTTCCTAATTGTTGGATTACTAAAAAGGGGATTAGTGAATCCGGATAGATTAGTACATACGTTGCTTGCTCTTATGAAGAGGATGATTGATCTCATAATCATTTGTGTGG
The DNA here is from genome assembly GCA_034770075.1 of Aralia elata. Lineage (NCBI taxonomy): Eukaryota > Viridiplantae > Streptophyta > Magnoliopsida > Apiales > Araliaceae > Aralia > Aralia elata. The sequence goes on along the minus strand of CM068377.1, from coordinate 48,023,064 downwards.
AGACACTAAAGCAAGTATGTAGGTGCTTATTAGAGAATAAGTTCACTGAACGTGGCTCGCTAAGGAATACCTAATGGAGTTTTACTCGCCTGTCAATAGGAATTCCTCTAGTGATAGTAGTACAAGTGATCCTTGGACTTGAGATCATCATAGTATCTTGTGTATGATGAGTTATACTTTGACATGTCCCTTAAGACCTTTAGGGTATATCAAAGGGTATGATTGGGTATAATAAGTTATACATGGAGATAGGTGAATGATCAATAAAGAATCTACCACTTCTAGTAAAAGGAGAAAATGTCCTATGTGATTCGATAAATGACGACTCAGAAGTCTTTGGCCAAAGCAGAATGAAATTAGAAAGGAGTTTCTAATTTACATTATCAGAGTTGTGCATTTGAGAATCGAAATACATATAATTAATTAAATAAGACTTGACAGTAATTCCATGTCTTATATTTAATTGGGACATTGTATGGTAGAAGGATTGAATTGTACGGTAACTATGCACTGAAAGGTTCTTTTATGATTAATGTTGAAATCTATATTATCTGGAAAGTCGTTGATCGCTAAGGGGGCTTACCCTTATTGTAGAATAAATATTATTTATTTAAATGAATTAAATAGTTTAATTTATTTATTTAAATAAGATTAGAATTGTTCTAATTGATTTATTCACAACCGGTTTAATATGGAGAACCTAAAGGGTCACACCGCAAAATAAAAATATTTATTTAAGAAGTAAATGGCATAATTGTAATAATAAGTTGAGTGTATTTAATTTAGTCTATGGAGATAGAATAAATTAAATAGCTTAATATTTATTATTTAATATTTTATAAATATTAAATATAAATTAATAAGAGGAGTCTTATTATTATTATTACTATTACTATTATTTAATTCCTAATAGGGATTGAGAATTAATTAATAGAAGTACTCTCACATGAATTCCTAATTGGATTAGGAGTTTAATTTAATTAAAGGAGTTTAATTAGAATAGAAACCCTAATCCTAAATAGTTTAGGGAAGGGTTTTCCTACATCTATAAATAAGAGAAGTCTTATCATAGATTAGGGTTACACACTCTTGCATAAGAATTGTAGAGAGTACTTACAATTTTTAGATAGATAGAAACTAGGGTTTTAACAACACCCATCTTCTTGAACAAGTATTATTCCTTGGTGGATCACCTCTAGAGGCCAAACACTTGGGTGGCTAACGTTGATCAAAGGAAGGAATTTAATCGGTGGAATTCAAGGAGAACGCGAAGGAATTGGAGGTGAACTTGTACCTGAGGAAGCTAGAATTCTACAGGGTATAATTCTTATTCTCCATCTCTTTCGTTTAATTAATAATTGTGCATAAAGAAAGATCATGGTGATGGTTTGTATAAAATTTTAAAATCTCATTTTATCGCGCTTCCGCACTATTTATGTAATTTGATTGCATATTCGCGCTATGTACAAACCTTACAGTGGTATCAAGAGCCAAACTTTATGCGAATTATTAATTGTTTTGATTCTGTATATACATTGATATGTGTTAAGAACAATTTAATTGGGCATAATTGTTTGTGTAAAATTATTTTATTTATTTTATTTATTTTTTTATTTATTTTGATTTTATTTATTTTCAATTAAGATAAAAGGTTTATTTTGAATTGGAATATAATTAAAATTAAAAGTTTTATTTGAACTTGGAATTGGATTCTACGTTAACTACAATAAAGGAGTTTATTCAAATATGGAATAGGATTCCATGTTTCCTAGAATAAAGAAGTTTATTCACATATGGAATATGATTCCATGTTTCCTAGAATAAAGGAGTTTATTCACATATGGAATAGGATTCCATGTTTCCTAGAATAAAGGAGTTTATTCACATATGGAATAGGATTCCATGTTTCCTTAAAAAATAAAGATGTTTATTTTGATAAGGAATAGGATTCAACATATTTTATTTTCCAACAATTTTAAGTTAAAAATAAAGGTGTTTATTTTAAACTTGAAATTGGTTTCCATATTAATTAAAATAAAAGAGTTTATTTTGATTTGGAATTTGATTAAAAATAAAGGAGTTTATTTTTATTCAAAAAAATGGATAAATTAAAATAAAAGAGTTTATTTTGATTTGGAATATGATTAAAATAAAGAAGTTTATTTTAATTGAAATTAGATTTCATGATAACTAATTAGAGTTGGAATTGGATTCCATGATAACTAATTGGAGTTGAAATTGAATTTTATACCAACTAATATTGCCCATTAAATGATATTAATGCATATATGGAATGATTTTATTATTCATGGGATGAATGTTATTTATTGATACATATAGAGATATGTATGATAATAAATAGGGATTGATTATGGACTATTGACCAATGTGTGATTGGATTTATTTTAGTGGATGCTTGAATGTATGAGTTTTTATAAATGGGGTCTGCGTACCTCGTCTTCTCTAATTTTTTCTTAATGTAAATTCTATCTCCCTCCTATGTACTTCCCCTTGACTGCTGATCAAGGTTTCTATTTATTGTAAATAATTTTTGTAATAAGACTAGTTAGAATTAATTTTGAAAAATTGAAGACAAAGGAGCAAGGAGCGCTTGAAGACCAGTTTGTAATGGAGCCCGGGTTTAAATGTAATAGTTATATTTAAATTTAATTCTTGCACCCTAGGTTTGACCTTTTGGTTCACTTGGTGGCTCTAGTGAACCAAACTAGAATAATAGTCCATAATCAATCCGAGTAGAATATAGTATTCTATATGTGCATGCTTACTATGTATATATTATATATTATACAACATGCTTCGCATGTTTAATAATATGACGCGTATTTTATATATATATGTGCATGCGCGCTAAACAAGATGAGACAAATAATAACTAACCCCTCAAAGAAATTATATTAAGTCCTAAGCGTTCAAAGATATTTGGAATATCGAACGTCGCCTTCTAGCATGGTAAAGCGATAGAGTATTAAATATTTAATATAAGTTTGTTGTGTCACACAAGGCAAGTATTAAATATTTAAGATGTTGCTTTATCACATTTGATGCTTATACATAGACTGAACGATGCTGTTTTGTTGTGTCACCACAAGGACAGTGTTTTTCTTTCGAATATATGGAAGTGCTAGGTTGGACTTAACTTGGATAATTTTGATTCGGATGTGTCACCACTTGATCAAAATAATCTAAGAGGCAAAATACAAGAAGTTACATAGTGATGTAATTGACAATAGTTGTCTACCTATTTATTTATATATCGTTTGTTGTGTCACCACAAAGCTATATACATTTGAAATGGGATCCTTATTCTCACTAGCAAATCTTTAATTAGAATTGCCGAACTATATAATGAGGGTAATATAGTTTGATGAAAATAGTGGGAGATACCAATTTAAAATAAAGACCTAATTTATTTTGGTAATTAATTAAGAAATGAATGTATGCTAAAATGTTGTTAAATTACAAATTCATTTACAGAATTTTACGATGTCTATTCACTATCACTGTATAGCATATTAGATGCTAATTAACCGGACCGAATTACACGGACTAGTTAAGGAATTTGAGAATAGTTCTCAAGGCTGAAAAGTTATCTTATGTCCTTAATATACCTATCCCTGCAATGGTTGTAGACAATGCCTCAAAGGAAGAGATTGCTACTTTTAGAAAGTGGCAAGATGATGCACAGTTGGCTCAATGCATCATGCTCGCATCCATGAGTAACGAGCTTCAGCGTCAGCATGAAACTATGGATGCTCCTACTGTACTCCGGCACCTTCAAGGAGTTGAAGGGTGAGGAAAGTAGGACTATTAGATATCAGATATCTAAGGAGCTCTTCCGATCTAGAATGACCGATGGCACTACAGTATAGACATATGTCCTAAAATGATCAATTTGATTGAACAATTGGGACAACTGGGTTTTAATGGTTGGAGAGATGATCCAGGATTTGATCTTGCAATCACTTCCAGACTCTTTCTCACAAATTGTTGTGAATTTCCACATGAACAAGCTATATGTCAGCCTGCCTGAGTTGCTTAAACATGTTGAAAACTGTAAAGAGTCACTTTCCAACCAAGAAAGACCAAGTCTTACTGGTAGATGATTCTTCTAGGAAGCAGAAGAGGGCTAAAGGATCTTCTTAAAAGAAGAACAATTCAAAGAAGGTAAAAGAAAAGGCAAAAATAAAGGACAATAAGAACAAGACTGATGCGGATAGCAAAGGAGTTTGCTTCCACTGCAATAAGCCTGGATACTAGAATTAAAACTAGAGGGTAACCAGAAGAAGCTTAGTGAAGCTTCGGTTACAAATATGGGTTTGTTCATGATTGAAATAAATTTTTCTATAAGTCAAGGTTCTACTTGGGTATTGGATACCGGCTGTAGTTCTCACGTATGCAATCCAATGCAGAGACTAAGTAGAAGTAGAAAGCTAAACAAAGAATAAGTAATCTTACGCGTGGAGAATGAAGCAATGGTTGCTGCATTAACCGTAGGAACTTATAGTTTAGCATTGCCTACGGGCAAGTCTATTAAATTAATAAGTTGTTATTATGTTCCAGTTCTCTTTAGAAACATTATTACTTCCGTTATTGGACAAGGAAGGTTCTGGTATTATATTTAAGAACAATTGTTGTTCTATTTATAATGATAATGTTTTGTTTGAAACTGGAAGATTACTTGATAGACTTTGTATACTTGACTTACATGAAAATTATTTTGCAAATTGAACAAACTAATAAAAGAAAAGGAGATGGTCATTCAAAGAGTTGAATATGTGTATTTGATGAAATACAAGTCTAAATCATTTGAAATGTTCAAAGAATTCAGAAGTGAAACATATTGACAGAGTATTAAGATTCTTTGATCAGATCGAGGAAAGAATACTTGTACAATGAGTTTCTAGATCTTCTCAAAATGGTATTTTCTCATAATGGACACTTCCTGATACGCAATAATTGATTGGTGTATCTAAAAGGAGAAATTGTACCTTGTTGGACATGGTGCAGTCCATAATGATTTTTACCGACATTCTAGTATCCATCTGAGGTTATGCCCTAGAAATGGCTGCATATCAACAAAATAAGGTAACCTCAAAAATCTGGCCCCAAGACTCCATAAACGTTATGGATAGGGAGGATTCCTAATCTTAAGTATGTTAAGATAAGGGTTGTCCAGCTTATGTGAAAAGGTTTCAAAGATAAGTTTGGGACAAAATCTGACAAGTGCAGACTTGTGGGATATCCTAAAGTAAGTTTAGGGTATTATTACTATAATCCTACGCGCTGCCTTCTTAGATAAATGTGTTTATCATTGAAGGAGCTAGTGGGAGGGTAAAAGATCTTGAAGGAGTTCAAGAACCACAAAGCACTTTAAGTCGAATCGAGGAACCTGTAGATAGACCTATTGTACCACAACCGAATCGTAAATCTGGAAGAGTACCGAAGATACCTGGGAGGTATGGATTCATCATAGAGGATGATGATGAGGTACGCATCATAAAGGATGATAATCCAGTTATATACAATGAGGCTATGAGTAGAAGACACTTAGAGAAATGGCAGATGGCCATGAAATCCGAAATGGACTCCATGTATGAGAACCAAGTATAGACTCTGGTTACTCCACAAAAGGGCATAGTGCCAAGAGTGTGAATATGGGTCTTTAAGAGAAAGACTGGGGCAAATGGCAAGGTGGAGACCTATAAGACCAGACCTGTTTAAAAGGTTTCAAATAAAGTCAAGGAGTTGACTGTGATAAAACCTTATTACTGGGTAATGCTCAAGTCCATTTGGATTTTTCTTGTGATTGCAGCTTATTACGAAATCTGGCAAAAATGGATGTGGAGACACCCTTCCTCAATGAAGACTTGAGGAGAATGTATGTATGATACAGCCAGAGGAATTTGTTTCAAAGGTTGAAGCAAATCGTGTTTTAAGCTACAATGATCCATTTATGGATTGAAGCAAGCTTCTCAAAAATGGAACATTCATTTTGATGAGACAATCAAAAGAGTTTGATTTTATCAAAAATGAGAATGAACCTAGTGTGTACAAAAGGGTAAGTGGGAGCACTGTGACATTCTTGGTATTATATGTTGATATACTATCGACAAGGAATAACACACCAATGCTACAATCAGTAAAGATAAAATTGTCTAAACATTCTTCCATGAATGACTTGGGAGGAGCATCCTATAAATTGGGGATAGAAATCTATATAGATAGATTTAAAAGGATGTTTGGCTTGACCCAATGAACGTATATTCATTCGATGCTAAAGGCGTTTAGCATTGCAAACTCCAAGAAAGGTCTCATGATGATGAGCCGTGGAGTGTATCTCTCTAAAATTGTCCCCAATTAAAAGAGAGATCGCATGAGTTACTATCATGCATGCAATGAATATACTAGGCATGATGTTGATCAGTCATATTCTAGAGAAGATCACTATAAGACAGTGATAAACATCTTTAAGTACTAAACCGGTATTGAAGATGTAATCATAATTCATGGTAGGTCCGAATTAAAACTAGAGGGCTAAACAGACTCAAGTTTTTTCAGACTGACCAAGACGATAACAAATCCACTTTAAGGTAAATCGTTACCTTGAAAGGTGGTGCAGTGAATTGGAAAAGTTCCAAACAACAAAGAGTTGCTGGTTTAATGACAAAGACAAAGTATATAGCTGTAAATGAAGCTGCAAGTTGATTGTTTGGATGAAAAGTTCATTACAGAACTAGGAATAGTTCTTAAGTCTCATCTTGGATTCAAACATGTGTTGCGGCACTTTCATTTGATTAGTAAAATCATTGAAAGAAGAAAAGTCACTATAGAGATAGTGGACTCTCGAGAACAGCATTGCATATCCATCTACTGAAGCTTTATCCAACAGCAGGATAATCGTCACTTAGAGAAGAAGGGTATTAGATACCATGGCGATTGGCTTTAGTGCAAGTGGGAGATTGAAAGTAGTATGCACACAAGCCAATCATATTTGATATGATGTAGCATATACTTTGTAATCTTATTCGTTTGTTAAAGGCATTTTACTTTATCTACATGGTGCTGTTATATTAAATGTGATAAACCCATAGTTTTGAGCAATGTTTTTAGAATCATGATGGTGATCATGCTAATGAGATCTAAATTCTAGATAGCTCACAAACTAAAATTGTTCCTAATCGTTGGATTACTAAAAAGGGGATTAGTGAATCCGGATAGATTAGTACATACGTTGCTTGCTCTTATGAAGAGGATGATTGATCTCATAATCATTTGTGTGGAGACACTAAAGCAAGTATGTAGGTGCTTATTAGAGAATAAGTTCACTGAAGTGGCTCGCTAAGGAATACCTAATGGAGTTTTACTCGCCTGTCAATAGGAATTCCTCTAGTGATAGTAGTACAAGTGATCCTTGGACTTGAGATCATCATAGTATCTTGTGTATGATGAGTTATACTTTGACATGTCCCTTAAGACCTTTAGGGTATATCAAAGGGTATGATTGGGTATAATAAGTTATACATGGAGATAGGTGAATGATCAATAAAGAATCTACCACTTCTAGTAAAAGGAGAAAATGTCCTATGTGATTCGATAAATGACGACTCAGAAGTCTTTGGCCAAAGCAGAATGAAATTAGAAAGGAGTTTCTAATTTACATTATCAGAGTTGTGCATTTGAGAATCGAAATACATATAATTAATTAAATAAGACTTGACAGTAATTCCATGTCTTATATTTAATTGGGACATTGTATGGTAGAAGGATTGAATTGTACGGTAACTATGCACTGAAAGGTTCTTTTATGATTAATGTTGAAATCTATATTATCTGGAAAGTCGTTGATCGCTAAGGGGGCTTACCCTTATTGTAGAATAAATATTATTTATTTAAATGAATTAAATAGTTTAATTTATTTATTTAAATAAGATTAGAATTGTTCTAATTGATTTATTCACAACCGGTTTAATATGGAGAACCTAAAGGGTCACACCGCAAAAGAAAAATATTTATTTAAGAAGTAAATGGCATAATTGTAATAATAAGTTGAGTGTATTTAATTTAGTCTATGGAGATAGAATAAATTAAATAGCTTAATATTTATTATTTAATATTTTATAAATATTAAATATAAATTAATAAGAGGAGTCTTATTATTATTATTACTATTACTATTATTTAATTCCTAATAGGGATTGAGAATTAATTAATAGAAGTACTCTCACATGAATTCCTAATTGGATTAGGAGTTTAATTTAATTAAAGGAGTTTAATTAGAATAGAAACCCTAATCCTAAATAGTTTAGGGAAGGGTTTTCCTACATCTATAAATAAGAGAAGTCTTATCATAGATTAGGGTTACACACTCTTGCATAAGAATTGTAGAGAGTACTTACAATTTTTAGATAGATAGAAACTAGGGTTTTAACAACACCCATCTTCTTGAACAAGTATTATTCCTTGGTGGATCACCTCTAGAGGCCAAACACTTTGGTGGCTAACGTTGATCAAAGGAAGGAATTTAATCGGTGGAATTCAAGGAGAACGCGAAGGAATTGGAGGTGAACTTGTACCTGAGGAAGCTAGAATTCTACAGGGTATAATTCTTATTCTCCATCTCTTTCGTTTAATTAATAATTGTGCATAAAGAAAGATCATGGTGATGGTTTGTATAAAATTTTAAAATCTCATTTTATCGCGCTTCCGCACTATTTATGTAATTTGATTGCATATTCGCGCTATGTACAAACCTTACAGTGGTATCAAGAGCCAAACTTTATGCGAATTATTAATTGTTTTGATTCTGTATATACATTGATATGTGTTAAGAACAATTTAATTGGGCATAATTGTTTGTGTAAAATTATTTTATTTATTTTATTTATTTTTTTATTTATTTTGATTTTATTTATTTTCAATTAAGATAAAAGGTTTATTTTGAATTGGAATATAATTAAAATTAAAAGTTTTATTTGAACTTGGAATTGGATTCTACGTTAACTACAATAAAGGAGTTTATTCAAATATGGAATAGGATTCCATGTTTCCTAGAATAAAGAAGTTTATTCACATATGGAATAGGATTCCATGTTTCCTAGAATAAAGGAGTTTATTCACATATGGAATAGGATTCCATGTTTCCTAGAATAAAGGAGTTTATTCACATATGGAATAGGATTCCATGTTTCCTTAAAAAATAAAGATGTTTATTTTGATAAGGAATAGGATTCAACATATTTTATTTTCCAACAATTTTAAGTTAAAAATAAAGGTGTTTATTTTAAACTTGAAATTGGTTTCCATATTAATTAAAATAAAAGAGTTTATTTTGATTTGGAATTTGATTAAAAATAAAGGAGTTTATTTTTATTCAAAAAAATGGATAAATTAAAATAAAAGAGTTTATTTTGATTTGGAATATGATTAAAATAAAGAAGTTTATTTTAATTGAAATTAGATTTCATGATAACTAATTAGAGTTGGAATTGGATTCCATGATAACTAATTGGATTTGAAATTGAATTTTATACCAACTAATATTGCCCATTAAATGATATTAATGCATATATGGAATGATTTTATTATTCATGGGATGAATGTTATTTATTGATACATATAGAGATATGTATGATAATAAATAGGGATTGATTATGGACTATTGACCAATGTGTGATTGGATTTATTTTAGTGGATGCTTGAATGTATGAGTTTTTATAAATGGGGTCTGCGTACCTCGTCTTCTCTAATTTTTTCTTAATGTAAATTCTATCTCCCTCCTATGTACTTCCCCTTGACTGCTGATCAAGGTTTCTATTTATTGTAAATAGTTTTTGTAATAAGACTAGTTAGAATTAATTTTGAAGAATTGAAGACAAAGGAGCAAGGAGCGCTTGAAGACCAGTTTGTAATGGAGCCCGGGTTTAAATGTAATAGTTATATTTAAATTTAATTCTTGCACCCTAGGTTTGACCTTTTGGTTCACTTGGTGCCTCTAGTGAACCAAACTAGAATAAAAGTCCATAATCAATCCGAGTAGAATATAGTATTCTATATGTGCATGCTTACTATGTATATATTATATATTATACAACATGCTTCGCATGTTTAATAATATGACGCGTATTTTATATATATATGTGCATGCGCGCTAAACAAGATGAGACAAATAATAACTAACCCCTCAAAGAAATTATATTAAGTCCTAAGCGTTCAAAGATATTTGGAATATCGAACGTCGCCTTCTAGCATGGTAAAGCGATAGAGTATTAAATATTTAATATAAGTTTGTTGTGTCACACAAGGCAAGTATTAAATATTTAAGATGTTGCTTTATCACATTTGATGCTTATACATAGACTGAACGATGCTGTTTTGTTGTGTCACCACAAGGACAGTGTTTTTCTTTCGAATATATGGAAGTGCTAGGTTGGACTTAACTTGGATAATTTTGATTCGGATGTGTCACCATTTGATCAAAATAATCTAAGAGGCAAAATACAAGAAGTTACATAGTGATGTAATTGACAATAGTTGTCTACCTATTTATTTATATATCGTTTGTTGTGTCACCACAAAGCTATATACATTTGAAATGGGATCCTTATTCTCACTAGCAAATCTTTAATTAGAATTGCCGAACTATATAATGAGGGTAATATAGTTTGATGAAAATAGTGGGAGATACCAATTTAAAATAAAGACCTAATTTATTTTGGTAATTAATTAAGAAATGAATGTATGCTAAAATGTTGTTAAATTACAAATTCATTTACAGAATTTTACGATGTCTATTCACTATCACTGTATAGCATATTAGATGCTAATTAACCGGACCGAATTACACGGACTAGTTAAGGAATTTGAGAATAGTTCTCAAGGCTGAAAAGTTATCTTATGTCCTTAATATACCTATCCCTGCAATGGTTGTAGACAATGCCTCAGAGGAAGAGATTGCTACTTTTAGAAAGTGGCAAGATGATGCACAGTTGGCTCAATGCATCATGCTCGCATCCATGAGTAACGAGCTTCAGCGTCAGCATGAAACTATGGATGCTCCTACTGTACTCCGGCACCTTCAAGGAGTTGAAGGGTGAGGAAAGTAGGACTATTAGATATCAGATATCTAAGGAGCTCTTCCGATCTAGAATGACCGATGGCACTACAGTATAGACATATGTCCTAAAATGATCAATTTGATTGAACAATTGGGACAACTGGGTTTTAATGGTTGGAGAGATGATCCAGGATTTGATCTTGCAATCACTTCCAGACTCTTTCTCACAAATTGTTGTGAATTTCCACATGAACAAGCTATATGTCAGCCTGCCTGAGTTGCTTAAACATGTTGAAAACTGTAAAGAGTCACTTTCCAACCAAGAAAGACCAAGTCTTACTGGTAGATGATTCTTCTAGGAAGCAGAAGAGGGCTAAAGGATCTTCTTAAAAGAAGAACAATTCAAAGAAGGTAAAAGAAAAGGCAAAAATAAAGGACAATAAGAACAAGACTGATGCGGATAGCAAAGGAGTTTGCTTCCACTGCAATAAGCCTGGATACTAGAATTAAAACTAGAGGGTAACCAGAAGAAGCTTAGTGAAGCTTCGGTTACAAATATGGGTTTGTTCATGATTGAAATAAATTTTTCTATAAGTCAAGGTTCTACTTGGGTATTGGATACCGGCTGTAGTTCTCACGTATGCAATCCAATGCAGAGACTAAGTAGAAGTAGAAAGCTAAACAAAGAATAAGTAATCTTACGCGTGGAGAATGAAGCAATGGTTGCTGCATTAACCGTAGGAACTTATAGTTTAGCATTGCCTACGGGCAAGTCTATTAAATTAATAAGTTGTTATTATGTTCCAGTTCTCTTTAGAAACATTATTACTTCCGTTATTGGACAAGGAAGGTTCTGGTATTATATTTAAGAACAATTGTTGTTCTATTTATAATGATAATGTTTTGTTTGAAACTGGAAGATTACTTGATAGACTTTGTATACTTGACTTACATGAAAATTATTTTGCAAATTGAACAAACTAATAAAAGAAAAGGAGATGGTCATTCAAAGAGTTGAATATGTGTATTTGATGAAATACAAGTCTAAATCATTTGAAATGTTCAAAGAATTCAGAAGTGAAACATATTGACAGAGTATTAAGATTCTTTGATCAGATCGAGGAAAGAATACTTGTACAATGAGTTTCTAGATCTTCTCAAAATGGTATTTTCTCATAATGGACACTTCCTGATACGCAATAATTGATTGGTGTATCTAAAAGGAGAAATTGTACCTTGTTGGACATGGTGCAGTCCATAATGATTTTTACCGACATTCTAGTATCCATCTGAGGTTATGCCCTAGAAATGGCTGCATATCAACAAAATAAGGTAACCTCAAAAATCTGGCCCCAAGACTCCATAAACGTTATGGATAGGGAGGATTCCTAATCTTAAGTATGTTAAGATAAGGGTTGTCCAGCTTATGTGAAAAGGTTTCAAAGATAAGTTTGGGACAAAATCTGACAAGTGCAGACTTGTGGGATATCCTAAAGTAAGTTTAGGGTATTATTACTATAATCCTACGCGCTGCCTTCTTAGATAAATGTGTTTATCATTGAAGGAGCTAGTGGGAGGGTAAAAGATCTTGAAGGAGTTCAAGAACCACAAAGCACTTTAAGTCGAATCGAGGAACCTGTAGATAGACCTATTGTACCACAACCGAATCGTAAATCTGGAAGAGTACCGAAGATACCTGGGAGGTATGGATTCATCATAGAGGATGATGATGAGGTACGCATCATAAAGGATGATAATCCAGTTATATACAATGAGGCTATGAGTAGAAGACACTCAGAGAAATGGCAGATGGCCATGAAATCCGAAATGGACTCCATGTATGAGAACCAAGTATAGACTCTGGTTACTCCACAAAAGGGCATAGTGCCAAGAGTGTGAATATGGGTCTTTAAGAGAAAGACTGGGGCAAATGGCAAGGTGGAGACCTATAAGACCAGACCTGTTTAAAAGGTTTCAAATAAAGTCAAGGAGTTGACTGTGATAAAACCTTATTACTGGGTAATGCTCAAGTCCATTTGGATTTTTCTTGTGATTGCAGCTTATTACGAAATCTGGCAAAAATGGATGTGGAGACACCCTTCCTCAATGAAGACTTGAGGAGAATGTATGTATGATACAGCCAGAGGAATTTGTTTCAAAGGTTGAAGCAAATCGTGTTTTAAGCTACAATGATCCATTTATGGATTGAAGCAAGCTTCTCAAAAATGGAACATTCATTTTGATGAGACAATCAAAAGAGTTTGATTTTATCAAAAATGAGAATGAACCTAGTGTGTACAAAAGGGTAAGTGGGAGCACTGTGACATTCTTGGTATTATATGTTGATATACTATCGACAAGGAATAACACACCAATGCTACAATCAGTAAAGATAAAATTGTTTAAACATTCTTCCATGAATGACTTGGGAGGAGCATCCTATAAATTGGGGATAGAAATCTATATAGATAGATTTAAAAGGATGTTCGGCTTGACCCAATGAACGTATATTCATTCGATGCTAAAGGCGTTTAGCATTGTAAACTCCAAGAAAGGTCTCATGATGATGAGCCGTGGAGTGTATCTCTCTAAAATTGTCCCCAATTAAAAGAGAGATCGCATGAGTTACTATCATGCATGCAATGAATATACTAGGCATGATGTTGATCAGTCATATTCTAGAGAAGATCACTATAAGACAGTGATAAACATCTTTAAGTACTAAACCGGTATTGAAGATGTAATCATAATTCATGGTAGGTACGAATTAAAACTAGAGGGCCAAACAGACTCAAGTTTTTTCAGACTGACCAAGACGATAACAAATCCACTTTAAGGTAAATCGTTACCTTGAAAGGTGGTGCAGTGAATTGGAAAAGTTCCAAACAACAAAGAGTTGCTGGTTTAATGACAAAGACAAAGTATATAGCTGTAAATGAAGCAGCAAGTTGATTGTTTGGATGAAAAGTTCATTACAGAACTAGGAATAGTTCTTAAGTCTCATCTTGGATTCAAACATGTGTTGCGGCACTTTCATTTGATTAGTAAAATCATTGAAAGAAGAAAAGTCACTATAGAGATAGTGGACTCTCGAGAACAGCATTGCATATCCATCTACTGAAGCTTTATCCAACAGCAGGATAATCGTCACTTAGAGAAGAAGGGTATTAGATACCATGGCGATTGGCTTTAGTGCAAGTGGGAGATTGAAAGTAGTATGCACACAAGCCAATCATATTTGATATGATGTAGTATATACTTTGTAATCTTATTCGTTTGTTAAAGGCATTTTATTTTATCTACATGGTGCTGTTATATTAAATGTGATAAACCCATAGTTTTGAGCAATGTTTTTAGAATCATGATGGTGATCATGCTAATGAGATCTAAATTCTAGATAGCTCACAAACTAAAATTGTTCCTAATCGTTGGATTACTAAAAAGGGGATTAGTGAATCCGGATAGATTAGTACATACGTTGCTTGCTCTTATGAAGAGGATGATTGATCTCATAATCATTTGTGTGGAGACACTAAAGCAAGTATGTAGGTGCTTATTAGAGAATAAGTTCACTGAACGTGGCTCGCTAAGGAATACCTAATGGAGTTTTACTCGCCTGTCAATAGGAATTCCTCTAGTGATAGTAGTACAAGTGATCCTTGGACTTGAGATCATCATAGTATCTTGTGTATGATGAGTTATACTTTGACATGTCCCTTAAGACCTTTAGGGTATATCAAAGGGTATGATTGGTGATATAATAAGTTATACATGGAGATAGGTGAATGATCAATAAATAATCTACCACTTCTAGTAAAAGGAGAAAATGTCCTATGTGATTCGATAAATGACGACTCAGAAGTCTTTGGCCAAAGCAAAATGAAATTAGAAAGGAGTTTCTAATTTACATTATCAGAGTTGTGCATTTGAGAATCGAAATACATATAATTAATTAAATAAGACTTGACAGTAATTCCATGTCTTATATTTAATTGGGACATTGTATGGTAGAAGGATTGAATTGTACGGTAACTATGCACTGAAAGGTTCTTTTATGATTAATGTTGAAATCTATATTATCTGGAAAGTCGTTGATCGCTAAGGGGGCTTACCCTTATTGTAGAATAAATATTATTTATTTAAATGAATTAAATAGTTTAATTTATTTATTTAAATAAGATTAGAATTGTTCTAATTGATTTATTCATAACCGGTTTAATATGGAGAACCTAAAGGGTCACACCGCAAAAGAAAAATATTTATTTAAGAAGTAAATGGCATAATTGTAATAATAAGTTAAGTGTATTTAATTTAGTTTATGGAGATAGAATAAATTAGATAGCTTAATATTTATTATTTAATATTTTAGAAATATTAAATATAAATTAATAAGAGGAGTCTTATTATTATTACTATTACTATTATTTAATTCCTAATAGGGATTGAGAATTAATTAATAGAAGTACTCTCACATGAATTCCTAATTGGATTAGGAGTTTAATTTAATTAAAGGAATTTAATTAGAATAGAAACCCTAATCCTAAATAGTTTAGGGAAGGGTTTCCTACATCTATAAATAAGAGAAGTCTTATCATAGATTAGGGTTACACACTCTTGCATAAGAATTGTAGAGAGTACTTACAATTTTTAGAGAGATAGAAACTAGGGTTTTGCCAACACCCATCTTCTTGAACAAGTATTATTCCTTGGTGGATCACCTCTAGAGGCCAAACACTTGGGTGGCTAACGTTGATCAAAGGAAGGAATTTAATCGGTGGAAT
Organism: Aralia elata; assembly: GCA_034770075.1. Classification (NCBI taxonomy): domain Eukaryota; kingdom Viridiplantae; phylum Streptophyta; class Magnoliopsida; order Apiales; family Araliaceae; genus Aralia; species Aralia elata. The sequence goes on along the minus strand of CM068377.1, from coordinate 48,007,209 downwards.
TCAAGGAGAACACGAAGGAATTGGAGGTGAACTTGTACCTGAGGAAGTTAGAATTATACAAGGTATAATTCTTATTCTCCATCTCTTTCGTTTAATTAATAATTGTGCATAAAGAAAGATCATGGTGATGGTTTGTATAAAATTTTAAAATCTGATTTTATCGCGCTTCCGCACTATTTATGTAATTTGATTGAATATTCGCGCTATGTACAAACCTTACACTCATACATGGAGTCTATTTCGGATTTCATGTTCATCTGCCATTTCTGTGAGTGTCTTCTACTCATAGCCTCATCGTATATAACTGGATCATCATTCTCTATGATGCGTACCTCATCATCATCCTCTATGATGAATCCATACTCCTAGGTATCTTCGGTACTCTTCCAGATTTACGATTCGGTTGTGGTACAATAGGTCTATCTACAAGTTCCTTAGTTTGATGCCCTAAACTTTCTTTAGGATATCCCACAACTCTGCACTTGTCAAATTTTGTCCCAAACTTATCTTTTGAAACCTTTTCACATAAGTTGGACAACCCCTTATCTTAACATACTTAAGATTAGAAATCCTCCATATCCATAACTTTTATAGAGTCTTGGGGCCGGATTTTGAGGTTACCTTATTTTGTAGATATGCAGTCGTTTCTAGGGCATAACCCCAGAAGGATACTGGAATGTCGGTAAAAATCATTATGGACCGCACCATCTTCTACATGGTACAATTTTCTTTTTAGATACACCAATCAATTATTGCATATCATGAAATGTCCATTATGAGAAAAATACCATTTTGAGATAATCTAGAAACTCATTGCACAAGTATTCCTTCCTCGATCTGATTAAAGAATCTTAATACTTTGTCAATTTGTTTCACTTCTGAATTCTTTGAACCTTTCAAATGATTCAGACTTGTATTTCATCAAATATATATATTCAACTCTTTAAATGATCATCTCCTTTTCTTTTACTAGTTTGTTCAATTTGCAAAATTATTTTTCATGTAAGTCAAGTTTACAAAGTCCATCAAATGATCTTCCAGTTTCAAACAAAACATTATCATTATAAATAGAACAACAATTGTTGTTAAATATAATACCAGAGCCTTCCTTGTCCAACAACGGAAGTAATAATGTTTTTAAGAGAACTGGAACATAATAACAACTTATTAACTTAACAGATTTGCCCATAGGCAACGCTAAACTGTAAGTTCCTACGGCTAATGTAGCAACCATTACTCCATTCTCCGCATGTAAGATTACTTATTCTTTGTTTAGCTTTCTACTTCTGCTTAGTCTCTGTATTGGATTGCATACGTGAGAACTATAGCCGGTATCCAATACCCAAGTAGAACCTTGACTTACAGAAAGATTTATTTCAATGATGAACAAAGCTATATCTGTAACCGAAGCTTCACTAAGCTTCTTCTGGTTAGCCTCTACAAGATGCTCCTTATAGTTTCTTTCCAATGTCCAGGCTTATTGCAGTGGAAGCAAACTCATTTGCTATCTGCATCAGTTTTGTTCTTAGTGTCCTTAGTTATTGCCTTTCTTTATACCTTCTTTGAATTGTTCTTCTTTTAAGAAGATCCTTTGGCCCTCTTCCGCTTCCTGGAAGAATCAACTACCAGTAAGACTTGGTCTTTCTTGGTTAGAAAGTGACTCTTTACAGTTTTCAACGTGTTTAAGCAACTCATGCAGGTTGACATATAGCTTGTTCACGTGAAAAATTCACAACAAATTGTGAGAAAGAGTCCGGGAGTGATTGTAAGATCAAATCTTGGATCAACTCTTCATCTAATACAAAACCCAGTTGTCCCAATTGTTCAATTAGATTGATCATTTTTAGGATATTTTTCTATACTGTAGTGCCATCGATTATTCTAGATTGGAAGAGCTCCTTAGATATCTAATATCTAGCAGTCCTACTTTCCTCACCATTTAACTCCTTGAAGATGCAGGAGTACAGTAAGAGCATTAATAGTTTCATGCTGACGCTGAAGCTCGTTACTCATGGATGCGAGCATGATGCATTGAGCCAACTGTGCATCATCTTGCCACTTTTTAAAAGTAACAATCTATTCCTCAGAGGAATTGTCTGCAACTACTGCATGGATAGGCATATTAAGGATATAAGATAGCTTTTCAGCCTTGAGAACTATTCTCAGATTCCTTAACCAGTCCATGTAATTCGGTCCGGTTAATTAGCATCTAATATGCTATGCAGTGATAGTGAATTAGACATTGTAAAATTCTGTAAAATGAATTTGTAATTTAACAATATTTTAGCATACATTCATTTAATTAATTACCAAAATAAATTAGGTCTTTATTTTAAATTGGTATCTCTCACTTTTTCATCAAACTATATTACCCACAATATATATAGTTCGACAAATCTAATTAAAGATTTGCTAGTGAGAATAAGGATCCCATTTCAAATGTATATAGCCTTGTATGACACAACAAACTATATATACATAAATAGGTAGACAACTATTGTCAATTACATCACTATGTAATTCCTTATATTTTGCCTCTTAGATTATTTTGATCAAGTGTGACACATCCGAATCAAAATTATTTAAGTTAAGTCCAACCTAGCACTTCCATATATTCGAAAGAAAAACACTGTCCTTGTGTAACACAACAAAACAGCATCGTTCAGTCTATTTATAAGCATCAAATGTGATAAAGTAACATCTTAAATATTTAATATTTGCCTTGTGTGACACAACAAACTTATATTAAATATTTAATACTGTATCGCTTTACCATGCTAGAAGGCGACGTTCGATATTCCAAATATATTTGAACGCTTAGGACTTAATATAATTTCTTTGAGGGGTTTGTAATTATTATTTGTCTCATCTTGTTTAGCGCGCATGCACATATATATATAAAATACGCATCATATTATTTTACATGCGAAGCATGTTGGATAATATATAATATATATATATATAGTAAGCATGCACATATAGAATACTATATTCTACCCGGATTGATTATGGACTTTTATTCTAGTTTGGTTCACTAGAGCCACCAAGTGAACCAAAAGGTCAAACCTAGGGTGCAAGAATTAAATTTAAATATAACTATTACATTTAAACTCGGGCTCCATTACAAACGGGTCTTCAAGAGCTCCTTGCTCCTTTGTCTCCAATTCTTCAAAATTAATTCTAACTAGTCCTACTACAAAAACTATTTACAATAAATAGAAACATTGATCAGCAGTCAAGGGGAAGTACATAGGAGGGAGATAGAATTTACATTAAGAAAAAAAATTAGAGAAGACGAGGTACGCAGACCCCATTTATAAAACCCATACATTCAAGCATCCACTAAAATAAATCCAATCACACATTGGTCAATAGTCCATAATCAATCCCTATTTATTATCATACATATCTCTATATGTATCAATAAATAACATTCATCCCATGAATAATAAAATCATTTCATATATGCATTGATATCATTTAATGGACAATATTAGTTAGTATAAAATCTAATTTCAACTCCAATTAGTTATCATGGAATCCAATTTTAACTCTAATTAGTTATCATGAAATCTAATTTTAATTAAAATAAACTTCTTTATTTTAATCATATTCCAAATCAAAATAAACTCTTTTATTTTAATTTATCCAATTTAGAATAAAAAATAAACTCCTTTATTTTTAATCAAATTCCAAATCAAAATAAACTCCTTTATTTTAATTTACAAAAATAAAAATAAAATAACATAATTTTACACAAACAATTATGCCCAATTAAATTGTTCTAAACACATATAAATGTGTATACAGAATCAAAATAATTAATAATTCGCATAAAGTTTGGCTCTAATACCACTGTAAGGTTTGTATATAACGCAAACATGCAATCAAATTACATAAATAGAGCGGAAACGCGATAAAATCAGATTTTAAAATTTTATACAAACTATCACCATGATCTTTCTTTATGCACAATTACTAATTAAACGAAAGAGATGGAGAATAAGAATTATACCCTTGTAGAATTCTAGCTTCCTCAGGTACAAGTTCACCTCCAATTCCTTCGCGTTCTCCTTGAATTCCACCGATTAAATTCCTTCCTTTGATCAACGTTAGCCACCCAAGTTTTGGCCTCTAGAGGTGATCCAGTAAGGAATAATACTTGTCCAGGAAGATGGATGTTGGCAAAACCCTAGTTTCTATCTCTATAGAAATTATAAGTACTCTCCACAATTTTTATGCAAGAATGTGTAACCCTAATCTATGATAAGACTTCTCTTATTTATAGATGTAGGAAAACTCTTCCCTAAACTATTTAGGATTAGGGTTTCTATTCTAATTAAACTTCTTTAATTAAATTAAACTATTAATCCAATTAGGAATTCATGTGAGAGTACTTCTATTAATTAATTCCCAATCCCTATTAGGAATTAAATAATAGTAATAGTAATAATAATAATAAGACTCCTCTTATTAATTTATATTTAATATTTCTAAAATATTAAATAATAAATATTAAGCTATTTAATTTATTCTATCTCCATAGACTAAATTAAATACACTTAACTTATTATTACAATTATGCCATTTACTTCTTAAATAAATATTTTCCTTTTGCGGTGTGACCCTTTAGGTTCTCCATATTAAACCAGTTGTGAATAAATTAATTAGAACAATTCTAATCTTATTTAAATAAATAAATTAAACTATTTAATTCATTTAAATTAATAATATTTATTCTACAATAAGGGTAAGCCCCCTTAACGATTAACGACTTTCCAGATAATATAGATTTCAACATTAATCATAAAAGAACCTTTCAGTGCATAGTTACTGTACAATTCAATCCTTCTACCATACAATGTCCCAATTAAATATAAGACATGGAATTACTGTCAAGTCTTATTTTATTTAATTATATGTATTTCGATTCTCAATTGCACAACTCTAAATAATGCAAATTAGAAACTCCTTTCTAATTTCATTCTGCCTTAGCCAAGGACTATTGAGTTGTCATTTATCGAATCACATAGGACATTCACATCTTTTACTAGACGTGGTAGATTCTTTGTTGATCACTCACCTATCTCCATGTACAACTTATTATACCCAATCATACCCTTTGATATACCCTAAAGGTCTTAAGGGACATGTCAAGGTATAACTCATCATACATAAGATACTATGATGATCTCAAGTCCAAGGATCACTTGTACTACTATCACTAAAGAAATTCCTATTGACAGGCGAGTAAAACTCCATTAGGTATTCCTTAGCGAGCCACGTTCAATGAACTTATTCTCCAATAAGCACCTACATACTTGCTTTAGTGTCTCCACACAAATGATTATGAGATCAATCATCCTCTTCTTAAGAGCAAGCAACATATGTACTAATCTATCCGGATTCACTAATCCCCTTTTTAGTAATCCAACGATTATGAACGATTTTAGTTTGTGAGCTATCTAGAATTTAGATCTCATTAGCATGATCACCATCATGATTCTAAAAGCATTGCTCAAAATTATGGGTTTATCATATTTAATATAACAACACTATGTAGATAATATAAAATGCCTTTAATAACCGAATAAGATTACAAAGTATATGCTACATCATATCAAATATGATTGGCTTGTATGCATACTACTTTCATCTATCTCTATAGAAATTGTAAGTACTCTCCACAATCTAATGCAAGAGTGTGTAACCCTAATCTATGATTAGACTCCTCTTATTTATAGATGTAGGAAAACCCTTCCCCAAACTATTTAGGATTAGGGTTTCTATTATAATTAAACTCCTTTAATTAATTATACTCCTAATCCAATTAGGAATTCATGTGTGAGTACTTCTATTAATTAATTCACAATTCCTATTAGGATTAAATAATAGTAATAGTAATAATAATAATAAGACTCCTCTTATTAATTTATATTTAATATTTTTGAAATATTAAATAATACATATTAAGCTATTTAATTTATTCTATCCCCATAGATTAAATTAAATACACTTAACTTATTATTACAATTATGCCATTTACTTCTTAAATAAATATTTTTCTTTTGCGGTGTGACCCTTTAGGTTCTCCATATTAAACCGGTTATGAATAAATCAATTAGAACAATTATAATTTTATTTAAATAAATAAATTAAACTATTTAATTCATTTAAATAAATAATATTTATTCTACAATAAGTGTAAGTCCTCTTAACGATCAACGACTTTCCAGATAATATAGATTTCAAATCACAAAAGAACCTTTCAGTGAATAGTTACCGTACAATTCAATCCTTCTACCATACAATGTCCCAATTAAATATAAGTCATGGATTTACTGTCAAGTCTTATTTTATTTAATTATATTTATTTCGATTTCCAAATGCACAACTCTAAATAATGCAAATTAGAAACTCCTTTCTAATTTTATTCTGCCTTGGCCAAGGACTACTGAGTTGTCATTTATCGAATCACATAGGACATTCACATCTTTTAGTAGACGTGGTAGATTCTTTGTTGATCATTCACCTATCTACATGTACAACTTATTATACCCAACCATACACTTTGATATACCCTAAAGGTCTTAAAGGACATGTCAAAGTATAACTCATCATACACAAGATACTATGATGATCTCAAGTCCAACGATCACTTGCACTACTATCACTAGAGGAATTCCTATTGACAGGCGAGTAAAACTCCATTAGGTATTCCTTCGCGAGCCACGTTCAGTGAACTTATTCTCCAATAAGCACCTATATACTTGCTTTAGTGTCTCCACACAAATGATTATGAGATCAATCATCCTCTTCTTAAGAGCAAGCAACGTATGAACTAATCTATCCGGATTCACTAATCCCCTATTTAGTAATCCAACGATTAGGAACGATTTTAGTTTGTGAGCTATCTAGAATTTAGATCTCATTAGCATGATCACCATTATGATTCTAAAAGCATTGCTCAAAACTATGGGTTTATCACATTTAATATAACAGCACCATGTAGTTAATATAAAATGCCTTTTAAGAAAATCAATTCTTTTATTAATAAATGATTAAGATTACAAAGTATATGCTACATCATATCAAATATGATTGGCTTGTATGCATACTACTTTCAATCTCCCACTTGCACTAAAGCGAATCGCCTTGGTATCTAATACCCATCTTCTCTAAGTGGCGATCAAACTGCTGTTGAGTTAAAGCTTTAGTAAATGGATCTGTAATGTTGTCTTGAGAGTCCACACGCTCTAGGGTGACATCTCCTCTTTCAATGATCACTCTAATCAAATGAAACCGCCGCAATATGTATTTGGATTTCTGATGAGACCTGAGTTCCTTTGTAACGAATGCGATTTTTGTGAATAAATAAAAATATTTATTGAGTTATAAAAATATTTTTATTAATTTATTTATTGAGTAAAAAAAATAGTATATAAAGTTATGGTGAGGGAATTTATGTTACATGTTATTCAATTGTGATTTGATGTGATTATTCTAATTTAATTTAATAATTAAATTAGATGATTAAATGATTTATTTGAATAAAGGATTTATTTGAGTAGGGTAATTTATTTGGTGTTGTTGTAATTGGTTAAATAGAATTGTTAATTGATCTAGTAAGGTTTAATTGAATTTATTTAATAATAAGTTTAATCAAATTAAAAGTGTGACAATTAAAACTATATAATATAATGATTTATTAAAATAAATGGAAAGGGTTTTATTTCTGTTTAACAAACAGGGCCTTACGACCTTTGGTTGAAAAAAAAAAGGATTATTTTCTTTGGCTCAACCAAACAAAGCCTAGCCTTTGGAATTCCATTATTTTTACTTGGTTTGCCAAACAAGGCCTAACCTTTTATTTTCTTAAACTGATAAATTTAAAAGTACGTTAAAGGTTCATCAGGTTCATCAGTTAAAAAAAAGAAAAAAAGAAAACAGAGCTTGAGAGTTCAGAGAAAAGAGAGTGCAAAAGTAGAGAGAAATTGAGAAAAGAGCTTGTGATTGAAGAGAATTCACCAAGTTCTTAAAATAATAGAAGGTATAATTCCTTTTCCTCTTTGTTTTACTTTACTGTATATAGTTTTAGTTCTTGTATGTGAATTCAATTGCTAAAATACATGAATTATTTGATATACTTGTTGGTAAGCATGCATTAGTTGATTATATGGTGTTTATAAGGTAATTTGAAAGATTTAGTCCATGAAAGCATGTCTAGAATAGAATTTTGGGTTTTACAGAGTTTTATTTCATGTATGGCATATATGTATGAAAATTGATGTTCAATTTGGTTATTAACCGGTAAATTGACATTTGATTATGATTATATAATGAAAAATAAAAAGAATGCAAGTGGAATGGATTAAAATGGTTGAAAGATGAGTTTACAGTGGTTAATTTTATTAAAATGGCTTAAACATGAATATTTGGTTTAAACAGAGAATTTTTGGTTCAATTTGGTTGATTATGTGTATTATAATGGTTAGAATGTTTAGATACATGTTGGGTAATTGTTTTATAACATGTATGACGTTTGGGTGTGTTTAAATTATGTATTGGATGGTAGAATTTGGAAAATTTTGGCCTAAGTTTTCACTGGTTCGCGAACTGTAGGGGGTGACTGCCGAGTCTCTCGCCCCGGCGAGAAAAATGAACTGTAAATCTTCGCCCCGGCGAGAATTTTGTTAAGGAAAACCTTGCCCCAGCGAAGGCTCGCCCCGGCGAGCTTTTTGTTCAGTAAATCCTCGCCCCGGCGAAGGAATAGTACTGAAATTTTATTTTTTTTATTTTCTTCGTGATTTTACTATGATGCTATAAACAAGTTTAAAATTTATATTAAGGTATAAAGCGACTTATAAGACACCACGATGGTTGCTAAGCCAGTACTTAATGATTATCGAATGACAATCGAGATGTTATAATGAAATAAGATAAGATTGAATCCTAAAGTGTATGTTGTTCTGTAACTAATTATTGTTACCATTTTATAATCGAAATGTATAGGTCAATTAAAGAACGTGAATTATTTAATCTGTAATCTGCGCACGAGGCAAGTTTTCTTCCTTAAACTTGTTATTTCCTTTAAAGCAAGTTTACTTTCGTTGAGCAAGCTTAGTAACCTTAGCTTATTATTGTTCGAGCAAGGTAGTTATCATGGCAAGTGTTTATATTTACGTCAGCCATTTGTTGTTTGATCATTGATCGTTATTCAAACTTTGAACAGAATTTCTATTGTATAAACTCTATTGATGAATCAAATGTTTAGAGACTAGCAAACCCTTATTGATTCAGCTAGTCCTTAGTTGATGAGCGTTCTAAAGACTGAGAATATTTTAAAAAAAATTGTTCCAAACCAAGTTCCTTTTGGTACGGATTCTGGTGCTAAACTGAGATGATCAACCCTAATATAGGGGATTAATTACGCGACAGCATTAAAATGATTGTGCACAATACATTGTACAAAGGGCTGATCCCCCTGAGTACGAGATGGATGGTCCATAGTCTATAAGACTGTTAAAAGTTGCAGTAGAAATACTTGATAACCTAGGACATAGTTCGAGGTCTTGTGACTCTCAGATACACTTTTAATCCTGAATCCATATTCAGTTCTTGAGTTAAGCTTTCTATTGAGTTTTCAGATCTTGACTAGTTATTGATTGAATTCAGAAAAAATATTATACCTTAGTTGAAATCTACTTCATTGGTTATTAAATTGTTATTGTTATTGAAAGTAGTATGCACACAAGCCAATCATATTTGATATGATGTAGCATATACTTTATAATCTTATTCATTTATTAATAAAAGAATTGATTTTCTTAAAAGGCATTTTATATTATCTACATAGTGCTGTTATATTAAATGTGATAAACCCATAGTTTTGAGCAATGCTTTTAGAATCATGATGGTGATCATGCTAATGAGATCTAAATTCAAGATAGCTCACAAACTAAAATTGTTCCTAATCGTTGGATTACTGAATTGGGGATTAGTGAATCCGGATAGATTAGTACATACGTTGCTTGCTCTTAGGAAGAGGATGATTGATCTCATAATCATTTGTGTGGAGACACTAAAGCAAGTATGTAGGTGCTTATTGGAGAATAAATTAACTGAACGTGGCTCGCTAAGGAATACCTAATGGAGTTTTACTCGCCTGTCAATAGGAATTCCTATAGTGATAGTTGTACAAGTGATCCTTGGACTTGAGATCATCATAGTATCTTGTGTATGATGAGTTATACTTTGGCATGTCCCTTAAGACCTTTGGGGTATATCAAAGGGTATGATTGGGTATAATTAGTTATACATGGAGATATGTGAATGATCAACAAAAAATCTACCTCGTCTAGTAAAAGATGTGAATGTCCTATGTGATTCGATAAATGATAACCCAATAGTCCTTGGCCAAGGCAGAATGAAATTAGAAAGGAGTTTCTAATTTGCATTAATTAGAGTTGTGCATTTGAGAATCGAAATACATATAATTAAATAAAATAAGACTTGACAGTAAATCCATGTCTTATATTTAATTGGGACATTGTATGGTAGAAGGATTGAATTGTACGGTAACTATTTACTCAAAGGTTCTTTTGTGATTAATGTTGAAATCTATATTATCTAGAAAGTCGTTGATCGCTAAGGGGGCTTACCCTTATTGTAGAATAAATATTATTTATTTAAATGAATTAAATAGTTTAATTTATTTATTTAAATAAGATTAGAATTGTTCTAATTGATTTATTCACAACCGGTTTAATATGGAGAACTTAAAGGGTCACACCGCAAAAGAAAAATATTTATTTAAGAAGTAAATGGCATAATTGTAATAATAAGTTAAGTGTATTTAATTTAGTCTATGGAGATAGAATAAATTAAATAGCTTAATATTTATTATTTAATATTTTGGAAATATTAAATTTAAATTAATAAGAGGAGTCTTATTATTATTATTACTTTTACTATTATTTAATTCCTAATAGAGATTGAGAATTAATTAATAGAAGTACTCTCCCATGAATTCCTAATTGGATTAGGAGCATTATTAATTAAAGGAGTTTAATTATAATACAAACCCTAATCCTAAATAGTTTAGGGAAGGGTTATTCCTACATCTATAAATAAGAGGAGTCTTATCATAGATTAGGGTTACACACTCTTGCATTAGATTGTGGAGAGCAATTTCTATAGAGATAGAAACTAGGGTTTTGCCAAATACCCAACTTCTTGAATACTTGTTCTTCCTTGGTGGATCACCTCTAGAGGCCAAACACTTGGGTGGCTAACGTTGATCAAAGGAAGGAATCACACCGTAGCATTCGAGGAGAACACGAAGGACTAGGAGTTAAACTTGTACCCGAGGAAGCTTTGTTCTACGAGGGTATAATTCTTATTCTCTTTATCTTTCGTTTATATCGTTAATTGAGCACATAGATTGATCTTGGGGATGGTTTGTATAAAATTTTAAAATCCGATTTTATCGCGCTTCCGCACTATTTATGTAATTTGATTGCATGTTCGCGCTATATACAAACCTAACAGTGGTATTAGAGCCTAATCTTGTGCTAATTATCGATTTTGATGATTCCATGTATGTTTGATATGCGATTGGATCGAAATTTTTGGGCAGAAAATTTTTTTTCTGAATCAGCGAAGCGGCACAGCTGCGCCGCCTCCAGTTCATTCTGGATAGCAGCTTCGCCGAAACCCAGAGTCGGTTTTTCTGGGGAGCAGCGCAGCTGCGCCGTTGCCCAGTTCATTCTGGGCGCAGCTGCGCCGGTAAGCAGAATCTGAAAAATATTTTTTCTTCAATTAAAATAAATGGTTTATTTAATTGATATAAGTTTAAAATAAAGAGTTTATTTTATCTGGAATAGGATTTCAGAGTGCTAAAATTAAAGGAGTTTAATTTGGATTTGGTTTTTGATTAAAATAAAAGAGTTTATTTTGTTTCAAAACTAAATATTAGCAAAACTTTTGCCCATTAATTGATATCGATGCATATATGGAATAGTTTTATTATTCATCGGATGAATGTTATTTATTAATACATATAGAGATATGTATGATAATAAATAGGGATTGATTATGGACTATTGACCAATGTGTGATTGGAATTATTTTAGAGGATGCTTGAATGTATGGGTTTTATAAATGGGGTCTGCGTACCTCGTCTTCTCTAATTTTTTTTTCTTAATGTAAATTTTATCTCTCTCCTATGTACTTCCCCTTGACTGCTGATCAGGGTTTCTATTTATTGTAAATATTTTTTTTTTGTAATAGGACTAGTTAGAATTAATTTTTTGAAGAATTGGAGACAAAGGAGTAAGGAGCGCTTGAAGACCAGTTTGTAATGGAGCCCGGGTTTAAATGTAATAGTTATATTTAAATTTTATTCTTGCACCATAGGTTTGACCTTTTGGTTCACTTGATGGCTCTAGTGAACCAAACTAGAATAAAAGTCCATAATCAATCCGGGTAGAATATAGTATTCTATATGTGCATGCTTACTATATATATATATTATATATTATCAAACATGCTTCGCATGTAAAATAATATGACGCGTATTTTATATATATATGTGCATGCGCGCTAAACAAGATGAGACTAATAATAATAAACCCCTCAAAGAAATTATATTAAGTCTTAAGCGTTCAAAGATATTTGGAATATCGAATGTCGCCTTCTAGCATGGTAAAGCAATAGAGTATTAAATGTTTAATATGAGTTTGTTGTGTCACCACAAGGCAAATATTAAATATTTAAGATGTTGCTTTATCACATTTGATGCTTATAAATAGACTGAACGATGCTGTTTTGTTGTGTCACCACAAGGACAGTGTTTTTCTTTCGAATATATGGAAGTGCTAGGTTGGACTTAACTTGGATAATTTTGATTCGGATGTGTCACCACTTGATCAAAATAATCTAAGAGGCAAATTAAAAGGAGTTACATAGTGATGTAATTGACAATCGTTGTCTACCTATTTATTTATATATCGTTTGTTGTTTCACCACAAGGCTATATACATTTGAAATGGGGTCCTTAATCTCACTAGCAAAACTTTAATTAGATTTGCCGAACTATATAGAGAGGGTAATATAGTTTGATGAAAAAATAGTGGGAGATACCAATTTAAATAAAGACCTAATTTATTTTGGTAATTAATTAAATGAATGAATGCTAAAATGTTGTCTATTTCACATGCAGAATTTAAAAATGCCAAACTCACTATCGCTGCGTAGCATACTTGATGCTAACAAATTGACCGGACCGAATTACATGGACTGGTTAAGGAATCTGAGAATTGTTCTCACTACTGAAAAGATTTCTTATGTCCTAAATTCGCCAGTCCTTGCAAGTGTTGCAGAAACAGCCTCTGAGGAAGAGATTGCTACTTTTAGAAAGTGGCAAGATGATGCAATCTTGGCTCAATGCATCATGCTCGCATCCATGAGTAACGAGCTTCAGCGTCAGCATGAAACTATGGATACTCCTACTATATTGCTGCACCTCAAAGAGTTGTATGGTGTGCAAAGTAGGACTGCTAGATATCAGATATCTAAGGAGCTCTTCCGATCTCGTATGACCGAGGGCACTGCTGTTGAGACTCATGTCCTTAAGATGATCAATCTGATTGAACAACTTGGACAGCTTGGGTTCGTGATGGATGGGGAGTTAAGTCAAGATTTGATCTTGCAGTCACTTCCGGATACCTTCTCACAATTTGTTGTGAATTTTCACATGAATAAGTTGGACGTCAGCTTGCCTGAGTTACTTAACATGCTGAAAACTACTAAAGGTCACTTCTCATCCAACAAGAACCAAGTCTTACTAGTGGATGATTCTTCCAAGAAAAGGAAGAGGCCCAAGGTATCTTCTGAAAAGAAGAAAAACAAGAAGGCTAAGGGCAAGGCGAAGAGAAAGGATAATAAGAAACCTGATCCAGATAGCAAGGGAATTTGCTACCATTGCAATAAGCCGGGACATTGGAAGAGGAACTGCAAGGAGTATCTTGCGGACCAAAAGAAGCTTCGAGAAGCTTCGACTTCCGATCTAGGTTTGTTCATGATTGAAATTAATTTTTCTGAAAGTCAAAATTCTACTTGGGTATTGGATACCGGCTGTAGTTCTCACATATGTAATAATATGCAGGGACTAAGCAGAAGTAGGAAGCTGAACAAGGATGAAGTCGTCCTACGAGTGGGAAATGGAGCAAAGGTTGCTGCATTGGCTGTAGGGACTTATTGTTTAGCACTGCCTTCAGGCAAGTTCATTAGTTTAAATAATTGTTATTATGTTCCAACACTCATTAGAAACATTATTTCAATTTCTGTATTGGATATGGATGGTTTTGATATTATAATAAAGAACAACAGTTGTTCTATTTATAATAAAAATGTTTTATATGGTGTTGGCAATTTACTGAATGGACTTTACATACTTGACTTGCATGAAAATATACTTCAAATTGAACAAACTAAGAAAAGAAAAAGAGATGATGTTAATTATACTTTTATGTGGCACTGTAGACTCGGTCATATCAATGAAACAAGATTATCCAAGTTGCATAAGGATGGGCTTTTAGAGCTATCTGATTATGAATCATATCCAACTTGTGAATCTTGTCTCATGGGTAAAATGACTAAATCTCCTTTTACTGGAAAAGGAGAAAGAGTTACAGAGTTGTTAGCGTTGGTACACACAGACGTTTGTGGACCTATGACAACGAATGCATGAGGAGGGTATTCTTATTTTATTACTTTCACTGATGATCATTCTAGATTTGGATATGTGTATTTAATGAAATACAAATCTGAATCGTTTGAAAAGTTTAAAGAATTCAGAAGTGAAGTAGAGAAACAAACTGGTAAGAGTATTAAGATTCTTCGATCGGATCGAGGAGGGGAATACTTGACCAATGAGTTTCTCAATTGTCTCAAAGAAAATGGTATAATCTCACAATGGACTCCACCGGGAACGCCACAGTTGAATGGTATATCTGAAAGGAGAAATCGAACATTGTTGGACATGGTTCGTTCCATGATGAGTTTTACCGACCTTCCAGTATCCTTCTGGGGTTATGCCCTAGAATCGGCTGCATACCTACTTAACAAGGTACCTACCAAATCCGTCCCAAAGACTCCATATGAGATATGGATAGGGAGGAAACCAAATCTTAAGCATGTTAAGACTTGGGGTTGTCCAGCTTATGTCAAAAGGTTTGAGCATGATAAGCTGAAGACTAGATCTGACAAATGTAGATTTGTGGGATACCCTAAAGAAACATCAGGGTATTATTTCTATCATCCTACTGATCAAAAGGTGTTTGTTGCGAAACATGCTGCCTTCTTGGAAAAGGAGTTTATCCTTGAAGGGGTCAGTGGGAGTAAGATATATCTTGAAGAAGTTCAAGAACCACAAAATACTACGGATCAAAGTCAGGTACCTAACCAAGTAGAAGAACCTACTGTACCACTACCTATTCGTAAATCTGGAAGAGTACCGAAGATACCTGAGAGGTATGGATTCATCATAGAGGATGATGATGAGGTACGCATCATAGATGATGATGATCCATTGACTTACGAAGAGGCTATGAGTAGTGAAGACTCAGAGAAATGGCTAGAAGCCATCAAATCCGAGATGGACTCCATGTATGAAAACCAAGTTTGGACTTTGGTTTCACCACCTGAGGGCATTAAGCCTATTGGGTGTAAATGGGTCTTTAAGAGAAAGACTGGAGCAGATGGCAAGATAGAGACCTATAAGGCCCGACTGGTTGCAAAAGGTTTCAAACAAAGACAAGGAGTTGACTATGATGAAACCTTCTCACCAGTAGCTATGCTCAAGTCCATTCGGATTTTGCTTGCAATTGCAGCTTATTATGACTACGAGATCTGGCAAATGGACGTGAAAACGACCTTCCTCAATGGAGAGCTTGAGGAGAATGTATATATGATACAGCCAGAGGGTTTTGTTTCAATGGTTGGAACAAACCAAGTCTGTAAGCTACAACGATCCATTTATGGATTGAAGCAAGCTTCTCGAAGGTGGAACATCCGTTTTGATGAGATAATCAAAAGGTTTGATTTTATCAAAAATGAGGATGAACCTTGTGTGTACAAGAAGGTTAGTGGGAGCGCTGTTTCATTCCTTGTATTATATGTTGATGACATATTACTGATAGGGAATGATGTTCCTATGCTACAGTCGATCAAAATTTGGTTATCTAAACACTTCTCCATGAAGGACTTG
This sequence comes from Aralia elata, assembly GCA_034770075.1. Taxonomy (NCBI): domain Eukaryota; kingdom Viridiplantae; phylum Streptophyta; class Magnoliopsida; order Apiales; family Araliaceae; genus Aralia; species Aralia elata. Next base: position 47,990,939 of record CM068377.1, on the reverse strand, counting down.
GGTGAGGCATCCTATATTTTGGGGATAAAGATCTATAGAGATAGATCTAAAAGGATGCTAGGCTTGACCCAAGGAAAGTACATTGACTCGATGCTAAAGAAGTTTAGCATGGAAGATTCCAAGAGAGGTCTCATGCCGATGAGCCATGGAATACATCTCTCCAAGAAACAGGCCCCAAAGATACCTGAGGAGAGAGACTGTATGAGTAAGATTCCTTATGCTTTCGCAATAGGATCTATCATGTACGGTATGATATGTACTAGACCAGATGTCGCTCATGCACGTAGTGTAACTAGCAGATATCAGTTGAATCCAGGAGAAGAGCACTGGAAGGCAGTGAAAAACATCCTAAAGTACTTGAGAAGAACTAAGGATGTATTTCTTGTCTACGGTGGGTCTGAATTGAAACTAGAGGGCTATACAGACTCAAGTTTTCAAACGGACCAAGATGACAGTAAATCCGTTTCAGGGTACGTGTTTACCTTAAACGGTGGCGCAGTGAGTTGGAAGAGTTCCAAGCAGCAAACAGTTGCTGATTCGGTGACAGAGGCAGAGTACATAGCTGCAAGTGAAGCTGCAAAGGAAGCTGTTTGGATGAAGAAGTTCATAACTGAACTTGGAGTGGTTCCAAGCATTAGAGGAGCAGTACCTTTATTCTGTGACAACAACGGAGCTGTTGCGCAGGCTAAGGAACCCAGGTCTCATCAGAAATCCAAACACATGTTGCGGCGGTTTCATTTGATTAGAGAGATCATTGAAAGAGGAGAAGTCACCTTGGAGCGTGTGGACTCTCAAGACAACATTGCAGATCCATTTACTAAAGCTTTAACTCAACAGCAGTTTGATCGTCACTTAGAGAAGATGGGTATTAGATACCATGGCGATTGGCTTTAGTGCAAGTGGGAGATTGAAAGTAGTATGCACACAAGCCAATCATATTTGATATGATGTAGCATATACTTTGTAATCTTATTCATTTATTAATAAAAGAATTGATTTTCTTAAAAGGCATTTTACATTATCTACATAGTGCTGTTATATTAAATGTGATAAACCCATAGTTTTGAGCAATGCTTTTAGAATCATGATGGTGATCATGCTAATGAGATCTAAATTCAAGATAGCTCACAAACTAAAATTGTTCCTAATCGTTGGATTACTGAATTAGGGATTAGTGAATCCGGATAGATTAGTACATACGTTGCTTGCTCTTAGGAAGAGGATGATTGATCTCATAATCATTTGTGTGGAGACACTAAAGCAAGTATGTAGGTGCTTATTGGAGAATAAGTTCACTGAACGTGGCTCGCTAAGGAATACCTAATTGAGTTTTACTCGCCTGTCAATAGGAATTCCTATAGTGATAGTTGTACAAGTGATCCTTGGACTTGAGATCATCATAGTATCTTATGTATGATGAGTTATACTTTGACATGTCCCTTAAGACCTTTGGGATATATCAAAGGGTATGTTTGGGTATAATTAGTTATACATGGAGATAGGTGAATGATCAACAAAGAATCTACCTCGTCTAGTAAAAGATGTGAATGTCCTATGTGATTCGATTAATTAGAGTTGTGCATTTGGGAATCGAAATACATATAATTAAATAAAATAAAACTTGACAGTAAATCCATGTCTTATATTTAATTGGGACATTGTATGGTAGAAGGATTGAATTGTACGGTAACTATTTACTCAAAGGTTCTTTTGTGATTAATGTTGAAATCTATATTATCTAGAAAGTCGTTGATCGCTAAGGGGGCTTACCCTTATTGTAGAATAAATATTATTTATTTAATTGAATTAAATAGTTTAATTTATTTATTTAAATAAGATTAGAATTGTTCTAATTGATTTATTCACAACCGGTTTAATATGGAAAACCTAAAGGGTCACACCGCAAAAGGAAAATATTTATTTAAGAAGTAAATGGCATAATTGTAATAATAAGTTAAGTGTATTTAATTTAGTCTATGGAGATAGAAAAAATTAAATAGCTTAATATTTATTATTTAATATTTTGAAAATATTAAATTTAAATTAATAAGAGGAGTCTTATTATTATTATTACTTTTACTATTATTTAATTCCTAATAGGGATTGGGAATTAATTAATAGAAGTACTCTCCTATGAATTCCTAATTGGATTAGGAGCATTATTAATTAAAGGAGTTTAATTATAATACAAACCCTAATCCTAAATAGTTTAGGGAAGGGTTATTCCTACATCTATAAATAAGAGGAGTCTTATCATAGATTAGGGTTACACACTCTTGCATTAGATTGTGGAGAGCAATTTCTATAGAGATAGAAACTAGGGTTTTGCCAAATACCCAACTTCTTGAATACTTGTTCTTCCTTGGTGGATCACCTCTAGAGGCCAAACACTTGGGTGGCTAACGTTGATCAAAGGAAGGAATCACACCGTAGCATTCGAGGAGAACACGAAGGACTAGGAGTTGAACTTGTACCCGAGGATGCTTTGTTCTACGAGGGTATAATTCTTATTCTCTTTATCTTTCGTTTATATCGTTAATTGAGCACATAGATTGATCGTGGTGATGGTTTGTATAAAATTTTAAAATCCGATTTTATCGCGCTTCCGCACTATTTATGTAATTTGATTGCATGTTCGCGCTATATACAAACCTAACAGTTATCACCCTTGTGGGCAATTGTTTGTTCACTCTTGCACTAAAACATTGTAGCTAAGGCAGAGAAATCAGACGAGCTGTCCATGAGCAAAGGCAAGGGCAAGATGCCGAAATAGCGAAAGACCTGTTATCCATTGAGTGTTTACTTGTAACAAAACTTATTTAATTTTATGTTTTTATTCCGCATTGATGTAATAGAGGTTAGATAACCTGGGATTTGTTTGATTAACAGATTGGAGATGTAACCCCTTTTGTGGGAAGATGTTTTATTTAGTTTGATTATATTATCTTAATCATAGGTAGTTAGTAATGAATGTATGCTATAGTGAACACCAAATCTGTGGAGTTGAAGTGCCCAGATTTGGGGGTGTCATAGATTGGTATAAGAGCTGATAGGTTATGAACCTTTAGGTGGGGAAAACCTCAGGGTAGTAGCCTTTTAGAAGATAGAAAATATAGTGGTGATAAACTCTTATCGAGTTCTAAGGAATGGATTAAGGAAAATCATAAAAGACAATGAAATGATTATGTGTTATGTGCTTATTTGATAACAAACTTATGTGCTCGCGAGTATTATCGAGTAGTAATTAAAACTTAAAATTTTGTTGTCAGGATGACTGATAGAGGAGAACCCAGTCGGGCTAGGGAGGAGGAGCCCCGGGATATTCATGTAGTTCGGGAGCAACTGGTGCAGAGGGAGCCATCCCCATTGATCACAGTTGCAGGTCCCGAGTACGAGCCTGAGACTGATCCTAAGGAGGATCCGGAGGGGTTGAGGAGGAGGAAGAAGACCTTGAGGAGATACCACTAACTTCCTTAGGTGTTCAGATGTACGAGCAGCTGTATGATCACAACATAGAGTTGCAAGATAGAGTTGAGGAGTTAGAGAGGCAGCTAGCTGAGCGACAGACTGTCTTAGAGCAAAAGAACAGTGAGATTGAGGAGCTAGATATACGTCTTGGGGACGTGGGGTGGAAGCTGGTTCATGTTGAGAGCGAAAAGGAAGAGTTAGGAGAACAGGTTGTGGAACGTCAAGCCGCTCTAGAGCAGAAGGATGTCGAGATTCAGGACTTATCATCACGTCTTGCGGAGGTCGAGCAGAGACTAGCTCAGTCTGAGTACAGACGATGACAGTTTTTGGCTAGAAATGAAATTGTACGAGAAGAATTGAAAGAGGAGTCAGATAAGCGGGTTAGAGCTGAAAACGCTTGGCTGAGGGAGGCTAATCGCACAGATCATGTTGAATGTGAGGTGCGGTCAAAGAAGGCCAAGATTGATGAGATGGAGTATATTTTTCACACCACAGTAGATAGAGCTCAGGATCGAGTTCATCGTCATCCAGATATAATGGGTCGAAGGATGGTGACTCGTATTATGGAGCAGGAATGCGAGGAAGCTGTGCGCCGTGGGATGTCATCATAGATTGGGATTAGAGGTGCTAGTATGAAAATCTATAAAGATTAATAAATTGTAAATCCCAGTTTTATATAATGGGATAGAATAATGATGTAGTCTTGGAACCTTATGATTTCAGGATAGATGATTTGATGTAAATAACTATGACGTTATTTTTATTATGTTTTAAAGCAGTAAATGAATAAAATGCGAAAGTTTATCAGATGTGCTATGTGTTAAGTGTTGTTTATAAATGTTTAAGTTAAGACTTAAATGTTTAAGTAATTGAGTAATAATCTAATAGTGCGAATTCTTGACAGTAAAATGCCGCCAAGAAGACAAACCCGTCAACAGATCCTTGAGGGATCCACCAATAACAACGAAGAAGCCAACGCTAATCCAATGCAGCAGCTGGTGAATCTGCTAACGGGAGCATTTGCGAATCAACCCCAAGCTCAGGCCATAACCTTTAAAGATTTCAAGGCTGTTGGACCCCCAGAATTTCAAGGGACTATGAATCCGATCGAGGCATAAACCTGGGTCATGGAGATGGAGAAAGTGTTTGATGTCGCTAGGGTCAACGAGGACCAGAAGGCTGAATTTTCAACATTTATGCTCAAATCAGAAGCAAGTTACTGGTGGCAAGCTAATAAAACCCGAGGCGGGCAAGGGATAATACAGTGGGAGCGATTTAAGGAAATATTTTTCGAGACCTATTTTCCGGGAAGCGCGCAAAATCAAATGGAGGTGCAATTTCTAGAGTTGAAGTAAGGTACCATGACGGTACCTGAGTATGCTGCAAAATTCAATGAGTTGGCGAGGTTTGCGCCATATCAGGTCAACACGGATGAGCGAAAAGCTAGAAGGTTTGAGTAGGGACTGAAGCCCTGGCTGTATAGTCGAGTTTCAATGTTTCAACTGAATTCATTTGCGGTAGTGTTAGAAAAGGCGATTATCGCTGAAGGAGGGAGTGATGCTCTGTCTAGATACAATCAAGAGCAGAAGAAAAAGAAGAGTGAGAATGATAATAAAGCAAGTGCTAGCCAGGGTGGCAGCAATCAAAAGAGAAAGTGGAGTGATAATAACTCTGGTGGCAGCCAGCAGGGAAGTCAGAAAAAGAAGGTGGAGGTATGTAGTAACTGCAGAAAGAGCCATATGGGTGTTTGCTTAAAGGGTAAAAGAATGTGCTTTAACTGCAGACAGGAGGGTCATATCGCAACGAATTGCCCTAGTCCAAAGAAGGGCGCATGTTTTATTTGCGGGTCGAAAGATCAATTTGCTCGGGATTGCCCTAAGAAAGCTACAGGTGGAGCTAGTGCAGGAAAGGGGAACAACAGTGGTGGCAATCTGACTATCACAGGACCGACGCAGCCCAATCGACCTACCGCTCGAACATTCAACATGACGGTGCAGGATGCTGTGCAGTCAAAGGATGTGGTGTCAGGTATCATTCCGGTTAATAGTGTAAATGCTTACGTATTATTTGATTCGGGTGCTACTTGTTCATTTATATCCGATGATTTTGGTAGAAAATTAGAGTTACCTCAGGAAGAATTAGATTACCCTATGAATATAGAAATTGCGAATAGGGAAGTAATTTCTGTTAAGTTTATCCACAAAAACTGTCAGGTAGACATTAAGGGTCATGTCATGACAATAAACTTAATCCCAATTCGTCTTGGGGAGTTTGATGTCATTTTGGGAATGGATTGGTTGTTCAACCATGGGGCAGTTATTGACTGTCAAAGGAAGTGTGTGACTCCGTCGAAGGTAGTATTTTATGGCAGCAAGTCACCTAGACAAACGAGTTGTCTGACGGTGATGCAGGCCAGAAAGATGTTGAGACAAGGATGTGTAGGATATCTAGCCTACATAATCGATACCCGAAGGGTGGGTGCAAAGCTGGAGGAGATACCGGTAGTTAGGGATTTTACGGACGTGTTTCCTGATGATTTTCCATGATTACCGCCAGATAGGAAATTGAGTTTGTAATTAATTTAGTACCGGGTACAACCCCTATATCAAAAGCCCCATACTGAATGGCTCCAGTAGAAATGAAGGAGTTGATGGTGCAGTTGCAAGAGTTGCTAGATAAAAAGTATATTCAACCGAGCGTTTCGCCGTGGGGAGCGTCGGTGTTATTCGTCAAGAAGAAGGACAGATCAATGCGTCTTTGTATTGATTATAGAGAGTTGAATAAGGTCACAATTAAAAACAAGTATCCGTTGCCAAGGATCGATGACCTGTTTGACCAATTGAAGGGAGCAAGATATTTTTCAAAGATAGATCTACGAAGTGGGTACCATCAGTTAAAGGTGAGAAAGGAAGATATACCAAAGACGGCATTTCGAACTAGATATGGTCACTATAAGTTTTTGGTTATGTCATTTGGTTTAACAAACGCACCTGCAGCATTATTGGATTTAATGAATAGAGTGTTTAAACCATTCTTGGATAAGTTTGTGGTGGTATTCATAGACGACATTCTGGTCTACTCCAAAACTCAGGAAGAACACGTGGAGCATTTGAGGGTGACACTTGAGGTGTTAAGGAAAGAGAAGTTGTACGCAAAATTTTCAAAATACGAATTTTGGTTAGAGCGTGTGCAATTTCTTGGGCATGTGATTGATAAGGATGGCATATCGGTGGATCCATCAAAAGTGGAAGCTGTGATGAACTGGGATCAGCCAAAAACACCGTCAGAAGTGAGGAGTTTCCTAGGTTTTGCAGGTTATTACAGGCATTTTATTCAAGACTTCTCCAGGATCGCCACTCCGTTGACGAATTTAACAAGAAAAACAATGAAGTTCGTTTGGACGGAGAAGTGCGAAGAGAGTTTCCAAGAACTAAAGAAGAGACTAAGTTCGGCACCTGTGTTATCTTTGCCAGATGATATAAGAAATTTTGTGGTATATAGCGACGCATCGCATAAAGGACTTGGTTGTGTGCTGATGCAAAACGGTAAGGTTATTGCATATGCATCGCGCCAACTAAAAGACTATGAAAAAGGGTATCCGACCCATGATTTGGAGTTAGCAACCGTGGTGTTTGCTTTGAAAATCTGGAGGCACTATCTCTATGGGGAGAAGTATGAAATATATAAGACCATAAAAGTCTGAAGTATATTTTCACACAGAAAGATTTAAACATGCGACAGAGGAGATGGATAGAATTGATCAAAGACTATGATTGTGAAATTCTATACCATCCAGGGAAGGCTAATGTGGTTGCCGACGCTTTAAGTAAAAAAGGTCGGGAAAAGCTATTTTTGTTAACTGCTCAGGAGAAGCTTATAGCGGAAATGGCTAAATTGGAGTTAGAGGTGAAGGGTCTGGCAGAGCCTAATGAAAAATTGTTCCAGATGGAAACCCAACCAACTTTGGTGGAAAAGGTGAAGGAAGCGCAACTGCAGGATGAGGAATGTGTTAAGATACGGAAAAGAGTGCTTGAGGGAGAAGAACTCAAATACAAAATCGACACCGAAGGGTTGCTGAGATTTGAAGGCAGAATTTGGGTTCCGTCAGTGCTGGAGATCAGAGAAGAGATTTTGAACGAAGCTTATAGCTCAAGATTTTCGATACACCCGGGAAGTATAAAGATGTATCAGGATCTTCGCCAACATTTTTGGTGGCCAAACATGAAAAGAGAGGTTGCTGAGTGTGTTGCGAAGTGTCTCACTTGTTAGAGAGTCAAAGCAGAGCATCAACGACCAAGTGGTTTGTTATAGCCCTTGGAGATACCAGAATGGAAGTGGGAGCATATCACGATGGATTTTGTGGTAGGGCTTCCAACTACTCAAAATGGTTATGACGCAATATGGGTTATAGTGGACAGATTGACAAAATCAGCGCATTTCTTACCGATCAAAATCAGATTCACCCTGGATCAACTGGCTAAATTATACGTCAAGGAGATTATTTCGAGGCATGGTGTTCCAATATCAATGGTGTCAGACAGAGATCCACGTTTCACATCAAAATTTTTGAGGAGTCTGCAAACTTGTTTGGGGACGCAGTTGAGAATGAGTAATGCGTATCATCCTCAAACCGATGGTCAGAGTGAAAGAACGATTCAAACGTTAGAAGATATGTTAAGGGTGTGCGTCATGGATTTTAAAGGCAATTGGGATGATCATTTACCTCTGGTCGAGTTTGCGTATAACAATAGTCATCACGCAAGTATCGGCATGCCGCCCTACGAAGCATTGTACGGAAGGAAGTGCAGAACTCCGTTATGTTGGGATGAGGTTGGAGAACGTCGACTATTGGAACCCGAGCTGGTACAACAAACTGCTAAAATTGTCAAGGTGATAAGAGCCAGATTGTTAGCTGCTCAAGACAGGCAGAAGAAATATGCGGATCAGCATAGTTAAAATCGTGAATTTGAAGTCGAAAGTTTCGTGTTTCTCAAAGTATCTCCCTAGAAAGGAAAAATCAGATTTGGTAAAAACGGTAAACTCAGTCCGCGGTTTATTGGACCCTTCGAAGTGCTGAAACGAGTGGGTGAGGTAGCTTATGAGGTAGCTTTACCTCCCGAGTTAGATCACATTTACAATGTTTTCCACGTATCGGTGTTACGACCGTATAAGCCTAATTATAAACATGTAATAGAATATGAACCAATACAGTTTGAGAAAGATTTATCCTATGAAGAGATACCTGTACAGATAGTTGAAAGGAAAGAGCAGGTTCTCAGAAATAAAGTAATACCTTCTGTTAAGGTAATCTGGAGGAACCACAGTGCTGAAGAAGCTACGTGGGAACTCGAAGAGAAAATGATGCAGAGTTATCCTCAATTATTTGTTTAATCTTTGTATCGCGATTCTAGGGACAGAATCTTTGCAAGGAGGGGAGAATGTAACGGACGAATTTATTGCGTTGTGATTCTGGGGACAAAATCCTTTTAAGGAGGGAAGGTTGTAACGAATGCGATTTTTGTGAATAAATAAAAATATTTATTGAGTTATATAAATATTTTTATTAATTTATTTATTGAGTAAAAAAAATAGTACATAAAGTTATGGTGAGGGAATTTATGTTAAATGTTATTCAATTGTGATTTGATGTGATTATTCTAATTTAATTTAATAATTAAATTAGATGATTAAATGATTTATTTGAATAAAGGATTTATTTGAGTAGGGTAATTTATTTGGTGTTGTTGTAATTGGTTAAATAGAATTGTTAATTGATCTAATAAGGTTTAATTGAATTTATTTAATAATAAGTTTAATCAAATTAAAAGTGTGACAATTAAAACTATATAATATAATGATTTATTAAAATAAATGGAAAGGGTTTTATTTCTGTTTAACAAACAGGGCCTTACGACCTTTGGTTGGAAAAAAAATGGATTATTTTCTTTGGCTCAACCAAACAAAGCCTAGCCTTTGGAATTCCATTATTTTTACTTAGTTTTCCAAACAAGGCCTAACCTTTTATTTTCTTAAACTGATAAATTTAAAAGTACGTTAAAGGTTCATCAGGTTCATCAGTTTAAAAAAGAAGAAGAAAAGAAAACAGAGCTTGAGAGTTCAGAGAAAAGAACGAGCAAAAGTAGAGAGAAATTGAGAAAAGAGCTTGTGATTGAAGAGAATTCACCAAGTTCTTAAAACAATAGAAGGTATAATTCATTTTCCTCTTTGTTTTACTTTACTGTATATAGTTTTAGTTCCTGTATGTGAATTCAATTGCTAAAATACATGAATTATTTGATATACTTGTTGGTAAGCATGCATTAGTGGATTATATGGTGTTTATAAGCTAATTTGAAAGATTTAGTCCATGAAAGCATGTCTAGAATAGAATTTTGGGTTTTACAGAGTTTTATTTCATGTATGGCATATATGTATGAAAATTGATGTTCAATTTGGTTATTAACCGGTAAATTGACATTTGATTATGATTATATAATGAAAAATGAAAAGAATGCAAGTGGAATGGATTAAAATGGTTGAAAGATGAGTTTACAGTGGTTAATTTTATTAAAATGGCTAAAACATGAATATTTGGTTTAAACAGAGAATTTTTGGTTCAATTTGGTTGGTTATGTGTATTATAATGGTTAGAATGTTTAGATACATGTTGGGTAATTATTTTATAACATGTATGACGTTTGGGTGTGTTTAAATTATGTATTGGATGGTAGAATTTGGAAAATTTTGGCCTGAGTTTTCACTGGTTCGCGAACTGTAGGGGGTGACTGCCGAGTCTCTCGCCCCGGCGAGAAAAATGAACTTTAAATCTTCGCCCCGACGAGAATTTTGTTAAGGAAAACCTTGACCCGGCGAAGGCTCGTCCCGACGAGCTTTTTATTCAGTAAATCCTCGCCCCGGCGAAGGAACAGTACTGAAATTTTATTTTTTTTATTTTCTTTGTGATTTTACTATAATGTTATAAACAAGTTTAAAATTTATATTAATGTATAAAGCGACTTATAAGACACCACGATGGTTGCTAAGCCAGTACCTAATGATTATCGAATGACAATCGAGATGCTATAATGAAATAAGATAAGATCGAATCCTAAAGTATATGTTGTTCTGTAACTAATTATTGTTACCATTTTATAATCGAAATGTATAGGTCGATTAAAGAACGTGAATTATTTAATTTGTAATCTGCGCACGAGGCAAGTTTTCTTCCTTAAACTTGTTATTTCCTTTAAAGCAAGTTTACTTTCATTAAGCAAGCTTAGTAACCTTAGCTTATTATTGTTCGAGCAAGGTAGTTATCATTGCAAGTGTTTATATTTACTTCAGCCATTTATTGTTCGATCATTGATCGTTATTCAAACTTTGAACAAAATTTCTATTGTACAAACTCTATTGATTGATCAAATGTTTAGAGACTAGCAAACCCTTATTGATTCAGCTAGTCCTTAGTTGATGAGCGTTCTAAAGACTGAGAATATTTTTAAAAAAAATTGTTCCAAACCAAGTTCCTTTTGGTACGAATTCTGGTGCTAAACTGAGATGAACAACCCTAATATAGGGGATTAATTACGCGACAACGTTAAAATGTTTGTGCACAATACATTGTACAAAGGGCTGATCCCCCTGAGTACGAGATGGATGGTCCATAGTCTATAAGACTATTAAAAGTTGCGGTAGAAATACTTGATAACCTAGGACATAGTTCGAGGTCTTGTGACCCTCAGATACACTTTTAATCCTGAATCCATATTCAGTTCTTGAGCTAAGCTTTCTATTGAGTTTTCAGATCTTGACTAGTTATTGATTGAATTCAGAAAAACTATTATACCTCAGTTGAAATCTACTTCATTGGTTTTTCAATTGTTATTGTTATCACACTTGTGGGCAATTGTTTGCTCACTCTTGCACTAAAACATTGCAGCTAAGGCAGAGAAATCGGACGAGCCGTCCACGAGCAAAGGCAAGGGCAAGATACCGAAATAGCGAAAGACCTGTTATCCATTGAGTGTTTACTTGTAACAAAACTTATTTAATTTTATGTTTTTATTACGCATTGATGTAATAGAGGTTAGATAACCTGGGATTTGTTTGATTAAGAGATTGGAGATGTAACCCCTTTTGTGGGAAGATGTTTTATTCAGTTTGATTATATTATCTTAATCATGGGTAGTTAGTAATGAATGTATGCTATAGTGAACACCAAATCTGTGGAGTTGAAGTACCCGGATTTAGGGGTGTCACATCCTTAGCCTGCGCAACAGCTCCGTTGTTGTCACAGAATATAGGTACAACTCCTCTAATGCTAGGAACCACTCCAAGTTCAGTTACGAACTTCTTCATCCAAACAGCTTCCTTTGCAGCTTCACTTGCAGCTATGTACTCTGCCTCTGTCACTGAATCAACAACTGTTTGCTGCTTGGAAGTTTTCCAACTCACCGCGCCACCGTTTAAGGTAAACACATACCCTGAAATGGATTTACTGTTATCTTGGTCTGTTTGAAAACTTGAGTCTGTATAGCCCTCTAGTTTCAATTCAGACCCACTGTAGACAAGAAATACATCCTTAGTTCTTCTCAAGTACTTTAGGATTTTTTTCACTGCCTTCTAGTGCTCTTCCCCTGGATTCGACTGATATCTGCTCGTTACAATAAGTGCATGAGCAACATTTGGTCTAGTACATATCATACCGTACATGATAGATCCTATTGCGGAAGCATAAGGAATCATACTCATTTGGTCTCTCTCCTCAGGTGTCTTTGGGGCCTGTTTCTTGGAGAGATGTATTCAATGGCTCATCGGCATGAGACCTCTCCTGGAATCTTTCATGCTTAACTTCTTTAGCATCGAGTCAATGTACTTTCCTTGGGTTAAGCCCAAATCCTTTTAGATCTATCTCTATAGATCTTTATCCCCAAAATATAGGATGCCTCACCCAAGTCCTTCATGGAGAAGTGTTTAGATAACCAAATTTTGATCGACTGTGGCATAAGAACATCATTCCCTATCAGTAATATGTCATCAACATATAATACAAGGAATGAAACAGCGCTCCCACTAACCTTCTTGTACACACATGGTTCATCCTCATTTTTGATAAAATCAAACCTTTTGATTATCTCATCAAAACGGATGTTCCATCTTCGAGAAGCTTGCTTCAATTCATAAATGGATCGTTGTAGCTTACAGACTTGGTTTGTTCCAACCGTTGAAACAAACCCCTATGGTTGTATCATATATACATTTTCCTCAAGCTCTCCATTGAGGAAGGTCGTTTTCACGTCCATTTGCCAGATCTCGTAGTCATAATAAGCTGCAATTGTAAGCAAAATCCGAATGGACTTGAGCATAGCTACTGGTGAGAAGGTTTCATCATAGTCAACTCCTTGTCTTTGTTTGAAACCTTTTGCAACCAGTCAGGCCTTATAGGTCTCTACCTTGCCATCTGCTCCAGTCTTTCTCTTAAAGACCCATTTACACCCAATAGGCTTAATTCCCTCAGGTGGTGAAACCAAAGTCCATACTTGGTTTTCATACATGGAGTCCATCTCGGATTTCATGGCTTTTAGCTATTTCTCTGAGTCTTCACTACTCATAGCCTCTTCGTAAGTCAATGGATCATCATCATCTATGATGCGTACCTCATCATCATCCTCTATGATGAATCCATACCTATCAAGTATCTTCGGTACTCTTCCAGATTTACGAATAGGTAGTGTTATAGTAGGTTCTTCTACTTGGTCAGGTACCTGACTTTGATCCGTAGTATTTTGTGGTTCTTGAACTTCTTCAAGATATATCTTACTCCCACTAACCCCTTCAAGGATAAACTCCTTTTTCCAAGAAGGCATCGTGTTTCGCAATAAACGCCTTTTGATTAGTAGGATGATAGAAATAATACCCTGATGTTTCTTTAGGGTATCCCACGAATCTACATTTGTCAGATCTAGTCTTTAGCTTATCATGCTCAAACCTTTTGACATAAGCTGGACAACCCCAAGTCTTAACATGCTTAAGATTTGGTTTCCTCCCTGTCCATATCTCATATGGGCTCTTTGAGACGGATTTGGTAGGTACCTTGTTAAGTAGGTATGCAGCCGATTATAGGGCGTAACCCCAGAAGGATACTAGAAGGTCGGTAAAACTCATCATGGATCGAACCATGTCCAACAATGTTCGATTTCTCCTTTCAGATACACCATTCAACTGTGGCGTCCCTGGTGGAGTCCATTGTGAGATTATACCATTTTCTTTGAGACAACTTAGAAACTCATTGGTTAAGTATTCACCTCCTCGATCCGATCGAAGAATCTTAATACTCTTACCAGTTTGCTTCTCTATTTCACTTCTGAATTCTTTGAACTTTTCAAACGATTCAGATTTGTATTTCATTAAATACACATATCCAAATCTAGAATGATCATCAGTGAAAATAATAAAATAAGAATACCCTCCTCGTGTATTCGTTGTCATAGGTCCACATACGTCTGTGTGTACTAACACTAACAACTCTGTAACTCTTTCTCCTTTTTCACTAAAAGGAGATTTAGTCATCTTACCCATGAGACAAGATTCACAAGTTGGATATATTCGTAATCAGATAGCTCTAAAAGCCCATCTTTATGCAACTTGGATAATCTTGTTTCATTGATATGACCGAGTCTACAATGCCACATAAAGGTATAATTAACATCATCTCTTTTTCTTTTCTTAGTTTGTTCAATTTGAAGTATATTTTCATGCAAGTCAAGTATGTAAAGTCCATTCAGTAGGTTCCCAACACCATATAAAACATTTTTATTATAAATAGAACATCTGTTGTTCTTTATTATAATATCAAAACCATCCATATCTAATACAAAAATTGAAATAATATTTCTAATGAGTGTTGGAACATAATAACAATTATTTAAACTAATGAACTTGCCCGAAGGCAGTGCTAAACAATAAGTCCCTACAGCTAATGTAGCAACCTTTGCTCCATTTCCCACTCGTAGGACGACTTCATCCTTGTTCAGCTTTCTACTTCTGCTTAGTCCCTGCACATTATTACATATGTGAGAACTACAGCCGGTATCCAATACCCAAGTAGAATTTTGACTTTCAGAAAAATTAATTTCAATCATGAACAAACCTAGATCGGAAGTCGAAGCTTCTCCAAGCTTCTTCTGGTCTGCAAGATACTCCTTGTAGTTCCTCTTCCAGTGTCCCGGCTTATTGCAATGGTAGCAAATTCTTTTGCTATCTGGATCAGGTTTCTTTTTATCCTTTCTCTTCGCCTTGCCCTTAGCCTTCTTGTTTTTCTTCTTTTCAGAAGATACCTTGGGCCTCTTCCTTTTCTTAGAAGAATCATCTACTAGTAAGACTTGGTTCTTGTTGGATGAGAAGTGACCTTCAGCAATTTTCAGCATGTTAAGTAACTCAGGCAAACTGACGTCCAACTTATTCATGTGAAAATTCAGAACAAATTGTGAGAAGGTGTCCGGGAGTGACTGCAAGATCAAATCTTGGCTTAACTCCCCATCCATCACGAACCCAAGCTATCCAAGTTGTTCAATCAGATTGATCATCTTAAGGACATGAGTCTCAACAGTAGTGCCCTCAGTCATACGAGATCGGAAGAGCTCCTTAGATATCTAATATCTAGCAGTCCTACTTTGCTCACCATACAACTCTTTGAGGTGCAGCAATATAGTAGGAGCATCCATAGTTTCATGCTGACACTGAAGCTCGTTACTCATGGATGCGAGCATAATGCATTGAGCCAAGATTGCATCATCTTGCCACTTTATGAAAGTAGCAATCTCTTCCTCAGAGGCTGTTTCTGCATCACTTGCAGGGACTGGCGAATTTAAGACATAAGAAATCTTTTCAGCAGTGAGAACAATTCTCAGATTCATTAACCAGTCCATGTAATTCGGTCCGGTCAGTTTGTTAGCATCAAGTATGCTACGCAGTGATAGTGAGTTTGACATTTTTAAATTCTACATGTGAAATAGACAACATTTTAGCATGCATTCATTTAATTAATTATCAAAATAAATTAGGTCTTTATTTAAATTGGTATCTCCCACTATTTTCATCAAACTATATTACCCTCATTATATAGTTCGGCAATTCTAATTAAAGATTTGCTAGTGAGACTAAGGATCCCATTTCAAATGTATATAGCCTTGTGGTGACACAACAAACGATATATAAATAAATAGGTAGACAACTATTGTCAATTACATCTCTATGTAACTCCTTGTATTTGCCTCTTAGATTATTTTGATCAAGTGGTGACACATCCGAATCAAAATTATCCAAGTTAAGTCCATCTTAGCACTTCCATATATGTGAAGAGAAAAAATATCGTCCTTGTGGTGACACAACAAAACAGTAATGTTCAATTCTTTAATAAGCATCAAATGTGATAAAGCAACATCTCAAATATTTAATACTTGCCTTGTGGTGACACAACAAACTCATATTAAACATTTAATACCCTATTGCTTTACCATGCTAGAAGGCGACGTTCGATATTTCAAATATCTTTGAACGCTTAGGACTTAATATAATTTCTTTGAGGGGTTTATTATTATTAGTCTCATATTGCTTAGCGCGCATGCACATATATATAAAATACGCGTCATATTATTTAACATGCGAAGCATGTTGTATAATATATAATATATATATATATATATATAGTAATCATGCACATATAGAATACTATATTCTACCCGGATTGATTATGGACTTTTATTCTAGTTTGGTTCACTAGAGCACCAAGTGAACTAAAAGGTCAAACCTAGGGTGCAAGAATTAAATTTAAATATAACTATTACATTTAAATCCGGGCTCCATTACAAACGGGTCTTCAAGCGCACCTTGCTCCTTTGTCTCCAATTTTTCAAAATTAATTCTAACTAGTCCTATTACATAAACTATTTACAATAAATAGAAACCTTGATCAGCAGTCAAAGGGAAGTACATAGGAGGGAGATAGAATTTACATTAAGAAAAATTAGAGAAGACGAGGTACGCAGACCCCATTTATAAAAACCCATACATTCAAGCATCCTCTAAAATAAATTCAATCACACATTGGTCAATAGTCCATAATTAATCCCTATTTATTATCATACATATCTCTATATGTATCAATAAATAACATTCATCTCATGAATAATAAAACCATTCCATATATGCATTGATATCAATTAATGGGCAAAAGTTTTGCTAATATTTAGTTTTGAAACAAAATAACTCTTTTATTTTAATCAAAAACCAAATTAAAATTAAACTCTTTTAATTTTAGCAATCTGAAATCCTATTCCAGATAAAATAAACATCTTTATTTTAAACTTATATCAATTAAATAAACCATTTATTTTAATTGAAAGAAAAAATTATTTTTTGGATTCTGCTGTCCGGTGCAGCTACGCCCAGAATGAACTGGGACACGGCGCAGCTGCGCTGAACCCCATAAACGACTTTCTGGGTTTGGGCGCAGCTGCGCTCCAGAATGAACTGGAGCCGGCGCAGCTGTGTCGCGTAGCAGATTCAGAAAAAACGGATTCTGCCCAAAAATTTCGATCCAATCGCATACCATACACACATGGAATCATCAAAATCGATAATTAGCACAAGACTTGTATATGACGCGAACATGTAATCAAATTACATAAATAAAGCGGAAGCGTAATAAAATCGGATTTTAAAAATTTTATACAAACCATCACCATGATCAATCTATGTGCTCAATTAATGATATAAACGAAAGAGATAGAGATAAAAATTATACCCTCGTAGGTCCGTGCTTCCTCGGGTACAAGTTCACCTCCTATTCCTCCGCGTTCTCCTTGAATTCCACCGACTAAATTCCTTTGCTTGATCAACGTTAGCCACCCAAGTGTTTGGCCTCTAGAGTTGATCCACTAAGGAAGAATAGTTATTCAAGAAGTTGGGTATTGGCAAAACTCTAGTTTCTATCTCTATAGAAATTGTAAGTACTCTCCACTATCTAATGCAAGAGTGTGTAACCCTAATTTATGGTAAGACTCCTCTTATTTATAGATGTAGGAAAACCCTTCCCTAAACTATTTAGGATTAGGGTTTCTATTATAATTAAATTCCTTTAATTAATTATGCTCCTAATCCAAATAGGAATTCATGTGTGAGTACTTCTATTAATTAGTTTCCAATCCCTATTAGGAATTAAATAATAGTGATAGTAATAATAATAATAATAAGACTCCTCTTATTAATTTATATTTAATATTTCCGAAATATTAAATAATAAATATTAAGCTATTTAATTTATTCTATCCCCATAAATTAAATTAAATACACTTAACTTATTATTACAATTATGCCATTTACTTCTTAAATAAATATTTTCCTTTTGCGGTGTGACTCTTTAGGTTCTCCATATTAAACCGGTTGTGAATAAATCAATTAGAACAATTCTAATTTTATTTAAATAAATAAATTAAACTATTTAATTCATTTAAATAAATAATATTTATTCTACAATAAAGGTAAGCCCCTTAGCGATCAACGACTTTCCAGATAATATAGATTTCAACATTAATCACAAAAGAACCTTTCAGTGAATAGTTATCATACAATTCAATCCTTCTACCATACAATGTCCCAATTAAATATAAGACATGGATTTACTGTCAAGTCTTATTTTATTTAATTATATGTATTTCGATTCCCAAATGCACAACTCTAAATAATGTAAATTAGAAACTCCTTTCTAATTTCATTCTGCCTTGGCCAAGGACTACTGAGTTGTCATTTATCGAATCACATAGGACATTCACATCTTTTACTAGACGTGGTAGATTCTTTGTTGATCATTCACCTATCTCCATGTACAACTTATTATACCCAATCATACCCTTTGATATACCCTAAAGGTCTTAAAGGACATGTCAAAGTATAACTCATCATACACAAAATACTATGATGATCTCAAGTCCAAAGATCACTTGTACTACTATCACTAGAGGAATTCCTATTGACAGGCGAGTAAAACTCCATTAGGTATTCCTTAGCGAGCCACGTTCAGTGAACTTATTCTCCAATAAGCACCTACGTACTTGCTTTATGAACGATTTTAGTAACATATGTACTAATCTATCCGGATTCACTAATCCCCTATTTAGTAATCCAACGATTAGGAACGATTTTAGTTTATGAGCTATCTAGAATTTAGATCTCATTGGCATGATCACCATTATGATTCTAAAAGCATTGCTCAAAACTATGGGTTTATCACATTTAATATAACAGCACCATGTAGATAATATATAATGCCTTTTAAGAAAATCAATTCTTTTATTAATAAATGATTAAGATTACAAAGTATATGCTACATCATATCAAATATGATTGGCTTGTGTGCATACTACGTTCACCACTCCCATTTTCTCCCAAAATTACTCCACTTCTCCCAAATAATTCATTCCCTCCCATTCCATTCCTTGGCCAAGCTCAATAGATATAGAGTAGAGAGAGAAAGAAAAACTGCAGTAGAGAAGGAAGGAGAAGGAGAGTTCGGGGAGAAGAAGAAACAAGAGAGAAAAAGAAGAAAGAAGAGCACAAGTGAACAAGAAGGAGGAGAAGAAGAGCTTCTAGTAGCTCTAGAAAACCCTAGCAAGCCTCTCTACCCTCTGTAACGGATTCATAGAGGTAAACAAGCAACCAAAATCGTTTCTATTTGATTTTTGTAAAGATTTCGAGTTTTGAAGCTTTTTGAGCTCTTGAGCTTGTGAGTCGATTTTCTTGCGATTCTTGTTGTTGTTATTTGTTTTGGATGTTTGTAAATATTGTTAAGAGACTATAGAAGCCATTAATAATATCAAAGTGGAACAAAAATAGAAGAAATTCGTACCTATGCGTAAGGAGGATGAAGAACATGAAGAACAATGGACTTTTTGGACATTTGGACTTTTTAGAGGAATATAAAGCTATGATTTCGTATTTGTTAATTTTATTTGTTGCTATGGTATTGTAGCTCCATGGGTTACAAAGCTAACCCAGCTGGAATCGAGTAAAAAGATGTAAAAACGAAGATTTGGTGTTGATTTTAGTGAAGAACACTTAGAACACCTAAAACAGAGTATGAACTTACTACTTTGGCCTAAGATTTGGCCATGTTAGTGTTAATGGGTAGCTCTAAATTTTTGATATGTTGTAGCCCTATGAGTTAGGAGTCCATAGAGTCCAAAATGAACCAATTTGAACGTGTATGGAAGAAGTTATGGAGATCAGAGTGGAAAGAGGTCGAAAATTCGCATCTGGAAAATTCTACAAATTATGGCCTGTATGCATGGCGTAGCTGCGCTGTTCATAAGGCCAAATTGGGCGCAGCTGCGCCGGACACGTGTCAGGTGCAGACGTGCCCGAGTGGACTGTTTTGACCTCCTGTAGTAAAATGTCCATATCTTTTTCATACGAACTCAAAATTGGATGATTCAAGATGATTGAGAAAGAGGAAGAGTAGACCTACAACTTTCGTTCTTGAAGTTTTTCGATTTGAGGTCTGTATCATGGCCAAAATTAGCCATTTATAGGACTGATGCGTAATTGAGGTCAATCGGAGGGCGTCGGGCATGCGCATTTGCGCACGTAATGCCCCTGGCCCTATAAAGTGATGTTCTAACATTCATAACATGAATTTTATGAATTATAATGATACTTAACGTTAACCAATGGGTATCAGACAATTCGAATGGGCGTGTTAAGCGTACGCAATCGCGTGTCACTTGGGCGTTCGAATAGGCAAGTGTGGCGTACGGACGTGCAAATGTCATATAGCCGTAACAAATGTGTATAACCTTGTTTAATATTTTGTTTCTAATAATAATGAAACATGATAGAGTGTTATAACCCAATGTATGAGCATACTAAGCATATTCAAATGAGGCGAATCGGGCGTGTGGCGTATAAACGTCGAAACGCCGTGTAAAGTGTTAATGAACTTAAATTGTGTTTCGAGTCAAATGAAACGAACATGATAAGATATAGAGTGGGTTTGTATAAATCGATGAGAATGGATGGCGATGAGGGTCGTAACATTTTCAAACGACGCGACGTCGAGAAATATTTTTAGTGTTTATCGCGTTTATTATTTATAATGCGCGAACAATATGAAATAAAAGTTGTTATATTGTAAACCATTATATGAAGCCTTTTTAGTGGCTAATTGATATTTTATTATTAAATAAATTGTGTAGGATATTTGAAGGACAAGTTATCATAATTTTTGCAAGGAGCGTTTAAGGCAAGTTCTTTCAGTAACTTGTTGACTTGTTTAAATGTATTGATGTACATGACTTGATTACTAAATCTTTCACTATTATGTGGATTATATGCGAGCATGATTAAAGTGTGCACAATGTGCAATTATGTGACTATATTGTTCTATGTGGAACTTGAATTATTGTGAACATACAATGTGAGATGCATGAGGTATGTTATGAGATGCATGATGCATATATATTAATGAATTGCATAAGATTTATAGTGCATGAGTAAGATGTATAGTATGAGAATCATGATACATGGATAAAATGCAAACTTATGTGTTACGTGAAGCATGAAATGTGAAAACTGTTAGTTCTTGCTGAGCCGTCGTGCTCATTCTTGCAAAATAAAACTTTTGTAGATTAACGATGTAATGCAATTAGCTTGATATCGTGATGATAAGGATTAGAGGCGCAGGGATACGAGAAGGTTGTTAAATGTTTCTTTATTATAATTATTTAGCTGTAATTACGGTATATGATGTACGTGAATTTGACTATGTAAACCTTGAGTTAAAAATGAAGGTTATCTTCAATAATAATAAGACGTGATTATGTTAGTTACTTGTTATAATAAATTACAAGGATGACGATGACGTATAAAGGACATTTTTATAACGATTGTTTGGTTATTGAATAACCTTGCGAATATTCAGGGATTGAATAAGTCAGAATCTGAACCTAGCGTTCACATATGAGATTTTGTAAATGATCATGGTATTTATTCAATCTTGATCATAAGTGTTTAAGTTAAATGTTACGAAACCTGAGATTGAGAATAGTTTAAGGTAATAATTGTTAATGCTTGTATTGATATGGACTGTTATATATACAACATGAGTAGTATTACATTGGTAATGTTTATTAAATGATGTTTTAATTATGGTTTTGAGGCTTGGGACGATAGTATTTATATTATATCAATGTAAATATTTTTATTATTCTGCAATAAATTGTTGATAGTATGGCGTATGAGTTGCATAGTGATGCACCAAATTCGAGGTTAAGGTAATCCGAATTTGGGGGAGTCACAGGTTGGTATCAGAGCTATAGGTTATAAACCTTAGGTAAGAGAACCTTTGGCTATAACCTGAAGGTAGAAAGAGGATAATAGTAAAGAATAAATTCAAATAGAGTTTAATCGATAGTGAATGAATTTTAAAAAAAAAATCATAGTAAGAGTTGAGATATATATGAGATGATTCAAAGAAGAATCTTGATGCGTTATAAAAGATGAGAATTAGGAGTTACCTGACTTCAGTGATAAAGATGACAAATGTTGATTAATAAACGAGGTCTATAAGACAAAAATGCAATAAAATCATATATTATGATTAGACAGAAGAGTACGGAAGATCGTAGGATGAAACGATCGTAGGATAAGGAAGATCGTAATGTAAAACGATTGTAGAAGTAAGATCACGAAGTGATTGGATTAAGTCATAGAATGGCAGATGATCAATTGAATGATTAAAAATTTTAGCTTAAGGCTATAGATAGATGGTACTATGAGATAGTACGAATAAAACTCGGAAAGAGTTGTGGATGATGAAACACGAGTTAAATTCTTGTTGAGCAACGAGTAAGGTAGGATTGGGGGTGATTTCAATTGAGGACTCATGTTAGTGGCTGAGTTGTACAATTCCTTGTATGGACGGGGAATTCGTGATTGGTTTGAGAACCACTTAGCTTCCTATATCGGTATAGTGGTTGAGTTGAACAATTCCTTGTATGGGCAGGGAATTTGTGCTTGGTATAACAACCGCTTAGCTTCCTATATTGATTAATGGCCGAGTTGATCGATTCCTTGTATGGGCAGGGGATTGTGATGGGTTCGACAATCACTTAGCTTCCTATATTGATAATCGTTGGAACCTGGTATCGCGCTATCGCTATACGTATGACGAAAAGGTGATTCTTTTCTCATATTTATATTTGATAGTTAGAGAATAATAAGATTAGGTACGAGTTCTTAAAACTCATACTTATGGTAAGTTCGTGATTCATAATCATATGGTATGTTTTGAGCCCCTCAGCATATGGACAGTCATTGATTTGTTCTTAGACTACGTATTGCTAGGACAAGTTCCTAAACTAATATTATTGTGGCAAGTTCCTGAACTCATAATGTGTGGTAAATTGATGAACTATATTAGGGTATGGGAAAGTTGTAGAGCGAGAATTGTGAATTATCAATATGATGAGCATTGATGGAGTTAAAATAGATAGAATTATTAAATAGTGGAGAAATGGGAGAAATTGAAGTTGATGAGGAGAAATGGATATTCCAAATCTTCTAGCTATGCTAGATTTCGAATTTATTGACATCGTGCTGATACTTGTATTTTTGCCCTTCGAAAAATGTGTGGGGCCAAATTACTGGACCAATGATTTTTAAATGTACTATTATTCATATGTCTATGCTAATTGCTCCAGCTAGACAAAATGATTTGAAAATATCAAAATGTATTTCTAAATAGTCATCAATGCATCATGGAACCTGGCGTAGAATGATAGATGATGGAGTCATCAATGCAGATTAACCTAATGTTCGATGTGATCATAGGATCGTCAACCCACTATGGTATGATGTAGTGTGACAAAGTCACAAAATGACGGAATCCTAACACACTGTTGTAACAGTGCAGTATTATGACGTCATAAAATGATTTTTGTTTTCTTTAAAGTATGAAAAAGTATGCCAATTGAGTTGGCTACAATATTTTGATTGATGTCTGAACCGTTGATGTGAGTCTAAGCTATTTGATTCGGCTAGACGAATGTTGAAATGTGATTATGAAACTCGAGAATTCTTTGACAATGTTTTCCAAACCAAATTATTTTGGCGCGGGCTTTTATATCTGCTGAGTTGAACAACCCTCATAGAAGGGGTAATATTTTTGATGATGGGAAAATCCGACTACACGCGCAAACAGTATGTAAAAAGGGGTTATGCATGACCTCGGGTACAGTAGGCTAATCACCTATTGTATTAATATGTTGGGTTATCAGATGAATTTCTGGTGATTCTAGTATGTTGGGTTATCAAATGAATTTCTGGTGATTCTAGTATGTTGGGTTATCAGATGAATTTCTGGTGATTCTAGTATGTGTTCCTGGTCCTTAATGACCACTTAGCATCCAATATTGGTAATTCATGTAAGAGGTAAGTGCCATGGTGGCCACTCAATGATTCATATCGCTTCACAATTATCGAACAATTGTTGAAGACTCCTGAAAGATATTCCATTATTCTGGAAACTGAATGTGAAAAGGGTAATTTTCCCTAGAAAGAAGTAGTCGTAGAATGCGACGATTCTAAATGAATCCTTGAAAGAGGAAAGCGTAAAGCTTTACTGAAAGTCTGTATGAATGAATGATATGAGCATGATAGTAATTATGGGATTAATATTTCCTAGAAGAAGCGGGTGAAATTCTAATAAGAAGAAGTGAAATTCTTAGAGAGAATGATGAGCAGAATGAGCAAATATGAATAAGCTGTAATTTCGAGGTCGAAATTCTTAGAAGAAGGGGTGAATGTAATATCCCGAATGTTTATGAGTTAGTAAATTATGATATTAAATTATTATGATGATTGTGGCATATAAGGATCCTTGGAAAAGGAAATTGATGAGTTAAAGAAAGGATAATACTCAGTTGGTAAATGTTATAGAATAAAACCTACAAAAGTTTGTTAAGGAAATAGATTAAATAGGTAATATAAAACCTATGTTATAGTAATATGTTGAAATTATTCAACGATAAAATTTCAGAAGAAATTAGATGAAAACCGAGTAACAGAGGTTCGATATTTGTGATTCCGAGGACGGAATCCTTATAAGGAGGGAATGATGTGACAACCCAGATTTTGGAAAAGTGTCACGCGTTGGCATCTATTGTACTTTGCCACAAAACTATGTGCATCCTTGAAGAGAGTAGGCCAGTAAAACCCTGATTGAAGTAACTTTGCGGCTGTTCATTCTGCCCCATAGTGACCTCTATAAACTGACGAGTGACACTTTTGCAAAATTTCTTCAGTTTCTTCTTGTGGAATATACCTTCTCAACATTTGATCTGGACATGCTTGAAATAGGAAGGGTTCATCCCATAGGTAGTTCTTCACATCATGTAAAAACTTCTGTCGCTATTGGTAACTCAAATCTAGGGGAAGTACGTGGCTTACGATGTAATTCACTTAATCAACATACCATGGTATTGCTCGTTAATAACTACGTAATCCTTCTTCAGCTCTATTGAATTCTCTAATTTGGATAAGTGACCAGCTACTTGATTTTTCGTTCCCTTTCTATCTCTGTTCTCTAAATCAAATTCTTGCAATAACAGAACCCAACATATCAACCGTGGTTTCGCATCTTTCTTTGTGATCAAATATTTTATTACTGCATGATTTGTATATACAATCACTTTTGTGTCAATAAGGCAAGACCGAAATTTATCAAATGCATAAACAATTGCTAATAATTCTTTTTCAGTGGTGGTATAGTTTAGTTCTGTGTCTGAGAGTGTCTTACTAGCATGATAAATTGTTTGAAACATCCTCTCTTTTCGTTGACCCAAAATCGCACCAATGGCATAGTCGCTTGCATCGCACATTAATTCGAACGGTAAGTTCTAATCCGGAGCAATAATCATTGGAGTTGAGATCAATTTCTTCTTCAATATGGAAAAGGCTTCAAGACATGCGTCATCGAAGACAAACGGTATATCTCTTTCTAATAGGTTGCATAAAGGTTTGGTAAATTTAGAAAAGTCCTTGATGAAATGCTTATAAAATATGGCATGTCCAAGGAAACTTCTAACTCCCTTCCCTAATAATGGTGCTGGTAGTTACTTAATAGTTTTAATTTTTGCTCTATCCACCTCCAATCCTTTCGATGATACCTTATGACCTAGGATTATACCTTCTTGTACCATGAAATGGCATTTTTCCTAATTTAATACCAAATTTGTCTCAACAAACCTCTTCAACACCAAAACCAAATTCTCCAAGCATAGATCAAATGAGCCGTCAAAGATGGAGAAATCATCCATGAACACTTATAGATTGTGCTCCACCATATCAGAGAAAATGGCCATCATGCAACATTGAAAGGTGGCAGGTGCATTGCATAGCCCAAAAGACATCCGCCGAAATGTAAAAGTTCCATATGGACAAGTGAAAGTGGTTTTCTCTTGATCTTCTATTGCTATTTCAATTTGATTATAGCCTGAATACCCATCCAATAAACAGTAATATACAAGTCCTGCCAACCGGTCCAACATCTGGTCAATAAATGGTAGCAAAAAATGATCTTTGCGAGTAACTTTGTTTAGTTTTCGGCAGTCCATACATACTTACCATCCGGTGACTGTTCTTGTGGAGATAAACTCATTATTTCATTAGTCACGACTGTCATCCCTCCTTTCTTCGGGACATACTGCACCGGAATTACCTATGAACTGTCAGAGATAGGGTAAATAATACCTGCGTCTTACCACTTTATAATCTCTTTCTTTACCACCTCTTTTATAATTGGATTAAGTTGACGTTGTTGTTCAATGATTGGTTTGGCATTATCCTCAAGAAGTATCTTGTTCATGCAAAATGAAGGACTAATCCCTTTTATGTCAGCTAAAGTCCATCCAGTTGTCGTTTTATATTCCCGTATCACTCGCAAAAGCTTTTCTTTCTGAAAATTGTCAAGTGAAGCAGAAATAATAATAAGCAAAGTATTAGAATCACCTAAATAAGTATACCATAAATGGCTAGGCAAATGTTTCCATTCTAAATTAGGTGGTTCTTCCAAAGATGGCTTTGCCCTCGAAATTGAACTTCCTGCATGATCTAAAGTCTCAAATTGCTGCTTAAACTTCATAAATCTTGATGCCGAATGTAGAAGTTGCACATATTCATTTGATGTTGGGAATTTTGAAGCTAATGGGTTTACCAATGCAGACTCTAAAGGATCTAGAAGACATGTTCCCACAAATACCTCCTCCACTGCTTCTGTAATCAGATCAAGTCAATAATAGTTTTCCATCTCTTCCGGGAATCTCATTGAATTGAAAACATTAAACGTAACCTCTTGATTTTATACACGCATGGTTAGTTCCCCTTTATGAACATCGATCAAAGTTCTCCCTGTTGCTAAGAAAGGTCGTCCCAAAATAATCGGTATTTCTCGGTCCTCTTCAAAATCTAACACGACAAAATCTACAAGGAATATGAATTTATCTACCTTAACCAACACATATTCAATACTCTCCCTTGGATATATCAGTAATCTATCTGCTAGTTGTAATATTACATTCGTCGGTCTTGCTTCTTTTAACCCCAATTGTTGATAGACCGATAATGGCATTCAATTAATATTGGCTCCTAAGTCACACAAAACCTTCCCAAAGAACTGCTAACCAATGGTGTATGGAATTATGAAGCTACCCGAATCTTTTCGTTTTGATGGTAACTTTTTCTGCAATATGGCACTGCACTCCTCTATAAGCGCTACAGTCTCGAACTCGTCTAGTTTCTTTTTTTCTCGAAAAAATTTCTTTCATGAACTTCACATATATTGGCATTTGTTCAAGAGCATCGACAAACAAAATATTAATCTGCAGTTTCTTCAATACTGTTTACCTACATCTATACTAGTAGTTTACGTGTACCTATACACGGTCCACAAGTAATATAATTTAAGTAAAGTTGTCGATCCCACGAGGAATAATCTAATAAATTAATTAATCATTCCAATTACCAACCATTGACAAACCCAATTCTATTTAAACAAATGAATTCACCAAGTTTATCAAAATTAATTAGTGAAGTAACTATGAATATAAGTATTAAAATTAAATATCAAGATTACAATCTCTCCCAATGTTCACTCCCTATTTAATTAGTCAATTGTTACAATTTGCTAACCAAGAATTCATCAGTATTTATCTAACTTATTCCTAAATTAAATAAGTGTCTTCATTCCTAGTTAATTCACTATATTTCAATATGAATAATTAACAATGAAACAATAATCACCAATTCTTATACAAGTTCATACGACAATTAGGTATATTTCTATCCCTCTTGCAAATTAGATATTCACTCCTTAGAAGAATAAATCCAACACATGTATCATATTCCTCTCCCAATCTAGAATCAATGTTCCCATATCATCTAGATCACTAGATTAATTTTTGGCCACATAATTATTGAATGAAATATAAAATATGATAACAATCTTGCATACAATTGATCATAATCAATTAGAGAATAAATTAATTAAATCCAATCAACGGGTTCCATTACAACCTTGAATAAGAATTTAGTTCATGAATAAGAAAAGATAAACATCACATTATACATCATCATTTTAAAGTATAAGAGTCTAAAAGAAGGGTAAGAGGAAGAATCTATAGCACAGCTTCCGCTAAAACACTCCAGATCTTGATCTTCCGTCTTGAAACTCTTTTCTCCAAAGATAACTATTGAATAATGCTTGCTTCCTCTCTCTTGCTAACCTTAGATGTGTTCTCTTTTCTTTAATCTACAGAATCTTTTTTATATCCTTAGGTCTCCCCTCTTTTTCGTTATTTTAATTTTATTAGGAATTAATAGTTGAAAAGGCCACAAATTCGACGCTCACACGCGCCTGGATCTGTAGACCAGCGTCGCGGCTCCCTCTATCCAGCATCACGGCTCTAACGCTTATATCGCGGCCCTATTAATCCAACGTGTGCTAAACATTCAGTAAGTTTTCCTTTTCTTTATCCTTGCACGCCCAATTGAATCTTCATTCCATTCATAAGCTAATCTCTTTGCTCCAAACTCTTGCCTAGCATTCTTAGCTCCATAGTAAGGCTGAATATACACTATTTATTGTTCTTTCTCCATTTTAGATTGCACATTCCATCCCTGTAATAAAATGCTAAAATGCATAAAACCAAACTAAAAATACTTGAAAACTAACAAAATAACTAAGTCAAAAATACATGATCGTAGATATAAAATCCAATCATTAAATACCCCCAAACTAAAACTTTGCTTGTCCTCAAGCAAAAACCTAACAAAACTAAAGAAAATTCTAAAATGCAATCTACTATAACATGAATTTGAATATAGCCTCAAAGATCATTTATAAAATTAACAAAAATCAAATCATGCATAAGCTTATCAGCCAACTTAGTCATCAAGTACACAATAATCATGATCCCAAAATGTGTGTGTATGTGTACCAGCTGACCAAGCTAATCATCCTTTTTGGACGTCGATTAAAGTTCTTCATGTTGCTAAAAATGGGCGACCAAGTATGATCGGTATCTCCTTGTCTTCCTCAAAATCCAATATTATAAAGTCAGCCAGAAAAATAAATTTATCAACCTTCACTAAAATGTATTCCACAATGCCTCTCGGATACGTCACTGATCTGTCTGCAAACTGTAAGGTGATATTTGTTGGCCTTGGTTCCTTTAGTCCCAACTGGGTGTAAACTGAGAATGGCATCAAGTTGATGCTAGCCCCTAAATCACATAGTGCTCTTCCAAAAAATTGATTACTGATCGTACATAGGATAGTAAAACTTTCTGGATCCTTTAACTTTGGCAGTAACTTTTTCTGTAAGATCGCACTACATTTTTCAGTTAATGCCACAGTCTCGAAATCACCCAACCTCCTTTTCTTAGATAAGATTTCTTTCATAAACTTTGTGTAACATAACATTATCTCCAAAGCTTCTGCAAATGGTATATTGACGTGGAGCTTTTTAAACACCTTAAGAAATTTTGCAAACTGATTATCCCCTTATTGCTTTTGCATCCTTTGCGGAAATGGAATTGGAGGTACCCTTTTCATCTGTTTATCTTTATCTTCTTCAACTTGTGAGTTATCTTCCACCGCTAACTATGTATCAGTGCATGATTCCTCACTTGTATTCTTACTTTCTCCCTTAGATAATTCCTTGCCACTTCGTAAAATAACAGCTTGACATTTCTCATCCGAGTTGGGCACTTCCTCCATTTTATCAATTGAAGAATTTGGTGGTCGGTTATTCATGTTGGTAACAATATATTCCAGTTGTTTTTCCACTTTAGACATTATCGCCTTATTTTGTGCTAAATACTTTACTAACATCTCCTCTATTGTTGACTTTCTTACTGAAAAACATGTTGCCCTTGAAATTGCTCATTCTTCCTTCTTTGATCATAATAGTTGAGATTATGATTGCTTTGATCGTTGAATCCTCCAATGTACTGCACTGACGCGACCTTAATAGCACATTGTTCCTTTGAATGATTCCCTGCACAAATATCACATGACAACTCCGCCTTTTGTAAAGACTGAGATCCAAAAGAATCCATTTTCTTTGTTAAGGCCGCCATTTGCTTCACCAATGCTGTAATTACATCATTTTGATTCACTCACACTATCCCAATTTGAGTATTTCTTGTTGTGGGCCATTGGTACTTGTTGTTTGCCATTATAATAGACTCCATGGCACGCTTGCATGAGGTGGTCATCGCCCGGATCGTTTCTAGCATAGTTGAATGGCGAATTGCTCGCAACACCTTAATCCCTCGTCTATATGTAGACGGTAATCTTGGTACAATTTCTCGCGTTCAAAATTCTGTGTTGAATGGACACCAATGACACCTTGACCACTCACTTATATTGAAGTTGTAATCTTGGTACAATCGACGCTTGATGCGGTAGAAGACGCCACACACGACTATGAATTGTTGTATGATAAGTCAAGTTTGAATTTCAAAGACCACTAAGACAAATACTTGGGAATTCTTCAAAGAACCAAAAGTAGAGAATAATCTCACAATAATTGTATTGAATAAAATCTGATGTGTCCTTTGAATTACATTCAAAACGACTATTTATACTAGCAACAATAAACCCTAACTCCATAAGGAATAAGAAATCAATTTAGAAATAAAATCCTAATTATCAAGCATCCTAATTACATTAGTAATGGAAAAGATCCTAAAATTATGGTAAAAAATGAGTAAAAAACACGTCCTCAAAATTTGTGTCAACACCCTAGCGCCGGGGCGCTGGATTTATACTGGACTGGAGCGCTGGGGCACTAGACATTTTTAATTTCCCTGGATCCCAGCACTGAGACGCTGGTCTTGAACTAGAATGGAGCGCCATGGTGCTGGATGACAATTGTAACGACCGTGAATTTTGTATGGCTTTGTAATATACGCTTCTGAATATTATTTAATGAATGAATTTTTATTAATATTATTTTATGTGATGTGATTAAAGGTTATATAATAACCTAGATTATGTGTTTGCAATGTCATCAAGTGTTGTTATTTGGTAGGAGTTATTAAAATGATTTCAGAGAAATACTGCTAAATTTCTATTCGCGGGTTACTATTCGCGTGGGCACTATTCGCCTCAAAAATATCTTGTTCGTTTATTTCAAATTTCTAATTTTTGTCATAGTGTTAATGAGATTGATTAATAATCCAAGTGTTGGATTTTATTTGAGCCAAATTGGGATTTAATTAGAAGCCCCAAAATTACTTAAGGGTGGCCCAAACCCATGATCCATGACCCGCGACCCGACCCATGACCCAACCCATGACCCATGAAGGAAATGGGTTAAATCATCAGCTGCAATTGAGGGAAGAAGAAGAACACGGGAAGAGAGGAATGTGAGGAGAAGGAACAAGGGGAATAAGAACATCTTGGGAGAAGCCAATTCTAGCATTTGGTAGAGGAAAAGCGATGAAGAACAATTAGGGAGAAGGAGAGGGGAGTTACCCACACCTTGGAGGAGCCAATTCCATCTTCCCATACGTGGGGAACTGATCATGCTAAGCATGCTCAGCCATTCCCTCCTCCAGCTGAGCTCAATTCATCCTCATATAAGTACCAACCCTTGTTTGCCTTCCATTCCTTTGTTCATTGCTAAGTTAGAGATGAAAATTGTGAGAGTTATGAGAGTTGTGAGTATTGAGCATACGGGTGATTTGAGGAAGAAGGAGAAGTGTGGTAGCAGCTGTAATCAATCTCTCTAGCATCATAGAAAGAGCTTCAAGAGGTTAGTGTTATGGAACCTAACTCATTTCCATAATATTTCCAAGTTTCTAGTTTTGTTTGATTGCTTGTTAGAGTAATGTAGTTGTTTTTCTTAGTTGTTCATGGATATATATATGAATGTTGTTAACTCTTCAAAAGCCTTAATAATCAATGAAAGTGGAACAATGATTGATAATCAAAGCCTATGCATAAGGAGCAAGAATGGACTGTTGGACATATATGGACTGATTTGGGCAATTCTTATAGTTTGATGAAAATTTAGTTTATGGTTAGTTGAACGCTTGTTTGTGAATGTCCATTATGTGTTTCAGAGGTTATGGGTAATGATTTCATTTAGAAATCTGGACTAGAACATAATTAAACTCTGCTCCAATATGAGTTTCTGAGCCATGCCCACAAACCGTTTGATTTAATGTCCAAGAGAATGATTTCTCTAAGAACTTGGGAACTAGGTTTTGATTAATTGATTAAGGAATGTTATGTTACTTAGCTTAGCAATAGAAGCATGTTTTAAGTCATATTGACTTGTTGCATAATAGCTAAGACACAAGGAGGATCAATGAATTGGCCTAATCTTGAGTTTCGTTGAAAACTAGTATGAACCACTGCCTTTGATTTAATTATGGTAATGTTGTGTTAGGTATTAAATTTTAAGCTTCTGGGGTAGTATAGTACCCTGAGTTAGTAAGCCGTAGGCTTTGGAACGAACGCATTTCGACCTCGGATGAGGGAGTTATGGTGTTTGGGAGAAAAGGTGTCCAATCTGTCCAAAATAGTGAAAACTTAGCCTTGGAGGGACTTTCGAGACAATTTTATGGCTAGTAAATGAATCTGTAAAATTATGAATCCATGAGGGTTTTGTAGTTCATGTTATAAGCTTTCCATAGCCTCCGGAACGGCCTAATTCCGATTTATAACGAAGAAGTTATGAAGTTTTGAAGTTTGTATGTCAAACTGCCAAAACAAGAAGGAAGCCAAGTGTTGGGGTCAGCGGCTTGGGTGCGGGCGCACTGGGGCATGGTGCGGGCGCACTGGGGACGCTAGGGGCTGCTAGGCGCAGCTGGACGCAGGTGGGGCGCGCGCGGGCGCATGGGCTTGACAGCTCTGACATCCTTTACTAAAATGGGCGTAACTTTCTCATATGAACTCCAAATTCGATGATTCGAGATGATCCGAAACGCTAAGAAGTAGAACTACAACTTCCAATATTTAGAACTGTAATTTAATATCTTGACAAATTTCTAAATTGGCTATTTTTAGGACTATTGTGCATTAGGAAGCAAAAAGAGGGCGTCGTACATGCACGTATGTAACGTGTAATGTTTCCAACGCTAAAAGTTATTGTTTTAAGTTCTAGAACTTGTACATTATGGTTTATAATGACCTTTAGCTTTAATCAATGATGAACTAGACAAGTGTATGAACATGCTAAGCTTATGCAAATGAGGTGAATCGAGTGTGCGTTGTGCAAACGCCGAAACATCGTATCATGTATGTGTAACCTTATTTGATATTATGTTTCTAATTAGAATGAAACCTTATTGAGTAATGTAAACCAATATTTGACATCAATTATGTGACTAATTGGTATGTGGATATGTACTTAAATGTGTAGGACTTTTGAAGGACGATTAACGTCAAGTTATTAGCAAGCGCTTAAGGCAAGTTCTTCTTTAACCCTTGTCTAACCCTTGTGTTGGGCAAGTTCTCTAACTCCATTCATTTGCTATATTGAATGCAAGTTCCTTATCTTATACAAAAGACGTATATTGTGAAGATTTCCTAATTCTTGTTTAAGTTGGTCTTGCACAAATATTCTACATTTTCCTAAATTACACCAATGTGGTGTATTGAGCAAGCTTTCTAATCCTTGTCTAGTCCTCGTTCTAGGCGAGCTTATCAACTTCATTCGATTATATTCTTACGAATGCTATTTAATGTTCAAAGTTCATATTTACGTAATACATATATTATTGTGTGAATTCCATACTTATGCCAATCTTTCATATTTGCACAAGCGTTCAAGATACGTTATTGCCATAAACTGTTAAAGCTTTTGAATTCAAATTATGCATGAACTGTTTATGAAGAGTGTCGATGCCATTTGATTCGGCTAGACCAGTATCCATAATTTAGAAAGCGATCCAAACCAATTGCTTTGGTGCGGACTTTTATATCTGCTGAGATGAACAACCCTCATAGAAGGGGGAATTATATTTTTGTCGGGGGACCGACATGCGCGCAAGTTGAATGTAAGTTGAATGTTTGAGGGTTATGCATAACACCAGGTATTTTAGGTTGATCACCTATTGTACCTGTTTTTTGGTTATCAGTGTAATGCTGGTGATTCTAGTAAGAGTTCTTGGTCCTTAATGACCACTCAGTTTTGGGTTATCAATGTAATATTGCTAAGTCTAGTCAGATTTTTCGATCTATAGAGGCCACTCAGTGTTGAATGCTCATTACCTTCAAATCATTGAAATCTTTAGATTTTTCTAATAATCCATCAGTCCATAGTGACTCATCGGTGATAATAGAGAATAGTATTGAAACTTTGTTCACAATCTACATATTTATTCCCTGAGCTATTCAATCTTCGTCATAGCCCTTTGAGATTGTGAAACCTAACTCATGGTTATTCATTTTTATTGTTATTGTGCTTGCTGGGCAAATTTGTTGTTCACCCTTGCTTTCCTTAAAAACATTTCAGTTGTTACCGAAAGAGGCGAGAGCTTGGGAAAGGATAAAGGCAAAGGTAAAGCTACGGATTAGCTTTGTCCTACTATGTTATATTTCTGTCATGCACTAACACTTAATTAAGATTATGTATTCTGATGTGTTGTATTAAGACTTAATTATAGTGTGTACTATGTTATGTCAGTTATTTGTATTGGTATCGAGACTTGGGACGAGAGTATTTATGTTATATCAATGTAAATATTTCTATTATTCCGCAATTTGTTATTGATAGAATGCTTTATGAGTTGCACAGTGATGCACTGAATTCGAGGTTAAGGCAGCCCGAATTTGGGGGCGTCACAACACTAGTTTCCCTGGATCCCATCGACGAGGTGCTGGTTTCTAAGTCAAAAGAAGTGTCGGAGCACTGGTCAGTACACTTTACCCCTTCATACATTTGCACCAAGTTAACCAGCTTTAAACTGTTTTCCTTAGCACAATCCTTTGAACCATTCTCCATCAAAACCTCTTGAATTAAGCTGTTTAACCCTTCCTTGAAACGTTTAGCTTGGGCTCTCGTCACGGGTCTAACTGGAACTTGCACCGGATTCGATCCATATCTTACATCCTTGTCCAAGCTAGGCATGTCCTCATCATTCCTCTCCTCTTGAAAAGGATTTGTCCTCAAATCATCACCTACGTCAAATGGACTAAGATCGGAAACATTAAATGATGCACTAACATTGTACTGACCCGATAAATCCAGTTTGTAAGCATTATCATTAATGGGCTCAAGAACTTGAAATAGTTTATCTCCTCTTGGAAGTAATTTTGATCGTCTTTGAGCCGGAAATCTTTCTTTCCGCATGTGTAACCACACCCAATCTTCTAGTTCAAAGATAACCCGACGTCGACCCTTGTTAGCCTGTTTTGCATATTACTCTGTCCTCCTTTCAATGTTGAGTCGTGCCTTCTCATGTATCTGCTTAACAAATTCAGCCTTTCAGAAACAGGTAATGGTGATAAATCCAACGGTGTTAAAGGATTAAAACCATATACAATTTCAAATGGCAAAAAATGAGTAGCAGAATGAACAGATCTATTATATGCAAACTCAACATGCGATAAACACTCCTCCCAATGCTTAATATTCTTTTTAATGATAGCCCGTAACAATGCAGATAAAGTCATATTTATTACTTCAGTTTGACCATTAGTTTGTGGATGACAAGTAGTTGAAAATAACATCTTAGTACCCAACTTATCCCACAATGTCTTCCAAAAATAGCTCAAAAATTTAGAATCTCTATCTGAAACAATTGTTCTAGGCATGTCATGCAAACGCACAATTTCTTTAAAGAATAAATTAGCAACATGGGATGCATCATTAGATTTTGTGACATGGAATAAAATGTGTCATTTTCAAAAACCTATCCACGATCACAAATATAGAATCATGACCACGCTTAGACCTAGGTAAACCTAACACAAAGTCCATAGACAAGTCAATCCAAGGTTCATTAGGAATAGGCAATGGTGTATACAATCCATGAGGTTGAACACGAGATTTAGCTTGATGACACGTAATGCATTTATCACAAATTCTCTCCACATCTCGTTTCATATGAGGCCAATAAAAATGTTCTTTAAAAACAGAAAAGGTTTTGTCAACACTAAAATGACCCATCAAACCTCCCCCATGCGACTCTTTAACCAACAACTCATGTAAAGAACATGCAGGTATACACAATTTATTTCCATGAAAAAGAAACCCATAAACTTTAAAGTATTTACCTATAGTGTTCTTTTCACAAGTTTTAAAATCTTCACAGAAATCATGGTCATCAACATATAATTCTTTGATTCTCTCAAAACCAAGTAATTTCGTATCAAGAGTATTTAACAACACATACCTGCGCGATAAAGCATCTGCAACAACATTTTTTTTACCTTCCTTATACTGAATGACATATGAAAATGTCTCGATAAATTCCATCCACCGTGCATGTTAGGTTTGCATATTACGCAAACATGCAATCAAATTACATAAATAGGGCGGAAGCGTGATAAAACGGATTTTAAAATTTTCATACAAACCATCACCATGATCTATCCTTGTGTTCAATTATCAATTAAACGAAAGAGAAAGAGAATAATAATTATACCCTCGTAGATCAAAGCTTCCTCGGGTACAAGTTCAACTCCTAGTCCTTCGTGTTCTCCTTGAATTCCACCGATGAGATTCCTTCCTTTGATCAACGTTAGCCACCTAAGTCTTTGGCCTCTAGAGGTGATCCACCAAGGAAGAATAGGTATTCAAGAAGTTGGGTATTGGCAAAACCCTAGTTTCTATCTCTATAAAAATTGCAAGTACTCTCCACAATCTAATGGAAGAGTGTGTAACCCTAATCTGTGATAAGACTCCTCTTATTTATAGATGTAGGAATAACTCTTCCCTAAACTATTTAGGATTAGGGTTTCTATTATAATTAAAATCTTTTAATTAATTATGCTCCTAATCCAATTAGGAATACATGGGAGAGTATTTATATTAATTAATTCTCAATCCCTATTAGGAATTAAATAATAGTAATAGTAATAATAATAATAAGACTCCTCTTATTAATTTATATTTAATATTTCCAAAATATTAAATAATAAATATTAAGCTATTTAATTTATTCTATCTCCATAGATTAAATTAAATATACTTAACTTATTATTACAATTATGCCATTTACTTCTTAAATAAATATTTTCCTTTTGCGGTGTGACCCTTTAGGTTCTCCATATTAAACCGGTTGTGAATAAATCAATTAAAACAATTTTAATCTTATTTAAATAAATTAATTAAACTATTTAATTTATTTAAATAAATAATATTTATTCTACAATAAGGGTAAGCCCCCTTAGCCATCAACGACTTTCTAGATAATATAGATTTCAATATTAATCACAAAAGAACCTTTCAGTGAATAGTTACTGTACAATTCAATCCTTCTACCATAGAATGTCCCAATTAAATATAAGACATGGATTTACTGTCAAGTCTTATGTTATTTAATTATATGTATTTCGATTCCCAAATGCACAACTCTAATTAATGCAAATTAGAAACTCCTTTCTAATTTCATTCTGCCTTGGCCAAGGACTACTGAGTTGTCATTTATCGAATCACATAGGACATTTCTCATCTTTTAATAGATGTGGTAGATTCTTTGTTGATCATTCACCTATCTCCATGCACAACTTATTATATCCAATCATACCCTTTGATATACCCTAAAGGTCTTAAGGGACATGTCAAAGTATAACTCATCATACACAACATACTATGATGATCTCAAGTCCAAGGATCACTTGTACTACTATCACTAGAGGAATTCCTATTGACAGGCGAGTAAAACTCCATTAGGTATTCCTTAGCGAGCGACGTTCAGTGAACTTATTCTCCAATAAGCACCTACATACTTGCTTTAGTGTCTCCACACAAATGATTATGAGATCAATCATCCTCTTCCTAAGAGCAAGCAACGTATGTACTAATCTATCCGGATTCACTAATCCCCTTTTTAGTAATCCAACGATTAGGAACAATTTTAGTTTATGAGCTATCTAGAATTTAGATCTCATTAGCATGATCACCATCATGATTCTAAAAGCATTTGCTCAAAACTATGGGTTTATCACATTTAATATAACAGCAACATGTAGATAATATAAAATGTCTTTTAAGAAAATCAATTCTTTTATTAATAAATGAATAAAATTACAAAGTATATGCTACATCATATCAAATATGATTGGCTTGTGTGCATACTACTTTCATTGCATGCCTTTTGTTCACTTTGTAATGACCTTACAAGTACTTAAAAGACTCATGATCGGTGTGAATCACGAACTCTTTTGGCCAAAGGTAGTGCTGCCATGTCTCCAACACTCGAACCAATGCGTACATCTCCTTATCATAAGTAGGATAGTTTAAAGCTGCCTCACTTAACTTTTTGCTGAAGTACGCCACCGGCTTCCCATCTTGCATCAAAACAGCTCCAATTATTAACCCTAAAGCATCACACAATTTAAAAGGTTTTAGCAAAGTTAGGCTAACCAAGTAAAGGTGCATTACTCAATTTATCTTTAATCAATTTAAATGTCTTTTCTTGTTCATCACCCATTTAAATCCTACACTCTTCTTGATTACTTTCGTTAGCGGTGTTGTGATGTCGCTGAAGTTCCTCATGAAATGCCAGTAGAAACTAGTCAGTCCATGGAAACTACAAACTTGACTCACATTCGTCGGACTCGGCCATTCACGGATTACACGTATCTTCTCTTCATCAACATATACTCCCTGTGAAATAACAACAAAACCAAGGAACACAATTCTATCTGTAAAAAACGTGCATTTAGCAAACAAATTCTCTTTTCTAAGAACATCTAAAACAGATTTTAAATGTTAAGCATGTTCTCCCAAGTTTTTGCTATAGATCAAGATATCATCAAAATATACTACCATAAATTTTCCAATGAATGGACGCAAAACATAGTTCATCAATCTCATGAAAGTACTAGGAGCATTAGTTAGACTGAAAGGTAATACTAACCACTCATATAACCCATATTTCGTTTTAAAAGCAGTTTTCTATTCATCACCCTCTTGCATTCTAATTTGATGATAACCACTTCTCAAGTCAATTTTAGAAAACACACATGAACCATGCAATTCATCTAGCATATCATCTAAATAAGAAATGGGATGTCGATATTTTATCGTAATATTATTTACCGCACGACAATCGTCGTGCGGTAAATAAGGAATGGGATGTCGTTGTAATTCCTTCGTCTCCTTGGGATTACTTTGATAGGCTGGACGGTTTGGAATGGTAACACCGGGTACAAAGTCAATTTGATGTTCAATCCCCTGAATAGGTGGTAACCCCTATGGAAGCTCCTCGGGAAACACATCTACATAATCCTGCAAAATAGATAAAATAAAATTAGGCAAAGAAGAATTGTTAGCGTTAGTACTCAAAAGTGCCTCCTTATACCGAAGTATAAACATCGGTTGTTTAGAAACCAATGCTCTCCTCACATCACTCTTTTTTGCATAAATATTTGTTTTTCTCTCATCATCCCTTTTTTTCTCTCTTTCTTTTTCTCTCTTATTTTTCCTCTCATTTCTTTTTCCCTCTTGATTTTTCTTTTCTTCACTCTCTTTTTTCTGTACATGATTTTTTTTACAAGTGAATTTGATCCCATGAACTTGTTGTGGTGACATAAGACGTAAAATAATTTTCCTTTTATCATGAACAAATGAATACTCATTAGTAAGCCCATTATGCTTCACTCTCCTATCAAACTGCCATTGTCGACCAAATAACAAATGTCCCGCCTGCATAGGCACCACATCACATAAGATCTCATCAACATACCGACCAATGGTAAATGGAACTAACACCTATTTAGTCACCTTAATGTCTGCGTTATCATTGAGCCATTGCAATCGATGCGGCTGTGGATGTTTGGTTGTAGACAATCCCAATTTCTCCACCATGGTCGTACTTGCCATATTTGTACAACTCCCTCCATCTATGACTGCACAACAGATCTTCCCATTCACAAGACACCGAGTATAAAAAAGGTTTTCCCGCTGTTCATTGCTTTCCTCTTTCACTTGCGTACTAAGTGCTCTTCTCGTGACTAAAATTTCACCATATATAGCATCCTCATCTATCTCCTCTAATGGTGGCATAGAATTATTGTCACTTTCCTCTTCCTCGGTCTCCACCTCCCCATTGTCACGTAACAACATAGTCCTTTGATTAGGACATTAGTTGGAAATATGTCCCCTTCATTGACATTTAAAGCAAACAATATCTCGATTACGACTAAAAGTAGGTTTCTCAGTTTTACCTTGTATTCCACAGTTAATCGTTTCTTGCTTTAGCTCCACTTTAGACTTGCCCACAAATGGCTTTTCCTCACGCTTCACAACATTAGATTTCCATGACGAACTTGTGGTAGGATTTAACTTTTGACCACCTCTCTTCTTAAGTTGCTTCTCAATCTTGGTAGCCATGTGTACCATATCCTCTAAGGACACATAATGTTGTCGCTCCACTAAGTCAGCTATATCCCAATTTAAGCCTACTAAAAATCAAGCCATTGTCACTTCGTTATCCTCATCGATGTTAGCCCTAGACATTAGCATCTCCATTTCTTTGTAGTAGTCATCTACGCTCCTACTCCCTTGCTTTAAAGTCTGTAAACTTTGAAATAAATCCCGATGATAGTGGCTTAGTACAAATGTTTTCTTCATAATTACCTTCATCTCAGCCCAAGTCTCAATCGGCCGCTCTTCACATCTCCTCCTACTAGTCGTCAATTGATCCCACCAAGTGACGGCGTAATATGTAAATTCTATAGCTACTAATTATACCTTCTTGCGTTCTGAATAGTTTTGAACTTCAAAAATCCATTCTATCTTCTTCTCCCATTCAAGATAAGCCTCAGGATCACTCCTCCCTTGGAAAGACGGAATCTTCAATTTAATACTTCCCAAATAGTCATCTACCTGATTCTTATCTTCTATATCCCTCCTATCGCCTCTATCATCCCAAAATCTCCTATCCCTGGCCTCAAATTGCCTTCTAATAATGGGATCAAACTCCTGTTCGTAGGAATCCTCCTCGTTGTCCCTATTCCCATTTTTCTGCACCTTCTCCTTCTTTTGAGAGCCCATAATCACATGTGACTGCTCTCTTTGAATACTTTCCAATCTCTCAAATCTATCATCAAAGAGATGTAACTTTCCAATTACTTGTTGTAGTATAATGTCCACGTCCACATCTAAATCTACCTTTTATCCTTTTGTTGAAGATCCCTCTCCAAATAACCCCTTATCCTTCATACCAGACATAATTAGCTGCAAATAAAGGTTAGTAGAAAAATAATAATTTTCCTTACCACTCCCTTACGTGTTTCGCTCAACAATGATGAATCTCTCGTGTATGCACTTAACTAGGCTTTTATCCTCTAATATTCTCACAACTCGTGCCTTTTACCACTCAAATTCTCTCTTATAGGTTCTTTTTGAATTCACTAGATAATATCACAGTTTTTCAATTCAATTCAAAAGTAACTTATCATGAAACAATTATAGAGGGCGTAACTTTCGGAATACTATAATTATTACGAATTAATCCCACTTTGTACTCCTATTATAAGCCTTTCAATGTAGAATTTCCAGCAATTAATATAAAAAAAATTTAATTTTCTATACTCTATTTTTTTTTACTCAACAAATCAAACACAAAAAATAACGATAAGTAACTCGCTAGAAGACTTAGCTTTGATACCAAAATGATAGACTCCACGGCACGCTTGCGTGAGGTGGTCGTCGCCCGGATCATTTCTAGCAAAGTTGAATGGCAAATTGCTCGCAACACCTTAACCCCTCATCTATATGTAGACGATAATCTTAGTACAATTGCTTGCGTTTGGAATTCTGCATTGAATGGACACCAACGACACCTTGACCCCTCGCTTATATTGAAGCGGTAATCTTGGTACAATCGACGCTTGATGCGATAGAAGACGCCACACATAACTATAAATTGTTGTATATTAAGTCAAGTTTGAATCTCAAAGAACACGAAGACAAATACTTAGAAATTCTTCAAAGAACCAAAAGTAGAGAATAATCTCACAATAATTGTATTGAAAAAAATCTGATGTGTCCTTTGAATTACATTCAAAACGACTATTTATACTAGAAACAATAAACCCTAACTCCATAAGGAATAAGAAACCAATTTAGAAATAAATCCTAATTATCAAGCATCCTTACTACATTAGTAATGGAAAAGATCCTAAAAGTTTGGTCAAAAACGAGTAAAAAACGTATCCTCAAAATCTGTGTCAGAACCCTAGCATCGGGGCGCTGGATTTATACTGGACTGGAGCACCGGGGCGCTGGATGTTTTTAATTTCCCTGGATCCTAGTGTCGGGGCACTGGCCTTGAACTAGAATGGAGCGCCGGGGCTCTGGACGACACTAGTTTCCCTGGATCCCAGAGTCGGGGCGCTGGTTTCTAAGTCAAAAGCAGCGCCAGGGCTGGTCAGTACATTTGCACCAAGTTAACCAACTTTGAACCATTTTCCTTAGCATAATCCTTTGAACTATTCTCCATCAAAACCTTTTAAATTAAGCTGCTTAACCCTTCCTTGAAACATTTAGCTCGGGCTCTCGTCACGGGTCCAATTGGAACTTGCACCGAATCTGTACCATATCTTACATCCTTGTCCAAGCTAGGCATGTCCTCATCACATTATCTCCAATAACTCATATGCTTCATTATAATTTTTCTTCATTAAGGCTCCACCTGCGGCTGCATCAATGTTGGTTCGCATTGTTTCCTTCAAACCATTGTAAAAATTCTGAATTTGCAACCACCTTGGAATACCATGATGTGGACATTTCCTAAGTAGTTCCTTAAATCTTTCCCATGCTTCATATAAAGATTCGGAGTCCAATTGGGCAAATGTTGTGATATCCTTCCTTAACTTTACAGTTTTAGTTGGTGGAAAGAACTTAGCCAAAAAATTTTGTGCAAGATCAAACCAAATAGAAATTGAACTTGTTGGTAACGAATGTAACTAACTTTTCACCTTCCCACGAAGTGTGAAACGAAAAAGTCTCAATCTGATTGCATCCTCAGAAACTCCTTCGTACTTACATGTGTCGCAGATCTCAAAAAAATTAATGAGATGCTCATTCGGGTCGTCATTAGGTGAACCCTCAAATTGTACCGAACTTTGGATCATCTGTATCATGTCTGGTTGTATCTCAAAACTACTAGCTTGAATCGCAGGTCTTCGAAGGCTAGATAATATCCATCACTAAAGACACAGCATAATCTT
The DNA here is from genome assembly GCA_034770075.1 of Aralia elata. Taxonomy (NCBI): domain Eukaryota; kingdom Viridiplantae; phylum Streptophyta; class Magnoliopsida; order Apiales; family Araliaceae; genus Aralia; species Aralia elata. The sequence continues at coordinate 47,947,499 of CM068377.1, read as the reverse complement.
GTAATGCTTTTTGATCTTCTGCAAACATATTTTCTAAATTTTGTATTATGAAGCAATATCAAGAGTACCTATAAAAGAAACAAAATAAAAGTTTTTGTTTAAATCAAAATCAGATTAATTGTAATTGATATTGGAAATAAAGAAAAATAATTACTAGAATTATTCCCCGATAACGGTGCCAAAAACTTGTTTGCCTAAATCTATACTAGCAATTTACGTGCAAGTATGCACGATCCATAAGTAATATAACGTAAGTAGAGTTGTTGATCCCACGAGGAATAATCTAATAAATTATTAATCATTCCAATTACCAAGATTATCAAAATTAATTAACGAATTAACTACGAATATAACTATTAAAATGAAATATCAAGATTACAATTTCCCCCGATGATGTTCCCAATGTTCACTCCCTATTTAATTAGTCAATTCCTGTAATTTGCTAACCAAGAATTCATAAATATTTATCTAACTTATTCCTAAATTAAATAAGTGTCTTCATTCCTAATTAATTCACTATATTCTTGTGTGAATAATTAACAATGAAGCAATAATCACCAATTCTTGTAACGATCGGGAATTTTGAATTTTCTTGTAACCCGAGTTACGTGTGAATGAAATGAATTTTTATTTTTATTTATATTATTATGTGTTATGTGCTTAAAGGTTGTGTTATAACCTAGAATATGTGTATGTGTTGAATTTTATGGGTTGTGTTGTCGTTAGAGTGAATATATTGACTCCGCGAAAAATCGCAAAATCACTATTAACGGGGCACGTTTACCGAGGTACTATTCACGTCATAATATTTTTGTGTCTTTTTTGATTTTAATAAATTTCATAAATACGTGTATACATACGAATAATTTTTCCAAGCGTCAGAAATTTTATTTGAGCTGATACGTGATTTTATCCGTATCCGAAATGTATAATATGACTGTTCCGAATAAATGGACAAACTCCGTAATTATTATGTTTATGTGTCCCAATAATTTATAGGAGTACCCATTTTAATTTTGGGTAGATTTATTTACCAGTTTTGGTACAAAAGTGGGAGTTTTCGGATATATTTTTGTGTATTTGCGTATTTATTTTAGCTTGTTATTCTAAGTGGGAACCAACCTAAACCCTTGGACCAATCAAATGCTAGGATAAGGGAGTATAGGCGGCAGCATGCTGCAATTTTGTGAGGCTCAATGCCTTATTTTTCTTCCAAATTGCTGAACTTTATTGAGCCATTCCCCTTCATCCTCCCAAAGCCTCCTAGCTGCCATTCCATTCAAACTTCTTCTCTCTCATTCATTCCCTAAACCAACTGAAGATAGAGAGAGATAGAGTGTGAAGGTGCTACAGATTATTGAGAATGAGAGGGCATTGAAGGAGGAGTAGAAGAACAAGAAGAAGCAAAGAACAAGAAAAGAAGAGGAGGAAGAAGAAGGAAGGAGGAGCTCAATCCAATCGAGCCCAGCAATTTTCTTAGCACCTAGGAAGGATTTACAAGGTAAACAATCAACCAAAAATCAATTCCATTTGAGTTTGATTAAAATTTTCGAGTTCCATGTGTTCTTGAGCTCAAACCATTGGGTTTGAGCATTTCTTGCAATTGTTGTTGTAATTGTTAGTTATGGTTGATTTTTATTGTTACCAAGACATCTTGTAAGCTATTAATAACATCAAAGTGGAACAATAATGGAAGAAATTTGTACCTATGCTTAAGGAGGATGAAGAACATGAAGAACATGAAGAACAATGGATATTTTGGACAAATCTTGGACCTATGGACTGTTTTGGACAATCTGTAGTTAATTTTTCGTGTTGGTTTAATTTGTTTGTTGTTATGGTATTGTAGTTCCATGGATTACCAAGTTAACCCAATTGGAATCGAGTAAAAAGGTGTAAAAATGAAGATTTGGTGATGATTTTAGTGAAGAACACTTAGAACATGTAAAACAGAGCATGAATTGATACTTTTGCCCAAGATTCGGCCGTGTTAATATTAATGGGTAGCTTTGAATTTTTGATATGTTGTAGCTCTGTGTATTAGGAGTCCATAGAGTCCGGAACGGACCAATTTGAAGGTCTAGAGAAGAAGTTATGAGGATTGGAGTGAAGGAGGGTCAAAATCGCGATGTCTGACAAGTGCCACCGGGCCACCCGCGCGCTCGCACGAAGGCCCCGCGCACCCGTGCGCGCCCGCTGCCGCACGCCGTGCGCCTGGTGCCGCCCGCCCGCGTGTGCGCTGTCCGACTCAGCTTCGACGTCCGTTGGGAAAATGACCATAACTTTCTCATACGGACTCGGAATTAGGCGATTCAAGATGATCCGGAAAGCTTAGAGATAGACCTACAACATCCATTAATTAGAATTGGTATTTTCTAACTGGAGGAATTTTGAAATGGACCATTTTTAGGGCTGTTGTGCAAGCGGAAGGCGTCGTTCATGCGTGTGTGCATCGTGTAATGCTTCCAACAATAAAAGACATTGTTCTAAGTCCAAAAAAACATGAATGTTATGATTTATAATGATACTTAGCATTAACCAATGAGTATTAGATAAATTGAATGGGCGTGCTAGGCGTACGCAATTGCGTGTCGCTTGGGCATTCGAATAGGCGAAGTTGGCGTGCGGACGCGCAAGCATCATAACGCTGTAGCTAGTGTGTATAATATTGTTTAATATTTTGTTTCTTATAAGAATGAAACATTATAGAGTAGTATAAACCATTATTTGGTATCCAGTATGTGACTAATTGTTATGTGAATATGTACTTAATTGTGTAGGATATTAAGGAGCGTGTGTTGTAATATTGTAGCAGGCGCACCAGGCAAGTTTCCTAACGCTTGTCTAACCCTTGAGTTGGGCAAGTTCCCTAACTTCATTCTTTCTATATATCGAATGCAAATTTTCTTAACCTTATTCAAGCTATTTATTAAGAAAGTTTCATCTGATTCAAGTTATAATTGGTCAAGTATTCTATATTATTGCAAGTTCCTTACTCAACTATTATTTTTATTTGAGCAAGCTTCCTATCTTATACAAATGTTGTATATTGTTGCAAGTATTACTCCATTAAGCGAGTTTCTTATCGTATTCAAGATATTCTAGACAGGTTCCTTTACTTCAATCAATGTCGTATTGCAAGTACTCTTAGAATGAACTGTTAATCGCTCACGTTACCTAGTCATGCTTCAACGCATGTTATTAAAGCTTTCAAGTTCTATATTCCATGAACTGCATGAGATAGATGTCAAAGCCAATTGTTTCGGCTAGACGTATGTTTAATCATCATTGTTGTTAAGTAAAGCTATCCGATCAAATTGTTTGGTTTGGATTCCTATGTAAAGCTGAGATGAACAACCCTCACAGCAGGGGAAACAGTATGTATGTCGGGGAACCGACACGCGCGCGAACAGTATGTGAAAGGGGTTATGCATAACACCGGGTACATTAGGCTGATCACCTATTGTATTAGTATGTTGGGTTATCGGATGAATTTCTGGTAATTCTAGTAAAAGTTCAGTGTCATGATGACTACTCAGTATAGAATATGTCCTCCATTTGGAAACATCGAAATCATTCGGTCCATAGAGGCCCTACAATTGTGTTAAAGAGATCATTCGTTGAGATTGTGCAAATTCTTGAGCTATCTTTTAATCTCTTGATTCTTGTAAGCTATAAAGTATTCATGTGATGATTCACGTTTACTGTTATCATACTTGCTGAGCAAATTTGTTGCTCACCCTTGCTTTCCTTAAAATATTTCAGTTAGTGGAGCTCGTGGTGAAAGCTCAGGGAAGGATAAAGGCAAAGGCATAGCTACTGATTAGCTTCGTACTGTTAAGATTACCATTTTGATTGTGTATTAAGACTCGTTGACTTTTGTGATGTATTAAGATTTAATTACCCTTATGTATTAAGTTATGTTTTGTAAAAGTTTTGGTTTCGAGACTTGGGACAGGATTATTTATGTTATATCAATATAAATATTCCTTTATTTCCGCTGTAAGTTATCAATAGTTTGATGCACGTATGAGAAAGTGACGAACCAGGTCCGCGGTTCGGGTGACCCGGATTTGGGGGCGTCACAATTCTTATACAAGTTCATGCGACAATTAGGTATATTCCTATCCCTCTTGCAAATTGGATATTCACTCCTTCGAAGAATAAATCCAACACATGTATCATATTCCTCACCTAATTTAGAATTAACGTTCCCATATCATCTAGATCACTAGATTAATTGTTAGCCATATAATTATTGAATGAAATACAAAATATGATAAACAATCTTGCATACAATTGAACATAATCAATTAGAGAATAAATTAATTAAATCCAATCATCAGGTTCCGTTGTAACCTTGAATAAGAATTTAGTTCATGAATAATAAAAAGAGAAACATCATATTATACATCATCATTTTAAAAGTATAAGAGTCTAAAAGAAGGGTAAGAGGAAGAATCTGTAGCACAGCATCCACTAAAACACTCTAGATCTTGATCTTCCGTCTTGTTCCTCTTTTCTCCAAAGATAACTGCTGAATAATGCTTGCCTCCTCTCTCTTGCTAGCCCTAGATGTGTTCTCTTTTCTTTAATCTCCAGCCTCTTTTTTATATCCTTAGGTCTCCCCTCTTTTTCATTATTTTAATTTAACTGGGAAATAATAGCTGAAAAGGCCATAAATTAGCCGCTCATACGCGCCCCACGCGCCCGGATCTGCAGACCAATGCCACGGCTCCCTCTATCCAGCACCACGGCTCCCTCTATCCAGCACCATGACTCTAAAGCCAATGCCACGACCCTATTAATCCAACGCTGCGACGCTAAATATTCTGTAAGTTTTCCTTTTCTTTATCCTTGCACGCCCAATTGAATCTTCATTCCATTCATAAGCGAATCTCTTTGCTCCAAACTCTTGCCTAGCATTCTTTGCTTCATAGTAAGGCTTCATATACACTATTTATTATTCTTTCTCCATTTTAGATTGCACATTCTATTCCTGCAATAAAATGCTAAAATGCATAAAAACAAACTAAAAATACTTGAAAACTAACAAAATAACTAAGTCAAAAATACATGATTCATAGATATATAATCCACTCATCAAATACTTCCAAGAATTTTGAAAATTGCTTATCTATCTTCTGTTTTTACTGTCTTTGTGGAATAGGTAATGGAGGTGTTGTACACAACTGCTTGTTAATTTCTAAACTTATACTTGAATCGTTTTCTTGCTTTTTTGTTTCTCTGTTTATTAAGTTCATCTTCCACTATTCCCCCATCTCTATGTTAATCGTTTTTCGTTGTTGAATCTACCATTGGTAATTCCCTTCCACTTTGCAACACCACAGCTTGGCATTGTTCTTTTTCGTCAGATATACACTTACCTTCTTTCGTTAAGGACGAAGAATCTACAAAATGATTGCTGATAATGCTCATCAATTTCTCCATCTGCAATACTAGTCTAGTCATTCTTTCATCATTTTATTCCATGTACTTAGGTAACATATCATCCATTGTTGGCTTTTGAACTTATTGAAACATCTATTTTCCTTTATTCGTATTACTGAAATTGTGCTTGCTTTGCTTGTTATAACCTCCTACGTATTGTGCCGACTCTGCAATGATAGTACATTGTTCACTTGAATGATTCTTTGCACAAGTATCGCATACTACTGCTATAGTCTGTGGAGTTGGTGTACCAAACGAATCCATCTTCTTTGCTATTGCCTCTATTTTTTCCATTAACGTAGAAATTACATCTATTGAACACATTCCATTTGTCCTAGACCGATTCATTCTCGCTGAAGACCACGGGTAACTATTTGCTGCCATAGTTTCCACTAACTTGTAAGCTTCATCACAACTTTTCTCTATAATAGCTCCACCCGCAGCTACATCGATGTTGTTTCGCAATGCATTACACAATCCGTTATAGAATGTTTGAATTTGCAACCACTTTGGAATCCCGTGATGTGAACACTTCTGCAACAATTCCTTAAATCTTTCTCATATTTCATAGAGAGATTCAGAGTCAATCTGAGTAAATGATGTAATCTTGTACCTCAATTTCGTGGTCTTAGCTGGTGGAAAATATTTAGAAAGAAATTTTTGTGCCAACTCCTCCCATGTAGTTATCAATCCTACCGACAATGAGTGTAACCAGCTTTTCGCTTTATCACGAAGTGAAAAAGGGAAAGTCTGAGTCTGATAGCATCCTTAGTAACTCCATCATACTTGAATGTATCACATATCTCCATGAAGTTTATTAGATGTTCGTTTGGATCATCACTATTTGCACCCCTAAATAGTACCGAGCCTTGGATCATCTGAATCATTCCTGGTTGAATCTCAAAACTCTTTGCTTGAATAGTTGGATGTCGAATACTTGATTGAATATTTGATACTGACGACATCGCATAATCTCGTAGTGTCTTCTGCTCTTTCTCAACCATGTTTTCTAAGTCTTGCATTCTTAAATTCTTTGCAATTGTACCTGTAAAAAGTAACAATAAATTATGTTTAAACTAAAATCAAATTGATTATAACTAATATTGGAAAACCAATTACTAAAATTGTTCCCCGGTAATGGCGCCAAAAACTTGTTGAGCTAAATCTATACTAGCAAAATTATGTGCAAGTATACACGGTCAATCAAGTAATAAAGTGATAAGAACTGTCGATCTCACGAGGAACAAGTTAATAACTATCTCCAATTACTAATTTTGTATCAATTAGATTTTATTTAAACAATGAAATTGAGTTGAATAAACGGGAAAATTAAAAAAAACACTTAATACTTAATAAATACCATAAATGAAATATAGGATTACAATTTCCCCCCAATAAGTCATTCCAATCTCTTTACTCTCTCCCTCAAATAATCAATTATAATGAATTATTAACTGAAAATCACAAGTAATTAGCTATCCTCTTTCAAGAACATTTAATATTGAAATCCATCTAAAATCATTCACTATATTCCTATGCAAACAATAATAAATTCATTTACTAAGTACAAATTCCCATACATGTTACATGCGACATATAGATATATTCCTATTCTATATGTAAATACGAATTCCACTCCTAAGAGATTCTTCGTAACACATGCTACCATATTTTAGATCTAACCCTAGATTATATCTTCCAATACAATCTAGGTTATCAGATAATTGTTGGCCAAACAATTATAATTAAGAGCAAATATGGTAAATAATTCATAACTAATCAATCACACGAGATAGAGAGTAATTCAATCAAAAACTAATCATCGGGTTCCATTGTAATCCCAAATAGGAATTAGTTCATAACGTAAAAACAACACATCATCATCATATTACTAATCATTGTTCAAGTATAGAAATTAAATAAAAAGAATTAAGAAAAACTCTGTAGTTGTTAGTCTCAATCCTTAATCTTCAATCTCCCCCTCTTCTCTTCTCTTGATGACGTTCTCTCTCTTCTACTCCACTGATGATGATCATCATGATGATCCAGATCTCTCCCTTTTTAGCATCATCAATCTCTAGGACTTCTTCCTTTTTACGTCTCTCCTTACCCTAAGACTTAACAGCTGAAAAGATTAATCCTTGCCACATGCACGCGCTCCACACGCTCAAAAAAAGGACCAGCGTTGCGGCTCATGCGTTATAGTGTCGCGACCCATTTTCTTCTGTTCTCTTCCTCTAATTTCTCCTTTCTTGCGCACCCAATTGAGCTTTCATTCTCTATTAAATCCATTCCTTGATCCAAGTCCTTGCCTGACAATCTTGGCTTCATAGTAAGGCTGAATATACATAATTTGTTATTTGTTCTTCATTTCAGATCATGAATTCCATTCCTTCATCAAAATACTAAAAATGCATTAAAATAATCTCATAATACTTAAGAACCGACAAAATAATTAAGCCAGAGTTACATAATTTGTAGATATAAAATCCACTCATCACTAATCAGCATTAAATCTGTTAAGGACGAGACCCAGCGAAGGCATTGGGGATGAGACCCGGTGATGTGACCATTGGGGATGAGACCCGATAATGTGACCGTTAGGGATGAGACTCAGCTAAGGTATCGGGGACGAGACACGGTGATGTGACCATTGGGGATGAGACTCAGTGAAGGCATCGGGGATGAGACCCGGTCATGTGAGCGTTGGGGACGAGACACAACGAAGGTATCGAGGACGAGACCCAAAAATGTGACCATTGGGGATGAAACTTAGCAAACGTATCAGGGACAAGACCTGGTGATGTGACCGTTGGGGATAAGACTCAGCGAAGGTATTGAGGACGAGACCTGGTGATATGATCGTCGGGGACGAGACCCGGTGATGTGACCATTGGGCATGAGACTCAACGAATGTATCGGGGATGAGACCCGGTGATATGACCGATGAGACCCAACGAAGACATCGAAGATGACACCCGCTAATGTCAATACGACGACGGTTTCCCCAGCGGAACAACATGATATTATAGTTTAAAGCATTTTGCACCATTGCATCATTTGATAATTGACTTGCATCCTTTATTATGATTATCTTGCATTGTCAATATATCTTGTAATGCATTAGGTGTCAATATCTTTGTCATGCTCATTTCATTGCATTGCATAAATATGACAAAGAGGGGCACTTGTAGACACCCAAAATTTTGCATATATTTTTTAACCTTGGCAGGAGGACAGAAGAGTCATTTCAGCCGAAGGACGAGACAACCGAACAGAGGATTTTGGGACTCAGATCAATGTACATTAAGTTATCGCAATGACCATCGAGTGACGAACTACTCAAGGCATGGCGGTTAACTAACTGGCATCGATGGGACGATTCATTTCTGCATTTTGCTTTATCTTCCCGGATCCAGAATTGGCTAACCTTTATGTCATTGTATAGCTCTCGGAAAGATGTTTTCAAAATCGTATGGCACGTCTCCCAGCTCTTCCCAAATTAAAAGATACGGACGTTTCGGCGAACAAGACGAAAAGCCAACTGCACGACATGAAAACTGAGGCAGGTGGGCCCCACCTGGGCCAGCCACAGGTACACCTGTGGCTGCCCAGGGAAGCCTATATATAGATGATTTCAGCATATTTTGCAAAGAGAAAGGATTTTAGAGAGAGAAGGAGCAATTCTAGAAAGAGAAAGAGGCATTTTTGAGAGAAAATACCCCATAGATCTCACATAAATCTAGCTAATTGTATATAAATCAATCATCAATTGAGTGAGGTCTTATAGATCCAAGGCTTAGGAAGTTTGTTCCTCCATTTTCAAGGTGAAAGATTCAATCTTTCATAAATGTTTAATGTAGATCTATCGTGTTTTATCTATTGTTGTGCTTAAAGTATGTTTATTTATTATCGTAGTGATTCATCGATTTTCCATAGATTTAAATTGTTTTACCAATTGTTTTGCTTTAAAGTTATTAAAGTTTGAATCTTTTTACTAGATCCACTCTAGATCTAGCTTGGATCTAGCTTGTTGAAGGTTTCAAAGTTCAAAGTTTTAACCTTTATGCTAGATTCGGCTTAGATCTAGTTTGGATCTAGTTGTTTTCAATGTTTTAAGTCGATTTTGCTTACCCCATAAAACCCTAGATTCGTATCTAGTGCTAAGGGGGTCCCATCTACCCGCCATCAAGGGATTCTAATAATTGAATCACCTGATAGCCAGTTTGGGATATATTTCTCAATTTAAATCCCAATTATGTCATTGTATGGATCTAGGAAGCCTTAGATCTATGGATTTATTCCCACGATTCTAAGCCCCGTTAATGGATCTCATCAATACATATAGTCCCTTGCGATGTCGGCTTCGGTTGTGCAATCTACGAGATGGGGTTTACGGGAGCCCTTTCCTAGATTTTCATCTTTGGTTCGATATATTATCTATCAATGTGAGCCTAGGAATATGAGGGTCGGGATCCTCGAATCGGATCTTGACCTAATTCTCACGATGGACATGATTTCGGTTGTAAAATTATTATCTAATTATTATAAATGTAAATTTGGGCCTTAAAACGGTATCGAGAGTTCCATCCCATGAAAACCAGATTTAAGGCCCCGTGATAGTGAAAATTTAGATTGTAGGTGTTCGGGGCTATTGAAATGGCTTTCATACCCACGAGTGGCCCTAACCCCATTTTGATGTTTGATTTTTTTCTTTTGTCACCAAAAAATGACTTTTAAACAAAACGACAAAAATCTTTTCAAATCAAATCGTGTTAGGTTAGTAAGATGTCCTTAAGTTAAAATTGAACGTAACAAAGAATCTCGATTCCTATTTGGCGAAGGGTTTGAAAACCATATTTTCAAAAACGTCATCCCAAAATATTTTATCAATTAAAAGCTAAAATGAACCTTTTTTTTAAATCAAACCCCTCATGCATAGGTTCAAAGAAGATTTAAGTCACTTTCAAAATAACGCATTTGTCACGATTTTGATTCAAAGTTAATTATTGATATTCTAGATTTTCTTCCAAATCATACACACACACCCACACACCCACAAACACACTTAGAAAAACTATTTACCTAAATCTATACTGGAAAAATACGCAAGTATACGCAGTATGTAATACCCAGGAATTTTTATAAAAAAAATAATAAAAAGTGTTTGAATATTTATGTTAAATACATGTATATTTATGTGTGCCTTGGAATTTGATAATGCAATTTAAATTGAATTGAATATGTGATAATCAAGAAATGTGGTGGCAATAATATGATGGACTAATGAGGTATTATCATTATTTTATCTAACGATTTATTTGTTATGTGCTATTGTATGTGTTGTGTGAACATAAAAATAAAATTTGCATCATACATAAATAAGTTTATGTTTCTTATTAATTATTAATTTTGGTATTTATTTTTAGGAAATAAGTGGTTGTTATTAATTATTAATTTTGGTATGTATGTATAATTAGAATAATGAGTTATTAGTACCCAACTAAATTTTATGCCCTAGCCCAACAAATTGTAGAATGACAATGGCCCAATATTATAAATCAAGAGGGCAATATTAAGTCATTAAATTTGACCTTGTGAGCCCAAAAAGGAACCCACATTAGAAATATTGATGTCCAAAATTCCTAGTGCAGTATACCCAAAATGCTAGCCCCATATTCCTTGTCCCAAAAATTTCCTCAGTCGTATATAGGCCAATGGCCTAGCACCTACTTTGTTGAAAATCAAGAATATAGAATGATGGCTCGGACATGGTGGTGAGGGAGCAGTTGAACACTTTCCATCAACTTCTTCTTAACCAATGGCTTCTTCTTTATCCTACTAGTTTAAATCATTGGACAAAATCCAGCTTTTGTGCAATAGTTTTCCTATATATAGGAGCTCCCCTTCACAAATTCAAGTTGATAGTTTTCTGTAAGTTCAATTTAGAGCAAGAAAGGAAACCAAGCCTACTGAAATTGGAAGCAAGAATCTGCATTTAGCTTCAAGGAGGTAATATTACTTTTAACATGCTCTTGATTTTAAACTTGACAAATTCTTAAAAATTGGCCTGAACTACTTGTTAATTGGATTGGAAATGGATATTATGGTGTTATATGAGTTGTATGTATGTTACGAAATCAATGTGGTAGGTCTGAATATGCAGGATAGAAGAATCATATGTTACATTTCGGAATTCTGTAGAAACAGAGTCCATTCTGAATCTGTCCCAAAGTGGCGCGGCCGCGCTGGCTGCCAATAGTTGAAAATGATTGTTGTTGTCTTCTGATAACCTAAGCATGTGTGTTTAACTTATTTATGTATACAAATGGGTCTAACAGGTGATTTAAAGTTGCGTTGCATATATTAGGTTGCACTAGCTTGGTTTAGAATGATTTTAAAAGCAAACTTGGAGTTTTAAAAATGAGCATGGTGATAATTGTATTTCTGACACTATGAGATGACATGCTAGGACTCCTTATACCTCTAATATGTAACTCTAGTAGGTCTTGCATGTAATAGGTTACCTTAACATGGTTTGGTATCAATTTTGCGATAAAGACTTAGAAGCATTGAAAATAAACATCTTGAGAACTATTTTGACCTTATGTGCAAGCCTAGTAAGATCTTTTATGCCTCAAATGTAATTGATATGTGCACCCATCTAGTTAGGCATGATATATATTGTTCAAGCATGGTTTAAAATAAATTTTCAAGTGATGAACTATTCCACCTGTATGTGAATGAGTTGAATACCTCTGAGCATGCGTAGTAAAGGGTTATGTAGCCTCATTATGTGGTTTAATAGTTATCATAGTTAGCCTTGTTTAATGGTAATAAGAAAACTCAACTATGGGCTGATCAGGGAGAAGCACGGCCGCGCCACTCTCAAGTTAAAATGTAGTGCGGTCTAAAGCTTGAAGCATGTATATGTTAATATCTTAAGCTATGTTACAGTATTAAAGTAATGTTTTACGTATCCAAACATACAATGGCTATATAAGATCAAGATTTCAAAAGTTCTAAACGATTTCTTAATAAGACTTTTAACAACCAAAAATAAAGTTGAATATACAAATACGTGGCTGCAACATGTATCGAATGTGTGGCTAGATGTATGTACATATAGTACATGGCTAAGCAAGTATAGGATAGATATGTATGATTGTTGAGGTATATATCAAATATGCATAACTAATGTGTATATGATACAATCCTGGTCAGGCTTGCATCAAACGATAATGACTTAACTCAAGTTCAAGAGGTTCAACGAATGATCTTAAGTGACTGGGCTAAAATCTACTCAGAGATGTTTACATTCGAGCTTAATTCCGATGAATCATAAGGAGAAGATCAATGTATTCCGAGTCATCAAGGTCGTGTTCATATGCATCATCTAATCTGCAATAAAGCTATGTTTCGATTCATGGAGGGATTAATGTTCACACGATATTGTGGAAGTCCAAGCATGGTAAAGAATGTTCAATTTATTCCATGACAACAAGAGATTGGATTACATGGATTGAGGGTTAAGGATTCAAGCTTTGTAGTGAAACATTTAACATTGGATTTGATTCTAAACTCATTAATTTGGTTCGAGTTTGATGGAGAAAGCAAGAGAGGAGTAAAGAATCACGTTCGGGGCTTAAAAGGACGAAATTCACTTATTTTCATATTTGAGCGCGACCGATGCTGGTTTGTACTGGATTGAGCGTCGTCGGCACTGGGGCTCTGGACTTGAGTGCGGCCAACGCTGGGGCTAGTGTTATTGAGCGCCGCCGACGCTGGAGCGGGGGCATGGATTCCGAGGACGCATTTTCTGATGCGTTTTTCCAGATTTCTTTCAAGATTTTAGGAATGTCATATCTTTTCTATTCTAATGTAATTAGAAAGCTTGTTAATTAGGATTTGATTATGATTTGGTTTCTATTTAGTAGTTTAATTCCTTATAGGAATTAGGGTTTTATTGTTATTAGTATAAATAGAATACCTGGGGTATATAATGACTTAGCTTACTTTTGATTAATTAAATTATTGTCAGATTCTTCTCATCTTTTGGTTCTTTAAGAATTCCAAGACTAGTTCTTAGTTTTCTTAAGATTCAATTTAACTTATCATACAACAAGTCATAGTTGTGTGTGGCGTCTTTTCTATCATGCATCAATCGTCGATTGTACTTATGGTTCTTGTCTCTTTATAGACATTGGGTCAAGGTGTCGTTGGTGTTCCATTCAACGCAAGTTTCCTAGCGCAGAGCAATTGTACCAAGGTTCTCGTCTTAATATAGGTGAAGGGTTGAGATGTTGTGAGTGTTCCACCTTCATAACTTGTTAGAAACGATCCGGGCGACGACTACCTCACGCAAGCGTGTCATGAAGTCTATCATTTGGTATCAAAGCTACATTTTCTAGCTAGTTACTTATCTTTAATTTCTGCTAATTATATGTATTAGAAAAAAAAGGAAAATTCGTGAGTTAGTAAAAAAAAATCATTAGTTGTTTCAATTGCTTGGGTTTTATAAGTTTCATGATTATTGAAGACTTCATTCGAGAAGGACATAGTTTGGCGATTGTGAATTTTATTGGTTATCATACTTCATACCTTCTATATTTTGTTTTGTGATAAGTTATTTTTTTGAATTGAATAGTAAACTGTGATATTGTTTGGTGAATTCAAAAAGAACCTATTAGAGAGAATATTAGAGAGGTAAAAGGCAAGAGTGTGAGCTTATTTGAGGGTAAAAGCCCAATTGAGCGATACATTATTGAGCGAAACACATAAGGGATTGTGTGAGGAAAATTTTTATCTACTAACCTTTGTTTTGTAGTAAATATGTATGGATATAATGGTGAAAGTACTTATGGGTCTCGAAAGAATTCTTTCTAAGGCAGGATTGATCCAGATGTATATTTGAGATGGGAGAACATGATGGAGCGAGAGTTTGACTATTATAATTATTCTGAGCAGAGGAAGTTCAAACTAGCGATTCAAGAGTTTTCTGATCATGTAATTACATGGTGGTTTCAGTTTAAGCGTAGAAGGGAAAGTTATGGAGAGCGTCCGATCGAGACTTGGGAAGAATTGAAAATCGTAATGAGGAAGCGATTTGTTCCATTACAGCTTAACAGGAGGAATGAGTATGCAACTCCAAGATATGTCGATCAACTTTCAAGGCGATCAACTTGGGATGATATGAAGGATCATGGACATGGAGGTTCGCATCGGAGGCAGTCACGAGAAACTCCTAAGGTGTATAAAGAACCATTATGTTCTAAGGAGAAAAAAGAAGAAGTTATGGATTCATTTTGTGAGATGTGGGAAAATTGGTTGATGTAGCGACAAAATGCCCGACAAGTGCAAAAGGAGCAGGATCAGCCGAAGGAGAACGAAGATGAAAAGGAATATGCAGTCCAAGGAGAATTGTTAGATTCTAATGTTCGAGAAGAAGTCCATAAATAAAAGGAAGAAAATATATGTGGAAGTAAACGACAAGAAGAAAGTGAACAAGAGATTGAGAAAAAAGAGAATGAAAAAAACATGAAAAGAATAGAGAGATTGAAAATAAACGATAGAATGAGCAAAAAGAAAAAGAGAGAAAAATGAGTGACTATGAAAAAGAGAGTGAAAGCGAACGAGGGTTGTATTTTGAAAAGCCAATAATTGTACATTCGTACAAGACGGCGCTTTTGAATACTAACTAGATTAACTCTGTTTTGTCTAGTTCTATTGTTTCTCTTATATATGTGAGTGAAAGCATACCCAGTGCTATCATTCCATATCCGTCAGCTTATGTTGTTCTTGAGGAGATGAAGGAGGCACCGAGGCAGGATGGAGAGTTGATAGAGAGAGGTATCGTGGATGAAGTCATGAGTGCATGTCTCGTTCGTGAGATTATAGTACCTGAGAAGGAAAGAACGTCGAGCATATTTGTCGATTTTAAATTAGTAAACAAGTATCATTGCCATTTTCTTTACTTAGATAATATGTTTGATAAATTGCATAGTACTTATGTTTTATCTACATTTGATGATAATCATGTGATGACAATGCCTAGTCAAATTAGTGTGATAGATTGTGATAAATGGAAAATTACGTTGACATGTGACTTGTATAGGTGGATAGTTATTTCTGTTAGGTTAACTAGTGCATCTAGTGTTTTCATGAGTTTATTAGAACATGTTTTGCATGCTTCCATTGATAAATTTGTTGTTAGCTATTTTAATGGTAGAATCGTCTTTATCATAAACTATGGAGGATATTTGAACTTTGTTGAGGTAGTTTATGATCATGATATTTATTCGCGTTTTCAGTGTTCATACTATCGTTTGGTATATTCTTGTTTTCAATGTCGTTACCTGCATGAAATTCATTCTAGGTTTTCTTATTCATATATTGAGTTAGGTTTTCATGTTGATCAATCTTTATATGACATGTCGTTAGTTGATAATGGTAGTGATCATGATTCTTCAGTAAAAAAATCTTCATTGCATGATTTGCTATCAGTTGGCAATGTCTTTCCATTAGAGTTGATATCATTGCATGATTTTGAGAAAACTATAGTGAATGGAAAGGTATTTAGTATTGATTTGAAAGGTGACTATCATCAAGATGGAGTGAGATATGATTTATGTGCATGTCTCCTTAAATCATTCGAGTTAGCTAGTGCATTAAATGTTTTTATATTAAATCATATTTTGCATTCATTCATAGGAAAATTTGTTAATATTTGTTTTGATGATATTCTGACTTTTAATCACATTGGTAAAAATTCTTTGGTATATGTTGAGTTTGATTGTGAGTATCATAATTATGCTAGTGAGTTTTTATCTTGTGGTGTTGGTTTTGATCTTTCAATTCTATTGATGTCGTTATTTGATTTTGCATTGGTTAATGTCAATGGGAAGGGGAAGGTGGAGTTTGTTTTGTAGGCTCATGATGGGTTCATATTCATCGGGGAGAAAAGTATGGATCATTGTGCAAAATAATTCGAATAATGCATTGAGAGTCTACAGGGAAGTGTTTTAGATATTGTTCTAGTAGACTATGCATGTAAATTTGGAGTAGTTGATTTCTTTGTGATTAGACAAAAGATACATGTTGATTTGTTTTATTTTGTGTTTAATCTAGGAATTCAAGCATGTTTACATTTGCGATGTGAAAAGTTTCAAAGATTGTTATTTGATCCAGGTGCAATGGAATGGTTGTTAGTGCGAATGATCGAGATCACAAGATTCATTTTTGATTCGTAAATGGGAGTTTATTCAATGTGAAGGGTTCTACATACTGGTATTTAATCCAAGAGAAAATAGAGCTTTTCATAGTTTTATTTGCATTTGTTTTCGTAGGTAGTAATATTGATTGCGTTTTAGTTATAGTTGCTAATTTAGCTTATTTTGGTGTAGTTAGCATTGTGGAAGTACTTGGTCTACGTGTGGAAAAGTATCATGTTGATGTGGACAGGTTCTTGATTAAGGGAGTTCAAAAGTTTAAGTTTTCAAGTTGTGTTGCGAGGAGCTTGCAAGATGTTATGTCGATTCAAGCATTGCTTGGAAAGAGATGTTTACAAGTTGTTCATGTCAATTCGGAGGAAGTGTCAGACATTGCTATGTTCCTTAAAGGAGTTGAAGTTTTTGATGAATCTTTTCATATTCTTACTTGCGTTGTTGATATTGTGTTTATATTTCATTTGCAAGTTGAATTTTGGGATTATGTTTTTT
Source organism: Aralia elata (assembly GCA_034770075.1). Taxonomy (NCBI): domain Eukaryota; kingdom Viridiplantae; phylum Streptophyta; class Magnoliopsida; order Apiales; family Araliaceae; genus Aralia; species Aralia elata. The sequence continues at coordinate 47,930,331 of CM068377.1, read as the reverse complement.
TTATGCTACTAACTTGGTTTGTTTTAATGTAGGGTCAGGTTTGTGGATAAATCCTTTTCAAGAGGAGGGGATGCCAGATTTGAGGACAAATCCTTTTCAAGAGAAGGGGAATGATACAATCCTGGTCATGTAATACCCGAGATCTTTATATAATTTAATGGAATTAATAAATTAAATTTATGTGAATCTCTTGAGTGATTTTAATAAATATATGTGTATGTATTATATATATATATATATATATATATATATTATTGAGTTACGTGATGAGATGTATTTAATTTGTTGGTTTGAATTAATTTAACTAATTGAATTTAACTAACTAGTTAACAATTTTATGCAAGGAATGGAGTTAAAACTCAAATTTGAGTTCAGGGTGATAATTGAAAAATGCGGACTGTATATTTGAGTCCAGAACGCCGAAATTAATCAGAATAGACTGTAATCACAAAATGTGTCGGGGTTGACTTTTTGGTCAAAGTCAACCGGTTGACTTTTCCGGATAAAAAAGTTAAACTCATGTACGGGGATGATTTTGACCAAACGAATATTCCCACGACGTTCGGAACGTCGATTTTAGTAGGAATCGATATTAGTAACAAAAATATTGAATTCCAGAGGGCAAAATGGTCAAATGATTTATTTAATTGATTAATTGATTGATATAATATTTTATTAATTAAAATTATATCAGTTGAATTTAGAGGGACCCAAGTGACTATCAAATTGGGACAAATGAGAGGGGAAAGCACGGTTATTGCAAAATTGAAGAAGGAGGGAGCTATCCCATTCCTTTAAATCCAAAATCTTTTCATTTTCTCTACCTCTCTCTCTAGTAACTGATGAAATTGAAGAAGAATTTAAAGGGGTTCAATCTGATGGAATGGAATTGGAAGGGTGGAGGGACTCAATTACTATCAAATCTGTATAAAACTCTCTACCTAAAGCATTACTCTCATTTTATTAATTCTATACCGAGAGAGGAATTGAGAGTGAGAGAGAGATAAAAGCTTTTCTGGAGATTGCAAAGGATTAATCAAGCTAGAAGAGAAATATTATCAAGTAAATCCAAGAAGAAGAATTCATCTTAGAGGTAAAATCTATGAACTTTTATTATATATATAAGAAATGATGAGAAAATGCTGATTCATTGAGATAAATGTTCTGATTGGGTTATGTGTTGCTATGCTGTTGTTAACTGATGATTTTATATTATTAAAGGATGAAAAATCTGAGTTTAATCATGCCATGTGTGCTCTAAATTCAGTCAAGAAATGCTAAACATGTTTAATGTTGGTTAAATTGCCTAAAAGTGATTAAATTGTTTAAATAGTAAGAATTTTGATTTTAGAGGTTCTAAGTTTGCTAACAGAGTTGTTAGTGCTGTTAGAATAGTTAAGTATATAAGTTATGTTGTTCTGGTTGAGTTTACAATATCGGTATGTGTCCAAATTATGATTGCATAGGTTTTTAGTAGTTTGGTTCGCAGCAGCAGCAGCCTGCATCACCTGTGTCTGCGTACTAGCGCGGTCGCGCTGGTACCAAGGCTAAACAGGGCGCGGCCGCCCCTGCACCAGAACTGAACTAATGTTTTTATTTATTAACCCAACTTAATCTTGTATAATGAGCATGAAAAAGCCTTAAACATGTATTAAGATGTATCATGAGTATGTTATCACAAAGTTGATTTGTAAACTATGATTTGATAGATATTTTGTTTAGGAAAAGCTATTTTTGAATTGAAGAAACGACGTAAATATATTTTATTAACATTTGAGCGTGTGTATCAAAACCTATGTAGCAATAATATGAGAGTCAAATATGATCATGGTTAGTATTTAAGGAAAAGAGCTATTAAGCTGGTTTTGAAAAGAAATTTCAAAATGAAATATTAAATGTCGAATGCATGGACCTAATTTAGTTTTAAATCTTCAGAATAATGTGTATATTTGTTATATGTTGTATACTAAGACCCTAACATGCTAGAAAGAGAGTTATGCATTGAAAGACTAAGTTCTGGGCCTGAATGGGAGTAGCGCGGATGCGCCACTCCCAAGCATAAATGCAGCGCGACCACACCGTGCTGCAGATTTGCCAAGAGGTTCTGTTTGTAAACTGAGGTTTGGAACATATATATTGCACCCTTATAAGCTTTGTTATGTGCCAATTGGTATATTTGTACTGTCTAAGTATGTAATGGCTATATAGAACCAAGGTTTCAAAAGGTTTAAATGGGATTTATAAACGAAACTTTTGGAGTAAAAACAAAAGCAACAATTTGTGATATATGATGATTTACTTTAAATGTATACTTGGTTAAATATATGTTTGTAATTCATACCTATAAATATGAAACAGTTGCATTAGGTATGTATTGAGTGAATAGAATTGAAGAAACTGTTAATGTGAATAAATGGCTAATGAATATCTATATATGAATATATATATATATATATATAGGATATTTGCAGTAAAATTAAGCAATAATCGTAAACTACGCGAAAGGCAAGTGTTCTATCTTAATTTATTTTATTTCTACGAAAGTAAGTTTCCTAATTTGTCAAATTTGTTTACAAAGTCCTCATTTGCAAGATGTATCTCATTCGAGTTCATTTCATGTTCAAGTTCAATCGATGATATCTCAGTTTCAATTGCGTATAAGTTTTATTTGACTATGAACTGTTTCTTTTGATTGCCTTTTGGCCTTTTGTTCCGGCTAGATACTAATGATGCGAAACGATTATCATTTGAATTATTCAAATTCATTGTAGTTAATTAAAGTCTACCAATCCAAATTGTTTTGGTGCTGTTCTGCATGAATACTAAGATGAACAACCCGATTAACGGGGTAAAACTGATGACGGGCATATAGTCCCATTTATGCTTATGCGATTAAACTTTATACTTGTGCACAATGTAGGGTACGAAAGGCTGATCACCTGGAGTACTTGCGGAGAATGTTTTTACAGTTTATTTGATTATCGAAACTTCTGATGGTTTTCGATGAATTAAAAACAATGTTCAGGTTCTTATACCCCTTAGTATGCAGTTAAAAATTCTAGAACTCTTATCTTTGCCATTCGGCACTACTTCTTGATTATTCTTTCGATTATGGAGAAATGTCAAAACAGATGATTCTACTTTTGATGTTCATCGACATATTATTTTATCTATTTGCTAGGCAATTTGTGCTCATTCTTGCTTTAACATTTCAGTTAAAGGTGAGAATGCAGAGAGCTCGGGAAAGGACAAGGGAAAGGCTAAGATGAAGAATTGAAAGATTATTTATGTAATAGATTTAGATTTTCGCATTAATGAAAAGTAGCGATAAAAGCTAAGTTTAAGATTATTTAAGGTTATATAAACCTGGGATTATTTGGATGTTGGTGTATATTTTATTATTATTATTATTATTAATTTATGGAGTTCTTTTAGAAAAATGATGGTGTAAGATGTATCGTGAGCACCATATCTTGTGTTTGATGATACACATATTTGGGGGCGTCACAGGTTGGTATCAGAGCTGTAGGTTATAAACCTTATGTGGGAGAACCTTAGATTATAACCGTAGAGAAATTAGTGGAGATGAAAGAGATGAACTCAAATAGAGTTTAAAGTGTTGAGTCTAGTTACTTTTACTAAAAAAATGTTTATTTTTTTAAATACTAATCTGGTTATTTGTTTTGATTGTAGGATGTCAGGAGAAGGGGAGATTAGAGATATCCATGTGGTTAGTGAGCAGTTAGTAGTAGCTGTACCTGAGCCTGTAGCTAAGGCAGCAGCTAATTCAGACCCAGATGAGGACCGTGAGGAGGATTCCGAGGAAGAGGAGCCTGGGGAGAACTCTGAGGAAGCACCGGAGGATAGATTGCTAGATGAGTTGATGGACAGGAATACGGAGTTGGATGATCGAGGCCATGAGTTGGAGGAACAGTACCAGGAAGAGAAGGGGGCAGTGGTACTGCTCGATGCATTGGTTCATCATCTGATGGTTAGGAGCGCAGATCTGGCTGACAAACTGCGTGCATCAGACCAGAAGGCAGATAGGTTGAGAGTAGAATAGGAGGCCATCCGGTCCACTTGGGAAATACGATAAACGGTTTAGAAGCGAGAGTTCAGGGTCTTCAAACAGACAAACAGTTGATTACCACTTATTAGAGGGATGAGATGAAAGGTCGTGTAAGGGATCAAAATCAGAGGGATGAGTTAGAGGATGAGGTGAGAAACAAGAAGGTTAGAATGGATAGAATGCAATACGCATTTAGATCGGCGCATGGCAGGTTCCAACACAGGGTGTATCATTTTTCGCGTGAGGAGCACCGGTCTAGACACGCTATAAGCCGGGAGCTAGTTCTGGATATGGCGATGAGGAATATGAAGATGCTATAAGTAGGGGCCTTTGAGTTTATATTGTTATGAACTTTTAATAAGTAGCATATTGAACACTTGATCACCGATGTAAATATTTTAATTCCAGTTTTTGGCTAGAATTATGAGATAAAAGATGTATATGGCATCATGCCATAAGATGTTAAGTACCTTCGTACTATGGTTTTCATATGGATAAATTATGTGCTTATTCTAATGTGTGAAGTGATGATTAAGCTTTTATATAAGTTATAAATGCTATATGAATAAGTTATAAGATGATAACATAAATTTTTATTAAACAGAAAATGCCTAGAGGGAGACCTAGATGTCAACAATCACCAGAAGAATCAGTCGGTAGTGCTGGGGATCAACCTAACCCTATGCAACAATTTGTAGACCTGCTAGTCGGGGCACTACAGAACCGGACCATAAACAATAATAACAATAACCCTCTAACGGCCCAAGTGGCAACTTTTAAAGACTTTAGAAGCGTGGGACCCCCGGAATTGAAAGGGACCACTGAACCGATTGAAGCCCAATCGTGGATTAAAGAAATCGAAAAGGCGTTTGTAATCACCCGAGTAGGAGATGAGCAGAAAACGATCTTTACCACGTACATGCTGAAAGGTGAAGCTAACTTCTGGTGGGAGGCGAACCAGAACAGGGTTGGAGAAGGTGTGATACATTGGGAGAGGTTTAAAGAGGTCTTTTTTGAAAATTATTTTCCTGTGAGTATGCAGAGTCGCATGGAGATTCGATTCCTGGAGTTAAAATAAGGCGACATGACGGTACCTTAATACACCGCAAAGTTTAACGAGATAGCAAGGTTTGCACCTCATCAGGTTGACACTGAAGAGAGAAAGACGAGGAGGTTCGAGTAGGGTCTCAAGCCATGGTTATATAGTAGACTTTCAGTGTTGCAAACGAACAGCTTCGCTACTCTCCTGGAGAAAGCTATAATTGCTGAGGGCAGAAGTGAAGCCCTGATGAAGTTCAACAAAGAAAAGAAGAAGAGGAACGAAGTAGGGAATAGAGGGGAAGGTAGCAGCAGTGGTGCGAACAAAAGGAAGTGGAACAACAATAATAATAATAACCCAGTAAGTTTTGGAAGTAAGACTGGAGAGTCTAAGAAAATAGCAGAGGCTTGCAAGGAGTGTGGAAAGAGTCACTCAGGCGTTTGCCTAAAGGGAAAAAATGTATGCTTCAATTGCGAACAAGAAGGACACATCTCTCCCGCACCAAAGAGGAATGAATGCTTCAACTGTGGAGCATTAGATCATCAGGACAGGAATTGCCCAAAGAAAAATTCAGGCGGAGGAAATGGAGGAAGGGGATCAAGTGGTGGAAATCTCACAATTTCGGGACCACGAACTCAAAATCGACCAACAACAAGGACTTTCAACATGACAGTTCAGGATGCGGTCGCATCTAAGGATGTGGTTTCAGGTATCATTTCGATTAATAATATATCTGCATACATATTATTTGATTCGGGTGCTACTTGTTCCTTCTTATCACATGAATTCTCCCAACGATTAAACTTACCTCAGGAAGAATTAGAACACCCTATGGATATAGAAGTTGCGAATAAAGAAATAGTTCCCGTTAGCCATATTCATAGAAATTGTGTTGTAGATATAAGGGGGCATAAGTTGCCTATGGATTTAATTCCAATTCAAGTAGGAGAATTTGATGTAATACTAGGTATGGATTGGTTATTTAACTATGGGGTAATAATAGATTGGCAGAAGAAGGGTATAAACCTTCAGACTCCTAACCAGTCTAAGGTAGTGTTCTATGGTAGCAAATCGCCTAGACACTCGAGTTATTTGACGATGATGCAAGCTAGGAAATTGTTGAGAAAAGGCTGTGTAGGTTATCTTGCCCATATTATTGATATCCAGAGGGTGGATGCAGAGATAGGGCAGATACCTATTGTAAATGAGTTTCCTGACGTGTTTTCGAAGGATTTGCCAGGTCTACCACCGGATAGAGAGATTGAATTCGTTATAGTTCTAGTACCTGGAACGACACCGATTTCGAAAGCCCCATACAGAATGGCACTAGTGGAGATGAAAGAACTGATGGTATAGTTGCAGGAGTTATTGGATAAGAAGTATATCCAACCGAGTGTGTCTCCTTAGGGAGCACCAGTTTTATTTGTGAAAAAGAAGGACGGATCGATGAGACTTTGTATCGACTATCGGGAGTTGAACAAAGTGACGATCAAAAACAAATACCCACTACCCAGAATAGATGATTTGTTTAATCAGTTGAAGGGAGAGAAACATTTTTCCAAAATCAATTTGAGGACGAGTTATCATCAATTGAATGTGAAGAAGGAAGATGTACCTAAGACAGCATTTAGGACTCGTTATGGCCATTACGAGTTCCTGATAATGTCATTCGGGTTAACGAACGCGCCAGCAGGATTTATGGACATGATGAACCGGGTATTCAAGCAATACTTGGATAAGTTTGTAGTTGTGTTCATAGATGATATTCTGATCTATTCTAAGACTCAGGAAGATCATGCTGAACATTTAAGGATGGTGTTAGAAGCGTTGAGAAAGGAGAAATTATACGCAAAATTCTCGAAGTGTGAATTCTGGTTGGAAAGAGTTCAATTTCTGGGTCATGTGACTGACAAAGATGGAATCTCTGTGGATCTAGTAAAAGTGGAGGCAGTACTTAATTGGGAACAACCGAAGACACCGACAGAAGTAAGAAGTTTCTTGGGTTTGGCAAGTTATTACAGAAGGTTCATACAAGATTTTTCGAAAATAGCAGGAACTCTGACTAATCTGACAAGGAAGTCGGTAAAATTTGTTTGGACGGAGAAGTGTGAAGAAACTTTTCAGGAGCTGAAGAAAAGGTTGAGTGAAGCACCAGTGTTGTCCTTACCAGATGATACGGGTGACTTCATAGTTACAGTGATGCGTCACACAAAGGACTTGGTTGTGTGCTTATGCAATATGATAAAGTTATTACGTACGCATCAAGGCAGTTAAAAGATTATGAAAAGGGATATCCTAACCATGACCTGGAATTGGCAGCGGTAGTATTTATCGTGAAGATATGGAGGCACTATTTATATGGTGCAAAGTGTGAGATATACACGGACCATAAAAGTCTGAAGTATATCTTCGCGTAGAAAGAGCGGAATATGTGACAGAGGAGATGGTTGGAGCTGATTAAGGACTACGACTGCGAGATTTTGTATCACCCAGGAAAAGCTAACGTAGTAGTAGATGCGCTAAGCAAGAAGGGTATTGGTAAGTTGTCAATGATAAAAGCTCAAGAAGAGTTAATTAAGGAAATGGCAAGATTGGAACTCGAGATAAAGAGTCCAAAGGAGTCAGATGAGAAATTATTTGCAGTGGAGGCTCGCCCGACTCTATTGGATAGGATAAAAGAAGCGCAAGGCAGCGATGAAGAATGTGGAAAGTTAAAGAAGAGAATTTCAGATGGGGAGAAGCTTAAGTTCAGGGTGGATGGTGATGGATTGTTGAGATTTGAGGAGAGATTTTGGGTGCCAGCGGTATCCGAGTTAAAAGAAGAAATCTTACATGAAGCTCATAGTTCGAGTTACTCGGTTCATCCGGGGAGCATAAAAATGTATCGGGATCTGCGCCAACATTATTGGTGGTCCAATATGAAGAGAGAGGTCGCGCAATGCGTCAGCAAGTGTTTGACTTGTCAAAGAGTTAAGGTAGAACATTAAAAATCGAGCGGGTTACTTCAACCTTTGGAAATACCGGAATGGAAATGGGAGCATATCACGATGGACTTCGTAGTAGGGCTTCCAACTACACATAAGGGTTATGATGCAGTATGGGTGATCGTCGATCGATTGACTAAGTCAACACACTTTTTACCGATCAAGATCAAATTTAACTTGGATCAATTGGCAAAACTCTACATCAAAGAAATCATCTCTAGACATGGTGTGCCAGTATCCATTGTATCAGATTGCGATCCACGGTTCACAGCGAATTTCTAGAAAAGCCTCCAAGAATGCATGGGAACACAACTGAGGTTGAGCACTGCATATCATCCCCAAACAGATGGGCAGAGTGAAAGGATAATTCAAACCCTAGAAGACATGTTGAGAGCGTGCGTTATGGATTTCAAAGGAAGTTGGGATGACCATCTACCATTAGTGGAGTTTGCGTACAACAACAGTTACCACGCAAGCATCGGTATGCCACCTTATGAGGCTCTGTATGGAAGAAAGTGCAGAACCCCACTGTGCTGGGATGAAGTAGGGGAACGACGATTGCTAGGACTAGAATTGGTACAACAGACTGCAGATATTGTCAAAACAATACGAGCAAGATTAGTGTCGGCTCAAGATCGACAGAAGAAATATGCTGATCAACATAGGCAGCAACGAGACTTTGACATTGGTTCTTATGTGTTCTTGAAAGTATCTCCCTGGAAAAGGAAAATGAGATTTATAAAGAAAGGAAAACTAAGCCCGAGGTTTATAGGACCCTTTGAAGTATTGAGGCGAGTAGGTGAGGTAGCTTATGAAATAGTTTTACCTCCAAAGTTGGAGCATGTACACAACGTGTTCCATGTGTTAGTTTTACGACCTTACAAGCAGGATTACAAGCATTTTATAGAGTATGAACTCATTCAGTTTGAGAAAGATTTAACTTACGAGAAAATTCCTGTTCAAATTATTGATAGGAAAGGGCAAGTTTTACGAAATAAAGTAATACCTTCTGTTAAGGTAGTATGGAAGAACCACAATGCTGATGAAGCTACGTGGGAACTCGAGGAGAAGATGATGAAAAATTACCCTAATCTTTTTGTTTAGCTTTGAGATGATTTCGGGGACGGAATCCTAATAAGGGAGGGTGAATGTAATATCCGAGATCATTATGTAATTTAATGTGTGTCGGGGTTGACTTTTTGGTCAAAGTCAACCAATTGACTTTTCCGGATAAAAAAGTCAAACTCGTGTACGAGGATTATTTTGACCAAACGAATATTCCCACGACGTTCGGAACGTCGATTTTAGTAGGAATTGATATTAGTAACAAAAATATTGAATTCCGGACGGTAAAATGGTCAAATGATTTATTTAATTGATTAATTGATTAATATAATATTTTATTAATTAAAATTGTATCAGCTGAATTTGGAGGGACCCAAGTGACTATCAAATTGGGACAAATGAGAGGTGATAGTACGGTTATTGCAAAATTGAAGAAGGAGGGAGTTATCCCATTCCTTTAAACCCAAAATCTTTTCATTTTCTTAACCTCTCTCTCTCTAGTAACTGATGAAATTGATGAAGAATGTAAAGGGGTTCAATCTGATGGAATGGAATTGGAAGGGTGGAGGGACTCAATTACTATCAAATCTGTATAAAACTCTCTACCTAAAGCATTGGCCTCATTTTGTTAATTCTATACCGAGAGAGGAATTGAGAGTGAGAGAGAGATAGAAGCTTTCTGGAGATTGCAGAGGATTAATCAAGCTAGAAGAGAAATATTATCAAGTAAATCCAAGAAGAAGAATTCATCTTAGAGGTAAAATCTATGAACTTTCATTATATATATAAGAAATGATGAGAAAATATTGATTCATTGAGATAAATGTTCTGATTGGGTTATGTGTTGCTATGCTATTGTTAACTGATGATTTTATATTATTAAAGGATGAAAAATCTTAGTTTAATCATGCCATGTGTGCTCTGAATTCAGTCAAGAAATGCTAAACATGTTTCATGTTAGTTAAATTGCTTAAAAGTGATTAAATTGTTTAAATAGTAAGAATTTTGATTTTAGAGGTTCTAAGTTTGCTAACAGAGTTGTTAGTGCTGTTAGAATAGTTAAGTATATAAGTTATGTTGTTCTGGTTGAGTTTACAATATCGGCATGTGTCCAAATTGCGATTGCATAAGTTTTTAGTAGTTTGGTTCGCAGCAGCAGCAGCCTGCATCACCTGTGTCTGCGTACTAGCGCGGTCGCGCTAGTACCAAGGCTAAACAGGGCGCGGCCGCACCAGAACTGAACTGATGTTTTTATTTATTTGCTCAACCCTTAGAACCCAACTTAATCTTGTATAATGAGCATGAAGAAGCCTTAAACATGTATTAAGATGTATCATGAGTATGTTATCACAAAGTTGATTTGTAAACTATGATTTGATAGATATTTTATTTAGGAAAAGCTATTTTTGAATTGGAGAAACGACGTAAATATATTTTATTAACATTTGAGCATGTGTATCAAAACCTATGTAGCAATAATATGAGAGTCAAATATGATCATGGTTAGTCTTTAAGGAAAAGAGCTATTAATCTAGTTTTGAAAAGAAATTTCAAAATGATATATTAAATGTCGAATGCATGAACCTAATTTAGTTTTAAATCTTCAGAATAATGTGTATATTTGTTATATGTTGTATACTAAGACCCTAACATGCTAGAAAGAGAGTTATGCATTGAAAGACTAAGTTCTGGGCCTGAATGGGAGTAGCGCGGATGCGCCACTCCCAAGCATAAATGTAGCGCGACCACACCGTGCTGCAGAGTTGCCAAGAGGTTCTGTTTGTAAACTGAGGTTTGGAACATATATATTGCGCCCTTATAAGCTTTGTTATGTGCCAATTGGGATATTTGTACTGTCTAAGTATGTAATGGCTATATAGAACCAAGGTTTCAAAAGGTTTAAATGGGATTTATAAACGAAACTTTTGGAGTAAAAACAAAAGCAACAATTTGTGATATATGATGATTTGCTTTAAATATATATATTTGGTTAAATATATGTTTGTAATTCATACCTATAAACATGAAACAGTTGCATTAGGTATGTATTGAGTGAATAGAATTTGAGACTCTGTTAATGTGAATTATATATTTAGGATATTTGCAGTAAAGTTAAACAATAATCGTAAACTACGCGAAAGGCAAGTGTTCTATCTTAATTCATTTTGTTTCTACGATAGTAAGTTTCCTAATTTGTGAAATTTGTTTACAAAGTCCTCATTTGCAAGTTATATCTCATTCGAGTTCATTTCATGTTCAAGTTCAATCGATGATATCTCAGTTTCAATTGCGTATAAGTTTTATTTAACTATGAACTGTTTCTTTTGATTGCCTTCTGGCCTTTTGTTCCAGCTAGATACTAATGATGCAAAACGATTATCATTTGAGTTATTCAAATTCATTGTAGTTAATTAAAGTCTACCAATCCAAATTGTTTTGGTGCGGTTCCGCATGAATACTAAGATGAACAACTCGATTAACGGGGTAAAACTGATGACGGGCATATAGTCCCATTTACGCTTATGCGATTAAACTTTATACTTGTGCACAATGTAGGGTACGAAAGGCTGATCACCTGGAGTACTTGCGGAGAATATTTTTACAGTCTATTTGATTGTTGAAACTTCTGATGGTTTTCGATGAATTAAAAACAATGTTCAGGGTTCTTATACCCCTTAGTATGCAGTTGAAAATTCTAGAACTCTTGTCTTTGCCATTCGACACTACTTCTTGATTATTCTTTCGTTTATGGAGAAATGTCAAAACAGATGATTCTACTTTTGATGTTCATCAACATATTATTTTATCTATTTGCTGGGCGATTTGTGCTCATTCTTGCTTTAACATTTCAGTTAAAGGTGAGAAGGCAGAGAGCTCGGGAAAGGACAAGGGAAAGGCTAAGATGAAGAATTGAAAGATTATTTATTTAATAGATTTAGATTTCCGCGTTAATGAAAAGTAGCGATAAAAGCTAAGTTTAAGATTATTTAAGGTTGTGTAAACCTGGGATTATTTGGATGTTGGTGTATATTTTATTTTTATTATTATTAATTTATGGAGTTTTTCTAGAAAAATGATGGTGTAAGATGTATCGTGAGCACCATATCTTGTGTTTGATGATACACAGATTTGGGGGCGTCACAGGTCAGGCTTGCATCGAACGACAACGACTCAACTCAAGTTCAAGAGGAACGAATGATCTTAAGTGACCGAACTAAAATCTACTCAGAGATGTTTACATTGGAGCTCAATTCCGATGAATCGCAAGGAGAAGATCAATGTATTCCGAGTCATTAAGGTCGTGTTCATATAAATGATCTAATCCGCAATGAAGCTATGTTTAGATTCATAGAGGGATTAATGTTCACACGATATTGTGGAAGTCCAACCATGGCAAAGAATGTTCAATTTATTCCGCGACAACAAGAGATTGGATTACACGGATCGAAGGTTAAGGATTCAAGCTTTGTAGTGAAACATTTAACATGGGATTTGATTCTAAGCTCATTAATTTGGTTCGAGTTTGATGGAAAAGCAAGAGAGGAGTAAAGAATCACGTTCGGGGCTTAAAAGGACAAAATTCCCTTATTTTAGATTTGAGTGCGGCCGGCACTGGTTTGTACTAGATTGAGCGCCGCCGGTGCTGGGGCTCTACACTTGAGCGCGGCCGGCGCTAGGGCTAGTGTGTTTTAGCATCGCCGGTGCTAGATCGGGGGCACGGATTCCGAGGACGTGTTTTCTGACGCGTTTTTCCAGATTTCTTTCAAGATTTTAGGAATGTCATATCTTTTCTATTCTAATGTAATTAGAAAGCTTGTTAATTAGGATTTGATTATGATTTGGTTTCTATTTAGTAGTTCAATTCTTTATAGGAATTAGGATTTTATTGTTATTAGTATAAATAGAATACTTGGGTTATGTAATAGCTTAACTTACTTTTGATTAATGAAATTATTGTGAGATTCTTCTCATCTTTTCGTTCTTTAAGAATTCCTAAACTAGTTCTGTAACGATCGGAAATTTTGAATTTCCTTGTAACCTGAGCTTATGTGTGAATAAAATGAATGTTTATTTTTGTTTATATTATTCTATGATATGTGCTTAAAGATTGTATTATAACCTAGAATATGTGTATGCATAAATTGTTTTACGTATTATTGTATCGTTGGAGTGAATAAATTGATTTCGCGAGAAATCGCAAAATCATTATTCACGGGGCACGTTTACCGAGGCACTATTCACTCCATAAAATCTTTGCGTCTTTTTCAACCTTAATAAATTTCATTGATATGCGTGTGCAAAGAGTTAATTTTTCCAAGTGTCGGATTTTCATTTTGAGCCCATTCGTGTTTCATTCGATATCTAAAATGTATTATATAGGTGTTCCGAATATTTGGACAAATCCTATAATAATTCTTATTATGCGTCCCAATATTTTATGGGAGTACCCATTTTAATTTTTGGGTAAAGTTATTTACCAAATTGGGTACAAAAGTGGGAGTATTCGGGTATATTTTTGTGTATTTGGGTTGGGTATTTATTTTTGCTTGTTACTCTAAGTGGGAACCAACCTAAACCCTTGGACCAATCAGAGGAGGGAGGGAGAGCATGGTCGGCAGCATGCAGCTCTTTGGTAGGCTCAATGCCTTAATTTTCCAAAATGCTGAACATTTTTGGGTTACTCCCTTCATCCTCCCGAAGCCTCCAACTTCCAAAGCCATTTTCAATTACTCTCCCATTCCTTGTTCAGTCATTCCATTTCCTCTTCCTTGTTGCTACTAGTACAAATAGAGAGAGAGAAAGAGAACATTGAAGAAGAAGCAGAAGAACAAGAAAAGAAGAAGAAGAAATTCACGGAAGAAAAAGGAGCACGGTGAACCAAGAAGGAAGAAGGAGACACAAGCCAAGCCCTAGCAAATTTTCTTAGCACCTAGAAGGGATTTATAAGGTAAACAATCGACCAAAAATCCATTCCATTTAATTCTAGATAGAATTTTTGAGTTTTTAGTGTTCTTGAGCTCAAACCGTTGGGTTTAAGCATTTCTTGCAATTGTTGTTGTAATTGTTGGTTGTGGTCGGTTTTTATTATTACCAAGACATCTTGTAAGCTATTAATAACCTCAAAGTGGAACAAAATCGATGAATGTTCCGAACCTTGGCATAAAGGATGAAACTTTGGACTTTTTGGACAAAATGACTTTCAGACAATTTAGAGGACTGTAATGCCTTGATTGAGTAATTGTTTGGTTTAATTGTTGGTGTAATATTGTAGTTCCATTGGTTATCTTCATAACCCAGTTGGAATGGAGTTAAAAGGAGTTAAAACGATGATTTGGTATTGATTTTGGTGAAGAACACCATGAACACAAAAATAGAGTTTTAACTTTGTGTTTTGGCTCAAACATTGGTCGTGTGAATATTTATGGGTAGCTCTAAATTTTTAATATGTTGTAGCCCTATGTCTTAGGAGTCCATAAAGTCCAAAATGGACCAATTTGCATGTGTATAGAAGGAGTTATGAATGTTGGAGTCGAAGAAGGTCGAGGTCGTGAACTTGGCATAAGCCCATAATCCGGTCACTGAATGAATGGCATTGTCGCGCCATTCATAAGTACAACAACTCGCGCCGCAGCGATGGGCCTTTCAGGGAAATTGAACGGGACTGGCGCCGCAGCGCCGCTTCTAATGCTAGGCTTGGCGTAGCAGCGCCGGGTCAACCCGGGAAGGTACGGTGCGGGCTGGCACCGCAGCGCCACTGGCTAGGCCAAACCGGGTGTCGAGTCAGGTCGGGTCGGGTCACATCTTTTACTAGACGTGGTAGATTCTTTGTTGATCATTCGCCTATCTCCATGTACAACTAATTATACCCAACCATACCCTTTGATATACCCAAAAGGTCTTAAGGGACATGTCAAAGTATAACTCATCATACACAAGATACTATGATGATCTCAAGTCCAAGGATCACTTGTACTACTATCACTAAAGGAATTCCTATTGACAGGCGAGTAAAACTCCATTAGGTATTCCTTAGCGAGTCACGTTCAGTGAACTTATTCTCTAATAAGCACCTACATACTTGCTTTAGTGTCTCCATACAAATGATTATGAGATCAATCATCCTCTTCCTAAGAGCAAGCAACGTATGTACTAATCTATCCGGATTCACTAATCCCCAATTTAGTGATCCAACGATTAGGAACAATTTTAGTTTGTGAGCTATCTAGAATTTAGATCTCATTAGCATGATCACCATCATGATTCTAAAAGCATTGCTCAAAACTATAGGTTTATCACATTTAATATAACAGCACCATGTAGATAATATAAAATGCCTTTTAAGAAAATCAATTATTTTATTAATAAATGAATAAGATTACAAAGTATATGCTACATCATATCAAATATGGTTGGCTTGTGTGCATACTACTTTCAATCTCCCACTTGCACTAAAGTCAATCGCCATGGTATCTAATACCCATCTTCTCTAAGTGACGATCAAACTGTTGTTGAGTTAAAGCTTTAGTAAATGGATCTGCAATGTTGTCTTGAGAGTCCACATGTTCCAGGGTGACGTCTCCTCTTTCAATGATCTCTCTAATCAAATGAAACCGCCGTAACACGTGTTTGGATTTCTGATGAGACCTGGGTTCCTTAGCCTGCGCAACAGCTCTAGTGTTGTCACAAAATAAAGGTATGGCTCCTCTAATGCTAGGAACCACTCCAAGTTCAGTTATGAACTTCTTCATTTAAATAGCTTCCTTTGCAGCTTCACTTGCAGCTATGTACTCTGCCTCTGTCACTGAATCAGCAACTGTTTGCTGCTTGGAACTCTTCCAACTCACTGCGCCACCATTTAAGGTAAACACATACCCTGAAACTGATTTATAGTCATCTTGGTCCGTTTGAAAACTTGAGTCTGTATAGCCCTCTAGTTTTAATTCAGACCCACCGTAGACAAGAAATACATCCTTAGTTCTTCTTAAGTACTTTAGGATGTTTTTCACAGCCTTTCAGTGCTCTTCTCCTGGATTCGATTGATATCTGCTCGTCACACTAAGTGCATGAGCGACATCTGGTCTAGTACATATCATACCGTACATGATAGATCCTATTGCAGAAGCATAAGGAATCTTACTCATCCGGTCTCTCTCCTCAGGTGTCTTTGGGGCCTGTTTCTTGGAGAGATGTATTCCATGGCTCATCGGCATGAGACCTCTCTTGGAATCTTCCATGCTAAACTTCTTTAGCATCGAGTCAATGTACTTTCCTTGCGTCAAGCCCAACATCCTTTTAGATCTATCTCTATAGATCTTTATCCCCAAAATATAGGATGCCTCACCCAAGTCCTTCATGTAGAAGTGTTTAGATAACCAAATTTTGATCGATTATAACATAGGAACATCATTCCCTATCAGTAATATATCATCAACATATAATACAAGGAATGAAACAGCGCTCCCACTAACCTTCTTGTACACACAAGGTTCATCCTCATTTTTGATAAAATCAAACCTTTTGATTATCTCATCAAAACGGATGTTCCACCTTCGAGAAGCTTGCTTCAATCCATAAATGGATCGTTGTAGCTTACAGACTTGGTTTGTTCCAACCGTTGAAACAAAACCCTCTGGCCGTATCATATATACATTATCCCCAAGCTCTCCATTGAGGAAGGCCGTTTTCACGTCCATTTGCCAGATCTCGTAGTCATAATAAGCTGCAATTACAAGCAAAATCCGAATGGACTTGAGCATAGCTACTGGTGAGAAGGTTTCATCATAGTCAACTCCTTGTCTTTGTTTGAAACCTTTTGCAACCAGTCGGGCCTTATAGGTCTCTACCTTGCCATCTGCTCCAGTCTTTCTCTTAAAGACCCATTTACACCCAATAGGATTAATGCCCTCAGGTGGTGAAACCAAAGTCCATACTTGGTTTTTATACATGGAGTCCATCTCTGATTTTATGGCTTCTAGCCATTTCTCTGAGTCTTCACTACTCATAGCCTCTTCGTAAGTCAATGGATCATCATCATCTATGATGCGTACCTCATCATCATCCTCTATGATGAATCCATACCTATCAGGTATCTTCGGTACTATTCCAGGTTCTTCTACTTGGTTAGGTACTTGACTTTGATCCGTAGTATTTTGTGGTTCTTTAACTTCTTCAAGATATATCTTACTCCCACTGACCCCTTCAAGGATAAACTCCTTTTCCAAGAAGGCAACGTGTTTCGCAACAAACACCTTTTGATCAGTCGGGTGATAGAAATAATACCCTGATGTTTCTTTAGGGTATCCCACAAATCTACACTTGTCGGATCTAGTCTTCAACTTATCTTGCTCAAACCTTTTGACATAAGCTGGACAACCCCAAGTCTTAACATGCTTAAGATTTGGTTTCCTCCCTGTCTATATCTCATATGGGGTCTTTGGGACGGATTTGGTAGGTACCTTATTAAGTAGGTATGCAGCCAATTCTAGGGCATAACCCTAGAAGGATACTGGAAGGTCGGTAAAACTCATCATGGAACGAACCATGTCCAACAATGTTCGATTTCTCCTTTCAGATACACCATTCATCTGTGGCGTCCCTGGTGGAGTCCATTGTGAGATTATACCATTTTATTTGAGACAATTGAGAAACTCATTGGTTAAGTATTCCCCTCCTCGATCCGATCGAAGAATCTTAATACTCTTACCAGTTTGCTTCTCTACTTCACTTCTGAATTCTTTGAACTTTTCAAACGATTCAGATTTGTATTTCATTAAATACACATATCCAAATCTAGAATGATCATCAGTGAAAGTAATAAAATAAGAATACCCTCCTCGTGCATTCGTTGTCATAGGTCCACAAACGTCTGTGTGTACCAACGCTAACAACTCTGTAACTCTTTCTCCTTTTCCACTAAAAGGAGATTTAGTCATCTTACCCATGAGACAAGATTCATAAGTTGGATATGATTCGTAATCAGATAGCTCTAAAAGCCCATCTTTATGTAACTTGGATAATCTTGTTTCATTGATATGGCCGAGTCTACAGTGACACATAAAGGTATAATTAACATCATCTCTTTTTCTTTTCTTAGTTTGTTCAATTTGAAGTATATTTTCATGCAAGTCAAGTATGTACAGTCCATTCAGTAAGTTCCCAACACCATATAAAATATTTTTATTATAAATAGAACAACTGTTATTCTTTATTATAATATCAAAACCATCTATATCCAATACAGAAATTGAAATAATGTTTCTAATGAGTGTCGGAACATAATAGCAATTATTTAAACTAATGAACTTGCCCGAAGGCAGTGCTAAACGATAAGTCCCTACAGCTAATGCAGCAACCTTTGCTCCATTTCTCACTCGTAGGACGACTTCATCCTTGTTCAGCTTCCTACTTCTGCTTAGTCCCTGCATATTATTACATATGTGAGAACTACAACCGGTATCCAATACCCAAGTAGAATTTTGACTTTCAGAAAAATTAATTTCAATCATGAACAAACCTAGATCGGAAGTCGAAGCTTCTCCAAGCTTCTTTTGGTCCGCAAGATACTCCTTGCAGTTCCTCTTCCAGTGTCCCGGCTTATTGCAATGGTAGCAAATTCCTTTGCTATCTGGATCAGGTTTCTTTTTATCCTTCCTCTTCGCCTTGCCCTTAGCCTTCTTGTTTTTCTTCTTTTCAGAAGATACCTTGGGCCTCTTCCTTTTCTTGGAAGAATCATCCACTAGTAAGACTTGGTTCTTGTTGGATGAGAAGTGACCTTCAGCAGTTTTCAACATGTTAAGTAACTCAGGCAAGCTGACGTCCAACTTATTCATGTGAAAATTCACAACAAATTGTGAGAAGGTGTCTGGGAGTGACTGCAAGATCAAATCTTGACTTAACTCCCCATCCATCACGAACCCAAGCTGTCCAAGCTGTTCAATCAGATTGATCATCTTAAGGACATGAGTCTCAACAGCAGTGCCCTCAGTCATACGAGATCGGAAGAGCTCCTTAGATATCTGATATCTAGCAGTCCTACTTTGCTCACCATACAACTCTTTAAGATGCAGCAATATAGTAGGAGCATCCATAGTTTCATGCTGACGCTGAAGCTCGTTACTCATGGATGCGAGCATGATGCATTGAGCCAAGATTGCATCATCTTGCCACTTTCTGAAAGTAGCAATCTCTTCCTCAGAGGCTGTTTCTGCAACACTTGCAGGGACAGGCGAATTTAGGACATAAGAAATATTTTCAGCAGTGAGAACAATTCTCAGATTCCTTAACCAGTCCGTGTAATTCGGTCCGGTCAGTTTGTTAGCATCAAGTATGCTACGCAGTGATAGTTAGTTTGACATTTTTAAATTCTGCATGTGAAATAGACAACATTTTAGCATACATTCAATTTATTAATTACCAAAATAAATTAGGTCTTTATTTTAAATTGGTATCTCCCACTATTTTTATCAAACTATATTATCCTCATTATATAGTTCGGCAATTCTAATTAAAGATTTGCTAGTGAGATTAAGGATCTCATTTCAAATGTATATAGCCTTGTGGTGACACAACAAGCGATATATAAATAAATAGGTAGACAACTATTGTCAATTACATCACTATGTAACTCCTTGTATTTTGCCTCTTAGATTATTTTGATCAAGTGGTGACACATCCGAATCAAAATTATCCAAGTTAAGTCCAACCTAGCACTTCCATATATTCGAAAGAAAAACACTGTCCTTGTGGTGACACAACAAAACAACATCGTTCAGTCTATTTATAAGCATCAAATGTGATAAAGCAACATCTTAAATATTTAATACTTGCCTTGTGGTGACACAACAAACTCATATTAAATATTTAATACTCTATTATTTTACCATGCTAGAAGGCGACGTTCGATATTCCAAATATCTTTGAACGCTTAGGACTTAATATATTACTTTGAGGGGTTTGTTATTATTAGTCTCATCTTGTTTAGCGCGCATGCACACACACACACACACACACACACATATATATATATATATATATATATATAATACGCGTCATATTATTTAACATGCGAAGCATGTTATATAATATATAATATATATATAGTAAACATGCACATATAGAATACTATATTCTACCCGGATTGATTATGGACTTTTATTCTAGTTTGGTTCACTAGAGCTACCAAGTGAACCAAAAGGTCAAACCTAGGGTGCAAGAATTAAATTTAAATATAACTATTATATTTAAACACAGGCTCCATTACAAACGGGTCTTCAAGCGCTCTTTGCTCCTTTGTCTCCAATTCTTCAAAATTAATTCTAATTAGTCCTATTACAGAAACTATTTACAATAAATAAAAACCTTGATCAGCAGTCAAAGGGAAGTACATAGGAGGGAGATAGAATTTATATTAAGAAAAAATTAGAGAAGACGAGGTACGCAGACCCCATTTATGAAAACCCAGACATTCAAGCATCCACTAAAATAAATCCAATCACACATTGGTCAATAGTCCATAATCAATCCCTATTTATTATCATACGTATCTCTATATGTATCAATAAATAACATTCATCTCATGAATAATAAATCCATCCCATATATGCATTGATATCAATTAATGGGCAAACGTTTTGCTAATATTTAGTTTTGAAACAAAATAAACTCTTTTATTTTAATCAAAAACCAAATCCAAATTAAACTCCTTTAATTTTAGCAATCTGAAATCCTATTCCATATAAAATAAACTCTTTTATTTTAAACTTTTATTAATTAAATAAACCATTTATTTCAATTGAAGGAAAAAATAAAATCGGATTCTGATGTCCGGCGCAGCTGCGCCTAGATTGAACAGGGAACCGGCGCAGCTGCGCTGAACCCAGAAAAAACTGATTCTAGGTATTGGCGCAGCTGCGCCCCAGAATGAACTGGAGTCGGCGCAGCTGCGCCGCATCGCTGATCCAGAAAAAATTTTCTTGCCCAAAAATTCGAACGTTTCGCATATCAATTCATACATGGAATCATATAGATCGATAATTAGCACATGATTAGGCTCTGATACCACTGTTAGGTTTGTATATAACGCGAGCATGCAATCAAATTACATAAATAGAGCGGAAGCGGGATAAAACGGATTTTAAAATTTTTGTACAAACCATCACCATGATCGATCAATGTGCTCAATTAACGATATAAACGAAAGAGAATGAGAATAAGAAATTATACCTTCGTAGAACAAAGCTTCCTCGGGTACAAGTTCAACTCCTAGTCCTTCGTGTTCTCCTCGAATGCTACGGTGTGATTCCTTCCTTTGATTAACGTTAGCCACCCAAGTGTTTGGCCTCTAGAGGTAATCCACCAAGTAAGAACAAGTATTCAAGAAGTTGGGTATTTAGCAAAAACCCTAGTTTCTATCTCTATAGAAATTGCAAGTACTATTCACAATCTAATGCAAGAGTGTGTAACCCTACTCTATGATAAGACTCCTCTTATTTATAGATGTAGGAATAACCCTTCCCTAAACTATTTAGGATTAGGGTTTCTATTATAATTAAACTCCTTTAATTATTTATGCTCCTAATCCAATTAGGAATTCATGGAAGAGTACTTCTATTAATTAATTCTCAATCCCTATTAGGAATTAAATAATAGTAAAAGTAATAATAATAATAAGACTCATCTTATTAATTTATATTTAATATTTCTAAAATATTAAATAATAAATATTAAGCTATTTAATTTATTCTATCTCCATAGACTAAATTAAATACACTTAACTTATTATTACAATTATGCCATTTACTTCTTAAATAAATATTTTTCTTTTGCGGTGTGACCCTTTAGGTTCTCCATATTAAACCGGTTGTGAATAAATCAATTAGAACAATTCTAATCTTATTTAAATAAATAAATTAAACTATTTAATTCATTTAAATAAATAATATTTATTCTACAATAAGGGTAAGCCCCCTTAGCGATCAACGACTTTCCAGATAATATAGATTTCAACATTAATCACAAAAGAACCTTTGAGTAAATAGTTACTGTACAATTCAATCCTTCTACCATACAATGTCCCAATTAAATATAAGACATGGATTTACTGTCAAGTCTTATTTTATTTAATTATATGTATTTCGATTCCCAAATACACAACTCCGATTAATGCAAATTAGAAACTCCTTTCTAATTTCATTCTGCCTTGGCCAAGGACTACTGAGTTGTCATTTATCGAATCACATAGGACATTCACATCTTTTAGTAGACGTGGCAGATTCTTTGTTGATCATTCACCTATCTCCATGTACAACTAATTATACCCAACCATACCCTTTGATATACCCAAAAAGTCTTAAGGGACATGTCAAAGTATAACTCATCATACACAAGATACTATGATGATCTCAAGTCCAAGGATCTCTTGTACTACTATCACTAGAGGAATTCCAATTGACAGGCGAGTAAAACTCCATTAGGTATTCCTTAGCGAGTCACGTTCAGTGAACTTATTCTCTAATAAGCACCTACATACTTGCTTTAGTGTCTCCACGCAAATGATTATGAGATCAATCATCCTCTTCCTAAGAGCAAGCAACGTATGTACTAATCTATCCGGATTTACTAATCCCCAATTTAGTGATCCAACGATTAGGAACAATTTTAGTTTGTGAGCTATCTAGAATTTAGATCTCATTAGCATGATCACCATCATGATTCTAAAAGCATTGCTCAAAACTATGGGTTTATCACATTTAATATAACAGCACCATGTAGATAATATAAAATGTCTTTTAAGAAAATCAATTCGTTTATTAATAAATGAATAAGATTACAAAGTATATGCTACATCATATCAAATATGATTGGCTTGTGTGCATACTACTTTCAGTGGTGTCAGGTATTATCCCAATCAATAATATAAATGTCTGCGTATTAATTGATTTAGGTGCTACCCGTTCCTTTGTGTCTGACGATTTTGCTAAAGTGTTGAATTTACCCCGAGAACGGTTAGAAAATCCCTTGAGCATAGAAATTATGAATAATGAGGTAAGTTCAATAGAGTTTATCCTTCATAATTGTTGCGCTGAGATAGGGGATATAATTTTTGCGTGGATTTGATCCCAATAAGGTTGGGAGAGTTCGATGTAATCTTAGGAATGGATTGGTTATGTGACCATGTGGCAGTGATCGACTGTCAGAAGAAACGTGTGAACCTTCAGACTCCGAACCGGTCGAGGGTAGTATTTTATAGTAGCGCATCGCTGAGACATTCGTGTTGTCTTACGATGATGTAGGTCAGGAAGTTGATAAAGAAAGGATGTGAAAGCTACTTAGCCTATATTGTAGATACGAGGAAAGAAGGTGTAGAAATTAAGAATATACCGATAGTGAGAGAGTTTCCAAATGTGTTTCCAAGTGAATTACCTAGTCTTCTGCCAGACAGGGAAATTAAATTTGCAATAGACTTAGTGCTAGGGACTGCACCAATTTCGAAGGCTCCGTATCGCACTGTGCCAGTGAAAATGAAGGAATTGTTGATACAACTTCAGGAATTGCTGGACAATTGGTATATTCAGCCAAGTGTGTCCCCATGGGGAGCACCAGTTTTGTTTGTCAAGAAGAAGAACGGATCGATGAGGCTCTGCATCGACTACCGGGAGTTGAACAAATCAACAATCAAGAATAAGTATCCATTGCCAAGGATCAACGACTTGTTCGATCAACTGAAGGGAGCCAGACACTTCTCAAAGATAGATTTGAGGACCGGATATCATCAGCTAAAAGTAAGGAAGGAAGATGTACCCAAAACTGCGTTTCAGATAAGATATGGTCACTACGACTTTTTGATGATGTCTTTCGGTTTGACTAATGCGTCGGCATCATTCATGGACTTGATGAACCGAATTCTAAAGCCGTACTTAGATAAGTTTGTGGTAGTTTTCATAAACGACATTTTGATTTATTCAAGGACCGAAGAAGAGCACGCCGACCATCTGAACAAAGTACCGGAGACACTGAGAAGGAAAAAGTTATACACGAAATTATCCAAGTGTGAATTCTGGATGGAAAAGGTACAATTTTTAGGGCATATGATCGACAAAGACAGTATCTCAGTGGACCCTGCAAAGGTGAGGCAGTTAGTAACTGGGAGCAACCAAAGACGCCGATAGAAGTGCGAAGTTTTATCCAGGATTTTTCTAAGATAGTAACCCTGTTGACCAATCTGACGAGGAAGACGGTGAAGTTTGTATGGTCAGAAAAGTGCGAAGGCAGTTTTCAGGAGTTGAAGAAGAGGCTAAGCAAGGCACCTATATTGTCCTTGCCAGATGATACAGGAGGTTTTGTAGTGTATAGTGATGCATCACACAAGGGTCTGGGTTATGTGTTAATGCAACACGACAAGGTCATTGCGTATGCGTCACGGCAGTTGAAGGACTATGAGAAGCGATACCCTACCCATGACCTAGAATTAGCAGCTGTTGTCTTTGCATTGAAGATTTGGAGACATTACATTTATGGGTAGAAATGTAAGATATACACGGACCATAAGAGTCTGAAATATATCTTCACACAGAAGAAGTTGAACATGCGACAGAGGAGGTGGTTGGAATTAATCAAAGATTATGACTGCGAAATTCTTTATCACCAGGGAAAAGCAAACATAGTAGCAGATACATTGAGTAGAAAAGGGAACGAGAAATTTTTTATGTTGTCAACCAACGAAGAGTTGATACGGGAAATGGCGAGACTGGAAATTGAAGTAAAAAGTCTGGCAGAGGAGCAGAGAAGTTATTCGTAATTGAAGTTCGTCCGACGTTACTCGACAAAGTGAAAGAAGCACAGGAAAAGGATGAAGAATGTGAAAGGATACAGAAAAGGATCGCAGAAAATGAGGAAGAGAAATTCTGAATGGATAAGATGGTATCTTTAGATACGAGGAGCGAGTGTGGGTGCCAGTCATGACTGAATTAAGAGATGAGATCTTACATGAAGCACATAACTCAGCATATTCTGTTCACCCAAGAAGCACAAAAATGTAGCGGCATCTTCGTCAATATTTTTGGTGGCCCAACTGAAGCGGGACGTAGCAGAGTACGTCAGCTAGTGTCTCACCTGTCAACAAGTCAAAGCAGAATATCAGAGACTTAGTAGGTTACTTCAACCACTGAATATACCAGAATGGAAATGGGAGCACATCACTATGGACTTTGTGGTAGGACTTCCAGTTACACAGAAGGGTTGCGATGCCTTGGGTTATCGTAGATCGATTGACGAAATCAGCACACTTTCTTCCAATAAAGATCCGATTTAATTTGAACCAATTAGCCAAGTTGTATATAAAGGAAATTATTTCACGACATGGAGTGCCAATGTCAATTGTCTCAGATTGAGATTCGCGTTTCACGTCAAATTTTTAGAAAAGCTTGCAAGAGAGAATGAGAACACAGTTGCGACTAAGTACTGCTTACCATCCTCAAACTGACGGACAAAGTGAACGAACAATACAAATGCTAGAAGACATGCTTAGAGCCTATGTGATGGATTTCAAAGGGAATTAGGATGACCACTTACCACTCGTGGAATTTGCTTATAATAATAGCTATCATGCAAGTATCGGTATGCTGCCATATGAAGCCCTCTACGGAAGGAAGTGCAGAACACCGCTAAGCTAGGATGAGGTCGGCGAGCGGTGACTGTTGGGACCAGAATTAGTGCAGCAGATAGCAGAAGTGGTCAAAGTGATCAGGGCAAGATTAGTTGCAGCCCAAGACCAATAAAAGAAGTATGCAGATCAACATTGCCAGACGAGAGACATCGACGTCGGCAGCTTTGTGTTTCTGAAGGTATCTCCCTGGAAGGGGAAGATACGTTTTGGAAAGAAGGGAAAGTTAAGCCCGAGGTTCGTAGGACCATTCGAAGTATTGAGAAGAGTGGATGAAGTGGTGTAACAAGGTAGCCTTGCCTCATGAACTGGAGCATATCCATAATGTGTTCCACGTCTCAGTGCTACGACCATATAAACCCGACTACAAGCACGTGATATCCTATGAGCCCGTCCAAATAGAGAAAGATCTAACGTATGAGGAAATTCCTATTCAGATAATCGATAGGAAAGAGCAAGTACTAAGAAATAAGGTTATACCTTCTGTGAAAGTAGTTTGGCGAAACCACAATGCCGAGGAGGCTACGTGGGAATTAGAAGATAAGATGAAGGAGAATTGCCCTCAACTTTTTGTATAACCTTGTATTGTGATTCTGGGGACAGAATCCTTATAAGGAGGGGAGAATGTAACGATCGAGAATTTTGAATTTCCTTGTAACCCGAGCTTATGTGTGAATAAAATGAATTTTTATTTTTGTTTATATTATTCTGTGATATGTGCTTAAAGGTTGTGTTATAACCTATAATATGTATATACATAAATTGTTTTACGTATTGTTGTATCGTTGGAGTGAATAAATTGATTTCGCGAGAAATCACAAAATCACTATTCACGAGCACGTTTACCGAGGCACTATTCACGCCATAATATTTTTGCGTCTTTTTTAACCTTAATAAATTTCATTGATACGCGTGTGCGAAGAGTTAATTTTTTCAAGTGTCGGATTTTTATTTTGAGCCCATTCTTGTTTCATTCGATATCCAAAATGTATTATACGGGTGTTCCAAATATTTGGACAAATCCCATAATAATTATTTTCATTCGATATCCAAAATGTATTAATTTTTGGGTAGAGTTATTAACCAAATTGGGTACAAAAGTGGGAGTATTCGGGTATATTTTTATGTATTTGGGTATTTATTTTTGCTTGTTACTCTAAGTGGGAACCAACCTAAACCCTTGGACCAATCAAAGGAGGGATGGGAGAGCATAGTCGGCAGCATGCTGCTTTTTGGTAGGCTCAATGCCTTAATTTTCCAAAATGCTGAACATTTTTGGGTTACTCCCTTCATCCTCCCAAAGCCTCCAACTTCCAAAGCCATTTTCAATTACTCTCTCATTCCTTATTCAGCCATTCCATTTCCTCTTCCTTGTTGCTGCTAGTACAGATAGAGAGAGAGAACATTGAAGAAGTAGCAGAAGAACGAGAAAAGAAGAATAAGAAGTTCACGGAAGAAGAAGGAGCATGGTGAACCAAGAAGGAATAAGGAGACACAAGCCAAGCCCTAGCAAATTTTCTTAGCACCTAGAAGGGATTTACAAGGTAAACAATCAACCAAAAATCCATTCCATTTGATTTTTGATAGAATTTTCGAGTTTTTAGTGTTCTTGAGCTCAAACCGTTGGGTTTGGGCATTTCTTGCAATTGTTGTTGTAATTGTTGGTTGTGGTCGGTTTTTATCGTTACCAAGACATCTTGTAAGCTATTAATAACCTCAAAGTAGAACAAAATCGATGAATGATCTGAACCTTGGCATAAAGGATGAAACTTTGGACTTTTTGGGCAAAATAACTTTCAGATGATTTAGAGGACTGTAATACCTTGATTGAGTAATTGTTTGGTTTAATTGTTGTTGTAATATTATAGTTCCATGGGTTATCTTCATAACCCAGTTGGAATGGAGTTAAAAGGAGTTAAAACGATGATTTGGTATTGATTTTGGTGAAGAACACCAAGAACACAAAAATAGAGTTTTAACTTTGTGCTTTAGCTCAAAAATTGGTCGGGTTAATATTTATGGGTAGCTCTAAATTTTTAATATGTTGTAGCCCTATGTCTTAGGAGTCCATAAAGTCTAAAATGGACCAATTTGCTTGTGTATAGAAGGAGTTATGAAGGTTGGAGTCGAAGAAGGTCGAGGTCGCGAACTGGGCATAAGCCCATAATCCGGTCACTGGATGAATGGCGTTGTCGCGCCATTCATAAGTACAACAACTCACGTCGCAGCGATGGGCCTTTTAGGGAAATTGAACGGGACTGGCGCCGCTTCTAATGCTAGGCTTGGCGTCGCAGCACCGGGTCAAAAAGTCGTGGATGATGAATTTTTGAAGCTGATGATTAGGGATCCATTAGAGACTACCTTGTCAGGGGAGGAAAATTTATATGATGTTGAGATTATTGATTATCTTTAGAGGTTGGATACATTGCCTAAGGTACACCGATTCAAAATCCCGTTCGAACCATTGAAAAGCACAGAGCAACCCTTTGAGCGATTGAAGCCATCTCTAGAAATACCCCCAACACTTGAGCATAAACCACTACCTAATCATCTCAGGTGTGCTTATTTGGGTGATCATCTACTTTGCCTGTTATCATTGCATTTGTACTTAACGAATTGCAGGAAAGTAAGTTGATACGAGTTCTCCGGGACTACAAATCGGCAATTGGT
Source organism: Aralia elata (assembly GCA_034770075.1). NCBI lineage: Eukaryota > Viridiplantae > Streptophyta > Magnoliopsida > Apiales > Araliaceae > Aralia > Aralia elata. Next base: position 47,901,844 of record CM068377.1, on the reverse strand, counting down.
TGGACCATCGCGGACATTAAAGGAATCAGCCCCTCATTTTGTATGCATAAGATCCTTTTGGAAGACGATGCCAAACCATTAATTGAGCAACAAAGGAGGCTGAACCCAATCATGAAAGACGTGGTGAAAAAGGAAATTTTGAAGTGGCTTGATGCAGGTATCATTTACCCCATCTCTGATAGCAGTTGGGTGAGTCCAGTACAGTGCGTGCCTAAAAAGGGTGGTATGATGGTTGTGGAGAACGAAAATAATGAATTGATACCGACAAGGACAGTGACCGGATGGAGGGTTTGTATGGACTACAGAAAACTAAACAAAGCAACCTACAAGGATCACTTTCCTCTACCCTTCATTGATCAGATGTTAGATAGACTGGCTAGACAAGAGTTTTATTGCTTGTTGGATGGTTATTCAGGCTATAATCAGATAGTGATTGCCCCCGAAGACCAGGAAAAGACTACCTTCACTTGTCCTTATGGTACTTTTGCTTTCAAAAGGATGTCTTTTGGATTATGTAATGCACCAGCGACGTTTCAAGGATGTATGATGGTTATTTTCTCAGATATGGTTGAACGCAATATGGCGGTATTCATGGACGATTTTTCAGTGTTTGGTGATTCCTTTGATAGTTGTTTGGAAAATCTGGTCCTGGTTTTGAAAAGATGCGTGGAAACCAATTTAGTGCTCAATTGGGAAAAATGCCACTTTATGGTGCAAGAGGGGATCATTCTTAGGCGCAAAGTGTCGTCAAAAGGGTTAGAGGTAGATCGAGCTAAACTGGAGACAATTGAAAATCTGCCTCCACCAACTATAGTTAAGGGGATACGAAGCTTCTTGGGACACGTCGGGTTTTATAGGAGATAGGACTTTTCTAAAATCTCTAAGCCTTTATGCAGTCTATTGGAGAAAGATGTTCCATTCAAGTTTGACGATGAATGTTTGATGGCTTTTGAGGTGTTGAAGAAGAAATTGACCGCAGTGCCTATGATAGTAGCACCAGATTGGTCAATGTTGTTCGAGTTAATGTGTGATACTAGCGACTATATTATTGGGGCTGTTCTGGGTTAATGAAAGGAAAAGGTTTTTCACGCCATCTATTATGCTAACAAAATATTATCCGATGCCCAACTCAATTATATGACTACCGAGAAGGAGTTGCTAGCGGTAATGTATGCTTTTGATAAATTTCGCTCATACTTAATCGGAACAAAAGTGGTGGTGTTCATGGATCACTCAGCTATACGATATTTGATTTCGAAGAAAGATGCGAAGCCGAGGCTAATTAGATGGATTCTTCTACTCCAGGAATTCGACTTGGAAATTCGGGATAGGAAGGGGACGGAAAATCAAGTGGCGGATCATCTATCGAGATTGGAGAACGAGGAACATGCAAAGAATGATAACATAGTGATCAATGAATACTTCCCGGATGAACGATTGTTGGTGATAAACTCAGAAATTCCATGGTATGCAGATTTTGTCAATTATTTAGTAAGCAACGTCTATCCCCTAGATTTGACAAATCAGTAAAAGAAGCTTTTACATGATGTTAAGAGGTACATATGGGATGAGCCGTTTTTATTCAAACAGTGCGCAGATCAGATTATACGACGGTTTATCCCTCAATGCGAAACATATAGCATCTTACATCATTGTCATGACTCGTTATATGGAGGACACTATGGAGGTGAGAAAATAGCGGCCAAGGTTTTACAAGCAGGATTTTACTGGCCAACATTGTTCAAGGATGCCCATCAATTCGTACAGAGATGTGATAGATGCCAAAGGATGGGTAACATATCAAAACGTAATGAGATGCCCTTAAACATGATCTTAGAAGTTGAAATTTTTGATGTTTGGGGTATTGATTTCATGGGTCCTTTCCCAAAATCCTTTGACAATGAATACATTCTACTGGCAGTGGATTACGTGTCGAAATGGGTAGAAGTAGTTGCACTACCAACGAATGATGTGTTGCCTCTTTTTAAGTCTTAAATAAAAGAGCTCTAACTCACGCAAGTATACGTGGTCAACAAGTAATACAGAGGAAGTAAAGTATCATCCCACAGAGACAGCATTAAATTAATTCACTATGCATCAGTTCTATCACTATACTTATTTGCCTAAACTATTGTCTTACTTTTGGTGACAAAATTATTTCTATATCAATTAATAACTAAATATGCAAATACTAACGAAATATATCAAGTTTGGAATTAATGGGATCCTAACTTCATTTAATAGTTCATCTAATTACCACTATCAAGCTAGAAGGTTCACATATCACAGAAAAGTAGCCAAGGACACTAAAATAGACATAATCATTTGTCAATGCATTATGACCTACTTACATAATATCCATACTTGATAGACACCATGTAATCACCACTATAACCAAAATCACTATATTTCTATGTGAAATTGCAATTATATTGATTTTAAGCGCAAGTCCTTATTTTGACTCTTACGGTGAAACAATATATTTCTATCTGACTCACACAATAATAAGCTATCCAATTAAGCCTCATATTCGCAAGCTATCATGATTACAATCCATACTTATATATTATTTTTCAATTCCATACAAGTACTGAAGTCGAATGGTGATCAAGCATTCATACATGCAAAACAATCATGATAGAAATTCCTTATGATATGCAAAACAATCTAACAATCAAGCTTATAATTAGACTACCTATTAAAATCCGTTAGAATCCCATAATGGAGATTAGTTCATGTCTGAACCAAAAGCCATTATGGGATCAAAACTACACATGGAAAATAAACAATCAATTGAAGTAGAAGAATTAGATTGATCAAACCCAATTGTGAATAAAATTCCAAAGTAAGCTTAAACCCACATCAAAATCCAATGCTTGAACAAAAGTAATCCACACACAAATCTCCTCTCTAGAAAAGTAGAATAATCAAAATTACTAAAAGTCTCCAAGTTTTTATTCTTAGGGTTTCCTTCTCACTATTTGATCAATATGGACTAGAATCCTCTTCAGAATTGGCTTCTTTTTCCTCCTCCAGCCGCACAAGTAGTACAAAAACTTGAACTAGCGCCGCTGGCGCTAGCCCTTGCCCATGAATTTACAAAAATGCCACTAGGTATATTTTAAGCTCCAAATTTACCCTTTTTCCCCTCCAGCTCCAACCTACAATAAATAAACACAAAAACAAGTAAAATAATACTAAAAACACTTAAAGACCACAATAATTAAGCCTAACAATACCTGATTCGTAGGTATAAAACCCACTCATCAAATACCCTCAAACTTAACCAATTGTTTGCCCCCAAGCAATGCAATGATGCAAATGCAAACTAACTATCATGCCTACGAATCAAACAATCAACCAACATAGTATCCAACATCAAGCCTCAAAGATATCATACATACCTAAGTAGAACCTCTAACCAATGCAAAGTTTCTAACTCCAACCAAGTAGTTAAGTTACACCTGTCATCACCCATGTCTTGCGTGTGTGTATATCAATCATTCCAATCAATTACAAGTCAAATCCATCACATAATTGACTTCTTAGAAGAAAACTTTCAATTGCAACTCAATTCAACCCGTGAATACAACCAATTCAACTGATTCAGGCAATCACTAAGCATAAAGGTATCACTAAGGTTATTTAACACTTTTAGACCCTTTTTAAACCCTTCCCCAGGAATTTAAAACAATTTTTTTCTTTTTAGTGAGTGCATTTTATGCTCCATCTCACTTTCTTTTGAACAAGTGCGTTTTACGCTCCATCTCGTTCCATGTGTTTATGAGTGAGTGCGTTTTACGCTCCATCTCAACCCACCACATGATCCATTCTATAATTGGGAAAGGTTCAAAATTTGCAAATTTCGCTTCTTCTTTTTTTTACACCCCAAGATTCCCCCAAACTTAGATTCTTGCCTGTGTTTTATTAAATGGATGTTTCACCAATAGTATCAAGTTTAAACCCCAAATCTTCCACCAGAAGAAAATTATGCAACAATTTGAATTAAACTAATCAAAACAATTGATTGTGTGCTTTCCTTATTAACAAAAGTTTCAGACAGGTTAAACTTCACTACCTAATCAAAGTTATCACTAAGCACTAGTTTTCAATTCTTCACAAGTTACAACCATGAAACCAGTCTTATCATTGGCCACATTAGATACTATATCAATTTATGCTTAATTCATGAAACTACATGCTTAAAATGCTTAACACAACCTAAACAATTAACATGCAACTACCATGCATCATGCAAAAACATAAGAAAACAAAACAAACTATACGCATGAAAACACAAAAACTACCCCCCAAACTGAATAAGACAATGTCCTCATTGAAAAATAAGAAGAGATTAAGAACAAAGGACCTCCCTGATGAAGAACACTACTCATCATCACTGCCATCGGCAGCGTTATCATCATCCTCATCATCCGCATCAGAAGGCGAGTCAGGTGGTGGGTAAATAGAAAGAGGAGGAGCTGGTGGAAACTGGAATGGTCCTGCCAAAGGATTCATCCGTCCAAACATATATGCCAAGGCTGTCGAACAGTTAACATTATACGCATAAATCTCCGCCTGGCGCTGAGCAAGTCGACTCTGTTGTCGAGTCATCCGATCAAAACCCCTCTGAATCGATCCTGCCACTAAGTCTATCCGGCGAGTATGGTGCCGAAGATCCTGTCGGATAGTCTCAACTATAGTAGGGGCTGGAACCGAATCCTCAACAGGCGGTGGCTGTTCTTGTGCCTGCTCCTGTGGCTGTTGTGTCTGCTGCTGTGGTAAAATGAAACCTAAACCCCACGGGTGCGACTCACCTCCACCCCATACTCGGTACCGTCCCATTGCAGCATGATCAATTGGAGGCAATGGGACCTGCAAAAGTTCATCTTTATCCCACTTGACTCCAGCTCGACGGCACAAATCTGTAATCAATGAAGGGTGAGGCAGTCCACCTGTGGTACTACCCTCAAGCGTGTGTATGATAGATTCATGAATTATCTCCCTTATATCCACTGTCTTCCCTTTAGCAATGCAAAACAATAACACCGCCCGCAGATTAATGACATCGCTCATATGGCGGCATGGCATCAACTTAGCACAGATAAAAGCATGCCACGCTTTTCCATATCTACTCAATTTGGCTGATGGAAAGTGCACAGCTTCTTGTTGGTCAGACAGCTTCCATTCAGTCCCTGGTTCACAGAGAGGTTCTATAATCTCAGAATAATCCAAATCCTCTTCCAAGTATTTCATATAGTCATCCCTGTGAATTTTCTGCAACCCATAATACGCATTAATACTTTTACGGCCCACATTTTTTTCCTGACCCCGAACCATAACTAGATTACCATTAGCTTCTTTAGCATTAGCATAAAACTCCTTCACAATATTCACGGCAGCTGGTTCGGGTTATGTAGTAAATACCATCCAATTTCGGCTGCGTATCATTTGAGCTAACTCTCCATCTACCCGATCAATAGGTAGCAAGCCACGCTCAGGAATTAGAGATTTCCCGGAAGACCAATTTTTAAACCTATAACTTGCTTCAGGGCTAAAAAATTTCTTCTTATCATACTTGACCACAGCTGATGAACCTGAACTTTCCCCTCTATGTCTTTTGGGAGCCATTAATAACCAATTAACCACAAATCAAGACCCAAAAGAACTCAAAATTTCGTTGGGGCAATCTGTCGAACACTTGGTATGCACATTGTAAAAACCCTTAGACAATGTTTCCCCCAAACTTATGACTAACCCAATTTAGCACAATAAAATCCCCCACAACGTACAAGCATAAAGATCGACAATTGAAACTTAAACCCAATCCCAATTGAGCTAACACAAACTCAATTGGGTGCACAATCAAAACCAAGAACTTTCTCCAACTACTAACAATGCAACTCTCTAACCAACAATTTCAAGTGTTAATTGCTCCAAAATATAAAACTTACTTGAAATTGCTAATGCCCATATGTAGACTATTCAACCCGCTTTGGCTATGGAAGGGAGATCCTTGATTGCGTTATGTACCAACAATGGTTGTGAGGGTGGGTGTAGCAACAATGGCTTTGTTACTAGAAACTAGCTTTGGTCGGCAACTATGGAAACAAAAGAACGGGAAGTGGCGGCTCTAAATGGTGAATGAAGGAGAGACTGCCGACTTGGGGAAAAGAAAGGAAGAACATGTTATTGTGGGTAGCCTAGGGTTTTAACTTTGGTTTTTTTTTTTTTTAATTTCCTGCCGAGCGCTGCTAGCGCTATGGATTGAATTGGATGAGCGCTAATAGCGCTATACTGCAGTGTGTTGTAGCGTGGTGTAGCGCCGCTGGCGCTATGTTGGGCGCTAATAGCGCTACTATGCAGAATGTGGGGCATGGGGGCAGCGCTGTTGGCGCTTGCCTTGTGACTTGTTAAGCGCTGCTAGCGCTGGCTGTGTGCGGAACCGGGCATGATGTAGCGCCAATGGCGCTTGGCTGGGCATTTTGTGGGCGCCTCTGGCACTATGGTCCAGTAGCTCATGGCGAGGTGGAGCGCCTCTGGCGCTATGGATATGCTAGGTTGGGCGCCTCTGGCGCTTATAAGCACACTTAGTCTATTTTTGGCCAATTTCAAGTTTCCACCTGCACACACATCAACCCAAGTCCAAAATTAGTTATAGAAATCCCCTTTTTTTTCTTTTTTTTTTCTTTTTTTTAAAGTAAAATAAATTACGAAACAAAAGATGAATAGAAGATTAAAATGCTGGGTTGCCTCCCAGATAGCGCTAAGTTATAGTCAATTAGCTTGATTGTCTTTGATTCTCATGTCGCAGAAAGGATTACGGTGACTTTCTGTCTATCCACCTCATCCCCAAAGTAATGCTTCAACCTCTTTCCATTCACCTTGAACGATTGATCCGGAAATTTGTCGTATACTTCAATCGCGCCATGTGGAAAAACCGTCTTCACTGTGAATGGTCCTGACCATCTCGATTTCAGCTTCCCGGGAAAAAGTTTAAGTCTGGAATTGAAAAGTAAAACCCTTTGTCCCGGTTCAAATGTTCTCTCAATGATCTTACGATCATGCCATTTCTTCACCTTCTCCTTATACAACTTCGAGTTTTCCTAAGCCCGTAGTCGAAATTCGTCCAACTCATTGATTTGGAGTAAACGCTTCTCCCCTGCAGCTGTCGAATCAAAGTTCAACTTCCGAATTGCCCAATATGCTTTGTGTTCTAGCTCCATCAGAAGATGACAAGCTTTTCCATATACCAGCTGAAACGGTGACATACCCAACGGAGTTTTGTACGCAGTCCTATATGCCCACACAGCGTCATCTAGCTTTAAGGACCAATCCTTCCTCGTCGGATTCACAATTTTTTCGAGGATTCTTTTTACCTCTCGATTGGATACTTCCGCTTGGCCGTTTGTCTGGGGGTGATAAGCTGTAGCAATACGATGATTTACCCCATACTTAGCCAGCAACGCTGTGAACTGCCTGTTGCAGAAGTGACTACCTTCATCTCTGATAATAGCCCTAGGAGTCCCAAATCTCGTGAAAATACTGCGATGCCAAAACTTTAGGACTACCTTGGCATCATTTATCGGAAGTGCTGCCACTTCTACCCATTTAGACACATAGTCAACTGCTAATAAGATGTAGAGATTACCGCACGAAGATACAAAAGGCCCCATGAAATCAATCCCCCACACGTCGAAAACTTCTACTTCAAGGATGGTATTCAAAGGCATTTCATTCCTCTTTGAAATATTACCAACTCTTTGACATCTATCACACCGCTGAACAAAACTGTAAGCGTCTTTAAAGATTGTCGGCCAGTAGAATCCTGCTTGAAGTACTCTAGTCGTTGTTCTCTCTCCTCCATAATGTCCTCCATATACAGAAGAATGGCAATCCCGTAAAATCCCTTCAGTCTCACTATATGGGATACACCTTCTTATCATTTGATTCGCACACTGTTTAAACAAATACGGCTCATCCCATATATACCATTTAACATCGTGCAAGAACTTTTTGTTTTGGTGCCCCACCAAGTTAGATGGTATCATATTACTCACCAAATAATTTGCGTAATCCGCAAACCATGGCACTTCCCCTTGCACCACAAACAACTACTCATCCGAAAAAGATTCATTAATTTCAACTTTGTCTTCTATCTCCCTTTTCGGCTGCTCTAATCGAGACAAGTGGTCCGCTACTTGGTTTTCGGTACCCTTCCTATCCTTGATCTCCAAATCAAATTCTTGCAACAGCAATATCCACCTGATCAACCTGGGCTTTGCATCCTTCTTCGCCACTAAGTGTCGAATTGCCGAGTGATCCGTGTACACTATTACCTTTGTGCCTATCAGATATGCCCTAAATTTATCAAAGGCATACACCACTGCCAATAACTCTTTTTCTGTGATGGTGTAGTTTAACTGTGCATCTGTAAGGGTCTTGCTGGCATAGTATATCACATGAAACATCTTCTCCTTCCTTTGCCCCAAAACAGCCCCCACTGCGTAATCACTGGCATCACACATCAGCTCAAACGGCAACGCCCAATCTGGTGCTGATGTTAACTTATTTTTAAAATGCTCAAATGCCCTCATGCAAGCCCCATCAAAATTAAACTGTGCATCCTTCTCCAATAAACTGCACAATGGTTTAGTTATCTTGGAGAAGTCCTTGATGAATCTACGGTAGAAACCTGCATGACCAAGAAAACTGCGGACACCTCTTACTGACGTGGGTGGAGGTAAATTCTCAATCGTTTCCAGCTTTGCCCTGTCCACCTCAATGCCTTTCATCGACACTTTGTGTCCCAGTATGACTCCTTCTTGCACCATAAAATGGCATTTCTCCCAATTCAATACTAAATTTGTTTCAACACATCTCTTTAAAACCATTACCAAGTTTTCAAGACATAGATCGAAAGAATCATCAAATACCGAGAAGTCATCCATAAATACCTCAACATTCTGTTCGACCATGTCTGAAAAAATCGCTGTCATACATCTCTGAAAAGTGGCTGGAGCATTGCACAACCCGAAAGACATTCTTCTAAAGGCAAAAGTGTCGTATGGACATGTAAACGTAGTCTTTTCCTGATCTTCTGGAGCTATCGTAATCTGATTGTAGCCTGAATACCCATCCAGAAGGCAATAGTACTCATAACCCGCCAATCGGTCCAACATCTGATCGATAAACGGAAGTGGAAAATGGTCCTTCCTTGTAGCTTTGTTATGCTTGCGGTAGTCCATGCAAATTCTCCACCCTGTTACGGTTCGCGTTGGGATCAGCTCGTTATTCTCATTGGTGACAACGGTCATTCCACCCTTCTTTGGTACGCACTGCACAGGGCTCACCCATGCACTATCCGAGATAGGGTAGATTATTCCCGTATCCAGCCATTTCAGTATCTCCTTCTTAACCACTTCTTTCATTATAGGATTGAGCCTTCTTTGTTGTTCAACTGTCGGCTTGCTACCATCTTCCAGTAAGATCTTATGCATGCAAAAAGACGGGCTTATCCCCTTGATATCGGTTATGGTCCATCCAATAGCTGATTTAAACTCTCTAAGCACTCGTAGCAGTTTTTCCTCCTGAAAAGATGTTAGTGCAGAAGAAATAATCACAGGTAGCTTTGAATCTTTATTTAAAAATGCGTACCTGAGATGTGCCGGAAGTGGTTTAAGTTCAAGTTCAAGAGGTATCTCAAGAGATGGTTTCAACTTTACCGATGTCTCTCCCGCTTTTGTAAGTGGCTCGATAGGTGTTCTGAATTTTCTGAATTTGGGGGTGGTATCCAAATATTGCACAAGTTCGGCACATTCGTCATCCTCTGAATCTGAATTTTCAGCAATCACTCACCGCAGTGGTTCATATCCCAACAAACTTCCAACTTCATAATGCACTATACTATCCACCAAATCTACTCTGAAGCATTCTTCTTCCTCGGTTGGAAGCTTCATTGATTTGAAAACGTTAAACGTCACCTCCTGGTCATGTACACGCATTGTAAGCTCCCCTTTATGCACGTCTATCAAAGTCCTCCCAGTGGCTAGGAATGGTCTCCCTAGTATGATTGGTATATTTTTGTCCTCTTCATAATCCAGAATGATGAAGTCCGCCGGAAAGATAAATTTGTCCACTTTCACCAGTACGTCTTCCACTATCCCCCGTAGATATGTGATAGATCTATCGGCTAACTGCAGAGATATATTTGTTGGTCTTAGTTCCGGCAATCCCAACTGACTGAATACTGACAACGGCATCAGGTTGATACTTGCCCCAATATCACACAAACATTTATCGAAGCTCATCTTTCTGATCGTGCATGGAATTGTGAAACTGCCCGGATCTTTCAGCTTTGGAGGTAATTTACGTTGAAGCACTGCACTGCATTCCTCTGTCAAGGCCACTGTCTCAAACTCGTCTAACCTTCTCTTCCTTGACAGTATACCCTTCATAAACTTTGCATAACTTGGCATTTGTTCCAATGCCTCCGCGAAAGGTATGTTGATCTGCAGTTTCTTAAAAACCTCTAAAAACTTTCTGAACTGTTTATCATCCCTCTATTTATTCAATCTTTGCGGATATGGAACTCGAGGGTGAACTTGCGGTACTGTATTCACGGGCTTCTTATCTGAACTAGCTTTCTCCTTCTCTACTGACTCGTAGTTATCCTTCTTCTCTTTCTGTTCATCTTCAATTTCTATCTCAGTTTCTACCCCAGTGTCATCCCCTTGTAAACTCGGTGCTACTGAGTCTGGTACATTTCCTGAATATTGCTTTCCCGATCTGAGTGTAATGGCCTGACACTGTTCCTTACCTTCTCTCCGTGGATTTGCCTCTGTGTTACTTGGCAATGAACCCTGGGGCCTGCTGTTAAGCATAGTCGCCATTTGCCCCATCTGAGCTTCCAAATTTTTAATAGCCACTGCCAGGCTTTTGATCATCACCTCTGTATTTGCCACGTACTTTAACATCATCTCCTCCATTTCTGATTTCTTTTCCTGCGAAGGTGCATATGGAGTAGGATGTTGTTGTTGAGAATATCCCGGTGGAAAAGGTGGTCGTGGAGCATACTGTTGCTGCGCCGGCTGAAACTGATTGTTCTGCTGAAACTGCTGCTGCTGATTTCCTTGGTTGTTTGACCAACTAAAGTTTGGATGATTGCGGTTGTTGGGGTGGTATGTGTTCTGAAACTGACCTTGGTCTTTCTTATAAGTGTTCACATACTGCACCGACTCCGAGTTGATAGCACATTGATCTGTTGAATGCGACCCCGCGCAAATTTCACATACGAAAGCAATTGACTTGGCTTTGCTTTCCGACAACGAATCTATTTTCTTTGCCATAGCCGACATCTGTGCTGACAACTGGGTAATAGCATCCACTTCCAACAAACCTGCAACTCTGGGCTGTGACGTTCAGGCTGAAGGATTTTGGAAATCATTTGCTGCCATGGTCTCAATAAGGTTATAAGCCTCGTCGCAGCTCTTTGCCCCTAAAGCTCCACCCGCAGCTGCATCTACCATCTGCCTAGACTGCCATCCCAATCAATTATAAAATGTGTTGATCACCATCCAATCTAGCATCCCATGGTGTGGACACTTTCTTAACATCTCCTTGTACCTATCCCAAGCCTCGTATAAGGACTCACCCTGTTGTTGCTCAAATTGAGAAATTGCTGTCCTTAGTTTTGCAGTTTTAGCCATTGGGAAAAACTTGGCTAGAAATTTTTGTGCTAGGTCCTCACATGTAGTAATTGATCCTGCAGGCAAAGAATGGAGCCAACTTCTTGCTCTATCCCTTAATGAGAATGGGAATAGCCTTAGTCGGATAGCATCCTCCGTCACCCCATTGTACCTAAATGTATCGCATATTTCAATGAAGCTCAAAAGATGCTCATTAGGATCATCTGTAGCAGCACCCCCAAACTGGACCGAATTCTGCACCATTTGAATGGTTCCTGGTTTAATCTCAAAGGTATTTGTTGCTATTGCCGGTCTTACTATGCTAGACTGCAATCCCATGATGTTTGGCATGGAATAGTCCCTCAAAGCATTATGTTCCTCTCTTTGCTCAATTCTCTGTTCCTCCGCCATCTTCGGAATAGTTCTTTCTAACTGTGCTTGCAAATTCCTACGCACTCTTGCTTTCCAACCTCTTCCGTCAATATTATCCTGAGCTGGTGTTAATTCTGAGTTGGATGATCGTGTGTACATAAAAATTCTACAAGTACCTGAAACCAATACAAAAATAAAAATAGAAATGAGAAAAGATTAGATTTGTCTAAGTCAAACAATATAGCTTAAAACTGATGATAATAATAAAAATCTAACGCCTGTCCCCGGCAACGGCGCCAAAAACTTGTTGCCTCTTTTTAAGTCTTAAATAAAAGAGCTCTAACTCACGCAAGTATACGTGGTCAATAAGTAATACAGAGGAAGTAAAGTATCGTCCCACAGAGACAGCATTAAATTAATTCACTATGCATCAGTTCTATCACTATACTTATTTGCCTAAACTATTGTCTTACTTTTGGTGACAAAATTATTTCTATATCAATTAATAACTAAATATGCAAATACTAACGAAATATATCAAGTTTGGAATTAATGGGATCCTAACTTCATTTAATAGTTCATCTAATTACCACTATCTAGCTAGAAGGTTCACATATCACAGAAAAGTAGCCAAGGACACTAAAATAGACATAATCATTTGTCAATGCATTATGACTTACTTACATAATATCCATACTTGATAGACACCATGTAATCACCACTATAACCAAAATCACTATATTTCTATGTGAAATTGCAATTATATTGATTTTAAGCGCAAGTCCTTATTTTGACTCTTACGGTGAAACAATATATTTCTATCTGACTCACACAATAATAAGCTATCCAATTAAGCCTCATATTCGCAAGCTATCATGATTACAATCCGTACTTATATATTATTTTTTAATTCCATACAAGTACTGAAGTCGAATGGTGATCAAGCATTCTTACATGCAAAACAATCATGATAGAAATTCCTTATGATATGCAAAACAATCTAACAATCAAGCTTATAATTAGACTACCTATTAAAATCCGTTAGAATCCCATAATGGAGATTAGTTCATGTCTGAACCAAAAGCCATTATGGGATCAAAACTACACATGGAAAATAAACAATCAATTGAAGTAGAAGAATTAGATTGATCAAACCCAATTGTGAATAAAATTCCAAAGTAAGCTTAAACCCACATCAAAATCCAATGCTTGAACAAAAGTAATCCACACACAAATCTCCTCTCTAGAAAAGTAGAATAATCAAAATTACTAAAAGTCTCCAAGTTTTTATTCTTAGGGTTTCCTTCTCACTATCTGATCAATATGGACTAGAATCCTCTTCAGAATTGGCTTCTTTTTCCTCCTCCAGCCGCACAAGTAGTACAAAAACGTGAACTAGTGTCGCTGGCGCTAGCCCTAGCACTGTTGGTGCTAGCCCTTGCCCATAAATTTACAAAAATGCCACTAGGTGTATTTTAAGCTCCAAATTTACCATTTTTCCCCTCCAGCTCCAACCTACAATAAATAAACATAAAAATAAGTAAAATAATACTAAAAACACTTAAAGACCACAATAATTAAGCCTAACAATACCTGATTCGTAGGTATAAAACCCACTCATCATGATGCCAAGGTGGTGTTGAAATTTCTCTAGAAAAACATATTTACAAGATTTGGCACACCGAGGGCAATCATTAGTGACCAAGGGAACCATTTTTACAACAAATCTTTCACAGCTCTCTTAGCCAAATATGGAGTTAAGCATAGAATCTCAACCGCTTACCATCCCCAAACAAGTGGCCAAGCAGAAGTTTCCAACAGAGAGGTGAAACGGATTCTTGAGAAGGTGGTGAATCCAAATCGGAAGGATTGGTCATTAAAGTTAGATGACGCTCTTTGGGCTTATCGGACTGTGTTTAAAACTCTGATTGGGATGTCACCATACCAGCTTGTGTACGGTAAAGTATGTCATCTCCCAGTTGAACTTGAGCATAAAGCATATTGGGCTATCCGGAAATTGAATTTTGATCTACAAGCTGCAAGCGAAAAGAGACTGTTACAGGTCAATGAATTCAATGAATTGGATGAATTCCGCTTGCGAGCCTATGAAAATGCTACAAAGAGAAAACTAAAAAATGGCACGATCAAAAGATCATATAAAGAAAGTTTGAACTGGGGCAAGCGGTGTTGCTATACAATTTTAGACTGAGATTATTTCCTGGAAAGCTAAAATCAAGATGGTCGGGCCCATACATTATACAACAAGTCTTCCCGCATGGTGCAGTTGAGATAGCTAGAACTAATTCGGACGAGCCATTCAAAGTCAATGGACAGCACTTAAAGCATTATTGGGGTGGTGATTACGATCGCCAAAAATCCTCAGTTATTCTCTCCAATCCGGAATGAAATATGGAGTAGTCAGGCTGAAAGACTTAAAATCAAGCGCTCAATGGGAGGCAACCCATTTATTGTTTATTTTATTTTTTTTTAGATAGGAGTTAGAGTAGCTAATTCATTGTTTTAGGAGTATAATATGTGAACGTTGCCTTTGTAGGTTGCATCTTGTCAAATTAGTGGTCATGCAGCCAGGATGAAAAAGAATAACAAAAGCAAGATGTAGGGCAGCGCGACCGCGCAAGGATTACAAGGCAGAACGGCGCGGGCGCGCGGTCTACCAGAAGAAATTTTTGGCTCTCTGCCACTCCGGCGCGAGTGCGCCGTTTTAGAACTGCAAATCTTCGCGGGCGCGCCGCGACCTAGACACGGATACTACATTATTTTAACCTGACCCGATTGTGCCCTACTTATTACTCCTTACCAAACATTCGAACCTTCACTCCTATTTCTGATCCAAATTCAAATTTCTTCCCCCACTTTCCTATTTCTAATCTAAATCAAATTTCATACATTCAAATCCAACCAAACCCTAACCTTCTCTTCCTAATCCTATACCCATTCACCTACTAATTCTTCATCATAACCCTTTCTATCATCTTCTATACCCTAATTTTTCCCCACACAATTTTTGTCAGTTATCTCCATAATCTCAACCTCTCTACTACTATTCGCACGTTCCAACACTACCGTTCAGGAGAATTGGTGCACGATTGGGATTTCTTTGACCACGTTCCAAGTATTGGTATTTTCTTTTCAACTGCTTTCTGCTTCATTGGGTTATTTATATAAATTGCAATATAGTGAAAAGTGCTAGCACTTGGGATTTCTGTATTGGGTTACATTGTTAAATTTCTTTGGTATTTGCTGAGCTTTTACATTGTAAGTAATATTTTAATGGCATCGAAGAGAGCTCGTGTGGTGTCCTCATCGAGTAGTAGTGATGAGAAAATAGAAGCTAGGGATGTGTTGGACACTCCTCGATTCGTGAATCTTTCAGCTCAACACAATTATTTGGATGTCTGACTTGGAAAAAATTTTGTTGTGGAAAGAGGGTTGAAGCCTAATGATGAAGATGGGATGATTAAGCGACAGATTATTGAGCATGGATGGGCATTATTTGTTGAATCACCTATGCCAGCACCGATGGCGATTGTTCGTGAATTTTATGCCAATGCACGTGAAACACAGAACGACATATCTTATGTGCGGGGCATGGAAATGAGATATGATAAGAAAGCCATCAATAATTTGTATAAACTGCCTACATTCCCTGAAGATGGTTCCGACTGGTTGGCCTACAAGAGTTCTGATATTGATTTGGATATATTAGTTTCAGTGATGTGCAAGCCAGATACACAGTGGACTACAAAAGTTGGAACTACCCAGAAACTCCACTTCCCACACACTGCTCTAAATCGTTATGCCAAGGCGTGGTATAGTTTCATATGTGCGAGCATGCTTCCTACGAGGCATCAGAATGATGTTACAAAAGAACGAGCTATACTGCTATTTGGGATTCTCAAGGGCAAATCCTTTGATGTGGGAGCCCTCATTTACTCATCCATGCTATGATCCATGCGAGGGAGTACCTCGGGAGGAATCCTACATGCTTCGATTGTTAGTCGTCTTTGTTTAGCAGCTGGGGTTACGTGGGAGAACGAGACTTTATTGCTACCAATGAAGGATATTGATCATAATCACATCAGGAGGTATGTAGTATGGGATGGTGGCGAGTCTCATCTAAGAGGACTTGGTTTTATTCTGGGAAATGAGGAAGACGAAGAAGAAACAGAGGCTTCAGTACCAGTGATGCCTGCTATGTATGCACACCAGGAGAGGGATATGGGTCATCTTCAAAGGAGGATGGATTCTTTACATGCCGATTTTTGGGCTTATTCTACTGACTTTTCTAGAGCATTGACGCAGGCTTTCGGTCAGTTGGGTGTGAAAGTTCAGTTTCCAATCTTTGGTTCCACAAGTTCTTATCCATCGCCTGATACTCCTCCCGAGCCTAGTGCGGGAGACGATGATGCTGCTACTTAGGGGAGTTTCTTTCTTTCCCCATGTGCTTTACTTTTTACAATGAGGGCATTGTCTATCATGAGTTTGGGGGGGCTTAGTTTTATGTGTTAGTTTTGTGTTTTTGTCTAAGTTTGATTTAGCATGTTAATTTAAAGCTATGTTTAGTTGTGCATGTCATTTAGTATGTGTTTGCTTTTAGCTAGTATTGTATGAATCCAATTGATGAGTAGTATGTTATTGACCAGGCCAATGATGAAGTGGTGTTTATTTGTTAGCTTAGTCAGCATTGATAATTAATATGTGAGACATTGTTCTGATCATGAGGATAGTTATGCTTGTCTGAAACTTAAGTTACCGGTTAGCACCTAATTTGATTATTTTGCTCAACTGTAGTTCAAGGGTTATATAATCATTTTTCTAATTTGGGATATTCTTGGAAATAAAAGACAGAAAACAATGACTTGACAATGAAGGTGAGAGTTGGGTAAAAGCTAAAGTTTGGGGGTATCTATGAGGTAATCTAAAAAAAATGAATAAATGCTTTGAATAGTTGGACTCTGTGGCCTTTGTCATTCGGGTAATTAGATCCTTAGGGGTGTCTCAACACCTAGTGCCCTAAAACCATCTAGTTTGGGAGTCATTAATTGAAAACTCGCTACATGGGTGACTTTGAAAAGCCTAATAGAGTCTGGCATTGCACTGTAAAGCATAAACACGAGATGGAGCGTAAAACGCACTCGTGGATGGATTAAAGTAGAAATAAACCTCAGCTTGCCTTTATACTTAGTATTTGCTTTATTTTAACTGGATTTGTTATTGTTACTGAAATTGAATGAGAATTGACATATTCTTGTTAGAAATTTGTTTATGTAACTAAACTTGAATTGTAGTTAGGTTCAATGGTTAAGGACCACACACACAACTTGGGTGATGACAGGTTTGATTTATCTGATTAGTTGGGATTAGTATTACATATTAATTTGATTTGTTGTTGAGTTTCTTTGTTGATATATCTGAGGCTTGGAATGATTTTCTACCTACCTGTTGGTTGGATTCATAGGATTAATAGTTTTTAGTTTGCATTCATTATGTTTTGTTATTTTGCATTGTGTTGCATTACTTGGGGACAAGCAATAGTTCAAGTTTGGGGGTATTTGATGAGTAGGTTTCATACCTAGAAATTGGATACCAATTGACTGCATTATTGTTTAAATCCTTGAGTTTTAGTTACTTTTCATGTGTTTTCTGTGTTTGTGTAGGTATTTTGCATTTGGAACCAAAGTTGATGGAAATTGAGTACTGAAGAAGCCAAAGTCAGAAGTGCTGAAGAACTGCGCGGCCGCGCCGATATTATGAAGGAAAGCAACGCGCGTACGCTGGGTGCCAGAATGGGGCTCTGTTGAAGGACTGCGCGGGCGCGCCGGATTTGTGCTGGGACTTAGCGCGGCCGCGAAACTTGTGAGATTGAAATATAGTAGCAAAATATAAAGGATACGGATATAGATAATGGGTTGCCTCCCATCCAGCGCGTGGTTTAAAGTCCTCGGCCCGACTTCTCATTGTTTCAAGCTTGATCGGCTAAAGTGATCGAGGTTTTCTGGCGAGCGAAGCCGCCACCCCAATAATGCTTAAGACACTGTCCGTTAACTTTGAATGACTCCTCTAGATTATTACCATAAACTTCCATAGCCCTGTGAGGAAATGCATGCTTGACAATGAAAGGCCCCGACCAACGTGACTTAAGCTTTCCTGGAAAAAGCCTCAATCTAGAGTTGTATAGCAGTACCGCTTGGCCTGGCTCGAATTTTCTGTCAATAATTTTCTTGTCATGCCATTTTTTAACTTTCTCCTTGTACAATTTTGAGTTCTCATAAGCTTGCATTCGGAACTCATTAAGTTCATTGAGCTGAAGAAGCCTTTTCTCGCCTGCAGCTGTGAGATCAAAATTCATCTTTCTTATGGCCCAGTACGCCTTATGCTCAAGTTCCACAGGAAGATGGCATGCCTTGCCATAGACTAGCTGGTATGGTGACATGCCAATGGGTGTCTTGTATGTCGTCCTGTAAGCCCAAAGTGCATCATCCAGCTTTGTTGACCAATCCTTTTTTGTGGGATTGACGATCTTTTCCAGAATTTTCTTCACTTCTCGGTTAGATACTTCTGCCTGACCATTGGTTTGGGGATGGTAGGAAGTAGCAATTCTGTGACTAACCCTATATTTTGCCAAGAGAGCTGCAAAGTACTTGTTGCAAAAATGGCTCCCTTCATCACTGATCATTGCCCTTGGGGTACCGAATCTTGTGAAGATATTCTTTTGTAGAAATTTCAGCACAACCTTGGCATCATTAGTAGGAAATGCAGCTGCCTCCACCCATTTGGACACATAATCCACAGCCAAGAGAATGTACAGATTGTTGAAAGAGGACAGAAATGGCCCCATGAAGTCTATTCCACAAACATCAACGACTTCAACTTCTAGGATAGTGTTCAATGGCATTTCATGTCGTTTAGAGATATTCCCCATTCTTTGGCATCTATCACATCTTTGAACAAAATGGTGAGCATCTTTAAACAATGTTGGCCAAAAAAACCCTGCTTGCAACACCTTAGTGGTTGTCTTTGCACCTCCGTAGTGTCCTCCATATAGTGAATCATAACAGTGATGTAGAATGCTATCAACCTCACTTTGTGGAACACACCGTCGAATCATTTGATCCACACAATGCTTGAATAGATACGGTTCATCCCACATATACCTCTTCACGTCATGTAGAAACTTTTTCTTTTGCTGCCATGACAAATTCGGGGGAAGTGTGTTACTAACCAAGTAGTTAGCAAAATCAGCATACCATGGGATTTAGCCTTGTACCACAAATAGCTGCTCATTTGGGAAAGACTCATTGATTAGGACTTGGTCTTCCTTATCATGACCCGGATTCTCCAATCTAGACAAGTGGTCAGCTACCTGGTTCTCAGTTCCCTTTCTGTCCCGAATTTCTAAGTCAAACTCCTGCAGCAATAGGATCTATCTAATCAATCTCAGCTTAGCATCTTTCTTTGCAATTATATACCAAATAGCTGAATGGTCCATGAATACCAACACTTTTGTCCCAATCAAGTATGATCGAAACTTGTCAAAAGCATAAACTACCGCAAGCAACTCCTTCTCGGTAGTGGTGTAGTTGAGCTGTGTATCGGTTAAAGTTTTGTTGGCGTAGTAAATAGCGTGAAAAACCTTCTCCTTGTGCTATCCCAAAACAGCCCCAACTGCATAATCACTGGCATCACACATCAATTCAAATGGTTTTGACCAATCCGGTGCAACTATCACTGGTGTCATGGTCAATTTCTTCTTTAAAAGCTCAAATGCTCTCAAACACTCTTCATCAAACTTGAAGGGGACGTCTTTCTATAGTAAACTGCATAAAGGCTTTGAGATTTTTGAGAAGTCCTTTATGAATCTTCGGTAAAACCCGGCATGTCCCAGAAAACTACGAATTCCCTTCACTGAAGCCGGTGGGGGTAAATTCTCAATTGTTTCCAGCTTGGCTCTATCCACTTCTAACCCTTTTGACGACACCTTGTGCCCTAGGTGTTGCCTCTTTTTAAGTCTTAAATAAAAGAGCTCTAACTCACGCAAGTATACGTGGTCAACAAGTAATACAGAGGAAGTAGAGTTTCGTCCCACAGAGACAGGATTAAATTAATTCACTCTACATCCGTTCTATCACTATACTTGTTTGCCTAAACTATTGTCTTACTTTTGGTGACAAAATTATTTCTATAACAATTAATAACTAACTATGTAAATACTAACGAAATATATCAAGCCTGGAATTAATGGGATCCTAACTTCATTTAATAGTTCATCTAATTACCACTATCATGCTAGTAAGTTCACATATCACAGAAAAGTAGCCAAGAACACAAAAATAGACATAACCATTTGTCAATGCATTATCACCTACTTACATAATATCCATACTTGATAGACACCATGTAATCACCACTATAACCAAAATCACTATATTTCTATGTGAAATTGCAATTATATTGATTCTAAGCACAAGTCCTTATTTTGACTCTTACGGTAAAACAGTATATTTCTATCTGATTCACAAAATATTAAGCTATCCAACTAAGCCTCATATTCGCAAGCTATCATGATTACAATCCATACTTATATGTTATTTTTCAATGCCAAATAAGTACTGAAATCGAATGGTGATCAAGCATTCATACATACAAAACAATCATGATAGAAATTCTTTATGATATGCAAAACAATCTAACAATCAAGACTGTAATTAAACTACATATTAAAATCCGTTAGAATCCCATAATGGAGATTAGTTCATGTCTGAACCAAAAGCCATTATGGGATCAAAACTACACATGGAAAATAAACAATCAATTGAAGAAAGAAGAAGTAGATTGATCAAACCCAATTGTGAATAAAATCCAAGACAAGCTTAAAACCACATCAAAAATCCAATGCTCGAACAAAAGTAATCCACAGAATATCTCTCTCTCTCTCTATCAAAATAAAGATAGATTAATTATATTAAAAGTCTCCAAGTTCCTTCTTAGGGTTTCCTTCTCACTATCTGATCAATATTCCCCTAGAATCCTCTTCAGAATTGGTTTCCTTTTCCTCCTTCAGCTGAACTTTAGCACCCAAAAACGTGAACTAGTGCCTCTGGCGCTAGCCCTAGCGCTGTTGGCGCTATCCCTTGCCCAGGAATTTACAAAAATGCCACCAAGTGTATTTTAAGCTCCAAATTTACCCTTTTGCCCCTCCAGCTCCAACCTACAATAAATAAACACCAAAAACAAGTACAATAATACTAAAAACGCTTAAAGACCACAAAAAAATTAAGCCTAACAATACCTGATTCGTAGGTATAAAACCCACTCATCAAATACCCCCAAACTTAACCAATTGCTTGTCCCCAAGCAATGCAAATGCAAACAAACTATCATGCCTACGAATCAAACAATCAACCAACACAGTATCCAACATCAGGCCTCAAAGATATCATACATACTTAAGTAGAATCTCTAACCAATGCAAAGTTTCTAACTCCAACCAATTAGGTAAGTTACACCTGTCATCACCCATGTTGTGTGTGTGTGTATATATCAACCATTTCAATCACTTACAATTCAAATCCATCACATAATTAACCTCTTAGAAGAAAACTTTCAATTATAACTCAATTCAACCCGTGAATACAACCAATTCAACTGATTCAAGCAATCACTAGGCATAGGGATATCACTAATTTCATTTAACATATTTAAATCCTTTTTAAACCCTTCACCAATAATTCAAACATTTTTCTCTTTTTAGTGAGTGCATTTTATGCTCCATCTCACTTTCTTTTGAGCGAGTGCGTTTTACGCTCCATCTCGTTCCATGTGTTTATGATTGAGTGCGTTTTACGCTCCATCTCAACCCACCACATGATCCATTCTTTAATTGGGAAAGGTTCAAAATTTTCATTTTTTTTTCACACCCCCAAGATTCCCCCAAACTTAGATTCTTGCCTGTTTTTTAATTAATGGATGTTTCACCGATATTATCAAGTTTTAACCCAAATCTTCCACCAAAAGAAAATTATGCAACAATTTGAATTAAATTGATCAAAACAATTGATTATGTGCTTTCCTTGCTAACAAAAGTTTCAGACAAGTTAAACTTCACTTCCTAATCAAAGTCATCACTAAGCACTAGTTTTCAATTCTTCTCAAGTTAAACCATGAAACCAGTCTTATCATTGGCCACATTAGATACTATATCAATTTATGCTTAATTCATGAAACTACATGCATAACATAACCTAAAACGCAATGCAACTACCATGCATCATGCATAAACACAAGAAAACAAAACAAACTAAATGCATGAAACCGAACAAAAAAAACTACCCCCCAAACTGAACAAGACAATGCCCTCATTGAAAAAGAATAAAACAGTAAGAACAGAGGACTCCCCTGATGAAGAACACTACTTATCATCACTGCCATCGGCAGCGTCATCATCATCATCATCATCCGCATCAGGAGGCGAGTCAGGTGGTGGGTAAATAGATAAAGGAGGAGCTGGTGGAAACTGGAAAGGCCCTGCCGAAGGATTCAATCGCCCAAACATATCCGCCAAGGCTGTGGAACAATTAACATTATAGGCATAAATCTCCTCCTGGCGCTGAGCAAGTCGACTCTGTTGTCGAGTCATCCGATCAAAACCCCTCTGAATAGAACCGGCCACTAAGTCTATCCGTCGAGTATGATGCCGAAGATGCTGTCGGATAGTCTCAACTATAGTAGGGGATGGAACGGGATCCTCAACAGGTGGTGGTTGTTCCTGTGCCTGCTCCTGTGCCTGCTGCTGTGGCTGCTGCTGTGGTAGGATGAAACCTAAACCCCACGGGTGCGACTCACCTCCACCCCATACTCTGTACCGTCCCATTGCAGCATGATCAATTGGAGGCAATGGGACTTGCATAAGTTCATCTTTATCCCACTTGACTCCAGCTCGGCGGCACAAGTCTGTGATCAATGAAGGGTGAGGCAGTCCACCTGTGGTACTACCCTCAAGTGTGTGTATGATAGATTCATGAATTATCTCCCCTATATCCACTGTCTTCCCTTGAGCAATGCAAAATAATAACGTCGCCCGCTAATTAATGACATCACTCATATGGCGGCACGGCATCAACTTGGCACATATAAAAGCATGCCATGCTTTTCCATATCTGCTCAATTTGGCTGAGGGAAAGTGCACAGCTTCTTGTTGGTCAGTTAGCTTCCATTCAGTCCCTGGCTCACAGAGGGCTTCTATAATCTCAGAATAATCCAAATCCTCTTCCAAGTATTTCGTATAGCCATCCCTGTGAATTTTCTGTAACCCATAATACGCATTAATACTTTTACGGCCCACATTTATTTCCTGACCCCGAACCATAACCAGATTCCCATTAGCTTCTTTAGCATTAGCATAAAACTCCTTCACAATATTCACGGCAGCTGGTTTGGGTTGTGCAGTAAATACCATCCAATTGCGGCTGCGTATCATTTGAGCTAACTCCCCATCTACCCGCTCAATAGGTAGCAAGCCCCGCTCAGGAATTAGAGATTTCCCGGAAGACCAATTTTTAAACCTATCACTTGCTTCAGGGCTAACAAATTTCTTCTTATCATACTTGACCACAACTGATGAACCTGAACTTTCCCCTCTATGTCTTTTGGGAGCCATTAATAACCAATTAAACACAAATCAAGACCCAAAAGAACTCAAAATTTCGTTGGGGCAATCTGTCGAACACTTGGTATGCACACTTTAAAAAGCCTTAGACAATGTTTCCCCCAAACTTATGAATAACCCAATTTAGCACAATGAAATCTCCCACAACTTACAAGATAAAGATAGACAATTGAAACTTAAACCCAATCCCAGTTGAGCCAACACAAACTCAATTGGGTTACAAACACAACCAAAGAATTCCTTTTAAATAGAATCAATTCAATGCAAAGGAAATACCATCCAAATCAATTGCACACAATTAAACTTACCAATAGATAAAACTTGTATCAAACATTCATACCCAAGTGGAGAGAAAGTTGTATCCCGTTGTAACCCAATTGGAGTGGTGGAAATTTCGCTATTTGGTTGAATATGGAAATAAGGTTGGACTTGATTGTTGGAGGAGTTGTGTTCAAGCGACTAGTTTATAGATTGCATAAGAGAGATGGGGTGGTTGAATCACAATAGAAAAAGGAGAAGGGGAACTTAGGCTACTAGAATGAGTTTAAGGATAAAAGAAATAAAGGAACTAGTTATGCCTGATTAGGGTTTTTTTTTTGCTTGATGAGCGCTGTTGGCGCTGACTTTGTTATGGCATGAGCGCTATTAGCGTTGTGGTGCAGTAGCCGTTGGTTTTGGAGTAGCGCTTCTGGCGCTATGGTTGTGTTGGTTTGGGCGCTGCTAGCATGGACTGGCAGTAGCTATGGGACTAGAGTAGCGCTGTTGGCGCTTGTGTGTGTGCTTGATCAGGCGCTGCTGGCGCTACATCGCAGTAGCGTGTGTGGTTGCTTAGCGCCTAGAGCGCTGTGAGCTTAGAAAGAAAAGCGCCCAGAGCGCTGATAGGCAGTGTCTTGGGCTCATATAAGCGCCGCTAGCGCTAGTTGAACGACTTGTGGAGCACTGTTAGCGCTGACGTGCATACTTGGCCAATTTGTTTTTTCATTTTTAGCTTCAATCTGTACACCAATCAACCAAAGCTTCAAGTTAGTAACAAACCCCTTTTTTTTTCTTTTTCTTTTTTTTTTTGAATAAAATAAATTACGAAACAAAAGATGAATAGAAGATTAAAATGCTGGGTTGCCTCCCAGATAGCGCTAAGTTATAGTCAATTAGCTTGACTGTCTTTGATTCTCATGTCGCAGAAAGGATTAAGGTGACTTTCTGTCTATCCACCTCATCCCCAAAGTAATGCTTCAACCTCTGTCCATTCACCTTGAACGATTGATCCGGAAATTTGTCGTATACTTCAATCGCGCCATGTGGAAAAACCGTATTCACTGTGAATGGTCCTAACCATCTCGATTTCAGCTTCCCTGGAAAAAGTTTAAGTCTGGAATTGAAAAGTAAAACCCTTTGTCCCGGTTCAAATGTTCTCTCAATGATCTTACGATCATGCCATTTCTTCACCTTCTCCTTATACAGCTTCGAGTTTTCATAAGCCCGTAGTCGAAATTCGTCCAACTCATTGATTTAGGGTAAACGCTTCTCCCCTGCAGCTGTCGAATCAAAGTTCAACTTCCGAATTGCCCAATATGCTTTGTGTTCTAGCTCCATCGAAAGATGACAAGCTTTTCCATATACCAACTGAAACGGTGACATACCCAACGGAGTTTTGTACGCAGTCCTATATGCCCACACAGCGTCATCTAGCTTTAAGGACCAATCCTTCCTCGTCGGATTCATAATTTTTTCGAGGATTCTTTTGACTTCTCGATTGGATACTTCCACTTGGCCGTTTGTCTGGGGGTGATAAGCTGTAGCAATACGATGATTTACCCCATACTTAGCCAGCAACGCTGTGAACTGCCTGTTGCAGAAGTGACTACCTTCATCACTGATAATAGCCCTAGGAGTCCCAAATCTAGTGAAAATACTGCGATGCAAAAACTTTAGGACTACCTTGGCATCGTTTGTCGGGAGTGCTGCCACTTCTACCCATTTAGACACATAGTCAACTGCTAATAAGATGTAGAGATTACCGCACGAAGACACAAAAGGCCCCATGAAATCAATCCCCCAAATGTCGAAAACTTCAACTTCAAGGATTGTATTCAAAGGCATTTCATTCCTCTTTGAAATATTACCAACTCTCTGACATCTATCACACCGCTGAACAAAACTGTAAGCGTCTTTAAAGATTGTCGGCCAGTAGAATCCTGCTTGAAGTACTCTAGCCGCTGTTCTCTCTCCTCCATAGTGTCCTCCATAAACAGATGAATGGCAATCCTGTAAAATCCCTTCGGTCTCACTATATGGGATACACCTTCTTATCATTTGATCCGCACACTGTTTAAACAAATACGGCTCATCCCATATATACCATTTAACATCATGCAAGAGCTTTTTCTTTTGATGCCCCACCAAGTCAGAAGGTATCATCTTACTCACCAAATAATTTGCGTAGTCCGCAAACCATGGCACTTCCCTTTGCACCACAAACAACTGCTCATCAGGAAAAGATTCATTAATTTCAACTTTGCCTTCTATCTCCCTTTCCGGCTGCTCTAGTCGAGACAAGTGGTCTGCCACTTGGTTTTCGGTACCCTTCCTATCCTTGATCTCCAAATCAAATTCTTGCAAAAGCAATATCCACCTGATCAACCTGGGTTTTGCATCCTTCTTCGCCACTAAGTGTCGAATTGCTGAGTGATCCGTATACACTATTACCTTTGTGCCTATCAAATATGACCGAAATTTATCAAAGGCATACACCACTTCCAATAACTCTTTCTCTGTGGTGGTGTAGTTTAACTGTGCATCTGTAAGGGTCTTGCTGGCATAGTATATCACATGAAACATCTTCGCCTTCCTTTGCCCCAACATAGCCCCTACTGCGTAATCACTGGCATCACACATCAGCTCAAACGGCAACGCCCAATCTGGTGTTGTGATAACTAGTGCTGATGTTAACTTATTCTTTAAATGCTCAAATGCCACCATGCAAGCCTCATCAAAATTAAACTGTGCATCCTTCTCCAATAAACTGCACAACGGTTTAGTTATCTTGGAGAAGTCCTTGATGAATCTGCGGTAGAAGCCTGCATGACCAAGAAAACTGCGGACACCTCTTACTGACGTGGGTGGAGGTAAATTCTCAATCGTTTCCAGCTTTGCCCTGTCCACCTCAATGCCTTTCTTCAACACTTTGTGTCCCAGTATGACTCCTTCTTGTACCATAAAATGGCACTTCTCCCAATTCAATACTAAATTTGTTTCAACACATCTCTTTAAAACCATTACCAAATTTTCAAGACATAGATCGAAAGAATCACCAAATACCGAAAAGTCGTCCATAAATACCTCAACATTCTGTTCGACCATATCTAAAAAAATCGCTGTCATACATCGCTGAAAAGTGGCTGGAGCATTACACAACCCAAAAGACATTCTTCTAAAGGCAAAAGTGCCGTATGGACATGTAAAAGTAGTCTTTTCCTGGTCTTCTGGAGCTATCGTGATCTAATTGTAGCCTGAATACCCATCCAGAAGGCAGTAGTACTCATGACCCGCCAGTCGGTCCAACATCTGATCGATGAACGGAAGTGGAAAATGGTCCTTCCTTGTAGCTTTATTAAGCTTGCGGTAGTCCATGCAAATTCTCCACCCTGTTACGGTTCGCGTTGGGATCAGCTCGTTATTCTCATTGGTGACAACGGTCATTCCACCCTTCTTTGGTACGCATTGCACGGGGCTCACCCATGCACTGTCCGAGATAGGGTAGATTATTCCCGCATCCAGCCATTTCAATATCTCCTTCTTAGCCACTTCTTTCATTATAGGATTGAGCCTTCTTTGTTGTTCAACTGTTGGCTTGCTACCATCTTCTAGTAAGATCTTATGCATGCAAAAAGACGGGCTTATCCCCTTGATATCGGCTATGGTCCATCCAATAGCTGATTTAAACTCTCTAAGCACTCGTAGCAGTTTTTCCTCCTGAAAAGATGTTAGTGCAGAAGAAATAATCACAGGTAGCTTTGAATCTTTATTTAAAAATGCATACCTGAGATGTTCTGGAAGTGGTTTAAGTTCAAGTTCGGGAGGTATCTCAAGAGATGGTTTCAACTTTACCGATGTCTCTCCCGCTTTCGTAAGTGGCTCAATAGGTGTTCTGAATTTTCTGAATTTGGGGGTGGTATCCAAATATTGCACAAGTTCGGCACATTCTTCATCCTCCAAATATGAATTTTCAGTAATCACTCTCTGCAATGGTTCATAGCTCAACAAACTTTTAACTTCATCATGCACTATACTATCCACCAAGTCTACTCTGAAGCATTCTTCTTCATCGGTTGGGAGCTTCATTGCTTTGAAAACGTTAAACGTCACCTCCTGATCATGTACACGCATCGTAAGCTCCCCTTTCTGTACATCTATCAAAGTTCTCCCCGTGGCTAGGAATGGTCTCCCTAGTATGATTGGTATATTTTTATCTTCCTCATAATCTAGAATAATGAAGTCCGTCGGAAAGATAAATTTGTCCACTTTCACCAGTACGTCCTCCACTATCCCCCGTGGATATGTGATAGATCTATCAGCTAACTGTAAGGAAATATTCGTTGGCCTTGGTTCAGGCAATCCTAACTGACTGAATACTGACAACGGTATCAGGTTGATACTTGCCCCAAGATCACACAAACATTTATCGAAGCTCATCTTTCCGATCGTGCATGGGATTTTGAAACTGCCCGGATCTTTCAGCTATGGAGGTAATTTACGCTGAAGCACCGTACTGCATTCCTCTGTCAAAGCCACTGTCTCAAATTCGTCTAACTTTCTCTTCCTCGACAGTATACCCTTCATAAACTTTGCATAACTTGGCATTTGTTCCAATGCCTCCGCGAAGGGTATGTTGATCTGCAGTTTCTTAAAAACCTCCAAAAACTTTCTGAACTGTTTATCGTCCCTCTGCTTGTTTAATCTCTGCGGATACGGTACCTGAGGGTGAACTTGTGGTGCTGTATTCACTGGCTTCTTATCTGAACTAGCTTTCTCCTTTTCTACTTATTGCGACTCGGACTCATCCTTCTTCTCTTTCTTTTCAGCTTCAATTTTTGTCTCAGCTTCTACCCCAGTGTCATCCCCTTGTAAACTCGGTGCTGCTGTTTCTGGTGCATTTCCTGAATATTGTTTTCCCGATCTGAGTGTAATGGCCTGACACTGTTCCTTACCTTCTCTCCGTGGATTTGCCTCTGTGTTACTTGGCAATGAACCCTGGGGCCTGCTGTTAAGCATAGTCGCCATTTGCCCCATCTGAGCTTCCAGATTCTTAATAGCCACTGCCTGGCTTTTGATCATAACCTCTGTATTTGCCATGTACTTTAACATCATCTCCTCCATTTCTGATTTCTTTTCCTGCGGAGGTGCATATGGAGTAGGATGTTGTTGTTGAGAATATCCCAGTGGAAAAGGTGGTCTTGGAGCATACTGTTGTTACGCTGGCTGAAACTGATTGTTCTGCTGAAACTGCTGCTGCTGATTTCCTTGGTTGTTTGACCAACTAAAGTTTGGATGATTGTGGTTGTTGGGGTGGTATGTGTTCTGAAACTGACCTTGGTCTTTCTTATAAGTGTTCACATACTGCACCGACTCCGAGTTGATAGCACATTGATCTGTTGAGTGCGACCCCGCGCAAATCTCACATACGAAGGCAACTGACTTGGCTTTGCTTTCCGACAACGAATCTATTTTCTTTGCCATAGCCGCCATCTGTGCTGACAACTGGGTAATAGCATCCACTTCCAACAAACCTGCAACTCTGGGCTATGACGTTCTGGCCGTAGGATTTTGAAAATCATTTGCTGCCATAGTCTCAATAAGGTTATAAGCCTCGTCATAGCTCTTTGCCCCTAAAGCTCCACCCGCAGCTGCATCTACCATTTGCCTAGACTGCCATCCCAATCCATTATAAAATGTGTTGATCACCATCCAATCTAGCATCCCATGGTGTGGACACTTCCTTAGCATCTCCTTGTACCTATCCCAAGCCTCGTATAAGGACTCACCCTGTTGTTGCTCAAATTGAGAAATTGTTGTCCTTAGTTTTGCAGTTTTAGCCATTGGGAAAAACTTGGCTAAAAATTTTTGTGCTAGGTCCTCACATGTAGTAATTGATCCTGCAGGCAAAGAATGGAGCCAACTTCTTGCTCTATCCCTTAATGAAAATGGAAACAGTCTTAGTCGAATGGCATCCTCCGTCACCCTGTTGTATCTGAATGTATCACAAATTTCAATGAAACTCAAAAGATGCTCATTAGGATCGTCTGTAGCAGCACCCCCAAACTGGACCGAATTCTGCACCATTTGAATGGTTCCTGGTTTAATCTCAAAGGTATTTGTTGCTATTGCCGGTCTGACTATGCTAGACTGTAATCCAGTGATATTGGGCATGGAATAGTCCCTCAAAGCTTTATGCTCCTCTCTTTGCTCTACTCTTTGTTCCTCCGCCATATTCGGTATAGTTTCTTCCAACTGTGCTTGTAAATTCCTACGCACTCTTGCTTTCCAACCTCTTCCGTCAATATTATCCTGAGCTGGTGTTAATTCTGAGTTGGATGATCGTGTGTGCATAAAAATTCTACAAGTACCTGAAACCAAAACAAAAATAAAAATAGAAATGAGAAAAGATTAGATTTGTCTAAGTCAAACAATATAGCTTAAAACTGATGATAATAATAAAAATCTAACGCCTGTCCCCGGCAACGGCGCCAAAAACTTGTTGCCTCTTTTTAAGTCTTAAATAAAAGAGCTCTAACTCACGCAAGTATACGTGGTCAACAAGTAATACAGAGGAAGTAGAGTTTCGTCCCACAGAGACAGGATTAAATTAATTCACTATACATCCGTTCTATCACTATACTTATTTGCCTAAACTATTGTCTTACTTTTGGTGACAAAATTATTTCTATAACAATTAATAACTAACTATGCAAATACTAACGAAATATATCAAGCCTGGAATTAATGGGATCCTAACTTCATTTAATAGTTCATCTAATTACCACTATCATGCTAGTAAGTTCACATATCACAGAAAAGTAGCCAAGAACACAAAAATAGACATAACCATTTGTCAATGCATTATCACCTACTTACATAATATCCATACTTGATAGACACCATGTAATCACCACTATAACCAAAATCACTATATTTCTATGTGAAATTGCAATTATATTGATTCTAAGCACTAGTCCTTATTTTGACTCTTACGGTAAAACAGTATATTTCTATCTGATTCACAAAATATTAAGCTATCCAACTAAGCCTCATATTCGCAAGCTATCATGATTACAATCCATACTTATATGTTATTTTTCAATGCCAAATAAGTACTGAAATCGAATGGTGATCAAGCATTCATACATACAAAACAATCATGATAGAAATTCTTTATGATATGCAAAACAATCTAACAATCAAGACTGTAATTAAACTACATATTAAAATCCATTAGAATCCCATAATGGAGATTCGTTCATGTCTGAACCAAAAGCCATTATGGGATCAAAACTACACATGGAAAATAAACAATCAATTGAAGAAAGAAGAAGTAGATTGATCAAACCCAATTGTGAATAAAATCCAAGACAAGCTTAAAACCACATCAAAAATCCAATGCTCGAACAAAAGTAATCCACAGAATATCTCTCTCTCTCTCTATATCAAAATAAAGATAGATTAATTATATTAAAAGTCTCCAAGTTCCTTCTTAGGGTTTCCTTCTCACTATCTGATCAATATTCCCCTAGAATCCTCTTCAGAATTGGTTTCCTTTTCCTCCTTCAGCTGAACTTTAGCACCCAAAAACATGAACTAGCGCCTCTGGCGCTAGCCCTAGCGCTGCTGGCGCTATCCCTTGCCCAGGAATTTACAAAAATGCCACCAAGTGTATTTTAAGCTCTAAATTTACCCTTTTGCCCCTCCAACTCCATCCTACAATAAATAAACACCAAAAACAAGTAAAATAATACTAAAAACGCTTAAAGACCACAAAAAAATTAAGCCTAACAATACCTGATTCGTAGGTATAAAACCCACTCATCACTAGGATAATTCCTTCTTGCACCATGAAATGGCACTTTTCCCAGTTGAGCACCAAATTAGTCTCCACACAACTTTTCAATATCATGACCAAGTTTTCCAAATAATTGTCAAATGAGTCACCAAACACTGAAAAGTCATCCATGAAAACTTCTACGTTGCGTTCCACCAAATTCGAGAAAATTGCCATCATGCACCTTTGAAAAGTTGTCGGTGCGTTACACAATCCAAACGAGACCCTTCTAAAGGTAAAAGTACCATATGGACATGTGAAGGTGGTCTTTTCCTGATCCTCAGGAGCAATGGCAATCTGATTGTAGCCCGAATGTCCATCCAACAAGCAATAGTACCCATGTCCTGCTAGTCTGTCTAACATCTGATCAATGAAAAGTAGTGGGAAGTGATCTTTTCGGGTTGCTTTGTTAAGCTTTCGATAGTCCATGCAAACCCTCCAACCAATCACTGTCCTTGTCAGAATCAACTCATTATTCTCATTGGCCACAACAGTCATACCTCCTTTCTTCGATACACATTGAATTGGGCTCACCCAAGCACTTTCAGAAATGGGGTATATAATTCTAGCATCTAACCATTTCAAAATCTCTTTCTTTACCACCTCTTTCATGATTGGGTTGAGTCTCCTTTGATGTTCCACGGTGGGTTTACTATCATCCTCCATCAAGATTTTGTGCATACAAAATGATGGGCTTATTCCCTTGATGTCGGCGATGGTCCATCTAATAGCAGTTTTGTACTCTCTAAGGACTCGCAACAGTTTACTTTCCTGAAACTCGTTAAGCACAAAGGAAATAATAATAGGTAAAGTAGATGATTCACCCAAATATGCATACCTGAGATGATTAGGCAAAGGTTTGAGCTCAAGTGAAGGAGGTATCTCAAGAGATGGTCTCAACCGATCTATACCATTCTCAGCATACTCTAGAGATTCAAACGGGATTTGAAACTTGCTTCCCCGTGGCATTGTATCCAAAATCTGTAAATACTCAACTAAATCTGGATCATCCATGTCAAACTCTCCCAAGAGTGTAGTCTCCAATGGATCATTGTTCAGCACATTCAAAAACTCACCATTTACCACTTGCTCAATCACATCCACCTAAAAGCATTCATCCTCATCCGAAGGAAATTTCATGGCCTTAAACACATTAAACGTGACATCTTGATCTTGAACCCTTATAGTGAGCTCTCCCTTTTGCACATCGATTAGAGTTCTTTCAGTGGCTAGAAATGGTCTCCCAAGAATAATAGGGATGTTTTTATCTTCCTCAAAATCTAGGATGATAAAATCAGCCGGGAAGATGAACTTATCCACTTTTACTAGAATGTCTTCTACAATTCCCCTTGGGTAAGTAACCGACCTATCGGCAAGCTGAAGAGAAATGTTTGTTGGCTTTGGTGCAGGAAGTCCCAACTGAATATACACAGATAACGGCATGAGATTAATGCTAGCACTCAAGTCACACAAACATTTGTTGAATGATAGGCTACCAATAGTACATGGTACAGTGAAACTGCCTGGATCCTTCAATTTGGGAGGTAGCTTTCTTTGCAACACTGCACTACATTCCTCCGTTAAAGCCACAGTTTCAAAGTCATTTAATCTCTTCTTTCTGGACAGAATAACCCTTCATGAATTTAGCTTAACTTGGCATCTTTTCTAAGGCCTCTGCAAAGGGAATGTTAATTTGTAGCTTTTTAAAGACCTCTAGGAATTTGGCAAACTGTTTATCTAACTTTTGTTTTTGCAATCTTTGAGGGAAAGGTACTGGTGGAAACACTTTCGGTGTAGGAACAACACTAGGTTTATCTATGGTATCTCTCTGTTCTGGCTCAAGTGGCACACTGCTGTCCATTCCCTCAGAAAAATTTGGAGAAATCAAATTTGGAGAAGGACATGAATGGGCTGCCTCCTTTTGCACCTCAGGCTCTTGTAGGGTTTGTTTTCCACTTCTAAGTGTTACTGCTTGACATTCCTCTTTCCCATCTCTCCTTGGATTAGTTTCTGTGTTACTAGGAAGAGAACCCTAGGGTCTATTTGACATAGAGCTAGCCATTTGTCCAATCTAATTTTCCAAAGCTTTGATTGTTGCTGCTTAGTTCTTTATCATCACATCCTAACTAGCCATGTGTTTCAACATCAACTCTTCAAAATCTTTGGTTGTGAAGTTTGCGCTGCATGATGTTGTTGCTGATTTTGGAACCCTGGTGGATGGTGTGGTTTTGGAGCTTGTTGATAATTTTGGTTGTTGTTCCATGAAAAGTTAGGGTGGTTCCTATTTCCAGCATTGTAAGTGTTTTGGTAATGATTTGGTGGTCTCTGGTAGCTACTTACAAACTGAACTGCCTCGGGATTAATGGGACATTGGTCGGTGGCATGTGTCCCTGCACATAACTCACAAACAAGAGCTACCTACTGCACTTTTGAATCAGCTAAGGAATCAATTTTCTTTAACATTGCTGCCATCTGAGCTGCTAAGGACGTGATGGCATCCACCTCTAATATCCCGGCTACTTTTGGTTGATTCATTCTAGAAGTTGGCCATTGGTAATTATTTGCAGCCATTACCTCTAATAAATCAAGTGTTTCTCCATAATTCTTAGCCATGAAAGATCCCCCCACAGCTGCATCTATGCATGACCGAGTGTGAGATCCCAATCCATTGTAAAAGGTATTCAATTGCATCCATGGAGGTAATCCATGATGCGGGCATCTTCGAAGCAAATCTTTAAATCTCTCCCATGCCTCATACAATGATTCTCCATGTTGTTCAAAGGTTGCAATTTCATTTCTCAATCTAGCAGACTTTGTAGGAGGGAAGAATTTTGCCAAAAAATTCTGTGTTAAGTTTGCCCATGTAGTGATGGACCCTAGTCGCAATGAGTGAAGCCAACTCTTAGCTTTGTCTCTCAAAGTGAACGGAGAAAGTCTAAGTCTCAAAGCATCATCTGTCACTCCATTAAATTTGAAAGTATCACATATCTCAATGAAGCTCAACAAATGCTCATTAGGGTTGTCATTAGCCAAACCCCCAAACTGTACCGAGTTTTGCACCATTTGTATTGTTCCCGGTCTAATTTCAAAGGCATTTACACTTATTGCCGGCCTTGTGATACTAGACTGTAAATCACTTATCTGCGGCGTTACATAGTCTCTTAATGCTTTTTGTTCCTCTGCCGCCATAGTTTCTTGATTGTTAGAACCCCTGATTCTTTCTCTTCTTAGTCTTCGGGTATTTCTATCGATCTCGGGATCGTAAGGAAATAACTCAAGACTTTGTGATCGGCGCATACAAATCAAGAGTACCTACACAATAAAGTGAAATATTAAACACAAGTCTAAATTAAGATCAATTCGACTATAATCAATATTGATAAAATTATTGTAAAATAATTCCCCGGCAGCGGCGCCAATAACTTGTTGCTCGATTTCGCAATCAATAAAACACGCGCAAGTATACGCGGTCCACAAGTAATATATGATAAGTAGAGTTTCGAACCCACGAGGAATTATGTTAAATAATTACTAATTACCAATTGCATAACAAATTAATCTTATTTAAACAATGACAATATGATTTGATTTTGTTGTTGATTAAAACTAAGTAAAGACAATTTAGAAAACAAGGTTTAACTAAACACGGATAGAATTCAAGATAAAAAGATCTAAGATTACAATTTCCCCCAACTCTTCATTTGTAAATCACAACTCTCCCTTTTTCAACTAGTTAGAACATAAGAATTGTTACCCGAGAAATCACAAGTATATATAAGCCTCTCTCGATGGTCGAATACATATTTCCTATTGTGGTGTATAGATATATCTATATTCTACACACTAGCAAGAATCTCATATCAAGAACAATCAATAAGATACATGTCACGTAAAATCCCATTAACCATTCTATCAATTACCAACTTTCACAATAGAAATCATTAAGTAAGGATTCTCAATTGGATACTTATGTTATTTAGGTATATGTCTATCCCAAATACAATCAAATTATCAACCCTCGAGAACAATACATAAGACTCACGTCACATAATCTCATACATTATCCATAAAGAATATCCAACTTTCACATGAATTCATAACTAGGTCTCAACCTATATTCCATTTCTCAACTTCATATAGATTACCAAGGTAATTACGGGCCAAGCAATTAATCCATAAACATAGGCTATGAACTCCAATTCACAAGAGTCTAACTAATATTCAAAAGAGAGAGCATTCAAAACAAACTACGAGTTGGGTTCCACTGAATATTAGAATTGAAGAATTAGCTCATAATAGCCTTGAGTAACATCATATTCAGATTACAATACATAGCTTTGGAATTACAAAATAGAAATAAAATACTAGAAGTTAGAATGATAAAACCCCTCTTTGGATTGATTCAAGAATTGATGCTTGTTACTATCCTTCTTTCTAGCTTTCCTTCTCAGTAATGTAGTCTTCAGCTTCTTAGTGATACTATGATGTTCTTTGTTTTCTTTTGTTCTTTTTGTTCTTAGCTCAAATCCTAGCTCCCAATGTGTGTAGCAAAGCTTGGATAATTCGAATCCCACTCCCTAGATGCCTAATACACTGATTAATCTCTCTCCACTAGTCACCATCGTGCTCCCGAATTTCCTCCAACGAATACCCACTATCAGCAAACAAGACAAAGCCAGCCGCTGAATAGTCCCGACGAGCTTTCCCCAGTGGTGAAAATGGCCTAGGGAGCGCGCCCCGGCGGCAAAATAGGCTTGGGCCTGCCGCCCCAGCGGTAGACCATACTACAAGAATTACACTTTTGCCCCTGGAGTCCAAAAGTTTCACAATTGCTCATCTATAGTCGTATCCTACGAAACAATGCAATACAAGTAAAATACAACTAAAAATACTAAAAGATAACAAAGAATTGAGCCTAAAAGGTAACCAATTCGTAAGTATAAACCCACTCATCAGGGACTACTATAATGGTGATAAAAAGGTTGTTTATTTCCTTAAGCTATCTAATTTTTAACTCCTGTGAGCTATAAAGATATTCATGTGATTATTCACTACTATTGTACTTGCGGGGCAAATTTGTTGTTCACCCTTGCTTTCCTTAAAACATTTCAATTAGTGCAGCACGTGGCGAGAGCTCGGAAAGGATAAGGGAAAGGGCAAAGTTACTGATTAGTTTTGTTTAATTATAATAGAATCATCGTTTGTATCAAAACTTATTACTTGATGTTATGTATTAAGACTTATTTACTCTTATGTATTAAGTTATGTTTTGGAGTAGTCTTGGTTTCGAGACTTGGGACAGGATTATTTATGTTACATCAATGTAAATATTCCTTTATTCCGCTATAAATTATCGACAGTATGATACATATATTAGATAGTGACGAACCAGGTCCGTAGCTCAGGTGACCCGGATTTGGGGGCGTCACAAGTTCTTAGTTTTCTTGAGATTCAATTTGACTTATCATACAACAAGTTATAGTTGTGTGTGGCATCTTTTCTATCATGCATCAATCGTCGACTCTACTTTTGGTTCTTATCGCTTTATAGACATTGGGTCAAGGTGTCGTTGCTGTTCCATTCAACGCAAGTTTCCTAGCGTAGAGCAATTGTACCAAGGCTCTTATCTCAATATAGGCGAAGGGTTGAGGTGTTGTGAGTGTTCCACCTTCATAATTTGTTGGAAACAATCCGGGCGACGACCATCTCACGCAAGCGTGTCGTGGAGTCTATCAGCACACACACACACACACACATATATATATATATATATACACACACATGATTATGTTAATATAGGACATTAAAGTGGCGTTAAGCTTTAGAACTGTAATCGACGTGAAAGGCAAGTTCTCTAACTTACACAACTTTGTACATTGTGCAAGTTCCCTCACCTTGAGTAAACGAATTGTTATTTTATCAACCATATATCTCGAGCAAATACTCTTGTTGATTGTATAGCTAATCGTTCTGTAGAATAATTCTTGTGTTATCTAAATTCATGAAATTATTATTCTGAAGCCTGGTTTAATCATAATTACATTCTTTGAATCATGTTGCAAATTGAACTTCTTGTTCCTAGATGCATTGTGAAAACTGTCTACGCCATTTGATTCGGCTAGACTAATATCATGTAACAGGAAGCGATTTAAACCAACTGCTTTGGTACGGAATCTTATAAATCTACTGAGATGAACAATCCTCATAGAAAGGGATATATATATTATGTTGGGCAACCGACAACGCGTGAACGGCATGTCTAAATGTTATGCATAACGTAGGGTACTTTAGACTGATCATCTATTATACTTGACTATATTGGATTACCAGTGAAATACTGTTAATTCTAGCAAGAGTTCTTGGTCTGTAGTGACTACTTAGTATTAAAAATCATCCACTTGGAAATGTTGAGACCTTCGAATTCTTCAAAAATCCTTCGGTCTATAATGACCTATTGTTTAAAATTCAAAGGATAGATTTGGGACTATGGAGATTTCTTTGTTTACAACATTGTTCTTTGAATTACTGAGCTATCGTTATCATTATACCCTTGATCTTATGAACTTTATAATAAATTTTTAAAAATTCATCTTTTAGCACTTAAACTCTATTTGAGTTTATTCCTTATCCTCATTCATGCGGTTATAGCCTAAGGTATCCCTACCTAAGGTTTATAACCTACAGCTCTGATACCAACCTGTGAGGCCCCCAAACCCGGGTCCCTTGAACCTCGGACCTAGTGCGTCACGATACATTATATTTACAACTACTGCGGAAGATATAAACATAAATTATTTATACAATTAAATTTATAACATATCCCAAGGTTTCTAACCTTAACTTAATACATACCTTCAATAACTTAAAAGGTTTACAATATCATTTACATCATATAACTAATTTGGTTATCGTGCATAACCATCTAATCTTGTCCTTTGCTTTTGTACTGTCTTTCCTCGAACATTCGCCTTAAATCTGAAATTTATTATCATGATATAGCAAGGGTGAGCAACTACTTTGCTCAGCAAGTTTAAATACAATAAAGATATATCATGATTGAAAGAATGAATAAACTTTTGAATTTTCAACAATGTAATAATTGTGAAAGAGTATGAATCAGAATTTCAATAATTGAATGACTGAATTCAATAATACAGGGTATCAATAATGACCATGAACAAATTTAACTGAACCTTAAGGTAATGAAGGTGATCAGCCTTTCATACCTGATGAACATATGCAACATGCACTAAGTGCGAATCAATAAACATAAATGTGGAATAATTGTCAATAATTAATCTACTAGCATGCTTGAAACATAATAACTCGAGTTTGAGTTAAGGAACTTGCATTTCGATATGAAAATGAAGTTAAGATACTTGCACAAGGATAAGAAACTTGCTCAATATAAAAGTTGAGTAAGATGGAACTTGCCTGTACCGTCGATTACTGCTACGCAATTTAACTTAATCTCTTATGAAAGACCTATCAATTATAAGATTGATCTTTCAATCAGCATCACATATATCACCTTATAATACTACTTCTGATATTTAAGCACATAAGCAAATATTAGATAACATTCTAGCACCATATGCATTCATAATTCTAAGACTAGCACACATCGAGTCTTTAACAGTGTTCAATATAGTATGCTGAGTGGTTTCCCACAAACAACCAACAAACTAGTTTCCATCTCGTCTACACTGTTTTCACAGTGAGTTAGATCGGTTGCTAGTTCGTATATACATCCACTCCCTGAAAGAATTGTTTAGCCCAGCTACTATACATTAACTATTAAAGAACACGACCGTACTACTACTTTATCGTAAACCTTATGACTTAACACTAAGTCTTTCATTTTATAAGTCTTCTCTATGATCCATTAAGTCTGAGTACCTAATTCAGTAAGTTGGATTATCCAAACATCCCAATCCAGCAAACTGGATTCAAACTATTCAATTCAGCAAACTATTTTCATTAATTCAGCAAATTATATTCACCAATTCAGCAAATTGTTTTCATTAATTCAGCAAACTATATTCATTAATTCAGCAAACTATATTCACCAATTCAGCAAGCCGAATACCACAATCCAGCAAGCCGAATACAAGTTAACATACTAATTCAGCAAGCTGAATACATCTATGCAGCAAGCTGAATACATCTATGCAGCAACCTCCTTTTTTGGACAGTCTTACTAAATAATTTGTTTCAAAAATGTTTTGCTCCATAAAATGATCCAATCTCGCGAGTCTAACTACAAAACTTCAAGATCTACAACTTTCGTGTTTACATGATCTTCAAATTCCAAACACACGAGCCTGCACACCTCAAGGAATGCCTAACTTAAAACTGTCTCGTGAGAAAACTTCCTGCCATACCCTAGCTCGCTTAAACAGCCATAACTTCTTCGTTTTTTACAATTTTTGAGTGATTCAAGTGGCCACACGAAGCTAACTTCCGTATCTACAACTTTGTCCTACTGAAATGTTTCCAATTCCAAACACATTAGTACAGGAATCGCCCACAAGGGGGCTGACCCAAATCGTTGGGCAGTTTTTGCATGACAACTTAGATTGGTCATAACTCTTTGCTCTGAAGTCAGAATTAGTCCGTTCCAAAGTCTATGGAAAGCTTATTCAGTGTACAACAACATACCAAAAGCCTAGAATTTTTAGCGCAATCTAGCTAGCCCCGAATTTTCCATTTTGGGGCAGCAGCTCACTAGTTTCCAACACGGATGTGTGTTAATATAAATTTCATATCTCGTTCATTTCTCAACATTTTTGAGTTATTTCAAAGGGCTTTGGCTCATAACTTATACATCTAGCACACCCAATAATAATATCACAAATATCAAACATGGATTTCAAAATGATTAACTAGATCTCATTTATTTACTAAAACTTTCCCGGAAAAGTTCGTTTCTTCACTTTTCCCAATCTTCTCCATACTAACTCTTATAAATACATAACTTACACCCATTAAACTCTAGATCTATCATTTAAACATAGATCTATACATATACATATTGAACATCAATAATTTTAACAAAATTAAAAAAAATAAAAATCAAAGTTTAAGATTTAGATTTTATACCTTGATTTTTGTTGCTACCTCTTGATCTCCCAAAATATGTGAGGATCTTCAGCTTAGATAAGCATCAAACTTCATTTCCTTCTCTTCCTCCTCCATCCGTGAGCTCCTTCATGCTGTCTCTCTCTCTCTCTCTATCTTATCTCCTCATCTTATCCGAAGCCACCCCCTTCTCTCTCTCTTGGACTTATTTTGCTAGCTAATAAGAAGTATTAGGATGAGAGAGAAATGAAATGGTTTTTATTTGTTAGTAGATATATTTAGTATATCTAATTGCTATCACCCAATACTTCTCCCAATATCTTCCATCTTCTCTCTCTATCTTATCTCTTTTTCTTTTACTTACTAACAAAATTAACCAAACAAGTGGCTAATTAATTTAATGACACCTAGCTACAAGGATAAGGATAAAAAAAATAATCATTGCTCTCTTTCTCTCCCACGTGGGCCGGCCACCTCATGTCCTTTTTGCCTCATTTTGAATTTATTTTAATTACTAATTTACTTAGGTAAATGACTAAAAAATCCCTTCTTACTTGGGCTAAAAATTGGGCCATTAATTAAATTCTATTGGGCTTGTAACTTACTAGTTGGCCCTCTTGAAACTAAATTTACTTACTACCACTATTGGGCTACTAGTTTATTGAATTATTGGGCTCCCAATATATTGGTTAAGTAATTTTATTTAATAATTCAAGTCCACAATCAATCAATTTAAGTGGGCTTGATAATAAACCAATAGTGCTAGATTAATTAGTTCATCTAATAACATTCGAGTCCATCTTTAATTAAAAAAATGGGCTTGATTAATAAACTAAATGAACTAATCCATTAGTAATTTATACTACTAGGACTAATTACACATTTTATTACATCAATATTCATACTTTATTTTTTTTATAACCCAATTAGACTTGCTTCAATCAAGTTATAAAATTAACTATTTGAGATGTATTAAATAAATCTCTAGGGTTAGTGTACTAGTATATAAATTACATACTAGCATACCTTAATTATTATAACCCTTAAGTTATTAATTTTCATACCTAATATATAATAATTAGGTTACAATAGTTTCCTTTTATTTGCTTATTATATAATAAATAAATATAAGTAATCACATAATATTCATATTCATTTACCCACATATTCATACAAAATAATTTAATACGTTGAGATAATAAAATAAATCTCTTAAATTTGGTCACAAGTATATAATTAAAATACTAAGACCACTAAATAAAAATAACCCTTTAGATTGTTTAATTCCAATACCTAATTTATAACACTAGGCTACCAAACTTTCTTTAATTCTATTTCATTATTAGAATAATTAACTTACTAGAAAGTCTACACTAAATATGCCATTAATTGGACTTTTATTTAAAATTGATTAGGCCACTAGTATTCAAGCATTATTGGATCATCACTTGGGCTATTAGTTCATTAAATCTTTTGCTAAACATTTCAATTGGGCTAAGTTAGTAAGTTTACATATTAATTATCCAAGTCCATGATTAATTAGATGAGTGGGATTGGTTAATAAACTAATTAGGCTAGTCCACTAGTATTTTCTTACTACTTGGACTATTAAATTAATCACTTAAGTTTCTAAGCTTCTCATATTTATAATATTTATAAATATGTTACATATCTTTCCTTTCCATTTCTTTGCTTACTTAAACTAAATAAATTTATTAACTAACTTATTTAATTCACATAACACATATTCACTCATATTCCCATACAAATAAAAATTTATTCAATAAATAAGATATTTCAATTAAAACAATATTCCCTCTTTCTTAAAATAATTCAATGTTAGAATTTATTACACTATTTATGTATACTTAAACTAACTATTTTCTTTTCCTTTCCATAAATTATTCCCAACAATTTAACTGTAATAAATATAATAATATACTTACTACATTAAAAACATACATACATTACATCCAATAATGTAATACATGATTTCTATAATAAAATGGTGGTTATACCTTAAGTATATTTAATGCCACCAATTTAAAATAATGTATATATTATTTAACTTACATCGATAGATTAATTTTACCCATCTCCTTTCCTTTAAATAAATTGCCCCTATAATTTATTTACATATAATAAATATATAATAATAATATATTTATTAAGCATAAAAGTCACATATTGCATAGTTCGTATTCATGTATGCAACACAATATCACATAACATATCATTTCATAAGAATTTTATTTATTTAAATTCTTAATTTAGTATATTTCAAAAAAATTGAAATGTCACATTCTATCAAATATTAAACCATATAGATTCTTCTCGAAAATTTTAATTATTCTTCAATCTAGGTTTTATTCTTTAACCTTTATTTAATCATTCAAGATTTTATTAATAAATCTTATGAATTTTTGGGTTGTCACAGTTCAAGCATGGTTTAAAATAAGTTTTCAAGTGATGAACTATTTCACCTATATGTGAATGAGTTTAATACCTGTGAGCATGCGTAGTAAAGGGTTACGTAGCCTCATTATGTGGTTTAATAGTTATCATAGTTAGCCTTGTTGAATGGTAATAAGAAAACTCAACTCTGGCTGATCAGGGAGTAGCGCGACCGCGCCATTCCCAGGTCAAAATATAGCGCGACCGCACTACATGCTAGTATTGTTTGATTGCTTTAACTTTGGTCTGAAGCTTGAAGCATGTATATGTTAATATCTTAAGCTATGTTACAGTATTAAAGTAATGTTTTACGTATCCAAACATACAATGGCTATATAAGATTAAGATTTCAAAAGTTCTAAAAGATTTCTTAATAAGACTTTTAACAACCAAAAACAAAGTTGAATATGCAAATACGTGGCTGGAACATGTATCAAATGTGTGGTTGGATGTATGTATATATCGTACGTGGCTAAACAAGTATAGGATAGATGTGTATGATTGTTGAGGTATATATCAAATATCCATAACTAATGTGTGTGTGTGTGTGTGTGTATATATATATATATATATATATATATATATATATATATATATATATATACACATGATTATGTTAATATAGGACATTAAAGTGAGGTTAAGCTTTAGAACTGTAATCGACGCGAAAGGCAAGTTCTCTAACTTACACAACTTTGTACATTGTGCAAGTTCCCTCACCTTAAGTAAATGAATTGTTGTTATATCAACCATATATCTCGAGCAAATACTCTTGTTGATCGTATAGCTAATCGTTCTGTAGAATAATTCTTGTGTTATCTAAATTCATGAAATTATTATTCTGAAGCCTGATTTAAATCATAATTACATTCTTTGAATCATATTGCAAACGTTGAACTTCTTGTTCCTAGATGCATTATAAAAACTGTCTACGCCATTTGATTCGGCTAGACTAATATCATGTAATAGGAAGCGATCTAAACCAACTGCTTTGGTGCGGAATCTTATAAATCTGCTGAGATGAACAACCCTCATAGAAGGGGATATATATATTATATTGGGAAACCGACACACGCGTGAACTGCATATCTAAATATTATGCATAACGTAGGGTACTTTAGACTGATTATCTATTGTACTTAATTATATTGGATTACCAGTGAAATACTGTTAATTCTAGCAGGAGTTCTTGGTCTGTAGTGACTACTCAGTATTGAAAATCATCCACTTGGAAATGTTGAGACCTTCGAATTCTTCAAAAATCCTTCGGTCTATAATGACCTATTGTTTAAAATTCAAAGGACAGATTTGGGACTATAGAGATTTCTTTGTTTACAACATTGTTCTTTGAATTACTGAGCTATCGTTTATCATTATACCTTTGATCTTATGAACTTTTATTATGACTGTTCACCCTTATTATATATTACTTGTTGGGCAAAATTGTTGCT
Organism: Aralia elata; assembly: GCA_034770075.1. Lineage (NCBI taxonomy): Eukaryota > Viridiplantae > Streptophyta > Magnoliopsida > Apiales > Araliaceae > Aralia > Aralia elata. Next base: position 47,857,021 of record CM068377.1, on the reverse strand, counting down.
CATTCTTGCTTTCCTTAAACATTTCAGTTAAGGCAGAACCGTGTGAATCATCAGGCAAGGATAAGGCCAAGGGCAAGGCTATGGTGTAGCTTTGTTCCTCCATGCTAGAAGCTTATTATTATATTGCAATAAGACTTAATTAGTATTATGTATTGAGTTATGTTATGATTTAAGTTGTGAGATATGTTTGTAATGGTTACGAGACATGGGACGAGAATATTTATATTATATCCATGTAAATTAGTCTATTATTTTCGCTGTATGAGTTATTAATATGTTATATAAGATAGATCGTGTAGCACCAAATTCGAGGTACAGGTATCTGAATTTGGGGGCGTCACACAGTACACAAGTAATATAATGATAAGAGAGTGTCGAACCCATAGAGAATTATTTAATAATAATTACTAAGTACTAACTCATAATCAAATTAATCATATTTAAACAATTCGATAAAAGTTGTTGAATTTTGAAATAAAGCACTAAACTAACTAATCACTAACTACCAAGAATTGAATTCAAATAAAAAGGCTTAAGATTACAATTTTCCTTGATATTTTACTTAGATCAATATACTTCCTGTTAAGTTATGCTAACTATTTCAGATTGTTAATCGAGAACTCATCAATATTTATGACCATCTCTCAATGTATCATAAACGAATTAACTTAAATCTACAAAGGTTAGAATTAAGATGAACACCCTAGTTAACTAATTCACTATATCTCTATGTGAATTACAATTAAAAAGGATTTAAAGCTCATGTTCTCTTTCAGATTACATGTGGCGTATAGGTACATCTCTATCCTAGACACAAATCATGAGTTTCATCACCATGCAGAAAACACAATCACATGCTACTATGATCAGGTCTAAATCTATAATTCATCTCTCGAGTTCATATAGATTATCACGGTAATTGTTGATCAAACAATTAAGTAATTAATCACAAATCATAATAGACAATCCGATAATAATCAACAATAATTAACAAGGAGGCATATTAATAAAATCTATGCAATGAGTTCTATTGTAATCTTAAAAAGAAATTAGTTCATGATTGAATTAAAATCCATAATCCATAAGTAAACCATCATCCAAGAATTAGACAAAATAAAAAGATAAAAGAAAAAAAGAAAAAAATTCTTTTGAAGCAATCCTTGATATCCTCATATCTTGATCTTCTTTCGTGATATTCTCTTGCTTCAAACCTCCAATCCTTCTTCAATTCTAGGGTTAGCAAAAAGTAGCAAGATCCCCATATTCTATGCATAACATCATGTATTTATAGGTTACAAGTCTAATCCTTAACATATGTGGAGAAACAAATCTAATTTAGAGTCAAAAACATGCAAAAACATGTCCCATCTTGATCTGGCCGCATCCCGGTGCTGCAGCGCTAATTTCCTTCATGTTTTGGGCGCTACCGCGCTGAAAATCTCTGACTGGATGGCGCTGCCGCGCCAGACAATCTACTGGAATTTTTTACTCTGACGTTCTTTGGTAAAATAGTCATAACTCTCTCATCGAAACTCCGATTGGGACGATTCAAGATGTTCCGAAAAGCTAAGAAGTAGATCTACAACTTTCATTCTTTGAGCATTGAGAAATTCTGAATAGATCAAGGTCAAAATTGAGCTTCAAGTGGATGCTATGTCAATGGCAACTCCAAACATTGAGGTTCAACGTTCGTTGGTAAAAAGGTCATAACTTTTGATCTGGGAGGAATTACGGAGCGTGCCACCTATCAAATCGAACCTCTCAACGAGCTTTACAATAAAATTCAAGTCTCAAGCCATGAACATGCATCCAACTTGGCATTGAAAACCCTTCAATCTTTCCTTCTTGCATTTGCTTGCATATTGTACTCCAAAATATGTCTGAATTGCGCTTCCTTGCTTATTCCTATAAAATAACATAAAAACACTATAACTATCTAATAATAACTTAAAATACTTGAGAAATCATAAATTATCAAGTCATATATACTCAATTCATAGGTATAAAACTCACTCATCAAAAACATCAAGATGCGCTAACCGTGTTTTCACGAAAGTCGAGGGTGTCTAACACATTTTCCTCGCTTAAGTTAGCCCCCAAACTCTATGAATCTCGATTTCAAAACCAATTTTACGGAATCACATAATGGGTCTCTCGATTGCGAAAATCTTAAAATCCAGATGAGTTGGTACATCCATTTAAATCTTTACTAACTAGCGGCTCTGTCTAATTGGCCCATCATTAAAATCAAATTTTTAAAACTTCGTCAACATTTATGTCGGTTTTTTCCTAAAAAATCACCTTTTAAGTGAAATGAATAATCGAAATCTTTAAAAAGGATAGAAACAGCGAAAATAGGAAAGTGTCCCGGCGTCGACATTTCCAATGAAAATAATAGTTTTGAGAATATATTAGATTTTTTGAAGAAGATCAATTTATTTTCATGAACTAGTCGCTTTATGCAAAGAAGTAACTACTAATAAATAAAAATTGGATATGCAATAAATAAAATGCAATCTATTTATAACTTAAATGCAACAAATAAAATACTCCCTCGAGTCTAAATTATAAGACCACCGTTAGTTCTTTAAAGTTAATTAGATACAATTTTCAAAATTGATAATATTTATTAAAAAAAATATGTAATAATAAATCTTTTAATTAATAATTTTTTTGTATAATTTATAATATATTCACCATTATATTGATTAAAATTAAATGAATTTATGTGAATTTTGAGTTTAAAACTGTCAAAAATTAACTTTAAAAAAATCAATAATAATCTTATATTTTAAAATAAGAAGATTACCATAATACTAGTAATAATAATATAATAAATTTAAGGAATTGATATTTCACGTGATATTTTCACGTTAAAATATAATATTCTCACACGAATAAATTCTCCTCCGTTTTCATACGAGGAAAATTATGTGAAAATGTCATATTTTAATATAAAATTATCAATTTCCTTAATTAAATGTTACCAACCTCAGAAACTTGATTACAATATTTAATGAAGCTTCTCCCGCTGGAACTTGAATCTTCAAACTATAACAAATTCAACTTGAAATTATTAAACTCGGGAGAAATTTGTGGCCTATTTTATTCAAAAAATTAACAAAAATTGGTCTATTATGTTGACACTATACAATAAAAATGTGGCAACCAAAATACATATCTAACGCACTCGATTATATCATCTAGAAAATAAACCATTCCAAACAACATTTGGATGGAGAATACAAGTATATAGCATATTGGAAAGTTCATCAATGAAGCTTGTAACTAAAAGAAAGAGCAATGAAATCAAATACCCATAACCTTCCCCTATAAAAACAACCAGCGGAGAAATGGAACCCTAATTTGAGAATAGCTATCCTCATTGTTGCTCATCATCGTTCTTGGGAGCAGCTTCCTTAATCTCATCAGCCCCGTCGTGCTTGAGAGCAGCTTCCTTAATAATCTCATCTGCCCCGTCATGCTTGGGAGCAGCTTCCTTAATCTCATCTGCCCCATCATCCTACATCAAGAACCAAATATTCTTGAAAGATTTTTGCTTTAACTTGTAGTTCTCACCAAAAAAAAAACATAATTATAATTAAAAAAGAAAAAAGAAAGAAAAGAGCAAACAAACAAACTTGTAGCTCTAAAAAAGCTCATTGAGTGGCTTTAATGCCTCAATGAGATGAGCAAACAAGTATATAGTGAACCACGAGTAAAAGAGAATAAATAGAGCGACCCTATGAAACAAAATCAAGACCTGCATATCAGATGTCCAGAGAGTGAGGTTGTCGCGAAGAAGTTGCATAATCAACGTGCTATCTTTGTAAGATTCCTCGCCTAAGGTATCCAACTCAGCAATTGCTTCATCAAAAGCCTGGTCAAGGCAAGTCATAAAAAGAACATTAGCATATCTCAGCCAGGTTCACATCCAACTGCCTTACAAGGAGTCATTTTGCACGCTCATACCAAAGCTGGTCAATATTGATTGCCTTTCAGATCACAAATTCTTATACAATTATTATATGAATATGGCAATCAGTTTTTTACAAATCTCTATATTTTTCTCCGACTCTTACACATTTGAAGACAACAACAGAAAGTGCAGGATCATATGTATTCAGCATCACTCACCTGTTTTGCAAGATTACAAGCACGGTCAGGAGAGTTCAAAATCTCATAGTAAAACACGGAGAAGTTAAGAGCCAGTCCAAGCCGAATTGGGTGTGTTGGAGAAAGTTCTGTATTTGCAATATCCTGGAATTATAAAAATACATGAACTATAGACGGCCAAATACAATGCAAAAAACAACACTATCACCTATTCATTATGGAAGAAGCATATTGACACAGTAATTTGAGATGCAATATAAGTTGCAAAAGAATCAAGAAAAACAACTCATATCACAGTTGTAACTTCTAACTCCTGACGCTGCAGTTCAAACATTATTTTACAATCTGAAATAACAATTAGAACAAAGAATGAAAATAATTAATATTCCATTTATTTGAAAAGACTCCTTTGAAAGGTGAGATGGTGGGAGCAGTGCACTCTATAATGTTTACTTTTCCAAAATGTAGACATGAAACTAAAAAAAAGTTCAAGAGACGCACAACTTTCCAGGGGAAGCAATTCCCAAATAGTGTTCTATTAGGGGGCTGATTTTTCCAGTGCTGGAATTTCCATTGTCCTAGTCAGTTTAACGAAAGATTTTTATATAATATCATATACCATGATCGATTTAGTGATTCAAATTTTTATCCTCTCTCAGTTAGCTTTCATTTGAAAAGAATCTCCCATCTTGTATCCAAAGTGATAGAGAAGTTGCATGTCTGGTACACCTTCAATTTGGGACCCTCAGTCACCCCATGTTTTGAAATCTGGACATCTATTAACTGGGACTCTAATTTCTAAAAAAAACAAAAACAAAAAACAAAAAACAAAAAAAACAGATACAACTAAAAAGTTCATCATTTTCCAAATGAATAATTTCTTCTCAATTCTTTATTCCTATTAAAAAAACATATACCCCCACAATATATCTTGATCAAGATAGACAAAATTTCATGCTTTCACTAAAATGAGTAAAATTATTTGAGGCTACATTGAATTGTTTTAAATCTAAATAATTCTTCCACAACATGCTTTCATCTAACGAAGCGTAATCTTACTAAATCGATTGTTAACATATCACAACGTTTGAAACTAATGACATTACTCCAGCTAACTGAGAAGCGGAAAGCTTTTATGCTTATAAAATACATTACAACCAAAATAAAGAGAGGGTTGTTTGAATAAACTTTCCTTCAACTGACTAGCCTAACGAATAAGAAGCCTCACATGCATTTACCAATCAAACAAATCAGATGCAAGAAAATAAAACTACAAATTAAAAGAAAAGAATTCATTACAAACCAAATTCCTATATAACTGAACATAAATATAAAGCAACAAAGAAATAACAAAAAAATCAGCAATATAACTAACCTTCCTAATTCTACATATCAAATAATCTATATATGTAGAAATATTATTATATATAGCTAGATATTCTTAAAATAAATTCCATCACAAATTGAGAGTTCAATTTTTCTTCCTAGTCATAATGATCTTCCACTTTCAGAAAATTTTAGTCAACTTTTGTATTGGTTGATTATTTCAAGTTAATCTTTTCTTAAAGCACCTTTAATAGAAAATTTCATTTTACAACGAATGTATCAATCTTCATGAAACCCAACAAAGAAAGGAAAAAAAAACATACTCTACCAAATATAAATAATACAACCTCCGTCCAAAATTAAAAACACATTTTTCATTTTTATCCATTAGTAGACATACATTTCAGACCATAAAGTGGCATAAGTTCCTAACATATAGGTACATTACAATCATTCCACCACTACTACATTTCTAGCAAATTGTAGAGATATATTTGAAAAGATAAAGTTTCCTTGTTTTGGAACACGGAGTATGCGGAAACAATAATCAAACAAGACAAAAAATAAAATCCCCAATTATTAAATAAGGAGATAAATCAATAAATCGATTAGAAAAACACACGCACATATTAGAATAGGCAGTGACTAGTGAGAAGAAACTTCAAACCTGAGCGGCTTTGTATGCAGTAAGAGTACTCTCAGCGGCTTCCTTTCGCTCGGCTCCAGTCTTAAACTCAGCCAAATAACGATGATAATCCCCCTTCATCTTCAAATAAAACACCTTGGAGTCCCCAGCCGAAGCCGAAGGAATGAGCCGCGAGTCGAGGAGATCGAGAATGCCATTACAGATTTTCGAAAGCTCCGTCTCGATCTTCGATCTGTAGTCTCGGATCACCGAAACGTTGTCCTCGTTCCCGCGGCTCTCTTCCTTCTGCTCGATCGACGATATGATCCTCCACGAGGCGCGCCGTGCGCCGATCACGTTCTTGTAAGCCACCGAAAGGAGGTTCCGCTCCTCCACGGTCAGCTCCTCCGTTTCCGATAAGGATCCGGAGACTTTCTCCATGAATTCCACCATTTCTTCGTATCGCTCGGCTTGCTCTGCCAGCTTCGCCATGTACACGTTTTCCTCCCGCAGTGATGATACTGAAGAAGCCATGGTTGTGCGTGTTTGTGTGTGAGAGAGAGAATTTGGTATGTGGGTTTGTGGTGTTTTTCAATTTGAAGGAGTGCGAAAAAGTGAAGGTTTTGGTCTAGAGAGAGAGATTTGGAGGAGGAGAGATATAGGCGGAGAGAGGAGAAAGAAAGTGGATTTTAGGCTTTTTGCGGGACCGTGCAAGCTATTGATAGCGTTGGAAGTGGGAATTTTTATTAGAAGTTCCGGCTCTTTCTAGGACCTTCCATTATATTTTCGACACGTGTAATGATCATACATAATTAATATTCCCTCCGTCCCAAATTAATTGTATTTCTAGGACTTTTTAAAGTCAAATTGACTATTTTTAAAACTAATATTTTTACTATTTTTGCTAACATATAGGTGAAGATATTATAACCAAAAAAAAGTATATACAATTTATTACTAATTTCAATTTTTATAATTTTAGAAATATATTTATATATGCTTAATTATTAATTTTAAAAATAGTCAATTTGACTTAAAAAAGTCCTAGAAAAGCAATTAATTTGGGACGGAGGTAGTATAAATTGGCCCCCACATGTTATGGACTATTGGTTAAAAAAATAATTATTGTACACGTGTCAAAAATGTATAGGAAGATTCTTTTCCTAGTTGGAAGACTTGGACCTCCTAATAAAAACTCAGGAAGTGGACTAGGAGAATAATTTCTAGTCGTTGGATTAAAATTGTGGGACATTTAGATTAGAGGTGGTTCATTCAAAAAAAATAAAATAAAATTGGAGCAGGAACTATTAATTGGGTTAATACAATTTGCAATTAAGGCTAAAGTTTTGGGGATTACTCCATACGTTCCTATATGCCGTTTTACATTTGTACATAAATATTAAAAAAATAATTGTACAACATTAAATATAATATCAATTATTTATAATATTTTTAAATTCTCATAATTGTTATAATTGTCTCATAGTCTCTCATTTGTATTTCCTTCGTCCCGTATTAATATCTTAATTTCTTTTTTAGGATGTTTCACAATAAATATCTTATTTTTATATTTATAACTAGTTTTATCTTATTTTTTCACTTATACCCTCATAATCTTTTTACTCAACTTTTGTTGAAAATTGAAGAAATGAGAAAAGATTTACATTAGAAAGTGATGAATTATTATACAACTATCTCTCTCATATTACCAATATAGCATATCTTCTATTTAATGGCTCTCTAGACTCTTGTTTTCTATTCATTCTAACTTTTAGTACTTATTGGGAATGTGTGAATAACAAAAAAATGATCTAGAAAACTAATTCATATGGGAAGAAGTAATACTTCATAGAAAAGTGGAGAAATACTTCAATTAATAAGAAATTCAAAAGGGCAATTTAGGTTAAAAAAATATATTATTAATTAGCGTGTCGAAATCAATTAGAATATTTATTTCAGGACGGAGGGAGTAATATTTTTCTATAATTTTTTTCTAAAAACTCATTACTCTCATTTACTACTCTCTTTCTCTCTCCCACCTCATAAAACAACTCATTTGATTTTTTAAAAATCTTCTCCACTCTCTCTCCCTCACAATTTACGTTACATTTAAAAACTTTAATTCCATCTTTTTGCATTTTAAACAAGTTAAAAACTGGCGCCATATATAAGGTATTTTTGTTTAATTTTTATTTTTTAAACTTTTCCACTATTTTTGTTTTATAAAAAGCTATGTAAGCCACGGTAAACGAGAGAAAGAGAGAGATGGAAGAAAGATGGTGAAGAAAAAATAGTTGTAATCATGTAGCAAAAATTAGGGAACTGTAATGAGAGAAAATAAGAGTGAGTTTTGTTGTGATAAGGAGATAGAAGAGTTAAAGCATTCAAGAATTATTAATAAAGGTCTCAAAAATTATTAAAACATTCAAGAATTGTTACATAGTGAAAGAGAAAAAAATTCAAAAAGAATAAATTTCTCTACCTTCTACCTCTTTTGCTTATGGGAGGATCTCTTTTCTCAGCTTCTCTTCTTCTGAAGTAGTTCTCTCTCCTTTCATCAGATCTTCTTTGAATCTCTTCCGGAGTCTCTAGGTTCAAGGTCTAGCATGTTGAACCTTTCGTCTCCTACTATGTGAATACCTTGAAGATTGCAACTCATGAAGGCTGGATCACTGGTTGGGAGTCGTGAGCTAGTAGATGTTACTGCACTCGACGATCCTGACCTAGAAGAAAAAGATTGACCTGCGGATTAACTTGACTGTCCTTGACCTAGAGGAATGACATGAGACGTAGGGATTCTAGGAGGAGGAGCAGGAAGTGATGATTGTTGAGATCTTGGCGGCAATCTCCTCTCCCCCTTTTTGTCAGCATCCCTTTCTTTTCGGAGAACTACAACTTCCTCTGATAGTTGTTGAATGGTGGTAACCATTTCTCCAACTTGACTCCTAGTTAGAGTGATGTCGTCACTGATTTCTCTGTATCTAGCTTTTGAGTTATCCCTTTACTAATGAATCAAAGCCATAACAATGTCAGTGCGCTCCAGAGATCAGACAACTACTTCCTTGATGTCAATCAAGGATGAGTTCATTGAGAAGATTTTATCAGATAGAATAGACTCTTTATTTGTTGCTTGTAGAGATGTAAAAGCAGCTTTACGATCAACTATCTGTTTGAAGTATATGTCATCTTGTCCCTTTAGATTATTTATAATAGTTTCTATCAGCTTATTGATTTTAGTGTCAAATTCTTTAGACATTTGCCATAGTACTTTCTCAGCAGTCTTAGCAATATGAAGTAGACTCTTCTAAATGCTAGTTGTAGTAACCTTAAAACCTTAATTGGATTCTTGAGTTATTTTGATGAGCATCAGAGCAAGCTAAGTCTTAGAGGGAACCACTGATACTTTTTTGAAGATCTGTTCCAAAATGGCTTTGAACCTGTCCTTGTTTCCCAAGTTAATATCTTCTAACATGGCATCTTTAAAGGCTGAGCTGCTAGAAGTATGATGAGAAAGTAGAATAAAACCTAAATCTGTAGTATAGAATAAAGAAGATATATCTGTACAAGTATTAGAAGTTGAAGGAATATATGTATGGGTATGAGTATGTGTATGGTCAGGAATATATTGGGGTTATTTTACGATAATAAGGTTAGGTAACTCTACCATCGGAGAGGTAGGAGACTCTATGATCAGAGATTTCTAAGGAGATGGGGTGGGTAGATATTTTGGAGAAATATAAGATGGAGATCTAGTGGTGGTTATTGTAATTTCGTGTATGTGCACACCTAGAGAGGGGGTGAATAGGTGTCTAAGTTAGAAGTGAACAACAATGTTAAATTTTAAATTTTCTACAACAGATATAAATCAGACAGATAAGGTTGTCTGCTTTAGGTTAATTTTAGATACAATCAGACAAGTTACCCTATCTGGATTAGTATATTTCTCAAAGACGAAGAGAAAGTGCAGAATATAAACGAGCAGACTAAGCAAGATAATAAAGATAAATCACACCAAGATTTTTTACGTGGTTCGGCCCTTAACCTCTAACTAATGGCCTAATACACGTCTAATACCAATTGGTATTGGAGACTCTTTTTATTAAACTTTTAAAACTCAATTACAAAGAAAAAAAACTCCTTGTTCAAAGTAGCTTCACACTGGTGGACACCACTGCCCCTTTGCACCTCTGCAACCCTTGCACCTCTACAACCTTGAAGGCTCTCTTTGAACAGACACTATCCAATATTGGATCAATCAAGCCTAACAGTGCTTGAATTCAGAATACAAAGAATTTTAAATACAATTGGCTCTTAATTTCCTGCTAAGAAGAACTAATAATCAATATAATATATAGCTGAAAATAACTTTTGATAGGTTTGGAACTTTGTCTGATATATCTTCAAGAGCGCTGAAACTAATATTAGCTTCCAATGAGTTCCTGTTTAGCCGAAGAAGAGGTGTGTGTGTGTGTGTATATATATATATATATATATATATATATATATTAAGGAACTAACAGCTATAAAGAATTTGTTAACATAAAATCTCATTCTACAGTTGGTATATCTCAGTTAATTGATACTAACGGATATGAAAATAGTTGTTAGCATAAAAGATTAGTCCAGTTATAATATCACATAATCCTAGAAGTTTGGTTTATCCAACGAGAAAGATATATATCCCTCAACAACTATTCAAAATATAAAGAATTCAAAACAGATTAAATAGCATAATATCAGGAGAGGAGTGGTTTATTTGAAATACTCAACAGATTGTCCAACCAACTTGGTTTTCATTAAAAGACTCCTCTTTAAATAAATATCTAAATAGGATATATATGCATATATTCAGGAAATCTATAGCAATACTAACACCTTTGAATTTATCAACTAATGGAATGTTTAAACAAGATTGGACCGAACCAAAGAAAATCAACATAAAATAAATTAAATCAGCCTAAACAAATTTAAATAAAAATCCATTAAACTAAATATAAACCCAATAATATTGTCATCATTAAAATCATAAAAGATATAAACCAACATTCTCCCTCTTTTTGATGATGATAATATACCATATCTTTAACTTCCATACTCCCCCTAAATTTATGCCTAGAATATCACAGAAACTGTTATGAAAGATAGCAATGAAAATGATAAGCCATAACCATAACAGATAATATAATATCCAAACAATACATAATCATCAGATATCATAATAACCAGTCAACTAGTCAATATTGCCATCAGACATAAACAGTCAATATTCTCAAAGTCTAACCCATATATCCAAAAACAATAATTAACATAAATAACCTCCATATATCAGCTCTAAATCAAGCTCCCAAACTTCAGCAGCCATTTCCAAAGTCCAGATATCCATATTCTCAGCCCTCAAATTCTCTCCCCCTTTGGCATCATCAAAACGAGGGGTTTAGTCCTCATCAGAGTTAGGCAAGTTCTTACAAGCTTCAACCAATGCATTAACCTTATATGCAGCTGTGTCAATCTTATTAGAGAATGAATTGAGTGTGACAGAGAATGAATTGACAATGTTAATCACAATGTCTAGTTTTTAGTCCATTTTTTGAATAAGTTCAAATAGCTCAGACATTTGGGGACCAGAGGTTATATGATTAGAAGATTCAGGAACTGGAGTAGGGGAGGGATGAATGGGAGCAGTAGGATCAGGAATATCAGAGTCCTCTATGTCCTAAGGCGTGGTACCATCAACATTAATTTTTAATTTTGAATTCATGAAAACGGTGTCATTAATTACTTCAGTTAACTGAACTTTTTCTTCATGTTCAAAAGAAATACCAAAGTGAGCTAAGATTTTGGTTATAAATCCTCCATAAGGAAAATATTTGGTTTTATTCTTAAGACAACTTTCCATATGTTTAATCATAAGAAGAGCAAAATTAAACTTAATTCTAGAAAGTAATAATGCTGACAGAATCAAATCTTGATAGGTTATATCGGATCTGCCACCTGTTCTCTTCTCAAAGTATAGAAATGCTCTTCACTTAAAGGTTTTGTAAAAATGTCAGCCAATTGATGTTCAGTAGGGACAAATACTAATTTAATTAATCCTTTAGTAACATTGTCTCTTAGAAAATGATGTCTCACTTCAATATGTTTAGTACGAGAATGAAGCACAGGATTTTTTGAAATATTAATTGCACTAGTATTGTCACACATAATAGGCACATTTTCACATATCACATTAAAATTATGAAGAGTTTGTATCATCCACAAAATTTGTGAACAACAACTACCTGCCGCCAAATACTCACCTTCCGTAGTTGACAAGGCAACTGATGTTTGTTTCTTGCTGTGCCAAGCCACAAGGCTTTGACCTAAAAATTCACAGGCTCCACTTGTGCTTTTTCTATCAACTTGGCACCCTGCATAATTTGCATCTGAGTATCCAATGAGTTCAAAGCTTAGAGATACAGGATAATATAAGCCAAGATTAATTGTGCCAGATAAATATTTAAATATTCTTTTTACCGCTTTAAGATGAGATTCTTTTGGTTGAGCTTGAAATCTAGCACATAAGCGTACACTATACATAATATCTGGCCTTGATGCTGTTAAATAAAGTAAACAACCAATCATACCTCGATACATCATATTTACCTGTACCATCAGCAGTTAGCTTGATTGTTGTGCTCATTGGGGTTGACTTTGGTTTGCTATTTTTAAAACCAAATCTCTTCAATAACTCCTTCACATACTTGGATTGATGAATGTGAATCCCTTCATTGGATTGTTTGATTTGAAGCCCCAAGAAGTAGTTTAACTCATCCATAAGGCTCATATCAAACTCATTATGCATACATCGGGAAAACCACTCACACAAAGAGTTAGTAGTAGCTCCAAAAATTATATCATCCACATAAATTTGAACAATTAATAAGTCCTTATTTTTAGTTTTAATAAAAAAGAGTAGAATCAATTTTACCGCGATTAAAACCATTGTCGAATAAAAACTTGCTTAATCTTTTATACCAAGCTCTTGGAGCTTGTTTTAATCCATACAAAGCCTTTTTCAATTTAAACACATAGTGTGGATATTTTTCATGTTCAAATCCGGGTGGTTGCTTAACATACACTTCTTCATTTAAATAACCATTTAAAAAAGCACTTTTCACATCCATTTGATATAATTTAAATTGTCTATAGCATGCATAGGCTAATAAAATTCTTATTGCTTCCAACCTTGCAACAGGGGCAAAAGTTTCTTCATAATCTATACCTTCTTGTTGATTATAGCCTTGAGCTACCAATCTAGCTTTGTTTCTTGTGATTATGCCATTTTCATCAAGTTTATTTTTGAAAATTCATTTTGTACCAATAATAGATGCATTTTTAGGAGGTTTAACAAGTTCCCATACCCTGACACCTTTTGAATTGGCAATAGACCAATTTTCATCTTCAATTGCTTCCTTGGCATTCTTTGGTTCTATTTGTGAAAGAAAGGCTGAAAAGGCACAATAATTCCTTGTTTTCCTTCTTATGTTCATCCAAGTGTTGGGATCACCTATGATCAGATTTGGGGGATGATTTCTCACTGTTATAGATGATCTAGGAAGCCTTGTTTCAATCATTTGTTCTTCAGGTTCAAGCTCTAGAATGTCAAGTTCTGCCTCTAAATATTCGTCTAACTTTTCTTCTAATGCAGACGGGTTGAGCTGTCTGGATTTAGGTGCCTTTATGTATGAGTTTTCTACTAAAACGGACGGGTCAGGCTGTCTGATTTTGCTTGTCTGTTTTCTTGATTCGCCTAATTTTTCTTCTGATTCAGACGGCTTAGGCTGTCTGGATTGAGCTGTTTGAATATCACGATTCAGATTTTCTTCTCTGCCTCTGCCCAAAATCTCTTAGGCAGTTTACTTTCTTGGAGTAAAGTTCTTGCAGTTTCTTGGAGAGTACGATTTTTACGTTCCACCACACCATTTTGTTGTGGTGTTCTTGGTGTTGAAAATTCATGTGTAACAACACCTTTCTCATTGAAATATGGTATAAAGTCCTTTCCAAATTCACCACCGTGGTCACTCCTTATACCAATTAACTTGAGGTTATGTTTTGTTTCAACATTCTTTATGAGTTTTTCAAATTTTGTAAAAGCTTGATCTTTAGTTTTCAAAAATAAAACACATGTAAATCTTGAGAAATCATCAACAATAACTGTGACACCCCCAAATCCGGATACTTCATTTCCACAGGATTTGGTGTTCACTATCCAAATACATCACATCACATCTAACTACCCATTCAAATATAAAGGAAAAACTATTAATTAAAATAAGAATCTCCCATTAAAGGGTTACAACATCATTAATAAATAAATCCCAGGTCATCTAACCTTAACATAACATCAATGCGGAAAACATACTGAAGTCTATTACATAAACATCATTTAAACAAATATAACAAGTCTTCATCACTTGTTTGCTTTTCCTTTGCCCTTACTAGTGGATGGCTCATCAATTCTTTCAACCTTAGCTGCAATGTTATTATGCAAGGGTGAGCAATGATTGCCCAGCAAGTACAACAACAACAATAATAATAACATGCGAAATAATCAATGGATATTGAATAATCGAAGATTCAGCTTTTGAATCAAGAATGTAAGACAAGATTCAAAAGAACGTCTGAGGGTCTTAAGACCATGAACTATGTCCCAGGTTATCAGTATTTCTACTTTAAACCTTTAACAGTCGTAAGACTATATGGACCTTACTTCTCGTACTTAGGGGGATCAGCCCTTTGTACCATGTATGTGCACAACATTTTAACGCTAACGCGTAAATAAAATCCCCTGTATAAGGGTTATTCATCTCAGTTTGACATCGGAGTCTGCACCAAAGGAAGTTTAGTTTGGATTTACTTCAACAACGTTTATAGAATTTAGAACGCTCATCAACTATGGACTAGTCGAATCAATAAGGGTTCACTAGTCAATCAAGGTTCAATAAGATATAATAAATGTTCGAGAATCAAAGACTGAATCTCACAAAAGTACAATTGAATGAAATAGGAATAATAACTTGCTCAAGTAATTAATAGCATTATGAAGCTTGCATTCTAAGACAATGAATTTTAGGAACTTGCGTAATTAAAATCAAGGTAGTATTAGGCAGCTTGCTTTCAACGAAATAATAGATCAAGGTAGAAAACTTGCTCAATAAAGAGTGAAGTTTAGAAAACTTGCCTTGTGCGTAGATTACAAAATAAAATGCACGTTCCTTAATCACCTATACATCAGGTTTATAAAGCAGTAACAAAATTAGTTACAGTATTATAAACACTTCAAGATTCATTCATATCAAATTTTCATTCTAACATCTCAACTGTTTTCTGATTATTAATCTCACTTCAGAAGTTGTAAGTTTAATAATTATGGCAAGATCATACTTATGAATTCCTAAAACTTAACGTTAAGTTAAGGTCTATCAATCTCTATATTCTATAATCAGCAAGTACATGCATTCAACTCAACATCTTGGTATTCGTTCAACACATTAATCTAAGTTTTAAATATGTATAGGGTGACATAGCTTAACTACAAGGAAAGAAATTTTTTTTAACTCTTCCTGCACTAAGCTCGCTAGGGCGAGAATTCCTTCACAAAATTTCTCGCCGAGGCGAGCTTCTGCCGGGGCGAGAAAACTCAGTTCAATGAGCTCGCCGGGGCGAGCTCCCGCTGGGACGAGAAACTCAGTTCATTGAGCTCGTCAGGGCGAGAAACACGAATTCCAAGTTCTGCAGTTCGCGAAGAACGCAGAAACAGGCCAAAAATTTCTAATTTTGTTATTCTTACGTCAAATTAAATATACCCAGTTACTATAATTCATACACAATCATTACCCAAGCCTTCTAGCATGATTCTAACAACTTAAATCACATAAACCATGAATCTAAGAGTCAAATTTTGAGGTTTTTATCATTTTATCAGAGTTTCTTCAAATCTCATGAAATCACACATAACAGGTTCATTGTAACACCAAATTAATCCGTTTAACTATCATTCTTTTCGTTTTTACGTACATAAACATAATTAGTCATTAATTTAACCAATTAGCATGCAAAACCAGTATCAATTTCATACATTTAAGCCATGCTCGTAACTAACTACTCTGTAACTTTTCAGAACTTCAATTAAAACATGATTTCATGGATTTAATCACTCTAAGTCACATATACATCATATAAAATGCGCTTATACATGCTTTCTAACATTTAATCATCATTCTATAAAAATTTAGCCATAGAACTCAGTTTATAGAGAACTCAAAACATGCATTCATGGAGAAAATTAAGAAAACATAATTTAAAGGTTAAAATCTAAGAATTACCTTTGATTTGGTGCTAGATTATGCAACTAGATGAAAAGATTTCCTTCTTCAATTCTTTAATTCCTCTTAAAATTCTCTCTTTTTCTCTTTGTATACTCAGGCATGTTTAGAAAACTGATGCGTATAATGATAATACGTGAAATAAACTAGCAGAATATGGTGTCAGTTAATAACTGGCACCAACTCCCCATAAGGCCATGTTTGGTTACCCATTTATTCCTCATTTCTAATTTATTTTAATAAATAGCTTATAATATAGTTCATGTCACATATTTAAATTAACTAAAGAATCTCATTTAAATCAATTAAATAAAATAGAATAATTCTACATTAAATCACATAGTCACATAAATAAAATTCTCTTTTATTAATAATGACAAATTATTAAATCTCTAATTAATAATTAAATAAATTAGAAATAACATTATACTTATTTAAATAATGCATTTAATCAAATAAACTCAATTAAACACATACTTTAAATATAAAAATTCTTCACGTCAATTTAATTAATATAACACATATAATTAAATTAATCTACCACAAATTCATAAATAAATCAATTAACTCAATAGTCAAATCATCGAAAAATATTTATTCAATCAATAAATATTTTAATTAAGTTACAAAATTCTCGTTCGTCACATCCTTCCCCCCTTAAAAGGATTCTGTCCCCAGAATCACGACTCAATTAATTCGTCCCGTTAATCAATAAATATTTTAATTAAGTTACAAAATTCTCGTTCGTCACATCCTTCTCCCCTTAAAAGGATTTTGTCCCCAGAATCACGATTCAATTAATTCGTCCCGTTACATTCTCCCCCCTTACAAAGATTCTGTCCCCAGAATCGCTACACATAGATTAAGCAAATAGCTGTGGATAATTTCTCATCATCTGATCTTCGAGTTCCCATGTAGCTTCTTTAGCGTTGTGGTTTCTCCAGATCACCTTGACAGAAGGTATAATTTTATTTCGTAGCACTTACTCTTTCCTGTCAACTATCTGAACAGGCTCTTCTTCGTAAGACAAATCTTTCTCAACTTGCAGGGATTCATATTCTATTACATGTTTGTAGTCGAGTTTGTATGGTCGTAACACCGATACATGAAAGACATTGTGGATGTGTTCCAGCGCTGGAGGTAAAGCTACCTCATATGCAACCTCACCAACTCTTCTTAACACTTCAAAGGGTCCAATGAACCTCGGGCTTAGTTTTCCCTTCTTACCAAAACGCATCTTCCCTTTCCAGGGAGATACTTTCAAGAAAACATAGCTACCAGACTCAAACTCTCGATTCTTACGATGTTGATCGGCGTACTTCTTCTGTCTATCCTGAGCTGCTATCAATCTTGCCCTGATCACTTTGACGATTTCTGCAGTCTGTTGTACCAGTTCTGGTCCGAGCAATTGACGTTCACCAACTTCATCCCAACATAATGGAGTTCTGCACTTTCTGCCGTACAACACTTCGTAAGGCGACATGCCAATACTTGCGTGGTAACTGTGACACCCCCAAATTCAGGTACCAATACCTCGAATTTAGTGCTCATGATAAAATACATCCATACACCTCTAAACAACATAAATTAACTAATGCGGAATAAAATAAACATATGTTGTTCATTACAAAAGGTTCACTACGGTCCCAAGGTCTACAACCTTAAATAAATACGTCGCAGAATATATTAATAATACAAAACTATTCTACGATTACACAACGGGATAGTAGATATAACTATTCCTTAAGCTTTCCTTTGCCTTTGTCCGCTTTGGAACTCACCGGCTTAACTGCAATAGGTTCATGATATAGCAAGGGTGAGCAACTACTTTGCTCAGCAAGTTTAAAAGCAAGAATGAAGATATATCATGAATGAATAAGAATAATAGATGCATAGATCAACAATTTATGAACATTGATGAAATAGCTGAAATGACATAATCAAAGTCCAAATGAATCAATGAATAATGATTATTTATTGCTGAGTGGTCCAACCAACCATGAACTTTTGGCCAAAGAGTCAATCATTCGACTAACTCTTTTAAAACCTGGCCCCGTCAGTTGTACTCGAGGGGATCAGCCTCTCGTACACCATGTATATGCATAACATTTAACTCTGACTGCATCGAATAACCGACACATTATAATCCCCTACATAAGGGTTGCTCTCTCAGTCCAAGAATCCGCACCAACAATCGGTTTGGATAGATTTTAAAATAATAACCTGTACATGTCTAACCGAAACAAATGGCGTGGACTATCTCCTTAAACAGTTCATGAATGAAGAACTTAAACGTTTCACAATCCAACAATAGATAATGAATTCAAATGCATAAGCTGCGAATATCAATAATTATCTTGGAGGTGGAGTAATTGACAATAATTAGTCCACTAATATGATTCAAAAGTAATAACTCAATTTGAGTCATGAAATTGGCAACCATATACAACCTGTATAAAATATGAAACCTGCTCAAAATATAATTCGAGTAAGGTTAAGGAAAACTTGCCCAACACAAGGGTTAGACAAGCGTTAGGAAACTTGCATTCAATATATAGAAAGAATGAAGTTAAGGAACTTGCATAACATACACCTGTTTGCACGAAATAAAAAGAATAGTGCATAGGGTTTAGAAACTTGCCCAACACAAGGGTTAGACAAGGGATAGGAAACTTGCCTGATGCGCTGCTACAATATTATAACACACGCTCCTTAATATCCTACACAATTAAGTACATATTTACATAACAATTAGTCACATACCAAATAATGGTTCAAAACGGACGCTACATCATTAAAACACATTGATTGCCACTACGACTACCAAGCCTAAATTGCAATTAGATTATACAATTTCCGCCTTAAGACAATACTAATTTGGTTGACATTTAATAAATAATTAAGCATTTAGGGCTTAACAAAATATGCTTAGTTAACATGTCTAATCATTTAATCCAAGAAAAATATAAGTGTTGGACCCTGCTGAAATGGGCTCATTAGGTCCGACCCGATCCGACCCGGTCTGACTAACCCAACCTGGCCCAAACACGGAGCTCGCGCTGCAGTGCCAAGCTCAAGCACTGGGCCTCACGCTGCGGCGTGAGTCCCGTGTTTTCCCAATGACAGGGCCTCACGCTGCGGCGTGAGCCTTAAGGCTTGGGCCTCACGCTGCGGCGTGAGCCCCGGTCTTTCCCCACTTGCCCCTCGCTGCAGCGTGAGCTGCAGAGCATATGGGTGGCGCTGCGGCGCCATTCTGCAGTAGCCGGATTCTGGGCTTGTTTCCAGAACGCGACTCCGACCTCCGGCCACTCCAACCTCCATATCTCCTTCAATACACAAGCAATTTGGTCCATTCCGGACTCTATGGACTCCTAACTCATGGGGATACAACATATCAAAAATGCAGAGCTACCCATTAACATTAACATGGTCAAATCCTAAGCCAAAGTGTAAAGTTCATACTCTGTTCTTCGAGTTCTTGACATGTTTTACAAGAATCATTACTACGAACTCGTTTTAACTCCTTTTTACTCCATTCCAACTGGGTTAGCTTCATAACCCATGTAACTACAACACCATAGCAACAAATAAAATTAACAAACACAAAATCATAGCTTTACAGTCCTCTAAAATAGTCCGAATGTCCAAAGTCCATGTTTTGTCCATTGTTCTTGCTCCATTAAGCTAAGGTAAGGATTTCTTGCGTTTTTGTTCCACTTGGATGTTATTAATGGCTTACATAACCTCTTAACAACATTTATAAACAATCACAACAAACAAAAACACCAAGAATCGCCAAAAATCCGACCCACAAGCTTAAGAGCTCAAAACTAAGAAAAACTTGAAAAGTTTAACAAGAAATCGAATGGAAAGGATTTGGTTGATGTTTTACCTCTGTAAATCCTTCCTAGAGGTTAAGAAGCTTGGTTAGGCTTGATTTTGAAGGTCCTTCTTGCTTGGTTCCTCCACCCGTGCCCTCTTTTTCTTCCTCCTTCCTTTTCCGGCGAGTTCTTCCTCTTTTCCGGCGACTTCTTCCTCCTTTCCGGTGAGCTCTCTCTGCCTCTCTCTCTCTCTCTCTGCAGAATGGGTTTGAATGAAGAGCTGATGGATTGCAAAAGAGAATGAATGTTTGAATTTGGGAGGAGTGGAGTGAATTAGGGAGAAGTGGAAGAAAAATGAAAATGGGGTTGGTTGCTCAAGGAGCTTGCCGGCAACCTCCCTCTTGCTCAATTCTCATTGGTCCAAAATGAGGGATTGGTTCCCTCTTGGGGTAACAAGCCAAAACAAATACCCGAAAATACCAAAAATATATCCGAAAACTCCCACTTTTGTACCAAAACTGGTAAATAACTCTACCCAAAATTAAAATGGGTACTCCCATAATTATTGGGATGTATAAAAATAATTATTATGGGATTTTTCCATTTATTCGGAACACCCATATAACATATTTCGAATACGGATAAAATCACGTATCAGCTCAAATAAAATTTCCGACACTTGGAAAAATTATTCGTACGCATACACGTATTTATGAAATTTATTAACATCGAAAAAGACACAAAATATTATGGCGTGAATAGTGCCTCGGGAAACGTGCCCCGTGAATAGTGATTTAGCGACGCTACGCGAAATCAATTATTCACTTAAAACAAAACTATAACACATCAAGTTCATACATTCACATGATCTAGATTGTCACACAACCTTTAAACACGTAACACAAATATAATATTAATAAAATATAAAATTTTCATTAATATTCAAAAATTCGAATTACAAGGAAATTTCAGAATTCCCGGTCGTTACAGTAACTGTTGTTGTAAGCAAATTCCACCAATGGTAGATGATCATCCCAATTCCCTTTGAAATCCATGATGCAAGCTCTTAACATATCCTCCAATGTTTGAATCGTTCTTTCACTCTGTCCGTCAGTCTGTGGATGATATGCCGTACTCATACGTAACTGCGTTCCCAAGCATTCCTGTAGTCATTTCCAGAAGTTTGATGTGAAGCACGGATCCCTATCTGAGACAATAGATATTGGAACACCGTGCCTCGAAACAATCTCTTTTACGTACAACTTCGCTAGCTGATCTAAATTGAATCTGATCTTGATCGGTAGAAAATGTGTTGATTTCGTCAGTCGATCTACGATAACCCATACTGCGTCGAAACCTTTATGAGTCGTCGGAAGACCTACTACGAAATCCATGGTGATGTGCTCCCGTTTCCATTCAGGGATTTCTAACGGTTGTAATAGACCGCTTGGTCTCTGATGTTCTGCTTTAACTTTCTGACATGTCAAACATTTGGCTACATAATCGGCAACGTCTCTCTTCATATTCGGCCACCAAAAATGCTGTTGGAGATCTTGGTACATCTTCGTACTACCCGGATGAATCGAATATCTTGAATTATGAGCCTCGCTCAAAATTTCCTCCTTAACCTCTTATACTGGCGGAATCCAAATTCTTTCCTCGAATCTTAATACTCCCTCGTTATCCTCTTTGAATTTTACTTCATCACCTCCAAATATTCTTTTCCTGATTTTATCACATTCTTCGTCTTGAATTTGTGCTTCCTTAACCTTGTCCACCAAAGTTGAACCGATTCTCAACTGAAGTAATTTTTCGTCACACTCCTCCGGAAATTCCACCTCCAACTCCAATTTTGCCATTGCTGTAATTAACTTCTCCTGAGCGGTTAACATAAATAGTTTCTCCCGTCCCTTTCTGCTTAAGGCGTCGGCCACAACGTTCGCTTTACCCGGATGGTATAAAATCTCGCAGTCGTAATCTTTTATTAATTCCAACCATCTCCTCTGTCGCATGTTCAGATCTTTCTGTGTAAAAATATATTTCAAACTCTTGTGGTCTGTATATATTTCACACTTCTCCCCATAAAGATAGTGTCTCCATATCTTCAAAGCAAACACAACCGCGACCAATTCCAAGTCATGGGTAGGATACCCCTTCTCATAGTCTTTTAATTGTCGTGACGCATACGCAATGGCCTTACCGTTCTGCAGAAGTACACAGCCTAGTCCTTTATGCGACGCATCACTATACACCACAAAATTTCCTGTGCTATCCGGTAGAGACAACACAGGCGCCGTACTCAACCTCTTCTTTAATTCTTGAAAACTTTCCTCACACTTCTCCGTCCAAACGAACTTCACCGTCTTCCTAGTGAAATTCGTTAACGGGGTTGCGATTTTGGAAAAATCCTAAATGAATCTCCTGTAGTAACCTGCTAATCCGAGGAAACTCCTTACTTTCGATGGCATTTTCTGCTGATCCCAGTTAAGCACTGCTTCAACCTTTGACGGATCCACCGAAATCTCATCCTTATCAATCACATGTCCAAGAAATTGCACTCGCTCTATCCAGAATTCACACTTAGAAAATTTAGCGTACAACTTCTCTCTTCTTAACGCTTACAATGTCAACTTCAAATGTTCTGCATGCTCTTCCTTAGTTTTGGAATAAATTAGAATATCGTCAATGAATACTACTACAAACTTGTCTAAAAACGGCTTAAACACCCTGTTCATTAAGTCCATGAACGCTGCAGGAGCATTCGTTAGACCAAATGACATCACCAGAAACTCGTAATGACTATAACGAGTTCTTAACGCTGTCTTCGGTACATCTTCCTTCCTCACCTTCAACTGATGATACCCACTCCTCAAATCTATCTTCGAGAAATATCTAGCTCCTTTCAACTGATCAAACAAGTCGTCGATTCTTGGCAACGGGTATTTATTCTTAATCATGACCTTGTTTAACTCCCTGTAATTAATGTAGAGTCGCATCGATCTGTCTTTCTTTTTAACAAACAATACCGGCGCTCCCCACAGTGATACGCTCGGCTGAATATACTTCTTATCTAAAAGTTCTTGTAGTTGCACCATCAATTCTTTCATCTCTACTAGGGCTATACGGTACGGAGCTTTCGATATCGGGGCAGTTCCTGGCGCCAAATCGATTACAAACTCAACTTTCCTATCTGGCGGAAGTCCTGGCAAATCATTGGGAAAGACGTCTACAAAGTCCCTTACAACAGGTATCTCTTCTAATTTCGGACTTTCTTTTCGAGTATCAACTATGTAGGCTAAATATCCCATACAACCTTGTCTTAACAACTTCCTGGCCTGCATCATCGTCAGACAACTCACTTAGCTAGGCGATTTGTTGCCATAAAATACTACCTTTGATGGAGTCATAAGGTTAATACGTTTCTTTTGGCAATCAATTACCGCTCCATAATTGAATAACCAATCCATACCCCAAATAACGTCAAATTCCCCAAGTTTGATTGGGATCAGATCTACTGTCATCACGTTTCCCTTAATGTTCACTTTACAGTTCTTGTGTATGTACCTAACATGAATCACTTCCCTATTCGCAATTTCTTTGTTCAAAGGGTAATCTAATTCCTCCTTAGGCAATTCTAAGTTTTTAGCAAAGTCATCGGATATAAATGAACAAGTAGCACCCGAATCAAATAATACATAAACATCTATATTATTGATCGGAATGATACCTGACACCACATTGCGAGACTGCACGGCATCTTTCACGGTCATGTTGAAAGTCCTAGCAGTAGGTCGGTTTGTTGGTGCTGATCCGGTTATAGTTAATGTGTTACCACCACTGTTCCCCTTGTTGCCTCCTGTTCCTGCTCCTCTTGCTGCCTTCTTGGGACAATCCCTAGCCAGATGATCCTTTGATCCGCATGTGAAACAAGCACCCTTATTTGGATTCGGACAATACGGCGCTATGTGGCCCTCTTGGTTGCAATTATAGCAAACTCTCTTCCCCTTCAAGCAAATCCCCACGTGATTCTTTCCACATGTAACACACGCTTCTACCTTCTTCTTCTGACCTCCTCGTTGATTTCCAGTAGATCCATTATCATTTTACTTCCTCTTCTGATTGTGACCTCCACTTGTACTACCACCCGCTTTGTTATTTTCATTCTCACCTTTCTTCTTCTTCTGCTCCTGGTTATACTTAGTCAGAGCATCACTCCCACATTCGGCAATAATCGCCTTCTTCAACACTCTGGCAAAAGTGTTTAATTGGAACATTGACACCTTGCTATACAACCACGACTTCAATCATTGTTTAAACCTCCTCGCCTTCCTCTCATCCATATTCACTTGATAAGTTGCGAACCTAGCCAACTCATTAAACTTCGCCGCGTATTCCGGTACAGTCATGGTACCCTGTTTCAGCTCTAGAAATTGAATCTCCATCTGGTTACGCGAGCTCGTCAGAAAGTACATCACAAAGAACATCTCCTTAAATCTATCCCATGCGATTACACCTTGACCTTCTCGCACCTTATTCACTTTCCACCAGTAACTAGCCTCTGACTTAAACATGAACGTTGCAAAGGCAGTCTTTTGGTCCTCACTAACCCTCGCAACGTCAAATACTTTCTCCATTTCCATCACCCAGGTTTGGGATTCAATCAGGTTCAGGGAACCCCTAAATTCTGGTGGTCCTACCGCTTTGAAATCTTTAAATGACGTCACTGGTGGAGCTTGCGGCAGATTCGCAAGTGCTCCAGCCAAAAGGTTCACCAACTGCTGAACAGGA
Source organism: Aralia elata (assembly GCA_034770075.1). NCBI lineage: Eukaryota > Viridiplantae > Streptophyta > Magnoliopsida > Apiales > Araliaceae > Aralia > Aralia elata. Next base: position 47,831,981 of record CM068377.1, on the reverse strand, counting down.
TTAACATTGGCGTCGTTGTTGTTAGTAGAGCTCTCTTGAGCTTGTTGACGTGGTTGGCGTCTCAGCGGCATTTTCTGTTCAAGAATATGCGCTTATTAGATCATCACTCAATTTCTTAAGTGTTCAACATTTAACTCAAACAATTCAGGTTAAACATTTAACACATAACATCTTCAAATAAAACTGATATTTCATTCATTCAAAAGTCTTAAACATAGAAAGATAGCATCACTGCTATTTACATCAAATATCCCAAGATCAAACAATCTTTAGGATTAAATAGTCATATTCCATTGTGTATAATCATGCTGGAATTTACATAATAAAATATCATAAATATTTACACATAATTTAAAACGTCTCCTATCACGGCCTACTAAGGTGTCGAACCGCCTTCATACGTTCTTCCTCCATGATACGGAGCATCGTCCTGCGGTCCAACATGTACCATAGTAAGTCCTCAAACTAAACTGGATAGTGGAAAACTCGATCCTGGGCCCTATCAATCGCTGTCTGAAATGTGTAGTCTGTCTCCTCAATCTTAGCCTTGTTTGCTCGTTTGCCTTCTTCAGAAATCTTTGCACGTCGAGCATTATTCATCCAAGCATCCTCTGTTCTAGCACGTTTCGCTGACTCCTCACTCAAATCGTCCTTCAGTTTCTGAATCTAAAATTTCATCTTCTCATTCTCAGCTAAAAGGTCTTCCTTTTGGCTTTCTGTCTGAACTAACTTCCATTCTACGTCTCCAAGACGTATATCAAGATCCTCGATCTTCTCATTCTTCTGATCTATGAGAGTCTGGCGTCTATTTGCCTGTCCCTCTAATTCCCTGACTCTATCCTGCAACTCTATGGTACGATCATACAAGGCATCGTACATCTCGGCATCGATAGAGGTAAGGGGTACCTCCTCGGAATCCTCATCATCCTCCTCAGCCTCTACCTCCTCAGGATCCTCCTCTGGATCAGACTCAGGCTCATACTCCTGACCCATAACCGTGATCAATGGAGATGGTTCTCTGTGTATCAACTGCTCCCGGATAACATGGATATCACGGGGCTCCTCCTCTCCAGCCACTCGGGGCTCAACATCCCTAGGTTGACTGAATCCTCCAACATCCGATATCCTGACAACAAAGTTTAAATTTTAATTAATACTCGACACTAGTCGCAACACATAGGTTGTTAACGCATAAGCACATAGCACATAAAGTCTTTTATTATCTTTAATGAATTTCCTTAATTCATTCCTTAGAACTCGATGAGAGTTTATCACCACTATATTTTTTGACTCTTAAAAGGCTACTACCCAAAGGTTTCCCCACCTAAGGTTCATAACCTACAGCTCTGATACCAACCTGTGACACTCCCAAATCCGGGTACTTCATTCCCACGGGATTTGGTGTTTACTATCCAAATACATCACATCACATCTAACTACCCATTCAAATATAAAGGAAAAACTATTAATTAAAATAAGAATCTCCCATTAAAGGGTTACAACATCATTAATAAATAAATCCCAGGTCATCTAACCTTAACATAACATCAATGCGGAAAACATACTGAAGTCTATTACATAAACATCATTTAAACAAATATAACAAGTCTTCATTACTTGTTTGCTTTTCCTTTGCCCTTACTAGTGGATGGCTCATTAGTTCTTTCCACCTTAGCTGCAATGTTATTATGCAAAGGTGAGCAATGATTGCCCAGTAAGTACAACAACAACAATAATAATAACATGCGAAATAATCAATGGATATTGAATAATCGAAGATTCAACTTTTGAGTTAAAAATGTAAGACAAGATTCAAAAGAATGTCTGAGGGTCTTAAGACCATGAACTATGTCCCAGGTTATTAGTATTTCTACTTTAAACCTTTAACAGTCGTAAGACTATATGGACCTTACTTCTCGTACTCAGGGCATCAGCCCTTTGTACCATGTATGTGCACAACATCTTAATGCTAACGCGTAAATAAAATCCCCTGTATAAGGGTTGTTCATCTCAGTTTGACATCAGAGTCCGCACCAAAGGAAGTTTGGTTTGGATTTACTTCAACAACGTTTATAGAATTTAGAGCGCACATCAACTATGGACTAGTCGAATCAATAAGGGTTCGCTAGTCAATCAAGGTTCAATAAGATATAATAAATGTTCGAGAATCAAAGACTGAATCTCACAAAAATACAATTGAATGAAATAGGAATAATAACTTGCTAAAGTAATTAATAGAATTATGAAGCTTGCATTATAAGACAATGAATTTTAGGAACTTGCGTAATTGAAATCAAGGTAGTATTAGGTAGCTTGCTTTCAACGAAATAATATATCAAGGTAGAAAACTTGCTCAATAAAGAATGAAGTTCAGAAAACTTGCCTTGTGCGTAGATTACAAAATAAAATACACGTTCCTTAATCACCTATACATCCGGTTTATAAAGCAGTAACAAAATTAGTTACAGTATTATAAACACTTCAGGATTCATTCACATAAAATTTTCATTCTAACATCTCAACTGTTTTCTGATTATTAATCTCACTTCAGAAGTTGTAAGTTTAATAATTATGGCAATATTATACTTATGAATTCCTAAAACTTAACGTTAAGTTAAGGTCTATCAATCTCTATATTCTATAATCAGCAAGTACATGCATTCAACTCAACATCTTGGTATTCGTTCAACACATTAATCTAAGTTTTAAACATGCATAGGGTGACATAGCTTAACTACAAGGAAAGAAAATTTTTTAACTCTTCCTGCACTGAGCTCGCCGGGGCGAGAATTCCTTCACAAAATTTCTCGCTGGGGCGAGCTTCCGTCGGGGCGAGAAAACTCAGTTCAACGGGCTCGCCGGGGCGAGAAACTCAGTTCACTGAGCTCGCCGGGGCGAGAAACACGAATTCCAGGTTCTGTAGTTCGCGAAGAACGTAGAAACAGGCCAAAAATTTCTAATTTATTTATTCTTACGTCAAATTAAACATACCAAGTTATTATAATTCATACACAATCATTACCCAATCCTTCTAGTATGATTCTAACAAGTTAAATCACATAAACCATGAATCTAAGAATCAAATTTTGAGGTTTTTATCATTTTATCAGAGTTTCTTCAAATCTCATGAAATCACACATAAAAGGTTCATTATAACACCAAATTAATCCGTTTAACTATCATTCTTTTCGTTTTTACGTACATAAATATAATTAGTCATTAATTTAACCAATTAGCATGCAAAACCAGTATCAATTTCATACATTTAAGCCATGCTCGTAACTAACTACTCTGTAACTTTTCAGAACTTCAATTAAAACATGATTTCATGGATTTAATCACTCTAAGTCACATATACATCATATAAAAGGCGCTTATACATGCTTCCTAACATCTAATCATCATTCTATAAAAATTTAGCCATAGAACTCAGTTTATAGAGAACTCAAAACATGCATTCATGGAGAAAATTAAGAAAACATAATTTAAAGGTTAAAATCTAAGAATTACCTTTGATTTGGTGCTAGATTATGCAACTAGATGAAAAGATTTCCTTCTTCAATTCTTTAATTCCTCTTAAAATTCTCTCTTTCTCTCTCTGTATACTCAGGCTTGTTTAGAAAACTGATGCGTATAATGATAATACGTGAAATAAACTGGCAGAACATGGTGTCAGTTAATAACTGGCACCAACTCCCCATAAGGCCATGTTTGGTTACCCATTTATTCCTCATTTCTAATTTATTTTAATAAATAGCTTATAATATAGTTCATGTCACATATTTAAATTAACTAAAGAATCTCATTTAAATCAATTAAATAAAATAGAATAATTCTACATTAAATCACATAGTCACATAAATAAAATTCTCCTTTACTAATAATGACAAGTTATTAAATCTCTAATTAATAATTAAATAAATTAGAAATAACATTATACTTATTTAAATAATGCATTTAATCAAATAAACTCAATTAAACACATACTTCAAATATAAAAATTCTCCGCATCAATTTAATTAATATAACACATATAATTAAATTAATCTACCACAAATTCATAAATAAATCAATTAACTCAACAGTCAAACCATCGAAAAATATTTATTCAATCAATAAATATTTTAATTAAATTACAAAATTCTCGTTCGTCACATCCTTCCCCCCTTAAAAGGATTCTGTCCCTAGAATCATGACTGAATTAATTCGTCTTGTTAATCAATAAATATTTTAATTAAGTTACAAAATTCTCGTTCGTCACATCCTTCCCCCTTAAAAGGATTTTGTCCCCATAATCACGACTCAATTAATTCATCCCGTTACAATAATAAAATCATAATGATTATTTCCTAAGTTAGCTTATCTCTCGGGTCCAAATAAATCAAGATGCAATAATTAAAGAGGTAAGGATGTAGATACCTGATTTTTGCTTATAAAAGAATTTCTTGCTTGCTTACCTAAATGGAATGCATTACAAATACCTGTCTTTTCATATCTCAGCTTTGGCAACCCTTTAATAAGGTTCTTTGCAACTAACTTGTTAATCAGTTCCATATGAACATGCCCTAACCTTCTATGCCATAGAATAGTTTGATCTTGAACAACAGCTAAGCAAATATCTTGATTTTGATTTTCAAAATTGATTATATATATATATATATATATATATATATATATATATTACCTTCCCTGTTAGCTACTAAAGGAACATTATGTGAAGCTTGAATAATAGCACATTTATCTTTATCAAAGATTACTTTATGACCACTATCCATAAGCTGACTTACACTAATTAGATTATATTTTAAGCCTTCAACATGATGAACATTATCAATAAAGACCTTACCATTACCAACTTTACCTTTAGCAATGATTTGGCATGTGGTGTCATCTCCAAAAGTAACCGTGTCTCCTTTCTTTACAACAAGTGAAGTAAATTTAGTTCTATCACCCGTCATGTGTCTAGAACCATCCACTATCTAGTACCCATTTATGTGATGGTACTTTAGCTTTTAAGCATACCTATAAAACAAAGAAGTAGCTCATCGTTTTGGTACCCACATCTGTTTGGGTTCGGTTTTGTTAGTAGCAAGTAATTCTCCTTTCTTTACCCAAACTTGTTTTATTTTTATTTTATTACAATTAGAATCAAAATGACCTTTAAAACCATATTTTTTGCAAGTAACAAATGGTGAACAATAAAGTGGTTTATGCCTTGATTTACTATTAATCATTATAATATTATTATTAGATTTAAAATCAACATGATTATATCTAATTCCTTGCTTGTCAAGACTAGACCTTTGAGCACCCAACATTATATTCAAATTGTCTTCACCTTGAACAAATTTTGCAAGGTCCTTTTTCAATGATATTATTTCTTCATTATTATCATATTGCACATTCATCATTTTTCCATCATTAAAAGCATCAATACATGTATCTCTCATTTTAGACTTTCTTTTAAATTATCATTTTCCTTTTTAAGAACATTGTTTTCTTCATTTAACTTGTTTGCGCGATTATATAAAATTTTATTATAGTTATCTAAATAATCAATTTCAGCATTTAACTTGGATACTTCACTTGAAGTACAATATTTAACTATTTCTTATTTTTCCTTAATCAAAGTTTCTACTTCTTTCATTAAATCATTTATCCAATTTTTTAAATGAGTATTTTTATCTTTAATACGAATATTTTTATTCTTTAAAACAAGATAATCAGAAATAGTAATTTCACCAAGTTCAGAGTTTACCTCGGATGATTCCTGATTGCTTAATCCAGCGAAGCACAGTTGAGCAGTTTCATCATCTTGATCTTCATGATCAGATTCATCGTCGCTCCATGTCATTAATGCTTTTCTTTTTGAATAATTTGCTTTGTTCTTCCTTTTTAATTGGAAACAGTCTCTTTTAAAATGACCTGGCCTTCTACATTCAAAACATGTTTCTTCTTGTGGCTTTTGCTTGAAGTCTTTCTTGTTGTTGAATGTTTTGCCTTGGAATTTTGACTTGTTCTTCTTTCTAATCAGCTCTCTCAATTTTCGAGTCATCATAGCTATTTCCTCATCGGAGTCTTCATCATCAACTTCTATATAACTTTCAGCTTGTAAAGCTAAAGTCTTCCTTTTAGGTCCCTCATCTTCTTCATCATACCTTCTTAGTTGATTTTCAAATTCTTCAAGCTCTCCAAATAAAGTGAGAGTTTCCATAGTACTGATTGTTGTTGAGTCTTGAAGAGTAGTAACCTTTGGTGTGAACCGTTTGGACTCTAAGTATCTTTCTATTTATCCCTTTGATCAATTTTTTGGCCGAACATACTTAGAGAGTTCATTAGAGTGAGGAATCTAGCTTGAGCTTCTTTGATTGATTCATTCTTTTCTAACTTGAAGAGCTCATATTCTTATATTAGCATACTTAGCTTAACTTCCTTCACCTTAGTAGTTCCCTCGTGGCTCATTATGATTGTGTCCCATATTTCTTTTGCAGTAGTACATGCAGAAACTTTGTCAATTCATCTTGAATCATACCACTCAACATCGTGTTCATGGCTTTGGAGTCATAGGATACCATGTACGATTCATTTGGATCCATTTTCATGAGAGTCTTCGGTTTTTCATCATCATGTCTCGGAATGACAGGCCCATTTTCAACAACCCACCACTCCCATAGGTCTCGTTTGAGATAGATCATCATTCTAAACTTCCAAAAGTTGAAGTTCTCATTTCCGAGCAATAGATGAGGCCTGCTTGTGGATTGACCTTCTTAAAAGTTGAGGTGTTCCATAGGATCTTTCTCTACGACCTTCTAAGATCAATATTAGTAGAGCCAAGCTTTGATACCAAATGTAATTTCGTGTATGTGGCACACCTAGAGGGGGGGGGGGTGAATTGGTGTCTAAGCTAGAAGTGAATAACAATGTCAAATTTTAAATTTTCTGCAGCAGATATAAATCAGACAGGTAAGGCTGTCTGCTTTAGGTTAATTTTAGATACAATCAGATAGGTTATCCTATCTGGATTAGTATATTGCTCAGAGACGAACAGAAAGTGCAGAATATAAACGAGCAGACTAAATAAGATAATAAAGATAAATTACACCAAGATTTTTTACGTGGTTCGGCCCTTAACCTCTAACTAATGGCCTAATCCACGTCCAATACCAATTGGTATTGGAGACTCTTTTTATTAAACTTTTAAAACTCAATTACAAAGAAAAAAAACTTCCTGTTCAACGTAGTTTCACACTGATGGACACCACTGCAACCCTTTGCACCTCTGCAACCCTTGCACCCCTACAACCTTAAAGGCTCTCTTTGAATAGACCCTATCAACTAGTAGATCAATCAAGCCTAACAGTGCTTGAATTCAGAATACAAAGAATTTTAAATACAATTGGCTCTTAATTTCCAGCTAAGAAGAATTAATAATCAATATCATATATAGCTTAAAATAATTTTTGATAGGTTTGGAACTTTGTTTGATATATCTTCAAGAGCGCTGAAACTAATATTAGCTTCCAGTGAGTTCCTGTTTAGCCGAAGAAGAGGTATATATATTGAGGAACTAACGGCTATAAAGAATTTGTTAACATAAAATCTCATTCCACAGTTGGTATATCTCAGTTAATTGATACTAACAGATATGAAAATAGTTGTTAGCATAAAAGATTAGTCCAGTTGGAATATCACATAATCCTAGCAGTTTGGTTTATCCAAGGGGAAAGATATATATCCCTCAACAGCTATTCAAAATATAAAGAATTCAAAACAGATTAAATAACATAATATTAGGAGAGGAGTGGTTTATTTGAAATACTCAACAGATTGTCCAACCAACTTGATTTTCTTTAAAAGACTCCTCTTTAAATAAATATCTAAGTAGGATATATATATATATATATATATATATATATGCATATATTCAGGAAATCTATAGCAATACTAACACCTTTGAATTTATCAACTAATGGACTATTTAAACAAGATTGGACCGAACCAAAAAAAATCAACATATAATAAATTAAATCAGCCCAAGCAAATTTAAATAAAAATCCATTAAACTGAATATAAACCCAATAATATTGTCATCATTAAAATCATAAAAGATATAATCCAACAGTTATTGGTGAGGATTGAATATTATATATATATATATATAGGTGAGAGGGTTTGAGAAAGTGTTTATGTTCGATTATTTTGGGTAACGATCGTAGGTTTTGAGACTCTCTGATCATGGGTTAAGTACTTTAGTTTGAAGTATGCTCTGTGTTTGTAGTGTTGGGCTCTACGAATGCTTCATAGTATAAGAGTGTTTTAGCTTTATTTAAGAAAGAAGTGAATAATCGTGATTTTGTTGAAGATGCCTAAGTGAGAGGAAGAACTTCCATCTAAGATAGTTCTTCTAGCAAACTTCAGAATTCTAGAGAAATTTTAGAAAGGTCTTGAAGGTCCAAGTGATGTAGCTCAGATCTCCCATCAGAAGAGCCTTCATCCAGGGCATAACGGGAAGGAAATATAATAGTAAGTCATTATTATTATCAAAGATAATAGTGGTTTTGTCCAATTCTTCATCTTCGTCAAAGACTCTTTCGCCTAAAACTTTTTGTTCGTTAGACCTAGCTTCTACCTCTTCTGGATTTAGAATTTCTTCAATTAAGGCTTCATCTTCCTCCCCCTGAGATTGTGCATTTTCTGGCTTAGAAGCAGTCTGCTAGGGTCACTTCTGATGTCCTGTACAATTGAATTAATGATCCTTGTGAGCTATAGGGAGTCATCAGAAGAGCTTGCAACTATCTTCTCGCCCTTAGATGCGGCCTTGACTGGTTTTGCAGGCTCAGAGGCCTTTTTAGCCATTTTCTTCTTCTTCTCAGTCATCTTCTTCAATCTTCTCTTATTTGGACGTGGCTCAGGTTCAGATGTGACGCCCCCAAATCCGGGTTCTCTAACCTCGGATTCAATGCTCACGATCCATCATCATCATTCACTTTCTATAAACTATTGCGGAATAATAAACATACATTGTTCATTACAATAAAGTTCTACAATAAATCTCAAGGGTCTAATAACCTTAACTTATTACATACTTTAATAATCTCAAAAGGCTTACATAAATAATTTACATAGGATAACAACATAATCAAACATGCATTATCTATTCTTGTACTTTTCTTTTCCCTTTGTCCTTCTTGGACGTCTCTGACTTAACTGAAATAAACGTCATGATATAGCAAGGGTGAGCAACTATTTCGCTCAGCAAGTTTAAATACGAGGGAGATATATCATGATTATAAAGGAATTTAACTTTTGAATTTTCAACAATGTATAATAATTGTGAAAGAATAAGAATTCAAGTTTCAATAAATGAAAGATTAAGCTGAGTGGTCGGCAATGACCATGAACATATACAGAGGTTGTCAGTATTTAAACTTGTCCTCTTAGTAAGTTTTGGTAATCGAGAGGACCAGCCTCTCATACCCGATGAATATGCATAATCCCTTAATAAGCGGGCAAACAATTGTTTTTCAATATAATGCCTTAGTAAAAGTTATTCTTTTTCTCAGTGTAAGAGTCCTGATCAAATCAATTGGTTTGGAACAGCTTTTAAAACGGATTTGATTTAACAAATTTAAACATGTTTGATCTAGCTGATACAATTATTATAGATCTATCTCATAAACTGTTCATGAATAAAAAAACTTTAATTTATTTCACAGTTCAAATAATAGAACATGAAATCATTTGCACAAAGTGCGAATATCAATAATCATTATGGATGTGGAATAATCAAAAATAATTATCTACTAACATGCTTTGAATAATAACTCAAGTTTGAGTTAGGAAACTTGCCTCGTTTGTAGTCTACTGCTACGTGATTTAATTTATCCGCTTAAGCAATTTAACTTAACTTCCTTTGAAAAACCTATCATTGATCTTCCAATTAGTATATCATATATTTACTCATCACATCATTACTCTATATTAAATTATCTAACATTTAGTCACGTAGTTAAATATTAGACATTACATTAATTTCTTAGTAATATTATCATCCCTTAATAATATTGCTATCACATAAACATTATCTTAAACTCATCTAATATTATTACTCTTAATAATATTTTATTTATTTCTTAGTATTATTAATCAACTAATAATACTTTACCCACTTACTAATATTATTAACCACTTAATAATATTTTAATTATTTAATAATACTTTCCTCTTTTATTAATATTATTAATTACTTAATAATATTTTAATCATTATCAAATATTATTAATTTTTTAATAATATTTTATTTAATTTCGAATATTATTACTCATTTAATAATATTTTATCATCTAATAATACTTTAATCTAATATTATTAATCCTTTGATAATATTTTAATCTAATATTATTAATTTTTTAGTAATATTTTAATCATTTATTTATGCTTTAATTTAATATTATTAATTATTTAATAATATTTAATCCAAATTTTAAGTTAAATATTATTAATTACTTAATAATATCTTAATCTAATAATATTAATTTCTTAATAATATTTTAATCATATATTAGACCAATCAATAATTTATTTTAATTGTTTACCCTTTACAAATTTATTTATTTAATAAACCTAAAATGCCATAAATATAACATTTTATCAATAATAACCAAAATACCCTCCAAAAATCTGTACATACCATGTTTAGGGTTTCTAAGCCATAAAATTACATTTTTAGTATTTATGACATCACACAACCTATTATTCTCATTAATTCATAACTTAAATATTTACATGCAAAATACCAAAATAGTTCTGAAAATTTTTATTTTCTGGAAATTATCAGAATATGGTCCCTTATGAACATATAATTTTTCTAGAATTTTCTAATTTTATTTACTATTTTTAAATGATCCAAAACAGCCAGATTTTGTAACATTTTTCATAAATTGATATTTTATCTAAAAATTACGAAATTTTTTAGGGTATGCTCCAGTCATGATCCTATACCTCCAATAAAAATTTTACAATTTTTGGAGTTACACAAAAAAAGTTATTTTAGTTTACTTTTAAAATAGTTATTTCTTGTAAAATCTATAACTTTCATTCTACACATCCACAAATCACCATCTTTTTACTGGACTCAGTTAACTCATCATATTAACATACCAAATGTTTTTAGAATTTTTAAAGCAAAGAAAAAGGATGAAACTGCCCCTGCAAGCAACTAGCCAGAAACACTGTATTTCTTTTTTCTTAACAAGCTGGACTGTTCCGACCAAAATAGCTCCCAAGGCTTGAAATCAACAGTTTTGAGTGCCACTTCTTGAGTTTAAAAGCTAACTTATATATCTAGCACTCTTCTTTGACGGATCACGAAAAGAAGTTGTAGATTTCAAATGGTAGATGCTCAAAGTAAAGAAAAGTTAGAGTTTTCTACCCTTAGAAAAATAGTTTTACTTTTCTTATTTTGTTTAAGCTTTCTAACACCGAAAATGGTTAGATGCATACATAAAACACTCATAACATGTAAATCAAGAGTTTTAGAGTTAAAAAATATAAGCTCTTTATTTCATCAAAACTATTAAAAGAAAATACATAAAACTAATCAGGGTTTTTACCTTGATTTTATAGCAACCTTTCTTGTTCTTCCCAAATAAGAGATAAACTTGGAATGCATTAAGGATCAAACTCTCTCCCTTTTCTCTCCCTCTTAACCGACCACTTCCTTCCCTCTCTCTCTATTTCTTTCTTCTTTAGCTTTTAGGAAAATTAGATGCAAACTTTGGAAAATAAAGAAATGGAGAGTATCATAGTTGGTACAAATATATGTATATAACCTATACATATATACACTAAATCTCCCAACTTATCTTACCTTCTCTCTCTTATCTTACTCGTAATCTTGGACAAATGAGGAGGCTAAATTATGGAGTGACACATAAGTGTAGTAGGTAATTACTTTGACAATTGAGAGATATGAAATGATTTGATTCATGTGCTATATACTCCCTCCAAGTGCCAGGTACATCCCCCCCTTCTTGCCCAAATTGTTGATTTCATTTATTACATTATTTAGCTTATTTAGCTTCTAAAAATTTCCTTACATGCTTGGGCCAAAGTTTGGGCTTTCTAATTAAAATGATTGGGCCATGTTAATTAGCATGGTCCAATACTTTAATTTTTACCTTACCCTGATTATTTAATTAGGGTTTCTATTTCACTCAATTTAGAATTTAAATACTTACTTACATAGATTTAATTATATAACCCAATTAGGCTTTCTTTAATTAGGTTAAAATAATTAATTAGTGATATATATATATAATAATTCTCTTAAGTTAGTTTACTAGTATATATTTTAAATACTAGAAATCTCCAATAAATATAACCCTTAGGTTATTTAATTCCCATACTTAATATATAATATTAGGTTACAAGGCTTTCTTTTTAATTCTCTTTATATAATAAATAAATATATATACATATTTATAATATATATTTATTTAATCGTATACATATTTCACATAAGTCACAAAATATTTACCATCATTGATAAATATTTAATATATTTATTTAATCACATATTCATTCACTATATGTCACAAAATTTTCAATATCATTAATATTTAATTAATATATTTATTTATAATGTGACTTAAAATTCTTGGTTATTACATCAGACACCTTCATAGTCATCTATTCTATTGTGGGCTTAGGCTAAAAAGCCTTCCCAGCCATCATTTTTTCAGCAGCTTCGTGCTCTACGATCGGAGAGCTGGGAAGCTCTACGATCAGTTCAGCATTGATGGGATCCTCAACAAAGATAATCCTGCCAGCCTTAGCCATCTTAACAACTTTAGCTTTCCTGATCTGCTTCCTATCCCATTCAACAAAGGCTAAACCTTCTTTGGTAGCAGTATCAGTGTCACTTTTGTCTATGTTTTCATAGAATTCTTTAGTTTGTTCTTGAGTGGATTTGGAAGGTGGTTTGATGTTTGTCCTTTTTAGGTATTGACAATTTACGCGTAAGTATACACGATCAACAAGTAATAAAGTAGTAAGTAGAGTATCGTTCCTACGTGGAATATGCTAATAATATTAACCAACTACTAACTTTATATCAATTTGATTTTATTTAAACAAATAGTTAAGGAGTGCGAAATTAGTAAATTAAAATTAAACTAAATGATTGAACAAAGACTAATATCAGATTTTAAAGATAAGATTACAACTTCCCTCAATGCTCGTCTAAATCTTTTCACTCTCTCTTTCGATTAATTAACCATAGCAAGTTGCTAACCGAGACTTTAAAGTATTTATCAAACCTTTTTCGATGGTTAAATAGATTTATCCCTTTTAATTAATTACTATGTTCCTATGTGAAATAATTAAGAACAGATTCATTAATCTTAGATTCTCATAAAAGTTACATGTGACATATATGTATATCCCTATCCTATACAAAAATCATGTTATTCAATCCTAAGAAGAATAATCAAGACATATGTTAATATATCCAGATCTTAACCCAAGATTCTATTTTCTAATATCATCTAGGATATCAAATTAATTGCTGGCCAAACAATTATATCATGAAGCACAAAATATGATAAACAATTTGCATATGATCAATAATAATCGAAACGAGAGCAAATCAATTTAAACTAATCATTGGGTTTCATTGCAATCTTAAAGGAAATTTAGTTCATATTGTAAAAGGAGAACATCATCATTAAATTAATAAGCATCCTTGAATTACACAATGTCGACGTCGGGAATGCAATTTTTCCTAATTTTAGTTATTTCTACCCTTTTTTAAGATTTTAAAATATTTATTTCGCTTAAAGGGTGAGTTTTAGGAAAAAATCAACATAAATGTGAAAATAGTATGCACACAAGCCAATCATATTTGATATGATATAGCATATACTTTGTAATCTTATTCGGTTATTAAAGGGATTTTACTTTATCTATATGGTGCTGTTATTTAATATGTGATAAACCCATAGTTTTAAGCAATGATTTTAGAATCATGATGATGATCATGCTAATGAGATCTAAATTCTTAGATAGCTTAAATACTAAAATCGTTCCTAATCGTTGGATTACTAAAAAGGGGATTAGTGAATCTGGATAGATTAGTACATACGTTGCTTGCTCTTATGAAGAGGATGATTGATCTCATAATCATTTGTGTGGAGACACTAAAGCAAGTATGTAGGTGCTTATTGGAGAATAAGTTAACTGAACGTGGCTCGTTAAGGAATACCTAATGGAGTTTTATTCGGCTGTTAACAAGAATTTCTCTAGTGATAGTAGTACAAGTGATTCTTGGACTTGAGATCATCATAGTATCTTGTGTATGATGAGTTATACTTTGACATGTCCCTTAAGATCTTTAGGGTATATCAAAGGGTATGATTAGGTATAATAAATTATACATGGAGATAGGTGAATGATCAATAAAATATCTACCACATCTAGTAAAAGATGAGAATGTACTATGTGATTCGATAAATGACAACTCAGTAGTTCTTGGCCAAGGAAAAATGAATTCAGAAAGGAGTTTCTAATTTGCATTATTTAGAGTTGTGCATTTAAGAATCGAAATACATATAATTAAATAAAATAAGACATGACAGTAATTCCATATCTTATATTTAATTGAGACATTGTATGGTAGAATGATTGAATTGTACGGTAACTATTCACTGAAAGGTTCTTTTGTGATTAATGTTGAAATCTATATTATCTGGAAAGTCGTTGATCGCTAAGGGGGCTTACCCTTATCGTAGAATAAATATTATTTAATTAAATGAATTATATAGTTTAATTTATTTATTTAAATAAGATTAGAATTGTTCTAATTGATTTATTCACAACCGGTTTAATATGGAGAACCTAAAGGGTCACACCATAAAAGGAAAATATTCATTAAGAAGTAAATGGCATAATTGTAATAATCATGTTTTTGGAGAAAAACAACAAAAATCGTGATCTGAAAAAACCTGAAATCGGCAGTGGCGCGGGGCGTGCTGATATGGCGCGAGGCGCGCCGTCTTTTGTAGGACCAGCGCGGGGCGCGCCGGTCTAACATAAAATCCGATTTTAAATTTTTTTGTATGCAGTTTTTAAAATTAAGATAAAAATTTTATTTTGATTTGAAAAGGATTAAAATAAAGATGTTTATTTTAATTGGGACTGAATTTCATGATAATTAATTAGAGTTGGAATTCGATTCCATGATAACTAATTAGAGTTGAAATTAAATTTTATATTAACTTAAATTACCCATTGAATGATATCAATATATATATTGAATGTTTTAATTTCATGAGATGAATATTATTTATTGATGCATATGGAGATATGCATGATAATAAATATGGATTGATTATGGACTACTGACCAATGCATGACTGGATTTATTTTAGAGGATGCTTGAATGAATGGGTTTTTATAAATGGGGTATGCGTACCTCGTTATTTCTAGTTTTTCTTGATATAAATTGTATCTTCCTCCTATGTACTTCCCCTTGACTGCTGATCAAGGTTTCTATTTATTTTAAATAGTTTATGTAATAGGATTAGTTAGAATTATTTTGAAGAATTGGAGACCAAGGAGCAAGGAGCGCTTGAAGAACCGTTTGTAATGGAGCCCAGGTTTAAATGTAATAGTTATATTTAAATTCAGTTCTTGCACCCTAGGTTTGACCTTTTGGTTCACTTGGTGGCTCTAGTGAACCAAACTAGAATAAAAGTCCATAATCAATCCGGGTAGAATATAGTATTCTATATGTGCATGATTACTATATATATATATTATATTATACAACATGCTTCGCATGTTAAATAATATGATGCGTATTTTATATATATATATATATATATATATATATGCATGTTGTAGACACCCAAATTTTGCGTTTCCTTCTACTAACCATGACAGGAGGGCGAAATCGTCAATTGAACCAGCTTGCAGGAGCAGAAGAGCGGGAACAAGGGCGAGCGCCCGGCCCCGCCGAAATGCTTTGGGCAACCCAAGTTTACGTGACAGCATGATCGTCCGAGGCAGGCATTTCCGAATGAGGTGGCACGTCTCCCGGAAGTTCCCGGACTGCGAAATACGAGCCTGTCAGCGAAAACCGACGTTGCGGTACGAAAATCGAAGCGTGGCACGAAAATCGAGAAAGTCAAGCCCGCCAGCCGCGGATAGATCTGCGGCCAAGTGGGTGCGCCAGCACGAAAACCGGGAAATCAGCACTCAGCAGCTGAGTGCGATGGGAGGCGTGCCAGCTGGCCAGCCGCAGATCTATCTGCGGCCAGCCGCAGATAGATCTGCGGCTGGCTCTGGCCAGCCTATTTAAGCTCGGCAGCAGGCAGCATACAGGAGGTTGGGCAGTTTGCGGAAGAAGAAGAAATCAGCAGCAGTTTTAGCTCGGAAATAGAGAGAAATAGCAAAAGTTCTTGCAACAATTGAGAGAAAAAGAGAGAAATTTCCTTTGTTGTTAGATTATATCATATATATATCTCATATTTCCCTCAATACACAAGTTTCTACACAATTTTGGTATCATTTGCAAGGTGAAAATCTCATTATTTTTGCAACTTCTATCATATCATTTGGCTAAAATTAATGTAGTCTTCATGTAATTTATTGTGAAACAATGAATTAGGGATTATTTGTGAGGTTTCCATTGGAACAAAATTCTTCTCAATAACCCGATGATATTCACGTTTTGATTTCTTGCTTGTTGTACAAGAGATGTATTGGTTGTGGTTCCTTTAATTTGCTATCTAGGATGTCGTGATATTGTTTAGAATTTCCGCGTTGGTTATTTATTGTAATGTTTGATTTGTGAGTACGTAGTAATCGTGGTTGTGAGCCTAGGAAAGCGACCCCGGGGTTCCAATCCGATGATGGACATATCTTGATGTAAGAAGTAGAAATGACGTAGTTTTCATTGTAAATATGTAATCGTTGGGCCTTAAAACGACGCTAAGGCGAGAATCGTGCTTAAGGCCCCGAAATAGTGAAATTTGTGATTGTTGGCGTTCGGGGACATTTTGATGGCTTACATGCCCATGAATAGCCCCGACGCGTGTTTATGCTTGATTTGATTTATGACACGAAATTGATTTCAAAGCTAAATGATAAGATTTTCATAAAAATCAAGCAAAGTAGGATATTAGAATCACGAGGTTAAAATTTGAGAAATGTTAATGAATGTCGATTCCTATCTAACGAGAAAGCTAAAGAAAAATCGTTCTCAAACATCACAAAATCTGATTTTAGAAATAAGTAACGTTTTGTTAAATCTTTGTGCATAGGGTGAAAGAGATTCTAGAAATTGCCCGATCATTTCACGAAAGCAACGTATAGATCTCGATTCCTATTTTGGCAAAGGTTTAAAACTCTTGTTTTGCCAAAACGACACCTAACGAAAATCTCATAGTTTTGACAATTAAAATCAAACCTTTCCCATAAAGCTTTCTCGTGTATACCGAAAAGACATTCCGAAGCGTTCTCAATTTAAAACACGATTTTCCCTAAATCCAAATGATTCTTTCATACAAACTCACCACAACATTCACATAGACACACACCCCACAACACAAGCGCGCACACACACACATTTCATGAATTAAAGGATAGGAAAGCATCAAGATTGCGGTAACCGTGTTTCACGGAAGTCGAGGGGTGCCTAACACCTTCCCCTCACTTAAGCAAGCCCCCGAACTCTATGAATCTCGATTCGCAGACCAATTAATTCGGAGTCACATATGAGCCAGCGATTTATAAAACACGAAAATTCGGATGAGTTGGTACATCCATTTCAAATATACCAACTGGCGACTCTGGTTAATTGGCTCATCATAAAAAAACGATATTTCAAAACCCCGTCGACATCAATGCCGACCTTTTCCAAAAAATCATTAAATCAAAAGGCTAAAAATTGGAAAGGGTTACAACCCCCGCGTTAAGCGAGAAAACCCGGCGTCGACAGCTGGCGACTCTGCTGGGGATCATTAGAGGGCTTAAGCCGCATTAAAATCTTGATGCTATTCTATCCTTTAAAAATTCATGAATATGTGTGTGCATGCGATATTTTGATCTTTTGGTTTTGTTGTGTGAATGTGTGTTGTGTCCAATGAATGAATGATTGAATGAAATGACTTTACTTTAAAGAAATCATTTGCATGCGGTGAGGACGATGAATGTGAATGTATGTTGAGAGAGTACCTCCTCCTGAGGCGAACCTGTCGGTTGCTTATTACTGGACTCGATGGGGCTGCTCCCCGGAGATGGCTCAGGAAACGCACCACTCAAATCCGCTCCAATCGAAAGGGCTCAAACGAGTAGATTGCGAAGATTTGGGAACCTTCATGCCGAAAAGCCCGTGAGAGTAACCCTAGGGTAGGTCAGCCTCTGATAAACCCAACGCAGGAAAAGTCTCTTCATGCCCTTTTACGTTTATGCGTATAAATGTCATAATCCCATTGCAAAATATTCATATATGCTTCCCCTTTATGACAAAAGAAAATACTAACCTCTGTGTTTTGCAGGGAACGACCCGGGAAGCATAATAAATTGTATCTAGCATGCAGTGTCTCAATAAAGGACCGCTAACGTGTTGTTTTGCAGAAAAAGATTAAAAAACCCAAAAAACACACAAAAATTTTACAGCTTTAGCATGCATCCATGTGTTCATTTTCCCGGGACTAAACTTCGAACCGTTGTTTCTATAGGATTGCTCCTCAAACTCGTTCGCAGTCTAAGAAAGCCCAGGTCTCTACCTCTGAAATGGCTGATCTTCCTAACCATAATTCCATATCTCGGGAGGAGTTTGATGATTTTAAAAGACAGATGATGGAAATGGCCACAATGTTAAAGGAACAGTTCTTAATCAGACAGGATCCGGTAAACCAGGGATCGCATAATACTCCACCACCAGGGGATGATCAGAGTCCTCCTAAAAATGGTACAAACTTGCTTAAAGAGGACCAAACCCGACTCAAGGACGAGCCAGTCATCCCAAAGGCCGTTCCCATACCTAGCAGGACAGTGATTACTATCCCAGAGGAAGGGGACCATGACGACCTTCGGAGAAAAATGAAATACATGGAGGAAACCATCCAATCTCTAAAGGGCATAGGCTCCCTGGGCAGGGTTAATTACTCAGATCTGTGTGTTTTCCCCGGGGCCAGATATCCAGAAAAGTTCAAAGTTCCCGAGTTTGAAAAATACAATGGAAAGGGAGACCCCTATACACACTTGAAAATTTACATTGGAGAACTCGGGTCTTATGCCGAAGACGAGGGGTTAAGAATGCAGCTATTTCAGAAAAGCTTAACAGGGGAGGCAAGAATATGGTATGCCCGCCTCGACAACGCCCGAATCCACAACTGGGAGGAATTGGCCCATACTTTCTTAACCCAATACAGCTTTCAGGCCCAGATGGCTCTTGACAGGTACCAAATGACAAAGGTTAAAAAACAGCCTAGGGAATCCTTTAGGGAATATGCGCAAAGATGGAGGGGCATGGCTGCCCAGGTAACTCCCCCGATGAGCGAATCAGAGATGGTAATGACCTTTGTAGACATTCAGGAGGCACCGTATTATGAGAGGGTCATCTCTGGGATTGGAAGACCTTTTGCGGAAATGATTAAACATGGAGAGATGGTTGACCTGGGTTTGAAATCGGGTAAAATCCGGGATCTTACTGCTTTAGAAACTGCTGCTGCTGCCGAGCAAATACAGAATGGAAACTATGGTAGCACTTCCCGGAGAGTCCAAAAGAGGAAGGAAGAGGATGTCTCCCTCATCCTACAAGGGTCGTCCAGTAAAGCAGAAAGCCATCTTCCGGTACAGGCACAGAGGGGAGGGCCACCCCGACAGCCAAATTTCTCAGATCAAAGAGCAGAGGGGCGAAGAAGATATGAGGCCTCGCAAAACCGAGTATTCACCCCGCTCGGGGAGCCGCTTGAACGAGTATTAGCGGTATTAGTAGCCCAAAAGAAGATTGTTGGTTTGGCACCCCCGAGTGACCCAAAGGGTAGAAGGTTTGACCCGAGCAAGCGGTGTGCATACCACTCCAGTTCCCCTGGCCATGATACACAGGATTGCTGGACGTTAAAGCATCGAATCCAAAACCTGATTGACAGTGGAGAGATTGTGGTGGAACAGCCGGATTCCCCGAATGTTAAGGCAAATCCCCTACCAAGACATGATGGGGGGGGAGTCAATGCGACGGAGGCAAGTGAGGCTGGGGGGCCGCCAAGGTTGAACTATGTGCAGAAAATTGAGGAGATGATAAATGTGATACATGACCATGGGAGTGCGAGGATAACGCCCATCAGGTTGATAGGGGTAAGTACGAATAACATAGAGGGACCTATCAAGTTGACAGCTCCGAGGCCCATCATTTTTGCTGCAAGGCCACAACTCCCTATCAGTAGTCTGAAGACTGTACCCTGGAATTACGGGGGAATACCCGAGGAAGCGGCCAGTTGTGCTTCCGTGACGACCAGGGGGAACCCCTTATATCTTCCCGGGCGAGTCCTTGAGAGCCAAAAGAGAAAAAATGAAGAGGTCTCCGAGGAAAGGGCCATAGAGTTTTTGAAAAGGATGGATCACCCAGAAATGAGGGGGATCCAGATTTTAAATGAGGAATCAACCCTAACATCAGTCATGGACTTGGTGTTGTCATCCAGTGAGCATTGCAAAGCCCTGATGAAGGTTCTGGAGGAGGCATTTGTGCCCAAAGAGATCAGTGAGGAGGATTTCGGCCAGTTGGTAGGCCACTTATTGGAAACCGATGCAATATCCTTTACAGATGAGGACATTCCCGAAGAGGGAAGGGGGCACCGAAAACCGCTACACATCGCGGTAATCTCCTCAGGATATGTCATGAATGGGGTACTGATCGACGGGGGATCGGCATTGAATATATGTCCTCTCAGTACGCTGAAGAAAATGAACATCAGTCCCAAGCGCCTGCGGGCCAGTCATGTGGTGGTTCGGGCTTTTGACGGATCCCGGAGAGACACCATCGGGGAGATAGAATTGCCAGTGGAGATAGGACCCTGTACTTTTGATATATCCTTCCAAGTCCTAGATATCACGGCAAGCTACAACCTGCTGCTAGGGAGGCCGTGGATACACATGGCCGGGGCAGTTCCTTCCACGCTCCACCAACAAATCAAGTTGATCATCGATGGGAATCTGGTAACAATCTCGGCCGAATGTGATGACCCTTCTCCTCCCAGGAGTGGCCTACCGGTAATCAATGTGGATGAGTCAGCGGCGCCTGCCAGCTTTCAAGCACTAGAGATTAGCACTCCCCATTATAGATGCCTGGGAGCTCCAGCTGTGAAACCAAGGGTCTCTCCGGAACTCACCTTTGTGGCAAAGGAAATGATTAAAATGAACTTCCAACCTGGACAGGGACTAGGGAAAAGCAGTCAGGGAATCACCAAGCCCATCCACCTACCACAGCAGATAGGCAAAGCAGGATTGGGATACCATGTGGGCGCAGTACGGGGACACCGTCAGGGTGCTACTCCGATTCGACTAATTGGCAGTCCAGCGACCAAAGCCAACAATGAGCAGGGGATCAGCGGACCTATGATTGGGGCAGGGAATGAAGAGTTAACCCCCACACGTAATGAGTCGGCCCGGAGGGAAAGTTTCCTGCAGGAGGTCGCAAAAGAGTTTGAAACCAAATGCTACATCCCCGGACAATCAACAAGCAGTAAGGAGGGGATGAATATTGTCATGCCACCGGGAGCCCAACAAGTTGTGCCTGTCATCGATTGGGCAGGACTGATTATTCCTGGAGAGGGTATGGAGGAGAACTCAGGCGACGTATCCGTAATCATCGGGGAGGTGTCCGATGTGAGGACCTCTGTCATCCAGCGCATTTCAGCTGACCTGACCATCGACAATTGGACCCAGAAACCAGTGATATCCAAACAGGGGTAAAGCTCGACGGCAGGGTGGTTGACCCCAGATGAGGGGGAATGAAGAATTTTTATTTTGTTGTTGTTTTATTTCTGCATAATTGTGTCGTTTCTTCGTGTTATTTGAAATTGCGATCGTCGTGAAAAAATGATTTATATATGACAAGTATTTTGTTTCATGTCAGGTGTACCCATTTGAGTAATCCTTGCCTAACAGATGGTCCTTCAAATTTGAATGATGATTATGATTTTGACATTGAGCTGGATTTCGATTTAATGGGCATTGAACAAGACGAGACAGATTACGACGACGCACCTGACGAGATCAAAGGATGGGTCGAGGATAAGCCCAAACCCAACTTGGACCAAACCATCACCGTTGATATTGGAACCCCTGACAATCCAAAAGAACTCAAGATAGGGACAGACCTTAACCCCAGCCAAAAAGCAGAAATAATTGAGTTACTAAGCCAATATGAGGATGTCTTTGCCTGGTCGCACGAGGATATGATCGGATTGTCCACCGACATTGTGGTGCACCGGTTACCCATCAAGGAGGGTTTCAGGCCTGTCAAGCAGAAACTAAGAAAGTTGAAACCTGAGTGGAGCTTAAAAGTGAAGGAGGAGATCATCAAACAGTTCAGGGCGGGAATCATTATGGTGTCCACTTACCCGGAATGGCTATCCAATGTGGTCCCAGTGGCTAAACCTGGAGGAAAGGTGAGGGTATGCGTAGACTACAGAGATCTAAACAAGGCCAGTCTCAAGGATAACTTCCCGGTGCCTTTCATACACATCCTGGTAGATAACACAGCCCAGTACGAAATGTATTCTTTTGTGGATTGCTTCGCGGGATATCATCAGATAATGGTGGCGGAGGAAGATCGGGAAAAGACCGCATTCATCACCCCCTGGGGCACTTTCTGCTACAGACGACTGGCTTTCGGTCTCACAAATGCAGGGGCTACTTATCAGAGAGCCATGATGGCCTTGTTCCACGATATGATGCACAAGGAGATAGAGGTCTACGTGGATGACATTATTGTGAAATCGAAGGAAGAATCTGATCATATAACCCATCTCAAAAAGCTATTCGATCGGCTCAGAAAGTATAATTTGAAACTCAATCCAGCCAAGTGCGCTTTCGGAGTACAGTCGGGCAAGCTCTTGGGTTTCCTGGTTAGTGATCGGGGCATTGAGTTGGATCCAGCAAAGATTAAGGCCATTGTGGATATGCCAGCGCCTCGCACAGAGAAGGAGATAAGGGGATTCCTCGGAAGGATAAACTTTATCAGCCGTTTTATATCCCACTTGACGACTACATGTGAGCCCATTTTCAAACTGTTAAGAAAAGGGGTTTCCCAAGAGTGGAATGAGCAATGTCAGAAGGCTTTTCAGACCATTAAAAAGCAGTTGACTGAAGCACCAGTGCTGGTACATACCCCCGAAGGATGGGATCCCTCTGTTTATGTATATATCGGTAAATGCCATCGCGATGGGATGTATGTTGGGACAGAAAAATGAGGCGGGAAAAGAGCAGGCCATCTATTACCTCAGCAAAAGATTTAGCCAATGTGAGCAGAATTACACTCCCATTGAGAAGACCTGTTGTGCCCTGGCCTGGGCTGCAGGGAGATTACAGCACTACCTCCATGGGCATACAACGTACCTGATATCAAGAATGGATCCCCTGAAATATATTTTCGAAAGGCCCATGCTGAATTGTCGACTATCAAGATGGCAGTTAATTTTACAACAGTTTGACATGGTGTACGTGACCCAGAAGGCCATGAAAGGGCAGGGAATTGCAGATCAGTTGGCAGAAGCCCCGGCAGGAGGGATGGAGCCGTTTAGAAACTCCTCTCCCGGGCGAAGATATATTTTGGGTATCGCGCGAAAAATGTGATGACGAGGGACAATTCTGGAAGCTGTATTTTGATGGTGCCATGAATGCCGAGGGGGCAGGAGCCGGAGCGGTTTTAGTCTCTATCACCGGAGAACAATACCCCGTGGCCACTAAACTTCGTTTCAGCAATTCGAACAACACCGCTGAATACGAGGGGTGTATCTTGGGACTCCGATTGGCCCGTGACATGGGAGTAAAAAGACTAGCGGTGTTCGGGGATTCAGAGTTGGTAATCAGACAAACAATCGGGGTATACAAACACTAAGGAGCTTCGGTTACTTCCATACCATCGTTGTGTCACCCAGCTTATGCAAGAGTTCGAAGATATCGCCTTCCGCCATATTCCTCGGGGACGAAATGATTTTGCCGATGCATTGGCGACTTTGGCTTCCTTAATCCACGTGATCAAGAGTAGGGACAGTCCACAGATTGAGATCACCGTACAGAATGCCCCGGCATATGAGGAAAATGTGGCAGTGTTATCAAATGAGGTGGTGTTGACGAGGCAGCCCTGGTATCACGACATAAGGGAATATCTGAGAGACAGATCCCTTCCCGATCAGGCAAATCGGACTGAAAGGATGAGAATTCAAAAGATGGCGATGAAGTTTTATCTGAGTGGCGATTCACTTTACAAAAGGGATGCCGGGTTGGGACTGTTGCAGTGCGTAGATGAAACACAGGCCCGAAAGATTATGAATGAAGTGCACGGCGGAGTGTGTGGGCCCCATATGAGTGGACCGATGTTGGCCAAAAAGACCTTGAGGACAGGGTATTATTGGTTAACGCTGAGGGCTGATTGCGATGATCATGTCAAACGATGTTATCAATGTCAGGCGCACGGTAATGTGATCCATACGCCTCCCAATGAACTGCACTGTATGACCTCCCCGTGGCCATTTTCGATGTGGGGAATGGATGTAATCGGACCAATAGAGCCCAAAGCAAGCAACGGGCACCGGTTCATTTTCGTCATGATCGATTACTTCACCAAATGGGTAGAGGCAGCGTCTTTCCCTAAAGTAACTCAGGAGGTCATCGTCAGCTTCATCAGGAATAATGTCATTTGCCGATATGGGCAACCTGAGGTTGTGGTCTCTGACAATGCCAAGAATTTAAACAATGCCCTCATGAAGGGACTGTGTGACCAGTTCAAGATTAAGCACCTCAATTCCGTCATTTACCGTCCCAAAATGAATGGGGCAGTGGAGGCGGCCAATAAGAACATCAAGAAGATCATGGCGAAAATGTCTGCTAATCATCGGGGATGGCCGGATCTGTTACCCCTCACCCTGCTGGCATACCGAACATCCACGCGTACTTCTACGGGAGCCACCCCTTACGCCTTGGTATATGGAATGGAGGCTGTCCTGCCAGTTGAAGTTGAGATGGCGTCCCTCAGAATAGTGATCGACGCTCAGATAGACGAGGAGGATTGGATGCAAAGTCGATACGACCAATTGGCCCTAATTGATGAAAGGAGGGTGGCTGCTGTTTGGCACGGCCAGCTATATCAACAGAGGATCTCCCGATCATATGACAAAAGGATCAGACCTCGGAAATTCAAGGAGAATGACCTGGTGCTAAAGAGAATCATGTCTTGTCAGGACGAAGCCAGGGGGAAGTTTGCCCCGAATTGGGAAGGACCATTCGTGATTAAGAAAGTGCTGTCCGGAGGAGCCCTCATATTGCAAGAAATGGATGGTGAGGTATTTCCACAACCCCTCAATGCTGACTCGGTGAAGCGGTTCTACGCTTAAATTATCAGTTCTTTTTTCCTTTGAGAGCGAACTACGTAGGACCTGATCTCCCAACTTGTGGGGGTACGTAGGCAGCCATCATGGCGCGGTCCGATCCTTTAAAAAATAATCCTTTCCCCAACCAAAACCAATTTTCGATAGCCAGATAAAACCTTCCTACACCCTCAAAACCTTCCCGAAAACCAACTGCCTAACCGGTTTCATCCAGAATACATACCCTGATCCAACCCAAACAGTTATCCAAAATCTGAGATTTCAATCCGACGAAATCAAAAGGTGTGCGGCAATATCTGTCAAATCTCCATCAAGTCTTGAGGAAAGAAAGAAGGCGAAATGTCAAAATCATGGTCAGTTGGATAAAATGATGATCTGATGGAGGGCAATGATACGACAAAAGGGGAAAATGACTAAATTTAAATGCATGTCTATATATATATAAGTCGTTTTATTACAAGATTTATCTTTCAATAACTGATGAAGCCAACATAGTCTATGCAGGAAATAAAATAATCTACAAATCTGAAACTAGCCGAAGCAGGATGGACAGGGTGGTGGATAGATCTGAAGCATCAGCATCTCCTGCAATCTGCTGCCCCATCATATCAATACGATCCAGTAAAGCAGTAGCTCGGCTGACAGTCCCAAAATGAGCATCTACCACTGCCCTGGTCTGAAATACAATGGCCTCTCTATCAGCAATGGCAACATCTCTAGCCCGAATGGCCTCATCTCTCTCGGCAAGGGCGGCATCCCTCGCGGCTTCAGTAGTAATCAGGGCCAGGCGGAGTCGGGAATCCTCAGCGACCCGACTCGGGGCAGAATCGGCTGAAATGGAATGGTCTGCGGTATCTTCTGTGAAAATCACTCCAGAGTCATCAAAGGCCCCCGTCCGACTCAAACTAGCCGAATCCAGGTCTCCACGCAACCACTGTACGTAGGCAAATGTCTGGATGTGACAGCTCGCACTATATTCGGCAAAGATCCTGCGATCCCAAAGCTCGTATACCTGCGATAGATCCCTCTCTGTACAGGATGATATAAGGAATCGGTATGCGGCTGCACCCGCAAAGGAGTGTAAATCCTGTGTCTGATCGAACTGCCCCATAACCGCCAGGGGATGATAGGTCGTCACGCCCCTTAACCCAGCAATGGGAATGAAATCCATGCCAGGCACATGAGTCAAGAAGCTCATGAAGGAGCAATAGCCCGAGTAAACCAATAGATGAAAGGGGTCCTCAATGATAGACAAAAATAATGTCCAGGAGGCCACATCAGTACAACGCGCAGGACGAAGCGAAAACTGCGTGGTTATGTCATGGCTGAAGCAAAACCCTTGGCGACGGAAATGGCCGATGGGACTAAGATGACTCGTGAACCACATGTACAATAAGGTCGAACTCCCTCTGAAGAATCTCCCTCGGAAGAACTGGCAATATGTGGCCGACATATAGGTATCCGCCAATATCATGGGGAGAATGGTGTGATCCTCCTGAAGGGCCCGAACGGCCGCAACAATCCGCATGTCCAAATGATCGGATCCTGCAGGCAAATACAAAACTGAGATGACACAGGCCATCAGAACGCCCACTCTCAAGGCATCCCAGCGCTCCTCGGACACGGAAAAATCACCGAGGAAAAGACGGAAACTGTCAGGTGAGCCGAATCGGTCAATCAAGAATTGAAGAGGAACCATATGGTCTGATGTGGTTACCGGTAATAAGACAGCCCTCCGCAAACCGGTGAAAGTCAAGAATTGACGGCGCATGGAACCAACAGTAACCCTAGCACAGGGACCATCCCAGGGCAAGCCGGTGAAGCGAGCATACTCCTCAAGGGTGGGGGTCAGCTCTACTGTCCCAAACCTAAACACCTGACGGGCAGGGGCCCAATGGCTCAGAAGACCATCCACAAAGCCCGCTGGCACCTGGAAGGTTAATAAGGACCAAGAATGTCCCAAAAGACCATCTGCGATAATCCTGTCTGCCGGCAGTAAACTGTCCAACCAGCGGAAGAGGCTGCCGACCAACCCTGTGGGAGGAATGGAATCCAAACGAGTCACGACATCCGAGGACGACATCTGAAAAAAATAGTATCAAAAAGACTGTACAGGGGTCATTCTCTATCCATAAATAAAAGCATGCATCATACAGTTAATAATGAAACAGGGTGAATTCCATAGAGATGAAAAAGAACTGTGCGTAAATAAATAAATGAGTTCAGTACATAGTGCATGAATGAAAAAGAAATCTAAGCAGGTGCCGATACAAAAGGCCCTATCCTATCCTGGTCTAAATAAAATCAGTATCATCTATGAAAGCAGGATCCTCGAACTGATCCCCTGGAGTCGCCGAGCTCGGAGGACCAAAGTTCATATCAGGGATGTAGGGATGCGCTGTGGCATCAGATGAACTCGGGCCTGCATCATAACCGGCACCGTCAGGATCGTAGGTATAAGCCTCCTCCGGGGCCCGGCCCAATCCTCGAATAAACAGCGACAACTGATCTACCTGACGGGTCAATGAGGCGATCTGATCAGCGTGGGTAGGGGTCCGAACACAGGCAGCCCAATCGGTCATCGTCACCGAGCCTGGAACCATGTCTCCAAGGAAGAAAGTGGCCCGAGTCTGAGGACCGATGGTACGGGGCACCCACCATGTACGGAATGCATCACTCGTAGTGGGACCTGTGGAAAGCATCCGACCATCCTCCCCGGCAAGCATGATCTCTGAAGGCTGAGAATCCAGCGGCCAGAAAGTAGTGAAGGAAAGGGAGTGCGGGATGCGGATCTCTCCAGTGACGCATCTGAATGCGCGCTCTCCCAGATACATCACCCAGCCTCCAACACTCTGCAAAGTGAGGCGACGGGTGGAAAGCTCGAACTCCGGGCCGGAAGGATGCCCGTCAGCAAACCCCACAGTCAAATGCTCGGAGAGGTAGGGAATCCAGACGACGTCGGCAGCCGTGATCAACTCCAGCTGAATACGACAATGTGCAAAGCTGCCCGACACGGGGACCTCCTCCAGAGTACTGTGATGCCATCGCCGACCCCGAGGATAGGTGTCCGGGCCCAGAGTAGTGAGAGGCCTCAGACATGGCAGCCGCTCGTAAGCCCAGAACTGTGAATAGAAACAAGGCAAGGCATGAGTCACTATCAAATACAGAAAAGGATGAAAAGAAAAGAAATACAGTAATAGAGAGGAGGAAGGGACTCACCAGCAGAAAGTGGTAGAAACCGAGCCAGGCATCAGTCTGTCCCTCTGAGCGTAGACGCATGCCGTGGAGGAAATAAGCAAAAGTGAATGACCCCCAGTCGTAATCACCGATGCGGTCCACATCTCTGACCGCTCCTACGACGCTGAAATGAATGGTGGAGGAGTTGTTCCCCAGAAAACAACCCCTCATGATGGTCAGGAACAGGCGTCGTAGCAGAATGTCCCTGGTGCCCTGATCTGCTGGAATAGGCAGCGCATAGAGACCCCCGACTGCATCGACTGCCAAGGCACCAGATCGGATACTGCGGGCCTTAAAGACCCGGTCCTCAGCAGCGAAGCCTAGCAAAGCTCGAACCTCCACAGGAGTGATATCAAGATCCAAGGGGACGCGGGACCCAGTAAACTCAATGCCAGTAATGTACCTCCAGTCCCATGGGGTCAACACGACCTCGCAGTCGAGGAGATGAAGAGACTGCGTCTGGTGGAACCATCGCTCGGATAAAGCCCTCATGTAACCCCAGGGGCACTGGCGGGGGATGATAGTGAAGAAATGTCGGAAGCCCCAAGAGTCCACCATCGCCCGATAGTCACTGTGCAAGGCCGCGTAAAGAGAATAGATGTTGAACCAGTTACCCCTCGGCTGGGTAAACTCGGGTACCTGGGGCAATCACTAAGGGGTCAATCCGGGTAAAAGGAGAATGGAGAAATTGAGAATGAAATCAGAATAGAGCTGAAATATACCTCGTTAGCCACGAGAGATGCCGAGGGGTGACGACTGAGATCCCGACCCAAAAGATCGGGTATCTGCACAGAGGCGCCAGAAGGAGCCTGATGAGTAGATGGAGCCGGTGTGCTGGAGGATGGCCCCTCTGTCGCGACCTCCGGAGGGACAGCCTCCTCAACGTCCGGATGACCAGGACGAATGACAGCCTCCGTCAAGCGACGAGCCTGACGGGTACGAGGGGGAACAGGAGTGGGTGCAGCCCTACGACGGCGAACACCCGAAGTCCGAGAGGCGGAGGAGCTACTGGGCGCATCACGATCCATAGCTGGAATAGAACGGGCGAGAAAGAAGGTAAGTTTCCTTTTAAAATTATGTAATGAACATTTCTAAATTTCTAGCCTCATCATATGATTAATGCAACATGATGCATGCTAAAAAAAAAAAAAAAAAAAAAAAAAAAAAAAAAAAAAAAAAAAAAAAAATAGGCAGAGTTCCGTTTGTAAATTGAACATCCCAGGCATAAGCCAAGCGTGTTTTCCATCAATCAAAGCCTCAAACAGATTTAAATTGCATTCATATATGTAATTACAGCATGTAATGCGTGATTTTATTGCAGAAAAGGAATAACAATATGTGGGACCGCCTCATGAACATAAAATAGGACTCACATAGTTGATACATAGCATGTATATATGATGGTACATTACATAGCATTGTAAAGCATACATTTTATCTCTAAACATGCAAATAGTCAAATGTATAGCAAAACATTGACGAAATTGAAAAGTGACCGGTCAAAGTGTTACCTGTAGCGTGTAGATCAATCCTACCGGAACAGTTTTTGCAGGAAAGTTGAAAAATCGACAAAAAGCCTTTGCGAACAAGCAAAAATCGCGAGGAATATGTGTGAGTTGGAAGTTGAAAGTGACAGATCTGGAAGCGGGACGCGGCTTATAAGCCCGATCTTGGCCGCAGATGTATCTGCGGCTGGCCGCAGATCCATCTGCGGCTGGCCTTGGTGGGCCCCACCTTGCTCCCTTGCAGCCATTTGACGTGTTGAAGTGAAAAGTTTACGAGATGGGTGACCGGCGACGATACCCGGCCCCGACATGACGATCGACCGGCGACGATAACCGGCGATCACGAGATGGATGACCGGCGACGATAACCGGCTCCGACAAGATAACCAACCGGCGACGATAACCGGGGGTTACGAGATGGGTGACCGGCGACGATACCCGGCCCCGACATGACGATCGACCGGCGACGATAACCGGCGATCACGAGATGGATGACCGGCGACGATAACCGGCTCCGACAAGATAACCGACCGGCGACGATAACCGGAGGTTACGAGATGGGTGACCGGCGACGATACCCGGCCCCGACATGACGATCGACCGGCGACGATAACCGGCGATCACGAGATGGATGACCGGCGACGATAACCGGCTCCGACAAGATAACCAACCGGCGACGATAACCGGGGGTTACGAGATGGGTGACCGGCGACGATACCCGGCCCCGACATGACGATCGACCGGCGACGATAACCGGCGATCACGAGATGGATGACCGGCGACGATAACCGGCTCCGACAAGATAACCAACCGGCGACGATAACCGGGGGTTACGAGATGGGCGACCGGCGACGATACCCGGCCCCGACATGACGATCGACCGGCGACGATAACCGGCGATCACGAGATGGATGTCCGGCGACGATAACCGGCTCCGATAGATAACCGACCGGCGACGATAACCGGGGGTTACGAGATGGGTGACCGGCGACGATACCCGGCCCCGACGGGACGATCGACCGGCGACGATAACCGGCGATCATGAGATGGATGTCCGGCGACGATAACCGGCTCCGACAGATAACCAACCGGCGACGATAACCGGGGGTTATGAGATGGGTGACCGGCGACGATACCCGGCCCCGAACGAGACGATAGATTGAAAGAGTGAACCCAACGACTAACAAACACGGTCAAGGGGTTGATACATTGACACTCTTACGAATGTCTTGCATGCATTGCATCTTATGTTGCATCATAAGCTATAGGTGTTGCATCATGTATGTATTGTCAATTCTTATGCACTGTCATTCATGCATCGAGTGTCTATTCTTTATCCTGTTCATTTCATTTATCATTTCATAAACATGATAAAGAGGGGCAGCTGTAGACACCCAAATTTTGCGTTTCCTTCTACTAACCATGACAGGAGGGCGAAATCGTCAATTGAACCAGCTTGCAGGAGCAGAAGAGCGGGAACAAGGGCGAGCGCCCGGCCCCGCCGAAATGCTTTGGGCAACCCAAGTTTACGTGACAGCATGATCGTCCGAGGCAGGCATTTCCGAATGAGGTGGCACGTCTCCCGGAAGTTCCCGGACTGCGAAATACGAGCCTGTCAGCGAAAACCGACGTTGCGGTACGAAAATCGAAGCGTGGCACGAAAATCGAGAAAGTCAAGCCCGCCAGCCGCGGATAGATCTGCGGCCAAGTGGGTGCGCCAGCACGAAAACCGGGAAATCAGCACTCAGCAGCTGAGTGCGATGGGAGGCGTGCCAGCTGGCCAGCCGCAGATCTATCTGCGGCCAGCCGCAGATAGATCTGCGGCTGGCTCTGGCCAGCCTATTTAAGCTCGGCAGCAGGCAGCATACAGGAGGTTGGGCAGTTTGCGGAAGAAGAAGAAATCAGCAGCAGTTTTAGCTCGGAAATAGAGAGAAATAGCAAAAGTTCTTGCAACAATTGAGAGAAAAAGAGAGAAATTTCCTTTGTTGTTAGATTATATCATATATATCTCATATTTCCCTCAATACACAAGTTTCTACACAATTTTGGTATCATTTGCAAGGTGAAAATCTCATTATTTTTGCAACTTCTATCATATCATTTGGCTAAAATTAATGTAGTCTTCATGTAATTTATTGTGAAACAATGAATTAGGGATTATTTGTGAGGTTTCCATTGGAACAAAATTCTTCTCAATAACCCGATGATATTCACGTTTTGATTTCTTGCTTGTTGTACAAGAGATGTATTGGTTGTGGTTCCTTTAATTTGCTATCTAGGATGTCGTGATATTGTTAGAATTTCCGCGTTGGTTATTTATTGTAATGTTTGATTTGTGAGTACGTAGTAATCGTGGTTGTGAGCCTAGGAAAGCGACCCCGGGGTTCCAATCCGATGATGGACATATCTTGATGTAAGAAGTAGAAATGACGTAGTTTTCATTGTAAATATGTAATCGTTGGGCCTTAAAACGACGCTAAGGCGAGAATCGTGCTTAAGGCCCCGAAATAGTGAAATTTGTGATTGTTGGCGTTCGGGGACATTTTGATGGCTTACATGCCCATGAATAGCCCCGACGCGTGTTTATGCTTGATTTGATTTATGACACGAAATTGATTTCAAAGCTAAATGATAAGATTTTCATAAAAATCAAGCAAAGTAGGATATTAGAATCACGAGGTTAAAATTTGAGAAATGTTAATGAATGTCGATTCCTATCTAACGAGAAAGCTAAAGAAAAATCGTTCTCAAACATCACAAAATCTGATTTTAGAAATAAGTAACGTTTTGTTAAATCTTTGTGCATAGGGTGAAAGAGATTCTAGAAATTGCCCGATCATTTCACGAAAGCAACGTATAGATCTCGATTCCTATTTTGGCAAAGGTTTAAAACTCTTGTTTTGCCAAAACGACACCTAACGAAAATCTCATAGTTTTGACAATTAAAATCAAACCTTTCCCATAAAGCTTTCTCGTGTATACCGAAAAGACATTCCGAAGCGTTCTCAATTTAAAACACGATTTTCCCTAAATCCAAATGATTCTTTCATACAAACTCACCACAACATTCACATAGACACACACCCACACACAAGCGCGCACACACACACATTTCA
Source organism: Aralia elata (assembly GCA_034770075.1). NCBI lineage: Eukaryota > Viridiplantae > Streptophyta > Magnoliopsida > Apiales > Araliaceae > Aralia > Aralia elata. The sequence continues at coordinate 47,798,507 of CM068377.1, read as the reverse complement.
TGAATTAAAGGATAGGAAAGCATCAAGATTGCGGTAACCGTGTTTCACGGAAGTCGAGGGGTGCCTAACACCTTCCCCTCACTTAAGCAAGCCCCCGAACTCTATGAATCTCGATTCGCAGACCAATTAATTCGGAGTCACATATGAGCCAGCGATTTATAAAACACGAAAATTCGGATGAGTTGGTACATCCATTTCAAATATACCAACTGGCGACTCTGGTTAATTGGCTCATCATAAAAAACGATATTTCAAAACCCCGTCGACATCAATGCCGACCTTTTCCAAAAAATCATTAAATCAAAAGGCTAAAAATTGGAAAGGGTTACAACCCCCGCGTTAAGCGAGAAAACCCGGCGTCGACACATGTGCGCTAAACAAAAAACAAACCCTTCAAAGAAATCATATTAAGTCCTAAACGTTCAAAGATATTTGGAATATCGAACGTCGCCTTCTAGCATGGTAAAGTGATAGAGTATTAAATATTTAATATGATTTTGTTGTGCACACACAAGGCGAGTATTAAATATTTAAGATGTTGTTTTATCACATTTGATGCTTATTAAGGAATTGAATATTACCGCTTTGTTGTGCACACACAAGGGATATTAATTTTCATTAGACTATTATTTGCTCTTTGAAATATTCATTCTATTTGTTTTGTTAGTTTGATATAGTCCTATTATACTTGCCTAGTCTAAACATATCAACTGACATGCAAAGAGACTTAAGAGACTTTAAACAATCATGCACCAAGCTTCAGTTCACAAACAGAACCTTTTGGCAACTCTGCAGCATGGCGCGGCCGCGCTGCAATTTATAGCTTACTTCTTAGTGTGCTGGGGGTCTTACAGCATCTAATTCAACATGCAAACTCAAAAGTTTGTAAAGTTTAAACCAAACTTAGGTTACTTTTTAAAATAATCAAAATTTTCATTTAAAATTTCTTTAATTCATGCTTTGACAACTCATTTCATGCATAGCTAAGTGGGACATCATTTCAGGTACATTTTTAAGCTTAACTAAGTCTAACAAACATGCTCAGAAGCTTACATAACAAAGAAATTAATTTTTCGTTTCTGAGGACTAGCGCGACCGAGCTGGTTTTGGCTTGGGAAGTGGCGTGGCCGCGCGTCACTTTGACAACCAACATGCTCTGTTTTTCTGCAGTTTGAATTTCAAAACACAAACTTCCTTTCATACTTCATAGCTGCTATATCATCATTCCAGAACTCTGGACTAACCTTTACTTTTAATTCACATTATAAATTTTCACATTTCTCAATTACATTCCTTTAATTTCCAAGTTTTTAGTAATAACTTCTCACTTGGGCATTTAAGCAAATATCTTGAAGGGATAAAATTTAGGAATCCCATTCAGGGCATTTTAAGCATACTTAACCCAGATTTCAATTGAATTCAGTTTTCAATATAACCCAACATTTATATAACAATTTACTTTAACCAATTAACTTCTTAGTATCATTTTCAATCAACAAACTCATAGTAATTTTGCTTAACTAGTTTATAATAAGAGATATGTATCACCTCTTGCTCTTGATTTCTTGAGTAACTCCTTTCTGATAATCCTCAACCCTTCTCTTACTAACACTATACTCTTCTTCAATAATTTGTTTAGAGTAGAGGCTAGGTATTTCAATTTAGAGTAAGTGAGAAATTGATTTACTAAGATGAAGGAAACAAGGAATATTATATGAAATTTGGGCTATATATATAAGGTTCCTATTCTTGCAGAGCACAACACTTGCTCACCACGTTCATAGCATAGCTGACGTTCAAGCCTATGATGCTAATTCAATTGTCAGCTCCTGCTATTCCATCAACTAACTCACTCTATTTAGCTTGCAAGTTACTCTTATTGCATACATACATACATACATACATATATCACATACATTAACATACATAATACACTTATACCTATATTATATAAACTATACATATATATTATTAATACATAACTCAAATAACATATTATTTAATAATTTTAATAAAAATGGAATTAATACATTAAATATTATAATGTATTATATACCATAATATTTCTTATAAAAAAATAGAAACTATACATTAAATAAAAATAATTTATTTAACGCTATAATTTCACCATATTAAAATAATTTAATATTATAAATTATTTTAACTCATCTTATTTAATAGATACACCAATCTGGTATATATATATATATATATATATATATATATATATATATATATATATAATTATTCCCTTTTTCATTTATAAATTATTTCTATCAATTTATTTACATACAATAAATATATAATTATATATTCACTCCATCACATGTATACAAATGGTATACCGCACGTATTCACATATACATTATAATATGATTAATCATTAAAAATAAAAATTTATTTGATTAAATTCTCATTTTTAATAATTAACCGAAATTCAAATCGTTACATTCTTCCCCCTTATAAATATTCCGTCCCCGGAATCGCAAAACAAAACTACTTAAATAAATGAGGATTGTTTTTTTGCATCTTTTTTTTTAACTCCCACGTTGCTTCCTCGGCATTGTGGTTTCTCCATACTACTTTTACTAAAGGTATTGTCTTATTTCTTAGGACTTGTTCTTTCCTATCCATTATCTGAATAGGAATCTCTTCATACGTTAAGTCCTTCTCAAACTAAATAGGCTCATATTCTATCACGTGCTTATAATCTGGCTTATATGGTCGTAAGACCGACACGTGAAACACAATATGAACGTGTTCTAATTTTGGAGGTAACGCTACTTCATAGGCTACTTCTCCGATCCTTCTTAAAATTTCAAATGGTCCTATAAATCGGAGACTCAGCTTTCCCTTCTTTGCAAAACGTATCTTTCCTTTCCATAGGGATACTTTTAAAAATACGTGCGACCTGACTTCAAAATCTCTCTTTTAGCGATGCTGATCTGCATACTTTTTCTGATGATCTTGAGCCGTTATAAGTCGTGTACATGTTAACTTTATGACTTCTGCAGTTTGCTGTACCAACTCTGGTCCTAGGAAATAATGCTCTCTTACCTCATCCCAACACAATGGTGTTTTGCACTTTCTTCCATACAAAGCATCGTAATGAGGCATACCTATACTAGCGTGGTAACTGTTGTTGTAGGCAAACTCTACCAGAGGTAAGTGATCATCCGAACTTCCCTTAAAGTATATAACACATGCTCTTAGCATATCCTCTAAAGTCTGTATTATCCTCTCACTCTGCCAGTCTGTTTGAGGATGGTATGCCGTACTCAACCTTAACTATGTTCCCATATGTTCTTATAAGCTCCTCCAAAAATTTGACGTGAACCTTGGATCTCTATCTGACACAATCGAAATCGGTATGCCATGTCGGGAAATAAGTTCCTTGATATAGAGTTTATCTAACTGATCTAGGTAATACCCCATCTTGATAGGCAAAAAGTGTGTCGACTTTGTTAATCGATCAACTATAACCCATATAACGTCAAACCCTCTCTGTGTACTTGGAAGTCCAACCACAAAGTCCATTGTGATATGATCCCATTTCCATTCAGGAATTTCTAATGGTTGGAGTAACCCATTTGGTTTCTGATGTTCAGCCTTAACTCTTTGACAGGTCAAACATTTACTGACGTATTCCACGACTTCTCTTTCCATGTTTAGCCACCAAAAATATTGTCGGAGGTCTTGATACATCTTTGTACTTCCGAGATAAATTGTGTACCTTGAACAATGGGCCTCTTGTAAAATTTCTTCTTCCAGCTCCGACATTGACGGAACCCAAATTCTTCCTTCAAATCTGATTACTTCATTATAATCGAGTTTAAATTTTCTTTCTTTTGCTTTGGGGATCTTTCCTTTAGCTTCTCACACTCCTCATCTTTGAGTTGTGCTTCCTTGACCTTATCCAACAACGTTGGACAAGTCTCTATTACGTATAACTTTTCTTCCGACTCCTGCAAATACTTTACTTCTAATTCCATTCTCTCCATTGCTGTTATTAACTCGTCTTAAGCTGTCAACATCGTCAACTTCTCCCGACCCTTTCTACTTAAGGCATCTACCACAATATTTGCTTTTTCTAGGTGATAAAGGATTTCACAATCGTAATCCTTGATCAACTCTAACCATCTTCTCTGTCTCATATTCAATTCCTTCTGTGTGAAGATATATTTTAGACTTTTATGGTCTGCATATATCTCACATTTTTCTCCATACAAGTAATGCTTCCAAATTTTTAAGGCAAAAACTACTGCTGCCAATTCCAGATCATGAGTAGGATATCCCTTCTCATAATCTTTCAGCTGTCGTGATGCGTATGCGATAACCTTCCCATGCTACATAAGCACGCATCCAAGTCCTTTATGCGATGCGTCACTATATACCACAAAATTTCCTGTCTTATTTGGTAAAAATAATATTAGTGCTTCACTTAATCTTTTCTTGAGTTCTTGAAAACTCGTTTCATAATTCTTCGACCACACAAATTCACTACAAAAAAATGGGGCTTCAGCAACAACCGATTTTCGTTGCTAAAGGTGTCAAATTTCGTTGCAAAAGGGTTTTGGCAACGACTTTACTGTCGTTGCGTCTTTCGTTGCGCAATGAGCGTTGCTAATTGTTCCGCAACGAACGTATTTTTTTCATTGCCAAAAGTAAAACATTTTGCAACGAAATTTGGCTTTCGTACAGAGACATCGATCCTTTAGCAACAAAATGTATTGTTGCAGAATAATTAAAATTGCGTTGATAAAAACACCATTTCGTTGCAAAAGCCTGCTAATTGGCAACGAAATGAACTCTTTTTTTTTGCAACGCCATGCATTTTCGTTGCAATTGACACCATTTTGCAACGACATTTTTCGTTGTAGTAAATTATGAATATTGTTGCCTAAGCTTGCTTTCGTTGCGGAATGTAAACTTTTTAGCAACGATTTTCGTTCCTGATTATATTATTTGACGACATTATGCTGAATCAGCAACGAAAATGTTTGTTGCTGGTTATTTTTCAATAACAACGAAAGTCGTCGATTAGCAACGACATTATATGTTATCGTTTCTTTATATGTGCAACGAAAGTTGATATGATTTGCAACGATAAAAAATGTTACCTTTTATTTTTGCATTAGCAACAATATCTTCTCCGTTGTTATTAGGTTAATTTTTTGTTGCCAAATATTATATTTTTAATGCCATTAGCAACGAAAATTTGTTGCTAAATGTATAAAAAATTGTTGCTATATTAAAACTTGTTCAATGCTTTGGTAACGAATTATATTGTTGCCAAATTAAAATTTGACATTCTTTTTGTGTACCTGGCTGGCTCAATGTCCCCATTGCAAATAATGGCAAAAATACAAAAAACTAAAATATTATTAACTTAATAAAATCATCCACTGCATAATCATTTATTATCTTTACAATTAACCATCTAAAGCTACCACAGTTTTTCAATTAAAGTATATATCTACATATATAGAGAGAGTATACTTCATAATTTCGTCCCTTGTCTTCCGTAAATGTAGCACGAAAATTTGATGCCCAGTATTGTAAGGCAGGTCGTAGAAGCAATCTTCCTGCATGTATTTAAAAATAATAGCAAGTCAGGAAAATGAAGCAAATAGGTCACCAGAGGCACTTAATGCCAAAATCAAAGACAATAGAGTTGCTACGTGGTACTAATGTACACCGTATTGCTCATAAGCAGAAAAAGACAAATAGGCAATCACAATATCTTTTGCTACAAATCCAAATAGAAAAAGAACCTTCAGTGCGACTATATAATTGCTCTGTTACAAGAAAAAATTGGAATCTTAATCGGCGATTTCATGAATTAATTTCAGTAAGCATAATGGTAAACATATTTTCTGTTACAAGACTTGTAGATTATTTTTATATGTTGACCTCAAGTCAGAATTCAGTCATATTCAACAACCACAAGCATCACACAATCTTAAATACCATCACACAATCTTAAATAACAATGTTTAGATTTCTATATAGAAAGGACAACAATTATGGAAAAGTTGAGGCTATTAGTCAATGTGGAAAAACTTTTCTTGAGACGACAAATTTCCATACAGTATATGCCCCAAAGATGCTAGCTATAATCACAGACATCATAGATTTAATTACACATGAATTCGTATTGATTGCTATTATATTATTTATAATCCATGAACAGGTCTATTAACCTAATTAGAAATTAATAAATAATAGACTTTCAGGACAAGATCTAGAAACAAACCAATACCAGCTTTATTGTTCAATTGAACTGTTTAAACTTTTACGCTACTGTGTGACAATATCAGGGTATCCTGCACCTCAACTTATTGATTTCTGGAGGAACATTATCATACCTGAGCAAAAAGTAACTTGCATTAAGAATTCAAAGTGAATACTCTGACAACAATCTGACCAAATAGAACAATACTTCATGAATTCACAACATACCCAAGTCAATCAACAAAGGGTTTTAGGGCCATTATCTTCTTCTCCGGATCGTTTTGTTGTCCAGTTTCCAGTCTAGGCAGTCCTACCTGCCGATTCGATTTAGTTCCTAAAACATTGGTGTCAATAACCAATACTTGCACTCCTCAGAAATGAAAAATAATTGTGCTGCTTAAAATACTATAATTAGTAAAACATTCAGTGAGACTGACTATAGTAAAGTCCATAACCAACTTGTCTGTCATCATGGCATAATCATATGTGATGGATTCTTGTTACCTAAACTCCCCTCAACACTTCTCTTTACCAATCTCCTCTCAAAATTTATAGGTCCCAAGATCAACATGTATACTTTTAGAAAATGACATGAAATCTCACGTGTTGAATAATATAGATTATATCAACGGATATGCATATGTTTGCTATAACTGGATAGTACATCTACTGAAATGGTGAATTTACCTTCCCAAAATTTGAACAAAATAAAAATAAAGAACCACCACTGCAGATAGCAAGACGCAAGAAAAACGATTGTATAAGAAGTCAATGACATCATGTAGATTTAACATTGATGATGACAAACATTTCTAATTAATAAATCATGTTAAATAATTACATATACAGACTGTAAAATAGATTAAAAGTTTGGGATAAACTTACAGGAAATGGTTCACATTCATTCCATTGTCTAGCCAAATCAATTTCCGTCAAACCATGGAGACCAAGACGACGTAGTCCAGACTCGCTAAACTTCTTAAAAAGTAAATATTTCTCAGCATATATAGTCTTCTCAACTCCAATAATTGGATTTAAAGAAACTCCGTGTAAGGCATCACTATGTACGACAGTGTGTGTGATGGTAGAGATGATATCAAAAAAATACCAATTCTTTGAATAAAGGAGCGGGTGTCCCAATTACATGACCAGTAGGTAAGAGATCCCAGGGTTTAATTGCCCTGCCTAAATCTCCGTTCTCATCAGAAAGCGATAGTATATTCTTAGGAGGCAAGTTGAGTTGCTTTAGTACCTTGATTGACATGCTATTTGAAGAATTAAAGGCAAATACTTAACAAATTACTCTATATTATTTTTGATATGAGAGAAAACCAAGTATCCAAGCATAAGTGTTGAAGAACAGTTGGAAGAAACGATGACCACTGGCTTGGACACGACAATTAAGAAATTTAGGAACAAATATTTTTTCTAGTATTTCACTTCAGTTCTTGAAATATGCATAGGTGTACTTAAGGATAAATTAGTAAATTACATAACACCAGATCAATCTGCACATGAATTTGCATACAAGTCTGCATGTGTGTGTAAGTTGGAGAGAAATTTACTCTTCTTCATTTATGGAGAAACAACTTTTGTTGACAAAGTTTTAAGAGTAGCTGATCATTAATAAAAAAAATCCATTAATTTTAGAAAGTGACTTGTATCCATGCAGTTGAGTGCTCATGCAACAATATGTCACCCTTTACTAGCTTCAAGGACTTTAAAGTTACATAAATAGATCCTTTCCAGTCTTTTACATCTTTACTAGTCTAAACTCTGTCATTATATGAGTAATAGCTTTATGGTTGCTTCTATCATAAAGTTAATTTATTTGGGCATTTACTATAGCAATTCATTCACATACTTATACTTCAATTAATTAGGGTTATAGTTGTACTCCATATGCTATGGGCCTTTTAAATAGGCAGACCTACCATGCAGTTAATGTTAAATTAGGCCATTACCAGTTATGTATATGTTGGTACATTAAATTTAGCTAGCAACCTCTTGTAGGCTAGTCAGTTAATCCAATAGATCCAATTTAAATCTAACCTATCACCTGGATTTGGTATTTTGATCTGTGAACTGAACCCAATATGAATGATCAATATTATTTATAGATATAAATTGAATGATAATGTAATTTTTTTTCCTTCATATGCATCCATATAATAGTTTACTTGTAAGCTTTAAGTTCTTAATAATGCAGGTTGTTATATGTGGATACTACTACTTCAAATTTATTGCAAGTTTTTACTATAATCTGATTGTAACATTAAAAATAATTTCATCTTGGTGCAGATTATTATTTATGGATAAGTAGTGTTATGGGAATATGGGGATAATTGTTGGTCGATTTCGCAATCAATAAAACACGCGCAAGTATACGCGGTCCACAAGTAATATAAGATAAGTAAAGTGTCGAACCCACGAGGAATTATGTTAAATAATTACCAAATATCAATCGCATGTAAAATCAATCCAATTTAAACAATGACAATATGGTTTGTGTTTGTTGTTGATTAAAACTAAAATAAGGGAAATTTAGAAAACAAGATTTTACTAACACGGATAAAGTTCAAGATAAAAAGGTCTAAGATTACAATATCCCCCAACTCTTCATTTAAACATCATACTCTCTCTTATTTGGTAAATTAGAACATAAGAATTGCTATCCGAGAAATCACAAGTATATATAAGCCTCTCTCGATGGTCGAATACGTATTTCCTATTGTGGTGTATAGATATATTTCTATTCTATACACAAGCAAGAATCCCATATCAAGAACAATTAATAAGACACATGTCACGTAAAATCCCATTAACCATTCTATCAATTACCAACTTTCACAATAGAAATCATTAAGCATGATTCTCAAATGGATACATGTGGTATTTAGGTATATGTCTATCCTAAATATAATCAAATTATCAACCCTCAAGAATAATACATAAGACTCACGTCACATAATCTCATACATTATCCATAAAGAACATCTAATTTTCACATGAATTCATAACTAGGTCTCAACTTATACTTCCTCTCTCAATTCCATATAAGTTACCAAAGTAATTACGGGCCAAGCAATTAATCCTTAATCAAAGGTTATAAACTCCAATTCACAAAATGCCTAATTACCATTCAAGAGAGAGCATTCAATTTAAACTATAAGTTGGGTTCCATTGCAATCTTAGAATGAAGAGTTTAGCTCATATTCAATTTCAACAACATCATAATCTGATTACAATACATGGTTTGGAATAACAAAATAAGAATAAAGAACTACAACAAATGAAGATACACCCCTTTTGTGATGATATTCCCGAATTAGTGTGATGTAGTTCTTCTTGAGTTGCTCTTCCTTCCTATTTCGTGCTCCTAACCTCCTTGGTTGATGAAATTCTGATAAGCTTTCTTTTAGCTCCTTTGTTCTTCTCTTTTTAGCTCCAAACCCTAGCTTTTTCCAAGTGTGTAACCAAGCTTCAATAATGCAATACCAACTCCCTGGATGATTTCTCATCTGAATTCCCTCTCTCCTCATTTTCCCGTTCCTGAAATTCCTCCTCTAGTGCGCCACAATAGCAAAACAGACAAAGCCAGCCGCACCAGAAATCGCGCTCTCGCCCCGGCGAGAAAAACAGCCTGGGGAGCTCGCCCCGGCGAAGAAATTGGCTTTGGAGGCTCGCCCCAGCGAGGAAATTAGCCTGGGGAGCTCGCCGCGGCGAGGTCACATGTCTTGCTGAAATTACCCTTTTGCCCCTGGTCCTGCCAAAAACCACCACGATCGTCCACAACTGTTCCCTGCACAACAAAAGCATAAAACGAGTAAATAGATACTAAAAACACCTAAGGATAGCAAAGAATTGAGTTCAAAGGATAACTAATTCGTAGGTATAAAACCCACTCATCAAATACCCCCAAACTTAAGACTTTGCTTGTCCTCAAGCAAAAACAACGGAGATGAAAAATACACAATGCAACTAATTAAATGAATTCAAATGCATGAACTATAAGCCTAGAGCAGCCAAGATAAGGAAATCAAGCCTCAACAATCAGAAACAAATAAACAACAACATCACAACTGTAGGACTATCAGAAATGAGACACGCACCAAATTTCGCCAAATGATTAACCCTTATGTGTGTGTGTGGTCAGAAAGACAGAGTACGCAATGATCACAATTCGATCTAAGAACTATAGTGCTCAAAAGAAGATAAAATAGTCGAGTGCCACTACTAGTATCTCACATACTCACTAGCTTTCATTTCACACTCTATTAACTATATTCTATCACAATCACCGAGTGCGTTTTACGCTCCATCTCGATGATAGTTTTATTTACATCTAGATCTGTGCAATGTCTATCTTTATTAGGCTCTTCAATGTCACCCATGTAGCAAACTTTCCACCGATGACTCCCAAACCAGATGGTCTTAGGGCACCAAGCGTAGAACACTCCAAAGGGCTTACTTGTTCGAATGACACCGGCCACAAAGATAAAACAGTCTAGATTTGCTCATATCTGTCTATATTTCATTTTTCAATTATAACCAGCATCAAGACAGACATCGAAGCATTAAATAAGCATAGAAGTTAAATTATTTTTTTTTCATACTATCCTATCTTTTAATGAGCAATAACAGTTTCAAAGATTTGAACATACAATCTCACGTACTCAACAACACTGATATGTGCATTAGTAACTCAAAGGGTTAAAAATTTAAGAAAATTAGGTACGAGCTAACATTTCTAATATAGCAATTCGAATCCAAAGTGTTGAATATCTTAAAAACAATTTATCACCATGTCATCATCGGCTCTCCTTAAGTGCGCTGCTCAAAAGCTTTCTAAATGCAATTTTTTTTTTGAAAAACAAAGCAGATGATGAATATGTACAATGAATATCACACAAATGACAAGAACAGAAATAATCATTAAAAGCAAGAAAAGTCATTTTGATGATATTATAAATACTTAATTATAACATAAGTTTGAAACATACTACGTGGATGCAAAACTACAACTAAATGCAACATACTAAAATACTATAACATCAAACTAAAAACTCTAAAACACCCCCAAACTTGGAAATAACAATGTCCTCATTGCAGAAAAGATAAAGACATGAAAAACTGAGGACTTCCCTATGATATCACTCGGCGGGGTGATCGTCTGTCTCCTCGACGTCAGAATCTGATGGTGGGAAAGGCGGCAGCGGTGTAGGCACGGGGAAAGGAAGTGGAGGTGCACTCGGGTACTGTGCTGCTAGAACCGCGCTGAAACTAGTGGTGAAGTTCCACATGTGCTCCTGCCTCTCTGCAATGCGCTGATTCTGCCTCTTTAGCCTCCTCTCTAGCTTCTTAGCTCGACTGTCAATAAGTAACTGGAGGCTGCGGATTTGAGTGCTGAATTTTACCTTAGGCCGTGATGAACCGGCAGGCAGCTGAGTATCCTCCTCCTCCTCCTCCTCCTCCTCGGAAGTAGCCTCAATAATAAAGCCTCGGCCACGAGGATGCGACTCGGCTCCATCCCAAACCTTGTACCTCGCAATCAGCCTGTGGTCGAGAAGCTGTGATGGCTGCTGTGTTACCTCATCATCTCGCCACTGCACCCCCGCCTGTCTGCACAGTCCACAAATGAGGGAGGGGTGAGGTAGTCCGCCCTGAACATTACCCCTCAGAAGCCGGCGGATACTACCCTCGATGATGTTCCCTACATCAATCGAGAAATCCATAACAATAGCGTATAGTAACGCTGCCTTCTCCTTCGAAACATCGCTCACGTGCTGGGAAGGCATGAGCTTGGCACTCAGGAAGGCGTACCAAATCTTTCCATACAGGCTGAGGTCCTTGCTGGGGAAGAGAGAAGCACCTCTGTCTCGCCTAGTGATCCATGTGGTACCTGGTTTGCACAACTCAGTTACAATCTTGTCAAAATCAGGCTGCGAGCGAATGAACTCTGTGTACTGGCATAATGCAGGAGGCACCAAGTTGTAGTAGTGATTAATTGCCTGTGCGCTGAACGGTACCCTCATCCCCCTGACTATGGCCTCAAAAGGCTGCCTGTCCTGAGCGTTGGCATAGAACTCCTGTACCACAGGAACCACTGCTGGGTCGGGGTGGTGGGTGAAAGTGTCCCACACCCTCTCATCAATCTGCTCCCAAATCTCTCCATCAACCCCTATCTCTGGCCTGAGTCCTCGCTCGGGAGTTAGAGCTTTACCCGTGATGAAGTCATCAAATCTGTCTGCTGCCTCGGCACTAATAAATTTACTGTGGTCATATTGCCTGGGTGGTGCGGAGGAGGATCCCTCAGTACGAGATCTCTTAGGAGGCATGGTAGCAACTAAGCAGAAATTCTTATTCAAAACAAACCCAAACCCCACTGATATCACTGCAATACAGAATTTCCCCCAAACTTGAATTTTTCACAAACCCACAATTTCCTGCAAGAATTCTCAAAATACACAGCACTATATCTCCAATCCAGCAGTTAAACCAATACAACCACAACTGGGTACCCAAAATCAACTAATTCAAACTATGCAGAAAACTGACAGTTCAAGGTATGAACACTGACAATCCCAACTTAGAATTCACAGAAACCAATTCCAACTACTGATTACCCAGATGCAAACTCAACAATAATTAACAACCAATTACGCAAAAACAGTAGGAAATCAGTTTACCCTTTTGTACCTGGCCTCTGATCGTTGGTGGTTGTAGAGAAATTGGAAAGGTGTGATGGAATTCACCAATTTGCAGCTTGAATCCTCACAGAGATGTAATGAGGCTGAATTCCAACCCCAATTCCTCAAAATGATTGAACAATTTCGTGCGGTATCAATGGTGGTGACAGTAATGGTGAGAAGTGAGAGAAACCCTAAATGGAAGTAGATTGTATGGAAACAGGTTGTTCAATCCTCAATTAAACTGAAATTGAAAGTGGCTTGTGTGCTATTGGTGAAATTCGACTGGTTTGGACCGATTTGGAGGTAGGGTTTTGGGTTGCAGAAGAATGGGAATGAGGGAGAAAGGAGCAGGTTCGAACGGGAAGGGATTTTAAGTTCTGCAATTCCGCGTCTCTCGCCGGGGCGAGAGATTCCCTTATGTTTTTCTCGCCGGGGCGAGAGATTTCAAGTATAAAAACCTCGCCGCGGCGAGCCCCCCCTGCTGAAGCAAAAATTTGATTTTTGAAATTTTCATCCAGGGACCATGCCTAATATCAACTCCCTGTATCCCTGCAACCTACAAAACATACATTAGAAACAATGGGCCAAAAATGACCCTCAAAAGTGACTCGGTGCTCAAAATCCAAAACTAACACACAGTATACTAAATATGAAAAACTTAAAAATTAACTAACATGGAAAATGCAATAATTAAGACACACAACTGAATCATAAAAGGATACGGAAGATGGTGGGTTGCCTCCCACCGAGCGCTTGGTTTTGAGTCCTCGGCCCGACTTTTCATCAATTTCAAGGTTGATCGGCTAAAGTGATCGAGGTCTTTTGGCGAGCGAAGCCGCCACCCCAATAATGCTTAAGGCGTTGCCCGTTGACTTTGAACGTCACTTCCGGATTATCACCATAGACTTCAACAGCTCCGTGTGGGAATGCGTGCTTGACAGTGAAAGGACCCGACCAACGCGATTTGAGCTTTCCGGGAAAAAGCCTCAATCTAGAGTTGTACAGCAATACCGCTTGGCCAGGATCGAATTTTCTGTCAACAATCTTCTTATCATGCCACCTCTTTACCTTTTCCTTGTACAATTTTGCATTTTCATAAGCTTGCAGTCGGAACTCATCAAGTTCATTGAGCTGAAGAAGCCTTTTCTCACCTGCAGCTGTGAGGTCAAAATTCAACTTTCTAATGGCCCAAAACGCCTTGTGCTCAAGCTCAACCGGAAGATGGCATGCCTTGCCATAAACAAGCTGGTATGGTGACATACCAATGGGTGTTTTAAAAGCCGTTCTGTACGCCCACAGTGCATCATCCAGCTTTGTTGACCAATCTTTTCTTGTGGGGTTGACGATCTTTTCCAGGATTTTCTTCACTTCTCTGTTGGAAACCTCCGCTTGTCCATTGGTCTGGGGGTGATAAGCAGTAGCAATTCTATGAGTGACCCCATATTTTCCCAAAAGGGCAGCAAAATGTTTATTGCAGAAGTGACTCCCTTCATCACTAATCATAGCCCTCGGAGTACCGAATCTTGTGAAGATATTCTTTTGAAGGAATTTCAGCACTACCTTGGAATCATTAGCGGGAAATGCGGCTGCCTCCACCTATTTAGATACATAATCTACTGCCAAGAGAATGTATAGATTATTGAAAGAGGGTGGGAATGGCCCCATAAAGTCTATACCCCAAACATCAAAGACTTCAACCTCCAGGATCATGTTTAAAGGCATTTCGTGCCTTTTGGAAATGTTCCCCATCCGTTGACATCTATCACATTTTAGCACAAACTGATGAGCATCCTTGAACAAAGTTGGCCAAAAGAACCCTGCTTGCAACACCTTAGTGGCTGTTTTCTCACCTCCGTAGTGTCCTCCATATAACGAATCATGACAGTGATGGAGAATGCTCTCGACCTCGCTCTGTGGAACACACCTTCGAATCATTTGGTCTACACAATGCTCGAACAAATAGGGCTCATCCCACATATACCTATTAACGTCATGAAGAAACTTTTTCTTTTGCTGCCACGACAAGTCCGGTGGGAGTGTGTTACTAACCAAGTAGTTAGCAAAATCAGCATACCAAGGTATTTCGCCTTGAACCACAAACAGTTGTTCATCCGGGAAAGATTCATTTATTAGAACTTTGTCTTCCTTATCAAGACCCGGATTCTCCAATCTAGATAGATGGTCTGCTACTTGGTTGTCAGTTCCCTTTCTGTCCCGAATCTCCAAGTCAAACTCTTGCAGCAATAAAATCCATCGAATCAATCTCGGTTTAGCATCTTTCTTTGCAATGAGATACCGAATAGCTGAATGATCCGTGAATACCACCACCCTTGTTCCAATCAAGTAAGATCGAAACTTGTCAAATGCATAAACTACTGCAAGCAACTCCTTCTCAGTAGTGGTGTAATTGAGCTGTGCATCAGTTAAGGTTTTGCTGGCGTAGTAAATAGCATGAAAAACCTTCTCCTTGCGTTGTCCCAAAACAGCCCCAACCGCATAATCACTGGCATCACACATCAATTCGAAGGGTTTTGACCAATCCGGAGCAATGATCACTGGTGCAGTGGTTAATTTCTTCTTTAGAAGCTCAAAAGCGATGAAGCACTCTTTATCAAACTTGAATGGCACATCTTTCTCTAATAGACTACATAAAGGCTTTGTGATCTTAGAGAAGTCCTTAATGAATCTTCGGTAAAACCCCGCATGTCCTAGAAAACTACGAATGCCCTTCACTGAGGTTGGTGGAGGTAAATTTTCAATTGTTTCAAGTTTTGCTCTATCTACCTCAAGACCCTTTGACGACACTTTATGCCCAAGTATTATCCCCTCTTGTACCATGAAGTGGCATTTTTCCCAGTTGAGCACTAGATTAGTTTCCACACATCTCTTCAGTATTAGAACTAGATTTTCTAAGCAGTTATCAAATGAATCACCAAACACTGAGAAGTCATCCATGAAAACTTCAACATTGCGTTCTACCAAATCTGAGAAAATAGCCATCATGCACCTTTGAAAAGTGGCTGGTGCATTACACAATCCGAATGAGACCCTTCTAAAAGCAAAAGTACCAAATGGGCATGTGAAGGTAGTCTTTTCTTGATCTTCTGGAGTAATAGCAATCTGATTATATCCCGAATATCCATCCAACAAGCAATAGTACTCATGTCCAGCTAGTCTATCCAACATTTGATCAATGAAGGGTAATGGGAAATGATCCTTTCGAGTTGCTTTGTTAAGCCTCCTGTAATCCATGCACACCCTCCAACCAGTTACTGTTCTTGTTGGAATCAATTCATTATTCTCATTGGCTACAACTGTCATGCCTCCTTTCTTGGGTACACACTGAACTGGGCTCACCCATGCACTGTCAGAGATAGGATAAATTATTCCAGCATCTAACCACTTCAAAATCTCTTTCTTTACCACCTCCTTCATGATTGGGTTGAGTCTCCTCTGATGTTCCATAGTGGGCTTACTATCATCTTCCATCAAGATTTTTTGCATACAGTAAGATGGGCTTATTCCCTTGATGTCGGCGATGGTCCATCCAATAGCAGATTTGTACTCCCTAAGAACCCGCAACAGCTTGCTTTCCTGAAACTCGTTAAGCACAGATGCAATAATAACAGGTAAAGTAGCTGAATCACCTAAATATGCATACCTAGGATGGTTAGGCAAGGGCTTTAGCTCAAGTGCTGGAGGTGTCTCAAGGGATGGTTTCAACCGATCTGTAGCATTCTCAGCATGCTCAAGAGATTCAAACGGAATTTGAAACTTGCTCCCCCGTGGCACTGTATCTAAAATCTGTAGATATTCAACCAAATCTGGATCTTCTATGTCAAACTCTCCCAGAAGTGCAGTTTCTAATGGATCATTGTTTAACACATTCAAAAACTCGTCATTCACAGCTTGCTCGATAACATCCACATTAAAACATTCTTCCTCATCCGAAGGGAATTTCATGGCCTTAAATACATTGAAGTTCACTTCTTGATCCTGAACCCTCATAGTGAGCTCTCCCTTTTGCACATCGATTAAAGTTCTTCCAGTGGCTAAAAATGGTCTCCCCAGAATAATAGGAATGTTTTTATCTTCCTCATAATCTAAGATGATAAAATCAGCCGAAAAGATGAATTTATCCACCTTGACAAGAATGTCTTCAACAATTCCCCTTGGGTATGTAACCGACCTATCGGCAAGCTGAAGAGAAATGTTTGTAGGCTTTGGTGCAGGCAATCCCAACTGAGTATACACGGATAATGGCATGAGATTAATACTAGCACCCAAGTCACACAAACATTTGTTGAAAGAAAGGCTACCAATAGTACACGGTATAGTGAAGCTGCCTGGATCTTTCAACTTGGGAGGTAGCTTTCTTTGCAGCACGGCACTACATTCTTCTGTCAAAGCCACTGTCTCAAAGTCATTTAGCCTTTTCTTCCTAGATAGGATTCCTTTCATAAATTTGGCATAGCTAGGCATCTGTTCTAAGGCCTCTGCAAAAGGAATATTAATTTGCAGCTTCTTGAAGACCTCCAGGAATTTGGCAAACTGTTTATCCAACTTTTGCTTCTACAATCTCTGAGGGAAAGGTACTGGTGGATACACTTTTGGAGTAGGCTCAACACTAGGTTTATCTGTGGTATCTTTCTGCCCTGACTCAGGTGGTACACTGCTGTCCATTTCCTTAGAAAAATCAGCATTAGTCAAGTCCGAAGGAGAGCTTGAGTGGGCTGCCCCCTTTTGCAATTCGGGTTCCTGTAAGGTTTGTTTACCACTTCTGAGAGTTACTGCCTGACATTCCTCTTTCCCATCTCTTCTTGGATTAGTCTCTGTGTTACTAGGAAGAGATCCCTGAGGTCTATTTGACATGGAACTAGCCATCTGCCTAATTTGATTTTTCAAAGCCTTGAGTGCTGCTGCTTGGTTTTTAATCAAGATATCTTGGTTAGCCATGTGTTTCAATATCAACTCCTCAAAATCTGATTTTCTCTCTGGTTGTGGTTGTGAGGTTTGAGCTGCATGATGTTGTTTAGGCTGATTTTGGAACCCTGGTGGATGATGTGGTTTAGGAGCTTGCTGAAAATTTTGATTGTTGCTCCATGAAAAGTTAGGATGGTTCCTATTTCCAGCATTGTAAGTGTTTTGGTACTGATTTGGCGGTCTCTGGTAGCTACTTACAAACTGAACTGCCTCGTGGTCAAATGGGCATTGGTCATTGGCATGTGTTCCTGCACAAACTTCACAAACAACAGCCACCTGTTGCACTTTTGAGTCAGTCAAAGAATCAATTTTCTTTGACATTGCTGCCATTTGAGCTGCTAAGGCTGTGATGGCATCCACCTCTAATACACCGGCCACCTTTGGTTGACTCATCCTAGCAGTAGGCCATTGGTAGTTATTTGCAGCCATAACCTCCAACAAATCAAGTGCTTCTCCATAATTTTTAGCCATAAAACATCCTCCTGCAGCTGCATCTAAACTAGACCGATTGTGAGATCCCAATCCATTGTAGAAGGTATTCAATTGCATCCATGGAAGGAATCCATGATGTGGGCATCTCCGAAGCAAATCTTTAAATCTTTCCCAAGCTTCATACAATGATTCTCCATGGTGTTGTTCAAAGGTAGCAATTTCATTTCTCAATCTAGCAGATTTTGTAGGAGGGAAGAATTTTGCCAAAAATTTCTGTGCTAAGTCTGACCATGTAGTGATGGATCCCGTTGGCAAAGCGTGAAGCCAACTCTTAGCTTTGTCTCTCAAAGTGAACGGGAAAAGTCTAAGTCTCAAAGCATTATCCGTCACTCCAACAAATTTAAAAGTATCACATATCTCAATAAAGCTCAACAAATGCTCATTAGGGTTGTCATTGGGCAAACCCCCAAACTGTAACGAATTTTGCACCATTTGTATTGTTCCCGGTTTGATTTCAAAGGCATTTGCAGTTATTGCCGGTCTTGTGATACTAGACTGTAAATCACTTATCTGTGGCGTTACATAGTCTCTCAATGCTTTTTGTTCCTCTGCCGCCATAGTTTCTTGATTGTTAGAACCCCTGATTCTTTCTCTTCTTAGTCTTCGGGTATTTCTCTCGATCTCGGGATCGTAAGGAAATAACTCAAGACTTTGTGATCGACGCATACAAATCAAGGGTACCTACACAATCAAGTAAACAAAAATTAAAAACAAGTCTAAATTAAGATCAATTCAACTATAATCAATATTGGTAAAATTATTGTAAAATAATTCCCCGGCAACGGCGCCAAAAACTTGTTGGTCGATTTCGCAATCAATAAAACACGCGCAAGTATACGCGGTCCACAAGTAATATAAGATAAGTAAAGTGTCGAACCCACGAGGAATTATGTTAAATAATTACCAAATATCAATCGCATGTAAAATCAATCCAATTTAAACAATGACAATATGGTTTGTGTTTGTTGTTGATTAAAACTAAAATAAGGGAAATTTAGAAAACAAGATTTTACTAACACGGATAAAGTTCAAGATAAAAAGGTCTAAGATTACAATATCCCCCAACTCTTCATTTAAACATCATACTCTCTCTTGTTTGGTAAATTAGAACATAAGAATTGCTATCCGAGAAATCACAAGTATATATAAGCCTCTCTCGATGGTCGAATACGTATTTCCTATTGTGGTGTATAGATATATTTCTATTCTATACACAAGCAAGAATCCCATATCAAGAACAATTAATAAGACACATGTCACGTAAAATCCCATTAACCATTCTATCAATTACCAACTTTCACAATAGAAATCATTAAGCATGATTCTCAAATGGATACATGTGGTATTTAGGTATATGTCTATCCTAAATACAATCAAATTATCAACCCTCAAGAATAATACATAAGACTCACGTCACATAATCTCATACATTATCCATAAAGAACATCTAATTTTCACATGAATTCATAACTAGGTCTCAACTTATACTTCCTCTCTCAATTCCATATAAGTTACCAAAGTAATTACGGGCCAAGCAATTAATCCTTAATCAAAGGTTATAAACTCCAATTCACAAAATGCCTAATTACCATTCAAGAGAGAGCATTCAATTTAAACTACAAGTTGGGTTCCATTGCAATCTTAGAATGAAGAGTTTAGCTCATATTCAATTTCAACAACATCATAATCTGATTACAGTACATGGTTTGGAATAACAAAATAAGAATAAAGAACTACAACAAATGAAGATACACCCCTTTTGTGATGATATTCCCGAATTAGTGTGATGTAGTTCTTCTTGAGTTGCTCTTCCTTCCTATTTCGTGCTCCTAACCTCCTTGGTTGATGAAATTCTAATAAGCTTTCTTTTAGCTCCTTTGTTCTTCTCTTTTTAGCTCCAAACCCTAGCTTTTTCCAAGTGTGTAACCAAGCTTCAATAATGCAATACCAACTCCCTGGATGATTTCTCATCTGAATTCCCTCTCTCCTCATTTTCCCGTTCCTGAAATTCCTCCTCTAGTGCGCCACAATAGCAAAACAGACAAAGCCAGTCGCACCAGAAATCGCGCTCTCGCCCCGGCGAGAAAAACAGCCTGGGGAGCTCGCCCCGGCGAGGGCTCGCCCCGGCGAAGAAATTGGCCTTAGAGGCTCGCCCCGGCGAGAGCTCGCCCCTATGAGGAAATTGGCCTGGGGAGCTCGCCGCGGCGAGGTCACATGTCTTGTTGAAATTACCCTTTTGCCCCTGGTCCTGCCAAAAACCACCACGATCGTCCACAACTGTTCCCTGCACAACAAAAGCATAAAACGAGTAAATAGATACTAAAAACACCTAAGGATAGCAAAGAATTGAGTTCAAAGGATAACTAATTCGTATGTATAAAACCCACTCATCAATAATCTACTGGGGCCATAATACAAATCTAGCTTCTATGGGTTTGGTGGCCATACAACATACTCAAGGTAGTGTCAATTTTGATTGCAATGGGAAGATTGATGTCTAAGTTTTATTACAAGTTTTGATGCTCGAGTACTTGTAGTTTCTTGATTTCCTTGATGAAATGGTCAATATGGATAGATGTTCATCAATGAAGTTTTGATCATTGATTTATTTATAACATGCTAGTGGGACTGGCCTAATTTTTGGCAAATCTCCCTAGACCATGCTCTTAGGCATGATATAAGTCTGGACAGCTTTAAAATGCAATGATCATTCCTCCAGTTAGAGTAAACAGTTTTTGTTGTACTCCCTATGAAATTTATATTGTTGACTGCAAGTCTGCAACTCTCATTTTTTCATATGTTTTAGATTAGCAATTGATTGACCCCTATATTTCTTCATGTTTCCAGCATCAGTACCAGTACAAGAATATAGAGGCAGTATCTTAGCATTGTGATACCTATATAAATTCCAGTTTCTTGTTCTTGAGGTAATGGTTCAGCAACCTCTCCAGAACATAAAGTATCCATATAATTAAGCTGCTCACATATTCCAAATTAAGCACAATGAAACAAATTATCAGAAAGGTAATAAATAAATGGAAACAGATAGAAGCATAATGAAAAGTATGCTATATCAAATGAGGATATAAGATAAGCATATTTTCTCTTCATAATTATGAATGTCTCAATGTGTTTCATATATATGTACGTCATATTTAGAGTTACCTGAAGGGTGGCTGTTCCAAGAAGAATCACCGACAACCGAAAGATTATTGCACCAGCAATACCGTATGAAAGCACCCGATTCTGTATTCCCCAAATTTAATAAAAACTTATCAAGAAAATATGAGATGTACATGAAAAGATGAAACTCAAAATTTTGATATTTGGATAAAAAGGAAATGAAAACATAAAACTCCGCAACGTTGCATAGAATAAATTTCAACCAGAATGGCAGACCTGATACATGTATGGCACTTTGAAGTACTTGAATATCAGAACAAAGACGAAGAGATTATCCACTGACAGACCTCTTCATGTTTGTCAAAAAAGAAGTATCTATCTTTTAAACTTTTCATTTTATACGAACTTAGTATACATAAACTTGACAGTTGATATATGACTCAAGATTGCTTAATCAATAATATACATACAGAAATTTAATGTTTTAACCCCGGATAAGCATAGGTTATTTTTCTCTTCCTGCTCGACAATAATTCATAATACAATGGCTAGGAGTATTGGTGCTCACTGAGATGAAGACCAATAGTACTATCACTTTAAACTATGGCTCCAAAAAACTATTTTAAAATGGTCATTATAACTCAAAAGAGAACCATGACCACCCAACTATGGGGTGATGAAAGCACCAATAGGACCTATGTAAGTGAGAAGCCATCCATCCATACAAAGACTTGTAAAGCTAAGAAATTGCAAGATTCTAGTCATCAGTAAAACAGATTTCTGTTTGGAAGATGTCCAATATGCATACAGTTCCCTAATTGGATGTCAAATGAAAAGGATTTACTGCATCATCTTTATAAAAACACAATAACGATCCTTACTGAAAAGGGGACAGTATTCCCCATGAAAAGAAATGGAAAGAAATAATGAAAAAAAAAGAAGAAAAAAAGATATTTATTTGTTGCAACAGAAAATATAACATTTGAAGGAGAAAAAAAAAATAAGCTCAACAGGCATCAAATACTTCGATGTGCTAATATAGGCGATCATGCTCGTACCCAGCAAAAAACTCGGATGCCCTGCCAACTCCATCTTTCAATCCCAAACCAACACCAAATGCCACAGCTGCACACACCTAAAATGAGGAAGGACTTTATTGCCTCTAATCCAAAACAATGTTTATTTGGCATATAACATCATATGAGTCAGGCTGTCCTTACCCATAAGGCAACAGTTCTAACAGACGAGACATAATCAGACACCCGACTGAAACCAAGAAACTACCATGAAATTTCACTGGATATATGCCTATAAATGTAGAATTATACAAATTTCAACAAATTACCTGAAGCACATGGAGGAGAAAGTAGTTTGGTATGTTGGAATCTAACCCAATTGGGAGATTGAGTTGGTGATAAGAGTGGGTAAATCCTAAGGAAACCTAGCTCCAATTTCAGGGGAGATTGGACGCAATTTTGGATTACAAAAGCCAGTCCCATTGTGTTGACTAGAGTATATCTGCAAACTCGTCAGAGCAAAATTGTTAAGACTTTCATATAACAATTCATTCAATCAATCAAACATTTGAACCACATAAATTAACAACAAATGGAATTGAATCGAAACCCACATGCTCTGAAACTACAATCAAAATTAAAGAGGTAAAGAAGAAGAAAAACCACATGCCAAAGATTCAAACATTACATAATACACACGTATATATACATATACATATCAAATATTTGGTCTAGGGTTTCGTACCTAACAACAATCGAAGGAGGAGCAACAATTGAAGGAGTAGAATGAGTAGTAGGAGTAACAGTCGCCGAGCGAAGGAAGGAGAAGCCAAGAAATTGACGGATCGAGCGCAGAGAGAGAGAGCAGAGCAGATCAGTTCTTCGATTTTAGCCGCTGTGAAATGTTTACGTTAGAAGAGAGGGAGAGAGCAAGGCTTTTCAGGTTAAGAAGGGTAGAGATGTAATTTATCAAGACAAAAGAGGGGTAAAATAAATATTACATTTGGTCAAAATAACTTATTAAGAATGACTTATAAGTCATTTTTTAATAAGTTAGAAATTCTTACTTATTATTTTTGACTTATAAGTCAAAAAATAAGTAGAAATTTAAGTTGCAAACGAACAGGGAAACAGTAGAAAGTAACTTATAAGTTGGTTTGACCAACTTATAAGTTGCTTTCGAACAGGCCCTTAGAACTTAGAAGGAAGTAAGTGACCGAACCCAATTGTATGCTCCTTTTTTAATTTCAAATTTTCACTTCTGCCTTTTTATTTTTTGCTCGTGTTTTTTACATAGATAACGTTTTTTTTAAACCTTATCTATTTAAAACCAAAAATTGCCCTTATAAATATAATATTTTCTTATATGTATCTACAACGTTTTGTTAAAAAACATTGTAAAAAAAAAACACCACAATGTTTTTTATAAAAAACGTCATCTTTTAAGTGTTGTCTATTTATGGTTTTGTACTGGTGGTTCAATAATTTATTTATTTATTTAAAAAATTCTAGCATTGTTCAGAAGTAGATAAGGATAATCAAGGTAATAAAGTCATTTAAAGTGAAGGGTCAAAATTATTTATTATTCATCATTCGTAGAAGCTATGTATATATCTATATTATAAAGTCGGCCACTTTTTAGACGGTTACTTTTAGTGTTAATAATTAATTTGTGTAACTCTATCACAAAAAAATGCTCAATAACTCCATCAATAATATTGATATTACTTATCCAAATACTTAAATTATATCATTCAGTTATTCGTAAACGTATGATTTGTACCTCTATATAATTCTAAAAATATTTATGTATATATGTATACAAAATATAGTTTATAATTTTAAACTTTAGTTAATGTAATTAAAATGATTAACATGTACCTTTAATAGAATATATACTTAAAATTTTAAAAATTATTTTATACTAATTTAATATCTATCTTTAAAATTAGAAATATTTTTATGAAAATATATCATTGATTCTCTAAGATTTACTTCAAGCAAAATAATGAAGAATGTTTCCCTAACAAAATAATTGTCACTAATTACATATTGTGAATAAAATTTATTTCATAAATAAAAATTTTCTTCATTAGTCCCTCACAAAAAAGGCTTATTTTGGAAGAAAACAATTCACTCACAAAATTTCCTTTGCAAGAGCCCCAATTTCTTGTAGCGAGCACACATATGCATATACTTAAATAAATAATAAAACAAACAAGTAGAATTCAATTATGACTCAAACAAACATATAAATTTTTGAACAATTTTTAATGAAGTATGTTATTAGTAATATAATTTTACGAAAAAAAACTAAAAAATATTAATAACATTTTATCGGTCCATAAAATTTAAACAAAAGATTATAACAACTTTCATTAAATTGGTTACTAATTTATTAAAGAAAAATCAAACGCAATCAGTACATAACAAAATTTGGCTCCGAAAATGCAAATAGTCTGAAATGACTTATTATTTTGGCAGTGTACTTGCAAAAATAAAAACAAAAATTAGTGTCTATCATAATTTGTTTCTTCATTATTTGTTGTTGGGATAATACACTTTTTGGTCACTGTACTAGGGTCCGATTTTCATTGTGGTTACCGAAACTTTTTTTGTTACAATCGAATAATTGTACTCTCAAAAATTATAAAATGGTCATTATTTTTAATTTCCGTCCAAAAAAACGGACGGAATGCTGACTGTGCATATTTTTGCTGACGTGGAGCTGGGCTTGCCATGCTTAAAAATTATTTAAAAAAAATGTTGTTCATGAGTGTTGAACTCCAGACCTCTCCACACTAGAAACCTTATATTCCAACAAAAGCCACTGAACCAACTACCTATCATGCTAAAATTTATGTAACACTAATATTTAAACCACCTAGTATCGTTTCTATGCATGTGAAGATGAGATAATACACTTTTTGGCCACTGTACTAGGAATTGTAATAATAATAATAATAATAATAATAATAATAATAATAATAATTGTAATAATTATTATTGTATTAATAATAATAAATTTTAAATACTTAAAATAATAATAATAATTAAAATACCCTAAAATAATATAAAGCAGTTACAAATTAAATACCCTAAATATAAAATTACATTCAAAGTTTTTTTAACCACTGAATCAAAATTTATTTAGTTTTTTTTTTGTACTAGTCACGTGGGTATCAATGTTTTTTGAGTAAAATTTATAATTTTGACAGATATTTCTTTTTATTGTTATAGGACTCGATCAAATTAAATTTAAATTTAAAAAAAACCAATGGGTAAGTATAAGAATCGATCTAATAAATTACAAAGATGAGTACATTAGCGAATAACAAATATTTATAATAGAAAGATTTGCCAGAGTTCAATAATACTAATAATTGTAATAATAATAATAATACTTGTAATAATTAAAATAATAATAATAATAATAATAATAATAATTAAATAATAATAATTAAAATAATAATAATAATAATAATTATTATTATTTTATTATTTTAAATTTTAATTATCACATTGGTAAACACTTTTGTCTTGTGAACACTTTTTAGTTTCTAACATTGGTAAATGCACGCATGCAGCAGCATGACTTGTTTCATGGCTGCCAAATTTATGTTGAAATTTATATCTCAATATATCATCTTTTGTATTTTGTTCAAGTCTTAATACTAACGGGCTTTGCAGGATTAGTACCATAATAATAATAATGATAATAATAATAATAATAATAATAATTTTATTATTATTTAAAATTTTAATTATTATTATTATTTTATTATTATTTTAATTATTTAAAATTTATTATTATTATTACAATAATAATTATTACAATTATTATTATTATTACAATTCCTAGTAAAGTGACCAAAAAGTGTATTATCTCATCTTCACATGCATAGAAACGTTGTTAGGTGGTTTAAATATTAGTGTTACATAAATTTTAGCATAATAGGTACTTGATCTAGTGGCTTTTGTTGGAATATAAGGTTTCTAGTTTGGAGAGGTTTGGAGTTTGATACTTGTGAGCAACATTTTCTTTAAGGATATTTTTAAGTCAGACATTTCTGTCCTCCACGTCGGCAATAACGGGCCACGTCAGTAAAAATAACGACCCAATATGCACAGTCAGCATTCCGTTCGTTTATTGTTTTGTTGGTCGGATGCTCTGCAGTGTTCTTGAAGTCCAATGTAGTGCTCATTTGATCTGTTTTGGCCTTATGCTCTTGTATTGTCTTAGAATTTGAGTTTCACTGTTTGCCATGTTGAGTTCCCTTTCTTGACATTTTGTATCGATCTGGGGAATGCCCCTAAGTATATGTATCTCTTTTCTCTTATATACATTTAAATTTAGCAAAAAATAAATTAAATAATATGGAACAACTTATAAGTACAATTTATACAGCTTATATGTACAATTTATATTAGTAAATTTTAATTGATTTTTATGATCAATTATGAATGATGATGTATTTGATATGTCTCCCATTTATGATATGTATTTTTACAACTTTAAATGGTTGTGATTTGTTAGTAATTGGTCAATATTCTTTTATTTTTACTTTTTATAAATAAATTGAATAAATTGTTTATTAGGTGATTGACATTCGAATTCAGATATTTGAATAATTTGTTTATTCGAATAAAAAATAGAAACGAATATTTTCCGCATTTGGACATAATGTTTAAATACTAAATACAAATATTTTTTGACAATTCTCCGAATACCGAATATGGTCTTACAAAAACATGCTTATTGGGATTATCTTAATTTAAGGCAACATTTTAATAGTCGTTGCAAAAAGTTGTATAAAATATGCAATGAAAATAAAAATTGTTGCCAATAAATGTGGTCCATATTAGGCAACGAAATATAGCAACAAAAAAACTTTCGTTGCCCACGATGAGGAGAAATCAAGTGGTTAGAAATTTTGCAACGAATTTCTAACGAATTTTGTTTCCAAATTTTGCAATGACTTATGAATTTCGTTGCAAAAAGTGAAAGTCTGACACAATCTACAACGAAGGACAAGTTTCTTTGCTAAACATACACTTTTAGCAACGACTTATAAACAAAAAAAACTTTCGTTGCCCCATTTTTAGCAACAAAAAAAACTTTCGTTGCCCACGATGACAGTAAATCAAGTGGCAGAAAATTTTGCAACGAATTTCTAACGAAATTTTTTCCCGCCAATGAATTAGCAACGAAATTTTGCAACGACTTATGAATTTCGTTACAAAAAGTGAAAGCCTAACACAATCTGCAACGAAGGATAAATTTCGTTGCTAAACATATACTTTTAGCAACGACGGATAAAGTCGTTGCCCGAAAAATCGTTGCTAAAGGCCCATTTTTTTGTAGTGATTTCACTGTTTTCATTCTCAAGATAGTTAACGGGGTAGGTATCTTTGAAAAGTCTTGAATAAATCTCCGATAGTAATCCGCTAATCCTAGGAAACTACGTACCTCAGTCGGTATCTTCGGCTATTCCCAATTCATTACTGCTTCTACTTTTGCTGGATCCACGGATATACCATCTTTGTCGATCACGTGTCCCAAAAATTAAACTCTTTCTAACCAGCATTATTCTCAAATGTTCAGCATGATCAGTCTGCATCTTAGAGTACACCAGAATATCATCTATGAACACTACTACAAACTTATCCAAATACTGCTTGAACACTCTGTTCATCATATCCGTAAACACGGCTGGCACATTTGTCAATCCAAAAGACATTACTAGAAACTCGTAATGACCATAACGAGTTCTGAATGCTGTCTTCGGATCATCTTCTTCCTTTACCTTCAACTGGTGATATCTACTCCTCAAATCTATCTTGGAAAAGTACCTTGTCCGTTTCAACTGATCAAAGAGATCATCGATCATGGGCAACAGATACTTATTCTTAATCGTTACTTTGTTCAACTCCCTATAGTCGATACAAAGGCTCAACGATCCATCTTTCTTTTTCACAAATAACACCGACGCTCCCCATGGAGATGTACTTGGTCGAATATACTTCTTGTCAAGCAATTCTTGTAATTGTATCATCAATTCTTTCATTTTCACTGGAGCCATTCAATATGGTGCTTTTGAAACTGGTGCTATACCGGGCACTACATCAATAACAAATTCGATTTCTTTGTCCGGCGGAAGACCTGGTAAATTATTTGAGAAAATATCTGCGAACTCATTCATTACTGCAATCTGATTCATATATGCCCCTACTTGTTGGGTATCCACCACGTATGCTAGATACCCCACATAACCTTTTTGTAATAGCTTCTTGCTTGCATCATCGTTAAACAACGAGACTGCCTTGGCAATTTACTACCGTAAAATACTACGTTTGACTGCTTTGCAGGTTTAGGGCTCACTAACTTCTTTTGGCAATCTATCATTGCCCCATGGTTGAATAACCAGTCCATTCCCAAAATCATGTCAAACTCCCCTAACTGAATTGGAATTAAGTCTACGCCCAACTCACGTTCCCTTATTTTGACCCTACAATTCCTATAGACGCGCTCTACAAGAATTACTTCTTTATTAGCGACTTCTATGTTTATGGGGATTTCTAGATTTGCTAAAGGTAAGTCTAAATACTTAGCAAATTCTTGTGACACAAAAGAATAGGTTGCTCCTGAATCAAACAACACATAAGCATTTATATTGTTGATCGGAACGATACCTGAAACTACATCTTTTGAAGCAATTGCATCTTGCACCGTCATATTGAAAGTTCTGACGGTTGATCTATTCTGCGGAGCTGGACCTGTTGTAGTTGCTTTTCCACTACTATTTCCCTTGCTACTGTTTTCCCTATCTGTTCCCATCTTCGGACAATTTCTAGCCATGTGATCTACTGACCCACAAACAAAACATCCAGAATTCTTTCTCGGTTGGGGCAGTTAGGAGAAATATGTCCCTCCTGCCCACATTTGTAGCATACAGTTTCCCCCTTCAGACATGCTCCAGTGTGATTCTTCCCACAGTTCTTGCAGGCTTCAAATTTCCTCTTCTGATCTCCCTGATTGTTTCTAGTGTTCCCAAAGTTGTTCCATTTTCTTTTCTTACTACTTCCACTGCCTCCTTCTGATTTGAAGGGTCCTTCTACCTTTCCTTTATTCTTTCTTTCCTTATTATGGAGGCTTAGTGCCTCACTCCCTCCTTCAGCTATTATTGCTTTCTCAAGAATGGTGCCAAACAATCCAATCTGTAGTACTGACAATTTGTTATAGAGCCAAGGTTTTAAGCCTTGCTCAAATCTTCTTCCTTTTCTTTCTTCAGTATCCACCTGGTGTCGAGCAAATCATGCCAACTCATTAACTCTAGCTGCGTATTGCGGCACAGTTATATCTCTTTGCTTCAGTTCTAGAAATTTTATTTCCATATGACTTTGCGAGCTAGGAGGAAAATAATTCTCAAAGAGGACTTCCTTGAACCTCTCCCAACTGATTACTCCCTCTCCAGCTCTAGTTTTATTTGCTTCCCACTAAACGTTAGCTTCCCCTTTTAACATATAAGCAGCGAAAGAGGTTTTTTGTTTGTCACCTACACTGGCTATTTCAAAGGCTTTTTCAATCTCTTTCACCTAAGATTGAGCCTCTATAGGCTTAGTAGTCCCTCGAAACTTTGGGGGTCCGACACTTTTAAAATCTTTAAAGCTGGATATATGCACTGCTGGCGGGTTTACATTCACATTAGGGTTATGAGGATCCCTATTTTGGAAAGCTCCTATTAACAGATCTACGAATTATTACATTGGGTCCCTTTGACCTCCACTTCTAGCTTCATTATCTTTATTAGATTCCTCATCTCTATTTCTGTTCAATGGTGGTCTTCCTTGACCTCTCTCTTTTGGCGGCATTTTCTATTTAATAACATTATTATTATTAAACTAGTACTTATATTAAAACACTTTCATTCCATACTTAACACATATTAATTTCAAAATATATTTAATATTATTTCATACTAAACATGCTTCTTACACATTTTCTTTCTTCTAATAGCTTCTTTGGCTATTTTCATACTTATAGCACTTGCTGCTATTTACATATCATCTTTGTCTTTACATCAAAAGAGGTTTTTCATTCTCTAATCCTTAACTAACATCATAGTTAGGATTTCAAAAGATATCCCGCTACTAATACCAAAAGCTGGGATTCTTAGTATGTAGACACCCAAATTTTGTGCTTCGTATACTAACCGTGACAGGAGGGCAAAATCGTCAAATGAACCGGCCTGTGAGAGCGAGGGATGCACAAGTGCGAGCACTCGACGCCACCGCAACGAGTTGCAAATCAAAACCGACGTGACAGCAGGGCCGTCCGAAATGAGCATGCCCGAATGATGTGGCACGTCTCCCAGTGATTCCCGGACTGCAAAATATAAACCTGTCGGCGAAAACCGATGTCACGACACGCGAATCGAGGTGCAGCACGGAAATCGAGAAAATCAGCCCACCCAGCCGCGGATTGATCTGCGGCCAAACGATTAAAATAATGGTGGTGCGCACGGGACTCGAAACCAGGAAACCAGCTGAGTGCGATGGGGGGTGGGCCAGCCAGCCGCAGATCAATCTGCGGCCAGGCCGCAGATCAATCTGCGGCTGCCCTAAACCAGCTTATTTCAGCTCAGTTTCTTCATTTCATCCAGGAGAGAAGCAGCGGCAGCAGCTGGGAAGAAGGCGAAAAAGAAGAAGAAAACAGCAGAAATTAAGGGAGAAAAGAGTAAGAAATAGTGAGCAATTGTATCCATTTTGTGAGATTACATCTCATATTTTTCTACTCTATTCAATACACAAATTCATACATATTGTGGGGATTATTTGCAAGGTGAAAAATCCTTTGTTTTAGCATTTTGTTTTACGATTTTTGTTAAGCTTTTTGTCATCCAAATTATATTAAATGTAGTTGTTCTTGTATATTGTTGTCAATCCATGGATTGAGGGCTATTAGTGAGGGTTCCCAAATGGAACGAAATTCCTCCTAATGGCCCGATGATATCCATTTGGTGAATTTTAGCTCGTTGTAATGATGTATTATGCATAGTTTATTTAGATTGTTATTTTTAGGATCTTGTGGGTGTGTAGCGATTTTGGATGTGAGCCTAGGAGCGCGACCCCGTGGTCCAAATCCGACGATGGACATCTTTTGATATATGTAATAAATTCGATGTACCTTTCATTGTAAATATGTAATCGTCGGGACTTAAAACAACGCCAAGGTGAAAATCGTGTTTAAGGCCCCGAAATAGTGAAACTTGTGATTGTAGGTGTTTGGGGTTATTTTGATGGCTTACATGCCCATGAATAGCTCCGACGCGTGTTTATGCTCGATTTGATTTATGAGACGAAATTGATTTCAAAGCCAAATGATAAGATCTTCATAAAATCAATCAAACTAGGCTATTAGCATCACGGGGTTAATAAATGGGAAGTGCTAATGAATGTCGATTTCTATTTCAAACGAGAAAGCTAAAGAAAATCGTTTTCAAATATCACAAGGAATGATTTTGTCAAATAATTGACGTTTTATTAAACCGTTGTGCATAGGGTTAAAGAGATTCTAGAAGTTGCCCATCGTTTGAGTTACGAAAGCAACGTATAGATCTCGATTCCTATTTTGACGAAGGTTTAAAACTCTTGTTTCACCAAAACGACACCTAATGAAAATCTCATAGTTTTGACAAATTAAAATCAAACCTTTCTTATAAAGAATCAAGCTTTCTCGTATAAATCGAAGGACATTCCGAAGCATTCTCAAATCAAAGCACGATTTTCCCTAAAAAATCCAAATGATTCTTTCATACAAACTCACCACAACATTCACGTAGGCACACACACACACGCGCGCACACGCACACGTTTCATGAATTAAAGGATAGGAAAGCATCAAGATTGCGGTAACCGTGTTTCACGGAAGTCGAGGGGTGCCTAACACCTTCCCCTCACTTAAGCAAGCCCCCGAACTCTATGAATCTCGATTCGCAGACCAATTAATTTGGAGTCATATATGAGCCAGCGATTTATAAAAAACGAAAATTCGGATGAGTTGGTACATCCATTTCAAATATACCAACTGGCGACTCTGGTTAATTGGCTCATCATAAAAAAACGATATTTCAAAACCTCGTCGACATTCAAGCCGACCTTTTCCAAAAAATCATCTAATCAAAAGGCTAAAATTGGAAAAGACCAAATATCGCATAAGCGGATAAAACCGGCGTCGACAGCTGGCGACTCTGCTGGGGACATTAGAGGGCTTAAGCCGTGTTCAAATCTTGATGCTATCCTATCCTTAAAAAAAAATTCATGAATATGTTTGTGCATGCGATATTTTGATCATTTTTACTTTTGTTGTGTGAATGTGTGTTTTGTCCAATAAGTGAATGATTAAATGGGATTGCTTTAATTTAAAGTAAAATCATTTGCATACGGTGAGGACGATGAATGTGAATGTATGTTGAGAGAGTACCTCCTCCTGAGGCGAACCTGTCGGTTGCTTATTACTGGACTCGAAGGGGCTGCTCCCCGGAGATGGCTTAGGAAACGCACCACCCAAATCCGCTCCAATCGAAAGGATTCAGATGAGTAGATTGCGAAGATTTGGGGACCTTCATGCCGAAAAGCCCGCGAGAGTAACCCTAGGGTAGGTCAGCCTCTGATAAACCTAACGAAAGGGAAGCTTCTTCATGCCCTTTTATCATTCAGTCGAATAAATAAATGTCATGTAAATGGCATATAACTGTCATACCGGCATCATCGTAATAAATATGTCCTGTATCATATGATTACATCACCTGCACATATAAAGAGAATACTGACATGGTTTTGCAGGAAGGCAATCCGTGCCACGTACCAAGGTTTTCTAAAAACTTCTCATCAAACACTGACCTTGTTCTGCAGGATAAGATTAAGAGAACCGTGAAAGCGTGGCATAACGATCACAAAGAACCCAGAGTAGGGGCATATTCGACCACAAAAAAAAAGGGAAAAAGAAAAAGAAAAAAAAAAGAAGAAAGAAAAAATAATAATCATGCATCAGTGTTGACATGCCTCTACCAACTTGTAGCTGGCACAGTACTAAACTGCGGCCCTTGTTTGTTTTGCGAGATTGCCCCTACGACCCAACTAAGAGGCCGTAGAGTCCATACTCCATCAATCCAAATGGCAGAGGCCGATAGCCATGAAATTACAGTTCTGCCACTCCAACAATACGGCCGAATACGAGGGATTCATCCGGCAGGCCATGGGAATATACAGCACCAAAGGGCATAATTGGGAGCTAGCTGCGGGACTGCTGAGATATCTGGAGGCCGAGGAAGCCCACAGACAAATGAACGAAGTACATGGCGATGTGTGCAGAGCCCATATGAGCAGAACATTTTTGGCAAAGAGAATCCTGTGAGCGGGTCACTACTGGCTAACCATGAAAACTAACTGCGATGCTTATGTCAGGAAATGCCATCAATGCCAGATCCATGCCAATGCGATCCATGCACCCCCTAATGAGCTCCATTGCTTGACCTCGCCGTGGCCAGTTGGACCGTGTAGCAGGTGATATCCAGGAAGGGGTAAATCCCGGGGTATGGCAGTGAATCCCGGCCAGTAGAAGATCAATGGGTTTTAAAATTCTGAGTTTTTCCCTGCACGCTCATGTCATGTTGTCATGTTATCCAAAAGAAGATCAGGTGCCGAAATGTTTTATATATATGACAAGCATTTTTGTTTTATGTCAGGTACCCCGATCTGAGGCATTCTAGCCTGACAAGCAATAGGCCAAATTTGAAGGAGGATCACGATTTTGGTATAAAGCTAGAGTTCGATCTGATGGGGATTGAGCAGGACGAGACAGATATCGACAATACGCCTGACGAGATCAAAGGATGGGTCGAAGACGAACCCAAACCCGACTTAGGCCAGATCATCGCCATCAAACATCAGAACCTTTGACGATCACAAAGAACCCGGAGTAGGGGCAAATTCAACCATAAAAAAAAAAATCAGAAATCAAAAAAATCAAAAAAAAAAAAAATCAAAAATTCCCCAAACCTTTCAACAAGTCAATGGACCGGATCTTTTGTCAGCCCAGCGAGATACCGATGCAACCAGTACGAGGGAGATCACAAGAAAAGCAACTTAACACTGGGGCATTTGTCACTACCCAGGAAATGATGACGTGCAAATTGGCACCCATGCAACAATCCCATCAACATGCACCATCATCATCAAATGCTACCTCATGTCAATTTAATTTTCAACGGTACGATCTTCTGGCATTTGTCAAGCATAGTTTTCCCGGGATACGATGACCCGCGTGAAAGGGGATTTTATTTGACTGGATAGGAATCGGATTAACTCTGACAAGCAACCGTGGAGCACGATCGTGAGTATGATTAGACGAAGAAGGCTATTCAACCTTTTGATCAGGTACAAAGCCTTAATTTAAAGCAACGTTTGTGACAGAATCGACCTCATGTGACAGCCTTCACTTTGCATTTGCACAAACTTTCAGTTGTGGGGTATAAAGCTATGACGACGTTGATGACGATTAACACGTAGTCAGACAGTCAATAATTATCAGGACTAAAATCAAGAAGTCAGACAATAAATGATCATCAAGCTAATGTCTCGAATCGTGGCCTGGGTTATTTGAGTAATTAAGCCCGAGGGTGTCTCTACACCTGGTGCCCTAAAGCCATCTGGTTTGGGAGTCGCTGGCCCAACACTCGTTACATGGGTAACTCAGAGCCTAAGAAAACGAGCATTACAGTCGAGGAGGCCCGAGCAGATTCGAATCGTGGCATGGGCTACTCGAGTAATTAAGCCTAAGGGATGTCTCTACATCTGGTGCCCTAAAGCCGTCTGGTTTGGGAGTCACCGGCCTAACACTCGCTACATGGGTAACTCAAGCCTAAGAAAACGAATCTTGCGCAAGGTCAAGCAAAGAATGAATGGTGCAGACCACCAGCTTGTCTCGAACCGTGGCCTTTGTTACTCGAGTAAATAAACCCGAAGGGGTGTCTGTACACCCAATGCCCCAAAAACCGTCTGGTTTGGGAGTCATTAGTCCAAAACTCGTTAAATGGGTAACTTTGAATAGCCTAAGAAAACGAGACAAGTGAAGTGGACTAATAAAGAGAAAAGATAATGCGAAAAACTCTCGGCCTTAAACAAGAAGTCAGGAAAGAGAAACCCCTACTGAATGCTGCATCGCACAGTACATTTGTCATATGACGTCAATCCTGCTAAGAACGTTGTCGAGAATGGAGAGAGGATACCCTTGACGAGGGAAGGTAGTTCTTTTAAATTCGACCTTACTCACGTACAATGACCATGAATGCTTGAAGGTGTTCTTGTAATATTCCGAACCCTAATAAGATCTGTATATGTAAATTATGTGTTTAATAAAGGAAATTTCTTGTTCTGACTTGGTATTATGTGATTGTGTATTTTATTAAACAATTAGGTCAAATAAAATTTTTTCGCCAAATAGCTGTGTCGTGCTTAATCGGACAAAATGATTTGTCGTGCTTCCGGTAAATTCACCGAGAAGCGTTTCGGTAAATTATTTTTGTAAGCTGCTGTGTCGTACTTGGAATTGACAAAGTGCTTTGTCGTGCTTCAACATTAATATAATATTATATTAATTGATAAAATTCTAAAATAAGTTAAATAGGGTTTGAAATGATAAACTAAAATAGAAACCCTAATTTGAAAACCCTAATTGGTGATAATTGTTCGAATTGATCAATTAAAACCTTAAGTATTGTACAATAATCTTAATTAATATAATTAAGATTTAAATAATGAATCATAATATTAATTATGAATCATTAAGATTAAATTAAACCCTAAACGAAAGATTGAAACCCTAATTGTAGGATTAAAAACCCTAAACCCTAATTAGAAACCCTAAAACCCTAATTTGGTTTAATAACCCTAATTTATGAAATCTAAAACCATAATTATGTTATATAAACATAATTAGGATATTACTAATCCTAAATTAACATCCTAATCATGATTAACAAAAATCAAATTTAATTAGTAAGTAAATAAATCAAAAATCAAATTTTTAAACCAATTAAAAGAAGATAGGAACACAAAATCAGATATTTATAAATATCTAGCTTAAGTAGGTGAGTCACACCAGATTACAAGCAGCACAAGTTCAGAAGTTAGATATTTTTGGGAGCAAAGTTTGGAAATTAGTTTAGGAAACCCTAATTTCCCATCCTATAAATAGAATGAGATGCTGGTCAGCTAAGCACGAAATTTCAAAGCCTATACACTCTCATAACCAGCCTAAACAAACCCTAGCAATCACAAGCTCAGAATCAGAAGCCAGAAATCAAAATTTGAAGAAAAAGGTGCACAAAACCCTAATTTATGTTTGATCTTCAAGCCTGGAAAATTTTTGTGTTTTAGATGTTTAGGAATACTTGTTAATGTGTTAATAAGTGATCTGGGCGGTCAAAACATGTTTACATAACATCTAGGTATGAAAATCAAGCCAAAATAGCAAACTGTTCTTGGCAGTCAAGAACAGTCTGACAAGCTACTTTGTCAGAGCTTTTGATCGGCTTAAAATGTTTGTTTGATGTGTTTTAAAGTTTGAATCAGTACTATGCCATGTTAGCTTTAAGGCCCGACTTGTAGCATGGTTAAATTATCTCTAGGATGAAAGTTATTGATGGTCAAAACCCATTGACCAACCCTGATAGACTGTTTCTGGGTAACCCAGAAACATGAAGAACATTCTGACAGAGTCTGACAAGACTTTTGATCAACCCAGAAATGACCTAGATGATATTTAATATGTTGTTTCTTGTTTTAAACATGTTATTTGGTATGTAAACTACAATCTTGAATCATCAAAACACATTTAGAAAACACAGAATCAAAGTTATTAATGGTCAAAAGGCGTTGACCGTTATGACTGCTTGAGTTTCTGGGTAACCCAGAAACTCAAGAACAGTCTGAACCCGGTGGTTTGACCATCAAATTTAGAGCATGATATGATATATTTTAAGATGGAATTTGTTATGTCGTTGTACACTGCCATGTTGGCTATAACAACAAACAAAAATCAAACATAAACATCAAACGAGCTGAGATTAATTTGAGATCAAAGTAGCCTGACCAGCGTTGACCAGCTGTTCTTCATGAAGAACACCTTTAGCGACGAAATGCATGTGAAAACCCAGAAACCTATAAATACATGCAGACCGTCGCTAAAGCCCTTTAGCGACGGATATTAAATAAAATTAAATAAAAAATTAATTAAATAAATTATAAAATAATAAATAAATATTAAATAATTATTAATAATTAATAAATAAATCCGAAAATTCATTTTTAAATTATAAAAATTTATTTTTAATATTTTTCTATATTCTGAAATATTATTTAATTTAATTAAATAATAATTAATAATTATGAAAAATCATTTAATAATTGTTTTAATTATTTAAAAATGATATTAAATTATTAAATAATTATATTAATTATTTAAAAATGATATTAAGGTAAATAAAATTATAATATATAATAATTAAATAAAATATTAAATATTTAAATATTATTAATGATAAATAAATCATTTAAATAATATATTAAGTATTTAAAAATTATTTTAAATGATAATTAAATCATTTAAATATTAAATTAAGTTTTGAAAATTATTATAAGTAATAAATAAATTATTTTAATGATAAAGTAAAGTCTAAAAATATTATTAATGATAAAATAAATCATTTAAATAATATTCTATCTTTCTAAAAATATTATAAATGATAAATAAATCATTTAAATAATATTTTAAATATCTAAAAATATTCTAAAGGATAAATAAATTATTTAAATAACATATTAAATGTTTTAAAATTATTCTAAATGATAATTAAATCATTTAAAAATATTCCTAAGCTTGTAAAATTATTTAAAACTACTTCCAAGCTTCTGAAAATTATTTAAAAATAATACCAAGCTTCTAAAAATGTTAGAAATAATAATTAAATTATTTAGACTAATAATTAGACTTCCAAATGAAGTTTTATCGAACAATCTATGTGTTTAGCCATTAAGGATGCGACCGAGATACCGAATCAACGTCGAACCTTAATGAAACTTGTTTAGATTAGCGTGATACATGTTTATATACGTGCTAACGCTTATTATTTGGTATACGTAGACTACGTGCGTTGACCGATTGTACTAAAATTATAGTGAGCTACGCTAAGACAAGTGTCCTAACTTTTTCTCAATTTATATTAAGCAATTCATTTATGTCTTGCTATCAATTATTGTGAAGTTATTGCTACTTGTTCAGCATAACTTAAGAAATGAAATCATTTATTGATTGTTTGAGCTTAAAATTGTTGAGTCAAACCAAATTGTTTTGGTACGACATCTATACTGAGTAATAGGGACACCGTAGATGGAAGGTGGTCCGACAAACCTTCAGATAAGGTTTAAATTGGCAATTCAATGAATTGACCAATATTGGCAATTAACTTAAATTGACCAAAAATGTGGTAGGATGATATGCATACTCCTAGGATATTGGTGAGGCTGATCACCTACCAGATATCCGAACTCAATGAGGTTCTAAGTCATTGAAGACTGACAGAACAAATTTGAAATATATGGTTCCGGTACAGAACCCTCAGTATCAATTATACATCATTGACATCTTTCAAATCAAACACATGGTGTTTACATTTTTATATGAACTTGCTGAGCATTTGTAGCTCATTCTTGCGCATATCTTCTTTTGCAGCTGTAAGTGATATCCCTGGCACGTCCGGGACTGATAAGGGGAAAAGCCATGCTTATTAAGTTTTATTTCTGTTGTTGAATACTTTAAGTCTTTCGAAGACTTGTTGTGTAATAACTTAGTATAACGAATGTTGTAACCGAACAAAATATGATGTAATATATTATGATCCTTTATATTATAGAATGCGTTATACTCTGATCTTTAAATTTTTAATAGTTGTACTAAGTTAAATACAATGTCTATATGAACTATACATCTGAATGAGGGTATCTAAATGATGTTGAGAGTCCTATATGGACAATCTTATCATTAATACTGTGAATGTCAGATAGATAGGGAATATTGATATGAAAGAGATATTCATAAGATATGAATCTATATATCTAAGTGAGGGTATCCAAACACAGACAACGTTCTGGCCGGAACTAGTACCTGTTATGGGATACTGTGAACCTTGGATAACTAGAAGTTATATTTTATTGAATATTTATAGTTGTATAGTTCCACGTGAGCACCAGATCTGCTACAGGGGAATGTAGAGATTTGGGGGCGTCACAGTTCTTACGATTTCATAACTCGTTAAATAGAAAATCATCAACTCGCGAGGGATTGAAAAAAAAAAAAAGTTTAAAAAAAAAAAAATAAAAAAAAAAAAAATCCAATCTAGTACATTCACGGTTCACAAATTGCTAGATTGTGCGATAAAAAGATATTCAATTTCATGTGCTTTAACTGCATTTTTGTCAAGATTATAATATCTTTGTGTTGAAATAACACTAACGGCCCGAGCCTTCAAGTTTTGGCATTTGTTAGTCATCTGATATGCAGGATCTTACAGAGAAGTGGATAACTCAGCACGGTCAACATCGCGGGTTTCCAATAGAAATTCTTGGTGACAACACACGCCAAGGCAGGGGCAGTTAAGAATCGTGAAATGAAAGGAAGCTGAGGCTGCACAGAGCTTCTCGGCATTGGGCCTCTCCCCAATCCTTACTATCACTGCCTCGACATCCAAATGATCCATATGCATGAGAATATACAAGGATGATATAATGCGAGACAACAGCATATTGGCCAGCAGAAATGATCAAAAGGCCAAGGAGCCCAACATAGCTGTCGATCATCACGGAGAGCGAAACAGACTGCCTCAACTCGATGAAATGAAGACGACCGAGAACAGGCAGAGTACAAAACCAATGTTGAAGCCTAGAAACTACACTTCACGACGAGGCGTGATCCAATCAAATGTTGGCAAGCAACGACGACCGTCGAATCGTATCATTTGACTGAACAGGGGTCATTTCTATCTAAAACATATGTTGTGCACATAACATATCTGCCAGATCATGCATAACATCTTTTTCATGCATGCAGGTACGATCAAAATGAAAATCTTCAGGAAAGTACAAGCACGTCGCTTTTAACCTCACAAATGATCAGACTGTGATGGCTTTTGCGGCATGATACGTGGACGATGTTGGTGGGAGATCCAAGACAGAAGTCGATCACACATTCCACTGCAAATATCACTCAAAATCAAACCATCCACCCCTGGGAAGGGCTGATATCCACAAAAAGAAAAAAGACAAAAAACAACAAACCCTTGGAAGGGCTGAGATCCACGCGAACCACAACAAGATGGTGAGCACCCCTGGAAGGGCTGATATCCACAAAAGGAAAAAAGACAAAAAACAACAAACCCTGGGAAGGGCTGAGATCCACGCGAACCACAAAAAGATGGTGAGCACCCCTGGGAAGGGCTGATATCCACAAAAAGAAAAAAGACAAAAAACAAAAAACCCTGGGAAGGGCTGAGATCCACGCGAACCACAACAAGATGGTGAGCACCCCTGGGAAGGGCTGATATCCACAAAAGGAAAAAAGACAAAAAACAACAAACCCTGGGAAGGGCTGAGATCCACGCGAACCACAAAAAGATGGTGAGCACCCCTGGGAAGGGCTGATATCCACAAAAAGAAAAAAGACAAAAAACAACAAACCCTGGGAAGGGCTGAGATCCACGCGAACCACAACAAGATGGTGAGCACCCCTGGGAAGGGTTGATATCCACAAAAAGAAAAAAGACAAAAAACAACAAACCCTGGGAAGGGCTGAGATCCACGCGAACCACAAAAAGATGGTGAGCACCCCTGGGAAGGGCTGATATCCACAAAAAGAAAAAAGACAAAAAACAACAAACCCTGGGAAGGGCTGAGATCCACGCGAACCACAACAAGATGGTGAGCACCCCTTGGAAGGGCTGATATCCACAAAAGGAAAAAAGACAAAAAACAACAAACCCTGGGAAGGGCTGAGATCCACGCGAACCATAAAAAGATGGTGAGCACCCCTGGGAAGGGCTGATATCCACAAAAGGAAAAAAGACAAAAAACAACAAACCCTGGGAAGGGCTGAGATCCACGCAACCCACAAAGATGGTGAGCACCCCTGGGAAGGGCTGATATCCACAAAAGGAAAAAAGACAAAAAACAACAAACCCTGGGAGGGGCTGAGATCCAAACAATCGTCCAGCGACGAAAACCGGCCCCGACAAGACAATCGACCGGCGACGATACCCGGCGGTTACGAAATGGGTGACCGGCGACGATACCCGGCCCCGACGAGACGATCGACCGGCGACGATAACTGGCGATCAACGAATCCCTGGGAAGGGCTGGTATCCAAACAATCAACGACCCCTAGGAAGGGCTGAGATCCAAGCAAACCCCGACAAACGGTGACACCTGTGGAACCGTATCAAAAGACTGTACAGGGGTCATTTTTCATCAAATTTACATTTTAAATGTTGTGTCACATGCATTGAATAGAATGATAATTCTGTACGTGATCCATGCAGGTTAGGTGTCAAGGTCCTAGCCTATCAGAGTCAAAGGCTATGGCTGCCAAGAGCGATGTACGAGGACGAACTCCAAGGATGCCCTTCAAAGCTAGTCAGGAGAATAACTTCCTTTGATGACAATGGGATGGAATAAGGTGATTACGAGAGGGGTGACCGGATATGAGACCCGGCATTCACAGGACAATCGACCGGATACGAGACCCGGCGATTACGAGACGAGCGACAGGTTAGGGATTGATGCATTGACACCTTTACGAATGTGTTGCATGCCTTACATCTTGCGTTGCATCATAAGTTGTATGTGTTGCATCATGTATGTACTGTCATTCTTATGCACTGTCATTCATGCATCGTGTGTCTACTTCTTTATCATGTTCATTTCATTTAACATTTCATAAACATGATAAAGAGGGGCAGCTGTAGACACCCAAATTTTGCGCTTCGTATACTAACCGTGACAGGAGGGCAAAATCGTCAAATGAACTGGCCTGTGAGAGCGAGGGATGCACAAGTGCGAGCACTCGACGCCACCGCAACGATTTGCAAATCAAAACCGACGTGACAGCAGGGCCGTCCGAAATGAGCATGCCCGAATGATGTGGCACGTCTCCCAGTGATTCCCGGACTGCAAAATATAAACCTGTCGGCGAAAACCGATGTCACGACACGCGAATCGAGGTGCGGCACGAAAATCGAGAAAATCAGCCCACCCAGCCGCGGATTGATCTGCGGCCAAACGATTAAAATAATGGTGGTGCGCACGGGACTCGAAACCAGGAAACCAGCTGAGTGCGATGGGGGGTGGGCCAGCCAGCCGCAGATCAATCTGCGGCCAGGCCGCAGATCAATCTGCGGCTGCCCTAAACCAGCTTATTTCAGCTCAGTTTCTTCATTTCATCCAGGAGAGAAGCAGCGGCAGCAGCTGGGAAGAAGGCAAAAAAGAAGAAGAAAACAGCAGAAATTAAGGGAGAAAAGAGTGAGAAATAGTGAGCAATTGTATCCATTTTGTGAGATTACATCTCATATTTTTCTACTCTATTCAATACACAAATTCATACATATTGTGGGGATTATTTGCAAGGTGAAAAATCCTTTGTTTTCGCATTTTGTTTTACGATTTTTGTTAAGCTTTTTGTCATCCAAATTATATTAAATGTAGTTGTTCTTGTATATTGTTGTGAATCCATGGATTGAGGGCTATTAGTGAGGGTTCCCAAATGGAACGAAATTCCTCCTAATGGCCCGATGATATCCATTTGGTGAATTTTAGCTCGTTGTAATGATGTATTATGCATAGTTTATTTAGATTGTTATTTTTAGGATCTTGTGGGTGTGTAGCGATTTTGGATGTGAGCCTAGGAGCGCGACCCCGTGGTCCAAATCCGACGATGGACATCTTTTGATATATGTAATAAATTCGATGTACCTTTCATTGTAAATATGTAATCGTCGGGCCTTAAAACAACGCCAAGGTGAAAATCGTGTTTAAGGCCCTGAAATAGTGAAACTTGTGATTGTAGGCGTTTGGGGTTATTTTGATGGCTTACATGCCCATGAATAGCTCCGACGCGTGTTTATGCTCGATTTGATTTATGAGACGAAATTGATTTCAAAGCCAAATGATAAGATCTTCATAAAATCAATCAAACTAGGCTATTAGCATCACGGGGTTAATAAATGGGAAGTGCTAATGAATGTCGATTTCTATTTCAAACGAGAAAGCTAAAGAAAATCGTTTTCAAATATCACAAGGAATGATTTTGTCAAATAATTGACGTTTTATTAAACCGTTGTGCATAGGGTTAAAGAGATTCTAGAAGTTGCCCATCGTTTGAGTTACGAAAGCAACGTATAGATCTCGATTCCTATTTTGACGAAGGTTTAAAACTCTTGTTTCACCAAAACGACACCTAATGAAAATCTCATAGTTTTGACAAATTAAAATCAAACCTTTCTTATAAAGAATCAAGCTTTCTCGTATAAATCGAAGGACATTCCGAAGCATTCTCAAATCAAAGCACGATTTTACCTAAAAAATCCAAATGATTCTTTCATACAAACTCACCACAACATTCACGTAGGCACACACACACACACGCGCGCACACGCACACGTTTCATGAATTAAAGGATAGGAAAGCATCAAGATTGCGGTAACCGTGTTTCACGGAAGTCGAGGGGTGCCTAACACCTTCCCCTCACTTAAGCAAGCCCCCGAACTCTATGAATCTCGATTCGCAGACCAATTAATTCGGAGTCACATATGAGCCAGCGATTTATAAAAAACGAAAATTCGGATGAGTTGGTACATCCATTTCAAATATACCAACTGGCGACTCTGGTTAATTGGCTCATCATAAAAAAACGATACTTCAAAACCCCGTCGACATTCAAGCCGACCTTTTCCAAAAAAATCATCTAATCAAAAGGCTAAAATTGGAAAAGTCCAAATATCGCATAAGCGGATAAAACCGGCGTCGACATAGTACATACATATTCTACCATATTTACATCATATATACAAACATGTACACATAT
Source organism: Aralia elata (assembly GCA_034770075.1). Taxonomy (NCBI): domain Eukaryota; kingdom Viridiplantae; phylum Streptophyta; class Magnoliopsida; order Apiales; family Araliaceae; genus Aralia; species Aralia elata. The sequence goes on along the minus strand of CM068377.1, from coordinate 47,753,778 downwards.
TTACAAACATTGTTTTACAACTTCACATAACATACTGCCATTCTAGGTTTGACCAATGGTAACGGTGCTAACACGTTCTTCTTCAGTAATAGCAATAATGCGAGCTCAAGAGATGGAGTGACGAAATTGGCCTATCTCATTTGGATAAACCCAAACTTGTGTCTGAACACACTCCATAGAAGTCGTGCAGGCAAGGTTCATCAAATCTACTTTCCTTTTAATACCCCTCAATTCATTCTGGAGATTATGAACGTGCTCCTCAGTTCTTTACTGTTCCTGAATCTCCACATCCCTTATATTATTTAGATCGTGAAATTCTACCTGCATTTCATGCAACTTAGTCTCGTAGTATTGGGCTCTATTCTCAGCTGCCTGGAGTCTATTACTCATCTCAACATCACGGTTCATCAGATGATGAACTAGTGCTCCCAACTATATTAAAGCCTCATTCATTTCGGGATTGTTAATTCCATTCCCTGCTTCTCCTATAACTGGTTCAGTTTCATCCTGCACAGTTTTAGTTGCTGCATTTCCTTCTATTATTTCCTCAACTTCCTCCTCGGGATCATCTTCGGATTCAGAACCAGAATCTATCTCCACTACCTGCACTGGTTCCTGTGCTGGCTGTGGCTCTATCAGCTGTGGAGCTAACTACTCCTCAAGTTCTACATATATGACCTGAATTTCTTCCTCACCTGACATCTACACACAATTAAATAATTCAATTAGTACATATTACAAATTATTTATACACATAACAGATAACAATTTCATTTAAGTTATTTTTATTTCATTTTACGATGAATTTCCTCAATCCATCACTTTCCAACTCTATTTGAGTTATTTACTATCTATCTGTCCAACTGACCTAAGGTTATAGCCCAAAGTGTCCCCACCTAAAGTTTCTAACCTACAGATCTGATACCAACCTGTGACGCCCCCAAATTAGGGTACCTTCAAACCCGTATTCAGTGCAACACGATACAACCCATACAACATATTAATTAATAAAGTAACTGTAATTATTATAATATAGTTCTCTATCTCAGGTACGAAGACCTTTAGTTACTTCATTACATGATAAATACTGTATTTACATTACAAAAGCCTATTTATTACAAGCAACGACTTCCAACTACTCATTAAGCTTTTCCTTGCCCTTGTCCTTTTCGGACCCTTCTACTCGATCATGTTTAGCTGAAAACATTTATATTCAAAGCAAGAATGAGCATTCAATTGCTCAGCAAGTAATATCAGTTAATAATAACATATGCAAAAAATAAATGTTTTCGTTGAGATATGCTTTAACAGTAGAACAAGACTGTAAAACAATTGAAACATGTCTTGTTTGCATTTTCGAAACAATATACTGACTTTTAATTGCTAAGTGGTCACAAGACCATGAACTTTTCTTTTTTCTTTTTCTAAAAAGGTTTTAACAGAAATTCATCTGTAAACTGTCTAACTTACGGGCACGGTGGGTGATCAGCCCGTTATGCCCTGTATTGATCAATATTATCTTACAGGAACGACCTTTGCGTTCATCGTCACCGCTTTTTGGTGCAATATAAAATTTTTCAATTCAGGGATGTTCATTCTCAATCTGGAGTTCAAACTAAAACAATTTAGTTGGACAGCTCTATCTATTCAACAATAATATTTCAAGACTTAATATAAAAGAATTGAAATACTTTAATCTGTGTGTAGCCGAGTCAAATGGCTTAGACTATTTTTGAATAGTTTATGCATACTGAATTTCAACAAGTACACACCTGTAATGTCCAGGAATTTCAAAGCATTGTATCAAATTATTTTGATAAATAAAAATTTATTTATATTTTTATATAATTTATGAATTTAATTGGACCCATGTAAGAAATTTTAGTTAATTATATAACTATAGGTCCAATAAATTTTCTTGCATAAAAGGGGCCCATTGATAATTGAATAATGTAATGAGTCGACACTAAGAATTTAATTTCAAGAAAATTTGGAAGAAAATGTAAAAATAAATCGCCTGAGGAATTATTGTTGAAAACAAATATTTTTTTTAATTAGTTAATCAATTTAAATATTAGAATATAATATTGTTAATTTAATTTGGGTCACTTTCCTTTTATTTAGATTGACCATTCTTTCATTTATTTTGGGTTGGACCCAAACTTTGTAATAAGCTGAGCCCAAATCTTCTTTTAGGGCTCAATTCCCTTGTCATTGGACTGCTTCTCCATTCAGCCGACCCAACTCTTGGGTTAAGCCCAATCTTTTTTTTTTCAGTCGGGTTGACCCATGGTATTAGGATTTTAGAGTAACCGGCATGTCAATTGGGGAAAGGAGAAATGGAATAACCGAACCAAGCTGGAGACGTGAAGAAGAACCAGGGGATAACCAAGCTAGGGCACCCAAACTCTCAAATCACTCTCAAATCAGACAACCAAGCAAGCCCTAGGGGTCCAATCGGACGAACGAGGGACGGAGGAAGAAACGGCCTGTCAATCGCCGGCGGCACGATTTGGAAACGGGGTGGGGCAGACAGCGACCAAGCGCAACGGACGGACCAGCGGTCCCTGAAATTTGGTGACGCGACCGGCGACAGTGCGCACGGCTCGAGAGCTGCCGGCGTCGTCAGTAGGCTGAATAGGTACAGTCGGCGGCGACTCTTTTCCTACCGTGGGTCATTGACCAAGCAAATAGGGTATTGCCCAAATAAATTCTCCTATAAATTGAAGCCCTAAACCCTAACCCAAAGCTGCCGATTTCTTTGTCTTGTGAGTTCTAAATTAGAGAATTTAGGGTTCGAAATTTTGAGGGAAAATCAGGGGAGGCCAAGTGCCGGTGGTGAATGTCCGACTACATCACCTATTTTGGGAGAAGAAGGAAGGCAGCAAATCGATTCAATCCAAGGTATAGCCATAGGTTACCCAGCCACTGTGATTGGTTCTTAGTCGATTTAGTATGAATTTTCCTTCTTTCGTACTCGGATTGTGTTGACTGTGTGTAAGATGTTGAACTAAAATTTTCCATTGTACTGGGTTAATTGCTTATCTGTATTTGAGGTACCTTGTTCCTGGTAATGGGATTGTACCGATATAGTGATTGGTATTTTCTTCTGTGCTTGTTGTAGTATATAGCGCATTAGGCTGCGTTTTGTTTGGGCTGTATTGAGTTGATAAATTTTTTTTTCAGTCGTGTTGGGTTGTATTAAACACTATGCTGAGTTGTATTGCAGGGGTAATAACCTGGTATAATAAGGGACCCTAGGGTTCTAGTAGTTAAATTGATACTGCAAACAGGCTGATATGGACTATCTGGAAATACTCAACTTATGATTGTTGAAATGGTTGAATAAAACTGGGTTTTTTATTTAGAGTATATGATGTTCTGCCAATAGCATGCTGTTACAATGTAGGGTTAAAAATGTTGGTCTTGTGACTGATAACCAGAACTGAAAATCAGTGTCAAATATACATATCGATTGTTAACCAAAGCTAAGCTATGTCCTGAATTTGTTTGAGAATCCTCCCTTCTGTGTCGACAACTGTTAGTATTGGCTAATTCATTGAGTCAAAATGCTCTTGTAATTAACTAGTTGTTATAGCTAATAAATAAAATTAAATAAATAATTGTGTATTATTATCTCAATAAATAATAAATAAAGATAATAAGTATTTAATTATTATTTAATAATAATAATAATTAAATATGAATAAAGATAATAAATATTTAATTTTTATTTAATAATAATAATAATTAAATATGAATAAAGATAATGAATAATTATTAATAGATAATAGATAAAGATAATAAATATTTAATTATTATTTAATAATAATAATTAAGTATAAATAAAGTTACTTAATAATAAGGATGGTAATTACTTAATCATTAATGAAATAATGATTAAGTATAAGGGAAATTATTAAGTTAATTAATAATTTTTGAGTCCTTAATAAATAAGGTTAATGAACACTTAAGGACTGCTTAATTAAGTGTGGATAGGATTTATACTGTAAGTATTTAATTACTAAAGAACAAGAGTCATAATTACTAAATTACCCCTAAGGTAAATAGTAATTAAGAGTAAACTAAATAAATGATCAAGGGTTTTTCGTTATCTTTAAACCAAAAATAAATTTATAACTAATAAATAAGGATTGTTAGACCATACCTGGAAACAATTAAAGGTAATAATTGGAGTATTCAAATGATAAGTGACCCTGATTAATTATTATCTGTTTAAATAATAAATAGAGGTCATTAAATTTCTGTTAGCTGGTGGCTAGGTAGTAATTAAGTTCGGTGAATTATTTATCTGCTAAATGGATATCATAAGTGGGTATAATTACGCAATGCATAGAGATAAACCAATTCTACCAACTGATAGGTTATCCACGGTCAAGTAATTAAAGCTAGAATTTATCCGTAGCTGAGCAAACAGGCAAGTCCTCTATCCCGAACTTTGATTTCTGCAAGTTCCTAACCCTAAACTTCTTACCTTATTGCAAGTTCTTCCTTACTCAACTTTTTACCTTGAGTAATACTTCTAAAACCTTATGCAGTATTTTAATTCATGCAAAAAGGTATATATTATTGCAAGTATTCTTTAAGCTTGAATTTTATCTCCAAGCATGCTATAAGTGGTCTAATTACTTTTAAAATTATTCCACATCTGTGTATTTATTGGCATTCGCACTCATACATTTGAATTCGAATATTGAATTAAATTCAGAAGTTTTTATTGAACCATTCATGGTTAAGTCTGAACCCTTGTTCGGCCAGACAATTTTGTGAGAATTTATAAAAGCTATCCGAACCAATCAATGGTAAGGATTCTTAGACTGTATGAACACCCCTTTATTTATAGGGGAGTACCCCACGTACCGTATATAAGGTACAAATAGCAGAATTAAATGTTATGCATATACATAGGGTACGCGAGGCTGATCCCCTCAAGTACGTTATTCTGTAGCCAGTAACCAGAGGGTCAACTAGCTATTGACTCCTTTGGAAGTTATCGTTCAAAGTCTATTTGACTATCAATTGTTCTAAAAGCATTTAATGTTCTTGCTTCTGATTATTCTATTGTTGAAATCCCTTTAATATCCCTTCATCATGATATATTCTTATTGTTGCACCTTAAACTTGCTGGGCAAACTCGTTGCTCATTCTTGCTATATCATGACTTTATTGCAGCTAAACCCGAGACATCAGGGAAGAATAAAGGGAAAGAAAAGATGAAATGATAGACATCTTGTAGCTGACCTTAGATTCATGTGTTAGTTATTTACTGATGTAATTTAAACCCTGCTAGCTATTTAGGGTATGGATTGTGTAAATGTTTAAGGTTAATCGTGTTCTGGGACTAGTGACACCTTGTAATGAACAATGTATGTTTATTATATTCCGCACTTTTAGATATCATATGTTGTTAAAGGTGAATGTTGTATTGAATCGTGATGACCAGATCCGGGTATTTGGAGACCCGAATTTGGGGGCGTCACAGGTTGGTATCAAAGCTGTAGGTTATAAACTTTAGGATCGCGAAACCTAGGTTATAACCTTCATAGTAAACTCGTATCGAGTGTTAGGAGATAAATCGAGGAGATTTATCATATGTGGTTTTGATGAATTGGGGAATTCATCGAGTCGAGTAGTACCCAATGAAATATAACTTCATTTCTTCAATGAATATATTTTATTGTTGTACTAATGCTAGTTTTTGTGTGTTTGTAGGATGGCTGCTGTAGGGGAGACTAGTGGAGCCCGTGAGGAGGAAGTATTTATAGACATACCGGTAGTGGCGGAGCAGCTGGTGGGCTATGCTCCTATTGCCCCGGGACTGTTACAGGAGGAGTCCGAGCCGGAGGAGGACTATCACATGGAGCTACCAGAGCCAGTGATAGGTAGAGTCATGAGGTCGGGTAGTCAGGACCCTGATACCGAGGAGGAGGATCCCGAGACCGAGAGGGAGGAGCCACCTGCTGATATTGACGGCATGGGATCCACTGCTGATGATATCATCGAGGGGTTGACGGACAGAAATGAGGAGCTGGAGGCTCGGATTGCTCATCTGGAGGAGCAAAACCAGACCCATCAGTATATGGAGGACCAGTACAGAGACTTGGCCTACCAGCTCGAGCACGACTTAGGGGTGGCCAAGGTACAGCTGCAGGGCTACGAGTCCTCGGCACAGCAGGTCGGACCACTGCTACATCAGCTAGTGGCCCGAAACGCTGAGTTGAGGGAGAGACTGGAGCAGCGGGATCTGCAGATCGCCCACCTGAGGGCGAAACAGGAGGCCATGAGGTTTGAGGCCGGACTGGAGGTGGCTGCCAGGATGCGCGTCAGGGAGGCCTGGGCCAGGGAGGCCAGGAGGGTTGATCAGCTGGAGGACCAGCTAGAGGCCAGGGCAGTGAGGATAGAGACCCTGGGGCATGCCTTGGATGCAGCCTACCGTAGACCCCGGGATGAGGTGGGGGAGTCCAGTCGCTCTGTTCGCCGCAGGATCGGGGATGGAGCAGTCTCTTCTGTCCAGCAGGCTCGGATCCGTCATGATGTATAGTGATGGGATAGGATGGTTGTTTAGTTGTTAGTACAGTCAGTCCCACTTTTGTTTATGTTAGGGACATATTCATGTTTGTTTATGAAACTTTATATTTGTTGTTATGATTGGGGTAGCAGTTAAAACCCCAACTTTTGTGTTTTGAGGGATGGAAGGTTAGGATTCCCCACTTTTGTCTAGGGGGAAGGGTTATTGATGAATAGGACACAGTGGCGCATTTATAGCAGTATGCCACAGGTTTCGTATTGTAACAAACGGTGGTATATGAATATAAATGCAGATGTTTCACTTAAATCAAATGTGTTGATAAATATTTTACCTTTAATTGTTTATTTCAATAACATATGATGTAAAATGTGAATCTATAGGTAAAAGTCATCAATTTCCTTATTCTAAACCATGCCAAGGGGAAGGCCACGTAACCGACAGGTCGAAGAGTCAGAAAGTGAGGTTGGAGACCAAACCAACCCCATGAGAATGTTCGCGGAGATGCTGGCCGAGGCTATGCAATCCAGACCCCCACCTGTAGTGACTCAAGCAGCAGCTAAGCCAGCGCATCATCTGGCAAACTTTAAAGATTTCAAATTGGTCGGACCACCTGAGTTCAAGGGGACTCTTAACCCAATTGAAGCGCAGACCTGGATAGAAGAGATAGAGAAGGTCTTTGAGGTAGCACGGGTGGCAGAGGAACAGAAAACAAGTTTTGCCACTTTCATGCTAAAAGGGGAAGCCAACTACTGGTGGAAAGCCAACAGAGGCCGAGTGGAAGAAGGCACTGTCGCTTGGGATCGCTTTAAGGAAATGTTCTTGGAAAATTACTTTCCAGAGAGCATGAAGCAGGAGATGGAGATCAAATTCCTAGAGCTAAAACAAGGGAACATGTCTGTGGATGAGTACGCGGCTAAGTTTAATGAGTTGGCACGGTTTGCAGCTCACCAAGTCAGCACCGAGGAAAGGAAAGCTCGCAGGTTTGAGCAGGGGTTGAAGCCATGGTTATACCGTTCTGTGGCTGTATTAAAAATCAGAACATTCGCAGAATTAATGGAGAGGGCAATCATTGCAGAGGGTGGCAGTGAGGCCCTGGCCAAATACAATCACGAGAAGAAGAAGGGACATGAGGGCCCTAAGGCAGGAAGCAGTGGGGGCAGTAACCCCAACAAACGGAAATGGAATGAAAGTCAATCTTTCGGGAGCAATAAACCCGGAGGAAATCCGTCTGGAGGGGAGGCAAGGAAACCAGGCAGGTGCAGTAATTGTGGTAAGAACCACACGGGGGAGTGTATGAAGGGAAAAAGCGTTTGCTACAAATGCGGGCAACCGGGGCACATGGCTCCCCAATGTCAGAACAAACCAAAGGGGGGATGTTATTCATGTGGAGCACCCGACCACCAAATCAAGGACTGTCCGAAGAGGAAAGGTGACCTCGGAAGTGGCAACAGAAACAACAACAGCAACAACGAGAACAATAACCGGCTGAGCTATGGGGCACCAGCCAGTCAAGCCAACAGGCCAACAGCCCGCACGTTCAATATGACAGTCCAGGATGCAATGGAATCCAGGGACGTGGTGTCAGGTATCATCCCAATCAACGATATAAATGCATATGTGCTATTTGATTCGGGTGCCACTTGCTCTTTTGTTTCCGAAGAATTTACTAGACAATTAAATGTCCCTTGTGAAAAGTTAGAACACCCTATGAACGTAGAAGTAGCAAACAAAGAAATTATCCCCGTAGAATGCATTCATAGGAACTGTTGTGTTGAATTACGAGGATTTAAGCTCAAAGTGGATTTGATACCAATTCGACTGGGAGAGTTCGATGTAATCTTGGGAATGGATTGGCTATCAACCCACGGCGCAGTTATTGACTGTAAGAAGAAATGTATACACCTAAAGGCTCCTACTAAGTCAAAGGTGGTATTTTACGGCAGTAAGTCACCAAGCCAATCTTGTTGTCTTACTATGATGCAAACAAGGAGATTACTCAAGAAGGGTTGCGAATGTTATTTGGCCCATGTGGTTGATACTCGTCGAGTAGGGGATGAGATGAGTCAAATACCAGTCGTGAGAGAATTCACCGATGTCTTTCCCGAAGAGCTTCCGGGACTGCCGCCGGACAGGGAAATCGAGTTTGTTATCGATTTGGCACCGGGAACCGCACCAATATCAAAGCCGCCGTATCGGATGGCACCTGTAGAAATGAAAGAGTTGATGGTGCAACTGCAGGAGCTGTTAGATAAAGGATATATCAGACCAAGTGTGTCCCCTTGGGGAGCGCCCGTTCTGTTTGTAAAGAAGAAAGACGGTTCAATGAGGCTTTGTATCGACTATCGGGAGTTGAACAAAGTTACTATTAAGAATAGGTATCCACTTCCTAGAATTGACGATCTGTTCGATCAACTTAAGGGAGCGAAGTACTTTTCAAAGATCGACTTAAGAACCGGCTATCACCAGCTGAAGGTGAGGCATGAAGATATCCCGAAGACTGCATTCAGGACTCGTTATGGGCACTTCGAGTTCCTGGTAATGTCTTTTGGATTGACAAATGCACCAGCAGCATTTATGGATATGATGAACAGAGTGTTCAAGCAGTACTTGGATAAGTTCGTAGTCGTATTCATCGATGACATCTTGGTGTATTCGGGGACAGAGGAGGAGCATGCTGAACATTTGAAGATGGTATTAGAAGCTCTCAGGAAGGAGAAGTTGTATGCAAAGTTTTCTAAGTGCGAGTTTTGGTTGCAGAGAGTACAATTCCTGGGTCATGTCATAGACAAGAATGGTGTTTCGGTGGACCCAGCAAAAGTGGAAGCAGTTATCAACTGGGAACAGCCGAAGACGCCGACAGAGATCCGGAGTTTCTTGGGATTAGCGGGATACTATCGGAGATTCATCCAGGATTTTTCAAAGATAGCGTCGCCATTGACCAATCTCACCAGGAAAACAGTCAAGTTTGTTTGGTCGGAGAAGTGTGAGGAGAGTTTCATGGAGTTGAAGAAGAGACTCAGCCAAGCACCAGTGTTGACCTTACCGGACAACACTGGGGGTTTCGTAGTGTATAGCGATGCATCACACAAGGGTCTTGGCTGTGTACTGATGCAACACGGCAAGGTAGTGGCATACGCATCACGGCAACTGAAGGACTATGAGAAGGGTTATCCGACTCATGGACTTGGAGTTAGCCGCAGTGGTTTTTGCCTTGAAGATTTGGAGGCACTACTTATATGGGGAGAAGTGCGAGATATATACAGATCACAAAAGTCTAAAGTATATCTTCACTCAGAAGGAACTAAATATGAGGCAGCGCCGATGGTTGGAATTGATCAAAGACTACGACTGTGAAATTCTGTACCATCCGGGCAAAGCAAATGTAGTGGCTGATGCTTTAAGTAGGAAAGGCAAGGTGAAATTGATGCAGCTGACAGTCCAGGAGGAATTGATACGAGACTTTGAACGTCTGGAGCTGGAAGTCAGGTATCCAATGGAGGTGGACGAAAAGGTGTTCGCCGTGACGGTAGGACCAACTCTACTGGATAAGATACAGGAGGCTCAAGAATTTGACGAGGAATGCGTTGACATTAAGAAATAGTTATCGGAGGGAAAAGCCTCGAAGTATAAGGTTGACAACACAGGATTGCTAAGATTCGAGGGAAGGATCTGGATACCCTACGTACCAGACTTAAGGGAAGAGATTTTGCAGGAGGCCCATAATACGAGATTTTCGGTACATCCGGGTAGCACCAAGATGTATCAAGACCTTCGTCAACATTATTGGTGGCCGCATTTGAAAGGGGAAGTTGCAGAGTTCGTTAGCCGGTGTTTGACCTGTCAACGGATCAAGGCTGAGCACCAACGGCCGAGCGGATTGTTGCAACCCTTAGAGATTCCCGAATGGAAGTGGGAGCACATCACAATGGATTTTGTGGTGGGACTTCCAACAACGCAAAAGGGTCTAGACGCCATCTGGGTGATCGTGGATCGATTGACCAAGTCTGCCCACTTTCTACCAATCAAGATCAGGTACAAATTAGAACAACTGGCGAAACTTTACGTGAAAGAGATAGTATCACGACATGGAGTGCCGGTGTCTATTGTATCTGACAGAGATCCGCGCTTCACGTCAAATTTTTGGAGAAGTCTACAGGAGAGACTGGGAACACAGTTAAAAATGAGTACGGCGTATCATCCTCAGACTGATGGTCAGAGTGAACGAACAATTCAGACTCTAGAGGATATGCTCCGGGCAGTTGTGATGGACTTAAGTGGCAGCTGGGACGATCACTTGCCACTGGTAGAGTTCGCTTACAATAATAGTTACCATGCTAGTATTGGTATGCCCCCGTACGAAGCGCTATATGGAAGGAAGTGTCGAACGCCGTTGTGTTGGGATGAAGTTGGTGAACGGAGATTGTTGGGGCCAGAGTTGGTACAACAAACCGTAGAAATCATTAAAGTAATAAGACAGCGGTTAGTAGCAGCCCAGGATCGTCAAAAGAAGTACGCCGACTTACATCGCCAGAAGCGAGACTTTGAAGTTGGAAGTTTTGTGTTTCTGAAGGTATCTCCCTGGAAAGGGAAGATCCGTTTTGGGAAGAAGGGTAAATTGAGCCCTAGGTTCATAGGACCATTCGAAATTTTGAGGCGGATCGGCGAAGTGGCGTACGAGGTAGCATTACCTCCTGAGCTTGAGCACATTCACAACGTGTTTCATGTGTCAGTGTTGCGACCATATAAGCCAGATTACAAACACGTTATTTCCTATGAACCAATTCAAGTCGAACGGGATTTATCGTACGAGGAGATTCCTGTCCAAATACTTGATAGGAAGGAGCAGAAACTGAGAAATAAAGTCATTCATTCGGTTAAAGTTCTCTGGAGAAATCACGCGGTGGAAGAAGCCACGTGGGAACTCGAAGAGAAGATGAGAACGAATTACCCACATTTATTTGAGTAACCTTAGATTGAAATTCCGAGGACGGAATTTTTATAAGGGGGAGAGGATGTAATGTCCAGGAATTTCAAAGCATTGTATCAAATTATTTTGATAAATAAAAATTTATTTATATTTTTATATAATTTATGAATTTAATTGGACCCATGTAAGAAATTTTAGTTAATTATATAACTATAGGTCCAATAAATTTTCTTGCATAAAAGGGGCCCATTGATAATTGAATAATGTAATGAGTCGACACTAAGAATTTAATTTCAAGAAAATTTGGAAGAAAATGTAAAAATAAATCGCCTGAGGAATTATTGTTGAAAACAAATATTTTTTTTTAATTAGTTAATCAATTTAAATATTAGAATATAATATTGTTAATTTAATTTGGGTCACTTTCCTTTTATTTAGATTGACCATTCTTTCATTTATTTTGGGTTGGACCCAAACTTTGTAATAAGCTGAGCCCAAATCTTCTTTTAGGGCTCAATTCCCTTGTCATTGGACTGCTTCTCCATTCAGCCTACCCAACTCTTGGGTTAAGCCCAATCTTTTTTTTTTCAGTCGGGTTGACCCATGGTATTAGGATTTTAGAGTAACCGGCATGTCAATTGGGGAAAGGAGAAATGGAATAACCGAACCAAGCTTGAGACGTGAAGAAGAACCAGGGGATAACCAAGCTAGGGCACCCAAACTCTCAAATCACTCTCAAATCAGACAACCAAGCAAGCCCTAGGGGTCCAATCGGACGAACGAGGGACGGAGGAAGAAACGGCCTGTCAATCGCCGGCGGCACGATTTGGAAACGGGGCAGCGACCAAGCGCAACGGACGGACCAGCGGTCCCTGAAATTTGGTGACGCGACCGGCGACAGTGCGCACGGCTCGAGAGCTGCCGGCGTCGTCAGTAGGCTGAATAGGTACAGTCGGCGGCGACTCTTTTCCTACCGTGGGTCATTGACCAAGCAAATAGGGTATTGCCCAAATAAATTCTCCTATAAATTGAAGCCCTAAACCCTAACCCAAAGCTGCCGATTTCTTTGTCTTGTGAGTTCTAAATTAGAGAATTTAGGGTTCGAAATTTTGAGGGAAAATCAGGGGAGGCCAAGTGCCGGTGGTGAATGTCCGACTACATCACCTATTTTGGGAGAAGAAGGAAGGCAGCAAATCGATTCAATCCAAGGTATAGCCATAGGTTACCCAGCCACTGTGATTGGTTCTTAGTCGATTTAGTATGAATTTTCCTTCTTTCGTACTCGGATTGTGTTGACTGTGTGTAAGATGTTGAACTAAAATTTTCCATTGTACTGGGTTAATTGCTTATCTGTATTTGAGGTACCTTGTTCCTGGTAATGGGATTGTACCGATATAGTGATTGGTATTTTCTTCTGTGCTTGTTGTAGTATATAGCGCATTAGGCTGCGTTTTGTTTGGGCTGTATTGAGTTGATAAATTTTTTTTTCAGTCGTGTTGGGTTGTATTAAACACTATGCTGAGTTGTATTGCAGGGGTAATAACCTGGTATAATAAGGGACCCTAGGGTTCTAGTAGTTAAATTGATACTGCAAACAGGCTAATATGGACTATCTGGAAATACTCAACTTATGATTGTTGAAATGGTTGAATAAAACTGGGTTTTTATTTAGAGTATATGATGTTCTGCCAATAGCATGCTGTTACAATGTAGGGTTAAAAATGTTGGTCTTGTGACTGATAACCAGAACTGAAAATCAGTGTCAAATATACATATCGATTGTTAACCAAAGCTAAGCTATGTCCTGAATTTGTTTGAGAATCCTCCCTTCTGTGTCGACAACTGTTAGTATTGGCTAATTCATTGAGTCAAAATGCTCTTGTAATTAACTAGTTGTTATAGCTAATAAATAAAATTAAATAAATAATTGTGTATTATTATCTCAATAAATAATAAATAAAGATAATAAGTATTTAATTATTATTTAATAATAATAATAATTAAATATGAATAAAGATAATAAATATTTAATTTTTATTTAATAATAATAATAATTAAATATGAATAAAGATAATGAATAATTATTAATAGATAATAGATAAAGATAATAAATATTTAATTATTATTTAATAATAATAATTAAGTATAAATAAAGTTACTTAATAATAAGGATGGTAATTACTTAATCATTAATGAAATAATGATTAAGTATAAGGGAAATTATTAAGTTAATTAATAATTTTTGAGTCCTTAATAAATAAGGTTAATGAACACTTAAGGACTGCTTAATTAAGTGTGGATAGGATTTATACTGTAAGTATTTAATTACTAAAGAACAAGAGTCATAATTACTAAATTACCCCTAAGGTAAATAGTAATTAAGAGTAAACTAAATAAATGATCAAGGGTTTTTTCGTTATCTTTAAACCAAAAATAAATTTATAACTAATAAATAAGGATTGTTAGACCATACCTGGAAACAATTAAAGGTAATAATTGGAGTATTCAAATGATAAGTGACCCTGATTAATTATTATCTGTTTAAATAATAAATAGAGGTCATTAAATTTCTGTTAGCTGGTGGCTAGGTAGTAATTAAGTTCGGTGAATTATTTATCTGCTAAATGGATATCATAAGTGGGTATAATTACGCAATGCATAGAGATAAACCAATTCTACCAACTGATAGGTTATCCACGGTCAAGTAATTAAAGCTAGAATTTATCCGTAGCTGAGCAAACAGGCAAGTCCTCTATCCCGAACTTTGATTTCTGCAAGTTCCTAACCCTAAACTTCTTACCTTATTGCAAGTTCTTCCTTACTCAACTTTTTACCTTGAGTAATACTTCTAAAACCTTATGCAGTATTTTAATTCATGCAAAAAGGTATATATTATTGCAAGTATTCTTTAAGCTTGAATTTTATCTCCAAGCATGCTATAAGTGGTCTAATTACTTTTAAAATTATTCCACATCTGTGTATTTATTGGCATTCGCACTCATACATTTGAATTCGAATATTGAATTAAATTCAGAAGTTTTATGAACCATTCATGGTTAAGTCTGAACCCTTGTTCGGCCAGACAATTTTGTGAGAATTTATAAAAGCTATCCGAACCAATCAATGGTAAGGATTCTTAGACTGTATGAACACCCCTTTATTTATAGGGGAGTACCCCACGTACCGTATATAAGGTACACATAGCAGAATTAAATGTTATGCATATACATAGGGTACGCGAGGCTGATCCCCTCAAGTACGTTATTCTGTAGCCAGTAACCAGAGGGTCAACTAGCTATTGACTCCTTTGGAAGTTATCGTTCAAAGTCTATTTGACTATCAATTGTTCTAAAAGCATTTAATGTTCTTGCTTCTGATTATTCTATTGTTGAAATCCCTTTAATATCCCTTCATCATGATATATTCTTATTGTTGCACCTTAAACTTGCTGGGCAAACTCGTTGCTCATTCTTGCTATATCATGACTTTATTGCAGCTAAACCCGAGACGTCAGGGAAGAATAAAGGGAAAGAAAAGATGAAATGATAGACATCTTGTAGCTGACCTTAGATTCATGTGTTAGTTATTTACTGATGTAATTTAAACCCTGCTAGCTATTTAGGGTATGGATTGTGTAAATGTTTAAGGTTAATCGTGTTCTGGGACTAGTGACACCTTGTAATGAACAATGTATGTTTATTATATTCCGCACTTTTAGATATCATATGTTGTTAAAGGTGAATGTTGTATTGAATCGTGATGACCAGATCCGGGTATTTGGAGACCCGAATTTGGGGGCGTCACAACACCATGACAATTGATATCAAAGCTTTTGATAACTTTACATAGCACACAAATTCTTTTCAATATACAGATTGAACGGAGTCTAAGATACTTGCTTAAAAATATCAAGTCTGGGATACTTGCCTTGCACGTAGATTACAACTATAGTTTTAGGTTAGTCTTTACTTCACAAATCCTACATCAATTAGGTTCACATATATGCACACATTAGCTATATATACTAAGTTCATAATCAAATAGTTCAATAACACTCAGATTACAAACATTCAATGCCCCATTCTTATTATTTCTTTGTTTCAAGCTTTCCTAGTCAACTTAGTTCATATATGATCATGCACTTAAAGTACTTATTTAGGTTACACTTAAATCACATATAACATAGAGATATCAGTTTTCGTTAGACTCTCATTTGCTCTTTGAAATATTCATTCTATTTGTTTTGTTAGTTTGATATAGTCCTATTATGCTTCCCTAGTCTAAAGCTAGAATTATCCGTAGTAGTGGTCTAATTACTTTTAAAATTATTCCACATCTGTGTATTTATTGGCATTCGCACTCATACATTTGAATTCGAATATTGAATTAAATTCAGAAGTTTTATGAACCATTCATGGTTAAGTCTGAACCCTTGTTCGGCCAGACAATTTTGTGAGAATTTATAAAAGCTATCCGAACCAATCAATGGTAAGGATTCTTAGACTGTATGAACACCCCTTTATTTATAGGGGAGTACCCCACGTACCGTATATAAGGTACAAATAGCAGAATTAAATGTTATGCATATACATAGGGTACGCGAGGCTGATCCCCTCAAGTACGTTATTCTGTAGCCAGTAACCAGAGGGTCAACTAGCTATTGACTCCTTTGGAAGTTATCGTTCAAAGTCTATTTGACTATCAATTGTTCTAAAAGCATTTAATGTTCTTGCTTCTGATTATTCTATTGTTGAAATCCCTTTAATATCCCTTCATCATGATATATTCTTATTGTTGCACCTTAAACTTGCTGGGCAAACTCGTTGCTCATTCTTGCTATATCATGACTTTATTGCAGCTAAACCCGAGACGTCAGGGAAGAATAAAGGGAAAGAAAAGATGAAATGATAGACATCTTGTAGCTGACCTTAGATTCATGTGTTAGTTATTTACTGATGTAATTTAAACCCTGCTAGCTATTTAGGGTATGGATTGTGTAAATGTTTAAGGTTAATCGTGTTCTGGGACTAGTGACACCTTGTAATGAACAATGTATGTTTATTATATTCCGCACTTTTAGATATCATATGTTGTTAAAGGTGAATGTTGTATTGAATCGTGATGACCAGATCCGGGTATTTGGAGACCCGAATTTGGGGGCGTCACAACACCATGACAATTGATATCAAAGCTTTTGATAACTTTACATAGCACACAAATTCTTTTCAATATACAGATTGAACGGAGTCTAAGATACTTGCTTAAAAATATCAAGTCTGGGATACTTGCCTTGCACGTAGATTACAACTATAGTTTTAGGTTAGTCTTTACTTCACAAATCCTACATCAATTAGGTTCACATATATGCACACATTAGCTATATATACTAAGTTCATAATCAAATAGTTCAATAACACTCAGATTACAAACATTCAATGCCCCATTCTTATTATTTCTTTGTTTCAAGCTTTCCTAGTCAACTTAGTTCATATATGATCATGCACTTAAAGTACTTATTTAGGTTACACTTAAATCACATATAACATAGAGATATCAGTTTTCGTTAGACTCTCATTTGCTCTTTGAAATATTCATTCTATTTGTTTTGTTAGTTTGATATAGTCCTATTATGCTTCCCTAGTCTAAACATATCAACTGACATGCAAAGAGACTTTAAACAATCATGCACCACGCTTCAGTTCACAAACAGAACCTTTTGGCAACTCTGCAGCACGGCGCGGCCGCGCTATAATTGCCTGAGAGTGGCGCGGCCGTGCTACTCTCTTTTCAGCCCAAAATTGAATTGATCAATGTATAGCTTACTTCTTAGTGTGCTGGGGTGTTACAACATCTAATTCAACATGCAAACTCCAAAGTTTGGGAAGTTTAAACCAAACTTAGGTTACTTTTCAAAATACTCAAAATTTTCATTTAGAACTTCTTTAATTCATGCTTTGACAACTCATTTCATGCATAGCTAAGTGGGACATCATTTTAAGTACATTCTTATGCTTAACTAAGTCTAACAAACATGCTCAGAAGCTTACATAACAAAGAAATTAATTTTTCATTTCTGAGGACTAGCGCGGCCGCGCGCCACTTTGACGACCAACATTCTCTATTTTTCTGCAGTTTGAATTTCAAAACACAAACTTCCTTTCATACTTCATAGCTGCTATATCATCATTCCAGAACTCTGGACTAACCTTTACTTTTAATTCACATTATAATTTTTCACATTTCTCAATTACATTCCTTTAATTTCCAAGTTTTTAGTAATAACTTCTCACTTGGGCATTTAAGCAAATAGCTTGAAGGGATAAAATTTAGGAATCCCATTCAGGGCATTTTAAGCATACTTAACCCAAATTTCAATTGAATTCAGTTTTCAATATAACCCAACATATATATAACAATTTACTTTAACCAATTAACTTCTTAGTATCATTTTCAATCAACAAACTCATAGTAATTTTGCTTAACTAGTTTATAATAAGAGATATGTATCACCTCTTGCTCTTGATTTCTTGAGTAACTCCTTTCTGATAATCCTCAGCTCTTCTCTTACTAACACTATACTCTTCTTCAATAATTTGTTTAGAGCAGAGGCTAGGTATTTTAATTTAGAGTAAGCGAGAAATTGATTTACTAAGATGAAGGAAACAAGGAATATTATATGAAACTTGGGCTGTATATATAAGGTTCCTATTCTTGCATACCACAACACTTGCTCACCACGTTTGTGACGCCCCCAAATTCGGGTCTTAAACACCCAGATTCGGTCATCACGATCCAATACAAATATTCACCTCTAAACAACATACAATAACTAAATGCGGAATAAAATAAACGTATGTCGTTCATTCAAAAGGTGTTACTAGTCCCAAGATACGAAAACCTTAATACAGGAATACAAACATACACTAGTACAGTACTTAGGGTTCAAATAACAATAACAGTTAATTAATTACACCTGAAACAAAGTACAATCACTGGAAGTCTAATACTTCATCTTTGATGAGTGGGTTTTATACCTACGAATTGGTTATCTTTTAGGCTCAATTCTTTGTCATCTTTTAGTGTTTTTTAGTTGTATTTTACTTGTATTGCATTGTTTCGTAGGATACGACTATAGATGAGCATTTGTGGAACTTTTGGACTCCAGGGACAAAAGTGTAATTCTTGCAGTTGGGTCTACCGCCGGGGCGGCAAGATGAAGTCATTTTTACCGCCGGGGCGACGCCACCGCCGGGGCGGTGTCCCCAGGCATGTTTCCCCGCCGGGGCGACGCCACTGTCGGGGCGAGCTCCCTAGGCAATTTTCACCGCCGGGGCGAGCTCGTCGGGATTATTGAGCGGCTGGCTTTGTCTTGTATGCTGATAGTGGGTGTACGTTGGAGCAATTTCGGGAGCACGATGGTGACTATTGGAGAGAGATTAATCAGTGTATTAGGCATCCAGGGAGCATTATTCAAGTTATCCAAGTTTTGCTATACACATTGGGAGCTAGGGTTTGAGCGAAAAAGAAGAAGAACAAAGGAAAACAAAGAACAATATAGCATCACCAAGAAGCTAAGGATTACATTATTGAGAAGGAAAGCTAGAGAGAAGGATACCAACAAGCATCAATTCATGAATCAATCCAAAGAGGGGTTTTATCTTTCTAATTTCTAGTATCTATTTTGGAATTCCAAGCTATGTACTATAATCTGAATATGATGTTACCAAAAGCTATTATGAGCTAATTCTTCAATTCTAAAATTCAATGGAACCCAACTCGTAGTTTGTATTGAATGCTCTCTCTTTCGAATATTAGTTAGATTCTTGTGAATTGGAATTCATAGCCTATGTTTATGGATTAATTGCTTGACCCGTAATTACCTTGGTAATCTATATGAGATTGAGAAATGGAATATAGGTTGAGACCTAGCTATGAATTCATGTGAAAATTGGATATTCTTTATGGATAATGTATGAGATTATGTGACGTGAGTCTTATATATTATTCTCAAGGGTTGATAATTTGATTGTATTTGGGATAGACATATACCTAAATAACATATGTATCCAATTGAGAATCCTTGCTTAATGATTTCTATTGTGAAAGTTGATAATTAATAGAAAGGTTAATGGGATTTATGTGACATGTATCTTATTGATTGTTCTTGATATGAAATTCTTGCTAGTGTGTAGAATAGAGATATATCTATACACCACAATAGGAAATACGTATTCGACCATCGAGAGAGGCTTATATATACTTGTGATTTCTCGGGTAACGATTCTTTTGTCTAACTAGTCGATAAAGAGAGAGTTGTGATTTACAAATGAAGAGTTGGAGGAAATTGGAATCTTAGATCCTTTTATCTTGAATCTTATCCATGTTTAGTTAAACGTTGTTTTCTAAATTGTCTTATTTAGTTTTAATCAACATCAAAATCAAATCATATTGTCATTGTTTAAATTAGATTAATTTTTCATGCGATTGATATTTGGTAATTATTTAACATAATTCCTTGTGGGTTCGACACTTTACTTATCTTATATTACTTGTGGACTGCGTATACTTGCGCGTGTTTTATTGATTGCGAAATCGGACAACAAGTTTTTGGCGCCGTTGCCGGGGAATTATTTTATAATAATTTTACCAATATTGATTATAGTCGAATTGATCTTAATTTAGACTTGTATTTAATTTTTCACTTGATTGTGTAGGTACTCTTGATTTGTATGCGCCGATCACAAAGTCTTGAGTTATTTCCTTACGATCCCAAGATCGAGAGAAATACCCGAAGACTAAGAAGAGAAAGAATCAGGGGTTCTAACAATCAAGAAACTATGGCGGCATGGGAACAAAAAGCATTGAGAGACTATGTAATGCCACAAATAAGTGATTTACAGTCTAGTATCACAAGGCCGACAATAACTGCAAATGCCTTTGAAATTAAACCGGGAACAATACAAATGGTGCAAAATTCGTTATAGTTTGGGGGTTTGGCTAATGACAACCCTAATGAGCAATTTTTGAGCTTTATTGAGATATGTGATACTTTCAAATTTAATGGAGTGACAGATGATGCTTTGAGACTTAGACTTTTTCCGTTCACTTTGAGAGACAAAGCTAAGGGTTGGCTTCACTCATTGCCACCGGGATCCATCACTACATGGTCATACTTAGCATAGAAATTTTTGGCAAAGTTCTTCCCTCCTGCCAAGTCTGCTAGATTGAGAAATGAAATTGCAACCTTTGAACAACATCATGGAGAATCATTGTATGAAGCTTGGGAAAGATTTAAAGATTTGCTTCGAAGATGCCCACATCATGGATTCCTACCACGGATGCAATTGAATACCTTCTACAATGGATTGGGATCTCACAATCGGTCTTGCATAGATGCAGCTGTGGGAGGATCTTTCATGGCTAAAAATTATGGAGAAGCACTTGATTTATTGGAGGTCATGGCTGCAAATAACTACCAATGGCGAACATCTAGAATGAGTCAACCAAAGGTAGCCAGAGTATTAGAGGTGGATGCCATCACGTCCTTAGCAGCGCAGATGGCAGCAATGTCAAAGAAACTTGATTCCTTGACTGATTCAAAAGTGCAGCAGGTGGCTCTTGTTTGTGAATTATGTGTAGGGACACATGCCAATGACCAATGCCCATTTGACCATGAAGCAGTTCAGTTTGTAAGTAGCTATGAGAGACAACCAAATCAGTACCAAAACACTTAAAATGCTACAAATAGGAACCATCCTAACTTTTCATGGAGCAACAATCAAAATTTTCAGCAAGCTCCAAAACCACACCATCCACCAGGGTTCCAAAATCAGCCACAACATCATGCAGCTCAAACTTCACAACCAAAGAGAAAATTAGATTTTGAAGAGTTGATATTAAAACATATTGCTAACCAGGATGTGATGATAAAGAACCAAGCAGCAGCACTCAAAGCTTTGGAAAATCAAATTGGGCAAATGGCGAGTTCTATGTCAAATAGACCCTAGGGATCTTTTCCCAGTAACACAGAAACTAATCCAAGAACAGATGGGAAAGAGGAATGCCAAGCAGTAACACTCAGAAGTGGAAAACAAACCTTACAGGGGCCTGAATTGTAAAAGGGGACAACCCACTCATCCTCTCCTCCGGACTTGAATAATGCAGATTTTTCTAAGGAAATGGACAACAGTGTACCACCTGAGTCGGAACAGAGAGATGCCACAGATAGACTTAGTGTTGTTCCTACACCGAAAGTGTTTCCAACAGTGCCTTTCCCTCAAAGACTGCAAAAGCAAAAGTTAGATAAACAGTTTGCCAAATTTCTGGAGGTCTTTAAGAAACTTCAAATTAACATTCCTTTTGCAGAAGCCTTAGAACAGATGCCAAGCTATGCCAAATTCATGAAGGGTATTCTGTCTAGGAAGAAGAAGTTAAATGACTTTAAAATAGTGGCTTTAACGGAGGAATGTAGTGCAGTGTTGCAAAGAAAGCTACCTCCCAAGTTGAAGGACCCAGGCAGTTTCACGATACCGTATACTATTGGTAGCCTTTCATTCAACAAATGTTTGTGTGATTTGGGTGCTAGCATTAATCTCATGCCATTATCCGTGTATACTCAGTTGGGACTTCCTCCACCAAAGCCAACAAACATTTCTCTTCAGCTTGCCGATAGGTCGGTTACTTATCCAAGGGGAATTGTAGAAGAAATTCTTGTTAAGGTGGATAAGTTCATCTTCCCGGCTGATTTTATCATCTTAGATTTTGAGGAAGATAAAAACATCCTTATTATTCTTGGGAGACCATTTTTAGCCACTGGGAGAACTTTAATCGATGTGCAAAAGGGAGAGCTCACTATGAGGGTTCAGGATCAAGAAGTCACCTTCAATGTATTTAAGGCCATGAAATTCCCTTCGGATGAGGAAGAATGTTTTCAGGTGGATGTAATCGAGCGAGTTGTAAATGATGAGCTTCTAAATGTGTTAAACAATGATCCATTGGAGACT
Organism: Aralia elata; assembly: GCA_034770075.1. Classification (NCBI taxonomy): domain Eukaryota; kingdom Viridiplantae; phylum Streptophyta; class Magnoliopsida; order Apiales; family Araliaceae; genus Aralia; species Aralia elata. The sequence goes on along the minus strand of CM068377.1, from coordinate 47,731,298 downwards.
ACACTTCTGGGAGAGTTTGACATGGATGATCCAGATTTGGTTGAGTATCTACAGATTTTGGATATAGTGCCACAGGGAAGAAAATTTCAAATCCCGTTTGAATCACTAGAGTATGCTGAGAATGCTACAGATCGGTTGAAACCATCTCTCGAGATGCCTCCGTCACTTGAGCTCAAACCTTTGCCTAATCATCTCAGCTATTCATATTTGGGCGAATCAGCTACTTTACCTATTATTATTGCATTTGTGCTTAACGAGTTTCAGGAAAGTAAGTTGTTGCGAGTTCTTAGAGAGTACAAATCTGCTATTGGATGGACCATCGCCGACATCAAGGGAATAAACCCATCATTCTGTATGCACAAAATCTTGATGGAGGATGATAGTAAACTCACTGTGGAACAACAAAGGAGACTCAACCCAATCATGAAAGAGGTGGTGAAGAAAGAGATTTTGAAGTGGTTAGATGCTAGAATAATTTATCCCATTTTTGACAGTGCGTGAGTGAGCCCAGTTCAGTGTGTACCTAAGAAAGGAGGTATGACGGTTGTAGCCAATGAAAATAATGAGTTAATTCCAATAAGAACAGTAACTGGTTGGAGGGTTTGCATGGACTACCAGAAACTCAACAAAGCAACCCGAAAGGATCATTTTCCACTGCCTTTTATTGATCAGATGTTAGACAGACTGGCAGGACATGGGTACTATTGCTTGTTAGACGGGTATTCGGGCTATAATCAGATTGCTATTGCTCCAGAAGATCAAGAAAAGACCACCTTCACATGTCCATTTGGTACTTTTGCTTTTAGATGGGTCTCATTCGGATTGTGTAATGCACCGACCACGTTTCAAAGGTGCATGATGGCAATTTTCTCGGATTTGGTAGAACGCAATGTAGAAGTTTTCATGGATGACTTTTCAGTATTTGGTGATTCGTTTGACAATTGCTTGGAAAATCTAGTTCTAATACTGAAAAGATGTGTGGAAACTAATCTAGTGCTCAACTGGGAAAAATGTCACTTCATGGTGCAAGAGGGGATCATACTTGGGCATAAAGTGTCATCAAAAGGTCTAGAGGTGGATAGAGAAAAACTTGAAATAATTGAAAATTTGCCTCCACCAACCTCAGTGAAGGGTATTCGCAGTTTTCTGGGACATGCGGGGTTTTACCGAAGATTCATAAAGGACTTTTCTAAGATCTCAAAGCCTTTATACAGTTTACTAGAGAAAGATGTGCCGTTCAAGTTTGATGAAGAGTGTTTGATCGCATTTGAGCTTTTAAAGAAGAAATTGACCACCGCACCAGTGATAGTTGCTCCGGATTGGTCAAAGCCGTTCGAATTGATGTGTGATGCCAGTGATTATGCAGTTGGGGCTGTTTTGGGACAGCGCAAGGAGAAGGTTTTTCATGCTATTTACTACGCCAGCAAAACCTTAACGGATGCACAGCTCAACTACACCACTACCAAGAAGGAGTTGCTTGCAGTAGTTTATGCTTTTGACAAGTTTCGATCTTACTTGATTGGAACAAGGGTGGTTGTATTCACGAACCATTCAACTATTCGGTATCTAATTGCAAAGAAGGATGCTAAACCGAGGTTGATTAGATGGATCCTATTGCTGCAAGAGTTTGACTTAGAAATTCGGGACAGAAAGGAAACTGAAAACCAAGTAGCCGACCATCTATCTAGATTGGAGAATCCAGGTCATGACAAGGAAGATAAAGTTCTAATCAATGAGTCTTTTCCGGATGAACAGCCGTTTGTGGTTCAAGGCGAAATTCCATGGTATGCATATTTTGCTAACTACTTGGTTAGTAACACACTCCCCCCAGACTTGTCGTGGCAGTGAAACAAAAAGTTTCTTCATGAGGTGAAGAGGTATATGTGGGATGAGCCGTATCTGTTCAAACATTGCGTGGACCAAATGATTCGAAGGTGCATTCCACAAAGTGAGGTTGATAGCATTCTACATCACTGTCATGATTCACTTTATGGAGGATACTATGGAGGTGAGAAAACAGCCACTAAGGTGTTGAAAGTAGTGTTCTTTTGGCCAACATTGTTCAAAGATGCTCATCAGTTTGTTCTAAGATGTGATAGATGTCAACGAATGGGGAACATCTCTAAAAGACATGAAATGCCTTTGAACATGATCCTTGAGGTTGAAGTCTTTGACGTATGGGGAATAGACTTCATGGGGCCATTTCCATCCTCTTTCAACAATCTGTACATTCTCTTGGCTGTGGATTATGTGTCCAAATGGGTGGAGGCAGCTACATTTCCTACTAATGATGCCAAGGTGGTGCTAAAATTTCTACAAAAGAATATTTTCACAAGATTCGGTACCCCAAGGGCAATGATCAGTGATAAAGGGAGCCATTTTTGCAACAAGTACTTTGCAGCTCTCTTGGCAAAGTATGGGGTTAGTCACAGAATTGCTACTGCCTACCATCCCCAAACCAATGGTCAGGCGGAAGTCTCTGACCGTGAAGTGAAGAAAATTCTGGAAAAGATCATCAATCCCACAAGAAAGGATTGGTCAACAAAGCTGGATGATGCATTTTGGGCTTACAGGACGGCATACAAAACCCCGATTGGCATGTCACCATACCATCTAGTCTATGGCAAAGCATGCCATCTCCCAGTTGAACTTGAGCATAAGGCGTACTAGGCCATAAGGAAGATGAATTTTGATCTCACAGCCACGGGAGAGAAAAGGCTTCTTCAGCTCAATGAACTTGATGAGTTCCGAATGCAGGCTTATGATAACTCAAAATTGTACAAGGAGAAAGTTAAAAAATGGCATGACAAGAAGATCATTGAAAGGAAATTCGAGCCAGGCCAAGCAGTACTGTTATACAACTCTAGATTGAGGCTTTTTTAGGAAAGCTCAAGTCACGTTGGTCGGGGCCCTTCATTGTCAAGCATGCATTTCCTCACAGCGCTGTGGAAGTTTATGGTAATAATCCAGAGAAATCATTCAAAGATAATGGACAACGTCTTAAGCATTATTGGGGTGGCGGCTTCGCTCGCCAGAAAACCTCGATACTCTAGTCGATCAACTTTGAATTAATGAGAAGTCGGGCCGAGGACTTTAAACTACGCGCTGGATGAGAGGCAACCCATTATCTATATCCGTATCCTTTATATTTTGTTGCTCTATTTCAGTTTTTGCAAGTTTTACATTTTCATATTTATAAGTTTTTATTATTTGCTTTTTGGTTAGATAAATTATGCCCTCAAGTTACTCTAAATGTTGAATTTTTGTGCAATATAGTCAAAATATGTGTGGTATGTTGTTTATAACAGGTTGGGAGAGTTAAATTTGGTATTGGATCAGAATTGCAAAACTACAGTTTTTGGGGATACAGGGAGTTGTCGCCCCGGCGACGAACTGTAAGCTATTTTTCACGCCCAGGCGACGGGCTCGCCCCGGCGGCAAACCAGACTCATTTCTACCGCCCTGGCGACGAGATCGCCCCGGCGGCCCAATTCATGCTTATTCTACCGCCCCGACGGTAGACTCGGAAATCAGTTTTTAAAATCCCCTTCTAGGCGACTGTCTTCCCCAATTTCTTTCCTCTCTCCTGCACCCAAAACCTGCAATCCCTCTCCCACACCATCCAAAATCTTACCATGCCGTACCCAAACCCAATTTCAGTTAAATCAAACCCATACCATCATCAAACCTAGCTTCCTTGCGGATTGAGCACCCTAAGCCACATGGATTCTTGGCAAATTGGGGTTTCCAAGCGATTTACCCATTGTCAGCCTCCACCATTGCAAACCCACGAATGCTAGCAATCAAAGCTTGGGATTTGAACCTGAATTCATACTCAGTGCATCTCTGATTGGGAGTCAAGCTTCAATTTGTGAAATTCCAGCAAGGGCATTTAGTTTCTTCATACTCATCAACTGTTTGCAGCAAGGTACACCAACATGGACTGACCTCTCACTGTCTTTGCTCTTGGGATTATTAATTATTGTTGAGATTGCAAACTAAGTAATCAGTGAAGTGGTTTTTGTTCACATATATTGGATATACATTTGGGATATATTTTGTCTGCATTGGTTATTTTGTAACTGCTGTGAACTGAGACTTTGGGATTGCACTGCATTATTAATTTGTTGGGCCGATTGAGTTTGTGTTGGCTCAATCGGGTGTGTGGAATATAAATACTGTTGGAATTGAAATTGTTGCAGAGAAATTGAGATTTTCAGTATAAATCGAGTTTGGGGGTATTTGTGAGGGTATTTGTGCACTGTTGGTTTCTATCTTTGGGCGCGGTTGGTGTTTTCATTGAATATTGATAAATCATGCCTCCAAAGAGATTCAGGGGTAAAGGTTCCTCCTCAACACCAGAGAGAGCCTATGACCATAGCGAGTTTATAAGTGCTGAGGCCACCACGAGATTTGACACAATCATATCGGGTAAAGCTCTAACTCTTGAGCGTGGCCTCAAGCCAGATTGGAGGGTGGATGGAGAGATGGGTGATCAAATTGTAGAGAGGGAATGGGACGCTTTTACTGATCTGCCAGAGGCGGCTATGGTGGCTATTGTACAGGAATTCTATGCTAATGTAAAGGACATGCTTCCCTACACCGCGACTGTTCGGGGCAGGACTGTTTCATTCATCGCCCAGACCATTAATGAGTACTATTTATTGGACACTCCTGCAGTTTGCCAGTATTCTGAGTTTCTGCGCTCCAACCCCGACTATGACAGGATTGTGGCTGAATTGTGCAGGCCTGGCACCACTTGGGTGACTAAAGGCAACAGAGGGGTTCAGTTTTCCACGGCAAGGAGCTGAGTTTGTATGGCAAGATTTGGTTTGCTTTTCTTTGCGCCAAGTTGATGCCTACCCTACATGTCAGTGATGTTACGAAGGACAGGGCTGTACTCTTATATTCTATGGTCATGGACTACACAATCGATGTGGGTCGCATCATTGAGGCCAACATCCGCAGGGTACTGAGGAGCAAAGTTCATGGAGGGTTACCACACCCATCACTTATCTGCGCACTGTGCCATGCTGTTGGTGTTCAGTGGGCTAAGGATGAGATAGTCCAGCAGCCATTACTGATATTGGATCATAGGCTCATTGCTAGATACATAGTGTGGGACCAGGCACAGTCACACCCGCAGGGGCGAGGCTTCATCATCCAGCCGCATGTTGAGTCAGCGGGTGATCCTGATTCACCTCCTGCTTCCAGTTCAAAGCCGAGAGCTTGCTTCAGCACGCAGTTCAGAGATCTACAGATGCTCACCGAAGAACGAGCCATGAGGATTGAGCGGCAGAACTAGAGACTGGCTGAGTGGCAGGAGCATATGTTCAGCTACACCACGAGCTTCAATGCAGTTTTGGCTAAGCAGTTTGCTAGGCTGAATCCAGGGGGACCTCCTATTCCATTTCCAGTGCCCCAACCACTACCTCCCTATCCACCGTCTGATGCTGAGGTTGAGGATATCAACCAACCATGACACCACACTTATCAGGGAAGTCCTAAGTTTTAAATTATGTATTCTTTAGACAATGAGGACATTGTCCCTCTTAAGTTTGGGGGTGGATTTACTCTTCTAGCAGTCGTACCTAGTATTTAAGTATAGTTTAATGTTTTAGCATGGTAGTTTCAGTTAGTAAGCATGTTTTCAAGTTTTAAAGACTGGTTTATATTTTTGAAGAATTGTTATTGGTTGCAATTATGTTTATGTTTTTAAAGGATTTTTATTATTAGAAATAATCATGTGAAATATCATCATAATTTCATGTGAAATATCTTCAAAATGACTTTTCTTGCGTTAATGTTCTGATTTGAGTTGTTCTGAGCATTTTGATGATTGTTTTGAAAAAAATAATAATTTTATATTAGTATTGTGCATATAAGAGCATTGCAGCAGTCTAGTTTAGGCAGGCCAATGATATGCTTTTATTCTAGTTGTTAATCCATTTAGTATTATGGATAAGGATTGCAATGTTAGGGATGCTAACTATTGTTAGTTTTATTAAATTTGTAACCCTTTGATCTCATAATCGCACGAGTCAATGCTTTGAACTGGTTAGATTTTAATCCAATCTTATGATTAAGTGCCTAGTAAAGATATGAAAACCTCTATCACTTTTTGGAATTCAAAAATTGCTAATAATGCTTCGATGTCTGTCTATATTGCAAGGAATAGTAAAAGATTGACTGAATAAGAGTCATAGACAGATATGAGCAATTCTTGGCTAGTTTATCTTTGTGGCCTTTGTCATTCGAACAAGTAAGCCCTTTGGAGTGTCTCTACACTTGGTGCCCTAAAACCACCCGGTTTGGGAGTCATCGGTGGAAAGTTTGCTACATGGGTGACATTGAATAGCCTAATAAAGATAGACATTGCACAGTCGAGAGTTAGATTAAACAATCAATGAGATGAAGCGTAAAACGCACTCATTTGCAAAAAAAAATAAAAAAAAAATTATTTTAACAAGTGAACAAGAGGGGTGCTTGAGTTGTCTATTTATCGCCTTATCTTTAGTCGCGCTGTGATTCATGGATTGGAATGAAATCTTAATTAATTTGAGCTATTGACTACACACACACACGTAAGGGTTATATTTTTGATAAGATTGGCGTAGAGTTACAAGTCTGACGGGCATGAATTTGATGTTTTACTGTAATGCTACTTCTTCTCTCTTGAGGCCTGATTCCCATTTCCTATTTTGGTCTGCTGCTATAGATTTTTAAATCATGCAGGTGCATTCATAGAGTAGATCGCTTTTGATACTTTTATCTATCGTGTTTTTGCTTGAGGACAAGCAAAGTCTTAAGTTTGGGGGTATTTGATGAGTGGGTTTTATACCTACGAATTGGTTATCTTTTAGGCTCAATTCTTTGTCATCTTTTAGTGTTTTTAGTTGTATTTTACTTGTATTACATTGTTTCGTAGGATACGACTATAGATGAGATTTTTGGAACTTTTGGACTCCAGGGGCAAAAGTATAATTCTTGCAGTTGGGTCCACCGCCGGGGCGGCAAGATGAAGTCATTTTCACTGCCGGGGCGATGCCACCGCCGGGGCAGTGTCCCCAGGCGTGTTTCACCGCCGGGGCGAGCTCCCTAGGCAATTTTCACCACCAGGGCGAGCTCATCGGGATTATTGAGCGGCTGGCTTTGTCTTGTATACTGATAGTGGGTGTACGTTGGAGCAAGTTCGGGAGCATGATGGTGACTATTGGAGAGAGATTAATCAGTGTATTAGGCATCCAGGGAGCATTATTCAAGTTTTCCAAGTTTTGCAATACACATTGGGAGCTAGGGTTTGAGCGAAAAAGAAGAAGAACAAAGCAAAACAAAGAACAATATAGCATCACCAAGAAGCTAAGGATTACATTATTGAGAAGGAAAGCTAGAGAGAAGGATACCAACAAGCATCAATTCGTGAATCAATCTAAAGAGGGGTTTTATCTTTCTAACTTCTAGTATTTCATTTCTATTTTGGAATTCCAAGCTATGTACTATAATCTGAATATGGTGTTACCACAAGCTATTATGAGCTAATTCTTTAATTCTAAGATTCAATGGAACCCAACTCATAGTTTGTATTGAATGCTCTCTCTTTTGAATATTAGTTAGATTCTTGTGAATTGGAATTCATAGCCTATGTTTATGGATTAATTGCTTAGCCCGTAATTACCTTGGTAATCTATATGAGATTGAGAAATAGAATATAGGTTGAGACCTAGCTATGAATTCATGTGAAAATTGGATATTCTTTATGGATAATGTATGAGATTATGTGACGTGAGTCTTATATATTATTCTCAAGGGTTGATAATTTGATTGTATTGGGGATAGACATATACCTAAATAACATATGTATCCAATTGAGAATCCTTACTTAATGATTTCTATTGTGAAAGTTGATAATTGATAGAAAGGTTAATGGGATTTATGTGACATGTATCTTATTGATTGTTCTTGATATGAAATTCTTGCTAGTGTGTAGAATAGAGATATATCTATACACCACAATAGAAAATACGTATTCGACCATCAAGAGAGGCTTATATATACTAGTGATTTCTCGAGTAACAATTCTTTTGTCTAACTAGTCGATAAAGAGAGAGTTGTGATTTACAAATGAAGAGTTGGGGGAAATTATAATCTTAAATCTTTTTATCTTGAATCTTATCCGTGTTTAGTTAAACGGTGTTTTCTAAATTGTCTTATTTAGTTTTAATCAACAACAAAATCAAATCATATTGTCATTGTTTAAATTAGATTAATTTTTCATGCGATTGATATTTAGTAATTATTCAACATAATTCCTCGTGGGTTCGACACTTTACTTATCTTATATTACTTGTGGACCGCGTATACTTGTGCGTGTTTTATTGATTGCGAAATCGGACAACAATCTTCTCCTTGCCCTTGCCTTTGCCTGGGGTCTCGGGCTTAACTGCAATAAGGTTCATGATATAGCAAGGGTGAGCAACTAGTTTGCTCAGTAAGTTTAAATAGCAACAAGGAATGATATGTATCATGAATGAAAGAGATATCTGAAAATGATTCAACAATAAGAATAACGAAAGCAAGAATAATAATTGCTTTTAGAATAAACGATAGTCAACATAGACCATGAAGAATAAACATCCAATGGAATCAATAGCTGATTGACCCTTTGGTTACTGACTCAGAAATACGTACTTGAGGGGATCAGCCTCTTGTACACTATGTGTATGCATAACATTTTTAATTTCTGTTCTTTTATCTTATATTTAGATACGTGGGGTATTCCCCTATATTTTAGGGTGTTCATACTAGTCCAAGAATCCGCACCTTCAAATGGTTTGGAAAGCTTTTAAATTATTAAACATGCATATGTCTAGCCGAACAATGGCTTAGACTCAACTATGAACGGTTCTTAAACAGTAGAACTTTAAATAAGGTACGAGTCAAAGACTGTACAACTCAGATGCACAGAGTGCGAGTCATAATAATATCGAGGTGGAATAATTGTAAGGTAATTAAACCACTTAAAGCATGCTTGGAAATAAAGTTTAAGCTTAAATAAACAACTTGCACCATAAATCGAGTATTAGATTTTGATTCAAGGAAACTTGCTCAAATATCGAGTTTAAGATAGGAGACTTGCAATATAAGATCAGTTTAGGAAACTTGCACAAGGTAAAGTTTCAGTAGAAGAGAACTTGCATAACTAAAGAGTGAAGTTCAGAAACTTACCTGACTGCTCAGCTACAATAATCTAGCTTTAATTAAATTGCTTTGAAACGACCTAACATTAATAAGTCGGTCTCTCAATTAGTACTGTATAAACTGGTATGAGTTCACACTTACAAGAATTCGATCATCAGGCAAGTCTAACACATAATTCACGTAAGTCGATTTACTATGACTGAGTCTATAAACATCTAACCCTATCTTAGATTAATAACTTTAGAATATCTAGTTTCTATGCATCAACATAGGCTTGAACGCATAACACCTCAATTTAATCATGCAATACATCTTAAAACACACGTATACACATGCTGCAAGGTTCTATCCACAGGTTAAAACAACCAGGTGACATTGATAACCAGCGCGGCAGCGCTGGTTTTAAGCTTAGGAGTGGCGCCATTCATTGTTCAGACTAGGAATGAAATTTCATTCTGCTTGAATCGGAGCTTACTTTCTAGCATACATGTTACTGATATTAATCAAATACACATGCTCATAAGGTTATTAACTTGAGTTCGAAACCTAACATGCTCATTCTAAGTCCAATTCAAAGTTATATGATTTTATGTCGGAAATTTCTATACCTTAAGCTAATCAAGTTCATGTTACAAGGGATCGTCTATTATAGTCACAACACCACATAATGAGGCTAAACAGTACTTAATATGCATGCTTGTATGTAGACAACTCATGTATACTTCGTTCTTATAGTTTACATTTGGAACTTCGTCCTTTTGAACATACTTGCACAAGTCGAAACTATGTTTTGCTAAAGGGTGCTCATGTTAAACATGTCTAGAGGCATAATGAATCCTATTATTCATGCTTGCATGATCAGAACGTAACTCACACAGTGATTACTGATGTTAGTTTTCAAACTCTAAGTTTTCTTCAAAAATTACACTAAGTCACACCAAGGCAACTTAGTACATGCAAGGTATCTTGAAATCATAACCCACATGCATTTGAACACATATTTAAGCCACATACACGTGCTCAAATGGTCAGCACTTAAAAGGCACAAGTTTTGTCTAGTTATTTCAAAGTTCTTAAGTTTTCTTTAGAAAATACATACTAGAGCACGTAAGGCAACTCATGGTATTCACAGGGACACTAGATAATATGGCAAACCTATTTTCATGCATGAATGGACTAAACTAGCATGCTCCAAACATCAGAAGTCATAAAACATTTTCTGGTAACCGGCGCGGTGGTGCTGGTTTTGGCTTAAGAATGGGCGCGACCGCGCCACTCCTGTACAGGCTTAAGATCGGCTCTGCTTCTGCATAATCTGAGAATGTCTATGGCTTAACCCTTCTAAATGCAACTCAGTATAACCACATTGGTTCCAAAACACGAATACAGTCTCAGATAACATCATGACATCAATTATCAAACTAATTAGCAAGAATCATGGATTTCTTAGAGTTTAACAGACTAAGAAGTTAAGTGACATTATACCTTCTTGAAGCTAAATTGATACTCCGTGAATGCTCAATTTCAGGTTTCTATTACCTCCCAGCAACACTCACTCTCTATACTAACTTATCAAAAAATTTTAGCAACTGGGTTATTGAAGAAGAAGTTCTAATTTATAGAGGATTTATTACCCATGCCAAGCTTTTGTCCAATTTGATAAACCAACGGGAATAAGGAGAAGCTGCTGGACAAGGAAGATTTGGTAGAAAGCTTGCCAATGAATCATATCAACCCACACCTTCCTTCATCATAATCATCGGCTGAAACAAGCAATAGGCTTAAGCCTATACACGGCTGGAGAAAAGAGAAGGGATGGTGTCGACGCCGGTTTCTCGCCTTCCCGATTTTGTCCTTTTATTAGATGATTTTGGGAAAAGGTCGGCATTAATGTCGATGGGGTTTTGAAAGATCATTTTTATGATGAGCCAATTAACTAGAGTCGCCAGTTGGTATATTTGAAATGGATGTACCAACTCATCCGAGTTTTCGTTTTTTTATGAATCGATGGCTCATATGTGACTCCGAATTAATTGGTCTGCGAATCGAGATTCATAGAGTTCGGGGGCTTGCTTAAGCGAGGGGAAGGTGTTAGGCACCCCCCGACTTCCGTGAAACACGGTTACCGCAATCTTGATACTTTCCTATCCTTTGATTCATAAAATGTGTATACGGGCGTGTGTGTGTGTGCGCGCGCTTACGTGAATGTTGTGGTGAGTTCTTTCATGAGAGATGAAACATTTGGCATTTTATTGAGAAATCGTGTTTTGTTTTGGGAATGTTTTAGAACGTCGTTTCCGTTAGTACGAGAGAGCTCCTCTATTCATGAGAAAGATTTGATTTTACTCGTCAAAACTATAAATCTTTATTAGGCGTCGTTTTGATAAAACATGAATTTTTCTTAAACCTTAACCAAAATAGGAGTCGAGACTTATACGTTGCTTTCATAAATGATGGGCAATTTCTAGGATCTCTTTCGCCCTATGTATCAAGGTTTAGTAAAACGTTTATTTCTTTTTTTTATAAAACCATTTTTCGTGATATTTGAAAACAACTTCTCTTTAGCTTTCTCGTAAAATAGGAATCGACTTTCATTAGCACTTCCAATTCCTAGCCTCGTGATGCTAATATCCTACTTTGATTGATTTTAGAAAAATCTTTATTGTTTTGGCTTTGAAATTATTTTTGTGTCACGAAGTCCAATCAAAGCATAAATACGCGTCGGGGCTATTCACGGGCATGTAAGCCATCAAAACACCCCGAACGCCAACAATCACATGTTCCACTACTACGGGGCCTTAAACCCGATTCTCTCGCCCTTAGCGTCGCTTTAAGGCCCGACGATTACATGTTACAAAAAATGAGTACTTTGAATCTATTACATATGTCATAACGTCCATCATCGGATTTGGACCACGGGGTCGCGTTCCTAGGCTCACACCCGATATTGCTACATGTCCACGAAATGAATACTACATAACTAACCCAACCCGGATTTTTATCTAATACACCATGATACCCAACAATGATAATCTAAATAAATTACACCCAATAAATCATCATAAACAAGCTAGAAATTTCACCACTTGGATATCCTCGGGTTATTAGGAAGAATTTTGTTCCGATGGAACCCTCACTAGTAATCCCTAATCCATGATTGCTCAACTATATACATGAAAATTACATTCAACTTAACCAAATAATATCATATAAATTGCTATAACAAAGGGAATTTTCACCTTGCAAATGATCTCAAATGGATGATAACTTGTGTATTTGAATAGGATGAGAAGTATATTTGATACAATCCCAATCAGAAGAATATAAATCCTCTCTTTTTTTCTCTCTTTTCTTTCTATTTGATTGCAAAATTTGCTATTTTTCCCTTCTATTTCCGTGCTTCTCGCTGCTGCTGAATTCTTTCTTCTTCCCAAAACTGCTCAACCTCCAACTCTCTGTATGCTGCAACGAAAATGAGCTGAAATAGGACGCAGAACAATCTGCGACTGGCTGGCCGCCTGCCTTCCACTCACCTGATTTCGAGTTCCGTGTTTCGAGTTCCGTGTTTTCAAAAGGCGCACTATTTGGCCGCAGATCAATCCGCGGCTGGACGGTTTAACTTTCTCGATTTTCGTGCCACGCCTCAATTTTCGTGCCTTAACATCAGTTTTCGCTGACAGGCTCGTATTCTGCAGTCCGGGAATGCCCGTTTCGGATGGCCTTATTGTCATGTCAGCTTTGGTCGCCAATCATTGCGGTGGTGTTGGACGTTCGCACTTGTGCCCATTCCTTCGCTCCAGCAAGCCGGTTCAATTGATGATTTTGCCCTCCTGTCACGGTTAGTATAGGGAACGCAAAATTTGGGTGTCTACAGCTGCCCCTCTTTATCATGTTTATGTAATGTTTAAATGAAATGAACAGGATAAAGAATAGACACTCGATGCATGAATGACAATGCACAATGATGACAATACATACGTGATGCAACCCACATGACTTATGATGCAACTTAAGATGCAATGGATGTAAAACGTCCGTAAAAGGGTGTCAATGCGGATGATCGTCTTGTCGGGGCCGGGTTTCGTCGCCGGTCACCCATCTCGCAATCGCCGGTTATCGTCGCCGGTTGATCATCTTGTCGGGGCCGGGTATCGTCGCCGGTCACCCATCTCGTAACCCCCGGGTATCGCCGCCGGTTGGTTATCTTGTCGGAGCCGGTTTTCGTCGCCGGACATCCATCTCGTAATCGTCGATTATCGTCGCCGGTCGATTGTCTCGTCGGGGCCGGGTATCGTCGTCGGTCACCCATCTCGTAACCCCCGGGTATCGTCGCCGGTTGGTTATCTTGTCGAAGCTGGTTTTCGTTGCCGGACATCCATCTCATAATCGCCGATTATCGTTGCCGGTCGATTGTCTTGTCGGGGCCGGGTATCGTCGTCGGTCACCCATCTCGTAACCCCCGGTTATCGTCGCCAGTTGGTTATCTTGTCGGAGCCGATTTTCGTTGCCGGACATCCATCTCGTAATCGCCGGTTATCGTCGCCGGTCGATTGTTATGTCGGGGCCGGGTATCGTCGCCGGTCACCCATCTCGTAACCCCCGGTTATCGTCGCCGGTTGGTTATCTTGTCGGAGCCGGTTTCCGTCGCCGAACATCCATCTCGTAATCGCCGGTTATCGTCGCCGGTCGATTATCTCGTCGGGGCCGGGTATCATCGCCGGTCACCCATCTCGTAACCCCCGGTTATCGTCGCCGGTTGGTTATCTTGTCGGAGCCGGTTTTTGTCGCCGGACATCCATCTCGTAATCGTCGGTTATCGTCGCCGGTCGATTGTCTCGTCGGGGCCGGGTATCGTCGCCGGTCACCCATCTCGTAACCCCCGGTTATCGTCGCCGGTTGGTTATCTTGTCGGAGCCGGTTTTCGTCGCTGGACATCCATCTTGTAATCGCCGGTTATCGTCGCCGGTCGATTGTCTTGTCGGGGCCGGGTATCGTCGCCGGTCACCCATCTCGTAACCCCCGGTTATCGTCGCCGGTTGGTTATCTTGTCGGAGCCGGTTTCCGTCGCCGGTTATCGTCGCCGGTCGATTGTCTCGTCGGGGCCAGGTATCGTCGCCGGTCACCCATCTCGTAACCCCCGGTTATTGTCGCCGGTTCGTTATCTTGTCGGAGCCGGTTTTTGTCGCCGGACATCCATCTTGTAATCGCCGGTTATCGTCGCCGGTCGATTGTTATGTCTTGTCGGGGCCGGGTATCGTCGTCGGTCACCCGTCTCGTAACCCCCGGGTATCGTCGCCAGTTGGTTATCTTGTCGGAGCCGGTTTTCGTCGCCGGACATCCATCTCGTAAACGCCGGTTATCGTCGCCGGTCGATTGTCTCGTCGGGGCCGGGTATCGTCGTTCGGTCACCCATCTCGTAACCCCCGGGTATCGTCGCCGGTTGGTTATCTTGTCAGAGCCGGTTTTCGTCGCCGGACATCCATCTCGTAATCGCCGGTTATCGTCGCTGGTCGATTGTCTCGTCGGGGCCGGGTATCGTCGCCGGTCACCCATCTCGTAATTTATTTTCACTAAACATATCAAACGGCTGCAAGGGAACCAGGGGGACCCACCAAGGCCAGCCGCTGATGGATCTGCGGCCAACCGTAGATTGATCTGCGGCCAGCCGCAGATGGATCTGCGGCCAAGATCGGGATTCTCACTTCCAGATCTGTCACTTTCAACTTCGTACCCCACATAGATTCTTGCAATTTTGCTCGTTTGCAAGGGCCTTTTGCCGAGTTTTCCAACCTTTCTGCAAAAACTGCTCCGGTAGGATCGATCTACGCGCTACAGGTAACACTTTGACCGTTCACTTTTCAAATTCGTCAATGTTTTGCTATACATTTGGCTATTTACATGCTATAGATAGAAATGTATGCTTTACAATGCTATGCTATGTATTATCATATATACATGCTATGTATCAACTGTGTGAGTCCTATTTTATGCTCATGATGCGGTCCCACGTATCTGTTGTTCCTTTTTTGAAAGAAAATCATGCATTATGGTCCTTTACATGCTGTAATTACACATATGAATGCAACTTTGATCTGTTTGAGGCTTGGATTGATGGAAAACATGTTTGGCTTATGCCTGGGATGTCCATTTTACAAACGGAACTCTGCCGATTTTTTTTTTTTTTTTAATAAACATGCATCCTGTTGCATTAATTCTACAATAAATATTGGAATATTTGTGACATAATTAAAAAAAAGGGAACTTACCTTCCTCCTTGCCTGCTATTCCATTCCAGCTATGGATCCCGACGCTCCTAGTAGCTCTTTCGCGTCTCGGACCTCGGGTGTTCGCCGTCGTAGGGCTGCACCTGCCCCTGTTCTTCCTCGGACCCGTCAGGCTCGCCGCTTGACGGAGGCTGTCATCCGTCCCGATCATCCGGACGTTGAGGAGGCTGCTCCTCCGGAGGTTGTGGCAGAGGGGCCATCCTCCAGCACACCGGCTCCATCTCCTCATCATGCTCCCTCTGGCGCCCCTGTGCAGATACCCGATCTTTTGGGTCGGGATCTCAGTCGTCACCCCTCGGCATCTCTTGTAGCTAGTGAGGTATATTCAATTCTATTCTCATTTCATTTTCAATTTCTCAATTCCCGTTCTACCTGGACTGACCCATAGATGATTGCCACAGGTGCCGGAGTTTACTCAGCCTAGGGGCAACTGGTTCAACATCTACTCCCTCTACACGGCTTTGCACAGCGACTACCGGGCGGTGGTGGATTCTTGGGGCTTCCGTCACTTTTTCACTATCATCCCCCGTCAGTGCCCCTGGGGTTACATGAGGGCCTTATCTGAGCGATGGTTCCATCAGACGCAGTCCCTTCACCTTCTTAACTGCGAGGTTGTGTTGACCCCCTGGGATTGGAGGTACATCACAGGTATAGAGTTCACCGGGTCCCGTGTCCCTCTGGATCTCAACATTACTCCAGCGGAGGTCCGGGCTTTATTGGGCTTTGCCGCCGATGACCGGGTCTTCAAGGCCCGTAGCATTCGATCCGGTGCCTTGGTTGTCGATGATGTCGGGGGTCTATACGCACTGCGTATTCCAGCGGATCAAGGCACTCGGGACATTCTACTACGACGCTTATTCCTGACCATTATGAGGGGTTGTTTCCTAGGGAACAACTCCTCCACCATTCATTTCAGCGTCGTAGGAGCTGTCAGAGACGTGGATCGTATCAGTGACTATGATTGGGGGTCATTCACCTTTGCTTATTTCCTCCACGGTCTTCGTCTACGTTCGGAGGGCCAGACAGATGCTTGGCTCGGATTCTATCACTTCTTGTTGGTGAGGCTTATCCCTCCTCTTTTCTTACTGGACTTTCCTTCATTTATTTCTCTTTTCTTCCTGCATTTGGGGTCGGTTGCTCATGCTTTTCACTTTTTCTGTTCGCAGTTCTGGGCCTACGAGCGTCTTCCATGCCTGAGGCCCGTCACTACTCTTGGCCTGGTCACTTATCCCCGGGGCCGGCGATGGCATCATAGCACTTTGGAGGAGGTCCCGGTATCTGGCAGCTTTACACACTGCCGCATCCAGCTAGAGCTGATCACGGCTGCTGATGTCGTCTGGGTTCCCTACCTCTCCGAGCATCTGGCTCTGGGATTTGATGATGGGCATCCTTCTGGCCCGGAGTTCGAGCTTTCCACCCATCGCCTCACTTTGCAGAGTGTTGGAGGATGGGTGATGTACCTGGGAGAGCGCGCA
Source organism: Aralia elata (assembly GCA_034770075.1). Lineage (NCBI taxonomy): Eukaryota > Viridiplantae > Streptophyta > Magnoliopsida > Apiales > Araliaceae > Aralia > Aralia elata. The sequence goes on along the minus strand of CM068377.1, from coordinate 47,714,341 downwards.
TTCAGATGCGTTACTGGAGAGATTCGCATCCCGCATTCCCTTCCTTTCACTACCTCCTGGCCGCTGGATTCTCAGCCTTCGGAGATCATGCTAGCAGGGGAGGATGGCCGGATGCTTTCTACGGGTCCCAGTACGAGTGATGCTTTCCGTACTTGGTGGGTGCCCCGCACTATCGATCCTCAGACCCGGGCTACATTCTTCCTCGGGGATATGGTCCCCGGCTCGGTGATGATGACTGATTGGGCAGCCTGCGTTAGGAGCCCTACCCACGCTGAGCAGATCGCCACTCTGACCCGTCAGGTAGACCAGTTGTCCCTATATCTTCGGGTGTTGGCCGGACTCCAGAGGTTGCTTATGCCTACGATCCTAACGGTGCGGGTTATGATGCGGGCCCGAGCTCATCTGATGCCACAGCGCAGCCATACATCCCCGACATGAACTTTGGGCTTCCGACTTCGATGACCCCCGGGGATCAGTTCGAGGATCCCGCTTTCATAGATGAGATTCATTTTATTTAGATCAGGATAGGATAGGGCTTCTGTACCTGCACCTGTTTAGATTTATTTTTCCCATTTTATGCACTATGTACTGAACTCATTTACTCATTTATGCATAGCTTTTATCTTTTATATCTATGAAATTCATTTGTCTATTATTATTTGTACGATGCATGCTTTTTATTTATGGATAGAAAAGGACCCCTGTATAGCCTTTTTGATACTATTTTTCCACAGATGTCGTCCTCAGATGCCGTGGTGCGTTTGGATTTCATTCCTTCCACAGGGTTGATTGGCAGTCTCCTCCGCTGGTTGGACAGTTTATTGCCGGCCGACAGGGTTATCGCAGATGGTCTTTTGGGCCATTCTTGGTCCTTATTATCCTTTCAGGTGCCAGCGGGCTTTGTGGATGGTATTCTGAGCTACTGGGCGCCTGCCCGTCAGGTGTTCAGGTTAGGGACAGTAGAGCTGACCCCCACCCTCGAGGAGTATGCTCGCTTCACTGGCTTGTCTTTGGATGGCCCTTGCGCTAGGGTTACAGTTGGTTCCATGCGCCGTCAATTCTTGACTTTCACCGGTTTGCGGAGGGCTGTCTTGTTACCGGTGATCACAATCAGACCATATGGTTCCCCTTCAGTTCTTGGTTGACCGATTTGGCTCACCTGACAGTTTTCTTCTTTTCTTCGGTGATTTTTCTGTGTCTGAGGAGCGTTGGGGTGCCTCGAGAGTGGACGTTCTGATGGCCTGTGTCATCTCAGTTTTGTACTTGCCTGCAGGACCCGATCATTTGGACATGCGGGCTGTTGCGGCCGTTAGAGCCCTTCAGGAGGATCACACCATTCTTCCCATGATATTGGCGGATACCTACATGTCGGCCTCATATTTCCAGTCTTTCCGCTGCAGAGTATTTAGAGGGAGCTCGACCTTGTTGTACGTGTGGTTCATGAGTCATCTCAGTCCCATCGGCCATTTCCGTCGCCAAGGGTTTTGCTTCAGCCATGACATAGCCACGCAGTTTTCGTTTCGTCCCGTGAGCTGTACTGATGCGGCCTCCTGGACATTCATTTTTGTCGGTCATTGAGGATCCCTTTCATCTACTGGTCTATTCAGGTTATTTCTCCTTTATGAGCTTTTTGACTCACGTGCCCGACCTGGATTTCATCCCTATTGCTGGCTTGAGGGGCGTGACGAGACTTACCATCCCCTGGCGGTTACAGGACAGTTTGATCAGACACAGGATTTTCACCCTTTCACGGGTTGCGGCCGCCTACCGATTCCTTATATCATCCCAGACAGAGAGGGAACTACTGCGGGTGTACGATCTTTGGTCTTTGCAGGATCTCCGCCGAATATAGTGAGGGTTGCCACCTCTAGACATTTGCTTACGTGCAGTGGTTGCGCGGAGACTCGGATCCGGTTGGTTTGAGTCAAGCTGGGGCCTTTGATGACTTTGGAGTGATTTTCCCAGAAGATACCGCAGACCACTCCATCTCAGCTGATTCTGTCCCAAGTCGGGTTACTGAGGATACCCGACTCCGCCTGGCCTTGATTACTGCTGAGGCCGAGAGGGATGCCGCTCTCGTTGAGAGAGATGATGCCATTCTAGCTAGAGATGCTGCCATTGCTGACAGAGAGGCCATTGTATTTCAGACCAGGGCAGTTATAGATGCTCATTCTGGGACTGTCAGCCGAGCCACTGCTTTATTAGATCGTATTGATATGATGGGGCAGTAGATTGCAGGGGATGCTGATGCTTCAGATCTATCCACCACTTTATCCATCCTGCTTCAGCTAGTTTCAGATTTGTAGATTATTTTATTTCCTGCATAGACTATGTTAGTTTCATCGGTTATTGAAAGAGAAATCTTGTAACAAAATGACTTATATATGTAGACATGCATTTAAATTTAGTCATTTTCCCTTTTTGTCGTATCGCTGCCTTTCATTGGATCCTCATTTTATCCAGCTAACCATGATTTTGACATTTTGCCTTCTTTCTCCTCTCAAGTCTTGACGGAGATTTGACAGATACTGCCGCACACCCTGCCGATTTCATCGGATTGGGTTTTATATTTTGGATAACTGTTTGGTTGGATCGTGGTTATGTCATTTGGGATGAAGTTGATTAGGCGGCTGGTTTCGGGAAGGTTTCTGAGGGTATAGGAAGGTTTATCTGGCTGCTGGGAAATGGTTCTGCTTACGGAAAGGATTATTAATTTTTTTTATGGATCGGACCGTGCCGTGATGGCTGCCTACGTACCCCCACAAGTTGGGAGATCAGGTCCTACGTAGTTCGCTCCTTCAAAGAAAAGGGAGAATTGATGATTCAAGCGTAGAACCGCTTCACCGAGTCGGAATTGAGAGGTTGTGGAAATACCTCCCCATCCATTTCTTGCAACATGAGGGCTCCTCCAGATAACACTTTCTTAATTACAAATGGTCCCTCCCAGTTCGGGGCGAACTTCCCCCTGGCTTCGTCTTGACAAGGCATGACTCCTTTTAGCACCAAATCATTTTCCTTGAACTTCCGAGGTCTTATCCTTTTGTCGTATGATCGAGAGATCCTTTGTTGATATAACTGACCGTGCCAAACTGCAGCCACCCTTCTTTCATCAATTAGGGCCAATTGGTCGTATCGACTTTGCATCCAATCCTCCTCGCTTATCTGAGCATCTATCACTATTCTGAGGGACGCCATTTTAACCTCAACTGGCAGAACAGCCTCCATTCCATACACCAAAGCGTAAGGGGTTGCCCCTGTAGAAGTACGCGTTGATGTTCGGTATGCCAGCAGGGTGAGGGGTAACAAATCCGGCCATCCCCGATGATTAGCAGACATTTTTGCCATGATCTTCTTGATGTTCTTGTTTGCAGCCTCCACTGCCCCATTCATCTTAAGACGGTAAATGACAGAGTTGAGGTGTTTGATCTTAAACTGGTCGCATAATCCCTTCATGAGGGCGTTGTTCAAATTCTTGGCATTATCGGAGACCAAAACCTCAGGTTGCCCGTATCGACAAATGACATTGTTCCTGATGAAACCGACGATGACCTCCTGAGTTACTTTGGGGAAAGAAGCCGCTTCTACCCATTTGGTGAAGTAATCGATCATGACGAAAATGAATCGGTGTCCGTTGCTCGCTTTGGGCTCTATTGGTCCGATTACATCCATTCCCCACATTGAAAACGGCCACGGGGAGGTCATACAATGCAATTCATTGGGAGGTGTATGGATCACATTACCGTGCGTCTGGCATTGGTAGCACCGTTTGACATGATCATCGCAGTTGGCTTTCAGCGTTAACCAATAATGCCCTGTCCTCAAGATCTTTTTGGCCAACATCGGTCCACTCATGTGTGGCCCGCACACTCCACCATGTATTTCATTCATAATCCTTTGGGCCTGTGTTTCATCTACGCATTGCAACAGTCCCAATCCAGCATCCCTCTTGTAGAGTGAATCCCCACTTAGGTAAAATTTCATTGCCATCTTTTGAATTCTCATCCTCTCAGCTCGGCTTGCCTGGTCGGGAATGGATCTATCCCTCAGGTACTCCCTTATGTCATGATACCAAGGCTGCCCCGGCATAACCACCTCGTCTGATAATACTTGCAACATGTTCCTCGTTAATGCCGGGGATTCTGTACTGCTATCTCAATCTGCGGAATGTCCTTTCTTTTGATAATATGGATTAAGGAAGTCAGGGTTGCCAACGCATCAGCAAAGTCATTCCGTCCCCGGGGAATATGGTAGAAAGCGATATCTTCGAACTCTTGCATTAATTGGACAACGCAAACGATTGGTATGGAAGTAACCGGAGCTCCTTGGTGTTGTACACCCCGATCGCCTGTCTGATTACCAGTTCTGAATCTCCAAACACCGCTAATCTCTTCACTCCCATATCGCGAGCAAAACGGAGTCCCAAAATACATCCCTCGTATTCAGTTGTGTTGTTTGTTCGAATTATTGAACTGCAATTTAGTGGCCACAGGGTATTGCTCTCTCGGTGATAGAGACCAGGACGGGCTCTCCGGCTCCTGCCCCCCTCAGCATTCATGGCACCATCAAAAATATCAGCTTCCAGAACTGCCCCTCGTCATCACACTTCGTTGTGTGATTACCCAAAAATATATCTTCGCCCGGTAGAGGAGTTTCTAACGGCTCCATCCCCTGACGGGGTTTCAGCCAACTGATCTGCAATTCCCTGCCCTTTCATGGCCTTCTGAGTTACGTACACCATGTCGAACTGTTGTAAAATTAACTGCCATCTTGACAATCGACAATTCAGCATGGGCCTTTCAAAAATATATTTCAGTGGGTCCATTCTCGATATCAGGTACGTAGTATGCCCATGGAGGTAATGCTGTAATCTCCCTGCAGCCCAGGCCAGAGCACAACAGGTCTTCTCGATGGGAGTGTAATTATGTTCACATTGGCTAAACCTCTTACTGAGGTAATAGATGGCCTGTTCTTGACCTGCCTCATTCTTCTGCCCCAGCATACATCCCATCGCGATGGCATTGACCGATATATACATAAACAGAGGGATTCCCATCCTTCGGGGGTACCAGCACTGGTGCCTCTGTCAGCTGCTTTTTAATGGTCTGAAAAGCCTTCTGACATTGCTCATTCCATTCTTGGGAAGCGCCTTTCCTTAACAATTTGAAAATTGGCTCACATGTAGTTGTCAAGTGGGATATGAAGCGGCTGATGAAGTTTATTCTTCCCAGGAATCCTCTTATCTCCTTCTTCGTGAGAGGTGCCAGCATATCCACAATGGCCTTAATCTTTGCTGGATCCAACTCAATGCCTCGATCACTAACCAGGAATCCCAAGAGCTTACCCGACTGCACTCCGAAAGCACACTTTGCTGGATTGAGCTTCAAATTATATTTTTTGAGCTGGTCAAATAGCTTTTTGAGATGGGTTATATGATCAGACTCTAACCTCGATTTCACAATAATGTCATCCACGTAGACCTCTATCTCCTTATGCATCATGTCGTGGAACAGGGCCATCATGGCTCTCTGATAAGTAGCCCCCGCATTCGTGAGACCAAAAGCCAATCGTCTATAGCAGAAAGTGCCCCAGGGGGTGATGAATGCGGTCTTTTCTCGATCTTCCTCCGCCACCATTATCTGATGATACCCCGCAAAGCAATCCACAAAAGAGTACATTTCGTACTGGGCTGTGTTATCCACCAGGATGTGTATGAAAGGCACTGGAAAATTATCTTTGAGACTGGCCTTATTTAGATCTCTGTAGTCTACACATACCCTCACCTTCCCTCCAGGCTTAGCCACTGGGACCACATTGGACAGCCATTCGGGGTAAGTGGACACCATAATGATTCCCGCCCTGAACTGCTTGATGATCTCTTCCTTCACTTTTAAGCTCCACTCCGGTTTCAACTTTCTTAATTTTTGCTTGACAGGCCTGAAACCCTCCTTGATGGGCAATCGGTGTACCACAATATCGGTGGACAATCCAATCATATCCTCATGAGACCAGGCAAAGACATCCTCATATTGGTTTAGCAACTCAGTCATTTCTGCTTTCTGGCTAGGGGTAAGGTCCGTCCCTATCTTGAGTTCTTTTGGCTTGTCAGGGGTTCCGATATCTATAGTGATGGTTTTGGTCTAAGTTGGGTTTGGGTTTATCCTCGACCCATCCTTTGATTTCGTCAGGCGCGTCGTCATAATCTGTCTCGTCTTGCTCAATGCCCATTAAAATCGAAATCCAGCTCAATGTCAAAAATCATAATCATCATTCAAATTTGAAAGACCGTTTGTTAGGCAAGGATTACTCAAATTGGTACACCTGACATGAAACAAAATACTTGTCATATATAAGTTATTTTCCACCAACGATCACATTTTCAGATAACATGAAGAAACGACATTAATTATGAAAAATACAAAACAACAACAAAAATAAAACTTCTCCATTCTCCCATCCTCTAGGGTCTACCACCCTGACATTGGGTTTTACCCTTGTTTGGATATCACTGGTTTCATGGTCCAATTGTCGATGGTCAGGTCAGATGTAATGCGCTGGATAAAAGGGGGCTTCACACCGGACACTTCCCGATGATTACGGCTACGTCGCCTGAATCCCTCTTCCTACCTTCTTCAGGGATAATTAGCCCTGCCCAATCGATGACAGGAACATCCTGTTGGGCTCCTGGTGGCGTGACAACATCCGTCCCCTCTCCATTGCTTGTTAATTGTCCGGGAATATAGCACCTGGTTTCAAACTTTTGCGCGACCTCCCGTAGGAAACTTTCCCTCTTGGTCGACTCATCACTTGCGGGGGTTAATTCTTCATCCCCTGACTTAATCACAGGCCCGCTAGTCCCCTGTTCATTGTTGACCTTGGTCACCGGACTGCTAGCCAGTCGAATCGGAGCCGCACCCCGACGGTGTCTCTGTGCTATGTCTTCACGATATCCCAATCCTGCTTTACCTATCGGATGGGGTAGCTGAATGGGCTCGGTGATTCCTTGGCTACTCTTTCCTAACCCCTGTCCAGGTTGGAATTTCATTTTCCATCCATTTCCTTTGCAACAAAGGTAAGTTCTGGGGAGACCCTAGGTTTTCATGGCTGAGGATCCCAGGCATTTGTAATGGGGAGTGCTAATTTCCAACGCCTGAAAACTGGCAGGTGCCGCCGACTCGTCCACATTAATCACTGGTAGGCCATTCCTGGGAGGAGAAGGGTCATCACATTCTGCCGAGATCGTTACCAGATTCCCATCGATGATTAATTTGATTTGTTGGTGTAGCGTGGAAGGGACTGCCCCGACCATGTGTATCCACGGCCTCCCCAATAACAGGTTATAACTGGCTGCAATGTCTAGAACTTGGAAAGAGATATCAAAAGTACAGGGCCTTATTTCCACCGGTAATTCTATTTCTCCAATTGTGTCCCTCCGGGAACCATCGAAGGCTCGCACCACTACATAACTGGCCCATAGGCGCTTGGGATTGATGTTCATCTTCTGCAACGTACTGAGGGGACAGATATTCAGCGCCGATCCTCCATTAATCAACACCCCATTCATGATATAACCTGAGGAGACTACCGCAATATGTAGCGGTTTTCGATGCCCCCTTCCCTCCTTGGGGATGCCATCATCTGCAAAGGATATTACATCATTCTCCAACAGGTGGCCCACCAGCTGGCCAAAACCTTCTTCACTAATTTCCTTGGGCACGTATGCCTCCTCCAGGACTTTTTCCAGGGTTTTGCAATGATCATTGGACGATAACACCAAGTCCATGATTGAGGTCAGGGTCGATTCCTCATTTAAAATCTGGATCCCCCTTGTTTCTGGGTGATCCATCCTTTTCAAGAATTCTATGGCCTTTTCCTCGGAGATTTCTTCATTTTTCTTCTTTTGGCATTCAAGGACACGCCCGGGAAGATATAAGGGGTTCCCTTTTGTCGTCACAGAAGCACAACTGGCCGCTTCCTCTGGCATCCCCCCATAATTCCATGGTACCGTCTTTAGACTGCTGACCGGGAGCTGCGATCTCGCGGCAAGGATGAGGGGTTTTGGAGCCGCCAACTTGACAGGTCCCTCCGAGGTATTTCTACTTACGCCCATCAACCTAATAGGCGCTCCCCGTGTAATCCCGTGATCATTTATCATGTTGATCATTTCCTCAATTTTCTGCACATAGTTCAACCTTGACGGCCCCTCGGCTTCACTGGCCTCTGCCACATTGACTCCCCCTCCATCATGCCTTGGCAGGGGATTGGCCTTAACGTTCGGGGAGTCTGGCTGTTCCACCATAATTTCCCCACTATCAATCAGGTTTTGGATTCTGTGCTTCAACGTCCAACAGTCCTGTGTATCATGACCAGGGGAACTTGAGTGGTATGCACATCGCTTGCTTGGGTCAAACATTCTTCCCTTTGGGTCGCTCGGGTGGGTGCCAAACCAACTATCTTCTTTTGGGCTACTAAGTACCGGCTAGAAGACCCGTTTTCAAGAGGCTCCCTTCCCCGAGCGGGGTGAATACCTCTCCGAATTTTAGCGAGGCCATCAAAATTCTCCTTCGTCACCTTCCGCCCTTTGATCAGCGAAGTTAAGGCTGTCGGTGGATGGCCCCACTCTCCTGCACCTGTACTGGAAGATTTGGGTTTTTTTTCTGCCTTTCTAGATTGAGCCCCTAGCAAGATGAGGGGAAAACATCCTTCTTCCTTCTTCTTTTGGAACCCTCCGGGGAAGTGCTGCCATTGTTTTCCATTCTGTATTTATGTTCTGCAGCTGTTTCCAATAGCCGGGAGGAAAATCCCAGAATTTTTGCCAGATTATTAACCCCATTGACTCCACCATTTCTTCCATGTTTAAAATCATTTTCAGCCATAAGGGTCTTTTCCAATCCCCGAGATGACCCGCTCATAATTAACGGATGCCTCTTAGAATGGTCTACAAAGGTCATCACCATCCTCCCCGACTTCGCTTCATCGCTCAGTCGGGGATTCCACTTGTGTCTACCCAACCCCTACCTGTGCGGCCACAGTGCCCCTCCATTGGTTGCGCATGAAATCCCTGAAGGGACTCCCTGGGTTACTTCTTAACTTATTGGTCATTTGGTATCTATCCGGGGCCATTTGGTGCCTGGAAGCTATAACTGTAGTTAAAGAAGGGTATGGTGCCAACTCTTTCCCAATTATGGATCCGTGGCATTGTTCAAGACGGGCATTACCAGATTCCTCGCTTCTCCTTGTCAAAACATCTTTTGGAAAAGTTGCCATCCTTTGAAGACCCTCATCTTTCGGCGTAAAGGATCCAAGCTCCCCGATGTAGAATCTTCAGATGTGTGTAAAGGAATCACCCCTTCCCCGTTGTTAATTCTTATCAAATTCGGGATTTTAAATTTCTCCGGGTATCTGGCCTCCGGGGAAGACAACATATAAATACTGAATAGCTGCCTAGGGACCCTATGCCCATTCATTAGATTGGATTGGTTTCCTCCATTTTGTCTCATTTTCTTTCCGCAGCATGGTCATTCTGTTATCTCCCTCTTCCGGGATAGTAATCACGGTTTTTGTTAGGTACGGGAATAGCCTTTTGGGACGGAACTGGCTCCGCCCTTAGGTTGGGGTGGGATCCTCCTTAGGTGGATCCTGTCGAGTTGATGGTAGCAGTATTGTTCCTTTAGCATCCATGGCCATTTTCTAAACATCTGCCTTTTAAAGTTTTCATCAAAATTCCTCCCTAGATATGGAGCACAAGGATTGAGTAGGTGGGAGCCTCAGACCATTTTCAGATGTAGTAGTTTTTGGGTCTCTTTTAGGACTGCGAAAACGGGTTTGAGGGAGCAATCCTACAGAAAACAAGGGTTCGAAGTTTTAGTCCTGGGGAATGGAAAATGGCGGCATGCGGGATGCATGCTAAAGCTTTAACTTTTGTGTTTTGGGTTTTTTTAATCTTTTCCTATAAAACAGTTTAATGTCAATAGTCACCCCCCCTTATTGTGTCAATAATAATTGATAGACATGGACTTATTATGTTGCCTTCACCAAATATTCCCTGGCAAAACATGGAGGGTCAAGTACTTTTTGTCCACCAAAGGGTGAGGCATATATGAAAATGGGAATCCATGAACATTTACGCGGTTGAATGTCAAAAAGGCATGGAAGAGGACTTTTCCTGCGTTGGTGTTAATCTTGAGGCTGACCTATCCTAAGGGTTTACTCTCACGGGCTGGCTTTTCGGCATGAAAGGTTCCCAAATCTTCGCAATCTACCTCGTCCTTGAAATCCTTTCCGATTGGAGCGGATTTGGGTTTGGTGCGTTTCTTTGAGCCGATCCTCCAGGGAGCAGCCCCTTCGAGTCCAGTAATAAGCAAAAACCGACAGGTTTCGCCTCAGGAGGAGGGTACACTCTCAACATACATTCACATTCATCGTCCTCCCCGTATTGGCAAATGGATTACTTTAAATAATAAGCAGATCCATTCAATCATTCATTTATTGGACAAAACACACATTCACACAACAAAAGGTAAATAAAAATCAAAATATTCGAGCACGTACATACACATTTCGTGAATGTTTAAAGGATGAGGGATAGCTTCACGATTTATGAACGCGTGCTTAAGCCCTCCTAATGTTATCCCCATGCGGGAGTCGCCAACTGTCGACGCCGGTATATTCTCGCCTTCCCAATTTTGTCCCCTTTTATTAGATGATTTTTGGGAAAAGGTCGGCCATTAATGTCGACGGGGTTTTTGAAAGATCATTTTTATGATGAGCCAATTAACTAGAGTCCGCCATTTGATATATTTGGAAATGGATGTACCAACTTCATCCGAGTTTTTCCATTTTTTTATGAATCGATTGGTCTCATAATGTGACATACCGAATTAAGTTGGTCTGCGAATCGAGAATTCATAGAGTTCGGGGGCTTGCTTAAGCAGAGGGGTGAAGGTGTTAGGCACCCCTCCCGACTTCCGTGGAAACACGGTTTACTCGCTATCTTGATACTTATCCTATCCTTTGAATTCATAAAATGTGTATTTACGGGCAGGTGTGTGTGTGTGTGTGCGCGGCTTACGTGAATGTTGTGGTGTAGTTCTATTCATGAGAGGATGAAACATTTGGCATTTTATTGAGAAATGTGTTGTGTTTTGTTTTGGGAATGTTTTTTAACAAAAGAACGTCGTTTCCGTTAGTACGAGAGAGCTCCTTTATTCATGAGAAAGATTTGATTTTTACTCGTCAAAACTATGATTCAATTTATTAGGCGTCGTTTTGGGTATAAAACGTGAATTTTTCTTTAAACCTATAACCAAAATAGGAGTACAAGAAATGAGGGACTCTAGATTTACGTTGCTTTCATATAATGATGAGGCAATTTTCTAGGATCTTCTTTCGCCCTATGTATCAAGGTTTAGTAAAACGTTTATTTCTTTTTTTTATATATAACCATTTTATTCGTGATATTTGAAATACAATCTTCTCTTTAGTTTTTTATCTCGTAAAAAATAGGAAATCGACTTTCATTAGCACTTCCAATTCTTAGCCTCGTGATGCTAATATCCTACTTTGATTGATTTTAGAAAAATCTTTATTGTTTTTGGCTTTGAGAATCATTTTTTTGTGTCACATGAAGTCACAATCAAAAGCATAAAAACGCGTCGGGGCTATTCACGGGCATGTAAGCCATCAAAACACCCCGAATCCGCCAACAATTCCACATGTTCCACTACTACGTATGTGGCCTTAAAACCCGATTCTTCGCCTCTATGCGTCGCTTTTAAGGCCCGACGATTACATGTTACAAAAAACGAGTACTTTGAATCTATGTACATATGTCAATAACGTCCATCATCGGATTTGGACCACGGGGTCCGCGTTCCTAGGGCTCACAACCCGTATATTGCTACATGTCCACGAAATGAAATTACTAACATAACTAACCCAACCCGGATTTATCTAATACACCATGATATCCCAACAAATGATAATCTAAATAAATTACCACCCAATAAAATCAATCATAAACAAGCTAGAAATTTTCACCACTTGGATTATCCTCGGGTTAATTAGGGAAGAATTTTAGTTGTGTCTGAATGGAACCCTCACTAATAATCCCTAATCCATGAGTTGCTACAACTATATACATGAAAATTACATACAAACTTAACCAAATTAATATGATATAAATTTGCTATAACAAAGTGGAATATTTTCACCCTCTGCAAATGATCTCAAATGGGATTGAAAAAACTTGTGTATTTGAATAGGATTGAAGAAGTATATTTGATCACAATCCCAATCAGAAGAAATATTAAATCCTCTCTTTTTTTTTCTCTCTTTTCTTTCTATTTGAGATTGCAAAATTTGCTATTTTCCCCTTCTATTTCCGTTGCTTTCTCGTGATGCTGCTGAATTCTTTCTTCTTCCCATTAAACTGGCTCAACCTCCAACTCTCTGTATGCTGCAACGAAAATGAGCTGCCTGACATAGGCCTGGCTGGGCCGCACTGCCTTCCACTCACCTGATTTCCGAGTTCCGTGTTTCGTTTCGATGTTCCGTGTTTTCAAAAGGCGCACTATTTGCGGCCCGCAGAATCAATCCGCGGCTGGACAGTTTGAACTTTATCTCGATATTTCGTGTCACGCCCCTCGATTTTCGTGCCTTAACGTCGGTTTTCTCTGACAGGCTCGTATTCTGCAGTCCCGGGAAGATGCCCGTTTTTCGGATTGGCCTTATTGTCCATGTCAGCTGTTGGTCGCCAATCATTGCGGTGGGATGGGTGTTGGACGTTCGCCTACTTGTGCCCATTCCTTCGCTCCAGCAAGCCGGTTCAATTGACGATTTTGCCCTCCTATCAACGGTTAGTAATAGGGAACAGCCAAAATTTGGGTGTCTACAGATTGGGACTCCAATGTTCCAATTAATAAGACATTTCATTTCTCTCTCCCTCTTCCCAGACCGACGGCTGTATGAAGGGGATTTGTCCCATTAATTCGTGTTCCCGTTGTTAATTACTTACTTAAGTAAATAAATCAATACCATTAAAATCCCATTTAATCTGAGTATACATTAATTTCACCAAAAATCTGTAATTATATAAAAGACATTTGAATTTAATAAATTAAATAATTAATCTAATCCGCTAGTAATAAACTTCTAATTAGACTATTAAATATTAATATCAATATTGCTCACATTTATTAATAACTATATTAATTAATTTATGCAAATTTAATTCCTCCACTATATTCAAGTATATGGAAATATTTTGGTTAATAGACATCTTTATCAATTCTTTTGATTTTAAACCTTAGGGCTAGTCTACTCATTTAATTAAACATTTCGTGGACTCCCTTTAATTAATTCTAGCAATTACGCGCTATCACATAATCACTTAACCAATTAATCACCACAAGATTTTAAAATAAGCATACAAAACTAACTCATTAAAAATTAAATTTTTTATTTATCTAATAATGCAGTTTAATAGTTCTCGGTCATTACAACGTTCATAGCATGCGTGAGGTTCAAAACCTATGGAGGCTAATTCAATTGCCAGCTCCTGCTATTCCATCAAATGACTCATTCTATTTACCTTGCAAGTTTAATCTTATTACATACATATATGTATCACATACTTTAACATACATAAATTACACTTATACCTATATCATATAACCTATATATTATTTATTTAATACATAAAGCTTAATTCAACATATTATTTAATCTTTTTAATTAAAAATAGAATTAATAGCATTAATTATTATAATGTATTTTATCCCTATAATATTTCTTATAAATAAATAGAAAACTATTATTTTAAATAAAAATAATTTATTTAATGTTATAATTTCACCATATTAAAATAATCTAATTATTCTATAAATTATTTTTTAAATCATCTTAATTTTAATATATACCACCAATCTGGTTATATATTATTTTTAATTATTTCCTCTTTTCAATTTATAAAGTGTTTCCTTTCAATTTGATTTACATCCAATTAAATAGATAAATTATATATTCACTCCATTCACCAGGTATAACAAATGCTTATACCTACCACGGTCATTCCACAAATACATTGTAATAGGATCAATCATTAAAAATTAAAATTTTATTTTATTAAATTCTCATTTTTAATAATTAACCGAAATTCAAATTGTTTACATTATTCCTCCTCTCTTATAAAGATTCAGTCTCCATGAATGAAAAAAAAAAAGAAGAAAAACCGCAAAACAAAAAACTACTTAAACAAATTAGGATAGTTTATTTCGCGATCTTTTTCTTTTTAACTCCCACGTTACCTTTCTCGGGCCCATTGTTGGTTTTTTTTTTTTTTTTTTTTTTTTTTTTCTTCCCTCCGATACTACCTGTTACTAAAGGTTATTTGTGCTTTCTGTTATTTCTTAGGACTTTGTTCATTCCTATTCCATTTATTTGAAATATAGATCTTCCTTCCAATACATTATAGTTATTCTCAAACTGCAATAGGGGCTTTCTTTATTCTATCCACGTGCTTTATTAATCTGGGCTTATATGGTCGTTTGAATATAAAGAACCCGACACGGTTATAAAACACATTATGAACACTGTTCTATTTTTGGAGGTAAACCGCTACTTCTTCATAGGCTACCTTCTCTGATCCTTCTTTAAAATCACAAATGGTGTTTAGTCCTATAAATCGGAGAGACTCAAGTTTTGTTCCCTTCTTTCTATAAAACGTATCTTTCCTTTCCTCAGGGCGATACTTTTAAAATCAATTAAGTTGGCGACCTGAACTTCAAAAGATCTCTTGTTGTCGATGCTTTATGCCGCATTTTTTTTTTGGACGATCTTGGAGTCGTTATTTATAAGTCGCGTTAGAGTATATAACTTTACGACTTCTTGCCAGTTTGTTGTTGTACCCAACCTCTTGGATCCTAGGTAAATGACGTCTTACTCCCTACCATACCATCCTACATAGTGGTGTTTGTGCACTTTCTTCCTATATAATGTTTCGTTAAGGCGGTCATACCTACCCATATCTAGAGGGGTTTAGGTTTGTATTATACCGCGGAACATGCCAATCAAATTACATAAATTAAGCGGATAAGCTGCGGAATTAAAATCAGTATTTTAAATTTTTATTACATAAATCCATTCACTATGAATCTTTCTTGTATGCGCCAATTATTAACATTTAAATACCGAATGAAGAGATAGAGAATAAGAATTATACGCTTGGGAATTTTAGCTTTCCTGTAGGGTATAAAGTTTCAAACTCCAAATCTTTCGCGTTTCTCCTTGAATTTCATTCCGATTAAAATTTCCTTCATATTGATCAACGTTAGCCACCCAAGTGTTTGGCCTCTAGAGGGTGATTCCACCAAGAAATAATACTTGTTCAAGAAGATGGGTGTTGGCAAAAACCCCTAATTTCTATTCTCTAACAGAAATTGTAAGTACTCTTCTACAATTCTAATGCAAGAAATGTGTAAACTTAATCTATGATAAGACTCTTCTTTATTTATATTGATTTTAAGGTAACCACTCCTAAAACTCTTTAGGATTAGAGTTTCTATTTCTAATTTAAACTCCTTTTTTATTTTTTTTTTTTTTTTTTTTTTTTTTTTTTTTTTTTTTTTTTTTTTTTTTTTTTTCTCTTTTTTTTTTTTTTTTTTTTTTTATTTTTTTTTTTTAATTAATTAAACTCCTTAATCCAACTTTAGGAATTTATGAGAGTACTTCTTATTTAAACTTAATTCCTAAACCATTTTGAAATTGAAATAATAAATAATAGTAATAATATGAATAAATACTCCTCCTTAATAATTGTATATTTAATATTTTTAAAATATGTAAAATTGTAAATATTAAGTCTATTTAATTTATTTCTATCACCGTAGTATAATTAATATATACTTAAACCATATTATTACGAATTTAAGCCATTTACTTCTTTACGATAAATATTTTTTCTTTTTCGGTTGTAATCCTTTAGGTTCTCCATATTAAAACCCGGTTAAAAAATAAATCATTTATAACAATTTTAATCTTATTTAAATAAATAATAGTAAACTATTTAATTTATTTAAATAAATAATATTTATTTCTACAATAAGGGTGAAGCCCCCTTAGCGATCAACGGACTTTTAGTTACTGTACAATTCAATCCTTCTACCATACAATGTTCCTATTCAAATATAAGACATTATGAATTACTGATCCAAGTCTTATTTTTATTTGAATATATGTTATGTTATTTCGATTCTCAAATGCAACAACTGGCTGATTAATGCAAAGGAGAAAACACCTTTTTACATTTCATTCTGCTTTGGCCAAAGACTACTGAGTTGTCATTTATCAATATTCCACATAGGGGACATTCATTCCCTTTTACTAGACGTGGGATAGATTCTTTATCGGACATCTTCACCTATCTCTTTTATGTACAACTTATTATTACCCTAATCCATACTCTTTGATATACCCTAAAGGTCTTTAACGGGACATATCAAAATAGAAACTCATCATACACAAGTATATTTATGATGATCTCCAAGTCTAAGAGATATCACTTTTACTTACTATCACTTAAGAAATTCCTATTGACAAGGCAAGTAAAAACTCCATTAGGTATTCCTTTAGCGAGCCACGTCTCAGTGAACTTAATTCTCCAATAAGCACCTATATACTTGCTTTAGTGTTTCCACAAAATTGATTATGAACTATCAAATCATCCTCTTCCTCAAGAACATGACAAAAATATTTACTAATCTATCCGGATTCACTAATCCCCTTTTAGTATTCCAACGTTTAGAAAACGATTTTAGTTATATGCTAATCCCCCCCACGGAAATTTAGAATTTCATTAAACATGATTCAATCATCACGATTCGTAAAAGCATTGCTCAAAATTATGAGTTATATCCACTGAATATAATCAACATCATGAGATAATTAAAATTGCATCCTTTATTAAAATTAATTCTTTTTATTAATAACTGAATAAGATTACAAAGTATTATGCCTACATCATATCAAATATGGATTAGCTTGTATGCATACTACTTGCACTTAGCGTTGTTAACTGTTGTTTAGTCAGCAAACTATTATAGAGGTAAGTGATCGTTCCCAACTTCCCTTGAAGTCTATAACGCAGGCTCCTTAGCATATCCTCTGAACGTAGTATTGTTCTCTCCCTCTGGCCGTCTGTTTGAGGATGGTATGTCGTACTCACAACCTTAAATATGTTAAATTGTGTTCTTGTAAGCTGCTCCAAAAAATTTGATGTGAACCTTGGTATCTCTAATCTAACACAATCTACATCAGTACGCCATATCGGGTAATAAGTTCCTTGATATAGAGTATTAGCTATTGATCTAGGTTATACCCGATCTTGATTGGCAAAAAGTGGTCGTCGACTTTGTTAATCGATCAACTATTAAATACCCATTTTAGACGTCAAACCCTTTCTGTGTACTCTTGGAAGTCTTACCACAAAGTCCATTGTGATATGCTCCCATTTTCATTCAGGAATTTCTAATGGTTGGAGTAACCCATTTGGATTCTGATGTTCAGCCCTTAACTCCTTGACAGGTTTTTTTTTGAAACATTTATTAACGTTTTTTCCGCGACTTCTTTTTTCATGTTTAGCCGCCAAAAATGTTATCGGAGGTCCTTGATACATCTTTGTACTTGCCGAGATGAATTATTGTCCCTCGAACATATGGGCCTCTTGCAAAGTTTCCTCTTTCAGCCTCCTGCGACATTGACGGAACCCCAAATTCTTCCTTAAAATTTGATTACCTTCATTATTATCCAGTTTAAATTTTCTTTCTTTTTCTTCGGGGATCTTTTCCTTTAACTGTCTCACACTCCTCATCTTTGAGTTGTGTTTCCTTGACCGTATCCAACAAACCGTTGGACAAGGTCTCGACTTCGGATAAATTTTCTTCCGACTCTTGTGAATACTTTACTTCCCAATTCCATTCTCTCCATTGCTATTATACTTGTCTTGAGCTATCAAACATCGTCAACTTCTCCCGACCCTCTTTCTACTTTAGGCATCAGCCACTAATATTTGCTTTCTCTGGGTGTTAATGGATATTACAATCGTAATCCTTGATCCCCTCTAACCATTCTTCTCTGTCCTATATAAAATTCCTTCTGTGTGAAGGCTATATTGTAGACTTTTTTATGGTCTGTATAGATCTCACATTTTTCTCGCATATAAGTAATGGCTTCCAAATTTTCAAGGGTAAAATGTAACTGCTGCCAAAATTCCAGATCATGAGTAGGGTCTCCCTTCTCATAATCTTTCAGTTATCGTGATGCGTATTACAATCACCTTCCTATGCTGCATAAGCACACATCCAAGTCCTTTATGCGGGCTGTTACTTTATACCACAAAATTTCCTGTCTCATCTAGTAAAGATAATAAAGCGCTTCACGTAATTCTTTTCTTGAGTTCTTGAAAACTCGTTTCATAATTCTCCGAATCCACACAAATTTCACTGTTGTCCTTCTCAAGTTAGTTAACGGGGTAGCTATCTTTGAAAAGTCTTGAATAAATCTCCAGTAGTGTAACCCACTATAATCCTAGGAAACTACGTACCCTAAAGTCGGTGTCTTCGACTGTTCCCAATCTATTACCGGCTTATTACTTTTGCTGGATCCATGGATATACCATCTTTGTCGATCTCTTTCTTAACAGAATTCACACTTAGTGAATTTTGAGTACAACTTCTCTCATCTTAATGTTTCCAACACTATTCTCAAATGTTCAGCATTGATCAGTATACTTCTTCGAGGTACACCAGAATATCATCTTTGAACACTCTTACACAAACTTATCCAAATACTGCTTGAACACTCTGTTCATCATATCCGTAACCGCGGATGGAACATTTGTCAATCCAAAAGACAAACCAGACACTCATAATGACCATAACGAGTTCTGAAATGTTGTCTTAGGAACATCTTCTTCCTTTACCTTCAACTAGTGATATACTACTCCTCAAATCTATCTTGGAAAAGTACCTCTACCCTTTCAACTGATCAAAGAGAATCATCGATCATGTTTTATTAGGCAATTGGATACTTTTTCTTAATCGTTACTTTGTTCAAACGCCCTATAGTCGATACAAGAGTCTCAACGATCCATCTTTCTTTTTTTTCACCAATAACACTGGCGCTCCACCATGGGCGATGTATTGTCGGGCAAATTTCCTTCGTGTCTAGTTTATTCTGTACAATTGTATTATCAATTCTTTTTTTTCCACTAGAGCCATTCTATATGGGTGCTTTTGAAACTGGTGTTGTACGTGGACACTTACATCAATACACAAATTCGATTTTCTACTGTCCGGCGGAAAGACCTTGTTAAATCATTTGAGAAAACATTTACGAACTCATTCACTACTACAATCTGATTTATATCTGCTCCTACTTGTTGGGTATCCACCACGTCTGCTAGATACCCCACACAACTTTTTTTGTAACAGCTTCTTTGCTCTGCATCATCGTTAAACAACGAAGGACTGCTCTTAGCGATTTTACTACCTGATTAAAATACTACCTTTGACTGCTTTGTAGGTTTAAGGCTCATTATCTTTCTATTGGTAATCTATCATTGCCCCATGGTTGAGTAATTAGTCCATTCCCAAAATTATGTCAAACTCCCCCATACTGAATTGGAAATTAAGTCTTTACGGCTTCAACTCACTGTTCCCTTATTTTGACCCTACAAATTCCTATAGACGTGCTTTACAAGAATTACTTCTTTATTTAGCGACTTCTATGTTTATGGGAATTTTCTAGATTTGCTAAAGGTAAGTCTAAATATGCTTAGCAAATTCTTGATGTGACACAAAAGCACAGGTTGCTCCTAAAAATCAAACAACACATAAAGTATTTATATTATTGATCGGAATGATACCTGAAACTACATCTTTTGAAGCAATTGCATCTTGCACATTCATATTGAAAGTTCTGACCGTTTGATCTTATTCTGCAGAGCTAGACCCTGTTGTAGTTGTCTTTCCGACCGTTATTTCCCTTGCTACTATTTCCCCAACCTGTTCTCGTCTTCAGACGAGTTTCTAGCCATGTGATCCACTAACCCACAAACAAACCATCCACAATTCTTTCTCGGATTGGGGAAGTTAGGAGAGATATGTCCCTCCTGCCCAAACTTGTAGCATAAAATTTTCCCTTTCAGACATGCTCCAGTGAGATTCTCCCCACAGTTCTTGCAAGCTTTTCCCGATTTCCTCTTATGATCTCCCATGATTATTTCTAGTGTTCCCAAAGTTGTTCCATTTTCTTTTCTTACTACTTCCACTGCCTCCTTCTGATTTGAAGGGTCTTTCTTGCCTTCCTTTATTCTTTCTTTCCTTATTATGGAGGCTCAGTGTCTCACTCCCTCCTTCAGGTATTATTGCTTTCTCAAGAATGGTGCCAAATGATCCAATCTATAGTATGGACAATTTGTTATAGAGCCATGGTTTTAAGTCTTGCTTAAATCTTCTTGCTTTTTCTTTCTTTAGTATCCACCTGGTGTAGAGCAAATCGGTGCACAACTCAATTAAATCTAGCTGCGTTTACTGCTGGCTAACAATCATATCTCCTTGCTTCAGTTCTAGAAATTTTATTTCCATACGTCTTTGCAGAGCTAGGAGGAAAATAATTCTCAAAGAAGGACTTCCTTGAACCTTTCCCAACTGAATTTACGCCCTCTCCAACTCTAGTTTTATTTAGCTTCCCACCAAAAATTAGCTTCCCCTTTTAACATATAAGCGGCGAAGGAGGTTTTCTGTTCGTCACTTACCCTGGCTATCTCAAAGGCTTTTTCAATTTCTTTTACCCAAGATTGAGCCTCTATAGGCTCAGTAGTCCTCCACGGGTATATAAGAATAAATTATTATTCGAATAATGCCTGGAACTCCAATCCCCGGCTGGAATCGTATCTTGAACCGTTCATGTTGAAGGTCCTTGCGGTTGGCTTATTGGTCAAAGTTGGATAAGTAATCGTCAGCTTTCTGACGCTTTTCCCTGTGTGTCGCACTTTCCCTATCTGTCCTTCTTTGCGGACATTCCCTTGCGTTTGAGACTTCATACTGATAATGTGACACACATAATTTTTCTTCCCAAATAATCCTTTCATTAACAAGTTTATTTTAACCCATTTTCTATTTAGTAATAGTCTTCATTATCTATCCTTTACACCATACCAATGCATACATCTCACAAATCATTTACATAACAAACATTTTTATTATCTGATTTTTCATTATTCCTTATATCGTACCGTATCATAAACATTCTGAATATAAATTTTGAAACTTTAGGACCAATTCAGCTTGCCGGATTAACCCATATCAAGCTTGTTCGGATTGTCCATTTCAGCTTGCTGGATTCATGAATTTAAACTTGATGAATTACCCAATTTAGCTTGTTGGATTTCGTAAATTTAGGCTTGCCAGATTTACGCGGTTTATTAATTTTAAATAACATATTATCTTAATCAAAAACATATAACCATACCATTTCATTCATACTCATAATCTTCTTTTTAAACCAATACCAAGTACTTTTTATTACAAAAACATGCCTACTATAACCATTTTCACTATACCCTTAATAACAACAAAAGTCGGGATTAGTACATTACACAAACATCATTTCATATATAATCCTTAAAACACTTATCCTATTTATTCTCTACACCGTTCTTAGATCCTGGGCAAACCTTTGCCTGGTGACCTACTATTCCACATATAAAACCAAACGCATTTGCTTCGGTTCGGGACAATGAGAAGAGACATGTCCTTCCCGTTAACAATTATATCACGGCTTCTGTCCATTTTCATGCATACACCTTCATGCTTCTTGTTTGTAATTTGCACACCTTATTACTTTCTTAAAGTTTCCGTTAGTCAGAATTTCTGATGTCACAGTCATTTATCTTTCTTTTTCCTTTCTTGCTTGGAGTTGCAGACGATTTACTGACATTTAAGCTCCCATGACATCAATTTGGTCTTTTCAGCTTATCTTGTTCTTCACATTATTTCTATTAACGCTTTTCGCATTTGACTATTTAGCACCTTGTTTGTGGTTTTCACAACCTTTAAATTACGCGCAAGTATACGCGGTCAACAAGTAATAGAGTGATAAATAA